>JAUDYJ010000002.1:94947902-96334402 GCA_030761175.1 Masticophis lateralis
CAGTTATAAGACTACCTTGAGCTGTCATCAGACTCAGTAATAGAGAGATGCATACCTTTGATTTAGTTTTGCCTCAAGTTTTGAAGGTGTTACTTTGGAAGGGAAATTACAGTGCTCATGGCCAATGTATGGTAAAGTTCACCATTGCTTTTATATCATCTATTGATCACTTAAGGTTGTCTCCCATGGAGACCTAGGGAATTTGATGGGTTTGTAAAAATTTGAGAAATTTTTCAGAAAACAAATCCAATATTTCTTTCTATACCTTATTGACATTAGGAATGGGAAATATCAGTGTATCGTTTGTACAGTCACCCTCAAATGTTTCTCCAATATTGTGGAATCTGAGCTTCTTGGATTTCTGGGGGCCTGTCAATAATGAATTAGACTGGAAGGTAGCAAGAATGAAAATAGTGTAAATTTGCTGTGGAGGCAATTAACCATGAATTAATGCATATAATCATATCTGCTTTGTGGTTTTTGTTACATTCCCAAATGTCCATATAGTGGAGCTCTTTAGAATAGTCTAAGGTTATGGACAAGTTGGTTCTAACTGTCGAGTTTTCCACATTGTCTGGATTTTTAGCTCCCTTTGCTTATATAGGTTAACTGAAAAGAATTGATAGAGCAAATCATGGATATTGTCATGAATTCTTCCATGTTGGAATGATACTGCCAGCCTTAAGAAAGCAAACTCATCTCCATGGATTCAGAAGGTCTTGTCAACATTATTAATTATTACTGTGTTTTTTCCATCTGAGTTCAGGCCTAGTTTGAGAACACAGAATAAGCAATAATTTTCACTATTTTATAACATGACAAAGGGAATACAGCTCTGTTGATCCTGCTTGAACTTCTGTGGTTTGACATGCAAAAGGAGAATACTAGGGTTAATTAGCATATGCTAGTCTAGCCACAAGCCATTGTTTTGTTCCCCATGGGATTTAAAATCAATATGAAACTGCTGGAATGATCATCAGGAATTTCTAGCAGCAAGGTTACTAAGCAAAGACTGTGCATGTGTTAGAACCCTATTGACATAACTGCCATTTGCCTCTTGAAAAAGCACTTTGGGACTTCTTTGTGGTGGTGCCTGGGGGTAAAATTAGGAGGAACATAATGTACATCACCCTGAACAAAAAGCAGAATATAAAGCAAATCAGTAGATACATTCATGAGGCACCTAACGGTACTTCTACATATTTCAGCCACATGTTGAAGATTGTCTCTTCATCACGCCTTCCCTCTACAAATACTGCTTGCATAGTTATCTTCTACTTTTATTCTCTTTCTGCCATCAACCATTGAAATGAATGCTATTTTATGGTTTTAATTTATTTATGCTTCTGCATTTTCATTATTCTGTTGTAAATTGTGCTGAATTTTAAACTAAAGCAATGTGATATATACACGTACTAACAATAACTTTTGCATACAAACACTTTAACAGTATTTTGAAAGCCATCTATGTTTAAATATGTTTTTAAAAAATTAGCAGATTTTGTTTTATTATGAAATATTTCTGATCTATATTTTGCTAATATTAGTAAAGCTACTTGAAATGATGTGTCAATCCTTTGAGATAATCCAAAGTGGAAACCAAAACCATGAATATAAACAATACCTTTATTTGTAAGGTTTGTGGCAGAATCTTGCAAGTCTGAAAGCACTTCTTCCCTCCCTTGCCTCTGCTTTCCAGAGACTAGGGAGGGTTCCTTCTGACATGCTATCTCACCCTCATTCCTTTTGTGGCCTGAGATATCTCCTGTCTGGCCATTCTCTAAGCTGCACTTCTTCCTCCTTTGTCCTTTCGGCCAAGGTTATTCTCACAGGATGTATCAAGCATTAGACAAGTATTAATTCTAAAAATATTTTTACTTGTACTCTTTCCAGAATGAGATGGCAATCTATAAATTTGATAAATAAATATAATTAATTAATTTCATAGTACTCAGTATTGCTGCCATTTCACCTCTAGAATTTTTGTTAGTATTTCTTTGCACGGTTGATTCCAAAATGGCTAGATTTCTTTGGAGATCATCCCAAGAAAAAATGTAGTCTTATGAAGGACTTTAAAATCACTATAATTTTATAACCATAATAAATTGTATCTTTCTTTAGGAGACAGAAACATCAGATTTATTTCTACCTGAAGATGATGATGATGAAGATGAAGATGAATATGAATCCCGTTCTTGGAGAAGATGAAACTTCAAGAGGAAGCATATAATTTTAGAATTGTTCGAACTCAAATTTTTAAAAAATATTTAAAGGAAATCCATGAGCCAAAAATCTGTTTTTGTTTTTTGTTTTTTATAAATATATACATTAAGATAACAAATGTGTTTGATATGTAAACTTAGCAAGTAAGTAGCTATGATCAGCCAAAGGCCCAGAGCTCCTACAAAGCTGTAAAAATGGTTGTGATCTTATAAAAGTGAAATATATTTAGTCTTTCAAGCCCAACTTTGTTCATTCTGATTTCAAAGTAACAATTTGTTTTATTAAATATCAATGACTTCATAGTTTTTGTTAGCAATGTGGAATCTGAGATGAGAACAATAAGTCAAATTCATCAACATCTAGAATTTGTTAATTCAGAATTCCTTTCATTGAGTGGCAGGCAGCTTAAGTAAATCTTAACTGAAAAACAATCAGGAATTGCACATATGTTTGTGAACGAGCTGTTTTCATATATTCCACTATCCAAAATATGGTTATCAGTTCTTGCCAGCATTGGTGATGGTGATTCCTTTTCTTTTGTTTTTCCCGATCTTTACACATTCTTTTAATTGCCATTAAGAATGCAATTGACCAACCACTTCTGCTGTGATTTCACATTTTAGTTCAGTGGAACATATCAGCCTTAAAAAACTATTAAAAATGGCAACAGCAGGAATATTTTTTTAACTGTATTGGTAATGTGAAATTACTTATTTTGAAAATGCCCTATCTCTAGAACTCGCTTCAGGATAATTAATGGCTGGATTTTATTTTTTAAGGAAAAGCCAATGCACTGTTCCAAGTAATGTATTTCCTGCAACCCACAGAATTGCAAATCAAAAACAATCTTGTTTTAAAATGATAGATACTAAGCCAGCACTTAAAATAATACTGTGGGTTCAAGTTATAACACATTAAAAATTAATGTTGAGTTGAGGAAATAAGTAAAACACTGATTTAAGCATTTTTTATCCGCATGCTGATAAAAATGTGTCTAGTCTTCCCCCTTTAAAAAAAAAACACCAAAAACTGGTAGTTCATGGTGTAAATTTGGTAGAGTTTATGTTAGGTTTTTTTTTTTTTTTTTTTTTTTTTTTTTTTTTTTTTTTTTTACTGCAAGGGCAATAGATCTTTATATCCCATGTCTCTTGCTGCTATTAATTCTAAATATGTCCTCCTGTGGATCATCTCTTAGTGCTTTTGTATACTATTTCGCATAGTCAGTGGTGAGGAAGTGTAGCTGTCTGATAAAGCTCCCCAGATAGCCTACTATAGGAATGCTGACTGTGACTTTAAGGACAGTACTTAGAAACACTTGAAGGGCCATTGTTATCCCATCCTAGCCATAGATAAGAGCAGCAGGTTATGCAAGGAGCGTATGATGTCACTGCATTTAAGTTAAGATTGATGAAGCAAGGCAAACATTACTGTATCAATTCCCATGGCACCTCTGCATTCATTAATTCAAAAATGTAATTATATCTTCAGGTTTCTTACATTCAGATTAGCATAGTGATATTTAATTGAATCTAAGTGTCCAAATACCTAAATTAGGTTTCGGATCTTGCTACCAGAACTTTTTTTTTCCCTTCCTCACATTTTGGGAACTATGTACATTGTTATAAAAGCACATCCCATTTGAATTCCATCCAGAAGTGAATAAGAGTATACACTACCAACTCTTATTTGCTCTTTATGTAAAGGCCTTTGTGTTCTAGATTATTGCTAGATTCCTACTAATGTTGAAACTCAGTGAATTAAGTTATGACAATAAAGCACGAATATTGCACACATTTTAACAGGCAAAGCCTTGCTTTTCTCCCGTTGCCTGTGATTTCTTTAGAATGCTTATGGCTCAGTATGTGGCCATCACATATATTGACCCAGCAAGAAAAACGCTTGAATCTGGACAGTTAGTTAATAATAGAGGGAACAAAGGGTTTATGTATACATATATAGAGATACATACACACACACACACACACACATATATATATATATAGAAAGAGAAATATATATATATATACACACATACATATATATATATTGTACAGGGTTTTTTCTTAGAACTGTATAATTTTGTAAATATTTTTGCTTTTTTGTGTACTAAAAACTACCAGCATCTAGATTTCCATAAGAATTCTTGTATTTTTGTATTTGGAAGATTACAGTTGACTGAACGAAGCTGTAAGAGAAATTTCCTTAGCTTTTGGAACAGTTAGACTGGATGGGATTCCTTTTCATATGGTTTTAGATAACTTTTGTTAGCATGCTGTTCAGGAGAAAATGGATATCTTTACTCAAAAGTGTTAGCTTTTTTCATGGAGAAGAGACGGGCCAACAGAGAGATTTATTAAACTTTTCCCCATCTTTGCTTTCTTTCCTGTGTTTTTCAGTATAAGTTGACACATATAAATCCTTTAGTGACAACTTAAATGTAATTTCTCAGCCTAGAAGCACAAAACTGAGTTGTGCCCCTAAATTTATGTATTGAAAGCATACTATTGTGTTACTGAGAATGTAAGTAATGGGCAGCATAGTGGTAACTCACTTAAAAAGAAAATAGGAAACTAGTTCAAAGTGACCTTCATTTTGATGTAGCTATGAAACTCCCTGTGTTGTGTATTAGAACTTGGTTAAAAAAAACTATTGTGTTACTGGGTAACTTCTGGTACCACCTGCTGTGAAATTGTCCTTTTCATAGTCATAAGCCATAACAAAAAGCATAGTATAAATACACCTGCAAAGTACCTTGAAAGCTAGGTATTCTAATAAAACTTTACTATATATATATATAAAATATCCCTTTCTAACCACTTAGCAATGTATCACTCTATTGGCATTAAAAAGAATGTCATAATGTAAATGCTCAGTGAATCATCCCCTTAAAGCTTTACAAATATTAATGCTACTATTATATAAACTGTTGGTTTAACTGTGGTGTATTTTTTAATATTTACATATAAAAATGCACAGCATCTGAAACTTCAAAAAACAAACAAACCATAATTGCCCACATACAGTGGAGATGCTTCAACATTTTTAATGAAATCATGTGAAAAGGAATATTAAATTCCTCTCAATGTACATTAACTTGTATTATAGTTTTTACAAGATTGTGAACTTGTGTAATAGTATATTAGGAGATATTGTTGGATTTCTAACTGTTTATACATTTAAATTCATACATGTAATGTTTGTTTTATTGATTACACTTTGAATTTCTAAGATGCATGTTGAATTTTGCAATAAAGAAATAACATGGAATGGTTTAAAATTTAAAAAAAAAAAGTTTGAATTGAAATTTGGAAAAGTAACCATTCCAGAGAAAAAAATATACTCAGAAAAGAGCTGTATTGCTTGCTTTCTTTAAAGATGTGTACATCTGTGAATGCGCTCATATGGTGTGTGTACATGTGTATATGTATATGAATATGAATATGTGTTTATAAGGTTTATCATTACCAACCTTAAAACGCATATATTTTGCTGCTCCAAAGCTTGGAGTAACTCATAATAAAACAATCCAAGATCCATTCAAGAGATAAAATAGTTTCGTGACCATGGCCAAAATCAATATTGCGTTTTTCATTCTAAATTAAATTTATTGAATTTAATGTATCAAAAAATAACTAAAAGTATCATCTTAAATAAGCTACCAGTATATAAATATTCAAAATGTTGAATATTAACAATAGTGACCAGCTGAAGAATACATAAATCTTAAAAGAATATAGCAGGGAAAAGCTGAGACTGCATTTTTAGTTTAAAATTAGGAAAGGGGCTGACTCAGAAAATATTTCCCTTTAAAAGGCTGCTTTCTCATAAGTGTCAATACATGCCCCAAATGGGTTTTATCTGACATTCATTATTTTTTCATCATACAAAAGAAGTGTTAATCACTCAGGTAAATCTTACCTACCCTTAATGTGTAATTGTCATCTAGGAAGTGAAGAAATTCCATGCTGAGAATCTGTTACTCCACTGAATCAATGCTAAATCAATGCAAGATAATACATTCTTTGAAGAATGAATTTCTCACCCAGGCTTTGTATGGTTATGTCAGTCAATGGCAAGAATTGAGAATGTGGTCTTCATTAACGTCTCTTACCCACATCATTGAAGTCTGAATAAAAACCATCTAGAAGAGTGATCCACAGATAAAAATGACTCAATAAAGGAGAATATTTGTAGCTCAGGGGTGACATGAGGGGTCCTTGAGTTGAGTTGCTCTCTGAGTTTAGTTATTTTCTTGTAGATGTTTGGCCACTACATGGAGGAAATGACATGATGGGGAATCACATCCCCGGAGCAGTGAAGAAGTAAAAGAATAAAATAGATGCCAGTTGAGTTTTATTGGAAGCACTTGATTAACTCCAATGGGAATTTAACTGCACATCTGGCTACATTTCATAATGTATAGAAGTTGTAGTGTAGAATGGTAGGGAAATTAGACAACACAGCAATAAGTTGCATACCAATCTTTTCTTTGGAAGGCCAGTGCAGAGGGAAAGATGTGTATCTGCTTTAACTAAATGCCACTGTTTTTATATGTTGTGTTACACTGGCCAATTGTGTCAATCATGACACAATCGGAGCTCCAGAATTCTCTTATTCTCAGGTATTTTCACCTGCACTTTGAAAATAAGAGACTTCCAGTTTTCAACAAAGGTGTTATTAGATATTTCGTCCTCTACCTACACTCAACACAAACTGTTGTAGCATCCCTGTGGTCACATGATCAAAATTCAGACTCTTGGCAACTGATTCATATTTAAGACAGCTGCAGTGTCCCAGGATCATGTGATCACCTTTTGTGACCATCTGACAAAGAAAGTCAGATTCACTTAATAACCATGTTACTAACTTAATAATTGCAGTGATTCACTTAACTATGGCAAGAAAGGCCATAAAATGGGGCCAAACCCACTTAACTGTCACTTAGCAACACAAACTATGGTCATAAATTGAGGACTACCTGTGTATTTGGCATTTTCAATTACAAAGGCCATTTTTAATAACTGGGATACTAAATCAATTCCACAATGGTGATAGTGAACGCACTAGGAAAAATAATGCTGTTGCCTTTAAAATCCAGGCACCCAAGTGGTGTAGAGCAGGGAAGAACCTAGTCCCTAAAATTTGAGAAATACTGTACACTTCTGTAAAATGGGTTTTTCATGCACACAGCCTGACAAAGTAATTCAGACAAAAGCAAAAAAACCAACATTTTATTAAGGTAGGGTCAGGTCTTTATACAGAAACCAATGATACATTCAATATATGTGATGGATCAGAAAGCAATGAATCAAATAAAAAAAGACATTGGATTAGATGTGAGAAAAAAACATCCTTAATTGTATCTCCTCCTTTCCCATCTCAGCTTGTTTTTTTAAAAGTTGGCAACACTCACAGACTTTGGAATACTTCCCTCCTGTTTAGTTTCTGAATAGGCCCGTTCTTCCACATCAACGGAAATTGCTTTGACTAAATGAAAAACATGGTTTTCTAAACTTCAAAAGGGAACATGGATGCCATGCTAAAAGGCTGATGTTACTTTTATTAAAATGGTAATAAAGCCTAAAATTCCAGGTAACAATGCTTCTTGAATCTTATATGCCATGATGTGAACCAAAGCCGATGACTTTGAGTCCTAGAAAGTGACAAGAAATAGCTCATGTATGATTACTATGGAGGAACAAGAAATAGCAATTGAATTTCTGCCTTTGGTAGCCAGCAGAACTTGGTTTGTAATAACTGCCGAGAATCCTTCAGAGGAGAGAGGGATATTGGTCATTGATTAGCCAGAGGCAACAAAATGGCTCTCTTACAATCATTTAATCACTGTTTCTCAACCTCAGCAACTTTAAAATGTGTGGGTTATGCTCCTTTGGGCAATTTTAGCACCTGATCTCCTGAAGTGGAAGACAGATTTAGATATTGAGGAGTTTCACTTTTATTTTCAAAGCACAGCTGAGTATTTTTAAAATAGAGTATCCTGGGAAACAGGAGGAAAACCAGAGTCCTTTCTTCTCTATGGAGAAAAAGTGAACATATCCCTGTTTCAGGCCAGTGCAACATGACCCATCTATTTGACCTAGCTTCTGTTAAGGAAGCAGCAACAACACTGGAGATAATCTGATACACAAAGGTCAAAGTGAGCAGACACTGAACAAGAGAGGAGCAGGCTTCAGCAATATCTCCCCCACTAAATGTAGCCCTTTCAACTGATCAAGAATGGAGAAAGGTTTAGGAGAAACCTTTGTCATTGCAACTGAGCTTGCTTGTGCTAAGCCACTCCTTTTTCACCAATTAAAGGCTTGTCATATAAAATTAATAATAATCTTTATTTTTGTTTTATTGATCTTAATCTTCTTTGCAAAGATTAAATTGTCAAAATATTAACAATGAACCTTTTGGTAGCCTCTATCCTCTACCAGTATTATGTGTACATTCCTTAGCTTCTCAATAGAAAAATAATATATAATGAATCTGCTTCAGCTCAACCTTTTTTTCTGAGCTGAATCGCAGGACTTCAATTCTTCGTATGTTCAATGAGAAAATCGCAAGTATTTGAGATGTCTTTGTAAAAACATATGAGGTGGCTACATTCCTCTCCCACTCATCTGTCTAAATATTTGGTAACTTTAGATATATACCCTAATTTCATACTCAGATCCTGCAGCCATTCCATACGTGTCATTTTGATATAAATAGAGACTTTGCTAGTTATATCTGTTGAAGCTTGCAGTTACTGCAAGGAGGCTTTTAATTTTTCTTGGACATTTCAGGGTGCAATTTCTAAAATGTTTCTTTGCAATTGCCAAGTCTCTCCTGGGGAGGGCACAATTCTCCATTCTATGCCAAAGGGAGCAGCCAGTGTGCCAGAAGTCCTTTTCGCTTCTTTGATTCTGATATTAACATCAGTTGAGCATGGTGGGGAGGGAACTTTCACTTTCAATGTGACATTTGAAAAAGAATAAAGCCTCCAATAGCATATGTGATTTGTGTAAGAAGTGCGTAGAATGTATTGGTTTTTCATCCACATTCTCAGATAAAGTGTTCTCCATTCTTAATCAATTTTTGCTTGCCTCTCATTATGAAACCCAGGCCGCACATCATCAGTCGTATGAATTAGTTATCTTCTTTTACAGACATTTTAATATCCTTACACTACAGAGAATCTCCTTCACTCATTCCCCTATCTGGCAGCAGTCACTTACCTGCCTGCTAGCCTGGAACATGCAATCTCCTGTAGGCTTCCCCATTGACTTTAGTTATGGGGAGCCAGAAGGAAGTTGCCTCATCAAATGACCATGGGATTCAATTAACAACAGCAAACAGCATTGTAGGAGATCTGAATAAAAGTGAATGGGATATATTCAAGAAAATGAAGGTTTTATTGTGGCTGAAGGCTAAACTTTATGTCAAGAAGTAATTAATGTCCTGTAGGTTGTTGCAGGTGGGTTTGAAAGCAAGAATTTATATGTAGTAATAGTTGCAGAGTTATGATCCAGAGAATGGTGAAAATGGAACATGAGAAAGAATGGAGAGGAAAATGTGCAATATTTTAAATGAATATGATTTGGGAAAGTTTGTTGTAACACATGAAAAAAATGGGTGAGTATTTGCTTATAAAAAGTTCTGTTTCAAAAATGTGGTGTAAGAACTCTATTTGTACAAAGGAATGAAATACAGTGGTATCTCAGTACTCAACATTAATTGGTTCCCGGAGGTGCAATGAGTACCAAAAATGATGAGTACCAAACAAATTTTTCCCATAAGGAATAATTTAGAGAGTCACAAGGCAACCAACACTGACCAGTTCTAACTTGTGTGTTGAGTACCAAGCAAATGATGAATACTGGGACAAAATTTTCATGTCAGAATGTATTGAGTACCAAATTTGATGAGTTTCAAAGCAGTTGAGTACCAAAGTACCACTATTTAAATATAAATGCAAAGGAATGAATATAAATAAAGACAAAGCATGATTGGATTGCTTTGATGGTTTATGATGAAAGTCTGAAATAACTGGTAAAAATCTACATAGGGGTTAGGTGATTTGGAATATGGAGCAGACCATTTTTGGGTAGTGTTAAGAGTAGAGCTTGGGGAAAATAGGCATAGAAGAAATGGAAAGATGAGAAAGAACAGGAGTGAAAACAGAACTGGAGTAGAAAGCGTAAATCCCATATGAGGGAGTGAAATAGAGACAAATAAAAGATCTCCTAACAGAATGAATGAAAAGTGGATTTAGGGAAAGAGAATATGGACACTGCTTGGAATAAAATGAAAAAAAAAAGATCTCACAGAAATGTTTGGAAAGTATGAAACAATGCTTGAGAGAATGATTAATTGAGGAAAAATGCATAGAAGAGGAATACTGCAACAAAAATAAGGATGAAAAAGAGATGTTATGCAATGCAGTCTAGTTAAGTTTTTTTTTTTTTTAAGAGGAACTGCAAAGAGATTGGTGGAAATTGAAAAATAGCCTGGGAAGTAGGTGAAGATGGCTAAGTAAGGAGTAAGTCTTCAACAAAGTAAAGGAAATAAAAAATAAAATAAAAAGCAATTAAATGAATAAAGGGATAAAACTCAGTGAGGGAAGTCTCGAAGGAGGACTGCAGAAATTTTTATCAGAATAATATTGACATGTTGAAGGGTAGTCTGAAAATGAATGTGTTAATGTCAGGAAATGCTAAAAGCCACAAATACTGTGAGAACATTAAAAATGTCAAGGCCGCAACTGTATATACTTAGGGAAATGTTAAAATATGGATCAGGTTTGCTTGTGAAATGGCTAGCTGGCCTGACAATTGGAAGTATGCTGGTACTGTTAACTTATTACATAAAGAAGGTAGCAAGAATGAATGCATAAAGAACTCAGAAATTAGTTTGCTTAGTTTGACTTCTGGAATTCTGAATGAAAGATTATAAGAGACAACAGTGAGCAAAATTTGTTATGTGGTTTCATGCTAGGTAATGCAAAGCTCAGATTTTTGCAGATGGCTGAGAAATGTATAAAAGTTTAAAAAAAATTGTAATACCAGTAGTATGAGGGAAGGGCTTTGGGGGGGACAACACTACATGTTGGACAGCCAGCATGTAAAAGATGTCCCAGCCCAGCCCACAAAATGGGGAAAGGCATAGGAAACATATGGATCCTCCCTAAAAGGTAAAGGTAAAAGTAGAGGAGGAGAAAAATAGTTTCAATCTTAGAAGTGTCTATTAAATAAAGATAGATATAATACTTATGCCTCTCTTGTCTGGACCTAACCTTTATTGTCAATTTGTTGATTTAGAGAAAGTATACAATATAGTAAATAGAACTGAATTATGAAATATTTTGCACAAGGAAGTAGTTGAAAGTTGGCTGCTCAATGTAGTAAAAGCTGGATATAATGAAAACCAAGCATGCAGGAGAATAAAAGGGATTCTTAGTAAATGGTTCAACACTGAGTAGGGAGTGAAACAAGAATGAAGATATCTCCTTGATCTTTAATATATTTATAGATAAGTATATATACATTAAACATTTGTGATTATGTGTGTTTAGCAAAGGGAATGTGTATGTAGTTTTATGTGTGTCACTTTGATCACATTACTTTGTTGCTGAGAATTCAAATGAATTGCAATGAATTTTAGGTAGATTATAGGATGTTAAGTATGGATCTGAAAGCTGATATATCAAAGATGAGGGTAATTATGATTGGCAGGGAAAATGGAGTATTGATGATGCACTGTACATAAATCACAAAAAAGCAAGATCAAGTAGGTGAATGTACTCATCTCAGTGGAAATTGAGGGGAAAATGTTTAGACATAAAAATTCTAACAGAAAGATAAGACCTCTTGTGATTTGCTCTGAGGAATGAAAGTTGGTCAAAAGATACAATGGGGATAATATATTAAAAATATGCTTTTGCCCACTTGGTTTATAGAAAGGGACCTCGGTATATCAGGAGAAATATGAAAAGAAAATGAACACAGTAGGAATTGGATATTTAAAAATATGTATTGTAAAAGAAGAGATGAGGTAAGGAATGAATGAGTAAGAATGTGAATTGAATAAGAAAGTAAGTGACCAATATGGAAAAAAAGAGTTGGTTCGGTCCTATAGAGTGAATGTGTCTTAAATTACAAAGACGTGTATGAAGGATGAGTGATGGTATTTAAAGGAAAGGGAAAACTGGGAAATCAGTGGATGGATATAGTTGATGAGATGCTAAAAAAAGAGGTTGGAAAATTGCAGATCAAAGACAATGTATTAAGAAGTATGCAAGTGACGGAAGTAAAATTTACAAAAATA
Source organism: Masticophis lateralis (assembly GCA_030761175.1). Taxonomy (NCBI): domain Eukaryota; kingdom Metazoa; phylum Chordata; class Lepidosauria; order Squamata; family Colubridae; genus Masticophis; species Masticophis lateralis. The sequence goes on from JAUDYJ010000002.1 coordinate 94,960,437, forward strand.
AACAGATATGGAGACAGCAACAGTGAATGGAGTTAATGTAAACTAAATATACAAAACAGAGTTGGAAGGGACCTTGGAGGTCTTCTAGTCCGCCTGCTCAAGCAGGAGATCCCACACCATGGGTGTCAAACTCACAGCGTCACATTGCCGCCATGTGATGTTTCACGACATTTTCCCCCTTGGGCAGAGTTGGGGTGGGCGTGGCCTGTATGTGATGTATCCGGCCTGCAAGCTGCCAGTTTGACACCCCTGCCCTATACCATTTCAAACAAGGGGCTGTCCAGTCTCTTCTTAAAAACCTCCAGGGATGAAGCATCCACAACTTCTGAACTTCTAACTGTCCTCACTAGATAGTTAATTGTTCTCACTAGGTTGCAAACTAGATTTATAACATTTCCTTTCCCTATCTAATTTTTAATTCTTTTGAGTATTACTTATTTCTCAACTTACCATTACCCGCCTTTCTCCATTTCACATGGTTCTGTTTAAGCTGAAAGGAAATCGCAGGATGGATTTCATGGTATTGTTGAACAGTTAGAAAAACCACTGAAGAGCTATGCCTCAGCATGCTAGAGAGTTACTTCTAGCAGGCCATTTCATCTCTGTCTGTCAGGCTTAACTTCATCCATCTTCATCTGCAAGTGGAATCTGAACTCCAGTCCCCTGAGAGGAAGGGGGAACGCAAAACAAATCCCTTTTATTGGAAACCAAACAGAATGGTTTTTATGTTAATCTGCAGATAAACATATTTAAAAGCAATATCTGTTCTGACCCTAGCAATGCTCACTCATGAAATGTGATACTTTTCATAATATTTTGGCAGTTTTATTTTATTTCCAATATAAACTTTAATGTGCTTTTCCAGCCGCCACGCAGATTATGATGATCTTTCATTTTTTTTCTCCCCTTTTTTTGAGGTTGCCTATACTTGTTTAAATTATTTCTTCAGCCATTCTTTTCTTTTAACCATACTGGAAAATGAAAACGTGTTGTATTTATTGAAGCTATTGTGGATTTCAATTTGTGCGGTTGTAGCATTACTGAATGGATAGAAAAGGCTGATCTAGCAGATTGAGCTGGACCGCTTTGACACAGCATGCATAACACAGGACCATTTCCATACTCTCAGTATCAGTAGACAACTGCTTCAGTAATGCCCTTGTATTTTATCTTCTTTTGAGCCTTCTGTTCATGACATCTTGAGCAGCTCTGCCTATGTAGAGGTGTTATTTATAGGTCAGATAGCAAGGACATTAGGTATTTGTAGGTTTAATTTTATAGCAATTAATAAGGGGTTATTGTGGTCTACTAGATTCTCTGCTAAAGTGGGATTCTTATACGATCTTATGTGAACTTCATCAACAGAAATTGTTGCTGAAAAACATATTGTTATCAGATGTAAGAAACCAGGTGGTGGGGTAGAGTTCCAAAGTGCTATGAGTTTATTTCATGCTATACAGAAGACTGATCTACTAACAGTCAAGGCAAATTGGTGCTAAATAAGAGTCAATGGAATTCCTTTGGGAGTATAATGACTCCAAATTGATTACACATTTGATCCCACCCTCAAACTCTGCCTGGTCACCACCTGTAACTGAATTGAGTTTCACTCATTCTACATGAGTTCATCACTGCCAAGTATTGGTCATCAAAACATGGTAAGAGGGTGCATATATTAATTTAATAAAGCCAATATTGGGGAAATCTGTAACAAGATTGGTGTCTACTTAAACCTGCAAACAAATAGGTGTCTAAATAAAAGCAATTTTAAGTTGGCACTAATTCTTCTAACTTTTTAAAATTGTATTAAAATCATGTAGCCATTCAGAAAGAAAATTACTTCAAAGTAAGGATTGTCTGAGTGGAGTACTAGGCTGGGAAAGACTGCTCTTGTTGTAGAAGAATTCCTCCAGTTCTGCAGTCATTAAAAATTACTTTTTAACTATTTCTCCTAATAGTTAGTGGTGCTAACCAATGAAAATGTCACCACCTAGGACAGGGATGAGTGTCTTTCCAGAAGTAAATTGACCAGGAAGAAACACAGATTCAGAAATAACAGAATCAGCTTCATACACCTTTCTAAACTTCAAGCCTGCACTTTTATATAATAGCAGAGAACTCTCTGGGTGGATATGTAGTAAATGGGTCTTTTTTAAGGAGTTTGAAGGAGTGTGGGGAATGGACTTATTACAGTTAATTGGGGAATAATCTCATCTGGTCTTTTTTGAGAAGATAGTTTGACTTTGGAGATTGGATTTATTGTATGTATTTAATCAATCAGCAATTTATAAGATATGGCATTAAAAAACAAATATGGATATTTGATCCGGAACCAGTTAGGGTTAATTTGGGGGATGATTTGGGACTGAAGCTATGGTAAATTTTCTGAGTTGATTGCAATAACAGTTTGTTAACAGAAGGGTTTTGGAATTTCAATCTTATCTTTCTTTTATTATCATTAATAATTTTTATTACTTCAATTCTTATATATAATAATTTTATTATTGTTTTTCTATTGTTAACTATTCTGTTATCAATATAGCATGTAGATGATGGTAACAATTTGTAAACAGATTTAGTAGTTTAATAGTTTAAAATTCTTTTGACTTATTTTGCAAGGGGTGGGAAACTAACATTTTTGTATTATATGATATTAATCAACATTCAACTAGGTATGATATAGGGTGGTGGTTCTCAACCTCTGTTCCATGGATGTCATCACAGGGGGTCCACAAAGTTTTGAAAAAATGTTATGATTTAAATCTTAAATCTTGGGGGTCCATGGCCATGGTTTGTGGCCATGAAAGGTATTTAAAGGGGGTGAAGAAAATATTGAGAACCACTGGTGTAGGGAATATATGAGTTAGTCTTTTTTAAAAGACTTTTACAGACTTTTTTCCCCTGTTCATTGTATTTGTCGTGTTTGTTGTATTTTTTCTTCCTTTGTCCTTTTTAAAAAAATAATATTTAAGTGTTTTTATTTTAACTCTGTGAATAAACTAAACATTATACATTAAAAAGAAGAGATATTAACCTGGTCTATATGAATAACAAGTTTCATCCAATTTCTCAGCAAAAAATGCATGGAAAATCCATGGATAGGTTGGTGGATGGATGGATGGATGAATGGATGGATGGATGTTTTTTGTGCTATTTAGATTTGCAAACAATCACAATTGTTTATTTGTTTTTTGTGAAAATTTAGCAGAGATAATTTTAAATTAACTTAAAAATTAATCATTAAAGTAATTTTAAATTAATTTAAATTAATTTAAAAATTAAATATCTGATGTCTACTGATTTTCTATGCAGTTTTTTCAAGCATCTTGCATGCAGTTCCCTTGCAAGGAAACTGGATACCAGTCAGTCTATTTAGTTGTGAATTAAGTTCCTTTTGAAGGATTCCTTCCTAGAAAATAAATGTAAATTGCTGGATGTTTCAAAATCCCAGGTCCATATCAGGTTGAAAAACCCAATGCAAAACAATCAAGCCCAAAGACAGAACATATATAAAAAACAGGTCTTCTCTGGAATCGGGCCTGTCTGCTTAATGGCAGGCAGTTGGAAACTTGGCGGACTAAAAGGATTCCCTCTGTCTCCCTTGCAAGTGAAGGCAATACCTTTTCCTGGCCAGCCAAGGCAGCCAGGACAATTAGGAGAAACTCACAAGGTTCTATCACACAACAGCTGAGTAACATCAAACCACCCTAGTGAGGAGAGATTCTCATAAGTGTCAAGTGAATATAGCTGATACCTGATGCCTGAACATTGGAGATGAATTGCTCAGAGTGAACAACCAAGGAAGTTGGATGGGTCAAAAGAGAGGAGAAATTAAGGCATTCTTTGGAGGGCATGAAAAATATTTTTAAAATAAAGATAGAGGGTTTCTGTTATTTCCTTTGTATGTGAGCACCCTTGCACCTGTGCTTTAAATTTTAACATTTTTAAAATCCTGGCTTACTTGATTCATAATGGCTGCAATCTCCCTTTGCTTCTTCTGCAAGACTTCCCAATGGCTTTTAATAGAAATGTTACTGAAATAATGTTTATAGTGTTCTTCTTTATATGAATATTCAAACAATTGTTTTTATAGCTTATTTCTTGTCCAAATGTTATCTAAATTAGTTAGCTCTTCATTCAATAAAACCTATAAATCTTTAAAAAGCTTTAAAAAGAAGGCAAGTTTTCACATAAAATGCATATGATCAAATTACATTGTATTTACCAATAGTTATAATAAATGTTGCTTTGTGGAAAGCTTATAAAACTTTCATACACATGGTGATATGCAATGTATAATTTAAATGTGTTTATTATCTAAGTATTTCAGAAATTCTTCATATCCCATTTTCACTTTTCACTAGCTAGTAGCTAACCCTTGATGCTGAGTACTGTGTAGAAATCTGACTACATATGTAAAAAGTCAAGAATGCCACAAAGGGAGGGGGAGAAAGGTATGAGGTTAAATAGCAGTGGATATGGTTATTTTATAAAAGGTACAATTTTTATATATATATATGTATATATATATGTATATATATATGTATATATATATATATATATATATATATATATATATATATATATATATATATATATATATATATATATATATGAATGAATTTTTATGGCCAAGTTCAACTGCCTTTTTTTTTTCGTTGAGAAAGCAGGCCTAAGATTTTCAGCCTAAAACTTTCAGTAGGATTGTTTGTTCTGTTGTTATTGTTGAATTAAAATACTGTAAGCATGATAAGCCTCACTAAATCTTAGCACACTTTCCTGGCTCTAAATTGAAGCAGAAAAAGAGGGATTTTCTGTCTCCCTGCTTGTGTTTTGTTTTGCCATCACATTTCAACAATAAGATCCCTTCATTGGTGTTGTTATCAAGGAGAACTAGAGTATGGTGATATCTGGAAGGCCTTTTATTCCTATCTCCCTTTTGGATTTTTGAATTTGCCTGAAAAGTGAAAACTCGAAAGCCTACTACTGTAAAATAATAATTCAATGTATAGATAAATAGTGGTTAATTTTTTTTTTTTTTTACAAAATGTGACCACCTTCAATTCATTGATTTCAATTAACTCCTGATTGATCTTATTATATGAATGGCAGTGCTGTATACTGGCATAAAAGACTCAGGGCATCCCAATCGGAAAGCTAGAAGAGAGTATCATCGTTTGGCCCTAACAAAAATAAGAACAAACATTTGTAATTAACGTAATGTAGTGTTACTATCTACAGCTCTGTCAATAAACCTAGTGATAGCCAGTTACAGAACTAAACCAATATCCACATCTGTGGTGAGTTTCTACCGGTTCGCCCAGTTTGGGCAAACCAGTAATGGCAGCAGCAGGAGGCTCCACCCACCCATTTGGACATCATCACAGATACTCTGAGTATGTGTAGAAGGTTTTGAGCATGCGCAGAAGGTTCTATGCATGCACATAAGTGCTGTGCATGCGCAGAAGTGTTGCACATGAGTGAAGTGGAACCCACAACTGATCCACATATTCTTAGTGATGCACTTGAAGGTTTAGGAGCCTTGATGGCACAGTGATTAGAATGCAGTATTGCGGGTTAACTCTGCTCACTGCCAGGAGTTCAATCCTGACTGGCTCAAGGTTGACTCTGTTAGGATATGATTTGGGCCTAACAGTTGTCCAGGCAATATATGTGTTCTGTGACTTTAAGTTTTAATGCTGCATCATGCTGTAATGCTGAGTCATGCTATAATTAATTGTAATTTAACAATGTATTTAAGAAGGGTACTGTTAAGGTATTCAGTGGATGATAAGCTGCTATCATCACGTGCGTGTGTGGGTGGATCTGCTACCATCCGGGGTTTGTGAACCAGTGTGAACCAACTACTGTTTGTTTGGTAAGAGTTTGTTTGGAGTTAACCGGTAAAGACTTGGACTGTTTCGAAGACTACGAGATTGTTTATTTTCCACTATAAAGAAAACTTTTGATAACACCAGTTTGTATGTATCTCCTATCTCATTGCTCTCAGCAACGTTTCTCTGTACACTTTACTCTGCTAGTTGTTACACAACAACAATATCCTTAACAGACTCAGCCTTCCATCCTTCAGAAAAATGAGGATCCAGATTGTTGGGGGCAATATGCTGACTCTGTAAGCCACTTAGAGAGGACTGAAAAGCACTATGAACTTATAAATAAGTCAAAGTGCTATTGCTGTTGTTATTAAGAAGAAAAGCAATTATTAGTATATAAGAAGAATTTTTGCTAATCAAATTGCTAGTAAATAGAGGACTGAGATTAAATACTTTCCTATCTCCAAGTAAAGACTTTAGAAATATACAATTGGTTTGCCTGATAAAATAAAAATTAGCAGGTTGTTAATAATGCCATAGCAGTTAGCAGCATCTAACTAACTGTGGCTGATCTTTAAAGCTAACCGAATAAAACCTGATTAGTTTTTAGATAGGAGACCACCAGGAATCCCAAGGTTATTAATAAGACTGAGAAGTAGAAAAATTATCCCCAAAAAACCCAATGTCAATCCATTTCCATAGGGTTGCCAAGGAAACTGCAAATAGTAACTGATTCCAGGACACAATGGTTTCTCCTCAATACTTCTCTTTAAAAAGAGCTTTATTACATTGCATTTAATGTACACTTATACTGTTTAGGTAACTGATAATGTTTGGAACAAATAGAACAACAAATACCTCATAACCATGTATTCATTTACTATGATATTATTCATTATAATTATACATTTGGAATATTTTTAATCAAAATTATGGCTTATCTATACAATGTACTAGGAAAGTATAAAAATGGCTTATGAAAGTCATATACTGTATATTAGAAATATTAGAAAGTGGGCAGTTGATGGGTTTCCAGAAGTTGCTGCACTACTTCTTTGCATTATCCCTAACTATTGGCTATGCTGGCTGGATTTGATAAGGATTTGAGTATAAAATATTGGGGAAAACCCAAACTGATTACTACTCAGTAGAAATAGACTAACCATTTTACATGGGCATCAGCCTGACTGCAAAGAAGGGCTAATACTGAAGCGCCCTTTCTGTCATTGCAACACAAATTCTGCTCATTCTTTGTATTTGTTTCATGATGTTACACACAAGTACTAATATCCCAACACATATACACTTCAATATGGCATTTGGTCAGAATTAACTATGGCATCAGAAGTAAGATTTAATAATTCCAAGTTTGATTAACTATTCATACACAGAATTAAGCAGTTATGAAGATACTACAGCTTTCTGGGAAATCTCCTTGATTCTCCCAAACTGGTATTTAAGAAGAATCACTTTGGCCACTGAGTGTCTAACTACACTATTGGACAATTTCTTTTTATAGACCATCTGCTAAGTCAGATGAAGGTGGGTTTGAAAAAGCACCTGGAAAGGCGTTATATAATTCAGAGGTATCCATTATTTGGTAACACTTTTATGTTCTAAACAATGGTTCAACATATCTAATAATTGCATTCTTTTTCCTGATTTTTCCTGCCCATTTTCCCAAGAAGAGTACTCCAGTTGGATGAAAAGCAGTATTAGCTGACTGTAGATTGTCGTAAACGTTCCCAGAACTCAGATGTGGACATTTTCCATACATTTCTCTCTCAATCAGACTAGGAAGTTTCATCACATGCGGGGAGCTCAGCCAGGTAGTCCCTGTAACTTAGCAACTTTCCTTTTGCTTTGTTAAATTAAGCTGTTCAATTTCCTTAATGAATAAGAGAATCAAGCCAGGTAATTGATGCTTGGCTATTTAGCTGATGAATAATTGACAGTGTGGGTAACGTTAGACATTTCCTCAATCAGATAGTACAATGGAATAGCAATGTCATCTCTCGAACAGTTTCTCTCCATTTTTTAATATCAGGAAAATCTGCTTTTCAAATCAAAGGTAAAAGACAAGTTGTCATGACTTTGGTATTCTTTAATTTCAAGAGAAACTTGTGTTTAGACTACAGTCCAAAATTGATCCACATTTTTAGGAGCGTGTTCTCAAAAGTATAGGAATCACTTTGGTACAAACAAAAACAGGATTTAAGTTAAAAAGGCAACATGTTTACCCAAAATTAATGATAAAAATATAGTACTGTTTCATTTCATGGAAGGAAGGGAGGAAGGAAGGGAGGAAGGAATTAATTCACTTGCAATTGTATGGAATATTTAAGCCAGCTACGTAATTAAATTCTTCTGATTGGATCGGATGCTATACACTGAGAGAAAGATAGAACTTGAATACTATTAGTGGATTGCTTTATTCAGTGCTACTAATTTGCAAATATTTCTAAAACAGGCAAATGCAACAACATGGGACAACTGAAATAAGAAAAATAACTATTATAAGATTTTTTAAATAAAAAGTAGCATGTTTACATTGAGAAAGGAACAATTATACTGACATATGGAATTGCCAATGAATTATTGTGCCTAGAAAGAAGACAATATTTAGCCATGTTTATAACTTGTTCTGTTTCAGAAATGTTGACAATAAAAACATTGTAGCACAATACTGATTTTGTTAATAGAGTCTTTGTCAATACAGATATGAAACCCAACTATATTCAGAATAATAATTCTTTGTTTTATCTCCTTTCTATATGCTATTGAAGCTGGGCTTCTAGAGATGTGGAAAACATCCCTAATTCAGAAGTTTTCCTGCCTGAGACATTTCTGACCTTCTGATCTCAAAACAGGTTAATTTGAGTCCTGGCAGCCAGTTTTAGATTTGAAAATGAGCTGTTTCACTCTCAAAGAACTTCTAGAAAGGTCAGAGCAATTTCAAACTCAAAACAGCTATTTCAAATTCAAATAATTTAAACCAGCCTTAATAATAACAAAAAGATACCCCACAAGAAAAGCATAAATGCAAATGGCAATTCTCAGTATACATTCTCTCTCTCTATCTCTCTCATACATAACCAAATACATATATTCTGATTCTTACCCCATATATTGGAAATCATGTTAAAAGTAAAATGGAATTAACAACATATGCACATAGACTAAACTATTATAAAATCATACTAGTTGAGTCAGCCTTCCATCCTTCCGAGGTGGGTAAAATGAGGCCCAGATTGTTGGGGGCAATATGCTATTTAGTATACTGTCTTTGGTGTAAGCTGCCCAGAATCCTCGGAGAGTGGGCGGCATAGAAATATGACTAATAAAAAATAAAAATAAATACCATTATATTGCATTACAATCCTTTTTTTTTACAGTCTCAAGTTCTAATGATTGGTTATAGATATTTAAACGTGAAACAAAAACAGTTATTCGTTCAGTCATTCAATTAATTAATTAAATTTTTAGGCCACTCAATTCCAAACAATACTTAAATTACTTCACAAAATTAAAAGAACGTCAGTACAGAACATACAACAAACATGTATAAAACATCACCATTAGTAACATTTCTGCAATAGTATTGTTTGGTTGGAGAATTGGTGGGTATTTAATAAGAAACACAACAAATTAGTTATCAATCAGGTAAGGATGATATTGATAACCTATTATCAATATTGATAACCTATTTGATATTGATAACCTATTATCTATAAACTATTGATAAATCAGAAGCTTTATAAGGCTTCTGGAAAGATTGTTTTATTTCAGGTCATCCATCCATCTATCCCAAACCGTGAAAACCTTAGATCCCATTACAGATGTTATTATAATGATAAGGGGAACCTTCTATTACATACCACAATTTTTTCTCTGTGAATGTGAATTGAATTAAAGAATAAAAGCATCTCAAATAGGCAATCAAAGCACCTTTTAAGACTATTATGTTCATAACAAACAAGCCATCACTGTAGTCTCATTAATGTAGTGTTTCCTCCTCTTCTTCTGAAATAACTATTAATTTATGGAAATGGGATGATCTCTCAAATCTGTTGCAGTGTCCCCTTTATTCAGGTAAATATAATTTCTTGGTGGCAAAATATCTGAGCTCCTAACTTGTCCCTGTTTATACTTTGAAGTCCCCTGCTTGTAAGGTGTAGACAAAAGAGACAGGTTCAGATACATTAATATTTTACATGTGTAATGAAAAGACTGCTCAACTGTTAACTGTTAAGCCAAAATAGAGGGAGGGGGGGAAAAAGCATACGGTTACATTATATTGTTAGAAAATATCAGATGCCTGACAGGAGAAACATTCCAGTTGGCTATTGCATTGGCTGCTAGTGTTGCTGGACTGTGTTTTTAAAACCATGCCTTGCTTTGAAGTTCCCTGGAAAGAAACTTCTTTTTTATCTTAAGCCCAATCTAATTTGTAAAGGGGTGATTTGTTTGTTAGATTTATAGCTCACCTTTTATACAGGAGTTCAGGGTGCTGTACATTAGTGTTTCTTCTCTCCCCACCCCACTCCTCTTTCCCCCTGCCACAATAACCCTGTGAGGTAATTTGGACTGAGAAAGAGTCATGAGTTCAAAATTACCTTGGTGGAGAAAATAGATCAGGCCTGCAGTTTCCCAGTGGCAGCCCATCACCTTTAGCGCTATAACAAGTGAGTTCATATGTCCAAAACTCTGAAGGTTAAGTCTCTGTTTCATTGGGTAAGAGTGGCATGCTGAACTTGAAAAATGACCACACAAGGTTCTTGGCATGCAATTTTATTTATTTATTTCTAAACAATATACTTTTTTTCCCCAAAGGAAGAAAGCAAATGAGAACTAGAATTGAAATTTATCCATCTATTAATTACCTCTGGTGTGATGAGGTTGCCTGTAAATACTGTGCCACTTTAGATAAAACTTTCATGCAGCTATTTAGGCCCTTTGAAATATAGATGATTTCTTTTAAATTTTTTATCATAAATCAAGGCATGGAGCAATGCAGTAACACACCAGTTCCCCCCAATGAGAGATTGTCTCTCCGCCTTTTGCCTTTTAAAGCCAAGTTCGTTCCACCTGACCAGTTCTTGGGCTTGATGGGATAGGAGGTGATGGCAAAGAAAGCAGAAATTTTTACCATCAAGTCCTCTGCTCCCTTCCTCTTGGCTGCCTTCCCCTTCTGCTAGCAGATTTAAAGGGGAAGAAACTCTTTTGCTCTCCTAGAGCAAAGAAAGGAAAAAAAAAACATTGTTGGTCACAGCCCTTGGCCCTTTCCTTTGGTCCCTGGATTAAAAGAAAATGCTTGTTGGGGTGGCATCCAAATCAATTTAGAAGGCTTTTTTATACCAAACTTTCCAAAAACCTCTCTGGATCTGTTCATCCCTATTCATTTTTCCCATTGAAAGTTCTGTTCATTATTATACCATCCTATAGCTCGAAAACACGCATGGGAAGACTGCATGATTACCTGGCTCCTTTTCTTAGTCCTTTAGTTGGTCATGATTATGTTTATATGATATATTTGGAGGCTCATTTTGGTGTAGTGTAGTGGTTAAAGATACCAAGCTGCAAACTGGAAGACTTTGAATTCCAATCCTGCCTTAGCTATGGAAGCCAGCTGGGAGAATTTGGGCCAGTCACTCTCTCAGCTCTAGGAAGAAGAGAGCAGTAGTAAACTACATCTAAAATTGTTTTCAAGAAAATTTCTGTGATTTGTCCATGTCATTGCCAAAATCGAGACTGATTGAAAAAATACACAGAAAAATTGATACTCTTAACCAAAGATATTATACTCTTTATAATATCTTTCTATATATTGACAATCTGACTATAAGACTAGATTAGCCCAAAGCATTAGGCTAAAATGCATTGATTAATTTGTGGTTCAGAAAATCTTGCAAATGCAACTCCACATTTAATTCTGTCTGGGTGCCTTTCCATTTATGCCTTTCTTTTTTCTTTTAATTGAATGTGGAGAGGTGGACATATAAGAGGATAATAAGACTGATCAGCAGAGAAAAACCCAGGCAGAGTTTAAAATCAGATTTTCTTCTTCTTCCTGCTGCAGTGTTCCTAATTGGTGGCTGCTTTCCCTGCTGGTGGTGTCAAGAGGAAGTAACAAACTCAGAGGAGAAAACCAATGTTGCTAGTAAAAGTAGCACACTCATCTTTCAGCAGTGACTCAAAACATATGCAAAAGGGGCCGATAGGGATTTCATGCGAATACAGTTTTATGCCAGTTCAAAGATGGGTGGAGTGCACTTTAACTCAGCAGTGGAGAAAAACTTAATGGGGTGTTTGTCAGGACAGACTGAATCATAAACAATAAAGCTGGGATTGCCCAGATGTGGCTGACTACTTTATGGGGCTCAGTGCATTGCTTGAACACACCGATTTAGCATAGCTACAACATCTGGTTTGGGGAAGTGATATAATTGCTTTCTAGAGCAGGAATTATATGAAGTAAATCCCTCTTCCAATAATAATAGAAAGAAATGAGAGTTGAAAACATGACAGTAAAGGAAAACTGGATTTGCTTAATATTTTGAGGACCAAGACTCAAGTAAAAATACTTGAAGCCATTATAAACTAGAACTTCTATGCACGTACTATGACATTTTCCCACCAAATGAAATGTCCCATTCTTCCACAACTTCCTGTGCTCTTCTGAAGAGGAAGCTTCCAAAAAAGATCTGTCACTTGCATAAAATAAAGCACTGGATAAAAACTGTCTAGAAGTTAGAGTAGACCTACAAGAGCTTGCAGTTCTGGTACCAATCCCCTCCCTCAATTGTGGGTCTGTTACATTCCTCAATCATCGAAAGCCATGCTTCATGGCTGTTGTTGCTTCTGCTGAGGGTCCCCATGGAAAATTTCAGAAGTTAGAACCAATTTGGTGTTGTGGTTAAGGTGTTGGCCTAAAATCAGTAGATGATGCTATGTTAGGCATGAAAACTGGCTGAGTAATTTTGTCTCTCCCTCCATCCCTCTCTCTCTCTCTCTAACTCACCTCACAGGGTTCTTTTGAGAAAATAGAAGGAAGAAGGATCATTGGTATGTTTGCACTTTGTGTTGTATATGAAAAAAAAGTAGCATAAAAATCTAAAAAGAAAAATCGCTAAGCAGAACTTGCTGGGACAGAACATACATCCCATTGAGACAGAGTTTTATCCTCAAGGTTTAAAGTCAAGAGAATCTCAAGTTAATGTATTTTCTGCCCAAGAGGACTGGAAATTAGTCAGAATTATAAACAAACCACATTGAGCAAACTTCGCACATTCATACAATCCCAATTACCAAACCTAATTGGGTAAAGCCAGCAATGGTTCTGATCTTCTCAAAAGTTTTTGAAAAGATCTTAAGCAAGAAAGATACAGATATGGATACTGAGTTCACACAGACAAAATTTAGTGTACTTAGACCAGGGCTGTCAAACTCATGGCATCACATTGTTGTCATGTGACATATCACATTTTTCCCCCCTTTGTTAAACCAGGAGTGGGCATTGCCAGCGCATGATGTATCTGGACAGCAGCCCCACGAGTTTGACACCCTTGACTTTGACACTCACATTAAGGCCACAAAAGCAATAATGCATCCTACCTCTATGAAAAGGTCTTGCTCTGCTATTGTCTCACTCCTGATTACTAGGAGACTCTGTAGTCCCAGATGCTGAAAGGAAAGTTTCCATTTTTGCTCCATAAGTTTTCTCAATCTTTTTTAAAAACCTTTTAAAGGAATTACTAAAATGAGGCAACAAATAACATTTAAAAGTGTTTTATAGTTTCTATACTCCTCCCTAAGGAAATCAACCCTGACTGTTCTTTGGAATGACAGACACTGAAGCTGAAGCTCAAATACTTTGATCACCAAATGAGAAGAGAGGACTCATTGGAAAAGACCCTGATGTTGGGAAAGATTGAAGGCAAAAGGGGAAGGGGGTGGCAGTGGATGAGATGGTTAGATAGTGTCATCAGCACAATGAACATGAATTTGGGCGAACTCTGGGAGACAGTGGAGGACAGGTTGGCCTGGTGTGCTATGGTCCACAGGGTTGCAAAGAGACTTAGCAACTCAACAACAACCCTTTCCTATGATTCAAAATCCATCCTCCATGAAAGTGTGACATCACTGTAGTGAAAAACAGAAGAATAAACAACATGAATCATTGTTTTATTCCTTATTTGTAGCTGTAAAAATTGCCTACATTTCCCCTCTCCCAGAAGAAGAGGAGACAGAAGTAGCTGTACACTGTAATCTCTGAAAATGTCCCAATAAAAAGACAGAAAAATAACCTTTTATCTAATAATCAATTAATATACTTCTGAATTTCAGAGTTTGCCATTCTTAGATCACTGTAACTTGCCCCAATAGAAGTATTTATGTGTTACCTATCATGTATTGTCCCAAATCAATATTTGTCACAATCTGACAAAGCCCAGTTGGAATTGCAACAACATTTATTAGTGGTTGACTTACAAATAGATATTTCCATCCAGTTTACACAGTACAGAATCCTTAGGGCAGCATAAAATTACACAATTTTGTAAAACTTGAGAATTACTATTTAAGTGCAAGGTGAAATATTTAAACCTTTTGTCTGTCAGAGACATGTAGAATTCATTTAACAAGCATGTAAAATGTTCAAGAATGAATAAATACATGCCAGTTGCCAAGCCCCTGAACACCGATCATGTGACCATGGAGATGCTGCAATGGTTGTAAGCGTGAAGAACAGTCCTAAATTATTTTTTACAGTGCTGTTGTAACTTTGAGTGGTCATCAATGATTATAAATCAAGGACTACCTGTGTCACTGTCACTTTACTTCTTTGCTTTCTTCCTGGTTATCTGCCATAACCAGTTTGGACTTTGAGTTCTTTAAGTGCTGAATTTAAGTCCTTCAATGGAAAGTTGAACCATCAGGCATTACCTCATCAATATCACAGACCAATTTAATCTCAGACAGGGAAAGTCTGCTCTCTTAGTCCCATACTAAAATTGGTGTTTGCAATTCCTCTGGTCTGAGAGCTCTGGGACCAGTTGATGTGACTGGCAGCTTTATCTGGCTGATATCTCCATCAGGAAGAGGGCCTCTCTGGTTGCTTTTGCTGGCTTCTAAAAGAGAAAGATGAAGCAGAAAAGTATATGGGCGCACCTTAATTGGTTGGGGGAAAGGAAAATCAGAGAACTCCCTTTATCCAACAGATCAACTTTAGGAAATAAAGAGAAAATCATAAAGGCATAAAATCTGAAAAAATAATAGTCAGTTCAGGCACTTATGGATCTTAATGGCCACAACTTCCCTTCAGTCTATCAGTGGGATAGCCCTGGCTTATTTGGGCTTCAAGGTCCAAGCTTTCTTTGATTTGCAGTCATTTGCAGAATTACCTCACTTTTGATTTGTCCTGTTCACAATATGGGAAAATCTTATGAAGACTTGTCTCTCTGCAGAGGGTTTCCCCAATAAATGCAACATACTTTCTGGGACAGTCCTCCCTCCCTGCAGTTCTAATGGACACGATGGAATTTGTCCCTCGCAGCCTCACTCCCATCAGGCTGGATGTACCTGCACTTCTGCTGTGCAAGTCCATTATGCCGTGAAGAACATATAGATTTTGAACAGCCAAAATGCTGGGCTGGGCTGGACTGGAGGATCTGCTGCACTGCATTTCTCTCTCATGAAAGACTGCAAAATTTCCAGATGTTTATACAATATAGAAGAATATAATAGAATTCTTTATTGGCCAAGTGTGATTGGACACACAAGGAATTTGTCTTTGGTGCATCTGCTCTAAAAAGACAAGATACATTTGTCAAGAATCGTAAGCCACAATACTTCATGATAGTCATAGGATACAAATAGGCAATCATATATACCTCACCGGTCACTATTAACCTTCAACGCTGGTTTAATATATGGAAAAGAAGAACTCAAACCAAAGCCCCGAGAGTTTCAGACTAGAATAGAACTATATTATATTTGCTCCCCCCGCCCCAAACGCGATCCTCACAGGAGCGCCAGGGCTGTGGGGAACAAAGGCTGGGTGAACTGAGAGGTGGGGGAAGCCAAAGAGGAAGAGTTTTAATGGCTTGGTCAATAGGCAGCCCCGCGAGTAGATAGGTATTAAGAAGGCGCGGACGTCGGTTGTCAACAAACTCCAGGGCTGAGAGAGCAGCTCCCCACACTCCGGAGCTAAACTCCGTGGGCTCTATAGCGCAGCCGCGCCAGAAAGCGCGCGCGGCTGCAGCTCTCACTTCGGACCCGGGTCTTTGATTTCCACCACCATCTGCGTCTGGAGTGGCGAGCCTTCTTTCTCAAGTCCGTCGGACCAAAAACCAAGAAGGAAGAGCTCGTCGGGGGAGTTGGCTTTTCGTTGAATTACGCCAAGCGCGGGGCTGACGGGAAGAGGGCGCGGAAGGTTTGGAATCGGAAGCAGGAGTTAATTGAGTCCAGCACCGGCTTAATTCCTTCGAGACGAAACTTTTCCGTCAGGGACATTAGCGTGTGGTTTTGTTTTTGTTTTGCCTCCGGGGAGTTGGGCAGAGGCTCCGCGCTTTCTGGGCTGAGGCGGAAAAAGCGGGAGGCCGGTCTCCCGCCTGGGTGACACCTTTGGGGCTCCCTTCGCCTTCTTCCCTCGTGCCAGCCCGAGCACGCCTGCGCACAGGGGGTGCCGGTCCCATCACGAGCAGGCGGCTTGTGTAAGATGAGTGAAGAAGCCGGGATGGAAGCGGGCGGGCGGGAGAGAGAGGGGGAGAGGGAGAAGCGCGGGGGGGGAGAAGAAGAGAGAAGCTGTGTCATTGAAAATAGCTCACTTTGACAGTCGCCAGCCAGAGAGCCAACCCTGACTCGATGTCAGGGGCTGTCTACCTGCAAGGTGCGCCAAGATGATGGGCATGAACGCCAAGCAGCCGTTCGGTATGCACCCGGCCCTGCAGGAAGCCAAGTACTCTAGCTCGGAGGCGATGCGCCGCGTGTGCCTCCCAGCCCCGCAGGTATGTAGATGAAGCATAATTACTGCTTTAAGGCACATTTTTGACAGGCCCCGGCTTAATGTTTTTTTCATGTCACCAGAACAATCGCGTCTCTCTCTCCCTCTACCCAACCCGCCCCCGTTGCCCCCCAGATCCACATGTCTATTCAAGCAAAGCATCTTCTGCCTTCATATTAATTTTTATGACCTGAGCTTTGAGGAGGAATCTCTCTGCTTTTGAGAGAGAGGGAGCGGGGAGAGGGGCGAGAGAGATGTTTTTGAATCCAGACTTGACAGTATTCCCCACTGACTTCGCTCTGCGCGTTCTTGCTTGCAGCTCCAGGGCAATATATTTGGAAGCTTTGATGAGAGTCTGCTGGCCCGGGCTGAAGCCTTGGCGGCTGTGGATCTGGTCTCCCACGGCAAGAGCCACCCTTTCAAGCCAGACACCACTTACCATACCATGAGCAGCGTCCCCTGCACCTCTACTTCGTCGCCCACCGTGCCCATCTCGGCCCCAGTTCACCATCATCACCACCACCATCACCATGCTGTGGCGCACCAAGGCCTGGACGGGGACCTCCTGGATCACCTCTCGCCCGCGCTGCTTGGAGGGCCCGAGCACGGCGCGGTTATGGCCGCGCCAATCCACCCTCATGCCCATGCCCACCCGCACTTGGGGGCGGCCATGGGCCACCTGCACCAAGCCATGGCTAGCATGAGCCACCCGCCGCCGCCTCCTCCTCCTCCTCCTCCTTCCGCAGCCTCGCAGGTCTCGGTATCTCACAGCGGGCTGGCCTGCATCAGCGACGTCGAGTCGGATCCCCGGGAACTGGAGGCGTTCGCCGAGCGCTTCAAACAGAGGCGGATCAAGCTCGGCGTCACCCAGGCCGACGTGGGCGCGGCGCTGGCCAACCTCAAGATCCCGGGCGTGGGCTCGCTGAGCCAGAGCACCATCTGCAGGTTCGAGTCGCTCACTCTGTCGCACAACAACATGATTGCCCTCAAGCCGGTCCTGCAAGCGTGGCTGGAAGAGGCAGAAGCCGCCCACCGCGAGAAGAACGCCAAGCCCGAGCTCTTTAACTGCGCCGAGCGGAAGCGCAAGAGGACCTCTATCGCAGCGCCGGAGAAGCGCTCGCTGGAAGCCTATTTCGCCATCCAGCCGCGACCCTCGTCCGAAAAGATCGCCGCCATCGCCGAGAAGCTGGACCTGAAAAAAAACGTGGTGAGAGTCTGGTTCTGCAACCAGAGACAGAAACAGAAGCGCATGAAGTACTCCGCGGTGCATTGAGGCACCTGCCCGGCCGGCTGCCCACCCTGTCGGATAACGAGACCTATACGTAGCACACTACACATGCACACACAGTAGACAAACATTGCTCTACCCAAAAGATTAAAACAAAACTCGACAAACTATTAGCAGAGAGCTCTGCGGGGATCGCCAGACCATGTAACCGAGCCACTGAGATGAAATACCTCTCCCCCTTTCCTTCGGCTGGCCATCCGCCGCTGGATCAAGTTTTGCCCAGCCTTCTGTTACGCTTCTCTGCAAAACCAACTGGCCCAAACAAGGGAAAGAGAAGAAAACGTTCATTCCCTATACCCTTTCCTTTGTCGACCCATTTGTTCTTCTGGGTTGACATTCTCCTGACTTGTGTTTGTGTGCACTAGAGTGTCTTGACGTTTGTCGCTTTTGCAGGAAGAGTTGACATTGGAGAGGAACTATTTTTTTTTAAGGCAAAAAAGAGATATAACCCGTAGATATCGTTTGGAGATGAACTTAATTACATTTATACTGTGGGGAGGGGGGGAGGGAAGGTGCCCATAAAATAATGAAGATTTATTTATTGAGATTATATTTGGGGGTGAGGGGGTGGGCAGAAGACTATTTTCCAAAAATTGTAAACTGAATTCAAGCTTAGATTAATTTGCATTGATTCATCACCTTTTACTTGTTTAGTCACCTGCATGCTGTGTGTGATCAACAGAAATGCTCAAACCCTTTCTTAAAAGGGAAAAAAAGAGCTTTCTTTTTGGTGCAACTAATAACTGGACCGTGTGTTTGATCATTCTTATTAACACAGAGGGGAAGAGTTCCAGTTAAACTTACTTGTTTTCTTGAAAGGAAGGTGAAGGGAACAAAGGATATTTGAAATAAGCCTGCCCTGAATCAAAACATTTTGTTAGAATAACCAAAAGGATGACAGGTGTACTCTAAGCACTTTCATAAATTAATTTATTTTCATGTCTGTGTTTTTTAAAATACCCCTCAGATCATAAGCAGGCTTGTTGCCATTGACTTCTCTGAGGTAAATGCGATCTTTATTCTTATTTATTAAATTCAGGCAAGTTGAAAGGAAGCACCTCTATGGCTTTTTTATTATTTTTTTTAAAAAAGTCAGGGCTGCATGTGCACAGGACAATCTACACAATTGAGGAGATTGCAGAAGTGTGACTACTAAACCTTCTCTTCTTAAAACCTTCCTTCTTTCCATGGACTTTGCAGATTAGCTTCTGTTTTTTAACCGGATCACCAAATATTCCAACAGGACTATGGAATTGCATGGTTGCACTCGTGTTTGCCTGAAGAGGATTCTTTTAAAATAAATACCTACTGTCTTTCTTCCACTCCTTTAAAAAAAAGAAAAGAAATTAAAAGCATTTTTCTGCACTAAGGGCTTCTTTTTTCGTCAAATGTCTCCTACTGAAATTTTATACTCCATGACTGTAATTTGGGCATTTTGTGCACTTCTTTATCGACTTAATTCACCCTTCCCTCTTTTCCCAGAAATAATGCTGAAACTTCTGAAATAAAATGCTTTATTTTTTGACCAGAATTGATTTTATTTTCTTCATTCGCACCCCAGGTTTTTCATAACAATTTCTCTGTTTTTCTTGGAGGTGTTTTTCAGACTGAAAATTAAGCAATCAGTATTAAATTAATAAGTCTGCTGGATTTAGCAGTGAAATCATTCATTTAGATGGTTTACACTTTCTCAGAATACTATGTGTGTTGTGATTAGTTTTCAACCAGATTTAACCTGTGTATGTTTTATCTACTTTCAGGCCAGCAAATCAGTTTTATCAACTGTTATGGAAATAATTCTAAGATCCACATCTAGAAATGTAGTTTTTAAAAATGTTGGATTTTAAAATAAGGGGTTAAAAGGGATATTTAGCCCCTTAGGGTTAAAATGTACTATTTCAGAAAAATAGCCATGCAAATTGTGTTGCTGTTGATTGTTCTGCAGTAATTCTCATCTTTATAACAATGGAACTTTGTTTTGTGATAGTTCATTGAAGGAAGGAAAAATAAAGCATTCAAAGGCTCATTTGGAATTCTGTTTAAAAGCAAAAAGGGGCTTTTGCTTATGAATCCCAGAAGCACCTTAAACAATTAAAAATTAATGATCAGGGCCCAGTGATCTAATACCTCGCCTTTGCATTTAGCAAATAGCAGGCAATAAAATTCCAACTCAATTCTATCTAGCTTTTTTAAAAAAAACTGGCTTTATCAAGTAATTATATTTTGTTCATGAAGCTCTTAAGCACTAATCTTCCTCAAATGTTCTTGTTTCACTTTATTTTCTCAAAGAGCCCCATTGATTCTCCCCAATCAAATATCCTTTAATAATAAATGCCCCTGTGTCATTACATTATATTGTGGGTTCTGAAATTTTAAAATAAGGTTGATGCAATATTAATTGGGTAACATGGTATAAAAAGGACACAAAGCAATTCTGCCAGCATCCTGCCTCTACTCTGCACTAGGATTTGAAGAAAAGCTCTTTGGAGTGGGGGGTGCATAATTGTTCCAGATCTTTAACAATAAATCCAGGTAAGATTTTTTTTATGATTTTCTCTGTCATAATCCCAGTTAATGAAATCTGTTACGTTTTATTATGGATGTTTGTTTTTTCCCCTTTATATACACAATTTCTATAAAGTGTAACAGTATTTCTGCTATTCCCCACCATCAATTAAATTAGACCTATAGTATAGATAATTTATTTTCTTTCAGTTTGCAGTTAGTAAGGAAAACTTACTAATTTTCTTAGTAAGAAATTGATATTTCTCAAAGCCTGAAAAAATATATATAGAATAATATTTTATTTTAAGAGAACTTTGAAAAATCATCCTTTCCTTTTGCTTTCTTCTTTATCTCTCTTGTTCTTGCGATGTTCTTGTGATCCTGGATCGGGATATTTTCACACACTCTTACATAAGCATACTTTTGAATTTTTTTTTCTTTTCCCCTCCGACTTTCCAACATAAGCTTTCTGACTTTCAGAACCTGGACAGCTCCCAACAGTTTACTGTAACAATCCCGGGAAATCCCCTAATATTCTTAATAGAATGTGACTGCCTTACATTTACTTAATTTTCAAACTTTATTCCGGAATCTGTCATTTCAAAAGGGGTTTATGTAGATGTATATCTTTAAAGAAAACTTTTGAAATAGAAAAATCTCATCTTTTACTTATAATTAGCTATTGGACATTATTAACTCATTCCATGTTTTGTTGGACATTTAGTAGCTCATTCCATTTTCTGTTAGCTCATTCCATTTTCATTCCATTGTTTTCCATTCATTCTCTTAATGCTGAGAAACGCTATATATTGTTAAAGTAAGCAATTTATTAGCTAGAAAAAGAGGAAGTGAAACCTTTGCAGATATAGTTTGTCTGCACCTAAGTAGGTTAAACAGGAATGTTACTTTTCTGATTGTCTGTCCTTTTGAAAACTGAACTTTCAGAACCAGAGAAAAAATATGTAACAATAACTATGGTAACTGAGAAAAGAAAAAGAAGAAAATTAAGTGAAAATATAATCTGTTTCTATTACCTTACTTACTGCCCATTTTGCACAGGTAGAGTTTACTGAAGAGAGAAGTAATTTGTCCTCCTTAGTTTTAAAAAAAGTTTCATAGGACATTCTTCAATTTGATGTCTGATTATGTTAGCTGTTGAAGTCAACACAAGACTGGCAAATTTCGACTAAACTCTTCAGAATCCTTCCTTCCCTCCTTTCCTCTTCATTATTTGGAATGTGTGGGAGCACAGTAGATTCTCACTATGTAAAATCTTTAGTTTAATATTAATTTTAAAATATGTTATTTTGATGGGCTGTAGAAGTGGAAGACGGACAGGGAAGGTATCGTTTTGGTGTTGGTCAGAGGGAGAAGACCTTGGTAGTCTTGTGAAGATACTAAGAAACCCCATGTTTCTTCCTTGAGAATAGGCTATTTCCAGACCCATCTGTGGTCCTATCCACCCACTGACCTCTGGGAACAGTTTGGATAGATAGCAAAAGCATTTAGACTTATGTACTGCTTCACAATGCTTTACAGCCCTCTCTAAGTGATTTACAGAGGCAGCCTATTGCCCCCAGCAATCTGGGTCCTCATTTTACCGACCTCGGAAGGATGGAAGGCCGAGTCAACCTTGGACTCGAGCCAAATTCGACGCGTTTCCTTGAAACAGAAATGCCATTTCAATTGAAGAGAAAGGGAGGAAGAAAATGCCAACAGCGCGGAGACTGGAGACCTGGGAGAAAGCTAAATCCTGAGCCAAGGTGGGCATTTGGGAAGCCTTCGGAAGCCTCTTGAAAGTGATCAGAAATTGACTGCGGTTTCTCTTGTTCGGCTCGACTCTGCAGTTTTTCTTTCTCCAGGGTGGACAGGAAGCCATTCCGGGCAGGAGATAGTTTTTGTATTTCGATTAAGATCGGAACCAGATTGGTTCCCTGCATTTCAGAAGAGTTGGGAAAGGGAAGTCGTGTTCATTCTCTGAAGGCGCCTGCTCCATCTCGAGCGTAACCACGAATGGATGCACACGTGTCTTCTAGGAGTCTGTTTTTCTGCTCCCCCCTCTTAAAACGTACCCGCTGCTTCTTAGTGGCCACTTGGCCTCGGTCCGCTCCCCGCGCTTCCCAGCCTTGTCCTTCTGCCTCTGTCAGACGCCGGAATTATCTGGTCTGCTGTCGAGAGAATGAACGTGCGATCCATTCGGGAGGCTCGCCAGTTCTTGTGCAGAAGTATTCGAGACCGAGTGGGTAGCGCATGGCAGCGGAAAAGGGGGTCTGTCTGCGAAGAACGAGAAACTTGGAGAAAGTTTAGCTGGCAGAAAGAAAAAAAAAAGACGTGGAAGGATAACGAGATTGGACCCGCGGGGATTGACTGTTCTGACGGAGTAAATAGGCAGGGGATCGGGCGGAACGCCCAGGGTGGCAGACGGCTGGATGGAAAGGTTAAGTACGGATGTTTGTAAAAGCCCAAATCGCGCCGTTTCCTAAGTAAATGGCCGCTGTGAAGGCGCGCGTTTCCTCTTGCCGGGGCCTTTTCCGCTCCTCCTGAACCAATTGCTCTAGGCAGCCGCGGAAGAAGGCAAAGAGCAGCCTCTCTCAAAGGCTACACCCTCCCACGGGACTTTAGACAAAATATATTTCTGCACATTTCAAAATCGCCTCAGGCGTCAAGATATTCAAAATGAGCATCTTGGGCCAATATGAAAAGCCTTACCGATTTCTGTTCCTCCCCCCAGATCTTGCAAATTAATCTCTGCGCTGTATTTTAATTGATTTGGGAGAGCTAAAGAAGGGGGTTGTTGCTGAGAAATAATTCATCGTGACATTTAAAGGAGCAAAATGGAATGGGTGAGGAAACTGTCGTAGTCAGCGGTTACTCTCCACGATAATCAAGGCTCATTAGCAGTGCTCTACTAACAGGAAAGTCTGGAAGATTATAGAACTTCGTGGATCAGTTAGTTGAACCAATGTAACTGAATCTCTTGTTTGTAAATGGGAAGGAAGGAAGGAAGGAAAGAAGGAAGGAAGGAAGGAAGGAAGGAAGGAAGGAAGGAAGGAAGGAAGGAAGGAAGGAAGGACCAGATGCAACTCAAAGTCAGATTTTTCCGGTCATTACACATACCTTCCCAGCATTGGAACTGTTCTTCTAGAACTTTAGAAGGTTTAAAGGAGAAATATTCTCTCACACCTTTGGAATCATTGGCATGACAAAGTTTTCCTCTTGTTTCTACTTCTTGGTTGTCTTTAATTGCCGATAATGAAACTGTAACAAAGGACTCTATGACAATCCAATGTAACCTTAGTTCTTTTATTATTGCAGATTTTCACCAGTTTGTAACCAACAATAAACTCTTAGGCAGTGTTCCTAAAAAGGCTACAGAATTCCATATTTTTGCTCTCGACTTGTAAGTTAAATGCCTATCTCCATTGATCTTTGCATAGATACGCAATGCTCTTGGCTCGTTCACCTTGATCCTTGGTCTGATGAATGAACCATGTAGCTTTTTTTTTTGTTTGTTAAAGTTGTTGTTTCTTCAGCAGGATATTTTATTAATGTTGATAGCTCTGTTCTGAAATCAGATAGGTTCTGGATGCTCACATTAAATATTATATTCCATGACTCGATCATGCAGTAAAAGAAGATAACCCTTTTTTTCTACCTATCAAAGAGACCAAGCAAGGATTATACTAAGATGGCATACTAGTGAATTTTTCAAGACTTGCAAACTCAGATGAGAAAGTTAAAGCTGCCTAGCTGGAGCGTGATGATATAATGAGAAACAACCAGGAAGTGGAGGCTCTCTTCCCAGTCTTAAGGGCAACTGCAGTGAGGCAGATGAGCTGTCTCGAAAAGGAACAGTGCAGAGTAGTGCCATTAAATTAAAGTATGAAATGGAGGCCCCTTAAGCACTAAAAGATTTCCTCCCTCCCCCCATTTGCCAGGATTCCTTCCTATAAACTTATATATATATTTAATCATTTCAGTTATATTCTTTAAATAAACAAAAGGTTTGATGCAAAATGAAGCATCAAATCTTCTAACATCATCATTGTCACTATCCCTGACAAAAACACTTGCTTGTCTCATATAGGATCCAGATGCATTCTAGGATGGCTGGTCGCAATTGAGGAAGGAAAGAAAGAAAGAAAGAAAGAAGGAAGGAAGGAAGGAAAGAAGGAAGGAAGGAAAGGAAGAAAGAAAGAAAGAAAGAAAGAAAGAAAGAAAGAAAGAAAGAAAGAAAGAAAGAAAAAAAGGTAGGGAGGTAGAGAGGGAAGTTAAGGCTAAGAGAATATTCTGGATAGTTATGGATGATTTTTTAGGAGGAAGTCACTTCATCAATTTACCTTCTGCTATGTGACTGTATTGTGAGTGTAATGCCTAGCACAATCAAATTGTACTATTTAATTTTGTTGTGTAGTCAAATAGAGGAAATGAAGTAACAAACATGTTGTAAATTTACCTCTTAAATTGGAGAAAGGCATTCCAGTTACCTGGGCTATTACTTCTCAAGGAGAACCTCAATGTTTGGGAAGATCCAGGACTGACTGACAAAACAATAGTCTCATGTAATGTATTCCCCTCCTCTTCTGCTACATTTGGCCCTACATCTCCCCTCTTTGATGGCAGTATATGGTGATTTCCCCCACTCTCATATGCTTGAAAAATACATAATATGCTGAAGTTAGGATTATGAGTAAATTCCAGGGGTGAAATCTTAAATTTGTTACTACCGGTTCTGTGGGCATGGCTTGGTGGGGGGGGTAATGTGATTGGGTGGGCGTGGCCAATATATATATTTTTTTACTTTTAAAATGCTTTCAAAAGGCTCTGACGATCCCAGTTGAGTTGCCTGCCATCAGGCAACTCAGCTGGGATCATCAAAGCTTGGATCGTCAGAGCCATTTAAAAGAAAAAAAAGGCTCTGATGATCGCGCAGCTCAGCTGGGCATGGGGGGCGGCCTGCCACCATCGCTACCTACTTACCCGAGCCGGTCCGAACCAGGAGCATTTCACCCCTGGTAAATTCTATACAACTTTGTGAAAGGGAAAGCAGAGTTGAATGAATGTCCTCTATAGAAACGTTTGGGGGTAAGGGCTGTCAAATATTTTCCATTGGTTGGTTTTAAAAATACTGCTCAATGATTCTCCTAATAGTTGACATCAGTGTCAAGTGATGCATCACTTTGTATCAATAACAGGCATTGATTTGCTGGCCTGTTATATTTTATTTGAATGAAGAATTCAGTCACTTACATGATAAAAGGTAATTTGGCAATGCTGATGGCTGATATCCTATCCAGGGATGTTGATTTCATTGAGGGCCACATCTGGGTTGTGTTTGGCCTTGGGGGGTGGGGGGGTGGCCGAAGCGTCTTATAGTAAAAAAAAATACAGTAAATGGCTTACAGAGCAGTTACTGTATACCTATTTTTACTCAAACATATAGCTCATAGAGAATCCAACAAATGTCTTTCTTGGGGACTGCTCCTTCTTAAATTTCCAGTAAACTTCAGTCTATTTTTCATCTACAGTCATGTTTACTGTCATTGTCTGTTGTTTCATGGGATTGTTCAACATTCTCATAGCTTTTCTATGAAACATGATGTTTATGAGACATTTGATGATCAATCAGTTTTACCTCAATACTCCAAAGAACCTTTTTACATTCTAAGCCTTGACACAATGTTTACAACTCTTGTAAGTTCCAAAGGCTTCTGTTCATTCAATGTTAAATAACTTAACAGGGTTGGGTATCACTTTGGAACTGAACATAAAAAGAGCAAGTATACCATTTCTGTTTAGAACTTATTAAATCCAACCCTTTTTTTCCCCAAGATTGCACCATACTTGTACAAAACAGCAGTATGAGCCCAGGAAAAAATGTAGCTGCTTTAAAGAGTTATAGACAAGTGCTTTGTTAGCATCTTCATATGTTCTGAATCACCTTTTTGATCTTTGAATTCAAAGCACTTTGTAGCCCTACAGTTTAATATTGCCAAGAAATTATACAGGAAAGCCCCAAATCAGTACTTTTTCACAATATTTTTGCCAATAAAATTTTCATCAACCATGATCAAATTTTAATTTGCAAATATTCAAATTTGCGGTACAAATTCTAAGACTATATTTGTAAGTGTGAAAAAGCCCACAGTCCTAAATTTATCTGGGGACAAACCCAGATTACAAAAAGTAATTTAAAGTGACTTTTCTGAATGGACTTGTGTAGGATTTATTTTATTTTATTTTATTTTATTTTATTTTATTTTATTTTATTTTATTTATTTTATTTTATTTTATTGTTTTATTTTATTTTATTTTATTTTATTTTATTTTATTTATTTTATTTATTTTATTTTATTTTATTTTATTTTATTTTATTTTACTTTACTTTACTTTTTTATTTTATTTTATTTTATTTTATTTTATTTTATTTTATTTTATTTTATTTTATTTTATTTTATTTTATTTTATTTTATTTATTTTATTTATTTTATTTTATTTTATTTTATTTTATTTTATTTTATTTTATTTTATTTCTATACCGCTCTTCTCCCAAAGGACTCAGGGCAGTGTACAGCCAGAATAAAAACATACAACATACAAACATCATAATTTAGAAATTTAAAATTATTAAACAATTTCGGCCCAGTTTGATTAAAAACCCAAAAATTAAAATTCCAAATTAAAATTCATTTACATAGTCAGCCCCGTCTGTCGGAACAGCAGGGTCTTGAGGGCACAGCGAAAAACACGGAGGTCAGAGATCTTGCATATTTCTGGGGGCAGTTCATTCCAAAGGGCAGGAACTCTCACAGGGAAGGCTCTCCCCCTGGGTGTCACCAGTCGACATAATTTGGCCGGCGGCACCCTGTGGAGTCCCTCTCTGTGGGAGCGAACTGGCCGATGGGAGGCTATTGGTGGCAGAAGGCGGTCTCGTAGGTACCCAGGTCCTAAGCCATGGAGCACTTTAAAGGTGGTAACCAGCACCTTGAATCTCACCCGGAAGACCACTGGGAGCCATGCAGCTCGCGCAGGAGAGGTGTTACATGGGTGCAATGCGTTGCGCCCATAATCACCCACGCGGCCGCATTCTGGACCAGCTGGAGCCTCCAAGTGCTCTTCAAGGGGAGCCCCATGTAGAGAGCATTACAGTAGTCCAGGCGGGAGGTGACGAGGATTGCATGGTAAGTGAAATATAAGGACTTATTTCTCCATAAATTCTTCCTTTAGACTGAGTTGCAAACAAATGCATTCTAGCATTTCTAAATTTAATGTCCTTACTATGTATGACAACACTATGTATTTGGACAAATGATGCAAAAACTGGAAAACCCAATTATCTAGTGTGAACATATGTAAGTGTTCCAGGAAAGGATCTCTCATATGAAAATAAACTTTGACCGAGCTGTGAGATTTGGAAAATAAAAGAAGTCCATGGAACACATCTGAGCAAAAGAGGGTGCTTTGCAGAAGACACTAACAATTGATTTTTTTCCCCTTGCTCTGTTCTGTGTTGTTTCCTAATATCTTGACCTATGTCTCCCGAGGACAACACACTGGAGATGAAAGCAAAGAAAATCAAACCTGCCATCGGCAGCATTCACTCAATTGATTTTTACATGAAATTTGCCTTCATGCTCCAAGGATGGAAAAATGATCCCATTAATAATGAATCAGGAACACAAATGTGGGGAGAAAATCAATAGATGCACCTTTGGTGTCATAAGGAGATGAGAAGTGATAGGAGAAGAAATCTCACTCCAAATATTTGTCTGGTATCGCAGAGGTGTATGAGATGGGTCCTTTTCAAGCACAGAGGGACTTTCTGTTAGATGTATTGCAAGGATATTTCTGGGAGGAAAAATTACAGTGGTAGAAGTAGATAGTAGGGCATTGATATATATTTTTCTCCATAGTCTAACATTTATGCAGCATGCCTGACAGTTCTATTGCTGGAAATACTGTATTTTTCAGAGTATAACACGCTCCGGACTATAAGACGCACCTACCTTTTTTGGGGACGAAAACAAGAAAAAAAAATCTGCCTCTGCCTCCCAGCAATTTGCCTTGTTGCAGCAAACAGCAAACAGCCAGCTTTAGTTTCATTTTCATTTTCAGCACAACCTGATTAGCACAAGGAAAAAAAATCTGCCTCCCAGCAATTTGCCTCCTTGCAGCAAAAAGCGGAGGCCCGCGCGGCAATGGGCAATGGCAATCCCTGCAGCCTGAAACAGCTGAGGGTCGGGAGGCTGATCCAACCGACAATCAACTGCTTGTGCTAATCAGGCTGTGCTGAAGCTGAAACAGGCTGTTTGCTGTTTGCTGCAAGGAGGTAAATTGCTGGGAGGCAGAGGTGAAAGGGTGGGGGCCGGTAGGTGGGGGTGGTTACATTTGGTGTATAAGATGTACCAAAATTTTCACCCGCTTTTGGAGGGGGGGGGGGAAGTGCATCTTATACTCTGAAAAATACAGTAATGTGAATGGAGACAAGTCCACATCAAGTCTCTGGGCTCTGGAAAAGAAGGATGGGCTTTACCACATTCTGCTTCTATTGCTTCACATCTAGCGAAGCTACCAAGGAACTTCCTTTCCATCCTTAAAGCAGTTAAGCAGTTTTGTGAACTTCTGACAAGCAAAGTCAACGGGGAAGCCAGATTCACCTAACAACTGTGTTACTAACTTAACAATTGCAATGATTCATTTAATAACTATGGCAAGAAAAGTTGGAAAATGGGAGCAAAACTCACATAACAAATTTCTCACTTAGCAACATAACTTTTGGGCTCAATTGGGGTCATACGTTGAGGACTACCTGAAATATCTGAAATATTTCTGCAATAGTAAAAAAACAAAAAGTAAGATCAAATGAATAACAAATGTGACCCAAAGTGAGGGTAGCATCACATGGATAATGTGTGGGTTCCAGGCAGTGGTGAAATGTAAAATTTGTTACTACCAGTTCTGTGGGTGTGGCTTGGTGGGGGGGGGGGTAATTTGACTGGATGGGCATGGCCAACTTTTTTTTAACTTTTAAAAGCATTTTTAAATGCTTTTAAAAAATGCCAAAGAGGTTGTAGAAAAATGATTTAATTTTTTTTTAAAAAAAGCCTCTGATGATTGTGCGGCACAGCTGGGTATGGAGGGGCGGGGGAGAGGAATTTTTGCTACTGGTTTTCAGAACAACGTATTGACTCTCATCTGACAGAAACTTATTGAGATGCTTGTGGTGAAATAGCTACAAAGGATCTCAGGTCAGGATTCAGATCTAGCCTTGGGAAAGCATAAATCTAACCAGTTTAGGAGAATCCCATTTAGACTGAGTTATTCTGGCAACAAAAGTATTTATTCCTGAAATCAGGCTGCCATGCCTTTTCATTGGCCAATTCTACTGCTGCTCTGCTTTCTTTCCTTTCTCTTCCAGGAATCACATATTAAACAGGATCACCAGTTTAATAGCTAGCATGCTTAATTATCCAAGAACACAGTTTGTCTTGCAAGGGTATGGGATATGATTATGGTATTGATCTTTCTCATATCCAGGAAAAGTCTTCCTTCTGAGAAATCCAGAGAAGAAATCAAATGACTACAAACCAGTGGTGGGTTGCTCCTGGTTCGCACCAGTTCATAAGAACCGGTAGTAAAATGTTTTAATAGTTTAGAGAACTGATAATAACATTGGCTGGCCACGCCCCCAAACCGGTCCCCAGCCCGGTCGCAGCTCGCTTATCCTGCCCACCTCATCAGAGGCTTTTTTAAAAATTATTTTTAAAGCATTTTTTCTACAACCTCTTCAGCTGAAAAATGCCTTTAAAAGTTAAAAAAAAAAGCCTCTGGTGATCATGCGGCTCAGCTGAGATCTCAGTGGCTTTTAAAAGCATTTTTTCTACAACCTCTTCAGCCAAAGAGGTTGTAGGAGGAAAAATGCCTTTAAAAGTCTCTGGAGATCCCAGCTGACTTGCCTGATCGTCAGAGGCTTCTAAAAGCATCTTTTCCTGCAACCTCTTAAGGT
Organism: Masticophis lateralis; assembly: GCA_030761175.1. Lineage (NCBI taxonomy): Eukaryota > Metazoa > Chordata > Lepidosauria > Squamata > Colubridae > Masticophis > Masticophis lateralis. The sequence continues at coordinate 94,991,072 of JAUDYJ010000002.1, forward strand.
TGTAAAAAAATGCTTTTAAAAGTTAAAAAAAAAAAGTTGACCACGCCCACCCAGTCACATCACCCCCACAAGCCATGCCTACAAAATAAGCCACACCCACAGAACCAGTAGTAAAAAAACTTAGAACCCACCCCTGCTACAAACCCATCTGCAAATGCATTCCTTCTGAGAACTTTAATAACCAAATCATTTGTGCCTCTTTTTGATCTGAGTACTAATGAATCTCTTGAAAGCCTTCCCTTCCCTGACTTTCTTTCTGCTTTGAGATCTAGAACAAACTCTTTGGTTTGGATCCTAGTTTTTTGCCCAGCGAATGAGATGACAACAGTCACTGTTGTTTTGTATCTTCATCCACTCTTCTCTCCTTTCCCAAGAAATGGATTGAGGTTTCTGTTGCATTTCAACTTTTTTCCACCATAAAGAGTGCAATGCTTGAAATGCATTGTTTCTAAATTAGTTTCTAGTAGCCTGATTGGACAAAGTATTCATCTTTCATGGCCAAAACGCTTTTCACAATTTATATTATTTGGAATTGAGCATTAAAACATGCTACCTTTTGCTTAATAATTCTTAAATCACAAGAGTGAGGGAAAAAAGTCCGTCTGATTGATTTAAGGAAGGACTTTACAGAAATCATATTATGATAAAATTTCACATTTGGTAAAAAGTGACTAATATTATTCTAGATTTATAGCTGAAAATATGTATTCCTTCTAATTCAGATGGTAAAACTTTTAACAAACTCTCCTATCTTTATCAAATGAAATTAGAAATAGTTGTCTATTTAAAAGTAAGTATTGATGAAGAATTTTTAATATGTGCTGTATTAAGAAATAAATGTCATGTATCAAATATAGCCCAATGGCAATATTTATAATTAGAAAATTTCTTAGCAAAACTAATACTATATGCAGCATTTGCAGCTTCTGAGACACCTGAAATACTAGAACAATTTGTTAAATTCTTTAAAACTAAAAGCATATACTATTAATTTTATAGCTACTGTTATCAATAAGTCAATTTGATATGTAGATGCTAAGAAATGAGTGGAATAAAATTTAGAGATTCCTATGTTGCCTAAACAATGAGATAGTATCTTAACTTCTATAGAAAGAGTATCAATGGATCTCAAATTATGACAAACAACAAAAATAATATTTAGAATTTACTGGACTTCATTATGTTTGTATAGAAAAGGATTATCAGAAAAAGCATATTGTTGGAGATGTAATAAGGATAATTCTTGTCTAAAACATAGGTTTTATGATGTACTACGCTTATTAAGTTTTAGAAGAAGTATTGGATTTTATTAATCTACTGTATTTTTCAGATTATAAGACGCACTTCCCCCCCAAAAAAGTTGGTGGAAATGTCTGTGCGTCTTATAGAGCGAATGTTGCCAAAGCCCCACCCAGCTGCCAGTCCCCAACTTCATGTATTTATGTACATTTATGTATTTCATTCATACATACCATGTTTTCCAGAAAATAAGGCCCTGTCTTATATTTTTTTGAACCCTGAAATGAGCACTTGGCCCTATTGCCATGTGCTCAAAAGCCCAATTGGGCTTATTATCAGGGGATGTCTTATTTTGAGGGAAACAGAATACATACATACATACATACATACATACATACATACATACATACATACATACATCTATACATCTGTACCTATATCTATATCTATATCTATATCTATATCCATATCCATATCCATATCTATATCTACATCTATATCTATTCTCTCTCCCTCTCCCTCTCTCTAACTTCCTCCCTCCCTATTTTCTCATTTGCCCACCCAGCAACATAAGATTAGACATGCATGTTAAACTCACGTCAGGGAGAAAAATATTTAAAATATGTTTTCAGAATTAGTGACTTTTTTCCCCTTCTGCCACTCAATGATTGCTCTTCAGCCCATCAAGACTGTTAAGATTATTTGTGTGATTATTTATACATTATTTAAGAACATTACTGTTGTTATTTCACTTTTTCTTCTGCTACTTTCCAACTGTTACGTCTGAAAATCTAGATATAAGGGTTGGAAAAGAAACCTAGTCATCCCCTAAAGAATAGTGCAGCATTTGGACAGTGTGAAATTAATGAATTATTTAGTAACAGTATACAGTAGACTTTACTTTTTCTTTATAGCTTTTTTTCCTCTTCTTACAGGGGTAATTTCTTTGCATAGTACCTTGTTTCAGAAGTATATTTACATGTTTCATTCCTGACCCTTCATCGACAGTTAATAAAGGTTTAGAAGTTTGGTTTGGGAGGTTTTTGAGCTGAAATTTGATATTTAATGCTCGCAAGTGACAGTATGAGCAGGTAGTAGTGAATTAGCAGTTCAGCATATACTAAATCTAATTCCTTAGTAATATTGCTTATAAACCAAGTGGCTAACCTGATTTATAAAAACAAGAAAGTCCAGTCTGCCTCCTGAAAAAGCATCTTTGGGACAACCATGACCTGGATGATTGAGCATCTCTACAGACCAAGAGGCTAACTGCATATTATAAGCAAACAGGTAAAATGAGCAAGTCTTGATGGATTGATTGAGTGCTATCAGGTCAATGTCAACTCTCAGTAACCACACAGATAGGGAATCTCCATGATGTTCTACCCCTAACATAGTTTTGCAACAATGCACTCATTGCCACTGTGAGCCCATCCATGTTGCTGCTGGGGGTCATCTTCTCTTTCCTTCCACCTTTCTCAGCATTAGCAACTCAAGGAAGATTTTTTTTTTAATTCCAAAAACGGTATATTAAAAAAACCCCTAATAATTGTGAAAAGAATATTCCATGTGCTGGTTGCCACTACTGAAAAGGCTCCCAACTGTCCATTACACTGAAGGATGGTCCAAGAAAAATATAACAAATGTGGAAGATGGAATTAATGTGGATATTACTGACTCTTTGTGCTTTTATTGTTCTTAGCTATGAATAACATTTAATTAGATCTTGCTTCCCCTTCTACAAATAGAGTGACTCAAAGAAATTCACAAATTATCTTAAAAATGTCAACCATGAGCATGAGCTCTTTCTCTCTCTCTCGTCCTCCCTGTCTCCCCCTCCCCTCTCTCTCCCTCTCCCTCTCTCCCTTCCTCTCTCTCTCCCCCTCTCCCCCCTCTCCCTCTCTCTCCCTCCCTCTCCCTCCCCCTCCCCTCTCTCTCCCTCTCCCTCCCTCCCTTCCTCTCTCTCTCCCCCTCTCCCCCCTCTCCCTCTCTCCCCCTCCCTCTCCCTCCCCCTCCCCTCTCTCTCCCTGTCCCTCCCTCCCTTCCTCTCTCTCTCCCCCTCTTCCTCCTCTCCCTCTCCCTTCCTCCCTCCCTCTCTCTCTCTGATTGTTGGTCTCAATTACTTGCTGATTCTTACCCTGAACAAGAAAGGCATAGTTTCCAAAACATCTGCCTGTAAATGTTAAATGTTTAAGCATTTTGTCTAACTAGCACATGCAGAAATGCAGCCGTGGTTTCCAATAGGTTTTTTGTTCCTGCTACACTTTGCTATGAAGGAAGAAGAAGGAAATACTCCAGTTAGAGATGTGCACATTTCAAAAAGGCTTTATTTGTGACTACGATGTCTAGTGACAAATTGTATATGTTCTGGCATTAGATGAAGTGATTACTTACTAAAAAAAATCATAGATTTGGAAACTGTAATGGTGCAAAGAATTGCCAAGCAAGTACAGGCCCGAACACTAGCAGGACCTATCTGCCATTAAGTCATTTCATTTTCAAACAAGTGGGTAAGCATGCTTTGTAGGTTTACTCTATGTGCTTATATCTTATATAGATTTTAAAATGAAAAGATCTAAAATAATTATATTAAAAAGTGTAACAATAAGCATAATAAATATAACAGAACTAATAGTATTAAATATACATAATATATTAATGACATAAGAAAATCAAAGATCCCATCTTATGTGAAAAGTGGGGACTAGCCAGTAGAATGCTGAATTCGACAAGAACCTGGTTTGTTTGTTTGTTTGTTTGTTTATTTGGTTCGATTTATATGCTGCCCTTCTCCAGAGACTCAGGGCAGCTTACAATGCATTAAGCAATAGTCTTCATACTTTTGTATATACCTGCTTAGTAGGGCTTTTGCCCCCACCCCCACCCCCAAGCGGTGTTCTTTTTATATACAAAGTCAGCTTATTGCCCCCACAATCCAGGTCCTCATTTTACCTACCTCAAAAGGATGGAAGACTGAATCAACCTTGAGCCTGGTGAGATTCAAACTTGCAGTAATTGCAGGCAGCTGGTGCTAGTTAACAGCACTTTAGTCTGCTGCGCCACCAAGGCTTAGGGTTCTGGCCAGCAAGGTTTATTTCCTTTTATGTAATCGACAATTATTTCTCATAATTATTTTTGAAAAACAGATCAAATTTTGCTCTGAAGTGAAATGGAGAAATAAGGTTTACAGTATGCATATTCTACATTCAACGTTCAATGAACATTTTACTCCCTGGGATTCTCCCACATCTTGAAGATGCAAAGAAATATTAAAAAAAAAAAAAGTAGTACATTTTGATCAGACATTATTATTTGGGGTCTTCCCCTGTACCACCCGAGTTAAAAAAGAAAACAAGAAAGAAGACGGCAGGCATTTCTTTCATATGCAGAAAGAGCAGAGCCAAAGTAGAGACTGCAATATTTATGGGAGACAGGCTAACATCTCTTTCATCTTTGATGTTTGAAATTTCTTTCAGAGTTACCTGTGGGAAAATAATGCACAGAGCTTGCCTGAATGCGCTGAATGATTTACACAGCCCAGACTACATTTTTTAAAATAGTGCTAGATCAGAAAACTCTATTAGAAGAAGAGAAGATGTGGCTTAGAAAGGAAAGTGGTAGCTCATGTTCTCCGCCTGGTATTTTCAGCACTCACATCCAGGTGCCTGACAAATGTCTCCATTTGCTCCCCCAGGCCTACTTTTTCCTCCTCTGTCTATTTTCCAGGCAGCTGTGAGTCCCTCAAAGTGAAGGCTTGGCTTTCAGCCATCCACCATCTTGGCTTTCTAAGAAGGCCCAGAAGCATTTGAGAGAGAAAAACTGGCCACATGTATTACATTTGAAATGCTCTTAGCTGTCCAGTTTTTTGTTTTTTTTTACCAAGTTCTTAATGATCAGATGTATAGGGCATTTGATAGATTCAAAAGTAGAAGGCCTACCCAAGGCCTTTTCTCAGACTTCACTTGCGTCATTTTAAATTATTAATATTATTTACTCCAGTCCATTCTGATCTCCAAGCTGTCAGCCAGGAGGAAATAATACATCAAGAAGAAAAGTATCTAAATAGACTGGTTTCTCAAGTTTGTACTTACTAAAGGTAAATTGCACCCATAAGTCCACCTAATTGAGTTACGGGTCTACCTTGACTTTTGGCAGTCATATTGCTGGAACATTAACCTGTACAGGGCTTGACAGAAGTAATGTAGTGAGGGGCTCTTGATGCTCTCTGAACTTGCTTGTTTTCTTGCTGACATTTCATTATCTTAACTAGGTAACATCATCAGTGCTACTAAGGAGTGCTGTTTGCTGTCAGTTTATATTTTAGTGTCTTGCCTGTCTGTGTGGGTGGGGTGGGGATTTCTAAGACCATCCTCACCCACGTAGACAGGCAAGACACCAGAATATAAATTGACAGCAAACAGCACTCCTTACTAGACTGATGAAGTTACCTGGTTAGGGTGATGACACGTCTGCAAGAAAACAAGCAAACTTGGAGAACACCAAGAACCCCTGATTTCAACCCTGAGCTACAAATATTTTCCTTTATAAGTAATGTGGTCTTTAACAGGGAAAAGAAAGTTTCCTAACTGGGGTGTTATGAGTGCCCTCCATCTCCCCTTCTCCCATCGTCTCCTTTTCTCCTCCTTTCCCTCTCTCCTCATCCTCCTAGTGTTGCATTTGCAAAATATTCATATACTGGGGATGTCTGCAATTGAGCATTGAACAGGATGGAGATCGTTATATATTTCACGCTTGCTTTTCTCTAACAATATAACCGAAATAGGGGATTATCACCAAAAATAAGTCCATCAGAAACAATTATAAAACACATTGCAATTAGCACTCAATAATATCACCTTCCAAAGAACAGTGGCTCTTCTTTGATTTGGAGGGCAAAGCTCAAACCATGCAACTCTCCCAATGTTGAGTAAGGAATGAAGAGGAAAAAAATGGGATAACAAGAGAGTGGAATTGCAATGTTTAAATTGGCAATGAAAGACAGCAATACATGAATGTCTTCTAAAACTGCTATTAGCCCGCCAGAATGCTTGAGGCAATTCTGCACAATGCCAAACTTCTCAAATATTTTTGGATTCCTGCCTGGATTGTATCCTATTGCCAATACTATTCTAACTATCACATTTCACAAGAGGATGTCACTTTGGCTAAAACCCTTGAAATAGAGGCACCAAAATACTTCACTAAAGGGATAACCTAGAGGAATTTACTACCTGTTTTTTACAGGTAGTCCTCGATTTACGACCTCCTCAGTCCAAAATTTGTGTTGTTAAGCAAGACAGTTGTTAAGTGAATCTGGCTTCTCCATTGATTTTACTCGTCAGAAGGTCACAAAAGTGATCACATGACGCCGGGACATGGCAACAGTTATAAATATAAGCCAGTTGCCAAGAGTCCAAATTTTGATCATATAGCCATGGGGATGCAGCAATGGTTGTGTGAAAAATGGCTATGGGTCACTTTCTTCAGTGTTGTAGTAACTTCAAACAGTCACTAAATGACAGGTTGTAAGTCAAGGATCTGGAGTCTTGCTTTATACCCCAGATCTTGAGACTTATCTATTTTTTTTCTGATATACATATAAGCATACATAATCCTTAGAGGTGTACTATCCTAACTTGACAGTTCTTAGTCTAGGATCACCTGACTCCAATAATTTTCTTTCATTTCACCTGTTTAGAAGAAACACTTCTATTCATGTATAAAAGTGGGGAAAATCCTGATTGAACTTAGAGGTCACATTTTACATTATTTTCAGTTATTAGTTAAATTTAACATTTAATGAATTTGGTTAAAAATGAATAAAGTGAGTACAGATAGTCCTGGTTTAGCAACTGCCTCATTTAGGGGACATTCACAGTTACGATGGTGATGAAAATAATAACATTATGACCAATCTTCACAACGTACGATTTTACTGAGATTTTTTTCAAACATTAGAAAACAGATCTAAAAGAAGAAAGAAAAGAAAAGAAAAAGTGTGAGGAATAAGAAAGAAAAAGGGGCGAAGAAATGGAAAATTAACTAAAGAAACACCTCACACACACCCCCACCCCCGTGATTTCTTGAGTTTTTTCTAAAGCTACATACGCACAAACATCCAGAGAGATGGTTGCAAACTTTTACTGAGGATTTTTTTTGAAGCAATTAAACAAGCAGCAAAGGAAATATCAGCCCTCCCAGGTAAAACAGACAGGAAAAATGACAAGTAGAATTAGTTCATCTTGTTAATTGTAAGACTGTGTTAACAGAATCTATGCAAGTCTGAAGGCACAGATTTCCTGCCTCCGCTTTTAACTATTTGATCTATTAAGGTGGGTCCTTTTCGAGTTTCTTTCTCTGTCTGTTAAACCATTGGAAGCTCCTGTTTCTCTTGTCTGATCATTTCTTAACTGGAATCTCTCTCTCCACCCACCTGCCCCTTTCCCCAAAGTCATTCATACATTACAGGAAATATGAGTACAACTGTCCATGTACACACAGTAGAAAAACAAATCCCCAGATGTTTATTAAGCTTGTCCAGGCGCAAGAGTGATCAAGCAAAATCCAAGGATCCAAACACTGTAGAAACGTTGCAAGTCAGCCGATCCAGTTATAGGGTCAAAGTCATCAGGTTTCAAGTCAGGAGTCAAAGCACATAGGGTCTTTGGGTAAATGAACTGTTGCTGAGAAGGGACTCTTGCATGAGCTTGCTGATCTTAAATAGAAGCAGCCCCATTTTTGCTGATTTGGAAGGGCAAGTTCCTTTCTGGCAAGGAGCCTTGGAGAACATCTATGCCCTGCTCTGCTCTTGCACAGTGAGCTTTTGCACTGAGAGAGGTTGACAGCTCAGACTCCATCTTTTCAGAGGCTGGTGACAACCTCCTTTCCCTGAAGCTGCTCAGGCAGCAATTCGTTCAGCAATTCCAGAACTGGCTGCTCATTTGATTCCTAGTCAGAATCTGAGATGGCCGTGACATCCGTCATTTTCTTTGTAACAGAAATTGACACATTCATTAAGCAACCTCCCTCTTTAATATTCCCTTCAAATCCATATTTAATTCTTTTTTCCCCCAATCATCAAATCTGTAAATTTACTTCACTTTTCTCTGTTTTCAGCAAACAATCCATAAAGAATTTCCTGCCTTTTAACAAAGTACTCCCAATTTTGTCCCTGACCAAGCAGTCAGTTTTGTCACTGCGTTTTTATATTTACCAGCAGAGCTATTATTTCTGAACTGTCAGACTTAATGTAGTTTGCCAAATTTCTTATCAGCACCTACTGCGCATGTACTGCATTCTTTTACTTTTTCTAGAAACTTTCCTTTGTTCTCCAGCCAGCTAAGGTCAGGCTGAGGCTTCTTTGCCAATGTGTAATCTAATTTAGATTAGTGAGATGTCTTTATTTTCTTACAATAAATATGAGTTTAATTAGAAGATGTATTCAGGTTTTATTGATCAAAGTATACACAAGGAGAATGTCATGATCCAACTCAAAATGAGGGCAATTACCCCATGCAAGTTAACGGGGCTGATTGCCGCTCTGACAAGTTTTACCATTTCTGACATCTTCCCACAGCATTCCTCCATAGTTGTGCATATAACAATATTGCTGCAATTACCATATGCAAAATCAATCTTCCATGAGTTGTCTCTAATTGACTACCCATAAGTCCCAATTAAAAATAATTCTATATTTTTCTGACTGTTCGTTTCTACATTTTAAAAAAATCTACATTTTAAAAAAATCATTTGTATTTATATCATATTCTTTTTTAGCTTTTTCACAAGTCCACTATGTATCTTAAAATTTATCTATTTATCTTGCATGTATGACCTTCACAGATCTGTAAAACAAAGGAAAGCTGAAATAAGAGGATAAGCACAGTCACAATTTCATTTAGTGACTACTTCACTTAAGAACTGTGTTGCCAGTTCTTAGACTACATGTAATTGATTATGGGCCAGCAAGTCAGTATTGACTCCTAGCAATCACTATAGATATATTTTGTTCATAACAATCTGTTTCTAAACTGGTCTTTTAGCTCTTCCAAGGGTATGCTTATTGCCATAACTATAATAGTGTACCCATAACCAGTGGTGGGATTCAGCCAGTTCGCACCACTTCGGGAGAACCGGTTGTTAACTTTGTGAGCTGTTTGGCAAACTGGTTGTTGGAAGAAATCATTAGGGCAGAAAACCAGTTGTTAAATTACTTGAATCCCACCACTGCCCATAAATATTTAAGATGCTTCATTCTTACCATTCTCTTCCTCTTTTTTGTTCAGAGAAATTATTTTAGTTGAACTTTATGTAAGAACTATTGTTCTGAAAATGTCTGGAGTCTCCTAAATAATGAGGTTTTGGATATCATCCTAATTTGTTTGCCAGTAGAACCAGGCAAATGTTCTCTGCTTCAACATTAATAATATGTTTTCTTCAGTGGTTCGAATAATATTTTTATCTAGCCAACAACAAGATTATTAATATTTTAATTTAGTACCTGGCATGGTGAAGTGTAAATTCCAGAACTCCAGATAAGTAAAATAATAGATGTTCTATTTTGGGTGCCTTTATTCTCTTTATCCTTTCTCCACAGATGATTGAATGATGAAGTTCTTAATTCCAGTCACCGGTTCATATGGCATAAAAACTGACTTCCATCGTCTACCAAGCTTTAAAATAGTAACCACTAGGTTCAGTGAAGGCTGCATTTTTAAATTCATAGTTCTATAAAGGACACTTCAGAGAGAATACCTGGTAGGCAGATTTTTTTCCCCTATTTTCCTCCCCAAAAACTAAGGTGCATCTTATACTCCAGTGCGTCTTATACTCCAAAAACTATGGTAATTAACTTGCCATTATCATAATTAGAATAATAATTATTAGTATCACTGCAAAAGTCAAAGAAAAGATTCATCTGCTTTACCAAATTGCAGACAGTTGCCATGTTCATGCTCTTGTGGGATTCAAAGCACCTTTTCTAAATTATTTTCATAGTGTTTCATAAACCTACTGTAAAAGGCAACTGCTTTACAATGACTAATCTGGGCACCAACCAACATGCTAGAATTCAGAACTGAAATCCAATAAGTGCCAAAATTTGTTATGGCTGATCCATAATCCATCTCCCAGGATTATATGGCAGTATAATGATCTCATGATACATTAAAAGAATAACTCTAGATCAGTTGAACAGATGGGGAATGAGGGGACAATTGATGAGACTTGTTTGTTAAATCAACAGAGCTCTTGATAGAATTGAGTCTGAAATCTATTCCTAGTTGACTTGACAGAATAACAAAGTTGGAAGAGACCTTGGAGGTTTTCAGACAAATCATTGTCCAATCTCTTCTTTAAGAACTTCCAGTGATGGAGCACTCACAACGTCTGGAGGCAATTAATCAGTTTCACTGATTAATTGTTCTAACTATCAGGACAATTCTCCTTATTTGGATGGTTCTGTCCTTGATTAGTTTCCACCCATTACTTCTTGTTCTGTTTTCAGGTGCTTTGGAGAAGACTGAAGTCTAAGAATTGCAATATTGAGCAAAAGCATGATATGACTTTATAATTTATTAGTTCCAAAAATAAGTGTCAGCATGGGCAAAATAATTAAAATGTGATGAAAGAAGAAATAAGTTTATATTTCTATTTCTTTATCACAAAATAAACTCAAATGTTCTTCTCTCCAGCCACATCTTTCAATGGATCCGTTTTGTTCTAAAGATGGCACTTCCAAATTTCTGTTTTAATCTGCAAAGCAATTTGTAGTTCCAGTTTGGAAAAAGGAAGATTGACGAACAGGATTGTATGGTGTCTGCTCTTAGCAAATTTGCTTCGCTTTTGACAAGATGTTAGGATCCTCCTTTCTTTCTTTTAAAGAAGATATATTGCAACCTGAAGATGGAGGAAAACACAAATAATTAAGCCATAGTCCTTTTATAGGACTTTTCAAAGAAAAAGTGACTATCTTCTTAATGATAAATAAAATGACTCCTTGACAAGCAGAAGAGGCAGGTAGCTTCTTTCCCCTAATTCCCGTTTAACGAGCCTATAGTCTCTATTTGGGATAAATAACAACAGCAACTAACTAGTTTTTAATTCCCAATGGCATTTGTCCACAATTTGTGGCCCAGCAATCAGTGATTCCTATCACACACCTATAATAGCCTATCAGAAACCAAAATGTTTCATTCACATATAATTTTAACCTCTAACATGGTTGGTGTACTTTTAGTTTAGTAGTGTGATCCTGGCTACTATGGCTTCTTCAAATGTATTTTTTTTCCCTTTAAAAATATTTGACTTAATTGAACAATAGATTTGCTATCTCCCTGGAACTATGAACATGTAACCTGGAGCATCTACAGGTTACTTGCATTCAGTTTCTTGAGCCCTATGTTATGAAAGTTACTTCAAAAATAAGGTGTACCAAAACCTTACCATCTAAGTTTCAATTCTGTAGGGTTGTCTTTCCCAGCTTAATGTCCTCCCAGATATGTTGCCTTATAATTCCATAGTTTCTAGCTAGTCTGGCCTTTTGCCTAGTGCCATGATGGTGAACCTATGATATGCATGCCAGAGGTGGCATGCAGCGCCCTCTCTGATGGCACCCATGTCGTTGCCCCAATTCAGTTCTGCTGCGCATGAGTGAGCTGTCCTGCTGTCCAGCTGGTCTTTGGGTCTCTGCCATGCATGCACCAGGGGTGTGGGGGGGCGTGGGTGTATGTGCGGGGTGAGGTGCATGCAAGTGGCTGCACACGCATTGCAGTTTGGGGATTGGGGTACACATATGCATTTGCACATATGCTCACGTGTGCATGTGCTTTGGACACTCAGTCTGGAAAAGGTTAGCCATCACTGGCCGAGTGGCTAGAAATTATCAGAATTGAAGTCCATCTCTAAAGAATAGCATTTATAGTTATCCCGCTCCTACACAGTTACTATCCTCACGACTATTTTCCCAGTCTTGAAAAAAGCTCTTTTGTGCTGCTTCCACACATTAATTTTAAATGACTCTTAATACAGTACTAGTTTTTGTTCCAAATGCAAATAACACAGTTCAAACCACACATGCCTCGATTTACAAAGAGTATATGAATGATCGTTGCTTTCTCTTGCATTTTGTGAATAATTTATCGCCCACCTTAAGTCATGAAGAAAAATGGATTGACATAACCTAGTGTGCTGCATTGGTTAGGAGCCAGGACAGTAGTAGATGTTTTAGACCAGGACAGCTTCTCAATAAATAAACAATAGAATTACAATGTAAGTATTTAGTATTTGGGGTTTTTTTTTTACTTGCTTTACTTTACTAGCTTTAGTTTATAGTGTTTTTCTTAGGCTTTTTTCCTCTATTGTTTGTTTGCTAGATAGTTTGATACAGGTTTTTTTTTTCTTTACCATATCCCAAAGATGCTTTTTGAAGCTCTGAGCTGAAGAAGCTTTTTGGATGAGAAGCAAAACATCTTCAAAAAAAACCCCCAGAAAGTCCAGTTGCCTCTTGAAAAAGCACTTTTGGGACAACCATGAATTGGATGACTGAGAATCTCCAGAGACATTCTTTACTATATAGCTTTTTTTTCTCGTATAACAAGTTATGTATTTATACTGTATAATTTTTATACTACATAGTACAGTGATGGCTAACCTTTTTGCCATTGGGTGCCAAAAGCAGGGGGAAAGCGGTGGGGTCACACGCACGCGTACCTACATCCATAATTCTATGCACCCTGCCCCCTTCCATGCTCCCCCCAATTTTGGTACACAAAGGCCCGGTGGGCTCGGTAGGCCCGTTTTTTGCTCTCCCCAGGCTCCAGAGTCTTTCTAGGAGCCTGGGGAGGGCAAAAACAGCCTTCCCCACACACCCCATAGGCCCTCCAGAGGCCAGAAACAGTGTATTTCCTGACTTCTGGTGGGCCCAGAAGGCCTGAAAAATCAGCTGGCTGGCACATGCATGTGTACTGGAGCTGAGCTCACGTGCCCACTGATATGGCTCTGCGTGCCACTTGTGGCACCCGTGCCATAGGTTTGCCATCATGGATATAGTATATATTATAGTATACACACACATACACACACCTATTGTAGTCATACACTCTTATTTAATTTATATGTTATGTTTTTTCATTTTATGTTGTCTTGTTTTTCATTTTCATTTTCATATAATTTAAATCAATGACTAAATTTCAATTACTGATTTTCCATACAATTGCAGATCATGTGTATAAAGCAAATATGACCATTTATTAGCATTTTTGCCGTTTAATAGCTAAGATTTATTTTCTTCAAAATCACTGAATGTGGGGTCATAGCAATGCCTTCTTGCAATGAATGCAAGCTACATTCAACTTGGTCTTGTTTCACTTGAGTTTTCCAAAATCATCTTGTCAATTAGGAACAGTTTGGGTAGTTTCCTTTCTATTCAGGTGGAAAAAAAACATGTTTTTAACTAGTTCTGTTGGACTGTACCAGATACCACACCAAGTAGTAATTTGAAAGTGGTCAATAAGCAGGTAAATTGTATGTAGTTGTCTGGTGCTGCCTCTTTTGCTGGATCTTTCATTATCAGGTAGGTTTTTCCAAATGTTAACCAGTCTTCAATTTCACCTCCTTGCATGATTATATTATTATTTTGTAAAGGATTCCCCAACTGGAGACAAGTGTCTCTTTCTTTAGTTACTGTTTGATTCTACCTCACTGCCATTCATTCTAAATCGTAAATTCTAAATTCACATGACCCTCTTTTCCTCTTCATCACCTGTGGATGATCAGACATTGAAGACTAAGTTTGAGAGATTGAATAGGATTCCAATAGATACTCCTTAGTTACCTGCCCTGCCATCATTAAATATGGTGGAGAGACTGGGCTAAATATCTCAATCTCATTAGTTTGTATGTAAAACTGCTTGCCTTTCACCTCAGGCAACAGGCAGTCTTGAGGCAGTCTTCAATACCCATGATTCTCCATTCACAAAACCTTACTCTGGAGTTTGCCATTTTAGTGTATGATAACTAACACCTGACTTCACTTGTGATCACAGCTTCATTCCCTAAAACATGAGAATTGGGGAAAGGAGGAAATAATGGAAATTAACGCCTAAGTGGTTTTTGTTGTTGTGGTTACTATTGTACTCATTCTACTTCTAGCATCATCATCCCAATCTCTGGAAAGTTAATGTTTACTTCCAACCATATTTCACACATATAAGTAATCACCGTTATAACAGACAATTACAGAAACAGGCCAACAAAACAGTATAAGATTCTATATTTGTTGATCAATTGTGAAATAAATTTCTGTGACATTTGTATTTGGGAAAGAGTAGGAGAGAACCAGAATTACCTAATATAAACTAGGACGAAAGTAGCAAGATTAGAGTCTGCTCCCTGGAGTAAATATTATGGGTTTTTTAGAAGTGCTTAATTCAATATTCATTCAAGAGATAAAAAATGTCTTCTCTCATTGGGGACCTGTGCAATTTTATAAACTCTTAGAAGACACTTTCTTTTCTACATACCACTCAGAATACCTTACAGATTATACAGTACATTTCTAAATGTGAAAAAGCTGTGCTTTTTCAAGTTTCAAATGAAACTTGAAATTAAAAGCCATGAAAACTGAAATTAAAAGCCCTGTATTATTCTGCAGAGTTCTAAGTATTCATCTTTTTAGATGACAAATTATTCCATGCAGTCTTACCAATGTGAATGCCAATATTTTAAAAATCAATGGAATTAAATCAACATGATTCTGTGCTAAAATCAGACCAGCTTTTTTTTTCACCTGCTATTCTTCTTGAATTTTGTTCTTAGATTGACATATAAACTGACACTTGCTACCTCCTCCCAAGATGCACCTCAGCTGAAGTGCCCCAAGGAACTAAGGAAGATGAATCGCTTGGCTGAGGGGCATCTCATGAACAATGAGTGTTATTTATATTGTAGCCTAACATAAAGCAAACACAGCAGCACCAGGTTATTTGGCAACCAGGACAGAAGGGATGTGAGAAGAGAAGCAAATATTCCCCTCACTACTGTCTTTTTAAGCTGAAGAGCTAAGTCTGAAGAAAGGCTTCTGGGCAGCCAGGGAAACCATAAACAAAAGAAGGACTAATTCAAACTATGATGGGCTGTGTTTTCTCCTTTTCTGCTTATTAAATGTCTGTGAATACATAGCTAACAGACATGTGTTTGGATGTGTGTTTATGATGCCCTTCTTCAGTCAGGTACAAAATGCATCCAATTGCCATGTAAGAGAGAATAACGGATCAAACCTGAAGGAGCCTATTTTATCCTTCATGAATTTAGCCCACTGAAGCAATCTGCTTCAACTTCTCCAATCAGAGGGTTATGGAACTGTAAGACATCAAAAACCAAGAAAGATACTTTGAGTTTCTTCTAAACAAGTTTCCTTTATTGTTCCTCGCCCACAGAAAGAAATCTAACCAAACTACTTGCATCATTAAAAATATACTCTGAGGACTAAATAAAGCAGGAATGGCTAAATTGATTATTTTATACAAAGAGGAACGTGTGTTTTCATTGGGATATTACTTCTGGATCTAGTGCTTGTGATGAAAAAAAATGACACTTGGGCTTTGGTTTTGTTGACAGGAAGATCTGTCGTTATAGAAATGGCTACTTATTTATTAATGTGTAAAAGCAAAAAGTTGAGGTTGGAGTGTGTTCACCTTGTGAACACACTCCAACCTCAACTGCTAAGAAGGGTGGAAGTCAATGCTCTGTTTCTTTTTCTTTTCTTTCCCTTTGTATCTCACACCACTTTTCCCGACTCTCTTTCTTTCCCTTAATTTCCTATTTTTTCTTAGCTTCTTTACATTTTATATAATAAAACAAAACCTTAATAAAAAAAATAACGAAGTCAATATACTCTGAGGACTCCTAGGGAGGAGCTGTCTTTACCCTCTTCCTTCCAAATGAATTTTCTCAACTTTGCTGTCTCTTGCTCTTCTAGAATGCAGCCTCTCCCTCCTGGGGTATCTGGGCTGCATTCCACCACAGTATCATCTACATACCTCATACCTTCTTCATGCTCCATGACTGTGGGTGAGAACTGAACTTGCGAAAGGAGTCTGCACAGTGCAGAACCCCTTCCAAACGAACAGCAACTTGGGTTTATTTGAAGGAAGAATTGGGATTCTTCTTTTAAGATATGGTGGTTGGGCACTGATCTGGGATCAGCAATTTGGAGGAAGTGCCAGCAGCTCATTGGTGGAATACATTTGCCTTCTACACAGAAGGTCCCAAGTTCAAATTGTGCAATTTCCAGTTAAAAAGGCAATGCATCTGATTGTAGGAAAACATAGTCTTTTTGCCCAGGGCACCTGACGTTAATCTTCTTCATATTGTTCTGTTTCAGGGACACTAATAATTGAATTTTCACACAGATGCTGTATTTGCTGAGAAAGTAGGATAGGATCATGAGGCAAACCTTCACCTAAAATCCTCTGAATGTGAAACATTTGGAGAGCAAACATTTGGAGAACAATTAAAGCATTTTGTTGAAATAAAAAAAAAGTTTCAGAGTCACCTTCAGTCTCAAGAAATAAAATATTTGATCCAGGCCACTACAATATTGTGATATTTCCAAGTCTTATTATTATTTCAGAAAATGTAATCCTCATCACAAACATTTCAGCAATAAGAACATTATAGAGCCGCACAATTATTATTATTATCATTCAATTTCATATTGTCCCCCTATTGAATATATGAAGGAAATATCAGTGTTCTGGTAATTTTAGCAAATGTCTATGCATATTTTTATCTGTAAAAGGCACAAGGACTACTATTTATAGAAGGGAAACTGAATTGTCATAGTTGGCTTATTCCTAGTATCAGATCTGGTAATTGGTATCAGAACTGGAGAAATTGATAGAGAAGAAGACTTCTCAAAGTATGAGGGAAGTCTTGCTCGCAGCAGGCAACTACATCTATCTCTCTTCTTTCTCATGAAGTGGTTATGCAAACCATCTTGAGGAACCTTTGTTCCCCAAGTGTAGCAGGTTGTAATGCCACCCACATCAATGAGTAGAAGCAATCCTGACACAGAAGCTCTGACAAGCACTAATTAAGCTGGTCTGGGTTTGACGTGGTGTGATTGGTTGCTCAAAGGAAGGATGTAAAGGGAGCAGAAGGAATGATGCTGCAGAGGAAATGGGAGAGCCGAAGCACCGAGACCTATCAATAATTCATATAATGCCAACAGCAACAAAGGGAAAGTGGGAACAAAACAAGGATAACAGAATATCATAAAGCTTTTTAATGGTCTTTTTCTATTAACATCAGCTCAGTGACCGTTTTTCAAAGGAACTTCTGGTAGTTTTCCAAAACTGGAAAGGAATTCAGTGACAAAAGCTGAAAAACTATGGCTCCCCATAAGTCTCTCTGATGCTAGACAGTGTGGTGTCAGGAATAGAATAGGAATGGCTGATGGTAAATAAAGGCTTCTCCAAATTTAAGGACATTTTTCAAAAGGAAATGCTGGCAAATGGTAGATTTACTAAAGGGGAATTGGCAAATTAATCAGTGATGGTGAACAACATGTGATGGAAGATCCTATTGTTGGGCTTAGTTAGATGACACTTTTCTTCAAGCTCTAAGAAAATGGCTGGGGCCATGCAAGATTATGCAGATTGAAATGTAATTCAGTATATATATAAAACTGATAGAAAATTGAGACTGATTTAATTAAATTTAGTGAAAGTTATGACAACAGACAAAGAAAAAGGATAATTACTCTTCCTCCTTCCTTCGTAGTTGCAAATCATGTACGTTTGCTTCAGGCAAGACATTAATGCCCCATCCCTCCCTGAAATATTTATATAATAATAATATGGTTGAATGTAAGTAAGGCTAACATAATCTGTCACCTGCTTTGAATATTCAAAAGATATTATATGATTACTAAATAAATGTGGTCCACAGCAGATGGAAGATCTAGCCAACTTTGAGGAATCTTGAAAACTTGTGCAAGGGTGGATCTGATGAGCGTTTGGATTCGAGATGTAAAAAAAATGAGGGAGAAGGACAGAGACAGAACAGTTGCATATTGTGGCCTAGAAAATGTCAGGAATTTGTCCATGAAATCACCAGGAGTTGAGGTGAGCTCAAGGGAAACTTTATTTTGTTATGAAAACAATATTCTGTTGTTTCACTGGGAAGTTTTCTGATGGCATTAACTCTGTATATGGGGGAAAGGGAAATAAACTCACCTCACTCAGTTCAAAATAAACAAGGTGTGAGGGAAAGAGGAAAAAAACAACTTTTTGTTTTTAGAATGGCAGCATTTAGAACGGCAGCAGTAATGCACTTTAAACTTCCTTGGTTTCTTTTCTTATGTGCATTTATTTTACCACAGATACAAATGGCAGCAGGACTTAATCAGATGCCCCCCCCCCCCCCCATCAGCATTTCCCATTCTTCTATGGAACATCCTTTGGAATGCCATTCCATCATGAAATAGGAGACTCAGCGTGGCTGCAGAATGAGTGGCTCTCATGAACCCATCTCAGAATGACTCTGTGTGACATTATTCCAAAGTTTATGACTGGCCAGGAAAAAGGAACAAAATGTAGATGTCAGCCTTAACGTAAGTAAACCAGACCAGGAAATCAACTTCACAGGAAGGTTAAACTTCATTTATTAACACCGGCTATAATAACAGAACCTTTGCCGGACCAATTGCCAGACCAATTTGCTAGACCAATTCTCAAATACAGCTCATCTGCCTGTAATCCACACTGTATAACAGATATTAATATAATTGAGCAAGTCCAGAGGTATTTCACAAGAGGAATACTCCACTCCTCTGCCTGCAATAGAATACCTTATGCTTGAAATTTTGAACCTGGACAACCTAGAACTACACCGCCTACAGTCTGACTTAAGCTTTGTACACAAAATTGTCTGCTACAACGTCCTACCTGTCAATGCCTACTTCAGCTTCAAACGCAATAATACAGGGGCAAACAATAAATACAAACTCAAAGTAAACTGCTCCAAGCTTGATTGCAGAAAATATGACTTCAGCAACAGAGTGGTCAATGCCTAGAATGCATTACCTGACTCTGTTGTTACATCTTCAAAGCCCCAAAACTTGAACCTTAAACTGTCTTATTGTGGACCTCACCCAGTGGTGGGATTCAAATAATTTAACAACCAGTTCTCTGCCCTAATGATTTCTTCCAACAACCAGTTCACCAAACTGCAGAGAAAGTTAACAACTGGTTCTCCCGAAGTGGTGCGAACTGGCTGAATCCTACTACTGACCTCACCCCATTCCTAAGAGGTCTGTAAAGAGGCATACATAAGTGCACCAGTGTGCCTACCGTCCCTTTCCTACTGTTACCATGTATTCGTACTCCTTTTTTATATAAATACTTATACCTGTTTATACTTATATGCTTATATGTTATGTTCATACTTATACTTGTTTTCTCATACATGCTTGACAAAATAAACAAACAAACAAACAAACAAACAAATAAATAATAAATAAATAAAAAAGCCTGATGGTGCAGTACCACCTCCTCCTCCTCCTTATATTTTAGTGAATTAGGAAGTATCAGCCTGAGCTGCTTCCAAATGTTATTTCATTGTTATAGACTAAAAAAATAATAATGCTTCAGCTCCTTTTGTCTGGGTAACAGTTCCTGTATATCTCTGTCTGTCAAGGTTGTCTTTTTTGCTCTTTATATCAGACCACTGAAAGCCATCTACCAACCAAGGATCCTACTGCCCTTCAGAAAGAAACTGAAGTTTAAGAGACAATAAAAGGAAGGTTACAACACTTCTACTTTAAAAAAGTGTCCCTGTGGATTTTACTCATTGTCAATTATAGGGGGCATTTCCATGGTCACATGGCCAGCATAACATCACAGAGCACTATTATCTTCCCACTGAAGTGGTATCTGTTTATCTACTCGTATTTGCATGCTTTTGAACTGCTAGATTGGCAGGAGCTGGGGTGAGGACCAGAGGTTACCCTGTCATGTGGCACTTGGGTCTCAAATCTGGGCTGCTGGCTTTCCAGTCAAAAAGCCCAGGATCTTAACCACTGAGCCAATATACCATCCTTAAAACATTTCTAAAGGAAGTTTTATATAATAAGATAAACTTCACATTTATTATTTGCATTGTCAGTTCAGTGTTAGAATCAGTATTGTTTGGGGCAGGGATAAGAGGAATCATCCATGAATCTCCTAATTTGTATTAAAAATTTATGAATATTCATTTGGTGTTTCTCAGTTTGGTCAATCTGTCAAGTTCAGGTCTTCAAACTTAAAAGTATGTATTTATATTAAAACTGTATATATTGGTGTACATTTCTGCAAAATAGGTATCTTGGTTTGCACTTACTTTCTCTCTTAATGTATCCAGTTTGGGCAAACATTTGTTACTAATTTGCATTTAGGCTTTTCCCTAATCATTTTTAAAATAAGAAACTACATTGCAAAATTCTGAGGAGAAAAAGAATTTTGAATTAAATCCTTCTGTTTGTTCATTTTTATATGAAAATCAGTTTAGGGTTTTATTAAATAATGTGTCTGGTAGAATTAAGTTAATCATTATGTAAATCCAATATGTATAAATACAAATTATTTGTAACATAAGGAACAAGGAATGGATCATCCAAACTGTACAAGTTAGAATCATTCTTTGTATTGTGTTCTTATTGCACTCCCAGAGATGAGGCTGTCATGAATTCTACTGGGAACACCCATTAATCACATTAACATGGCTTTTTAAAAAAATAGCACAAAGGATGTTTGATTTGCAAAAATGAGAGGCACCCCATAAATATCCCAGGATTGTATCAACAAAAGGGGGATTATACAGCTCAAAGATAACTTCCCCTACTTTACTAATAAAAATTCAAAATGAGTTCCCTACAAGGTTTACTCACAAATTCTTCTAACTTAATAATGGGAAAAATGCCAGTCTGTCAGTTAATCTAAGTTTTTAAACAGGTGCATAAGCATCTGTGAGTTTGATAGAAAGAAATCTATTCAGCTAGCAGATCTCTTCCCTGTATCCTGCCTTAGTTCCCCATTCTGCTGATCACAGCACCATCTAAAATGTAAGTTGAAACACTGTTTTATCCTAGAAATTGAAGAGCAGAGTTCATATAATTGGAGAGGCAGATGCTTGCTCTGCCATTCCCAAAGAAGTCATCTGTCACCCCTCCTCATCCTTATCGTGTTCATCTGCCAACCAAAGATTGCCACAGTCCGAAATAGGACCTGTGAGTCTCCCATGGCAGATGCTGCCACTGCTGTAGTCTAGAAGCCCTCCAGACAGCCCTGGGCAAAAATTTTAATTCAACATCAAACTTCAGCTTGAAATCTGAGACAGAAAAAAATATGACAAGATGTCAGTTTCTCTGAACCTATTTAAGTGTACTTCAAACTTCACTGATCTGGATCACAGAACTCCTGATAATGAATGGTAATTGCTAGCTACTCAGAGGTCCTATGAGCTCTGTGCATTGATGCCAGTGCCTTGAAGGTCAATTTGATAGGGAGTTCAAAAATAATAATTTCTTTTCCCAGAAAGCTAAAAAGCAAAGAACTTGGATAATGACAAAAACTCTAAACACATGACAAAAACCAAGAGGCTTCTGCCAAAAAATATCTTAATGAAATCTATGGGGCAAGGGTGCAAACCCTTTTTATCTTTGATACTCATTTCAAAAGCCATACTCTCAAAAATGGGTAGGTCAAAATAAATATTAATGTGACTTAATCTGAAGCAAGCTGAATTAAATGAATCAAATGCAGGTATTGTGCTTAATGATGTCCTGTTCCTGTTGTGATATAAATGATGATTCAGCAGTAAGTTTTGGTGGGTTACATAGGCTACCTACAAGATTTCTAAGACCATTTATTGATGTAGAGTTGTAGGCTGT
Organism: Masticophis lateralis; assembly: GCA_030761175.1. NCBI lineage: Eukaryota > Metazoa > Chordata > Lepidosauria > Squamata > Colubridae > Masticophis > Masticophis lateralis. The sequence continues at coordinate 95,013,243 of JAUDYJ010000002.1, forward strand.
CTACTTCTGTTCTTTAGATAAAATAAAGTTTGATAGTCTTGATGCCTCTCATCAATAGAATATTTTCAACATGCAAAATGGTTGCAATTCAGAGTGTATAGTACGTCAGTGGAAGTGGACAGGAGTATGCTGGTTTGCAAATTAACCTCTGGATTAGAGGTCCTAGATTGCATATAATAGCATGAATTTGCTTTAGTTAAAACTGGGATTTATGTGCTCAAGTTTACTAATATTGTTACCACCATCTTCAGATAATTCTTCAAAAGGCAAGGATATAATTAAAGCTGACAACTTTAGCTTACAACCTACAACAATAAGATAAAGATCTTATTAAACATGTAGAAGACTTGATTGGCTAAAGAAATAAGAGGAGAATGTAATAAATCTGAATGAAGGTGTGGTCTTATCTTAGGGTACAAAGTAAATGAATACATGCAGGGAACGGGAGGAGTTGGTTTAATTGTGAATGAAGAGGCTAAAATGTATATAAAGGTAAAGTTTTCTCCTATTCAGTCATGTATGACTCTAGAGGAAAGTGCTCATCTCCATTTCTTAGCCGTGCGAGCCAGCATTGTCCGAAGACATTTCCTTGGTTATGTGGCAGGCATGGCTATTTGCTGAAGCATACAGAATGGTGTTACCTTCTCACCAAAGTTTACCTAATGATCAATTTGCATTTGCATGTTTTTGAAATGCTTGGTGGGCAGGAGCTAGGGCAAGGACAGGAACTCACTCCCTCAGGCAGCACTTGGGTCTCGAACCAGGGCTGTCAGTTTTCCAGCTGAGAAGCTCAGCGTCTTTAAATGCTGAGCATCGTGCCCCCTCTTCTCCAAATGTATATAAAAACACATAATTTAGGGTCAACTGTAGATACATATGAGCATAATCTCTGGAGGGCTTGGGACAGACGTTACTTCTCTGTTCTGGTCCTATTAGATCTTTCGGCAGCTTTTGATACCATCGACCATGGTATCTTGCTGTGACGCCTCAAGGGGTTGGGAGTGGGAGGCAACGTTTTATGGTGGTTCTCCTCTTACCTCTCGGGTCATATGCAAGCGGTGTTGGCAGGGGGGCAGAGGTCTACCATGAGGCCCCTCACTTGTGGGGTGCCCCAGGGGTCAGTCCTCTCGCCCCTTCTGTGCAACATTTATATGAAGCCGCTGGGATCATCTGTGGTTTCGGGGTGAGGTATCATCAGTATGCTGATGATACCCAGCTTTTTATATCCACCCCGAATCAGTCCAGTGATGCCCTCGACGTGATGTCCTGGTGCCTGGAAGCGGTGCGTGTCTGGATGGGGAGGAACAGGTTTCGGTTCAACCCTGCCAAGACCGAGTGGCTGTGAGTACTGGCATCTCGGTCCAATAGAGAGGTTCCATCTTTGGCTATAGGGGGTGAAGTTTTTCCCCTTGTAGACAGGGGACGCAACTTGGGTGTCCTCCTGGACACATGGTTGAGTTTAGATCATATAACAGCCGTGACCAGGGGGGGGGGGCATTTGCCCAGGTTCACCTGGTGTGCCAATTGCACCCCTATTTGGACTGAGATGCCCTACGCACAGTTACTCATTAGCTAGTCACCTCCCATATCGACTACTACAGTGCTCTCTACTTGGGGCTTCCCTTGAAGACCACTCAGAGGCTTCAGCTGGTACAGAATGCAGCTGTGCAGGTTGTAATGGGAGGATCCCGATACTCCCATGCTACACCTCTCCTGCATGACTTGCATTGGTTGCCGGTTGCCTTCTGCGTTCTCAGAGGGAGGGCCTACTCAGGGTGCCGTTGGCTAGACAATGTTGACTGGCGGCCCCCAGGGATAGAGCTTTCTCTGTGAGCACACCCACCCTTTGGAATCAACTCCCCCTGTGGCTCCAGTTGGCCCCTGACCTTCGCACTTTCCGCTGTGAACTAAAGACATGGCTGTTTAAATTGGCCAGCCTGGACTGATGGGGTTTGATTATTTTAATGAGTTTTAACATACGTTTAATTGTATTTTAATATGTTTTTATCTGGTTTGATTTTAATTGTTGTGAGCCTCCCTGAGTCCTATGGAGATAGGGCGGCATACAAATCAAATTAAATAAATAAAAAATAAATAAATAATCAACCAGCCAGAAAATCATGGAAACAAGAAAGACATTGCCTCAAAAGGTAAAAGTACAAAGAAGTAAATAAAAGTAAAACACCTTTGATATGCAAGTAGAGTCCTTCTTGTGTCAAGGGAGTGCAGAGTTCCTAAATAAAAAATTACTACACAGCAGCCTGGGGACAACCTCTGATAACACAAGTTAATGGAGAGGAACAACATGAGAGAGTGCAGAAAAAGCAACCTGGCCATGTGCCATTTCAAGATTAAATAAGGATAGTGATTGTTTGGGTGAATATCAGTTCAGAAAAATAGATAAATATATTCATGGTTGTATTTGGCAAAAGAATTAATGTAACTCCAAAAGCATGATCGATTTGACTTTTTAGAATGGAAGATTAAGAGAATTAATGAATAGACTAGAAGACTAGAAAGGTGACGAGGGGTTCTGAATGGGACAGATCATTTTTTCTCTCTGCCAAGATCCTGGGTAATAATAGACAGGAAAGAAAAAGAAAAAAGTGAAAGAAATCAAAATGCAATAGAATACAGGTAGTCCTCAATTTACGACCATAATTGAGCCCTAAATTTCTATTGTTAAGTGAGGTTACAAATTTTCTTGCAACAGTTGTTAAGTGAATCACTGCAGTTGATAAATTGGTTGTTAAGTGAATCTGGCTTCCCCATTGACTTTGCTTGCCAGAAGGTAGCAAAAGGTGATCACATGAACTTGCGACACAGCAATGGTCATAAATATGAATCAGTTGCCAAGCCTCTGAATTTTGATCACTTAGCCATAGGGTGAAAAGTGTGTAAGTGTGAAAAACAGTCACAAGTCACTTTTTTTCTGTGCTGTTGTAACTTTGAAAAGTCACTAAACAAACTGTTGTAAGTCAAGATTACCTGTATATGCAGGAAGAGAAAATACACAATTTGTATTAGAAGATAAATTAGTTTCCACACTAAACAAAATGTAAAGATACAGGATGTCTGCTGCTTAAAGCAAATTGAAAAGAATTGTGTTAAGAGTGCCACAGAAGTATGTAGAGTTATGCTAAGGGCAAACATTAAAAAGGGATGTTTAATGGATGAATCGAAAAAGACATCCGTGCTACTAAAAGTGAGGGAAGGGAAGAACAAACCGTTAAGGGAAAAGGAGATTCAGAAAAGATAACTCAGTTCTGGGAAAGAAACAAACTGAAGTTGAGAAAGCAACTCAAAAGAATCTTTGTTTTTGTTCAGCATAAAATGTAGTAGAGAAAGATTGACAACATTCTAAATCAATAAAGAGCATTCCTGGACTCCATGCTGCTTCTGTTTCCTGACCTTGCCTACCTTAAGGTTCACAATAGTCTTGAAAGCCTCATTACTCTCCCATCAGAATCTTGCCTTCTACACTTAGGATATGACAACAGAGCCTCCAGGTATCCCCCATTCACAGAACAAGTCCTCAGTGTCTTATTCCAGGCCAAACATGTCCATGTACACCCAACAGTAGTTAGCAGAGGCTTGTAGAAAGATCAAACCCCACTTCCTCATATCACCTTTACCCTGTTTCTTATTTGACCTTCCAACCAAGATGGTTATCATATTGATTTATTTATTCTCATTGTGTTCCTTTGTTATTGTGTTCCCTTATTGTTCTGTTATTTTACTTCTGTTTACACACCTTTTCATTTTATTTCTTTTATCATTGTCAGCTGCCTAAAGTAGCCCCATGGTGAAATAGGTGGCAAATAAATTTAACAAATTTACTGATCCTTGGAAGTTTTTTTCTAAATATCATTCCCTGGAATGATCTGGAGATCTAGCCTGCATTGGCAGTGGTATATCATTTATTGTACATGAGGTAACTGGGTTTTTTTTTAAACGCCTTCTGGAACCCCAGAGGCCTCTTTTTATAAAAGAGTGGGTTGTTCAGACTGTACTAGCAACAGACAATCATTCTGAACAGTCACTAAACATGTAGTACCAATGGTTTTAAGCTTAATATATGAATAAAATTAATAACAATAGTATCAAAGTGAAAGCAACTAACACTGTTTTAACACCTGTCCATCCAAAGAGTCCCTTAGTAACGGTGGTTATTCAAAGTAGACAGCTGTTTCATGGAGGGAAACATAGAGAGAAACAGTAAACTAGGAAAATGGAATGACAGCAGATCAGCAACAGAAAAGGAATCACATACCTGTGGAATTGGTGAGCCACAATTCCTGTAGCTTTGTCCAGTTTGGTACCTTCCAGATACCCAGGACTGTCATTTTTCAGAATGTTCTGATTTGTCATTCTAGAGTGTATTAAGTTGGGGAAAGCTGAAGAATCAATCACAGATATTTATCCTTTGATGTTCTTCCATTTTAAGGTTGAAAGAAAAAAAAAAGAGCTTGTATGACCTCTTTTTCCCTTCCTCTCTTCTCACTTTTCCATGTTTTTTCCTTTATATTTTAGAATAGAATAGAATAGAATTCTTTATTGGCCAAGTGTGATTGGACAGACAAGGAATTTGTCTTGGTGCATATGCTCTCGGTGTACATAAAAGAAAAGAAACATTTGTCAAGAAGTTTATACTTTAATAAACTAATAAAAAAAGTTTTAAAAAAGAATTCCAAGGAAGGAACCCAAGTATCAATACAGGGAATTTGTGCCTTTTTAAAAAGCCAATCTTCAGCCAATGCATTCCCTCTGGAGAGCAACCACTCTCAACACTGCTAGTTCAAAACATTCCTTGTAATATACTGACAAAAATAACACAACAACTTACAAATGACACTAACAAGGTCCTGATGTAGTTATGACATAGTATCCATAATGCTCAAATGAAAGGGTTTTTTTTTTAGTACTTATCATGACCTAGACCTTGGCAACAATCTCCCACATTGTTTTGACCATTTAAATATGCATGAGGCCATTATCAACAATACTCTCAAGTAATCAGAAAAGTCTTTTTAAAAAAATCTTTCCATTCTGAAGAATAATATAGTATTTCCAAGAGGATTTGCTTACTGGTATTATTTCAGCCCATGATATTCAAGGTGATACATTTATTAAGCAAGTCAGTTCCTCACAAGACATTTCCATACTATGTTTGTGAAAAATTATGTATCCTTGCATTTATGTGGTTTTAGAGTATTGTAAATGCTACTCTATTGAACACCACCTGTGACTCTTTGCTGATAACGAAAAAGAAAAAAAGATTTTTTTTAAAAAAAAATCTATTTTACTTTTCTATAAATTAGACCAGTGTGAGACATTAACATAGATAAAGTAAATTGTTTGATATCCATGTCATTATTCAGAATGTTATGAAATGTGTATACTCCTGCTACTCTCCTTCTATGCCATTTTGAGTTAATAGTTTGGTTAAGAGACAGTTTTTGTTATGAAGCTATTTTTGAAAGAAGGAGCTGTCTAGATTTTTTTAAAAAATAGTTTTAAACACATATAGTTTTACACACTTTCTTTATTTACAATAATTCTGTCCATAAGAACATTCAACTTGTTTGATTAATGTTGAATATTTCAAGAATGAAGCAATCTACATTAGACTTCCCTTACCTACCTATTTTCCAGATCCATGGATTTCAATTCCCAGAATCTTTAGTGACAGTCATATGGTTGTGGAATTCTGGGAGTTGATTCATATATTTGAAAAACCCTACTAAATAGAATAACTGAATTGGACGGGATCTTGGAGGCCTTCTAGACCAATTCCCTTGCCCAAGCAGGAAACCCTATTTCTGTCCAATCTCTTCTTAAAAATCTCTAGTAATGGAGGTTGACAATGATTTGATAGCTACTATACTGTGGTGTAATGATCAAATGCTGGACTGCATTATGTCAGTTTCTCTCATCACAGCACTGCTTCTTTAACTGAATTCAGCGAAATATTCTGCCTGTGATTGTTTAGAAAAAGATGTTATTGCCTATATTAAAACAAAATTATAAGATTTACACAATACAGAAAGCACTGATTTCTTGTAGGACACGAATTGCGAGAATTTCACTTTTTAAAAACAACCTCTCTCACTACCTCACAAGTGTGTTATGTATGCATGCACTGCATGTGTGTGTGTGTGTGTGTGTGTGTGTGTGTGTATGAATGATTTGGTGTGATGCTTCTGTTTTCTATAGGAAATTTCTGTAAGATATCTGAAGCAAAATCTAAACACTTAGAAGTAGACATGCATATATTTTTTCTTCAGCCTTAAGCTCATTGATAATACATAATAGAATACATAATCAGATGTTCAGGAATCCCGTGTAGCAGAAGGAGGGAACAAGAGGTATTTTTTCCTAAAAACACACAATTTCTTCAAAAAGATCAGACTTGTCTCCAAAAGCCTCCATTTCTCCACTAAGAATTTAGTCCAACTTTTATGTCATGTATGGATTGATTCCATAGATCTTCAGCTCCTCTTGGGTTATTTTTCATTAAACATTATTAATAGTGTTCAACTTCATCTGGTGAATTAACATAACAGGTCTCTCAATAAAAAAACCTTAGGACTAGTGCAAGTTTTGTTTTGGTTTATTGTTTGTTTGTTTTTCTATATTTGGCAGTTTGCTAAATGTTTTTTTCCTAGATTGTTCTCTGTCCTACATACTTTCATGTTGATCTCAGCAACCATTATACAATTACAACAGACTTTGAATCCTAACTGCTGAGCAAGCATTTGTTCTACCTGCTGCTCTTTTATTTCTAAATAAAAAAGTCCTGATAAGGACTTGTTACTATAGCTTCATAAACAAAACCTCTATATTGAAAGTTAAGGCTAAATCTCTAAGCATACATATATTCATAATTTACAATAGGTTAAGGTAGCTCCATAATAGGTATTATTTAATACAAATATTAGACTCTTTTACATTTGTAGTTTTCTATCTGTTACGGAATTTTGTCTATGAATTTGTTTATTCATATCCCACGTTATGAAAAGTAAATTCCAGCTCTCTAAATAGGCATGATGTGGACTTGCCAAGTAGCTATCAGACAGCTAAACATATGTAATATTTCTTCATATACGATACTAAATTTGTTTTAATCATGGTTTGTTATTGTTAAGAAAGAAGATTATTGGCCTTTAAAAAGTAATCACAACTTGTTTGGCAAATCTTGTTTACTTTTCTGTTTTCTTCTGCAGCTCTGAGGATTGGCTAGAGACTTAGACAGTGGTGAAATGCAAAATCTCCATTCTCACCCCACTCCAGGGAGAGGATACTGCAAAATCTCCATTCCCACCCCACTCCTGGGGGAAGGATATTGAAAAATCTCCATTCCCACCCTAATCTGGGGCCAGCCAGAGGTGGTATTTGCCAGTTTTCCAAACTACTCAAAATTTCTGCTACCAGTTCTCCAGAACCTGTCAGAACCTGCTGGATTTTACCCCTGAACTTAGACAAATACAACAGGAATTGATTTCTACTTGTGATGGCACAGAATGTGCAAGACCAATTTAACATGACTGAGTTTAAAGAAGCTTGGGGTAAACACATGTCGATCACCCAACAAAAATTAAAAATCAAATATAAAAATAATAATTAAAAATAATAAAGAAACTATAAAGAAAAGAAAAAACAAACTCAAAAGGCAGACTCCATGGTCCACTAGGTCTTTTTCGGCTGTCATTTTTCTATCTTTCTATGACCAAATAATGAGTCAATTATTTTCTCCATGATGACTGTGAAGAAAGAATAGGGGATGATGGGAAAACAGTTATGTGAGAATCTTCTTATCTGCACTTTACTTAACTGAAATTAAATGGTTTTAATATTTCACACTGGATTTTTGTTGTTGCAGGGGACAAGGCTAATTTTTGAATAAGTACAGAATTCCAACTTAATACTCCTGCAAACTTTTTAGAGCGGCACCTTTATAGTTGCAAAATGATCTCAATATACCATTAACACACAATAGTTCAATTCATAGGCATTGTTCCAAGAAGGCATGTGGCTCTCCAAAGACTTGGGCTCAGCACCCAGAACTTCCAAGAACAATCAATCATTTAATGTGACAGGACTGAAAATATTAAATAAGGAAATGGAGAGTCATCATATTAACTATTTAATTTTATCAAATTTAAAGGTAAATTAAATTATATTTTTTAAACTTGCTGCCCACTACTTTCTGAAGGACATCTATAGATCTATATCTAGCCCACAGCCTGCAAAACAGTGTTCCTTCTTACATTGCATGAACATTTAACATCTACATGAAGCTGCTGGGTGAAATCATTCGTGGTTTTGGGGTGAGGTATCATCAATATGCGGAGGATACCCAGCTTTACATCTCCACTCCGGGCCACCCTGGGAATGCCCTTTCCGTGATGTCCTGCTGCCTGGAGGCGGTGTGGGTTTGGATGGGTAAGAACAGGCTCAAACTGAACCCTTCCAAGACTGAGTGGCTGTGGGTGCCGGCATCTCGGGATCTAGAGATACCATTGTTAGTGATCGGTGCGGTGACTCTTACCCCATCGATAGGGTTTGCAATCTGGGTGTCCTCCTGGATTCTCGGCTATCCTTGAATGACCATCTGACGGCTGTAACCAGGGGGGCCTTCGCACAAGTATGCCTTGTGCGCCAGTTACACCCTTTCCTGGACCAAGATGCCCTTGCCATGGTCACTCATGCCCTTGTTACTTCTCGGTTGGATTATTGTAACACCCTCTACATGGGGCTGCCCTTGGGATGCATCCAGACACTCCAGTTAGTTCAGAATGCGGCCGCACGGGTAGTTATGGGGGCTCCTTGTTACTCCCATGTTACACCTCTCCTGCGTGAGCTGCACTGGCTACCAGTTGCTCTCCTGGTCTGTTTCAAGGTTCTGGTGCTTACCTATAAAGCCCTACATGGCTTAGGCCCGGGGTACTTACAGGACCATCTCTTGCCTTTCTCCCATCATCTGGTGCACTCCCACAGAGTGGGCCTCCTCCGGGTGCTGTTGGCCAAACAATGTTGGCTGGCGGCCCCTAGGGGGAGGGCTTTCTCTGTCGGAGCCCCGACCTTCTGGAATAGTTTGCCCACCAAGCTCAGGACGGCCCCCGACCTCCTCTCCTTTCGCCGCAGACTAAAGACGTGGCTGTTCCAGCAATAATCTGATCGAGGGGTTGTATAATTTTACAATTTTTAGAATGGTTTTAATGGGGGTTTTAATTTAATTTTAATTGTTTTATTGTGATTTGTATTGATGATTATTGTATGTAAGCCGCCCTGCGTCCTCAGGGAGAATGGCGGCATATAAATCGCAAAAATAAATAAATAAATAAATAAATAAATAAATAAATAAATAAATAAATAAATAAAAATGTAGAGCTTTGCTGTAACAACCCTTAACACTAACATATATTTAGGATCCACAAGGCCAGGGAGATTTAGTTGAGATGAGATATGAAATAAACGAGGGAAAAGATTGCACTGCAGGACCATAATTGTCACATAATGAGTTATTTTGTGTTTTCCCCATCTCTAATTTTTCTGACATACCATGGTTTACTGTCTTATGTGTTTCTAAAAATGCAGATGTCATCAATCTACATATTTCTTGCAACAACTCAGTAGTTCCTCTTGAAGTTTTGACGTGATCACCACAGAATGGTTGGGAATATGTTCCATTTCTCTGCTAACTCTTTGTAGATTCCCATCTGTGACTCTATGAATATTTGATGCCAGGAGCCATTCTACAAACCCACATTACTGATAACTTTTGCCTAGGAGCCAAACAAAGCATGATGATCAGCCATCACAGCAAGTTAAAAAGAACTCATTCATTAGTAACATCAAAGGATGTTCTTGTGTAAGAACACGCACACAAAACAATTTTCATTAATTTTGTAGCTAGAAAATTAGCCAAGGCTCTCTGGTTAGGTTACTCACTTCCTTAAAAATGCTGCAAAATATAACCCAAAGTAGCTGAATGTTTCTGTCCTATAAATATATCTCTTTATTATCAAAATCTTTCTTGCTTTCCTTTATAATTCTCTTATTTAGTTGTTTGAACATCTTTTGATGATTTATTATCTGCTCCCGCCCTGTCCTGCATCATCTAGAATCTGTGTTAATATTGTTTTACAGGTATAATGTATAAACCATCTAACAGGGTTGTTATTTTGAGAAAAATAGGAGGCAGGAGTATTAGGTATGTTCACTGCCTTGAGTAACCTTTAAGTAATATCCAGTAAGGCTGGATAAAAATCTAATTAAAAAAATAAAAAAATAGCAGTTGCACAAAAGTCAGGTGGGCAACTTATCTAGATTAAACAAAAGAAATGGTGATTTAGCAAAACATAGTATTTAAAAAAAACGTATTTCCTGAATGCCATCACTCTGCTTAACAATTAATTCCCACGACACTGTCAAATAATTTACTAAGACTGTATTACTATTATTCTTCTCTTCTTTACTCTTATCTCTTCCCACTTATTACTATAGCCATATTTCTTGTATCTTTCAATTTATATTGTTTTTGTTTATTTGTACAATTTGATAGCTTATTAGTAACCTTGACTATCACTAAGTGTAGTATCTTTTTATTCTCAATGAATGTATTTTATTCTCTGTATGTATACTGAGAGCATATACTCCAAAGACAAATTCCTTGTGTAGCCAATCACTTTTGGCTAATAAAAAATTGAATTCTATTCTATTCTATTCTATTCTAAATGATGGTACAATGAATAACATCATCTATGATTCTGACTTCCATAGACTTTTGTTGGTGTGCTTAAACTAGCGGCTAGCCTCTTCCAGTTATTCGCAAATTGGCAAGCATACAAATATACAGATACAGATGTAGAGATATTTGTCAATTCCTAACATTCTGTTTTACCATACTATGACCAAGAAACAGAATAGAGCCATTAAAATTAAATATTGAGCCACAGAGAGATGAATTTCAGTTCTAAATGGCTATCAGTGAATGGTGAATGGTAGGCTAAATGGGCTATAATCAGAAATAAACACTTTTACAAGGAAAAATTATTATATCATGCAGTGCACAGAGCATAAGAACAAGTTTTCATTTGTTCCACTCTGATGGCATCTCAAAGTATATTTTTTTCTTTCTCTTGAATAGAGCAATGAATCTGTGTTAAGTTTAAAAAGCTGCTAAGTCCAACATTGGGTTAACAAATTATTATTGCTAGTGAAGTCAGAACAAAGGTCTTTAAATTAAGTAGCAAGTATATCATGCCCACCATCATTGTGGTATTGCTGAACAGTTTCTCTTCCTAGAGCCTTGTGACAGTGTACATTCCAGTAACAACAATGGTAAAGTTATGTGCCTATACAGATGTCCAAATATATCCAATAGGCTTGATTTTCAAGTAACATAAACATAGGATTGCTGTGTGTAGTATATGTACATGTGTCTTACCAAATGCAAGTAGAAAACATTTAAAACATGGATATTTGGGGGAAACAATCATATTTCTAAGCTAAAAAGCACTGGAGAGAATGCAGTTCATAATCAGAGTTTCCTTAACAAGCAAGCATTCTTTTCCTGTTTTAATCAATTGACTGGCACACCATCTGGAAGAATAGAAAGAATGAGAACTAAATTACTCAGTTCAGAATTTTTAAAAGAAATATCTGTTGTAATTACCTACAAAAACCCAAAATGAGTTATGAGTCCACTTAAAACAAACTTTTTGGCTTGGTTAAGCAGCCGCGGCCATTTGCTGTGGTGTGGTGACAGTCTTTAGAGCGACAAGGGAGGGAGGGAGGGAGAGAGAGAGAGAGAGAGAGAGAGAGAGAGAGAGAGAGAGAGAGAGAGAGAAAGTCATAGGACATAGGTAATAGTTCTTTGTGATTAGCAAGTTCAGCTTGCCTAGTACTGAATATCTGTTTAATGGAAAATGAGAGGGATTATTATATGTTATTTGGGTGCTAGCCCAGACACAAATGTTCTTCTTCTCAAGGACCAGAGGAGTCCCCCAAAAAACAAGGCTGACTGAAATTTGCCATCAGATTTCTAATAAAATTGTCCAAAGCCTAGATGTAGAATTGAAGAGATGTAACTATCAGAACAGATGTCTTTTTCAATGCAGTCTTCCAAGTGGGCAATCACAAAGAGAGACAGGTTAATTAAGTAAAGGACTTCCAACAAGGGTTGCATTATTACATCTATGAAAAATGTGCCTTCATAGAATAATAGCTAAAGCTGATGAAGGGGATCTCCTAGTGGCCAAAATGAAGAATGAAAATAAATGAAAATAAAACCTGTTTAATAATAAAATTATAGACAGGATGAAATAGAAGTTGTAATTTTTATTCACGTTGCATCTGGGATTCAATTCTTGTAAAACTAATTTGATTACCTCCAACGTCTATTGTTATTTATTAAAATTTGTTGTACATACAGGTGAAACTCAAAAAATTAGAATATCATGCAAAAGTTCATTTATTTCAGTAATGTAACTTAAAAGGTGAAACTAATATATGAGATAGACTCATTACATGCAAAGTGAGATAGTTCAAGCCTTGATTTGTCATAGTTTTGATGATTATGGCTTACAGCTCATGAAAACCCCAAATTCACAATCTCAGAAAATTAGAATATTGTGAAAAGGTTCAATATTCTAGGCTCAAAGTGTCCCATTCTAATCAGCTAATTAAGCCGTAACACCTGCAAAGGGTTCCTGAGCCTTTAAATGGTCTCTCAGTCTAGTTCAGTAGGAATCACAATCACAAAGACTGCTGACCTGACAGTTGTGCAGAAAACCATCATTGACACCCTCCATAAGGAGGGAAAGCCTCAAAAGGTAACTGCAAAAGAAGTTGGATGTTCCCAAAGTGCTGTATCAAAGCACATTAATAGAAAGTTATGTGGAAGGGAAAAGTGTGGAAGAAAAAGGTGCACAAGCAGCAGGGATGACCACAGCCTGGAGAGGATTGTCAGGAAAAGGCCATTCAAAAGTGTTGGGGACTTTCACAAGGAGTGGACTGAGGCTGGAGCCAGTGCATCAAGAGCTACCACACACAGATGGATCCTGGACATGGGCTTCAAATCTCGTATTCTTCTTGTCAAGCCGCTCCTGAACAACAAACGTCAGAAGCATTTTACCTGGGCTAAAGACAAAAAGAACTGGTCTGCTCAGTGGTCCAAAGTCCTCTTTTCTGATGAGAGCAACTTTTGCATCTCATTTGGAAACCAAGGACCCAGAGTCTGGAGAGGCACACACTGCAAGATGCTTGAAGTCCAGTGTGAAGTTTCCACAGTCTGTGTTGATTTGGGGAGCCATGTTATCTGCTGGTATTGGTCAACTGTGCTTCATTAAGTCCAGGATCAACGCAGCCGTCTACCAGGACATTTTGGAGCACTTCATGCTTCCTTCCGCAGATGAGCTTTATGGGGAGGCTGACTTCATTTTCCAGCAGGACTTGACACCTGCCCACACTACCAAAAGTACCAAAACCTGGTTCAATGACCATGGGACTACTGTGCTTGATTGGCCAGCAAACTCGCCTGACCTGAACCCCATAGAGAATCTATGGGGCATTGCCAAGAGAAAGATGAGAGACATGAGATCGAACAATGCAGAAGAGCTGAAGGCTGCTGTTGAAGCATCCTGGTTTTCTATAACACCTCAGCAGTGCCACAGGCTAATAGTATCCATGCCACGCCGCATTGAGGCAGTAATTGTTGCAAAAGGGGCCTAAACCAAGTACTGAGTACATATGCATGCTTATACTTTTCAGAGGTATGATATTGTTCTATGTATAATCATTGTTTTATTGATTTCATGTAATATTTTAATTTTCTGAGATTGTGAATTTGGGGTTTTCATGAGCTGTAAGCCATAATCATCAAAATTATGACAAATCAAGGTTCAAACTATCTTGCTTTGCATGCAATGAGTCTATCTCATATATTAGTTTCACCTTTTAAGTTACATTACTGAAATAAATGAACTTTCACCTGTACATTTTAAGATTTACTCATTATTGCGAGATAGTTCTTTACCTTCTTTATATAAGAACTCCAACTGATAATGCTCTACAGATGTATAGCTGGGCTTTCCAATTTGGTCCCCATTGCCCTATCTTTTTGACCCAATGAGTAATTTATTCCAGAAAATGTAGCAGAGCCAAGGAAGTGCTAGGAATTAAAAGGATGGTTTCAGAGGGTTTAATTGTGTTCATGTAGTAAAATTATGACATTTACCTGGGTCATAGAGAATGTATTCCTTGGAATTGTTGCTGGGAAAAATATGGACTCATAAACAAACAAACAGCTGGGAGTTAGTGTAACTGACATATGATACCACTTGGATACTTCTCACAGTATGTGCATATTTTTAAAAGAAAACTCTCTCACAAGCAAATAAATAAAATACATACTGAAAAGGAAGAAACAGAACTGGATGTGGAAAATTTTGTTGAGATGGAACAAACATGCTGAAAACAAGGACAGAACATTTAAGTAGGACTAGACAAATCACTGAATTAGATGTATTCTTGTTCTGTTTATTATTATTATTCTGTCCATTATTATTAATGATTCTGTGCTGTCAAATTGGTATGACTCCTAGTGGCCAGATAGATACATTTACTTCAGGATGATCTGTCCCCTACAGATTATTCAGATCTTCCAAGAATGCACCCCTATTCTCTGTAATCAAGTCCATCCATCTTGCTGATACCATCCTATCTTTCAACATTATGGACTTCTATATCACTTTATAATGTGTCCAAAGTATTACAATTTGAGCCTGGTCATGTATGCCCAGTAATAACCCAGAATTGATTTGTTTAATGAACATGACTGAAGAATTTTACATTTTCCAAACACAAGAATAGGGAAAAAAAACTTAATTGGCAAGAAAATTATACAGAAATTCTTATTCTGGCCAAAGGAATACTTTCAAATTACTGATTAAAAATTGTCAAATATCTGCACTTGCCATATTCACAATTTTCTTATTTTGAACCTGAAAGTAGCAACATGTGAACACAAAGTATGTATTCAAATCTGTGGAAAAATATTGTGCTTAACATTTTATTTTGACAGGACTGACCTTGAATAAGATAGATGGGAATTATTTTTTACTTTTATTAAATAAACAATAAACTTGTTTACATTATTATATGAGAGCCAGTCAGACACAAATGAATGGAAGAAAAGAATTATATGATTTGCCTGCAGACGCATTGCTAGACACAAGTTTCTTAGAAAATGATCCTGGTTAGCAATGAAAAAATCAAGACAGAGGAAGAAAAATTTGTATAGGATATTCTAAGAAAAGGGTATGGCTTTCCTTCCCCCCACCCCCCACCCCCCAATAACATGAAAAAGCAGTTTTTCTTGACTCTCATTTTATGTTTAATTCATTGAAAATTGCTGTGAATTATTTTGAAATTATATAAACATAATAAATACCCTGTTTCCCCCAAAATAATCCCCTGATAATAAACCCAATCGGGCTTTTGAGCACATGGCAGTAAATCCAAGCGCTTATTTCCGGGTTCAAAAAAATATAAGACAGGGTCTTATTTTCAGGGAAGCATGGTACATAATTTGGGAAAAAGTAATATAAGGAACACAGTATAAGGAACACATACAGCTATTAGGTTTACAACAGACTGCAAATTTTTGCACTGCTCAATATGTACAGTTAGTGAAATTGCTTATTATTATCCCCACTACGTCCCTGGAAGTTTCTTACTTTTTCCTTTTTCTTGGTGAACTGGTCCAGGAACAGAGGGGATGGTAAGAAGCAATTTTACTAACTATGCTTGCACATACTGACCAGTGCAAAAGTTTACAGATTATCAGGTGAGCTGGTACATTCTCAAACGTAACACTGGGGTTTAGCTCTCCATCATTGTTATTTCCCAAGAATGCTTATGGCGTATTTATGTGTAAATAAAGATTACAATTTTTCAATTTGCAGAATACTAGCTTCCTGTGTTTAATTTGGTTGGTTGCTTGTTTTAGGAAAATAGTAAAGTAGGTTTCATGAGGGAGGTACTAGTGAACTGCCTAGTCCTGGTTTACAGTATCTTGGAACACAAATTATACACACGGAAATCTGATTTGCACCATCAAGTTTCTCCAGTTTGAGTATAACCCATTACCTATTTCTGGAGGCAGGAATGTACATCGTCCTTTACCTGACCCAGATTACTAGAAAGTAATCTCTCCCATCTTTTCTTGCTATGGGGCCAATATTTTTAAAGTTATCTCAACTAGTGAATGCCTGGTTTTTTTTTTTGTTTGTTTGTTTGTTTGTTTCATACTGATGGATATTTTCTGTGGATTTTATGCCGTTGTTCTTGCGGTTTAGATTTTCAATTATAAAACACAAAGGTGATTTTTTTTCTTTTTTTTCCTTTTCATTGAAATTGATGAAAGTTTTCAGCCTATGATTTGTTTTGGGAATGGCAATATTTTATACCAAAGGTACAGATTCTGTTGGTATCTTACAATTATGTCTTCTGTTGTTCATATTACAGTAGTGAATTTATTGGTAAACTAGTGACCATTGATAAACATGTTTTCTTCCTTTTCCTTAAATGATGTTTTTAGTTTGCATTTTTAATTTTTTTAGGTTTCATCCTTTTTAAGATTAAGCATTGTTTTGTTATAAAAAATATTTTAAAAAAATAAATTTACTAAAATGTTGCCAGTTTTTCCTAACAGCAGGAATCAATACAGTAGAAGAGATCAGTCAATGGAAACCACTTCTTTAAAATCCTGCCCATGGAATGGAAAGGGTTTGACATTGTACAGTACTTGCTTTATTTTATTTATTAGATTTGTATGCCGTCCATCTTATTTCTTGGTATGGGTTGGAGTGCAACGAACAGCTTAAGGTGGAAAAAACCACATATACAGTTTTTGAAAGTTAAATAACCCGCACTATATTTAATTTCAACAAAGCTGCAGAAAAAGCAATTCCTGCTATCGCCGAGTACCTTCCCCAAAGGTTTTATTGTGTACCTTTTAAAGAGCAGGGGCTTGAAACAATACACTGAATCCGTCCGACATAAACACTCGCTTAAATCAAAATTTCCCTCTCAACTCCTCCACCGCCTCTTCTCTAAAAGTGACTCCGCTATTGCGGATTGGATCCCGCAGCTGAAATGTCTCTACCCACGTGCCCATTAAATTGGTATGTGATTTGGTGTTATGCTGAGACAGAGCAGATGTCCTTTAAATGGGTGCAAAATTCGCCTTTTTATCAGAAGCATAAGATTTGTAGGATACATAGGCTACTTAAGTCGCTTTTGTCCCCTTTCTTTATAACGGAAATCTAATGCAAAATCCAAGGTTATCCAGCTATTAAGTAGTTGGGTTGGTCAAGATAGCAGGAAGGAAGAAAAGGCTCTTCATATCTCTAAACGAGCTCATTAAATATAGTTTTAAATAATTTGAAACGCGTATTGTGTTTATATGGTATTAACGCCCCGCCAATAAAAGTCCACCAGAAACATCTGAAATTGCAGATTAATTTTAAAATTGCACCATAACAGGTGCAGAAATCTAAAGACCCTTTAAAAAAAACGCTAGACGTTAATACGAAAACTGTGACAAAGACGGATGCCTTCTTTAGATTTTTCTTTTAAAAAAACCCGAATTTTCTCTTAAAACGCCGCAAATTGTGGCATGCCGTCACTTAGAATTTGTACGGTGAATCTGACGGGCTGCATTGAAATTGGAATTAGCAATACGGTGGCACGCTTAAAAATAAATCATAATTGATTCACATAAGCAAGACCTCAAAAGGTTATAAATCGGGCTACAGTATAACCTCGGACATACGTGTACGAGATTACAAAACATTTCTTCAATTTCTATCTCTGCGATTTTGGTATAGCACTATATTTTCTTTCAAAAGGCCTGTTCCGGGTTACAGGTCACGTGACTCTACCTTGACCGGTCCACAAGAGGGCGCACACAACGAGGCGCTTCCTGACTGTCTAGGCACAAAAATGGCCAGTCATCGCGCGCTTTCCGCCTCTCATTCAAAATCGGCGGCGACCACGGCCAATCAGAGATAAGCTGAGCCCTTTCGTCCTACGATCGACGTTCCTAGCAGCCAGTAGCGAACAGAAAGGCCTGGCGGCCGTGGGCGTGAACAAATCCAGAGTCGGCTAGTGATGGCGGAACGAGGCGGAGGCGGTGGCGGAGGAGGAGGTGGTGGTAGTGGCGGCGTTGGTCCTGGCGGCGGCGAAGGGGATGCTGGTGCAGCGGAACGGTACAACAATGAAATCAGGTAAGGAGAAATCTCCCGCTTGGAATCATTTCTCTCAGAACACCGGGAAGGTGGGAGGAACAACCGGTCGCCCGGCAGCACGAGGCCTTTTACCAGCGCGCGATTGCGCGCGCCTGCGCACACGAGGCGCCGAAACCGTCTTCACTGTTTCCTCAGTGGTTCATTCGCCCCCCACCCCCTTTTCGGCGCGAGGCGGAAGCGGCCGTTCAGCTCCCCCCCCCTCTTTCCCTCCCGCCCGCCCCTCTTCAGTCTTCGCTTCAGCTCCGGTGAGGATTTGCTGTACGTTTGCTCTCCCGGGAGGGACCCCCTTCGTTCTTTTCCCGACGCTCCCGAAAGTGTGCCGTTTGGGTGTCGGCTTTTTTGTTTGTTTGTTTGCTTGTTTCTAACGGCTATCAGGTGTCGTCGAGGAAGAGAAAACGCTGCGGGGACGGAGCGTTTGGTGCTCTCCTCAGAGCTGGATTCTCGGTGTATGTGTGTATGTGTGTGTGTGTGTGTGTGTGTGTGGCTTTTGGGCGCGAGGACCTCGTCAAACAAGCGGGGGGGGGGGAGGGGAAGAAGAGAGAGTTCTCGCCCTCTCTGGTTGAACCCCGAAGCCTGGCACGTGGCTTCGGCGTTAGGCATTTAGGTGGTGGGCTCAGCCCAGAAGTCTGAGGGAGTGCCGGACACCAAACTTTCCCCAAGTCTTTGGAGCCGCAGACTGACTGGATCCGGGGTCATTCAGCAGGAGGCAGCGAGACTCCTCGCCCCCTCCTGGTATGGATACAGGAAGACTGCACAGATGGCGATTATAAAATGGTCAGGGGTCGTCTGTGTCGAACGGTGGTAGTATATATATATATTATATGTGTGTGTGTGTGTATATATTTCTAATCTATCTATCCCCTCCGTCTGAGGATCTTTCCCAAACTAATCCCCCTACAAGGATTCTTTCTCCAACCCCTCAAGTAGCTAAAGCACGTTTTCCTCATTTGTAAATGAGATCTTAGATACGGGGGTTTGTCGATCGCGTGCTGGGGAAAGCTGCAGCTTCTCCACATAACACCAAATCGTGTTACCCAGTTATAGGGTAGTCTGATAAGGTAATGCAACCGGCATTTCCATTAGAAAATATTACTAAATCTCCCTTTATTAGAATGAATGTATTGTTTCCTTTAGAAAATATATAATTATCCATATAGTAAATGTTCTTCCGAAAAGTATGTTATATTATGAAACTAACCATGAAGATGCTTGAGTGCGGTTATTATTGGATTGTAATAAAGCCCTTTGCATTTTTTAAGATGCAATTGAGGGGGCTCAACATGTAGGACTAACATGTAGGATTATAATCATAGGGTTATGATTAGTGTACCCTGCAAAAAAGGCTAGCCAGAGTTTACCACGATACTTTTATAAGAGAATTGTCCCTCTTCAAAAAAAAAATCACCCATAATTTTGTTAAAATTATAGTTAAATCTTAACTCCTAGGATGTCTTTCCTACAATGCAGATGAGACTGGGTTTTTTTCTAGTGAGTAGAATTAGACAGTTCAACAAATCATGTGACTTATAACAGCCATTTTGGCCACTATTCCAAAAATCTTTGTGTGTGACGTGAACAGTTACCATTTTAAATAGTGTCCATGGAGATTTAATCATGATGGAGAGCACTGAAAACAGTGCATCATGATGGTAAAATGAAAAAGAGTGAAAACAAATATAGCTGAAATTGTCCCTTTTATGGTTACTCTAGCCTCTAAGACTTTGTAGGTGGAAGTGTTCAGATGTTTATGGTCATCAGCAGTATGTGTCTGGTGGCTAGAAATCAATTTATATCAAAGTAACCCAACGTTTTGAATCTGGATGACAAGATAAAATATGTGGTTAAGATATGTTACTCAACAGCAAATCTTAAGTAAAAAGTTTGCTCAAGCCTTTAGTTTAAAAACTTATTCTCAAAATAACCTGGTATAAAGTCTTACATGAATGCAGCCTTAGATTTTATGGTAGCAGACTGCAATTGCCCAGGTTTGTATATAGTATTTGGAATTAGTAAACAATAGTGTTCTTATAGATAATTCTCAATTTACTGTTTGTAGCAGAATTTCCATTGTAGTTTCTTGCAGTTGTGAGTCAAGTTGGATCCAATTTTATGACAATTTTTACAACGTCATTAAACAAATCCCCACAATTAAACAAATCCAGGTTTTCCCAATGGTTTGGGGTTTTCCCCCCAGAAATTGGCAAAAAAAAGTACAAATTGCAACTGCATGGCTGCAAGACACTGTATCCAGTTGATTGCCTCATGATCACATGACCATTGGGTGCTGAGACAGTCATACATGCAGGTCATAAAAGCCAATAAGTCACTTTTTCAAGGACATAAATTAGAACAGTTGTTAAATGAATAGTTGTAAGTCAAGGACTACCTGTATTAAACATCACAAATTAGAAGAAAAAAAACTAGACTATGCTGAGGTAGACTTTGTCCAAATCTTGTTCATTATTACAATAACTATAGCATGCAATATTGTATCCAATAATTAAAAGCCTTCAGTATAAGATACAGTTAGCTTACACTGTTTGCCTTAATGCCAGAATTTGAGCAGTGGTTATGTTCAGTGAACAGTGGAGATTTTGATAGAGAAAGGTAACGGAGAGTTTTATTTTGTGAAAGCACTATATTCTTTGGGATTACATTGTCCCTTCTGAGTCTGAAGTCGTTTTTCTAAATGTCTACTATGAACTAAACTGAAAATATGTGTAAACATAGGAAAGAATAAGGTACATGTTCCGTTGAATCTGTCATGTTGTCATGTCATTCGTCTGTCCGTTCCCCCCCCCCCCCCCCCCAAAATGATTGATTTAGTTGCTTCACTGGTCATCTCCAGTTTGTATAAAATTGGTAGTCATGAGAAAATTTACTTTTCCATTCTGTATCTGCATGGCAAACAAGAAAAATCTAACTTTTTGTTCAAGTTTTGGTTCAGGAGTTAAACTTATCTTTTCAAAGAGTTCATGTCATTTAATGTTTGTCTTTTATGATTATAGATGCGTTTACTCTTTGGAAGAGCTAATCCAATCAGATTTCAAGGTGGTTATATTTACTGTAAGCAAATTGTACTTATCTATAAGCAAATAATTAAATACTTCATAAGGAGA
The DNA here is from genome assembly GCA_030761175.1 of Masticophis lateralis. NCBI lineage: Eukaryota > Metazoa > Chordata > Lepidosauria > Squamata > Colubridae > Masticophis > Masticophis lateralis. The sequence goes on from JAUDYJ010000002.1 coordinate 95,034,679, forward strand.
TCTAATGAAATGTGGATGACAGATGGAAAGGTTAGATCAGCATTGCTGATATTTTTAAAATGCCACAAACCAGATGTTGCACTGTTTCCCATTTTTATTTTCTATTTCTAGCTATAATTTTTGGGCTTGAAGTTTAAATGGATAGAGGCTATCACATTGGCTTCACCAATGTTAAAAGCATAATAAAATGTTTACATGTTCATCTTTCATGTAAAATTATGAATTTACTATTAACAATTACATTTTTAAGCATATGGATTTGGACAAATTCGAAATGAGAAGGCATTAAATATGTCTTTGTTGTTTACTACCTTATAACCTTTGCTTTCAATTTTGAAAAAATTGAACACACACAGACACATTTACTAAAATATCTTTCTAGAAGGCTAGGTTGCATAGTGCGTTTAGTATATTGTACTCAAATTCTGCTCTACAAACAAGTGAAAATAATGTAGATATTCTCATGCAGCCATGTTTTGAACATCCATTCATGTTACGATATTGTTGGGTGTCTTGGTATTATGAGAATTGATTTTGAAATCAGATATCTGTAGGAAGGGTGTGAGATTGTTATCTCATGTCTGAAATACTTTGGCATTAGGGAAACTTGCATAGTGTCTTTTCATTCTAAGTAATTCCTGCTACCTACTGGTTCATAGTAATTTAAAAGGTGAAAACAAAGCCTCCCCAAAAGTTTGGTGTCTCAGTATTATTTTTGAGAATTTCTGTGAGTTTATTTCATTACATGCATAACAGCAATGCTTTTGATGATAAGCAAGTTTTGTTCTTTTGGTTTTGCTGACAGAATGGCTCAACAACAAGCACTGAGATTTCGTGGTCCGGCTCCACCACCAAACACTGTTATGAGAGGCCCACCACCTCTTATGCGTCCTCCACCACCATTTGGTATGATGAGAGGCCCACCTCCACCACCTCGACCTCCTTTTGGACGTCCTCCATTTGATCCAAATATGCCTCCGATGCCACCACCTGGAGGAATTCCTCCTCCTATGGGACCTCCACATTTACAGGTAAAAGGTTTATGGGTTTTATTGCTCAATTGTTTGTAATGTGTAATTATTCTGTCTGCTGAAAAGTCATTGTTATATATTTCCAATGAAAAGCTTTTCTGAACTGCAGACTTTGTTCTTACTGAGTTCCAATTTTGTCCTGCTATTCATGGATAGGTTACAAGATTTCAAGTTGATCACTGTTGAAACAGGAAACATAAGATGTTGGCTGTCCCCACCTTTTTTTTATTTCGGCTTGCTACCTGACAGAAAATTAACATGGCAGTGATAGACCTTTCCTCTTCCAAAGGCTTCCCGCATCACCCAAGACACCCTCTGCTCTGCTTCCTGCCCCTTTGCATACCCACAGCCCTTGGGCTGCTTCCCCCTCAACACTGGTTCCCTACTGGTCTTACCCCCGTATTGGGTCCCTGCAGGGTTTGGACTTCCTCCCGATGACCCACCGCACCCTTATCTTTTGAAGATCTCTGGAGGTCTGGACTTCAATTAAGGAAGGAGGCCTGGCCACTTCATCTCTCAGCATGCCTGGGTTGTCTATCCACATGCTGCAAGCAATCCCATTTCAATATGGCCACAATTCCTTGTGGCAGTGATGAAATTGCAGCTGCTTCCAGGATGCACAGCCCAGCAATGAAACAGTCCTCTGGAGCTTTTCATAGTACTGCACTGTTAGAGACCGAGAAAGCATTGCTTTGTTGCTGGGCCATATGGGCACAACCCCAGGAGTGGCAGCCATTTTCTGAGCAAATACATTTCCATGCAGCTGCTTGGAAAATGACAGTTGCTTTCAGATTTGCACCACTTGATCCAGCAATCAAGCATCTTACTATGCTTCCCTAATCCAAGTTTTGGAGATCTTTAAAAGATAAATGAGGAAATGGTGGGACCTGGGAAGAAATGGGAGTGGAAAGAAGGACCAATGCCTGTGGGACCTGATGGAAGGGAAAATTGGGAGAGTGCGCTGTAGCATCCCTCTGGTCGGTCCTAAGGGTGAATAACCATGGGTGCTATGGTGATCATAACTTCAGCACTAGCTCATATAAGTAACCTTTGAGGAGGTCCACCATAACGTCAAATGGTAGTTAAGCAACTAGTTGTAAGTCAAGGACTATTTGTACCAACTAAGTTTTCTTCATTCAGAAGTGTGCTTTTAAGGCCTGTCACCTGAACCTTTGGTTTAATTTTTGATTCATTCTTATTGGTTTAACAACTGTTTGGTTTTTCCATATCTGCTAGAGGTATAAGAGGCCCATTTTCCAGGCAGACTGGTCCCTCACAATTGCTTAATTGTTCCCTCTGAACTTTTATTGTTTATTATTGTATAATATCAGTGAGCTTAGTCAGTGCCAGAGAACTTACAATATAATTTTGGGTAATTAACATGTGCACAAAGTAACTGGATTATATGAAAATAATTTTCTAAAAAAGTTTAAAGATTATATCAAGATCTTGCACAGTTGTGGGATTTCTTTCATGGAGAGGCTTGCCAGACGTCCACATTGGTTTGATGTAATGAAGGTCTTATATATTACTCAGACTTTTTAGTTCTTTGTCTAAGCAGAATGTTAAATTGGAACGATTTACTTTTTTCTTGAGGTTAATGCTCTTCAAATTTTATTCATTTGTACAATTTATCTACCACCTCAATCTTGACAGTCTCTTAATTTACAAATATATTCAAATCTGAATAAAGCAAAACTACATTTTAAAATATTTATTCTCTGGACTTTAACCAATCTCTTGGGATTTTAAGTCCAAGGTGGTTCATGGCCTCTATGTCAATTATGGACTTGCGCCAAGTAAATGAGGGCCTGATGCATGGGGCATGCTAGATTTGGTTTTGGTTTTGTAATATGGTCTAATTTTGGAGAGTATTGCCATCAGTCTGTTGCTATGAACAGATCACTCTCTGATTGCCCTCTGGCTTGGCAGTGTCACTTGCTCCAACAACCTCCCTCAGGAGACTAAAGGATCTTGTTCAGTTCCAATGGGGCATCAGGATTTCCTCTGAGAATCTGGTAGGCAACTTAGCTGATGACTGGGTGGGCGCTGAGGTAGGTGATGAGACTATAGATTGGATTGGTCCAATGAGGCTTCTTTCTGTGTGCAGATCCAGAGGTGCATCTTGGTTTTCTGAGTTTCTCAGGGAAATGAAGAACCAGAAGGAATGTTTAGAGCACTCTTGCAGAAGACAAATAATACAGTATTTTGTGATGATAAGGGCTGGAAAATGCTGTTATTTGTTCACCCTTTTTGCATCTGGCAGTAACCACCTTGCAGTCCTGGTTAGGATAACCTATTGCTTCCTGAGAAGCTAGGGTCCTAAGAATATCCATAGGGCCACAGTGAATAACATTCATGCTATCTGACCAGTTGTTCAGAGTTAGACTTTTGACTGGGAAAATCCCAATTGAATTGCCAGTCTTGCAATATCATCTTGATTGGAGTTTTATTCTGTGAATAGCTTGCCTTGAGTTCCTGAATAAAAGGCAAGATATACATCAAAGTAGGTAGACTTTATGACAAATTGCCTCAGGATCTGTTACTGTAGTCTTAAATATAGTAGTAAGATTAATTTGCTGCTTTCGGCATTCAATTCTAATGAATTTAACAAATTTCACACATTGAATTGCTATGCTCTGTGTTTATTGTTAATATAACTATAACATAGTTTTTATAGTTATATAACAATTGTGCTTGTTTTTTGAACTATATTGAACAAGGTCTGCTTTCCTGTAATATGAAATGCATTTTTCTTTTCTGTGCTACTTTTTCTTCTTCCATGATAACCTTGTTTCTTTTACATGAACCAGCATATTTAACATTTCTGTAGGAAATAACATTTCTGGATTAAGAGTGTTTGATGTATTACTATTATTTCTATTTATAGAGACCACCTTTTATGCCTCCTCCTATGCCACCCCCTCCTGGTATGATGTTTCCTCCAGGGATGCCACCTGTGTCTGCTCCTGGAACACCAACTATGCCACCTAGTGAAGAGATATGGGTAGAAAACAAAACTCCAGATGGAAAGGTCAGAGTTATATCTATTAATAATTACAACAGTAATTGTTATGTCAGCAAATGAAATGGAAAAAAATATTTTTGCATAGCCTAAACAATTCCAATCAGTGCATTCTGTTTTATATTCTAAATGTTTGAGAACAGTCATAACTGAAAATCACTCTTTGTTGCTCAAAGATGTTGATTGGCATGGGTAATCAATTTTATTAAAATTGACCGATTGGCATCTTTATTTTAAATCACATTTTAAATTCTCATAAACTATGGAAAGAGAAATTAAAAAGATTTATTTTATTTTTTATTTTTATTATTAAATTTATTTGTTATCCATTTTAATAATTGGCCTAATCTGGGTGCTTACAACATAAAACATAATATGTACTCTGTGTGTGTGTTTGTGTGTGTAATGTAAATATAACAATAATAAAACAATAAAAATAATGAAAATACGGTAATACGATTTAAAAGATGGACAAGTAGGGAGAGTACACAGGACAGCAAGACTGGTCTGCTATTAATAACCAATGGTATTCCCCCATAGGATCCCCAACCAGCAGAGCCACATTTTCAGACTCTTACAGAAAGACAGGAGGATGTAGAATAGACCTTATCCTGGGGGTGGGGGGTGGGATGGGTAGATGTTATGTGCTGCCTATACGAGCCACTATAATTTTTAGCTTGAAGTTAAATTAAAAATTATAATGGCTAGATAGTAGAGTTTGAATGGAAAATTATGTGGAGTAACAAAGATTTAATTTTCTCCTAGGTTTATTATTACAATGCACGGACACGTGAGTCAGCGTGGACTAAACCTGATGGAGTGAAAGTTATTCAACAGTCTGAATTAACCCCAATTTTAGCTGCTCAAGCTCAGGCCCAGGCCCAGGCCCAGGCCCAGGCCCAGGCTCAGGCTCAGGCTCAGGCCCAGGCCCAGGCCCAAGGTGCGTCAACACCAACTACTAGTAGTCCTGCATCAGCAGTATCTCCTTCTACATCATCGAGTAGCTTGTCGTCTTCTACATCTACCACTACAACAGCAACTTCGGTTTCACAAACAGTTTCCAGTGAGTAAAATTTGCAAAATGAAACAAGATAGAGGACTAGGGAAGCTTATAAACATGGGAAATAATTTATTATATAATTTGTTTTATCAATATAATTTTGTAGGTCTTCATGTATATTCCTTTGATACACATAAGATTATCATTTATGTTGTTAATCAATTAAGTGGAACATTGTTTAGTATATCTGCATGGAAGTAAACAATTAGCTTTCTTGAGGGGGTACCTTTGTAAACGAGTTAGGTTATTTAAGTTGTACATCTGTCCTATGTGCATATTGTTGCACCTCCACAGTTTCTATCGTCATTTGTATCACATTTAAAATAACCTTATTTTTTTAACAGGAAAAACCCTCTTTAAAAAAGGAAATGTAATTTTTTTTTAAAAAAAATTCTTTTTTGATACAGATACTAAATCTGAGATAATACAAGTAATAAAATCTTCACATGCCTTGTTGGCTTAAACATGCAATTGGTGAAATTCTGTCTCAAAGTAGAATATTACAACAATTTCCCTGTTTGCTTATTACAGCTAATGTTATTAGTACGGAAATGTGTGACAGTAATCTCTAGGCTTGCACTGTGCTTTGAATCTGATCTTCAGAAACTACTACAATATGTGAATGTAGCACTGATTTGCAACACCTTGTAAAAACATCTGGGATGTTTCTAGGAAAAGCACAACTGCTTTAAGGTGTTGAAAACAGCACTATATTTGTACTTCTGTATGCTCTGAGGCACATTTTGAAACATTGTACCTTTCAGTTCCTTGACTGAATTGCTAATGGAACGTATACTTTTACTTAAGAAAGGAAAAATCCTGCATGCTTAGGTCTTCATATTTCAGAAACAGCTATTCGACTTCTGTTGACCTTTCTTATTAAGGGATCAGCTGGTGACAGTCCTAATCTGTTAAACTATATGTATGTATACATATCCAGTTGGAAAGTGTAAGAACAAAAACAATGCTTAATAATATAAAAACACATCATTATCTCTCCCAAAATAACTACAGCTAATTGTTTCCAAAACACTGCTTTAGTTTACAAAATAGAGAACAGCAAAATTCTTGATCCTTCCATATGTTTAGCCCCCTATGGCTCTTCAAACGCATTTCTTTCTTCTTTCTCTTCCTTTTCCTTCTCCTGAGTTTGATGACTCTGCAGCACTCCAAACTCATGGCAGTTCAAGGAAGAATGGTTTGAGCTTGTGAGAAGTGCTGTATATTGTAGTATATTAACCGTATTCAGTTTATATCATAAATGCCTGATCTTGTAGTATGATGAATATATGGCAGTGATTCATAAGAAATTTAACATATTAAGTTTCTACAATATCTAAATATATGTTTTAATATGAAATGATTAAGTGTGGTTTTGCGTCTTTGTACATGTGTATATATATATATAAATACAACTTTCCAGAGTTCATTCCTACTCGCCATCTGTAAATCAAGGAGGAGACAGGAAAAAACCACGAGAGTTCAGTTTGTATATATATTTATTTAGTATACCGTACTTTTCGGAGTATAAGACACATTTCTCTCTCCCCCCCCCCCCCGCCAAAAAAAAGGTTGGAAATGTGGGTGTGTCTTATATACTGAATAGAGCCACTTTTGGCCTCCCGAAACCCCGCTCCATACGTCCTGTTTTCACGTTTTTCACAAAAATGAGGCGCCCAGAGGGTTTGGGAGGCCTGCAGAGTGCTCCTGAGGGCTGGGGAGGGCAAAAACGGTTTTTTTCTTGTTTACCTCTTCGCAATCTTGGTGCATCTTATACTCCAGTTCATCTTATAGTATGAAAAATATGGTACTTTTATTTCCATCGGTCTTTAAAGTATAAATATTTGGCAGTACAGACAATTTGTAGAAAATGGCAATTCTTATGGAACAATTGTTTATATTTGTGATTCTGGAAGCAATGAGAATGTTATTAGCTCTTCTATAAACTGTAGATTTATTTTTTTTAAGATGGCAAAAATGCACATGATCTGCTAAAAAATTAAATACTTCTATTTGGGGAGGCATCGAACTTCTGAATTACTAAATATGTGTTTCCCGTTTTATTCTTTTTAATAAAAATAAGAACATATTGAGTAAATCTTAAATTAATCCAAGTTGATGGGTTTTCCTGATTTCATTCAGTATGATCTATTTTACTTTCTTAAATGCAATATGGTATTGAAATATAATGTCAACCTATCCAATGGAGTATTAACTTTTAGTGCCAGCTGGAGGTGCTATAGGATTCTAAAATTTGTACTCTTTCATTTCAAGCTTGAAAGATTGTACATTATACTCCTGTAGTGCTTTCCTTTTGATTTGAAATGTTTTGATTTGTGTTTCATATTTTCAAATAGTCTAAGCAACAGGGAAATTATCAGCTTGGTATACAGTCAGGTCCAGAAATATTGGGACATCGACACAATTCTAACATCTTTGACTCTATACACCACCACAATGGAGTTGGAATGAAACAAACACAATGTGCTTTAACTGCAGACTGTCATCTTTAATTTGAGGGTATGTACATCCAACTCAGGTGAACGGTGTAGGACTTACAGCAGTTTGCATATGTGCCTCCCACTTGTTAAGGGACCAAAGGTAATGGGACAGAATAATAATCATAAATCAAACTTTCCCTTCTTAATACTTGGTTGCAAATCCTTTGCAGTCAATCACAGCCTGAAGTCTGGAATGCATAGACATCACCAGACGCTGGGTTTCATCCCTGGTGATGCTCTGCCAGGCTTCTACTGCAACTGTCTTCAGTTCCTGCTTGTTCTTGGGGCATTTTCCCTTCAGCTTTGTCTTCAGCAAGTGAAATGCATGCTCAATGGGATTCAGATCAGGTGACTGACTTGGCCATTGCATAACATTCCACTTCTGTCCTTTCAAAAACTCTTTGGTTGCTTTTGCAGTATGCTTTGCGTCATTGTCCATCTGCACTGTGAAGCGCCGTTCAATGGGTTCTGCAGCATTTGGCTGAATGTGAGCAGATAATATTGCCCGAAACACTTTAGAATTCATCCTGCTGCTTTTGTCAACAGTCACATCATCAATAAATACAAGAGAACCAGTTCCATTGGCAGCCATACATGCCCACGCCATGACACTACCACCACCATGCTTCACTGATGAGGTGGTATGCTTAGGATCATGAGCAGTTCCTTTCCTTCTCCATACTCTTCTGTTCCCATCACTCTGGTACAAGTTGATCTTGGTCTCATGTGTCCATAGGATCTCATTCCAGAACTGTGAAGGCTTTGTTAGATGTTGTTTGGCAAACTCTGATCTGGCCTTCCTGTTTTTGAGGTTCACCAATGGTTTACATCTTGTGGTGAACCCTCTGTATTCACTCTGGTGAAGTCTTCTCTTGATTGTTGACTTTGACACACATACACCTACACCCTGGAGAGTGTTCTTGATCTGGCCAACTGTTGTGAAGGGTATTTTCTTCACCAGAGAGAATTCTTCGGTCATCCACCACAGTTGTTTTCTGTGATCTCCTGGGTCTTTTGGTGTTGCTGAGCTCACCGGTGCATTCCTTCTTTTTGAGAATGTTCCAAACAGTTGTTTTGGCCACGCCTAATGTTCTTGCTATCTCTCTGATGGGTTTGTCTTGTTTCTTCAGCCTAATGATGGCTTGCTTCACTGATAGTGACAGCTCTTTGGATCTCATCTTGAGAGTTGACAGCAAATAGCACACTTGAAATGAACTCTGGGCCTTTTATCTGCACATTGAAATTGGGGTAACGAGAATATCATACACCTGGCCATGGACTGGCTGAGAAGCCAATTGTGCCATTACCTTTGGTCCCTTAACAAGTGGGAGGCACATATGCAAACTGCTGTAAGTCCTACACTGTTCACCTGAGTTGGATGTACATACCCTCAAATTAAAGCTGACAGTCTTCAGTTAAAGCACATTGTGTTTGCTTCATTCCAACTCCATTGTGGTGGTGTATAGAGCCAAAGACGTTAGAATTGTGTCGATGTCCCAATATTTCTGGACCTGACTCTATATATTATTACATCCACTTTTTAAGTGACTAGATGTTTTTCTATTTAGTCAAGTAAAATAACGTAAATATACATATAAACGTATTTTGCCATTGCTAAAAGGTTTATTAGGTAACTCATACAGAAAATGTGGAGGTGAAATATAACCATTTGAAAAAAAAAATCAGTTATATTCAGAAGTATAGCTCACTTACACTCTTGAGATGAATATATGAATATAAGGTATCTTTTTAGAGTTACCCAGAATACTTATTTACTCTTTGAAACAGAAATGCCTTTGAAAGAATAGAGCAACTTGAGGATGTTAGTTCTAACTTTTAAACATGCTAAGCAAATTTTTACTGAAATGAAAAAGTGTGTAAATTCTTAAGCAGTCTCTTTGCAAATTGTTTATATATTTATAAATATACCCAGCTTTGCAAGGAAGTCTTAGTGGACCCTATAAAATATACAATTCGTATTACATGATTCAGGGTTTCAGATGTTTGTTTTCTTTATCAGCACCTACAACACAAGACCAGACCCCCAGCTCAGCTGTTTCAGTTGCCACACCTTCAGTCAGTGTTTCAACCTCTGCTCCTTCTGCTACACCTGTGCAGACTGTACCCCAGCCAGTCCCACAGACGCTGCCTCCTGCAGTTCCTCATGCAGTTCCTCAGCCAACAGCAGCAATACCTGCTTTTCCACCAGTAATGGTACCTCCATTTCGTGTTCCCCTTCCTGGCATGCCTATTCCACTTCCAGGTAAATTGGGAGACAATGACTGTCTTATTAGCCACATGTCCGTGTTGTCGATTTGTTTGCACTCATGTGTCCACTGTGTATGCAATTTGCCTGAATCCTCTTCATTTAAAATTTATTGTTAAAATTTGGACTTTTTAGATAGGTTATTTAAAGCACCCTCCCCCAGCTCTTAAAATCTATTTTAATTAGAATGAAGCCATATTTTTTGCTTGAGCAGAATACATCTTATGTTTTAAAATGTATTTATTTCAACTAATATTTGGAAGAAATTCACCTTTTCTGTGATACTTAAGTTGCAATCCTTTAGAACTTAACTTATGAATAAGTGGTCTTAGATTTGATTTTAAAAATGCTTTTGGGTAGCCAGTGCTGGATTGTGACATAAAATGAGATATTGAAAATATTGTTATGGATAGAAGAAAATTTTCATGTTAAACAAAACTGCATTCAGAATTTTAAACTAATCACCTTAAAAGTTCATTATATTGTCAGAAATTAGTTTAAACTATACTTGGTAATAGCAGTATTTATTATTTGGAGAAGAACCTTTGAGCTCATATATTATCTGATCTTAACTTTCAACAGCCTGAGTCATCATGACCAATAATGAAGGATGGTGAGAAGTGTAGATCAGCATTGTGTACTAATTTAGGCCCTTTATGCATACACACGTTTGATAAATGTTAAATTGATAGATTATAGAATTTTAGAACACTTTAAGCATTAAGAGTTATTTTGCTCACTATTAATTATCAGGTAAAATCTATGATTAAAAACAAGGAGCACAATACATGACAGCATGTGTAGTCGGCTCCTATTCTATTCTTTTTACTCCTTTGTAAAGCTTTTCCTGAAATATGGTTTGGCCAACAAAGTTCATAATTATGGACAGATATTTAGATATGTACACACTACATATACTGAAGTGTCTATTACATCATCAGGATTTTCAATTACATATTGGCCATTCAATATTTTTGTACAGATTTCCTTTATTGCAAATATAAATATAACTATAAATTAAAATACAAAATATAAACAGTAGATTAAAATAGTATGAAATAATTCATTCAGTTAAAAACTGAAAAGAAAGAACAGGGAAATTAAAAGCCATTTATATAAGGCTTGGGAAAGAGATATAGACTTTAATTCTGCATCTCAAATTATAGCCATAAATTCCTCACAAATTTCAGGGAAGATTGCTTTTCAGAGTAGGACATAATGTTATGTTAAATTTCATTTGATCAATTTGAAGTTTGTAATCTCAAAACGAAATCAAGCATCAGGTAGCTGTGCTTAAAAGGAGGTGTGCAACTGATGTTAATGGGATTAAATCTTTTGTTAATAAACAAGTTTATTTATTCAAATCCGTGTTTCTTCACTCCTTCCTTTACCTGATTATGGGTACAGACTAGAAAACTATTGAGTAAGTGCATGCAAACTACTAGCTGTGGCTACTGCATTTTGACAAGCCAAGATTGAAAAGTCCAATTATAAATTCATGTCCTGGCTTTTTGGGAAACTATCAGGTATAGTTTCCTTGTTTGAATCTAATGTAAAGACGTTGCTGCTTTTCTTGGCTTTCTTACTCTTCTCAAGTAGTAACCTAATCATAGAAATATATTTGAAAATGGATGTAACTACAGAGTTAGCTCTTTTATGAAAATGGTTGCTAATATTACAACCATTCTCAATTGCCTGGAAGCACTTTTTAGAATAGATATATACAATACCGGTTTCATACTTTAACACCATCAGTGTCATGCTGAGACATAAGGTCACATTTCAGAATGGTTGTTTGTGGTCTGTACTACTTGCCAAAATGTTTGAATTTGTAATGGAAACTTGATCTCTTTATAACATACAAAGTGATGTTCTAGTACCTATTTTGTAAAGTAATATTCTCTAAAATATCAGCATGAATGGTCATTTATCCTTAAGCTTGAAATGTTTCCGGAATATTCAGAATAGCAGTTTTGCAACTGAAGCAGGATAGTTTCCAATTTCATTTGTTAAAATAATTTAAAATAAAAAAGTCTTTGCACAGCTGTTCATGCCACTGTAGTTCATTTGTTCAATCTGTGTTACTTGGAAGTCGTGTCAGGTTAAAATTCTATTTCATTGAGGGAAAAAATACAGGATTGGAACATTTTCAATATTGAAAAATGTTCTTGCATTTTGCTAAATAAAATCAATAATAAACAATTGAGAAATATCCCAGTTTAGACTTTTTGTAATCCTAAAAACTTCTTTGCTATCATAAGAACTGGAATCTTTATTTTTTTAATCATAATTAAGGGAAATACATATTTGATCTGTTGAATAATTAAATGAACAATATTTTGCCCTTGAGTCAATGCAGACTCCTGGAGACTGCCTGGACTAGTTCCTGCAGTTTTCTTGGCAAGATTTTGCAAGTGGTTTGCTCTTGCCTCCTTAGGGCTGAAAGTCAGAGGGGCTAGCCTAAGGTCACCCAGTTGGCTTTGTGTCTAAGGTAGAATTAGAATTCACTATCTCCTGGTTTCTAGCCTGGAGCCTTAACCACTACATCAGACTGTAATTGCAACCGTGCAGATTTGAAAAACCAGTGTAGCATAGTTTATACTAGTACTTATAAATGTAACTGCTCTTCCTTTGAATATTTCTTGTAAAAGGTAGCTATAGATTTGTATGTCAAAACTTTTTAAAAAAATCTTGTACAAATTAAATAGTCTTCCATACATATTTGTTTAGAATATGTATGTTTAAGTACAGTTGTGTACGTGGGTCTTATTTCCTCTAAATGAAAAGGGCTTGTTCTTAATAAAAGTGTATAGGCCTTATTTTCAGACTTGTTCAAACAATTTAACATACACTCAAAACCTTTATAGTTTTGCTTTATACATAAGTAAAGGTTCTGCATCTTATTAGAAAAAATATCCCCAAAATATCCCTTATTAGAAAAAATATCCCTAATCCCCAAAATATCCCAAATAACTGGACTCTTTGTTTTTCTTTGGATATTTCGCTTCTCGTCCAAGAAGCTTCATCTCTTTTTCAGTAAACTGAAGAAGTTTCTTGAATGAGAACCGAAACATCTTCAAGATCCATTGCCTTTTGAAAAAGCATGACATAGAAGACTGAGAATCCCCATAGACAATTATAAAAAATAGTTAGCAGTTAATACAGGTTCTGGATCAATTTAATGATACTTTAACATTTTCTGTTGGACACTTAGGGAGAAGCATTTAGTTTTATTTTTGTGTATGTGCTTGAACTGAAAATTTCTTGTTTATTAAATAATAGATGGGAGTGAAAATATGTGGAAAAAAAGATTCAGAAAGTCCCAATTTTTCATATTAAGTGTTAGGAGATATAATAACTATACCTCTGTTGCAGTTACATTCTTCAAATAATCTCTTGTGTGGCAACTCATTCTGTATATTATTTCCTCCCTTCTCTGTTCATTATTGGATGCCTAATATTATGTGATCTGCCAATCAGTTTTTTAAATATAAAACATTTACCAACTTTGTTCCTTTCAACAAATACACTTAATCAGACCTTTTCAGTTATCTTTACTACTCAGTTTGCAGAAGCTCCCATATTTTAGGAAATTTATTTAAAATTTAGATGAGATATTTGAGGTGAAAAAAATTATGAGACAGAGCTAATGTAGGCTGCTAATGAGCCATCAACTCAGCTTTTCTCTTCCTTTATTTCGCCCTGTTTATCTTATCTCTTTTTATCTCAGTTACTTCCTTGCCTTCAATCTGGTCTCCCGTCCCCCCTCCCACTCCAAACTGATACTTCTTGGCCTTCTAATCACATTTTGGCTTCTCACCACCAGTTTTCTGTTCTTGTTAAATATAAAACAGTCCAGTAAGCACTTATAATAGCCCTATTGAGCACAGTGGGACTTATTTCAAAGTAAACATGCAGAGAATTGATTTGTATAAGCTGTTCTTACCTAAGTACTTGATAAAATTATGTAAACAGAGCAGAATAAGTATGATTTAGTGTCATAGCATTGCTTTGTAAGGGGGTAAAGAAGTGTGTCCTCATTGAATTTAAAGCCCCGGGTCATTGTTAGATTTTTTTTTTTTAATAGAAAGGACTGGTGTCTTCCAGATCTTGCTCATTATAAAGCAAGATTATTGTAAAACCAGTAATTTTCTGGCATGATTTTAAGAAAATACTATCACAAAACTGACTTTAAATCTTCCTACTTATTTCTTGTTGCCATTGGAAAAAAAATGGCATGCTAAATTTCTAGCAGAAAATTGATACTGCTCAGATTCCCAGTGGTAGCTGACATACAGTGGCAGCTTTCCAACATGCTTGCTTATCCATTTTACAGGTGTAGCAATGATGCAAATAGTCAGCTGCCCGTATGTAAAGACAGTCGCTACCACCAAGACCGGTAATTTTTTAAAAACATCTTAGTCTGTTTTGTCTGTAAGTTGGCATGGTAGTGAATGTTGTTGTTTTACCTTTTATTTGCTTTTTCCCAAATAACTGAATATTTATCTTTATTTTCAAAATATACTTATAAGTACAGATTTCACATGTAGACAGCAAGAAACTCTCCCAATTAACTTAAATTATTAGTTTAATTATTGTAGTATGGATTTTCTGCAAGTTAAAATTACTCATGTGAATCTCTTCCATGTCCATGTTTTGTTTTTGTTTTTCTTTATGGGGATACAGTGCTTGGTTTTCCCTCTCCTGCCATTTGTACAGTGACCAGATCTTGTTTGCATGTTAGTGTGTTTGTGTTTGTGTATCTATGTATATGTCTGATTTTAAACCAATATTATGAAGGTTGTTCTACATACCTATATTTTATTAAAAATAAATAAACATAAACATAGATTTATATGGCACTAAGCCTGTTATTTTTGTTAACATATATACTTTACATTGATGTCAGTGGTGGGTTCCTCCCGGTTCGACTGAGCCGGTAGTGATGACAATATGACATCACCAAACCTCTTTGTTCGGGAGCTGCCCCCCCCACTCCTCCCCCCTGCATTATTCTTACTTTTTATTTGGCTTCACCCCAATCTATTGCTGCCTCCCGAGTTCCAGCTGATCGGCTAGAAGGAAAAAAACTGTTTAAACTCTTGTCGCGGGCTTCAAAGGGCCGCCCTAGAGCTGATCAGTGTTAAAAGGCAGTGTGGTGATAGACCGGTGCCTCCAAAAACAAATGAGTAGACTGGTACAGCTCTGCAAGCAGTTAAAAGCCTGGTAGACCAGTACCTCTGCTAAATCCTAAAGAATTGTCACATGACCATCAAGCCACACCCACAAAATAAGCCACACCCACAGAACCGGTAGTAAAAAAAATTTAGAACCCACCCCTGATTGATGTACTTAAAAGAAAAATTCTTAATTGGCAACACAGTTATAAACTATTACTATTTAACTCAACAGCTATCTAAAATTGTACTAAGTATTTCAGAACCTTTCTAAGTAAAGATCAGGTCTAGGAATAAAATACTGTAAAGTTAATCTTCAACAGAAATATTTTTCCTGTTAAAAATGACTATAAAGAGGCCATCTGTCAAAATTGAAATATTTCCAGTGTTCAGATTGACAAGACATAGAAAAATAGCGATTCCTATAAGTGGTTACTACCATTGGTAGGAAATGGAATTTATAAGTGTCTCTTCTTTTTCATGGTGCTTTCATATATAAAACTTGGTAGATCACATACTTTTTTAACTAGAAAAAAAAGCACTAAAAGTGATTATTTACTGATATTCACTGTGCAGTGGTTGACATTTTACTACTTAGTTATGTTGAAAGTACTACTTTTCAAGGAGAGAAAATTATTTTTACTTAATGCTAAAAACTAATGTAAACATTAGAAAACTTTTTAAACATGAATGGTACAATTTCACATGGTATGTCGAATGTTGACTACAGTTTGTGTTAGAAGTTGGTTGCGAAATAAAGGAATGATAGTGATTAGAATTTGTGCTGGAAGCACACTTTACTATTTAGAAGAAATATATGAACTACTATTAGTAATGGCTCGGTTTTCAGTTGCTTTATATATTGAATTTAGGTTGGTGGTTTTAATTAATAGAGTTACTTTTCATCAGTATTTGCCTTTTTATTGCTCCTTCTTATGTAGGTGTCTTGCCAGGAATGGCTCCTCCTATTGTACCTATGATCCATCCTCAGGTTGCTATTGCCGCTTCACCTGCTGCATTGGCTGGAGCAACAGCAGTCTCTGAATGGACAGAGTACAAAACAGCAGACGGGAAAACATACTACTATAATAATAGGACCTTAGAATCAACATGGGAGAAGCCGCAAGAATTGAAAGAGAAAGGTACAATGTTTAGTTTTGGTTTGTATATACAATGTAAGTTGGTTCAGAAAATTAAGACAAATTGCAGTGAACCCTCAGTTTAATGGACACTGAGATAGATATGTATTAAAATCAAATGTACAATAAGTGGTTTCAAGACCAAAAATGCACTTGTAAAAAGAAAACCTATCAATAACCATCAGTTCAAGGAAGAGAAGGGGGCGGGTTTGCTGGTTTACAGTTATAATGATGTTGGATGAGTAAGAAGTTTGAAGAAAATGTCTGATGCATCTTGGAAGACTCTGCCTTCTTTGTTGAATCACTATAAGCTTCACTGATGATTCAGTTTGTTAACACTTCCATTCTGTTCACAAAATTGACAAAGCTATTCATCACTTGATTTTATAATTTGTTTTCAGTTGGTCCACTCCATGTACATATAACATTCCTTGAACACAATATTTGAGTAATTGTTCATTGCAGACAGTAATGTCTAGCATTTTCCTGTATTAGATCATATATTTTCTTGGCCTAATTTCAGATTATTTTTTTTTTACTGCTAAGCATTTATCCCCCTCTTCCTTAAAATTCAGTTTTTGTCTCATAAATCCAAAACTTATCTACAAAGCTGATAAAATCAACAGTTTGGTATAGTAGTTAATGTATTTGTACCTTTCTGCAAGAATTCACATAAGACATTGCCAAAAATATTGATGCCACTCACTATTTCTCAAAGCATCTCAATTTGGCATGAAAAAAAATAATAACTGACACAAGGAAATGAAACCTATTTTTCTTCATTCTGTAGTCCTTAGAACAGACACTTTATTTTTGATGTATGACTTATGGCTATAAATGTTCACAGAGCTAGAAAACGTAGTATGTCTTTGAGTAGTGTAATGATTGCAGTAACTGAATGATTTGCGAAGGCGGACCTGAACAAAACATTAACGTGTAGCGGGAAAGAGGCAGCACAATTGAAGATTGTCTTCAATAAAGAATTTGGCCGATAATAATTACCGTAGAAATGTTTATCTAGTTTGATGTTTTTATACATTGCAATGCTAATAAAAGACCATTTTTTCCAGAATATTTGTTTTACCAATTAGAACAAGTAAACTCTATTTGTGTTTCTGTATTCCTTTCTTGCTTTTCCCAAGAAATGTATTGCTATACTGATTCTTCTCTGAGTGCTATTTGGTGAATATATTTATTTTTCATCAGTAAATTTTCCTCAGAAATATATAGCAAATTTTATGTATACATTTCCAATAGACAGTTTGGTCATTCCTATATATGTAATTGCTCATATCTGAATATTATTTTAATGTAACTTTGGTATTTACTGTCATTTGAAATAACCCATTATTTAGAAATCATTGCCTTTGCAATTTGAAAATGAATGAGTTGGCTGAGGGAATTAAATGTGGTCCTAAATCTTGTATCTGAAATAGTACTTAAAACCATGTTTTCCTGTGATTATCTTGAATTCTGTATTGAAATTGTGCACGTAAAGATCTAGCCAACGCCATTCATTAACTTTTAAAAATAATTCTTTAAAATATTAACTTTTTCATAATGTTAATTTGGAGTCAATCGATTAGTTGTAATGAATTTTTTTCAAGGATTGCTCTACTATATGCAAATGACAAATTCCCTTTGGTAAATATTGAGTATCTAATTTGCTTTGGACATTTTTAATTGTTTTGTATGGTTAATATATAGATGTTTTACTCTGAAGGCTGCTTTTTTGGATTTTCTCCTGTTCGCCAACATTTTCTTAGTTCTATATTCTTCTTCATTTAAAAATAATAATTTTGTCTCATGATTTTGCTAATTCTGCCTCGTGATTTTGATTTTTTTTTCTTTGTCTAGCTAGCTAGCTAGATATCTAATAATCTTTTGCCTCTTGAGTATTTGAGAACTGTAAATCAATAATGATTTCCTGGGTTCTATTTCTTCTGTGCTTTCCTGTAAGGAAACTTAAAATATTATAACTCATTCTTCATTAAAATAATCTGTTTTTAAAAGCAGGTTTTAAAAGCTAATATACCAGGTGTTTAACAGGATAGGAAAACTCAAAAGAGTAAGAACAAGTTGCATTCTATGTAGATTGAAAATCATGAAAGCAAACTACACAAGGCCATGAAAAAAGACCACAGTTTAAAAAAAAAAAACAATCATTACAATACTTGCAGCATTTAGAACTGGAAAGTGAGATTCTTCTAGTAGTTGTTATATCTTCATGCAATGTAACTTTTGTCCTAAAGAATTCTTGCTCGTTTAAAGTATAGTCTTCATTGCCTTTAACTTGGGTTAAAGCTGATTTTGATAATTTTGCTCAGAAAATGAGCTTGAATGTATATTATTGGAAAGTAAAGGATGTACAGCAGATGGAAAGTAAATAAAGAAATTATACATTTTTCTTAGAAAAAGTAGAAGAAAAGATGAAAGATAGCATTAAAGAACCTGTTGAAGATCCTTTGCCTATGGAAACAGAAGAGGAAGAACCCAAAATTGAACCCATCAAGGAACTTATAAAGGAGGTAAAAGCTCTGATGTACATAAAGCCTAATTTGATTTGTTCTTTTAATAACAAAGTGACATCAAAACAAAGATAAACTAATACCACCTTGAAATAACTTATTGAATTTATTTGCCATTTAGATGGTTTCTAATGCTAACTGCATAGTTTTTGTATTTTATCATATTTAGAAGTATTGTTTAATATTATAGATTATATGAAGAAACAAAGAACAGTGTTAAGATTTGTTCCAAAATATTGCAATTGCAGATATTGGGAGTATATTTTAAAATACATATTCAGTACTTTATATACAGAAAACTTGCCAATTATCTTTTGAAATGTACAAATAAAGTGAATATTGGAAGCACAGAATTTAAATTTTATGAAATTTAAGTCTTTGGTAGGTTTATTGCTGAGATTTTAATAAAAAGTGGGTTGGTTTAAGCAGTTATCTAAATAGAATTTAGAAATTCCTGCGGATCATGTGAGAAGTCAGCCTTTACTGATTTTCCTCATCAGTTCTCATCACCATTTGATACGTTCTGAAATGTACCAAATGGTGATGAGAAGCACTCCAGCACTCTTCCCCAGAAGAGTGGTGAATTAGTGATGATTGGTCTTCTATCTGTAGAAACATGGGCACTGGATTAGAAGCCTTTCAGATGTAGGGGAACTTGTTTCATTAAGAAAGAAGGCTTAGTTCTAACTTGTTATTTTCTAAAAATGTGTTTAATTTTTATTCAGTCTCAGTATAAATGAACTAATCTAACCTAATTTAGAATGGTTGTAATGTTTGTGAAAGCATTTTTGTTATTGCACATATATCAGATCTAATATTTTTATTTGTTTGTGACTATTTACACTAGATCTTGCACAAGTTATGTTACATTTATGTAATCATTAGTATAGGAATATGAACTGAATCCTATGCAAGATACAGAGTTTGTATAGACACAAATGTATATGATAATGTTAAATGATAGGACCTTAGGGATCTCTTCCTAAAACAACAGCTTGGTATCTTCTGTGTAAATGGAGGAAAGGCACTCCTGAGGACTACTTGCACTTTGAAACTACCATCTTAATTTCTTGTTTTATTGTAATCCCACCTTTCTCCAGTGGAAAAGGTTAAAAATATGTAATGAAGATGCAGTCCTTGATACAAGGTATTTTGGTAGAGATAACAGAGAAACTTTTAATTTCACAGATTATATGTTGAGGTGGTGGGAGCAATATTTCCCATCTCTATAGTAGGAAAAATGTTATTGTTCTTTCTTTGCTAGTGTTGTATAAATAGTGACTGAATATTCAATCTTAATATTTCTCACCAGGAGCCCAAAGAGGAAGAAATGACTGAAGAAGAGAAAGCTGCTCAGAAAGCAAAACCTGTTGCTACTACACCTATACCTGGTACTCCTTGGTATGTAGCATTTGTTCTCAAATCAATTGTGTGGAGAAGGCAGTGACCAACCTCTTTGATTTTGTTGGAAAAGAAATGGTCAAGTGCACCAAGTTTCCAGGAGTTGAATTCAACTTCAAGGAGATTTTACTTATTAGAAAGTTTCTTAAAATTAGTGTTAGCTCTACTCTACGTAGTCTATTTTGAAAAAAAGCATTTTCTTGCTTTTTAACTTTCATATAAAATTAAATATTATTTAAACCACAATTATTTAATATACTCTTTATTTTTTTCTAGGTGTGTGGTGTGGACAGGTGATGAACGGGTTTTCTTTTATAACCCTACCACTAGATTATCAATGTGGGATCGACCAGATGATTTAATAGGAAGAGCAGATGTGGATAAAATTATTCAGGAACCTCCCCATAAAAAAGGAATGGATGAAGGAAAAAAACTAAGTAAGGTTAAATGTCAGAATTCAATTAATTCTGACAGGTTACTTTTTTAAAATCTGCATTTGATATGAAGGGATATAATATAATATGGAATAGAAATAGTTGTGATTGGTTTGCAGTTTGGGGAATTATTTGTTAATACCTGTAAACTAGATCTGTGCCTTTCTGGCTCCTTCAAGTAGCCAGGCATAGTATGAGCAGCTTGATTGCTAAAACTTATCTGAGGGAAAGAGTAACACATACATTTAAAATAGTTTATATTAAACAACAATCATTCTACTCAGTACCTTTTGCTTAATCTTTAGTCATCTATTTTTGTGGAAGTCTGTTCAGAAATAAGTGATTTATCTACAAAGGGTCCTAAAAGTAACATTATCAAAGACTGTCATGTTATGGGACAGAAATGGCATTGGTGGCCCTGGTTGATTATCCTTCTGAACTTAAAAGCTCCTGCCTAAGCAGCAGTTGAAGATTATATCTGGGGTTTGGTTTGCTTAGATTTTGCTGGTTACTAACCTACAGTAATTGTTGAGTTGATCACATATTTGCTCTACTCTTAACACTCTACATGAAATAGAGTGGAGAATTATCTACATGGAGATAATTCAGAAATTGCAATTGCTTCAAAGTACTGATGAGTAAACCATCTTCATTGCAGAATAACACTGATTTTGAAGTTGCTATACTGGTTATACACTGCCCAGAATGTTTGGGAAAAATCACAAATAAAATAAATTGCAGAGCCTAATCATCCACATTTGATAAAGTGTATAACTATTAAGAATGCCTTTTCCCAAAATTTTCCACAAGGCATTTAAGGTGCTAGGAAGGTAAAGAGCATCTTCTTCAGAAGATTTCAACATCTGAGTAGGTTCGTGCAGGAGAAGATGATTTCTTAGGTAATTTGGTCTTAAATAATTTAAGTTTATAGAAGTTATAAAGATTATTTTCAGTTATGACTGGAAATCATAATCTACCAAAGAAATTATAACCTGGCTGGTGTATTTGTAAGATCTTTTTGAGATGTCTTCAAAATCAGCCTATGTAGATTATCGTATTGTATTGTGATATAACAAACAGACCTAGTTAGCATTGGATGACTAAAAGAAGTCTGCACCAAAATTGGCACTTATATTTAGAAGTTAAACCAGAAGTATTTCTAAAAGAGAAACCTGATTCTTCCGTGGAATACTGCAGAAGGCTGAAGACCTCTCTTTAGGAAGTATAGCAAGTTGTTTCATTGCTGGGCAGTATGGTGTGATCCCAGAAGTGGCTACCATTTTCCAAGTTACCACGGTTCAATGTAGCTGCTTGGAAAATGGAGGCCTTTTGGAAAGCCTAGCAATAAAGCAGCTTGCTATGCTTCCCTAACCCAAGCTCTGGGAATCTTCGAAAGGTAAGAGAGAAGGAGAGTATGGGTCCTGGTGGGATGGAAAGCCAGGCCCATAGTGGGAGAGATTCTGATATACAAGTAAATCTCACAGAAGCGCTACAGCAGCAATAACTTCAGGACCAGGTTGTAATTAGCTTTGGAGGATCTGCAATAACTTCAAACAGCCACTAAGCAATTGGTCGTAAGGTGAGGATTACCTGTATTAATTAGCCGGGCACTAATTAATTATTTCGTGAAATTCATGTCTTCTACAAGTATTTTCATTGAGATTCTTTGGTGGTCCTTGTATTCTGTAAAATAGTTCTGTATTGTTCAAGTGATAATTAGATTCAAAGGTAGTATCAGTCCTTTCATCAATTTGGATCTTCCTTGGAAAGAATAATAGTTTCTGGAAGTTATGCTACACACTTTTTAAAAAATGTATGTGGATTTTAAATTTTAACTGGAATTTTAACTTAAATTCTTCAACTGTTGAAGAAATATATTGAATTTTAAGATACTAAGATGCTAATGTAGAATAGTATTTTGTCTTTTAATTATAATATGGGATATATTTAATTTATAATGTGGGATTTAATTATAGTTAAGGCACCAGGCTAGAAACCAGGAGACTGAGTTCTGGTCCAATTCTAGCCATGAAAGCTGGCTGGGTGACTTTGGGCTAGTCACAGCCTCTTAGCCTACAACATCAGACAGGTGACAAGTTGGAGTTGGTCTGTCAATTCCTATCACATCCAATGGATCAAAACCCGGTTGATCTTAAAAAAAAAAAAAGCAGATCTGAACTTGTGGGAAAATGGGAGGAAGAAAACGTTCTTTAAAATTTGTATGTAGATGTTAATTAGGCATAACTAATACATTTGAATGATCTACAAAGTAAAAATAGGTATTTCTTTTACAGTGAAAGATGAGCATGAAATGTTAGAAGAAGCCAATGATGATGAGCCTATTAAAACAAAGAAGCGGAAGTAAGTTTCTATATGAAAGGAAGAATGCACATGATCAACTTCTCTATGACCATAAAGCTAAATTAACTGTTTCTTATTTCTGAACTCAGAATGAAGTAGTAGTTGTCTGAGTATAAAGAACAGATCATTGAAATGTAATATTGCTCCAAAATGAGTTTTGATGAAATTGATGGCATACAACTTTGATAAATAAATGAACACAATCCTACCATATGTTTTTATTTTATAGGAAAGAAGATAACAAAGATATGGATTCGGAAAAAGAGGCTGCCATGGAGGCAGAAATTAAAGCTGCTCGAGAAAGAGCCATTGTCCCTCTGGAGGCTCGAATGAAACAGTTCAAAGACATGCTCCTGGAAAGAGGGGTCAGAAACAATTCTCAGATTAAATTTATATGAATTTTTCAAAGTATTTCATTGTTTATGCTATCACTGAGGACCATTTTCTAAGTTGATGAGATACATAAATTGCCATATGCTCTAATATAAAATAGTCTAAAAGGTTGGTCTCCAATCTTTCCTTTCTATTGTTGAGAAAACTATTGTTCTACAGTTAAAGAATACTAAAAGAAACATAATCTGGATTCTTTTCAGTCAGGATTTAGACCAGAGTGTGAAATCAAAGCACATTAGTCACTCTCGTTTATGACTTTTAATGGGACCAGAAGTGAGAAAGTGTGACTATCCTGGTCCTGTTATATTGATTGATTGAATATAATTACACTAATTTGAATTTTATTTTAATTTTATTATATTAATATTGCTGTACTGAGGTAATTATTTAATGTGTTATTCATATCTACCGATACTACCATTGTCAAAAACACATTTAGTATTGCTTGATTAATGAATAGTGTTTGCAA
The DNA here is from genome assembly GCA_030761175.1 of Masticophis lateralis. NCBI lineage: Eukaryota > Metazoa > Chordata > Lepidosauria > Squamata > Colubridae > Masticophis > Masticophis lateralis. The sequence goes on from JAUDYJ010000002.1 coordinate 95,058,464, forward strand.
TTAGGAAATAAATAAAATTTTCATTTTTGAAAGATCTGCACGCACTTCGTTTAAGAACTAAGCATATTTGTAAGGAAACGTCTGGTTTTGGTGCACTCTATGAAATGTCAGAATCTAATTGAGCTTTCAGAATCTTCCCTTTTACATGCTACAGAGTTGATTGTATGCATAGTACTTCAATTTATGGGGAGTAAATAGAATTTCTGATCATTCTGCAGAGACCTAAGAAAGCAAAGAAAGTCAGAACAGAACTTCAAGGCTTTCTTTTGATAAAGCAGTTTTTAAATGTCACACAGTAGTGGTCATTTTAATGAGTAATTAGATATGTGTTACTTCTCTGTAATTATGTAGAAGTTTTCAGAGCCAATTAGTGTGGAAATTGGCCCTGCTGACTTCCTGCAGTTCATCATCTATTAGTGATGAAACTGCTGTAAAGATTTTAGCTATAGCTTCTTTCTAATAGAAGTCCTGTAGATTTCAAGCAGAATTGCACAACTTGTATCTTTTTGCCTGAATTTAATTGCCTGCAAAATCATTACTTTTCCCACTTTATTTCTTAAAGGTTTCTGCTTTTTCTACATGGGAAAAAGAGCTGCACAAAATAGTTTTTGATCCCCGGTACCTCCTCCTTAACCCCAAGGAAAGGAAACAGGTAAAGGAAAGGTCTTTTAAATAAATTATGTATTATATTCATATAATAAAATACAAAAGCAGGGTTTTTAAAGGTTGAAAATGTTTGAAAATATTTGAGGCTCTTTACAACAGTTTATTCTTCAAGTGGACTTCTTTCGTTAATATCTGGAAGGTTTTAAATGACTGAAGTTTAAATTATATAGAGGAAGGAGGAAAACTTCTAAAACGGTATTTTCTATTGAGAAATAGAAGCTTCATCCTTCAACAAATTACATAGGTACTGCTTTGAATAGTTACAAACAAGAAATATGTATTTCAGATAAATTGCACCAAACTAATATCTATATAAGTAAATTAAAACACCAAACAAACCTTGATTACAAAAGATGCTGAATTACTGTAGTTAGATGAAAAACTTTCCAAAGAAGGATAAATTCTTCTAACATATGTCTATGGAGATTCCCAATCATCCAGGACATGGTTGTTCCAAAGATGCTTTTTTCAGGAGCCAGCTGGACTTTGAAGATGTTTCACTTTTTATCCAAGAGGCTTCTTCAGTTCTGACTGATGGTGGGGAGTGGAAGGATTTATATTCCTTTCAGAAACCTGCTCATTTGCATTCCTTTAGAGAGGTTTATCTGTGTCCTCAGGATCATCTGAGTAGTGCAAATGGATGTGGATCCTTCTTGGCTGCAGGATGTTTTCTGCCCTGTGTCCCTTTTCTGTTAAAGACAGGCAAAGGCTATTGGGGATGTTGTCTGCATCTGAAACTGAAATCTTCTAACATACATACATACATGTGTATGTACACCCACACAAACACACACTCTAAAAGTTATTAATAGAGCCACCTCGGAATCAAGATGGAATGTGTATCTTCCATGCCAAATCATATGATTTATCTTAGATATAACTTCATCTTACCCAAACTATTCATTACAACAACAACAACAACAACAACAATACTACTAAATAATAATATAATTATCTTAGGACTGTGCAAAGCAATGAAAATAGATGATTCACAAGTGTATTAGGAGCATCTCTCAAAGTGTCAGAGCTGCTGTGCCCTTCCCAAAAAGCAAACAGCTGCTTTGAAGGTTTTTCATATGAATGCATTCGAAGCATATTTTTTTAATTGACAGGTACAGTGGGAATGTTTTCTTTGCATGTGTATGCGCGCAGAGATAACTATAGACAGCATTTGAAGCAGTTTTGCAAGCTTGCTAAGGATGCCTAGTATTTATTTTGAATAAATGTATTAAATTACAATTATTATTTCTGCTCAGGTTTTAGATTGTCTGCTTCCATGTTGGTCTCCAGCTCTGCAGCCTACTCCGTGGGTCAGGGTCCTGTGATCTGTCTTAACATTTTCAGATAGTAGAGGAAGCTTGTTAGAGAATATTCCATTCATCTGACTTTGAAATCCATTACCTTTGGAAAATTTCCTTGACACATAAACTTAGGTGCATTCTTCTTATTAAAAGCAAACAGCTGTTTAAGTCTGTTTGTTTCTGTTACTATAATTTGTCGCATTAAAGAATAGCAGTAAAACTGCTTTTTATAGAATGGCCTGGTGTAAAAGTTGTTACTGAAAGATACACATTTCAGTAAGTTTGAGATTCGCCGTGCTGATTCCTTATATTCTTTGGTATTTTGTTACATCATCACAAATAGGTAATCCTAGTCTTTGTTCTCTTGCAATAATGCTCCAAATTATATTTGCTATATATTCAGGTATTTGATCAGTATGTAAAAACCAGGGCAGAAGAAGAACGCAAAGAAAAGAAAAATAAAATAATGCAGGCCAAAGAAGATTTCAAGAAAATGATGGAAGAAGCAAAGATTAATCCTAGGTAAGTAAGTGTCTCTCTCTCTCTCTCTCTCTCTCTCTCTCTCTCTCTCTCTCTCTCTCTCTCTCTCTCTCTCTCTCTCTCTCTCTCTCCCCTCCCCCCCCCCCGCTTTATCAGATACCCAGTTTTAATTGTAATCTGAACTCTTAATACATGTTGACTTTCAGAAAATGAAAGAATCCTGACTGTTTCATGAGGATGAATTTACTAATTCTAGTAAACCATGCCTGTAATACTGTAATGTTTCCTAAATTTAGCTGACCATTGACAATCCTAATAAAGAAAATATATGATGTAATGGAGGACTTGTCCCCTTTTACAGTATTAATACTGAATACCTTATAAGAACTGCTGATGATACCTCACAGTATTTTTTAAAAAATCTATTTGACCTACTTCAACAATCTACATTCCTGGATCCTTTTGCCATCCGATTGTCAACAAAGGGAAAGACCTATGTGGTCATTCAGCTAGTTGGTTATAGTCTTACTGTTAATGTCCAAGTGGGTTTCTTCCGATAAATCATATTGTACACAGGATACCTTTAATACATTGTTAGACTGTATGTAATTATTACTTTTTTAGAGAACTGTTCAATTTTATTTTACCTAAACTAATTAGGAATTAGTTTGCATTAACTCTCAGTTCTTTGCTATCTATTGGCTTATTTTCAGTTGTTGCATTTATTTTGCTTGAATTGATTTACTATCCTCAAAGACCTCTTTGATTAGGCTTCTGATCCTTAATACTGTTAATTGGGATTATGCTCCACTGAACACAGATGAACTGAATTTTGAATCAGTAAGCATATCTTTACATTGAAGTTCTGGAATGCAATAAAATTGTATTTTTTAAAATAGTTTAATATTTGGAATAGCTGTAATACTGAATTTGAATATAATTGTTTTAGTATAGTTGTCCTTTTTCATAATTTAATCTCAGTAATTCCAAATTGCCTTTTATATTTCAAAGGGTGTAGAATAAGTTAGCTCCGATTTGTCCTTTGGTGAATAGAAAGCCTTCTTTCCTTGAGGGAGGGGCCCAAATCAAGGAGGGGTTGCTGCTGAAAGAGAAAATATAAGGAAATGTTAACTTCCTCCAGTAGGAGAATTTCACTGCAAGTAGTCTGCATCAAATCTATTACTATATACTTATTGTTTGGTTTTGATAATCAGTAAATAAGATAACTTTTGCATGTCTTGTAATTATAGTGTAGTCCCCCCCCCCCCCTTTTAGTTCAAGGTAATGATGATGTCCCTTTGGACACTTGCATTCCTTGAAAGTCAACTCTATATTTTCTGTGCTTACAAATTTATGCCCAGACTTGTTTTTGCAGGTCATTTTCTTTAGCATAGGCTTAAGTTCACTTCTAAATAATAGAATAAGCTACCAAATTCTTCTCTTGTTTTAATTTACCCTACAGCAACAGTAGGCGGGATTTCCCTAATTATTTCCATGCTGTGATGAAAACATTCATAGGATTATAATGTCTCACGTAATCTCGGGGTCAGATTAGCATCAGATCTTGGAAAAAGCACAATAATGGTTTTTTTAAAAAGGTAAGTGGCAGTATTATATCTACTGCACGTCTGAAATTTGGAATCTGGCCCTGAAGGTGAGAATATCTTGTAGCAAAACTACAAAACAAAGTGTAAAGCTTCGCAGATACTGCTACTAATTTCACACCTGGTACAATTGGATGGCAAATGAGTACTGTTAATTTTTTAATTCATAACCTTGAATTCCAGGACCAGTGAATAAGGAATTTCCATTCAACAAGTATTGTGCAGTTGCTGGAAATTTTATTCTTTATGTATTCTCTTTATATATCAAGAATCTGCAAGGCTGTCCTTGCAAATTTTTGATGAAAAGCTGCCCTTTTTTCCCATGAAAATAAATATTTTACCTCTTGATCATAGATCTGAAGGGAAGATAATTACATAATAGTGTTTAGTACACACTTTGTAGCAGAACAAAGATGTGTTTAGAATACATTTCCAGTTAAGAAAGCTCTGCCAAATCAGTACACTTACCATTTTTTACAGAACTACTTTTAGTGAATTTGCAGCCAAGCATGCTAAAGATTCACGTTTCAAAGCAATTGAAAAAATGAAAGACCGAGAGGCCTTGTTTAATGAATTTATCACAGCAGCAAGAAAGAAGGAAAAAGAAGATTCGAAGACCAGAGGAGAGAAGGTAAGATTTTCATATGAAAATCATAAAAACAGTATAAATGAGAGGGACTCATGCTAGGCTCCCAGGTTCCCATTACCACTACTTCCTTCTGCCTTTTGGCCTCATAATTTTGCATCTATACTCAGAAGAACATCATTTCCTAGAAGATATAGTATTTTGCTTCCTTCTTCCAGAATCAAGATCTTAGTTTTAAATTGCTGGGGGTAAAGACACATCTTGCTAATCAAACCATTGCTAACCAAATCTTTAGTTCTGTGTATCAGATTCTGAGACCTTCTTGTTGGCAGATTTTAAATTGCATTCTGCCTTAATGCTAATATTTTATTGTTGTTGGTTTTTTTAAAATCTTCCACTAAATATGCTTTAGTTTGGCTAGTTATCAAAATTAAAGGTCACCTATCAAAAATTTATGAATTCCAAATGTCATTTGTCTGCACTGTCACTTCAGGAGACAAAGTGCATATCACTGGGGAAGGCAGATGCATGAATGTTTTCAGCAGTATTAACATTAAAATGTGTAGAAGCTTTCTTTAGAACCCCAGCTAACTGGGTGAATGAAGGAAAAACATATCTAACAAACCTTTAATTGAAATCAATGTAAGTTCCTGGTAACAAAAAGATATGTGATATATCATGCAAAAACTGTCATTCATAAACATTTTGTAAAATGATACATATTCTGTTTTCAACCTTTTTTTAAAAAAAATAATTTTCTTATAAGTCTTAAATAAATTTCATAGTAGTTGTAGTTCATTCTCTTAATTTGCTGCTATTACTGTAATTGTTATTCCTGCTGTGCCTATTGTTCAGAAGTGCTCTATACATCGCACTGCAGTTCACCCTTATAAAGTGGATGCGTAAGTACTGTTAAGATATTGCAAATAAGGAACTAAGAGTAAGAATGACTAGCTTAAGGCTTCGTGGTTTAATTTATGGGAGATAAGAGATTCAAATGGAAAATTTCCTGATGCATTGCCATAGATTCACATATCTAGGAATAAAACCTATTGAACTTAATCACAATTTACTTTAGTGTTTATATGGTAGTATCCGTGTCCATCAATGGATTTTCTTTTCCTCTTGTACTTCCCTCACTCTGATCTGAAGAGGTGAGGAGCCCTCTTGTGTATGGAGGGAACACATAGAGACCTTCAGGTGGGTGGAAAGGAAGAAAGCAGGAATGCTCAGTGATCGTCCTTTGACCAATGCTAGATATAGCAATTAGTCTTCGTACAATATCAGTGATCAGCTGTCTAGAGGCGGATATGTGAAATCTGAAACCTCAACCTAAACTACAGTTTGTTTTATTCTATAATTATAGTTTAAAAATTACTGTTGCATCTTAGCCATAATCATCAATAAATTCTTTAATATTGCATGAACAACATCAGTAATATTTTGTGTTAAATATTGCATTTATCTTTGTATTTGAAACTAATTATTTCTTTTCTCCCAAAACCTCTTGTAACCATTTTATGTATTCTGTTTTGTAACAAGTGGATAGATTTTACAGTTTTGTGCTGTGCGGCCTGTCAATCAGTTCAGTCTGACAGCTGTCAATCACTGACACGCAAAGTATTATGGGATTCCCTAGTGAGGAAAGAATTGGTATCTCTGTGTGGTGACTTTAGCCTCCCGCAGTTCCGGTACTTTACATTTTTTTCAGTTTTTTTCCTTGTGAAGTGATGAGAGTTGTACCCAGAATGTGTAATCTGCCAAAAAACAAAACAAAACCCAGTCCTTCTAAATACACAACAGTATTTTCTGCCTTGCTTTTCTTATTTTACAAAGAATAACTAAATGTTAACAAGAAATGTGCCCCACAATGTTGTGAAGCTTTCTCAGCCAGTTTATCAGAAAATAATTTTATTGCATGATTTTTCCATAAACCCTTTAAAGTAAGGATTGGAAACAGCACACTTTGATTAATTGCTTATCAGTATTTTTTAATTGTTTCCTAGAGAATCTTCAAATTAAAGAAAATAATTAAAGGTGAAAGAAAATAGTATATCATGCAGTCAGATTTTTATGTTGAAATAGATTGAAGATGTTCCATTGAAAGCTTCTGTTGCTTAAACATAGGATTTGGATAATATGAAAGAAGACCTGCACATTGCTTATGGTAGGGGAAGGGGCAACAACCACATATCCTAGAAACATCTTTGCCTTTCCAATAAACATTAGAATTTAAAGTGGAGAAAGCAAAGATTGCATCAGTCTCTTCATTATTATACCACCCCATTATGCTGCCCTCTCAAAATATGTGACCCTTACTCTTATTTAAAGTAAGAAATTATTTCAGAGGATTATCAGATTAATACCTGTCTTAAACAATTTCATACCCTATCCTTTTGATTTGAAACACTTTATTTCTCTTCCCCAAGCAGTAATGTGTATATCTGTGTGTGATTTCTTCTCTGCTCTTCCTTTAATGCTAAAGTTGAACAGCTTTTAAGTAGCATCTCCTGCACAAAACTACAAATTTTGTGAGCTTTCAGCAATGATACTAAATTAAAATATTAGTTGTCAGAATTTATTTCCTTTATTAGATCCAAGTACTGCAGATACTTTTGACCCTTTTACTTCCTCTCTTTTGGGGCAGCGTCACAAAAATAACATACGGCTAGGAGATGAGAGCTTCTGTTTCTATAGAAACAGGGTTACATGCTGGGTGAATGGTGGACACGATTTACTTTATAGTTGTAATATCCTGAGTGTTTCTAAAATGATCTCCCAATTTTATTTTGATTTGACTACCAACATAGTATATTAAATCCAAGATATAAAAAGAAATAAGAGAAGTAGCATTTATTCATAAGTGTGCCCATTCAATTATCCTTATTTTAAAGATATTTTAATTTTCTTACATCTGGCTTAGAAAGCTTTATATTTCAGTACTACTTATATGTTTAAGTTCAACTTTGAAATAATAGATATTGTGTTGGATCCAGAGAGAGAAAAGTGGAACTTTGCTGATAACAACACTTTCCTGGTCTCTCCCTCCCACTATAGCACTATATGCTCTCTCTAAAAACTCAATCCGGGGATCAAGGGATCCTTTCCAATTCTGTGTGATAGACTCCCAAATGCTATAGTAGGACAGGGAAATCAAGAACAGTAAATAAAGTTTCCTAACATAAAAAAGCAAGATATTTCTGGACCCAAGTCCCATAAAAAATAAATAAAGATGTTGCAAATCTTCTTAATTATATTATATACTTCTGCGATTGATGGACAATTTACCAAATTGTTATATATAAGGCATTTATTTTCTTCTTTAATTTGATTTTCTACTGCAAAAAAACATTGATGTACTTTTATGTGAGGATACTATGCTAATAACCAAATGTCAATATTGAGGAATATCAACAGACTATTAGTATTATGCCCCTTATGGAGACATTATAACTAATGATAAAAGGAATCACAAATGCAAATTTTAATTGACCAGTGAAGGTGCATCAACTGGTAGTAATAAGCGCACAAGATTTGGTTTTCTTAATGTGCCTTTCTCCAGCCTTGCACTTCTGGATGTACTGTACTACAGTTTCAGCATTCCTAGTCAGTATGGTTGAGAATAATGGAAATTAAAGTCCAGTAAATCTAGAGGACACTGGAGTGAGAAAAATTATTATAACACATTAAAAATGGAGTTTACCTTTATCATTCTATCCCTGTGTAATTCTGGATGTATGGGAGAAATTGAATAGTCTAGTCAAGCTAATTCATTGAATGTAGAAGCTAGGGTAAAATCTTTTCTGTCTTGCACCAAAAAATGTGTGAATGTTCTGAAAGGTGTGACCGTTGCTAATTAGCAAGATAAAATTACTGAGCTCACTAAAAAGCTCTGTCCCATGGATCATAGTTTGTATTATGTGTGAATAAGCTATTCATGTGATTTAGGAACTATATGAATTGCAATGCACTAAAAAAGAATTCTTCGCTCTGCTGCAATTAAAATTCCTGCACCCATAACTCATTGATTTAGATAGATTATAATGCAAAATTGAATTAGTGTGGATGTATCAGAAGCATCCATTATGTATCTTATGTATGGTGCATGTGTGTATAGATAGATATGTGCATATATCCATACATATACAGACCCTAAGATTTTGCAAGCATCTGTTGAAGAAAATCCTTTTCTCCTCTTAAGAGTATGGGATAGGAAAGAAAGAAAGCCTATATTTGTTTGCAGAATAATTATTTTATGAAACACATCAGTGTAGGCTGAATTCTTTGTATTTACTGATTTCTAATTATTTACCAATTAAAGAAGATGTCATAATTTACCCCTATTTTCTTTAAAAATTATGGAAAATCTATATTAAAGCAAATATATTATCGAATTCTAATACAATATAAATATACCTATGTGCTTTGTTTTAATCTTCAGTCAGATAGCAACATATTGTCTTATTAGCCTTCAGTGAAATTTAGCTGTAACAGTTGAACAGATTTTTAAACTAAATCTCTAGCTTCTATTATCCCTAATGTCCATGAAAGATTAACTTACTCATTTTATTGCACATATATAAATATTAATGCTTTATTCCTAAACCAGAAACTCGGTGAATGCAATATTTAAAAGTGTACTAATAAGCCAAAGCTATCAAATATTGCTTCTGTGAAATAATAGCTGGTATTCAGAAGTACTGTTTGCACATGCATGTATTCTAGGAAACTCAGTACAAGTGTGGATAGTTGGGCAGCATTCCCTGTATTTCCTTAAAGAGGAAAAATGCACAATAATATTTATTTTCATTACATGATTTATTTATATCAGCCTTCCCCAATATATGCACCTTACAGATTAATAGTTATTTTTTATATTTAATACAGCTACCCAAATTATAGTTAAACTCCTGCAGTTCTCAGCAGTGACTAGAAAATTGTGCACATTCTAACTCCATCTATTAAAAATGATACTTAGATTGCAGAAAGTTGTTATATGTATTCATTCTTATCATGCACATATATGGGCTCTTTCAGTAATTATATAGATTAGCCGGGGGTATCTTCACAGCTTGGCTTGTTTGTGCACTTATTGTAGTGCTAATACAGAATAGTAGGGTATACCAGCATAGTATAAACTTGTTAAGAAATATTCTAGTATTGAAGCAGTTCTCTGACATACATGTAAACGTAGCCATTACTACTGTTCTTAATACTCTAATGACTCAGTTTCTAATTAAACTAATTTTTCATTGCGGTAAGTTTATTGCTTTTTTTAAAAAAATTGGAATATTTGAAAAGCAAAGTGACTTTATTTTCCTCCTCTTTTTCTTTTGTCTTTTATTTAAAATCATAGATTAAAATGGACTTCTTTGAACTGTTATCTAATCACCACTTGGACAGTCAGTCTCGCTGGAGTAAAGTGAAGGACAAAGTAGAGACTGACCCTCGCTACAAAGCCGTGGATAGCTCTTCGCAAAGGGAGGATCTTTTTAAACAATATATTGAAAAAATAGCCAAAGTATGTGTGCTGGTGACAACACTTTCCATTTTTTTTAGTATTTCACTGTAGGATCAATTGGTTTAGAATTTGAAGTACTGTTTTGTGAAATGCTGTTGTTAAAGTCAATTGATTAGTGGTAAGCATTGTTTGTATTCTCAGACTAGTGTTTTTATCCTATTTTTGCTAAAATAACAATTTCAAATGAAAGAATGCATTCTGAAAGGGAAAAACAATAATTAGGAACACTTGTGGGCATATATAGAGGAAAATCTCTGCCCAACTCTCATATAGTGATCCAAGGATTTATTTATGCTCTTAACACTTTCTAAAAATATTTTGAGTTAAGTCCTCAAACTTGCAATTTATAATCTGAATAGTCAGAAGAATAAATTCTTGCAAGGTTACAGTAATTGTAAAATATATCAGTGTAATCCCTGAAGCAATATCAAATTAATTTAAACACAAAAAATCCTCCTCTGATACCCATCAATGATCTAGCAGCAAAAAACTTTCTTCCTAAGCATTGTGTCCTAAATGCCATCAATTAAACTGGCTAGTGCTTCCTCTGGAAATAAGAGTTCTGGCATTTGGATTCTCCAATTTGGAAATCCCTGCTTCTTCAAACTATTTATTTCCGAGACCAAGTTGTATCATTTGTTGAACTATGTATACTTTAGTTCTCCTGTATAATCTTATTTTATATAAGTAGACAGTATGTTCAGTTGGGATTGAGAATGGTTTTTTGGTTATCTCCCAGTCTTCATACCATTTTTCATATACTTTGATGAAGTGATGCTCTATATTTCCCAGCTTCAGGAACATATCGTAGCTATATGGCAGTATTTTCTACTTCCCTTACCCTGAACTACAACCCTAGTATAGTTTATGTAACTAACCTAATATGTAGGTTAGTTTTTTGATTAATTATTATAAACTTTTATTCATTAAACATGGAACAGTCAGCTGAACATTTTAAAATGTATCACAAATATCATTGACTGGCTCTGATAGTTGATACGGGTTGCTGCCATTTTTATTATGATTATGATTTCATGAATATTTAGTATATTTGTATCAATTTAGTATATTAATGTTAGGGGTTTTTCTATTTTCTTCTTTTTGTATATTTTCTCTTTTTAAGTCAGAAAAAGACTAGAAGATGCAACACAAATATTATAATTCTGTCATTGTGGGATATATTTTAAGTATATTGGGTTTTTTGCTTGAATTTACTTTTACTATTAGCTTAATATAAATGCAGTATGTGTGCTTTGGATTGCATTTCAGAATGTAGACTCTGAAAAAGAAAAAGAACTGGAAAGACAAGCACGAATTGAGGCAAGCTTGCGTGAACGAGAGAGAGAAGTTCAAAAAGCTCGTTCAGAGCAGACAAAAGAGATTGATAGAGAACGAGAACAGCACAAACGGGAAGAGGCTATCCAGAATTTCAAAGCGCTCTTATCTGATATGGTGAGGTTTCTTTGTGTTGAAGCTCATTTATCTGATATGGTGAAGTTTCTTTGTATTAAAATTGATTATGTAATTTTAACTGAAAATAATTTTTAAAGTGCTGGCAAGGCTGGTATGAACATGGATTCCTCAATCACATAGCATGGAGGACAAATCTAGATTAGCTACTGCTTTAGTATATAATATCAGCACTTTTCAGCATATCGTAATGAAATATTTGTTTTCTTCTGCTAGGTACGATCTTCAGATGTGTCGTGGTCCGATACAAGGAGGACACTCCGAAAAGATCATCGTTGGGAATCTGGTTCCCTTTTGGAAAGAGAAGAGAAGGAAAAACTTTTTAATGAACACATTGAAGCACTTACAAAGAAGAAAAAAGAACATTTCCGGCAACTTCTAGATGAAACTTCATCAGTAAGGCTAATACGTCTTAATTTTCCCCGGACTTTAATGTCATAATTTTGTGGTTCCTTAGCTCAATTTATGTTTATATTTTAATGATATTATTCTTCAGAGAAATTAATGTCTTCCAATTAACCATTATTTTAAGATTCACAAAATCTAGAAACCATTGCTGATAGATTAGAGCAAGCCTATACTGCACTTCTACTTCTAGAGCTAAACCATAGGAAAAAGGTAGTTGAGGGATTTGTGTAAACATTTTTTTGTTCCCTTTTAGTGTTTTAAGGGATGGAGATCTCAGGAATGTATGAACCAATCACTGGCAAGAGAGGGAATAGATTTGATCCTGTATGTATCGCTATACTTAAAACAACTTACCAATAGGTGCAGTGGCATATACTAATATAAATAGTATCAAGGTAAATGCCTCACATTTTATTTATTTTAAATACTGTTAATGAATAATCTCAGATTATCATCCTTTTAAAAAGGTTTGGACAGTAAAATAAAATTCAGCTCAACATGCAAATTACCTGATTCATAGATCTGTGAGCTCCATTAGTACCTCCTGTAATTTCTTAATGAATGAAATAGAACCATCTATGCTTTTCCATCAATGAAGGAGTGAGGAGAGATAGAAAGGGAACATTGGGTAATAAAATAGGTAGCACATCTATGTGTATGTAAAAGCCATGCAGTGGAAGCTGGCCACGCATAACAGGGAGTTCTTGTATCTTGCACTATTTAAATATTCTATTATTGTGACACCATAGTCACTTCATTAGTCACTGAATAGTGCTAGTTCAGACTTAAGTCTAAAAGGACTTGGAACGAATGTAGTGCCTGTTCACAACTCTTTAAAAGAGCCATGCCTTTTCCTGGGATGCATGACAGGTTTGTGATTATGGGTAGATGGGGATGCAGCTGCTTTAAATTGCAGATAATCCTTTATTCGTGGCCCTATACACTTAAAATTTATATATTTCATTTATTAAACCTGCAAGTTTTCTGTTTTTTTCTTTCAAAGATTACTTTAACATCAACATGGAAAGAAGTAAAGAAGATAATTAAAGAAGATCCAAGATGCATTAAATTCTCTTCCAGTGACAGAGTAAGAAACTTGTACTGGTTTGCCCTGGCTTTTTGTCTTACTGTTTAAAAGTAAATATAACAACTTCCTCTTTATATGGTTTTTCCTCAAGAAAAATATATATATTATCTGGCAGAAATTTCTAGTGATTATTTCTATTTCTTTAAATGCAGAAAAAGCAAAGGGAGTTTGAAGAATATATCAGAGACAAATATATTACAGCCAAAGCTGATTTCAGAACACTTTTGAAAGAGACCAAATTTATAACATACAGGTATGCTATAAGATACAGTATACGAATGGCTTTCTTCATTTCTGTATTGTTTTTATCTTAAATGACTAATATAGGATTATACTTAGTTAATATTGTAGTTTTTGGGAACAGGACTCTTGGTTTAGCCTCTTTTCCAAAAATTATAGATGTGCCAGATTATGAGTTAGTGATAGTGATTCAGTATTGATAGTGTTTAACATTGATATTTCAGGAAACTGAATTGAATACTTTATTTGACACACAAGGAAATTTGTGTGTGTGTGTTGTGGAGTCTAAATTATTTTTAATTATACAACAGTTTAGGAATATATATTCAGCATGATATGGATTTATTTCTTAATAGAAGAGGAAAGGCAAGTACTTTATATATGGCCACTGAATTAGATCTAGATGTTCTGCTTCCTGAAGAGCAGTCTTGTAAGTAAAAAATGGCCCCAAATCTAAAGAGTTTCTTCAAGCATTAAGATTCTTAAACCTTCCTTATGACATCATAGTATGGCAGTACACAATCTGTTTCTCAAGAGAATTTGTATTTTCCTCCTGCTTTCATTCAAGTTTAAGAGATCAGCAATCCTAAAAATCAACCTAAAGCTGCCTAAATATTAATGAGATTAATTTGATACTAAAGATTAACCTGAACTACCATTAGGTTATGGGAATATGTTTCCTATAGTGTTGTTTGGTTACAAAATGACAAATCTTTTCCCTATTTACATTTTTACAGCTTAAATTAGTGCTAATTTTAAACCTTACAGCTCTCAAAACTGAAGCCTAACCCTGTATATAGAGCATAAGCAATCACAGGGCAATTTTTTAAAAAGCCTTTGCTTCACTTCAGGCCTGAAGAGGCAGTCTTTTAGATAACCCAGAGAATTTTTTAATCCTCATGTTATTATTTTTATAAATAACTCTTTCCCCTCCGGTTTTCCCAAAAAGCACTACCCTGTGAGGTAAATTAGACCGAGAGAGAGAGTAACTGGTCCAAAGTTGCTGAGTTGGCTTGCATGTCTAAGGTGGGAGTAAAATACAGTTTCCTGGTTTCTTGCCTTGTTAACTGGATGCTTGTCCACAAGTATTATTACCAAAATTCTAGTTCATTTGTGTAATTTGATGATAATGATAATCTTTATACTTAATTGCAGATCCAAAAAGTTAATCCAGGAATCTGACCAACACCTGAAAGATATAGAAAAGATATTACAGAATGACAAACGTTATCTGGTATTAGATTGTGTGCCAGAGGAAAGGCGAAAACTCATTGTATCCTATGTTGATGACTTAGATCGCAGAGGTCCCCCTCCACCTCCTACAGCTTCAGAACCTACAAGGCGAACAACAAAATAATTATAAAATATTCTTGAGCAAAAGATTTATGTTAAATCAAGAAAATTGCATGAGCCATCTGTCAGGTCTAATCATATACATTACCATGAACCTATTGCAAAACCATCCAGGAAGCAACATTAATGAACATTAAGCAGTCTCTGTACAGAGAGAATATTTGCATTATTTATGCTTTTTCTCTTTGTTGCATGACTGACAAATATTCTAACCATGCAACTATTTCCAGTGATTTTTCAATCCTAAAACAATACAATATCTAGGTACAAGGCTTGGATATTGGTAGCTTTTGGAAGTGTTCTTCCTGACAGTGTTACATGTCAAAGCTATGGGAAGATTGACATATGACTTGAAGTTGAGAACTGTAAAAATACCCCACATGTCCTAACAGGAGAGCTAAGGTCATGTACTCTGAGGATTAATCTATTGAGTGCAGAAGACCATAGTGAGATAATGCCCTTTGGTCAGCCTGGAAAGATAGGGCCTAATCTTTTACTCACGTGTGACTTTTCCTGCATAAATCAGGACTAACTTCATTAATGCCCGATCCAGCATGAGAGGAAAATAAAAGTGCAGAGACCAAATTATATAAACACCATTTGATCTAGTTAACAAGCCTGCCTTAATGGCTGCTCTCTTCCCTGTCCCCCTTCCCTCCTCCACCTCCCACCCCTGGTTAGGCACAATCAAGTGGCTTTGCCTGGTAGTTTGGTAATGTTTTGCTCTGAAATGAAAATACACAGGGGTAAAAAAATTGCCAGGACAGCATGGTTGTACAAAAACATTTTTATTTACTATTAAAATGTCTCTTATCTGCTTTGGATTAGAATATGGATTTTTTTTTCCTGGATATTTCTTGTAAACTATGTTTCTGTTTTGAATGTTAAACTTGTGTTTCTATAGTTTAATTTTGAAATGTTGGGATTGTTCAGTTTATGTATTTGAACGACAATAAACCAATCCTTTTTATATATGCATTGTACATATTAGTAATTGCGTGTTACATTCTAAAGATAAAATTATATAATCACCTGAAATTCCATTAAAAATGGAGAAAATCAGTTATATTTGAAACTGCTGTGGATGTATATATTCATTTTTGCTTTACAGATCATGTAAGCCCCTTATTAATACTAATAGTATAGCTGTAAAGCTTTCTATTTAATTTTGTCTCTGAACATTTCAAAACGGTTGATGAATGCTTGAGACCTCTTTTTAGATGCATAAGTGTACTGGATTGGCAGCATGTGTCCTTGGATTTGGCTAGCCATCCTTATGACTTTTGGTACAAATAACCAATATTCTCATATTTCTAAGCAGAATGAACTTTGGGAAGATGCTTCTTGGTCTTTTTAGTTCTTCCCGAACAGTAGTTTCAGAAAACAATTGCTGAGCATTTCACCGTTCCAATTTTAGTTTGCCGTTTATCTTCAATATTCCCCTATACTGCTCCACATTATTTCAGAAAATAATTGATGAAATTGTCCACATGTTTAGTAGTAGATGTCATTCAATAAAATCACCCTCATCTCTCTTTTTTCTTTTTCTTTTTGGCTTTGCTTTCTCTCCTCTCCATTCCATTTTAATTTTGTGTCTGAGACCAGTAGTAAGTTGGATGTCAGAAGATTGAAATGCAATACCAACCACACAAAATTCTCTTATTTATTTGCATTGTTTAAGAGTCCCGCATGTTTTGAGGGCCATTGTACCTCTAAAAGGAATCCCATAAGCACTCAAGTTGTTTGTGGACAGTGTCTATATTCCAGGATAGTTAAGCTGTACTTTTGGTTAGACTGTGTGCTTAGGTTGGAACTAGGTCCATTTCTGAAGATGGTGATACTTAATTTGCAAGATATGGGACTATATTTGAAAAATGCTTGATACAAATCAGCATTTAAAGTGCCAACAGGAACTCATTTGTTGGTAAATAGAACTGTTTTGTTACCAGCTTCACTAATTTCAGTGTTAGTTCAAAGTGCTAATTCTAAGTATCTTGAGGCCTGGACAAAGGAAGAAATTCAAATAGTCCAAAATTGTAATTTAATTTAACCACATCTCTTGAATTTGAAATGAATCAGAACACGTTTATATCATGAATTTCACAGGTGGAACAACACATAATTTGCAATACATCAACAATTTCTGATTCTTAATCAGCCGTTAATCATGGCAATAACATTGTTTTTCACTTATTCTATAAAATGCTATCTCAAAATGGTGTGTGTGTGTAGGGCTATGGATAATGTTCAGTTTAGATGTTTCTCAATGCAAATTTATAGTCTTAGAAAAAAATATTTTAAAAAATATTTTAAAGTATTAAAAACCACATAACTTGGAAACAAACCAAGAATTTAGGTGCTAAAAGAAAGCTTAAAAATTGGGTGCAGCTTATCCACCGATGGACTTGTCCTCGTGCATTACTCATGACTGAGCAAACCCTCAAATAATTTTAACCAGAATACCATGAAAAATGTGGGTCAGCTTATACTTGGATGGTCTTATACGTGGTATGTGATTTATATAACAGTTCAATTGGTTGACTATAATTTTCTTATCTCTTAAAAAAAATCTAACTAAACTGACTATGTAATATCTCGTAAATTTAACCTTAACTTAATTATATTGTATTGGCCAACAAAATTCTAATATAAATGGTGGGGACATACTTATACAATAAAATTAATGCTCATAGATTAAAGTTAAAGGCATGACTGGGTTATATCTCTAAAATAGAAAATAAATGACAAGTTCTTACTATGATTCCATGACATTTGCACAGAAAATGCATTTCAAAATATAACACAAGCATGTGGCTATTCAGATTTAGCATCTTGAATTACAAAGCTTTGCACAAATAAATGACCAGCACAGATGAAATCAGAATATTAAGGTAAAAGTTTCCTGGGGGGAGGGGGGAGTTTTGTCCAAAAAGAAATAGATGCGCATACACCCCTACCTGTGTGTCTGGAAGTTATCTTAATTGGCATGCTGTTCAATCCAGTTCTTGGCATAGCAGTATTATTTTTCTTTCACAAGACAAAAATGGCACATGAGTCAAGAGCTGTTTCATCTGCAGTGTCACGGAAGATGCCAAAATGCTTTTTTTTTCTTCAGTGTGTGTGTGTGTGTGTGTGGTTTTTTACTGGGCACATTCTTACAAAATTTTTATCTAATAAAAAAAAGCGTTAGTGGCAAATGCAATGCTGCTAGTGCCACATGCACACAAGGAACACAGTACAATAGCTGGATAAAGCACAGGACAAATACTGGTTTTGGATGCTACAGACTACTGCCTTTTCTCACAATTTTAAGTACTGATGAAGATAAAACACTGAATAATCAAAAAATGGGCAAAGATGCCACCCTCTACACACAGTTGACCATAAACCAAAAGGGCAAGTGATTTTTAAGCTGCTTGCTGATGGAGTTGATATCTTTAATGACTGCCCGCTCTTCATTTAATTATTTTCCAAATTATGAAACATACAACTGATATCATTAAACAGTTTAGAAAACAAAAGTAGATCATTAATTTTTCTGTGTTTATATGACTCCACAGTTGTTACGTACTGTGTGTGTGTGATTGGACATCATAAAACAATTAGTTTCCACTTGTCTTGCTAAATCACAAATGGGCATATCATAGCTTGTCACATCTGAATAATAATCAGTTAACTTGTTTCAAAAATTATAAAAACTAAGATGAAAATGCTAACAGCATACAGTCAATATATTTTCTATACATCAATAACTCATACAGCTTTGGGAAAAAAACTTCTAAATTGCATATTGTGAAATCCTTGTCTATTTGATTTAACTAAAATACAAGTTAATAGAATACTGCCAGCAACAACCTTTATGTTACTAAATTATCTTAATGTAGTACATAGGAATTGACTTCCTTGGAACACTAAAATATAAATTCAGTTCAATTACTGAATTTCAGCAATAGGAAATACCAATTTGAAAGCTTATCAGTTAATATAATAACTTGATCCACCTTTTCTTTCAGCATATTTAATATACATTTTCTGTAGTACTGATAAGAAAATCTATAAAAAATATTCTCACTACTGAAAATCAAATTATACCTTTTCCTTTGCAATTCTTTGTTCAAATATTTAAAGTTTAAACATAGATCACATAGAACCAGCTCGTAAGCAATGTTACTTTACAAATTTAACATTTCTTAAAAAAAATGTTCTGAAACTTTAAATTAGCATCCAGAAGTGCAATGTAATTTTTAAATAATAAACTCTTTAACAGAAGAGTAATGAGAATGAGAGCTGCATCTGTGAAGAAGAAATAACTTCCAAATGTGAAGACAATAAAGACATGAAAAGACAAAAACTAAGTACAGTAATGAAAATAACTTCTACATGCTACAACTGCCAGTTCAACATCACTTACGTAATAAGAAATATAGTGTAATCAGATTTAAGCATGTTAGAATGAGATCCATTAATAGATTTTTAGTTAGTCTTATCCAAGGAACATCCCATGATTTCAGTGAATCTACCCTAAACATGACTATGCCTGAATCCAACCTAGTAAAATTTGGTTTCCAGCTTCCTAATTGCACTTTGGTTGATCACAACCTGGTATCTCTCGTCCTTCATGTTCCCAAGGAACAGGATCGTTGTCTTGAGCATCAGGAAGAGCATCCCTTTCATGCCAGAATTGCTCAACATCTGGCAAAACAGGCATCTCCAAGTCTTCTGAGGTAGCAGGGACAGAAGGGGGCTCTTCCTCTTGATTAGGAGTCATTGCCTCTGGTGAAGGAGCATTGCTCGGGATTCCCTCCACGTTATCAACTGCTGTTTCCTCCAGATCTTCTGTAGGAGGAAGAGGCTTTTTCAGTGTAAACCATTTCCATAGACCTTTAAAACCCTCTCTGAATTCTTCAGACATGAGTACAAAGATAACAGGATTTGCTGAAGAGATAGCAAACATCAAAACCTGGGTAGTGGCCATGAAACCTTGTGGGAGAGCAGGTCCATCCTTCTTCTGGTGCCAGAGCCAGAACCAAGATATCCAATCAGGAAGCCACATCACAGCAGAAGTAATGGTAACACTCAGAAGCATCATTGTCAAACACCTGGATCGAATCTGATTCCTTAGGTTTTGAGTCTTGGTCCCCCTCTTCTGACATCTACCATACGCTCTCCAAAAATAAAAGAAAGCAAAGGTGAGAGGGGCACAAAATACCAGGAAGGGGTAAAATTTGACAAAGGCTGACATAAACTCATGAGCTTGGGCTGGAATAATCACAATGCACGAAGAGGAGCCTATCTCTGGCTCCCAAAGGCTGCTGAAGAACCACAGAGGTAGTGGGATTCCCAAGGCGACCAGCCAAATAACCATCAGCACTACACAGATGGCGTGCCATTTAATATTCACTTGTTTCGCTGGATTATTTGCATACATGAAGCATGTCTTGGCCACCACAGCAATAGTTAGACTCTTCACCGTCATGCAAGCTTGTTGGAACCAGTCAGAGACTTTGCAAAGAAACCAACCCAAGTACCAGACTCCTTGAGAATAAGCCGCTGCTCTGAAGGGAAGGACGAAAAGAACGAGGAGCAGATCTGCCAGGCTGAGGTTGAAGATCAAAGAATGAATCACCGAAGGCTTCCCCTTCTTTGTATTGTACATTAAGATTCCAATTACACACACATTCCCAGCAAAGCCCACCAGGCAAATCACCCCCAAGAAAGCTGGGATGATCACCTTCCATTCCTTGGAGTCCTGGGGTTGGTAGCCCCCCGCATAATGGAGAGGTTCAGCCAGAGAGCTGTTCATGATGTTGAAAGCAGCCTTGTATTGGTAAGCGTCGGTGGTTTCTGATGTGTCTCGTCTTGTTTTGCTCTGCCTCTTTTGTTCAACTGCGGCTAAGATAAATCGGTAATGCTGTATATAATACAGAAGCTCTGTGAGGTGTCTCAATTTGCTACATATGGATCTTAACTGAGCATCTCATTGCTATATAACCGCTACAAGCTTTGACTGACAGTCTCCCAGTGGGTGGGAGCACAAAGCCAGCTGCTTATTAGCGAGTCTGACAACCAGTACAGCAACCCTGTGGAGTAATTAAAACCATCCTTCCACAACTGGCGTAAAACCCAGAATTACAGTACTTGATCTCCATCCTTTAAAAAAAATCATCATCATTTGGAAATCTATTCTAGATATTGATTGAAGCAAGCATCAAAGCTCAGAAGATCTCTAATTTTGGTGATATTCTGAATTAGGGGCAGGCTTGAAGCAACTGTGCACAAGTACAAAACATACAGCGAAACAGCACAGCTCCATTCCAATTCTACATGTGCAAACCATTCAGCTTTGCAGAAATTAGCTTTAGCATTTGGAACTTTATTGTACAGTACAAAATCCCTTTAACACAGATTTCTGTTCTGCATTTGACTTTGAAGTATGTTTTCATCCATCTTTGGGGGGAGTTTGATGTGTATATTTTAACATCAAACTTGCTGCTGCTCCTCAAAATTTTGTGTCCAGTGAAAAAGAATTGAAGAATGGAGATCATTGTAACAGGATGTAGAGTTGTTTTGTTGGGCAGAGATATAGTCAGATGCTAGAAATGGTTGGCTGAAATGTCTAATTTCTAGCTGGAGTTATGTTTTGAGATTTTAAAGAGTGTTAAGAAAGAAACACTGCAGAAATCTTGCGAACTAAAATAGTTGAATATTTTTACATTGCTTTACAAAAAGTGATGTTTGAAGATATAATTAATTATGATAAGATTGTTGTAACTTTGATATCCATATCCTGCAAAATAAGGCTATGGGGCTTACCTAAAGTGAATTCCATATGATGAAATTTCAGATGAGATTTCCCATTCTACAGCTTGTTCCTCTTAGTTGTACTGCTATTTCAGCATTCTGAGGGACCAAGAAACCTTCCAGGATCTGAACTTCAACTCTGGAGCCTTTGAAATTCATTTTCATTTTCTTTATTTGCTGATTTCCATAACACAATAGTTAAAGGTAAAGGTTCCCCTCGCATGTGCTAGTTGTTCCTGACTCTAGGGGGTCTCTGTTTCAAAGCCAAAGAGCCAGTGAGACATCTCCGGGGTCATGTGGCTGGCATGACTAAACGCCAAAGGCGCACAGAACACTGTTACCTTCTCACCAAAGGTGGTCCCTATTTTTTCTACTTGCATTTTTTACGTGCTTTCGAACTGATAGATTGGCAGAAGCTGGGACAAGTAACGGGAGCTCACCCCATTACACAGCACTGGGGATTCAAATCGCTGAACTGCTGACCTTTCGATTGACAAACTCAGCACCTTAGCCACTGAGCCACCGCGTTATCACACAATATTAACTTGTAATACTATTAGGCAAAAGCCTTGTTCCGGTATTCATTTTAAAAAGGGGAAACTCTCTACAATATATCATCATCAGTGATTTTGTCCATCATGATGTCATTTAAAAAGAAACATGTAGTGAAACTTGTACTTCAATGTGTATTGACTGTTCAAAGTCATTATCTTTTTGGAGGATGCAGAAGCCAGTACCTATATACTTGGATACATGAAGACTTCTCAGTAGACATCCATATGGTACATGTATGGACATACCATATGTGAGATGCCTGCTCATAAATAATATTACAAGGACATCACCAGAGGGAGCAGAGCTTCCCCTGGCCACTTACCTATGGGGCATTACCAGGTTGTATATACTTGAATGTGGTTAGGCTTAAGATGGAAAATACAAGGTGTATAAAGAACAAAGAGCAACTTTTTCTGAAGATTTCATCTGTATTCTGTATCAGGAAAGATTTCCAGAGCTAATGGGAGATTTACAAGTGACAGTCATTTACCTCACTTCTTTCCTTCTCTCCTAAATCATTTGGTCTCACAGTAAAACTGCCAAAACAGGCTGGAAAAATCCAGATAGCAGCAAAGGGATACAGAAAAATCCAATGGTAGATATGATAATGGGAAAGAAGATGGAAGCACAGAAAACAAAAGGTGAGTCCATCAGTGGAAATGAACAGAAGTCAGGCTTAAAAATCCAGCCATTCTAGGCCCATCGCTAATATTATATTCTCCATGGGCATGTGGCCAGCATGACTAAATGCTAAAGGCGCATGGAATGCTGTTACCTTCTCACCAAAGTGGTCCTTATTTTTCTACTTACATTTTTTATGTGCTTTTGAAATGCTAGGTTGGCAGAAGCTGGGACAAGTAATGGGAGCTCACCCCTTTACTCAGCACTAGGGATTTGAACCGCTGAACTGCTGACCTTTCGATCAACAAGCTCAGCATCTTAGCCACTGAGCCACCACATCCAAACAGAGGGAAAATACCATCTTAAAACCAGACCAAAGTAAATCATGTATATCTCTACCCCGCGTCAATTCAGTGAGGCGGTGGATGTGATGTGCCAGTGCCTGGAGGCCTTGAGGGTCTGGATGGGAGTCAACAGGCTCAGACTTAACCCAGACAAGACCGAGTGGCTGTGGGTATTGCCTCCTAAAGACCATGCTGATTGTCCATCCTTGGTTCTGGGGGGGGGGAGATATTGTCCCCCTCAGAACAGGCTCGCAATTTGGGTGTCCTCCTAGACTCACAGCTAAGATTGGAGCAACATCTGTCAGCTGTGGCTAGGGAGACCTTTGCACAGGTTCACCTGGTGCATCAATTGTGACCCTACTTGGATCAGGAGGCTCTCCTCACAGTCACTCATGCCCTTGTCACCTCACAGTTAGATTATTGCAACGCGATCTACATGGGGCTACCCTTGAAAAGTGTTTGGAGACTACAGTTGGTCCAGAACGCAGCCGCGAGAGCTGTCGTGGGTGCACCTAGGTACACCCACATTACACCAATTCTCTGCGAGCTGTACTGGGTCCCTATTGGTCTCCAGTCACAATTCAAGGTGTTGGTTATTACCTTTAAAGCCCTACATGGCTCAGGGCCAGGGTATCTTCGAGACGCCTTCTACCACAAAGCTCCCAGCAACCGGTAAGATCCCACAGAGTTGGTCTCCTCATGGTCCCATCTAAGCTAAACAATGCAGGCTGGTGGGCCTGTGGGGGAGGGCCTTCTCTGTGGCTGCCCCAGCTCTCTGGAACCAGTTACCTCCTGAGGTCCGGACTATCCCCACCCTATTGGCCTTCCGAAAAGCAGTGAAGACCTGGCTCTTCCGGTAGGCCTGGGGCCGTTGATCTCGCTGTTGCAATTTGGCGAGATCCGGCCATGAATGGTGTGAATGGGTTTTAATTGTTTTTAATGGGTTTAACTTTTAATGTTTTATATATGGTTTTTAAATGCATTGTAAGACACCTTGAGTCTTTGGAGAAAGGTGGCATACAAGTTGAACAAATAAATAAATAAATAAAATGTCCATTTTAGAGCTAAGGAAGAGCTGAAGCTGATGTTATGAATTAAAAAAAGTGGGGGGGGGGAGAGGGAGTGCCAGTAAATATAGTGGTTAAGGTTCTGGATTAGAATGGGAAACTCCAAATTTTAGTTTTCCCTTCAGCTGGGGGACTTTGAGCCAGTTGCTACCCCTCAGTCCTTGATGGAGAAGCTGAAAAGCATCTATCAACCAATGCGCACTGAACCAATGTAGTAAATTGCATCCCATAATCTTCAATGAAGAAGCCTTATTCTGATTGATTTTGGATTAATAAGTTATATTACCCATTTCCATAAAAGATTATTATATTTTGTTATAATTGTCTGTACCAAAACTATGATTGTACCTCATTCATAAATCACAAGAAACATCAGATCATCAATCCATTGAGTAATTGAGCCATAAATTTATTTTTTCACTGTTGAAGAATCAGTGTCTTAACAAGAAGGATACAAAGATACCATTTTTGAGTCCCAGCATCAATTTCCATGTAATAGTTGTGTAATTTAAAAGATTTGAAGCCGTAACTATTATTTATCTCAAACTGAACAATAATGGTAGTCTTTGATTTACAACCATTCATTTAGTGATTCACAACTTCTGGAGGCAAGTTCCACTGATTAATTATTCTAACTGTCAGGAAATTTCTCCTTAGTTCTAAGTTGCTTCTCTCCTTGATTAGTTTCCACCCATTGCTTCTTAACCTGCCCTCACGTGCTTTGGAAAATAGCTTGACTCCCTCCTCTTTGTGGCAACTCCTGAGATATTGGAATACTGCTATCATGTCTCCCCTAGCCCTTCTTTTCATTAAACTAGACATACCCAGTTCCTACACCCGTTCTTCATATGTTTTAGCTTCCAGTCCTCTAATCATCTCTGTTGCTCTTCTCTGCACTCTTTCTAGAGTCTCCACTGTATATGCAATTTATTCGACCTAGAACATCATTCTTTTAGGACATGAGATAAGTTATAATAAATCTGTACTCTCACTGCATCTTCACCAGTAATGTATTTATTGATTCCCTTTTCTATATCAACACAAAAGAATCAAATAAGTCTGAATGCTATTTTAGTTGAATAATCTGCAATTAAATTTTTAATCAAAACTTTTTATATTAAATTAAACAGTTTTCCAATGTTTAGACAAATGAGAATCTCCAGTTTCTGATTTCATTCAGATTTTAAAATTTGCCTTTCAAATTTATTTATTGAAAATAGACATCATATAGGTTTTATGATCTCTGTGACTATGGAAGTTTTTTTTATTTAAGTGATCACTTAGAAAATAGGTGTGTCTAATGCAGAAAATGTCTCAGATCGAAATTGAGATGTCAGTAAATGCTGTAGTTATAAATTCTGCCAGTGGGTGGCAACAGACAAATAGTATTTATCTTTTAACATAAGGCAATAATGAAAACCCAGCATTTGTCATCCTTTAGATGTTCTAAAGTAACATTTCCAGCATCCATCCAAATATTCCATATAACAGGCTTTTAAATTCAGTCTGATATAAGAAAAAGAATAAAATGCAGTTTTCCAGAAATGGCATAAAACAATTTTCAAACCGATACTGATATTAAGTAAACTGATAAGTAAGTATACTGACATTAAGTTATATTGATTTGAGTTTGATACTGATATCAAACTCAAACTGATATTAAGAAAAAATGTGTCAGATCTGTTGGAATCCAGTTAGTTGAAGTTGCTATGTATGAATATTCCAAAAGAGAGCAGGGAGGGGAATTTATACTATATAAAGGCACCTAAAATCTAATACTAGTCACAAGATATCTACACTGGCAAGATTTTGGAAACAAAAACTTTCATCTATAACAAAGAATTAATCATTTTCAAAGATATGATCAGAATTGAATCATACCTTTCACAGAAGCCGAGCTTTTGAAAATATCATTTAGATACAGTATGCATGGAGTAAGCAAAATAGAAAGTGGCCTGGGAATTACTATTCATCTTGAGATCGTTTATCTTACTAAACTAAACTAAATCAGCTAGCGGTACTTGAACACACTTGTATGTGGATCACAAGCTTCCCAACAGACAGGAAGCAGCAGGTGAAGCTAAGCAAAATCACTTCAGATACCTGTACAATTAGCACAGCCCCCCCCCCCGCCCAAATATGTGTGCTTTCTCCACTTCTCTTCTTTCTCTATATCAATGACTTCAGGGGTGGGTTCTACTTACCTTTATACTGCTTCACAACGGGGCCACATGCATGCATTTCAATGAAGTATGCATTTTGATGACGTCGGGGTTGGTGGGCAGAGTCTCCCACCAGTTTTACTACTGGTTCTGTAGAACTGGTGCAAAGCGGGGGCAACCCACCACTGAATGATTGCATCTCAAATGATCATCTGTTAAACTACTGAAGTTTGCAGATGATACAACATTGATTGGTCTCATTTGAGGCAACGATGAATCCGCATACAACTAGCCTCATGGTGCAACCAGAACAATCTGGAACTGAACACGCTCAAAACCATAGAAATGGTGGTAGACTTTAGGAGAAACCCTCCCATACTACCACCCCTTACAATACTAGACAACAGGGTATCAACTGTAGAGACCTTCAAATTTCTAGGTTCTATCATATCTCAAGACCTGAAATGAACACCTAACATCAAAAACATCATCAAAAAAGCACAACAAAGAATGTTCTTTCTGAACCAACTCAGGAAGCTCAAACTGCCCAAGGAGCTGCTGATACAGAGAAATTATTGAGTCTGTCATCTGCATCTCTATAACTGTCTGGTTTGGTTCTGCAACCCAACAAGACAGACACAGACTTCAGAGGATAATTAGAACTGCAGAAAATACAATTGCTACCAACCTGCCTTCCATTGAAGATCTATATACTGCACGAGTCAAAAAAAGGGCTATGAAAATATTTACAGACCCCTTGCATCCTGGACATAAACTGTTTCAACTCCTACCCTCAAAATGACACTATAGAGCACTGTACACCAAGACAACTAGATACAAGAATAGTTTTTTTCCCAAATGCCATCATTCTGATAAACAAATAATTCCCTCAAACTGTCAAACTATTCACTAAGGCTGTATTACTATTGTTATTGGTCTTCTCATTCTTGTTGCCCATTTCCTCCCACTTGTGACTGCATGATATTAACTTGTTGCTTATATCCTTGTGATTTATATTTAGATTGATTGTTTCCTAGTATGATTTGATTGCTTATTTGTACTGTATGACTGTCACTTGTGATTCTTGATGAGTGTATCTTGTCTTTTTATGTACACTGAGAGCATATGCACCAAAGAAAAATTGCTTGTGTGTCCAATCACACTTGGCCAATAAAGAATTCTATTCTATTCTATTCTATTCTATTCTATTCTATTCTATTCTATTCTATTCTATTCTATTCTATTCTATTCTATTCTATTCTATTCTATTCCAAACTGTATAGCTTATATTCTCTTGTCTATCAATATTCAAGTAAGTTTCTTATTCGTATTTAATATAAATATGAGGAATATTATATGGGAAATGATCATCTCTCTAGAGTCCCATTTCATTTATATACAAGCTTGGCTCCAGATGAATCTTTTTTTTTTTTAAAAAAAAAGCAAAGACCATCTTCAGGCACTGTCCAGAGCCATGATTTGTTTAAACATGGGTGAAGCAAGGATTTACACAGTGCAGTAAGACAAAAGCAAAGAGAAAATATGATCAAAACATATTGATTATAGTGTCAACAGTACCACTCCCTCCAAAGGGTAGGAAGACTCAATTGAGAAGATCTGTGCTTAGAGTCTTATTCAGGAACAGATCTGTCTAGTGCTGTGAATTTTGGTCTTCTGAAGAACTCTGGGTAATGGAACAGACTAGGAAACAGCTACAGTCCAACTGGTATGATTCCAACTGGACCAACTGGTAGGAATCCAACTGAACTAGCACTGATGATGTTACCTAGTTTGGGTAATGAAACATCTGCAAGAAAACAAGCAAGCTCAGAGAGCTCCAAGGACCCCACAATTGGGCACTTGTTGTACCATTTAGTCATCCAAAAGCATTTCCTAGTCTTTTGATAGGGCAGACTATAAAGTAAATAAGTAAATACTACCAACTTTAGTTGCCACCCCAGCAATTTAACTTGTTGGACAAGGCTGGCTTAGCTGGTGGTTATTAGCTTAGCTACTAGTTATTTGCAAATTGGTTATCTGACAATATAACCTGTACTATATGTAGGACTATCATGTCCAGAAGCTGCAGCTGGGGTGGAATGCAGAAAACTGAAATCTGGCCACACACCCCATTATATTGTTTGCCAATCAGTTTACTAAATCACTTGCAACCACCATTCTTTCACCACTGATCACTACGATCATTCAGAAAAGTCTACCTTATGCTACAACTTCTATATGATGAAACCTGCTCTCTTGTATAACTTCCTCAATGAGGGGTCTACAATCACATCTTTTAGGCACTCCTGCAGACAGACCTCTTTTCTACATGAATATTACACATGAATTTGCTTCTTTATCTTCTCCTTTTCACCATCATTCAAGATTTGTTTTTATATTAATTGTTTTTAATGTATTGTAATTTAAACATGAGGCAAAAGGAATAAAACATATTAAATACCAAAGTAAAGAAGACTTGTGAATTATTATTATTATTATTGTTGTTGTTATCACCATCAACATCATTATTATTATTGGTTGCAGTTGCTTATAGGAAGTTCGGCCTTTATTTTCAATGAAAAAAATGTCTTGGTACACTAGATGGCATTGCTTCTTCACAGATTTCTGATAAAAATAGAAATGAGGTCAGACCAAGAATGAACGACCACCTAAGCTCTGAGTAATTCTGATACCAAGGGCAATTTCCAGTTAGAAAATCTTATATGAATTTTTAATCTTGCTCAGCTCTTTTAAAAAGTCCTTTATCATAATAAGCAAATGCTCTATTCTTTCCAAATTTACTGTTTCTATCAATCCATTGTTTATAAATTGAAAATCATAGATAATTGAATACAGAATTCAATTATTTGGTTTTGTATTCCTTCAGTGAGTTGGATCACAATCATGATTATCCACTGGTGAAGAAAATAAGGTATAAAAATAGTTGTGGGGTGTTTGCATGGTGGGGGAGGATTTTTAAGATAAGAGCAAATTGTTTCATTACTTGAAATGAAATATAACAAACATAGAATCTCAGACTTTTGGCAATGATGAATGTAGAATGTTTAATGAAAGGCATATTAATTTTGTCTCAATTTCCCCAATAACACCATACCAAGAATAAGATACAGATGTTATACAGCTCTTTTAATTTTAGGAGTCAAAGAACATAACTAATGGTCCAATTTTCAGGATTTAAATATGATAAGTATTGTTAAGATGGAATTTACAGTCGAAGTGTCTCGTAGTGTGTGGAATAGCTATGGATTATTTTTTAGTCCTAAATTTAATTACACCAGACTTATAGATTGCTAAGTTATTAATGATATTTTTCAGGACTAAAAGCCTAATCCATACTGAAATTGAGGTTGTACCAAACAAGTCTCCTGTAATTATTCTGCCCAGTTTTGCATTTCAAAATAACCATTTTGAATATTAGGCATTAATATTAGGCATTGTTTATTGACAGCTAAACATGTAATAAATAATTCAAAAATATTGATCAAAATATTCCTATTCATTTATGATAGTATTTTAACATCTAACATAAGAGAAAGTAAAGAGTCATATGTGCAAGCAAATTGCTACAACTGAATGGAAACTTATCATATTTTGTCTCAGATTTGATTCATCATCTTAATTATTCTCATTTTTCTGACTTAGTGGAAGGGAAAGATAGTGTCAATAAGGAAGAATACCAACCCTGACCTCCACACACACCAGCATTTGCTAATGCAGTCATTGACAATAATGAGAGCAATGAGATTTCCCGCCTTCAGAGAAGTGATGGAGGCATCCATATTAAACAGTCACATCGGCTGGCCCTGATCCTATCCATATATAAAGGAGAATTTCCCTTGCTCCCTTTCTATTCTTTTTCAGTTCTTGGGTTAATTGAGATGTGTTTAAAATTATTTCGATCTATTTGTCTATCTTCTATCTAAAGAGCTGTGGTGGCTGGCTGAAGGTTGACTCAGCCTTCCATCCTTCTGAGGTCGATAAATGAGGACCCAGATTCTTGGGGGTAATAGGCTGATTCTGTAAACCACTTAGAGAAGGCTGTAAAGCACTGTGAAGCAGTATATAAGTCTAAGTGCTATTGCTATCTATCTATCTATCTCTATCTATCTATCTATCTATCTATCTATCTATCTATCTATCTATCTATCTATCATCTTTCTACCTACCTACCTACCTACCCATCCATCCATTTTATCTATCTATCTATCTATCTATCTATCTATCTATCTATCTATCTATCTATCATCTATCTATCTATCGTCTATTTCTATTTCTATTTCTATCTATCTCTATCTCTATCTCTATCATCTCTATCTCTCCATGCACTGAACAGTTAATGGAAAATCTCTGAACAGTTGTCTACTTTTCCATTAATAGGGTAACTTTTTACACAGTAAAAAGCCTACTTCATCAAGCTTATATCTTAAAGAATAGTTGCAAACCTATTCTTATCATTTAGACTTTCCAATAGTCTCCTCCTTCTCTCTTGCTTTTTTTCACATTACTCCTCATTACTGATTTTATTTCTGAGCTACAAACATATTGTGTTACCCAGCTGAATATACCACTTCTACATTTCTGGCCAGAACTTTAAAAGATAAAAGTTTTAAAGAAATCTATTCGATGCAAAGATACCTCTGCAAAAGAAGGGTTCCAACATGTGATAAGAGAACTTCACCAAATGTGGAGGGAAATTATGGCTGCAAGTGTGAGGGGAGTAGGCCCTGCCTTCTTTGGATAGTTGGCCGGACAGGTATGTTGGTACAAAACAAATATAAAAAGCTACATCTGTCTTCATGCTTCTGATGGCAAGAAGCTAACTAACTGATGGAACAGCATTTCTTCCTACCGTGGCTGAAAGCTGGCTCTCCGCCCCAAGCCTTGGCAAAATGCCCACTCTCTAGTAGCTCAAAGTAGCCCTGCCGAGCCTGGAAACACATTTCTTTCGCTTGACTTCTCACCACCCTGCAGGAGTTCATGCATTTTTTATCCCTGTCTTTAAAAATATGGTTAGCATGTTCATTAAATGAATAAGTTTATTATTAATTTTAATTTATCTTGTTTATTGAGACCAGCTGTTCATTAACATTTATTTATCTGCTTATTTTGCAGCTAAACCAATTATGCAAAAGATGCCTGGGCATCATGTCCAGAAAGACTTTGTGGGTTTTGACTGCACAGTCCATTAGTACATAGGAATAAAACAATTGGGTGGAGCATCATCTGGCCTTTGAGCTCTCTGTCAGGCCAAGGGTGTCCTTGTGGCATGTAGATAGAGGAGAACATCAAGGATGGTCTCATGTCTTTTACTCAAAAAGATTAGAATTGCACTTCCTCCAAATATTAATTTTAATATTACATGATATTCACAAAAGGAAGTCATGGCATCACCTCCATATTTACTTATGGAAGTTCAAACTTCTTCCCCAGTACCTAGAAAAGTACTATTTATCACTTCCACTCAGACTTGTGTAAATGTTGAAACCAAGTCCATATACAGTATTTTTCCAGGCAATAATACCCATTTTGCTAATATATTCTGGAATTGACTTCATAACTCCTTTACCTACATGGAATAACTTCCCTACAATCTGCAGAACCTCATCCGTGCTGACTCCTACTACACATTACACTTTAGGGGTGACGCTCCTCCTTAAATAGCAAAGCTGATCCTATGAAGTTGAGCCCTGGTGGCACAGCGGTTTGAATGCAGTATTGCAAGCTAACTCTGCCCACAGCCTGGAGTTTGATCCTGACTAGCTCAAGGTTGACTCAGCCTTCCATCCTTCCAAGGTCAGTAAAATGAAGAGTCAGATTGATGGAGGTAATATGCAAATACTGCTGATATTGTAAACCACCCAGAGAATGCCGTAAAGCACTATAGGCTGGGATATAAGTCTAAGGAGCCTGTGTAGCGTAGGGGCTAATGCCTCCTACTAAAGGCAGCAATTAACACCAGCTGCCTGTAATTTCTCTGAGTTCAATCCTAGCCAGACTCAAGGTCGACTCAGCCTTCCATCCTTTCTAAGGTGGGTAAATTGAGGACCCAGTTTGTGGGGGCAATAAGCTGACTTTGTATAAATATACAAAAGTATGAAGGCTATTGCTTAACGCATTGTAAGCCGCCCTGAGTCTCCGGAGAAGGGTGGCATATAAATCAAATTTAAAAAATAAATAAATAAATAAAAAAGTGCTATTGCTAAATGTCCCTTCTCCTGTTGATGCCACTCTCTGGGTCACTGAGCCCACACAATGATCAGGCAGTCTGCCCCAGGAAACTTTAAAAAAACAAGTCCCCCCCCCCCAAATAAAATATTTCTGCCGAGTTTGGTTTTTTCTAATGATTCAATTTAGAAGACTCCATGGATTCACGAAATCAATTTTTGTGATTTAATATTATCCGCGAGACCTCATTCATTTCTTCTACATTTTAATGCTTCGGGAGTAGCTGCTATGAAAACCAGTATTATAATAATAAAGTTTCAATTTGATAAATAAGTTTCTCACACAATTAGCCATAGCAAATAAATGAAAAGGGACAAGGCCATGCGTCAGCAAGCCAATGATCTAATACATTGGCAAGAAATGCAAAAAGGAAGCGTAAAACAAAACCTATCTATGGAAAAGACTAAGATCCAG
Source organism: Masticophis lateralis (assembly GCA_030761175.1). Classification (NCBI taxonomy): domain Eukaryota; kingdom Metazoa; phylum Chordata; class Lepidosauria; order Squamata; family Colubridae; genus Masticophis; species Masticophis lateralis. The sequence continues at coordinate 95,091,390 of JAUDYJ010000002.1, forward strand.
CAGAAAACATAATCCTTGGAGGAAACAGGAGAACAAACTTGTCAACTTGTTCCTTCCCATTGCATCTCCTACACTGCTTCACATGCTATGGAATAGCTTTCCAAGTGGCTATAGGTAAAAGAGAAATCAGCAAGTCCCTTCCTTCTTCTAGCATGAACAGATCTCCATTTATTAGATGGCTTGGATCCAAACCTTCATGCTTAAAACAAGGCGAGGTTCTCTTTGCACTGAGGAGAGTGAACATACGGACTGGAATGCTAATCATTACTTTGCTACTTAGAAAACATGTGAGTCTCCAAGGCAACTTTTTAGAAAATCTTGGATGTGCAGACACAAAATGGCTAGGAGCAGATTTTTTTTATTATTATTATAGTAAATGAGGTTGTGCATTTATCTTATATCCTTGCCCTGGTATTAATACATAACTGAGTTTAATTTATCTAATAAAGTTCTGTTTCTACAATGTTAATATTATGTTACCTAAACAAAGAAATTAATTAATTTACATTTTAAAAAAATAATCTAGGCTGACTTGATTGCCTGAAACTGGGAAAATGAAACCTTGTACGAAGGAGCAACTTTGCCATATCTTTTAATGCAGCATTTCTCTGGAACACCCTCTTAGTATACAAAGGGAGCATCACATTATCTAAAACTCTCCCTGAAGGGAAATAACTCTGCCAGTTCATTCCTTGAAAATCATGGATATTATTTACTCCTTCAGCTGTCAGAAAAGGTCCAATACATTGGGGTTTAAATGAAATTCACTTTAGGGGAGGAAAAGTCAATTTTGAAAGCCAACACATTCAAGAGGATCAACTCATAAGATTTGCCAGAGGTCACAATAGGATGAATTTCATCCCTTTGCTTAGGGAGGCAGATTAATTTTCAGGAATGTGCATTCCATAGCCTATAACAACAGCTTATTCAGTCTCCAAACAAATTCATATTTCATATTTCATATTCGTATCTCTCTCTCTCTCTCTCTCTCTCTCACACACACACACACACACACAGAGAGAGAGAGAGAGAGAGAGAGAATATTGTGCATAGATATTTGTTTGAAAGAGAAGGCAATGCATGATTATCAATAGGAGCTATGCCTGAACCAAAAACCCATTGAGTCTCTTGTAAATTGGAGCCATCAAAACATACCTATTTGTTTCTAAATGGGCAAGAGGGGAGGAGGTGCACACATTTATTAAGAAACAGGATTTAGAAGATGGTGAAAGGAGATACTCATAAGAAATCACAAGTCAGACTACTAACTGGCACAATAAAACAAAATTCTTCCTGTATAAACAAAACATCTCCTAGCAAACTAAAGCTAAAGCATCTTTATGAAAATATGACTGAAATGATATCTACCAATCTCTTGAAGTCAACAGAAGAAAATTACAAAGTAATTGTAAGTTATAGCATTTTCAAAAATTCTTAATCAGACAAGATTATTTTTTTTAAAAATAGGAAGAGCGTGTTTGAGGTTTGCTTGAAAGAAGGCATAATGTAACACCAATAATCATTGTGCAGTTTTTTCTTCTTCCCAACATGGATTGAGAAGAATCCTTGGTGCAATTTAAGAATACTTCTATACTTAACTGAGTCCAGTATTAACCCTGTACATTCTCCTGACACTTTAGTTAAGACTTCAACGTGGTGCAGGTCCAGTTAAAATGCAAACCAGGTTTGCCTCCCCACTTCGTGCTTAATCTCCGGAATGTTTAACCATCTTGCCTCAAAACTTCACTGCGATGATATGGCAATTCCAATATCCTTTTGAGTCCCCCAAGGGAAAAGATGAATTCGAATAAACAAATGAATAATTGATTATCAGCCAATTCAAAAGTATGCCAAGTCTGTGAGAATTCTCTTAATTTCCATAACTTACTTCAACTGTATGTTTATCGCTGTTGAGACCTCACATCAGAAGCCCATAAAGTCGGTGCCATCAAGATTCCAGACCTTTCTCTGTTAAATAAGTATGGCACACATCTAGAGATGAAAATAAACCACGAGTGAGCCTGGTTGTCTTAAAAATCTAGTCCTAACCCACTAATTTCTTTCCTGTCCTACTTTATCTCTTCCAAGTTTGAATGACTCTTTCAAACAAGCATCTGGAAGTTAGAGTGGGATGTTCCCACATCCTTTTGGCTCTGGAATGTGCTCCCCATTCTTCATGATTTGTTGCTGTCTGAAGAGAATGAGCTATCTATCTGCCAGGCAGCTTTTACCCCAGGGAGGAGGCTGTAGCTATGGACATAATTTATTCCAGGAAAGATGGGTAGTATTTAACTGTTAATGCTATCCTGTGAGTTATACATGTTACCCTTCAAATGCCTGCAGGGAGTTACATGACAGGTGCATATTTCACTTACAAAATATATTATATTATTTTAAATTAAAATACTCTCTGCAATTATTGCATCTGGCCTGTCAATATTGTTTTATGTCCCCATTTCTTCTCCCCTTCCTCTTCCCCCTCCAACATTAGTTACTGATTGTTCTCCTGAAGCCACACATAAACATCACCTTTGCATGTGCTTGCTCAGCTCCTCTGTACATCACAATTCCTCATTAGCTATGGAAGCTTTGAGACAGAAGTAAGCTGTACTTACTCCTTTTCCACCTGCTTTTTTCCTTGCCCTAATGTAAAACAAATAATTTAGCTTTTGGGAAAGAATATGGGGCCGTAGCTATAGAGCAAACGACCAAACAGAATGGCCCAAACAAGGAAGATAACTTTCTACATTTTAAAATAAAGACAGCAACACATAACACTTCCATCTAGAGACTAAAATTACCTGAAAACACTATGGCTTGTTTTTCATACACCGTAATGCTGTAAGAATAAAGAATCAGAATCAGAATAGAGCTGGAAGGGACCTTGGATGTCTTCTAGTCCAGCCCCCTACTCAAGCAGGAGACCCTATACCATTTCAAATAGGTGGCTGTCCAGTCTCTTCTTAAAAATCTCCAGTGATGAAATACCCACAACTTCTGACAGCAAGCTGTTCCACTGCTTAATTGTCCTCTCTGTTAGGAAGTTTCTCCTTAATTCCAGGTTGCTTCTCTCCTTTGTTAGTTTCCATGCATTATTTCTTGTCCTGCCCGCGGTGCTTTGAAAATAAATTGACCCCCTCCTCTTTGTAGCAGCCTCTCATATCCTGGAATACTGCTATCATGTCCCCACTAGTCCTTCTTTGCTCTAGACTAGCCAAACTCAAGTCCTGCAACCGTTCTTTGTATGTTTTAGTCTCCAAGCCTGTAATCATCTTAGTTGCTCTTCTTTGCACTTTTTCCAAAGCCTCAACATCTTTTTTGTAATGTGATGGCCCAAATTGGATGCAGTATTCCAGGAGTGGTCTTACTAAGGCTTTATAAAGCAGTACTAATACTTCACGTGATTTTGATTCTGTGCCTCTGTTTATACAACCAAAGATTTTATTAGCTTTTTTGGCTGCTGCTACTGCACACTGCTGACTGATGTTTGAGTGTTTGTCCATTAGGACTCCAAGGTCCCCACCCCCCACCCACAGTTACTGTTTTTGAGCCAGGTTTCACCTAATCTGTACTTGTATCTTTGGTTTTTCCTGCCCAGATGTTAAACCTTGCTTTTCTCCACATTAAATTTCATGCTGTTGGAGAGGGCCCACCCAACAATTCAATAGATTCCAATATTATTCTGTTTCCAATATCTAGCAGTTCAAAGGTTTCTGTTTCTTTTCTTCCTTCCTCTTCTTTCTCTTCCTCCTTCTTCTTTGAAAAGGTGTTATTTGCCTAGGGAATTCCGTGAGCACATCTTAGTGAATTAGCTTGTAATTTATATAAATTTCAGTTCTTGGAAATGAGGAATAAAAGGTTGTTAATAATTGGAAGATAACTAAGGCCTTCAGATAATCCAGAAGATGGGACGTGTGTGATCAAAACACCCCAAACATCTTCTATAGGCTGCAGTACAGAAATAAATGACCCAATGACAAGGGTCACTCTGTTAATTTTCAGTTTATAAATTCTGCACTGATAATCACGTTCAGCAAGTAAAGCTCATTAAGGTTCATATTCATTTCTGATGATTAAAATACAGATGAAAGAAATTGCACTGACAGCATTTTACACAGGGATACTTTGGAGTGAAACGTGACTTAAATGCTGTTTCAGATGCCAAACAGATGCCTAATATAATTAAAGTTCCCAATAGTGCAAAATGTTCCTGATGCCCATTAATTCTATTGTTGCATTTGAGGCTGGAAAAATTCCCAGCTACACTGAACTTGCAGGACTAGTTGGGAATTTGTCTTATATGACTGGAAGAATTGGTCTCATATGATAGAACCAATGGCACTGACTTTGCCTAATGAGTCTCACTTCTCAAGTGAGTAATAAAATCAGATCCTTTTGACAGATATCGAAGATTGGCATAATTAGTACATGGGATTTATCTGGGATTCCCAAATCTTTCAGCATCATGTTCCCTTTCTAAATGTTTAGAAAGACTAATTGCTCCCTACCCAAATGTATATTAATTCTGTCTGCTATTTAGCATTGTATTTTTATGCCAATTCCAAAAAGACTGCATCAAAGTATGTATGAGGTTTCTCCTCATTCATCTTCCCAACGACTGCTGCCAAAATTGTTATTGGCCCTCATGTCTGCCAATCTTTACAGCATCTTCCATCTCTTTTCCCATCAGGTCTGATCTTCCTGCCTCTCACCTGACACAGCACCTTCACTTTCTCTCCCTCTTTCTTGCACACCACTCCAGTCTTCCCACTACACACCTGCCAACCCTTCACAGGCCTTATCTCCCTCCTTCTTATCTATGTATTTACCTGCAATGATTTTCCCCATCTGTTAATTTTAATTTGAAAATTAGTATATTTCAATGCCTGTAGTTGTTCCATATTATCCAAATACATTGCTTATATTCCCTATTGGAGTTTTTTTCATAGTCCCTGGAGGGTAGGGCATGCCTCTTGTTTGGGTATTTTACATCTCAATCAGATTGGTGTGGATTAGAAGAAATTCTTTGGATTTTTGAATAAATGTGTAATTCCCTGTAAAGAATGAAATAAACAATGAAGAATCAGGATGTTTCTTAACTCTGTGATTGATTAAGAAAACTGAAGAAAGGAAAATAATCTGTTCAACCACATACATTACTATCTATCTATCTATCTATCTATCTATCTATCTATCTATCTATCTATCTATCTATCATCATCTGCCTGTCTATCTATCTATCATCAATTGTGCCAACTGGCGACTCCCAGGGGGAGGGCCTTCTCTGTAAGGGCTCCAACCCTTTGGAATGAACTGCCCCCTGATATACGAAACATCCCTAATCTCCGTGCTTTCCGCTGTGCCCTCAAGACCCTGATGTTCAATCAGGCGGGGCTAAGCATGTTAACTGGGAATGATTAAAATTTTATTAATTTGGGTTAAACTCTGCTATAATTTTAATTATCAATTTTATGATGTTTATGTATCTTTTATTTTTTCTTGACTGTACACCGCCTTGAGTCCTGCGGGAGAAAGGCGGTATAGAAATATAATAAATAAATAAATAAATAAATTTGTCTGTCTCTATCTATTATCTATCTATTATCTAACAATCTATCTATCATCATTTGTCTCTCTGTCTATCTATTATCTACCTACCTACCTACCTACCTACTTACCTACCTGGTCTGTCTGTCTGTCTGTCCGTCTGTCTCTATCTATCTATCTATCTATCTATCTATCATCTATCTATCTATCTATCTATCTATCTATCTATCTATCTATCATCTATCTATCTATCTATCTGTCATCTAATTTCTATCACTACTAGCAAATATGGTAACAGGAGAGGTCAGGGGCTCCTTGGTTATTTTTTATCATACTAGCTGTTCATCCAGCTGCTTAAAATTTAGCAGGTTTTATTCTTGAAGCTTAGATGCATCATGTCTTTTACTGAGGATCATTTCACTGAAGAACATTCTTGTAGGACAAAATTACTTTTAGTTTTGTTTATTATACTGCATGAAAAGTGTTTAAATGTAAACAGTTTTGTTATCTTCAAATTTAAAGTATATTTATTTTATAGATCTTTTAAAAATACCGTAGTACGTTCTTGGTTCAAATGTATTGCTAGAACTTTTTAATATAAAACTATTGGCTGCAGACAAAGAGTAGATTTAAACAACCTATGACTATGATGGCGAACCTATGGCACATGTGCCACAGGTAGCATGTGGAGCCATATCTGTAGGCACACAAGTGTTGCGCTACCTCAGCTCCAGTGTGCATGTGTGAACTGGCCATCTGATTTTCGGGCCTTCTGGGCCCACTGGAAGTCAGGAAATGGGCCATTTCTGGCCTCTGGAGGGCCTCTGGGGTGTGGGGAAGGCTGTTTTCTCCCTCCCCATGCTCCTAGAAAGCCTCTGGAGCCTGGGGAGAGCAAAAAACAGGCCTACCAGGCCCACCAGGCCATCACATGCCAAAAGCAGGGTGAGTATGGGGGGGTGGGTGGGTCACATGAGCATACCTGGGGGGCAGGGTGTGGGGAACATTGAATTATGGGTGTGGGCACATATGTGTGCGACCCCCCTGCGCTCCCCCTGCTTTTGGCACACAGTGGCAAAAAGTTTAGCCATCACTGACCTATGACATTGGGTACTAGATCCAGAAGAAAACTTTCAATTGAGATATAACTTTCAAAAAGTAAAATTCCTAGTCATCTATTAAATTTGATTTAATTGAGATATTAAGAGAGGAAACCATTCCTTGCAATTTGAATTTTAGTGGGAATCAACAATTAGAATGAATTTTATGCTATTTTGATTGAATAACTATGGCATCCATATCTGTATTGGATAACCAATGGCTATGTGACTGGTGATACTGGGAGCTTTAAGACAAAAATGTGTAGGACACTTTTATTGAGAAAGTCTACTTTAGTGAATAATTGCAATAATAATTTATTCATATCACATTCTTATGCAAATAATACTTCAAAGTATTGGCTGACTAAAATATTTCAGAAACAGTAACAAGAAGGTGGATGGCTGCATTGCATTAGGCCTTATCTTGAAGGCTATATGGCAGTTACAGCAACTTTTACTATTAGAGTAATGTATTTATTACTACCCTACAACCAGACTCTGATATTTTCTTTTCTTTTCTTTCTAGTTATCAGACTGTTTCCTGGTCCGTTTGGGAGTCTTGCATTCAGCACATTTCAGCTAATCGAAGCACATGAGTGATTTTTAATTAAATATAAGTTGTTTGTTTCTCCAACTCTAAAGCCCTAATTAAAAAAACAAACAGCATAAAATTTCAAGTTTAGAAGCATCAAGACAGGAAGCAGTACAGAAATGCTGACTTTCAGAGAACAAATTAGAAACATTTATCAGCTCAGGAATCTGCTCATTTATGCAGATTGGTCACAAGTAAGGAAGGAAGATGAGGGAAGGTAATAGCCTAGCAAGTCATGTGAGAAAAAGAGTTTTCAAGATCTTGGGTTTTTATTTAATGATTATTTTTTATAGTATGCTTGTTGAGATTTGTGTTGTGGGTAAAGTGTGATATTATTCCTTGACAACAGGATACACAGAAGATATGAAAGATGCCACAAGATTCAGATCCAACCCTAATTTGGTGCTTTAAAAAAATAAAGTAAAAATCTAAATTCATTCAAGATTTCAGTTCACTAGAAGGTAAAAGGTAAAGGTTCCCCTCATACATATGTGCTAGTTGTTCCCGACTCTAGGGGGAGCAGTTCCCGACTCTAGGGGGCAGTGCTCATCTTTGTTTCAAAGCCAAAGAGCCAGCGCTGTCCGAAGACATCTCCGTGGTCATGTGGCTGGCTTGACTAAATGCCAAAGGCACACGGAACCCTGTTACCTTCCCACCAATGATTCAAACCATTGAACTGCCAACCTTGCGATCGATAAGCTCAGTCTTAGCCACTGAGCCACCGTGTACCTTCCCAGTTCACTATACCTAGAAATAAATAAATAGCTAAATCCATTTCTATTTGGGAGAATTAGATGTGATGTGCAAGAATAGCAGTTCTTTCTAGAAAGGTTATACGTGATAATTTTCAGATAAGCAGATGGAAACGAATGTGTACACTGGATATGTTTAGATTTTGATTATTTTTTAAAATAGCGAACTATGGTTTTTATTTTCAGCTAAGCTGGAATTTCAGAAAAGAACATGCAAATTCTTGATTGTGTTTTCCGAAGAATTGTGAATGACATACAACAGAGAGATCATCCTAGGTAATTACAATCCTCCGCCCTGACAAAATGTCAGATTCAATCCTTATAAACGCAATCTTCAAATCTGAGGAAAGTAGAAATTAGTCACCTATCTACCTTTTGGCATTTTGTTTTGCTTTTTGCAATTTCTATGCAAATACCAGACACGCAGACAGCCTTATTTAAATAAGAAATATACTATCAAATCGTAGTCGTGCATCTTGTTTCTCCTAGCAATTTGAAAGATGCACAAGAAAATGTCCTCTCCCGATAAGTAATAAATGATACCATGTGGCTGCTGTCATTTTGAACTGAATGTTGTGAAACCCGTATCCAAAATATCAAGGAAACGGCAGGGGTGGAGGAAATTCCATCTTTCAGAAATGTACAGCTGCCAGTTTCCCCCCATCAATATAATTAAACTAACACTGCATTTTCTCCTTCCCTGGTGGCTTGTTATGCAGAGCAAGCAAGAATTACAGCTAGAAGCTGCAAAGTCTAAAAGTAGAAGACCTCTTTCAGTGGCAGCAAAGGAATGAAATATTCCTCAATAATAGCATAGTAACATTTTGCTCTAGTAAAGACTCCTGGAAAGCCAAACCCAATATGGAAGATTAATCCTACGGAAGGAAGCCAAAAAGCACTCCTCTACAACTGGAACAAGGTCAACTTTTAGCAACGATTCTACTACTGTGGAATTCTTGGTGCTCTGTTAGTTTGTTATTTGCTTGCAGAAGTTTCATTACCCAACTAGGTAATGTCTTCAGTGTAAATGAGTGTTTGCTGCCTGCTTATATAGAAAAGCTTGCCCTGCCCATGCAGGACAAGCTACTTGCAGAGCAAGCTGGCAGGGCAGGGCAAATTATACCAAAAAATATCTTAAAGAAAGAAAAATGGGAGACGGCTGATGAAATTGGTGTGGATGCACGAAGAGAAACAAAGAGGATAAGATTAAAAACTGAAAAGAGGGACACTGAGCTGTGGCGGTGCAGAGGTTAGAATGCAGTACTGCAGGCTACTTAGGCTGATTGCTCATTGCTGGCTGCTTGCAGTTTGGCAGTTCGATTCTCATCAGGCTCAAGGTTGACTCAGCCTTCTATCCTTTTACCGAGGTCGGTAAAATGAAGATTGTTGGGGGCAATATGCTGACTGTAAACTGCTCAGAGAGGCCTGTAAAGTACTGTGGAGCGGTATCTAAATTTAAGTGCTATTGCTATAAAAGAGAAGCAGAATATCAGAGAGAAGCCTGAATCTGGAAGGATGTGGTGAGGAAGGTTAAGGCCCCGAAGGACTTGAAGATTTCAATGAATGCCACCTATATTTTTATTTTTTAAGCATACTGTGGATATATACAAAACCAGGAGACTGTCAAGGAAGCTAGCTGTCCTGCTGGTAGGAGATAATGGTAAAATAGTGATGGGCCAAAGGGAGAAGGCTGAACTGCGTAATTCTTATTTTGTATCTGTGCTCCTATGGTCTAACCTGCCACAATGTGGGGCAGAACAGAAGTGAAGATCAAAATATGTAAGGGATTTGTGAAAAAACCCTCAGTTGTTTTGAATGACCAGGAACTGGTAGATTATGTCCTAGGGTGCTAAATGAATTTGTGATTGTGATCTCAGAATGAATTGTAACTTTAAAAACTCATGGAGTACAGGAAAAATGACAAAGAGACAAAAGACTAAAGAAGAAATTGGTGTTCCAACATTTTAAAAAAGGGAATAAAGGACATCTTGGAAATGACACACCAATGTTTACCATCAATACCTGGGAAAATTCTAGAAAAGATGATCAAGGAGTAGATTTGCAAATGTTTAGAAAAAAGAGAAACCAGTATAGTTTGTTAAAAACAGGCCATGCCAGACAAATCTTACTGCTTTTTTTCACAAAACGTGTACAGTAAATTAGTAAGTGAAGGGAATATTGTAGATGTAGTTTATCTAAACTTCTGTAAGGCATTTGGAAAAATTGATAAAATAGAATGATGTAGGATGGATGGACCCACTATCAGATGGGTTTGTAGTTGGTTGAACAACCATACCAAATGTATGATCCTCAATAGATTTGTGTTTACCTGGAAAGAGATATACAGTGGGGTGTCTCGATGTTCTGATCTTGGTTGTTTTTCAACATTTTCACAAATGACTTAGATGACGGATAGATAGGATGCTTATCACATTTGCAGATGACACAAAGCTAGGGCATTGCTAACATCTCAGAAGGTTTGAAAGGATCTTGATACATTTGAATTTTGGGGCCTATACAATAATATGGAGTTCAGGAAAGAGAAGTATATAAGTATATAGTTAGGCAGGAGAAACCAGATGAACAATTACAAAACAGATACTTGGTTTGGCAGTAATATTTGTGAGGAGGATTTGAATGCTCTGGTAGACCACAGATTAAGTAATAGCTAGCATCTCTTCTGCAGATGCAGAAGAACCAATGCAATATGGGGCTGCATCAATAGAAGTATAGTTTTGAGATTACAGGAAGTAATCATTCTGCTTTATGTTGCATTGGTTAGATCCCATCTGTAATACTGTGTCTAGTTCTGGTTGCCACAATAAAAGAAAGATGTTGAGGAACAGGAAAGAGTCTACAGAAGAGTGACACTGATGGTGAGGAGCTGGGAGGATAAGTCCTATGAATAATGATTAAAGGAACTGGTATGATAAGTTTCAAGAAGAGAAAAGTAAGGGGAGATAGGGTAGCACTCTTCTAATACCTGAAGAACTGTCACAGAGAAAAGGGTATGGACTTGTTCCTTAGAGCACCTGAGGGAAGGGCAAGAATCAATGAATGGAAACTTTACAGAGTGAGAACCAAGCTCAAAATAAAGTGGAATTTTGTGATGGAGAACAACTGAGCTGTGGAATAGCCTGTCTTGTTCCATCACTAGAGGTTTTTTAAAATAAAAGCTGCTAATTTGCTTGGCATACATATATGCACATGAATATATATCTCTATCTCTATCTCTATCTCTATCTCTATCTCTCTCTATCTCTATTTACCTATCTATATAAATATATAAATATATCTACCCTGTCATAGGATTGGACTAGGACAGATGCCCCCAGGGACTGGTTCCCTGGAGAAAGATTATTCTGAGGACCAGAGGGGGCATGGTTTTGCGTGCTGCCTGCATCATGCAGATGGGGCTTTGCTTGTTTGCTGGCATGCTGCGGATTGGTGCCAGTCCACAAACTGGGGTTGGGGACTAGATGATCTCCAAGATTCCCTCCAACCATATGAAAATGACCAATATAAAAAGACCCTAAAAAATCTTGAAGTGAAAACAACCAATACCTTTTAAAGCTGAGTGGTGGCAAAACCATCAATCTGCCATTTCATTCTGATAGGGAAAGAAGAAGCGCAGAGTCTAATAGGAAGAGGGAAGTGCATATATCATTGGGAATAGCAGCCTAGCCTGACAAGAGGATTCCCTGGGGAGCCTTAATAAGGTGCTACATAGCCTAAACCCACTGGAAATCTAATGGATAAGAGTGAATTATGGTAAGTCGTTTCCATCAGCTGAAAGCTCTTTCCTTTGCTCTCACCTCTGCTGTGTATAGTAGATGCCTCATATTCCCAAATTCATCTTCCTGATCTTCTCCATGGAAAGCAATTGGGTCTTAAACTTGGATTAAGAGTTAGGGGAGAGGGGAGAAGAAGGAGAAACATGCATTAAAATGGATAGTGCAGCGCTCTGCTGAATTAGACCATAATTCTGGTTGTATGTTATGTGACTTAGCCTTAGGATGGAAGTTTTGCTCCAGTGACAGATTCTGTTAAGGAAGGATAAGAATAAGAAAGTCCACAAATTCAAAAGAAACCAGAAGTATTTGTTGCATTTCTGTGATCACTGGGTGATGAACCACCTCAGCTTTAGGAAAGGTTGTCAAGAGTCATGGAGGGAGCCAGCTTTCATATTATATTAGTCTTAAAGATTTGGGGTGTATCTGCAAAAAGAAAATGGCATCGTTAGAATGGAATTAGATTGTTAGAATAGGACTAGGGGAGACATGATAGCAGTGTTCCAATATCTCAGGGGCTGCCACAAAGAAGAGAGAGTCAAGCTATTCTCCAAAGCACCTGAGGGCAGGACAAGAAACAATGGGTGGAAACTAATCAAGGAGAGAAGCAACTTAGAACTTAGGAGAAATTTCCTGACAGTTAGAACAATTAATCAGTGGAACGACTTGCCTCCAGAGGTTGTGAATGCTCCAACATTGGAAGTTTTCAAGAAGATATTGGATAACCATTTGTCTGAAGTGGTGTAGGGTTTCCTGCCTAAGCAGGGGATTGGATTAGAAGACCTCCAAGGTCCCTTCCAGTTCTGTTATTCTGTTATTCTAAATGAAGAATCAGAGAACTAGTCTCCCGAAATATTGAACCTGAATTTATTATAGCAACCAAGTTCATGATTTGGTCTCTCTTTGTGTATAGAATGTATACCTCAGTCTAACCAGGTTCTTCCAGGTTTTTGAGGATTACAGATTCTTGAGGATTAAGAGCCCTGGTGGCACAATGATTAGAATGCAGTGTTGTAGGCAAACTCCGCCTGCAGCCTGGAATTCAATCCTGACGGGGCTCAAGGTTGACTCAGTTTCCATCCTTCCAATGGTCCGTAAAATGAGGACCCAGATTGTTGGGGGGCAATATGCAAATAATGCTGACATTGTAAACCACTCAGAGTGTTGTTAAAGCACTATGGGGCGGTTTATAAATCTAAGTGCTATTGCTATTCTTCCTTCCTTATAGTGCATCAGATCTCTCATCCTTTTGCATATGAAGCATATGAAGGCCAACAGATATTTTTTATATATTATCAGTTTCCCAAATATGCATTTTGGCCCATTCATTTTAAAGGAATGTTTGATTTTAAAAAGTGTTGGAGAATATAATTTGACCCCATAGAGATTTCATTAGAGGCTCCATATTTCTCATATAATTTTGATTCCAGTGTTGAACGATGGCTGTTTAAATAATTCAATTAGCTTACATACGAAGAGCTTAAAATCTGTTTCCTTAAAATTAAAACAGGGCTAATTGTTATTTTGAATTATTTCAAGTAACTAAAATGAGTGATTTGAAACTAAACTGTTGTTATGGTTGCCTGTAATTTACAGTTGTCTATCTCCAATCCAAACAGGCTTAAATTCCTGGTGGACTGCTTTTAAAAAATAATAATAATAACCAACTTTCTTTTTAATATTGACCTCCAATAGCTTATTGTGCCACAGTAGTGATGTGATGTCACAACAGAAATGGAAGTAATGTTTTGTCTATATAAGGAGGAGAATTACCTAATTCTTAATAGCTATGCCAAATAAGAATGTCAAAGGCACATTTTGCTTCTAAATACTTTTAACAAATGCTTCAACAAAGAGCCAAATTTTTGTAGCATAATCTGGTGAGGCTCCATGGATAATAATAAAATAAAAAAAATTGTTATGCTTTGGGCTGCCAAATCCTGTTTTAAATTTTCCTCAGAATTTTAACCTCACTACTGGAGAAAGAAACGGTTCCCATTAAGTCCTAAAAAAATTCCTTAGTCCTGATTGTGTATTTCCCATAGGGCATTTTTTCTCATTGTAAAAATATATTTGACTTTTCCAGACAACTGTAGCCCATGTAAAGTTTTATTTTGTACAAAACAAAAACAAAAACAAAAACAAAAAAAACAACCGCAGCCTTGAGCTTTATTGTCCTACATACTTGGCTTCCTTGAACTGATCCATGTTTTGTTCCTGTTAATATGTTTTTTTCTATTCTACTTACGTAGAGTTTCAACTGGAGGAAACTCCTCCAGTTTCAAGTTTTCTTACGAACAGAAAACTTGAAACTGGAGGAGTACAAGAAAAGATGTCTCCTTAATGGCCAGACACGCTGAAGAATAATTTTTAAGAAATATCCTTGAAAGATGGACAAAAATAAATCAAATCTATTATTATTATGATTGGTTGCACAGCCAGACAGATGTTTACCATTCTTATTCACCTAAGGTTGTTAGGTGAAAACAATTGGGTTGTTTTAATTCTCGGCCGAATAATATTTAATAATTTTTAATTGTTTTTAACTTTTGTATACCATGTTTTATTCTGGCTGTTCACCGCCCTGAGTCCACAAGGAGAAGGGCGGTTTATAAATTGAAATAATAAATAAATAAATAAATAAATAAGGTTCTTTCTCCCAGGATCTGTGAGAAGCGGATGTAAAGATTTCATTGCAGGATATAAGCTTTCCAAGTAACACTGCATTTTACAATCAATTGATGGTGATTTACGTAAGTAGACGGATGTTTGAATGTAAAGCAGAGTATTTTGGAAAGGAACAGACTGGACACAATACTTTACAGACACAAAAACCAAAACATGAAATGCTAATGAATCTTTTTCTAGTGAATCACAGCAAATAACATTCTAATGAAAGAATGTCACTATGGGCAGGTGAAGCTAAGAGCTTTGAAACTGCTTATAACTCATTCACGTCCTTAGGCTTCCACTGACTGGCTGTCCAACACTATTTGTGCTTCTTGGTGCAATTTACAATTTATGCGCCTTTTGTTTGGACAAATGCATGCCTTTCCTCCTGTTTATTCATTCTTAAATTTGCTGAGTAGGCATCAAAGCTAGAAAAGAACTTTATATCCCATTTTGGCATAACTGAAAAAGACTGTAACATTGGCTAGCTTTATTGGTGTGGTTTTCCAGCATAGAAAAGAAAGTACTTTAGCCATCTAATGTTCAAAAAAATGTTTATTATTAGTGTAAGATTTAATTAATACCACCACCAAAAGAAAACTCCTTGACAACCAGAAGCTGCATTCTTCTTTTAAATTTTTGTAAACTCTGAAAAGTATAGGAGACTGTGATGACATGTCATCCCTCTGGGCAGGGATGGAAATTTTCGTCTCTGTCCCCCCCCCCCCCCCACACTTTTATACTGGGAGTTAAATATGGTTTGTTCTGAAAAATAATAAATTAAGCTTTTGAAGACTTCAATCACCCATTTCACATTTTAATTTTTGTACTCTGGAGGCTTGATGGATAAGGTGCTTTGATGGTTCAGTCCAATTCACAAAACAATTCACAAAGAGAAACCATATAAATGTGTTTACATGTGTGTGAATGCCTGTGTTTACATATGTGTGAATGCCTGCATGTGTTTACATGTGTGTGAATGCCATGCTTTCCCACATGGCTGTTTGATTAGCTGTAGATAGAAATATTTTCTGTGGACCTTCCACCAGGAACTGCTTTCAAAGTAGCCACTCCTGAAAGCATGGAGGGAAGGATTTTTTGCTTCCTCATCAGATTCTTTTTAGATGCATTGCCAAAACTATGCGTACAAGCAGGGGCTTTTCACCGACTTCTGCAAAAATTCTGTGAGAATTGTGGACTAGATAGGGATTTGGCCCAGGGGTGGATTCTACTTACCATTACTACTAGTTTGCAACGGGATTTCAGAAGCTTCTGCGCATGTGAAGATTGTCAGTGACGACATCCAAGTGGGTGGGCGGAGCCTGCTCCTGGTTTTCCTACCGATTCACAAGAACGGGTCCAAACCAGGGGCAACCCACCATTGGTTTGGCCCATTCAGCCAGGCTGTCTTTATATCCAAAGGCTTAGACTTCAGGAACTCCAGAGCTAATCTTGGCCATGCACTTCTGATTTTCAATGACTGCTTATTTCAGAATTGCAGAAGGAAAGCTAGGTTGCATCTTATTTGTATAATGCCATCATGTATTTTGAGTCAGTATAATAGAATAACAGAGTTGGAAGGGAAGTTGGAGGTCCTCTAGCCAACCCCCTTGAGAATGGCATGAGCAGCTATGACAGTTAAGGGCAGTGGCTATGATAGTTAAGGGCAGACCTGCATGTAGAAGTAGAAGTAGGACTCAGTGGTTGCCCACCTAAAGTCTATCCATGGAATATGGCTTGGAGTCTGTTCTTATTATAAAATAACTACTATGGTTCAGTCCTTATTGCTTCCTATACCTCTGGTCTGGCATGTCCTCACTATGGTAAAATAGTTTTTAATTTTCCACTGAATCAGGGTTCCCCAAAGTGGTCAGAATTGGCCCCAAGGGTCATTGGGTTTATTCAAGGGGTCAATAAACAGCTGAAGGTCAAAAGAGGGTCAGTAAATGTCTGGGGGTCAATAATGGTTGCTAAATTATGGAAGGTCAGTTGGGGTCAATTAATCTTTTGGGGTCTCTGTAGAGCTCCACATTAATCCCTAGTCCTGAAGGTGAGATCGCTAGCGAAGAGTGTTACCCAGGGTTGGATGATCAGCTGCCATTGAGCACAGCCTTGAGTTGTCATTAGGGAGTCTTGCTTTATACGATTGATAATAATTTATAACTTTGCAAAGATTTGTAAAGTAGCATATGTAATGGGTTTGCAAATCTGTATGGTTGTTTGAATTCTGTTTTGGCACTCTCCTTTTTTGCTGCTGCATAATTCACTTTTCTAATGGTTTATAAGTAAGTGAATCATTGTGTGGGAAAGGAATAGCCCAGATACCATCTTCCCCCAAGTGTTGGAACTACAATTCCCCAAATTCCCATTGGCTATGATGGCTGATAATTATGGGACATATAATTTCTACTTTGTTGGCACAGAATGCAATTATTTCTCACACCCTGTAAATCTGATTGAGTATCTGTGTGATGTGGTCAGAAGGAATACACAGAGCATCATCCTTGAAGAGCTGTTATATTCAGGAATGATGATTTTCAAGACAATAATTTATTCCCCCATTCATGAAACATCTTCGAAAACTTCAAAGCATGAACAAGATCAGAAATCTTGCCTTGAAGTCATGTAATTCTCTACAGTCAAGCGTGGCTCACGCTGCTCCATTTGAAGTGCATTTGATGCCTCTTCATCCGAGTGCAGTTAATTATATGGTTCATTCATGGCTTGCATTTTGCATATTGCACATTTTGTGAATGTAACAAAAGAAATATCCCTTACTATATAAATGGATGGTAATTTACAAACCACCTCGCAAATATGTGGTGACAATGTCTGCATTGCTATTATGACTGATTTAAAATATTGTTTGAGAATATTGGGATGAAACTAGTGTATCCCCAATGTTTTCTGTTTTTACAGACTGATAGGTTAATTTACTACATTGAATATTTAGATTTGGTGTCCATCCTTGTAGCTGAGATAGAATCATGAGCAAGGAGAAAACAGTTCGCCACCTAGGTCTTAAATGTGTCCATTTGCTTTTCAGCTTATGACATGACAGTGGCAAGCCTCTGTTTAAACATGTAGAGATTGTTTTTGCAGAATACTTGGAGAATGAAAAATATAGATGGCAGTAGTGCTCACTCTGAAAATTTGACCATTCAAGAATTTCCACAAATGACTTTATTTTCATGCTCACAATTATCCCTAGAGTGGTGCAGTGGTTACAATGCAGTATTGCAGTCTATTCTGAATGGCTCAAGGTTGACTCAGTCTTCCATCCTTCCGAGGTGGGTAAAATGAGGACCCAGATTGTTGGGGGCAATAGGCTCACTCTGTAAACTGCTTTGAGAGGGCTATAAAGTACAATGAACCGGTATATAAGTCTAACTGCTATTGCTATTACTATTGTAGTTGCTATTGCCATTCTTCTGTTATTTAACCAGCTATGGTGTAGTTTAATCCATAAACCAGCTCATGGGGATCCCCAAGTTAGTCTAATCCTCAACATTCTTCTGAATACCTTCTCTTCTTGGGCATGGTAAAGGAAAACAGCTCTTCTTCCCAGAATTGCAAAATATGTAATGTCCTTTACTGAAATCATTGGGTGTAGTTTCAAGGCATCCATAAATGTAATGGGAGCATTTACATTCCTGAGAGAGGGAGGAAAGAATGGTTGAATCCCAGTTCCACACTGCAGTCAGGTTTTAAAATAGCAGTATTTGTGTTGGAGGAGTCTGTTTTAAAGTTTAATTATTGAAAGGAAGACTTTTCTTGTATACCTTTGAAATATGAGCAGATGAATGTCAACAATTACGTTGGGGAAAGTGGATGGCTTATTGCTTAAAGTTTCCTCCAAGCACTGGCTTGGACCATATTTATCCTTTGGACCAAAATATGTCCCCAGCTTTTAGTTATTCTGAAAAATCAAAGTCACATTATTGTAGAATTACTGGACACCACTCCCTAGTTCCTTCTCTGGTGCCTCATTATGGCAGAGGGTTGTTCCTGGAAGAGAGGAGCAAAGGTCAAAAGAATTGTATATCAAGAGGAAGTATTCCCACAGGGTCATCCAAAGAATGAAGTCCAACCTAGGCATCCAGCTAATGCAAGCAGGCACCTATAGTATATCAGACAGTAGTGACATAGGAATATGTTAGAAGTGGTTGATCGTTTTCTAGAAAATGGCAACACAATAATTTTAGACTGCATAGATGACAGCAACAATGGCTTCTCCTACATTGTAACAAGAAAACCACAAGGACACACAATATTACATTGGAGAAGGCATATGTATCAAGTTGCTTAGAGTCATCACCCATCTGATGGCAGAGTGAAAAAATTACTAGAATTCTTTATTGTAGAAATGAATTAAATCCAGTTCTGGACTTTCCTTCCTTCTAGTCAATATTTAATTGCAGATATTCTTACTAGCTATGAATAAAAATAAGTTTGTGTACAATAAACAGAGGGTTGTTTTCCTGAAATTATTATGAATAGAGCTTAAAGAATTAGTTGAGGTAGGGGTGGGTTCTACTTACCTTTACTACAGGTTCGCAATGGGACCGCGCGCGCCTGCACAGAAGCTTCCTGTTGACATCTGGGTCATTGGGTGGAGCCTCCCGTCGGTTTTACTACTGGTTCTTGCAAACCGGTCCGAATCGGGGGCAACCCACCACTGAGAGAGGTATTTAAAATGATCATCCCAAAACATTGCTGTACTTTGTCTATTATTCCTTTAAAGTTGTTGCCTGAGACACATTCATGGTAGTTATTTTTTGTAGTATATTTCATGATGATGAAAGATGAAAACAGAATTCCAGAAGTATAATCTATCATTCACTTTCCAACTCGGTCAACTGTACTCATACCATATTTCCTTTGCCCACAAGGAGCACCGCATAACTTATTTACAAGGTTTCTAGTCACAATTACAGTATAAATCACTCATATAGCCAGAAAGAAGCAGTAAAGTTTGACATTTGTTCGTTTTTTAAAAAAATGCTTCAAACATGGGCTACCTTGCCTAGATTGGGTACATCAGCACTTTGCAAAATGTTTTAATTCAAATTTGGGAAGAATAGTCCTTGAGGACTATTTTTAAACCACTTATGAAAAGTACAGAGTATGGATTGATGACTACTCCAATCTGGGAGAGTGACTCAGAGGCCATAAGATATTGTGAGATAAGAGGGAGAAGTGAAGGTTTGAATGTCATTGGAAGTTCAAAGCTCCCTCCTTCTTAATATAGGGTGCCAGAGTAAGAAACAGTTACTCCAGCCCTCATAGTGGTATAGTAGATTTTCCTTTCATTAATGGGAGAAGATGTTAAAGAGCTGAATAGAACAAAGTAGAACAATCTCTGCCTTTTCTTCTAGGACGGGGGTCAGCAACTTTAAACACTCAAAGAGCCACAAAGGTCCTAACCGGAAGCCCCCATTCAATTCTGGAGTGACCGGAAGTCCGGTTCCCCCACCATAGAGTCTCCTTCTAGCACAGCTCCTTTTTCCTTTACCTGTCCTAATCGAAAGCCCTAGCAATTGTGGAGCTGACCAGCAACAGGGAGCTGCAGCAGAGGGATGAAAGAGCCTCCAGAACTACAGGTTACTGACTCCTGTTCTAGGAAATGGTGCATCTTCCATTGTAGATTCTTTGACTAATACATGCCCCACCTAGGTGCCCAATCTCCCTAAAGTTGCTCATTAATCTTATTTTAAGATTTGTAATAACCCAGCCATTATCAATCTTGTTCCATTTACGGAATCTTTTGATAAAACTGCATCAAAACAGGCTCCTGAAGGGTTTTCGTATTATTATTGTTGTTGCCATTTTTTGAGGTAAATATCATGCTGCACGGGAATTTCTGAGCTCATTATATTTGGTAGTCAGATGCACAGCTATTCCTTTAGGCACTGCAGTCTGAATTTGGAAAGGAAGGATGTCTCGTATTTCATTATGATCCTGCACAAGCTGGAGAACACCTGTGATTATTTTTTCTCCTTTAGGAAGGAGTAAGGTTGCTGACAGAAACAAAAAGCCAATTTTGCTGTTTCACGGAACACAAAAGGAATATTTCTTTTCATTGAAATGCATATTTACCCTAATAATCTGTTTGCTTCAGCAGAACATACTTACATGGCTTAGTATCACTGGAAGATGAATGGCACTTGGTAAAAATTATGTGTTTTTTTCCCATCTCCCCTGCAATTGAATGTCAACATTGAACATTAGAGAGCATTTGAATAAAATCCAATACTCTCCGATTCAAATACCTTGTCCCTTCAATTTATTGGCCACCTTTAAAGCGCTCCATGGCTTAGGACCTGGGTATCTTCTGCCACCAATAGCCTCCCACCGACCAGTTTGCTCTCACAGAGAGGGACTCCTCAGGGTGCCGTCAGTTAAATTATGCCGACTGGCGACCCCCAGGGGGAGGGCGTTCTCTGTGAGGGCTCCTGCCTTTTGGAATGAATTGCCCCCAGAGATACGTAACATCCCCGATCTTTGTACTTTCCGCCGTGCCCTCAAGACCCTGATGTTCCAACAGGCGGGGCTCACCATTTAAACAAATTTTAATTGGATAACTTAATTTTGGGTTTTAATTCAATTGGGCCAAATTGTTTAATAATTTTAAATTTTAATTTTATGATGTTTGTGTGTTTATGTTTTTACCTTGGCTGTACACCGCCCTGAGTCCTACGGGAGAAAGGTGGTATAGAAATATAATAAATAAATAAATAAATAAATAAGTCCCCAATAGTAAGTGGCCCATTGGGAACTGGGTCACACAAGCTGCAGGTGAGTATGCAAACTTCATTTGTGGGACTTAGTTTGCATACATGAAACCATCCCCTTTCCCTCCCTGCTGCTGCCACTACTTCTGGTCCACGGAGCCACAAAGTTGGAGTGTGCTGGCTTATAGTAAAGAAGAATGCCAGCAAATATTTTCCAAACTGTGCACATCAGTGTGGGTTTCAAAATTTTTTACTACCGGTTCTGTGGGTGTGGCTTAGTGGGCATGGCATGGCTTGGTGGACGTGGCTTGGTGGGTGTGGCAGGGGAAGGATACTGTAAAATCGCCATTCCCTCCACAATCCAGGGGAAGGTTACTGCAAAATCCCCATTTCCTCCTGATCAGCTGGGACTTGGGAGGCAGAGAATAGATGGGGGTGGACCAGTCAGAATTTTTACTACCAGTTCTCCAAACAACTCAAAATTTCTGCTACCGGTTCTCCAGGACTGGTCAGAACCTGCTGAAACCCACCTGTGGTGCACATATACTCTGCAAATGAATGCTGTTTTCAGTTGAAACAATGGGTATCTTTAAACCACAAAAGACAGATTTCCCAGATATTCAAGTTTTGGACCAGGGAACACTGCTCAATATTCCACGAATGTAGCCCAAATAAACTTTGGGCATAAGAGAGTTCATCCTAAATCCTGCTCACTGTAAATTAGGATAATCCAATTTGCATAACGATAGCAATAGGACTTAGACTTATATACCGCTTCACAGTACTTTACAGCAGTCTCTAAGTGGTTTTACAGAGTGAGCATATTGCCCCCAACAATCTGGGTCCTCATTTTACTCACCTCGGAAGGATGGAAGGATGAGTCAACCTTGAGCCTAGTGAGATTTGAACTGCCAAATTGAAGGCAGCTGGAAGTCAGCAGAAATAGCCTGCAGTACCACATTCTAACTACTGCACCACTGTGGCATAGTAAATATAGTAGTTGGAAAGTAGATAACCCAGGAGCAAAACACAGCACACAGAGCCTTTAGATAATTAACAGTGGCTTTATCTACAATTAAATATATACAGACTTATACGTGGTAAATACCTTATCATACAGCTACTGACACAAGAGAGCAATGAGATACACGAGAGAGAACAGGTGAGGAGGAGGGAGATGCCCTCTAATGGCTTCACTTATATTGGCAGCTTCTGTCCAGCTTCTTAAAGTGGCAGTAACCCTGCTGCCTCATTCCCATTGTATCAGCTTTCAGTTGCTTCTGCTTACAACTTCTCATCAGTTTACAGCTATTAAATCTACATACCCTGACAAAATACTCAACAAAATTTGCAATCAACATAATGCATTGTTAGAGAGACCTTGATTCAGCTAGTTTGATCTGATTTAGCCACATTGGTAGAACACAATGGAGCAGGATTGTCAAGATAGTACTTGAATGGGAAATCACCAGGAAAGCTATCTGCTAAACTCAGAAGTAAAAAATGCCCCCAAAATTGTTATAGTAAACCATTGCCGAGAAAATGTACTGACTTTAGTTCCAGTAAAACAAATTAATAATTAGCATCTTTAATAGGCTTTCAATTAGGCTACTCATATACTGCCATGGGAATTTCTGTTTGAAAAGGGCAACAGGCAAGTGTAGAATATGTGTATTTTATAGCTTCATCCAATCTAACAGGGTGGCTGCATTTGGAATGGGAAAAATTCACCACAGCCAACTCGCCATGGTTAACTCGCCACAGCCAACTTGCTGCAGGACAATTCAAAAATTCAATTATTTAAAATTTAAAATTATTTTAATTTTTATCATTCACATTTCATTTTGTCCAGTGGTGGGTTTCAAAATGTTTTACTACCGGTTCTGTGGGTGTGGCTTGGTGGGTATGGCATGGCTTGGTGGGTGTGGCTTGGTGGGCGTGGCAGGGGAGGGATACTGTAAAATCTCCATTCTCTCCCCAATCTAGGGGAAGGTTATTGCAAAATCCCCATTTCCTCCTGATCAGCTGCGATTTGGGAGGCAGAGAATGGATGGGGGTGGGGCAAGTCAGAATTTTACTACCGGTTCCGCACACTACTCAAAATTTCTGCTACCGGTTCTCCAGAATTGGTCAGAACCTGCTGAAACCCACCTCTGATTTTGTCCCTCTTTTGGCATCCTTTTTTTAATGATTCTATTCCACTCCTTTGGCTCATCCTTCCATCCTTCTGAGATCAGTAAAATGAGGACCCACATTGTTGGGGGCAATATACTGACTCTGTAAACCGCTTAGAGAGGGCTGTTAAAGTACTATGAAGCTGTATATAAGTCTAAGTGCTATTGCTATTTCCTCAATGTACCGTATTTTTCCAAGTATAAGATGCACCTTTTTACCTCCAAAAAGGGGGTGAAAATCTGGGTGTGTCTTATACTCCGAATGTAGCCCTGCCCACCCACTGGCCCCCACCCTTTGGACATTTTTGGTCAGTTCCAGGCGGCGGGGATCTGGGTCGGAGCACAGCCTGAGGAACAACCCTCTTTGGGATGGTCTGCGGAGGGGGGGATGGAAATCTCCCCTGCAGCTTCGGGGAACATGGCAGGCCCCATGGTTTGCAGCTGGTCATCCCTCTGGCCGCCCAGCAAGCAGCTTAGGGCAGACAATGGTTGCAATGACTTCACTCCCCAGCAATGTGAGGAGCCACCTAAACCCTCTCCGCGCCCAGGAGCCGAGCGAGCTGAACAGGAGCTCCTAAAGTGAAATGTGCCTCCTTTCCAGCCACTGCTGCCCAGATTCCCCAATGCAATTCTCAGAGTTGCTTTCAGGCGGCTGGAGGCCAGTTCCCCTGTAATGTTCAACGGGGAACTGGGAACCATTTTGGATTTGGAGAGGGGATTGCAGCACTGCCACCTGAAAGTGCTTTTCTTCCCATTGCACATTGCAGAGCCACGCGCCCTTGTCCTCCTTCTCAGCAGACTCACCTTCTCTTTCCTCCTGGCCAGATCCACCGCCTGAAACGTGATGCACTTTTTTTGACCCCATGTTTGGAATTGGGAAGGAGATTGTGGGTCTGCCACCCGAAAAAGCTTTCCTTTGGCATCAGGATTCCAAATTGCACATTGCAGGGGAACTGGCCACCTGCCACCTGAAATGCGGCTCTGGGGAGTGCATTGGGGAATCCGGGCAGCGGTGGCTGGAAAGGAGGGACATTTCACTTAAGGTGCTCCCGTTCGGCTCGGCTAGGCTTGGCTTCTGGGTGCTGAGTGGGCTTAGGCAGCAGCAGCGGCAGCTCCTCACATTGCTGAGGAGTGAAGTCATTGTGATCATTGTCTGCCCTGAGCTGCCCGCTGGGCGGCCAGAGGGGTGACCAGCTGCAAATTGTGGCACCTGACTTGTTCCCCAAAGCTGCCGGGCAGATTCCACCCCAGACCATCCCAAAGAGGTTTGTTCCTCAGGCTATGCTCTATCCCTCCCCCCAGAGCATGCGAGGGGTCTCTTTGGGGGAAAGCGAGTAGTCCCTGCAGATCGCAGGAGCACCCTGATAAGTTTTCTGGAAAAGAACTTATCAGTAATCGACACCCTCTTTCCCAGCCGAGTCTCTGAGGCACCTCTCACTTGCAGGAGGAGGAGGAGGAGGAGGAGGAGGAGGAGGAGGAGGGCGGCATAAAGCAGCGCCACCTTAAATGCTGATAGGCAGAGGTAGAATTCTTGTTTTCTTGTTTTCCTCCCCCAAAATTAAGGTGCGTCTTATACTCCAGTGCATCTTATAGTCCGAAAAATACAGTAACTCTTGTTCTGCAGCAAGTTGTCCTGTGGCGAGTTGATCATGGTGAGTTGTCCTAGACCCAGCTGCATAGCAGGACAGGGCAGAATCATATTAAAGAAACACATGGGATAAATTGCCTGATTTAGTAGAGGCCTGCTATTGAAAAAAAAACAATTGGTACAGTTTTGGCTGTATGAAGAGCAGGGCCACTTGTTTTCACTATTCTTTGTTACCTATTAAAAACTTTGATATTTATCATCTCCTCAATTATCTAGCACTTCACTTTCTCTTTCTTTCATCTCTCTCTCTCTACTCTGTCTACAATCACTCATGAAAGTTCTTTCCTTATTTTTGTAATAGAAATCAGAGAAGGTGTATAATGAAGACATATGACCATTTATTTTTATTTCAGAATATACTATTGTATGAGGTTGCCCTATCAGTTTCAAGAAGGTGCATGAGCATTAAATTGTGATGTGGAATGATGTGATGGACAATTGGGTGTGACTGTATTTTGAAGGAACAAACTCCATAGATTATCTCCAGTTTGTGCCTTGTGAAATTAGTTTTTATTTCAGGACTGTCATTCAGAAACGATTCAGCAAACTGGCCAGAAAAACTATACAAGATGTTATGAAATAGAGAAATTTTAGTCTTGGTAAAATAAGATTTTGAATACAACCTTTTCTATTTTTGTTCTTACTCTTTATTATGTTTTAAGATTAGCATAAAAGAAAACAAAGTGCCTTGTGTTTTCATAAGGTTTTGCATTTGTACTGTAGAATTATTTTTTATTTCATTCGGTGGCTTTTTAAAATGGTTAACTACAGTTATGTGAAAAACATTTTTTTCAATGTGCAGATCAAATCAATCATCAATCAGTAAGTCAATCAATCAATCCAAGCTGGAAGATTTCATTTATTTGAGTTTATTTTCCCTGATACATTGAAATGAAATTTCCATCTTTTAGGAGATGAATATGGACGCCATAAGAGAAACTTCTTTCACCAATTAACTTCTTTCACCAATGAAACGTGCTGACTGCCAACTCCACTAATTAGAACTGACAATCTCGATTGTTTAGAAACTGACTCCTGATGAGGGATCTGAAGAAACTGGCCCACAGCAAACTCAAAGGGAAAATTTTGGTCTCTTAATTTTCAGAGATTGAGATCACAGGTTCGCATAGCATTGTTATTGGAAATATTGAATGCTGAGGCTGA
This sequence comes from Masticophis lateralis, assembly GCA_030761175.1. Lineage (NCBI taxonomy): Eukaryota > Metazoa > Chordata > Lepidosauria > Squamata > Colubridae > Masticophis > Masticophis lateralis. The sequence goes on from JAUDYJ010000002.1 coordinate 95,117,559, forward strand.
ACTGTTGGGGTTGTAACTAGGATGAGAAATGTTTCTTGGTTCAATGAACTTAGTATTGATTGTGAGTTGTCATGCTTTGGGGACTCTATGGGTGTCTGTTTTTAATGAGGAATCATGCCATATTGTTCTCTCACATTTTCTAAGACTGCCAGCAATGTCTCTCCATAATATACTTCTTGAAGATCTCTGATGCACTGTTGCAGGTATTCAGAAAATCAGCCAAGATGCACCCAAAGTATGTTGGGATTGTACTTGGATAAAGACCAAGAATAATTCATTTATGTGATTTTAAATTAGAATTTCTGGTGCAAAAGTGCTCCAGGTAACAATTTTCAACGGTAAAGAAATACTGTAGATATAGCCCTCATAGGCAGAACAAGAAAACTTGCTCCTCTTAACCTTCTCTCACCAACCACAGATCATTTTCATCATGTTTCTAATTGAGCCAGTTACATACACTACCATATTTTTCAGAGTATAACATGCACCTTAGTGTTTGGGGAGGAAAATAAGAAAAAAGCTGATTGGCAGATGGAGGCCTCCCGGAATACCCCCAATCAGCTGTTCCCAGAGATGAATTTTAGCAACAGGTTCGTTGGTTGTGAGCTCTGTGCCTTGCTTTTTTTTCTGTCTCTGAAACTTCTGAAACTCTGTTTCAGAAAAAACTTTTTTTTCTGCCTCTGAAACAGCTTCAGAAAAAAATCTGGTTTTTTTCTGAAGCTCTGTTTGGGGGCTTCTTTTCTAAAGCTCTGTTTGGAGGCTTTTTTTTCTGAAGCGTCCTTTCCGATGGTTTTTTTCAGCCTCTAAAACCTCCGTTTGAGAAGCTGGGTAGGCTACATTCAGAGTATAAGACGCACCCAGATTTCGCTAGTTTTCATCAAGTCCCCTGCAATTCTTAAAGTCAATAGTTGAACGTAACATAATTACTGCAACCTTGACCCATTTGAAATTATGAATTTGTTTTTATAATACTGCCATACAAGAATAGTCTTTTACTTAGATGATAGGTTGACAGGTTTCTCTTAGAAACCACATTTATAGTTTTAAGAACCATAGTCATAGTCTCTGGGATTACCCTCTGCCTTCTTATGGCTCTTCAGACATTTGATCTATACCAGATCAATTGATTCTTTCCTTCCGGTCCCAGTTTTTTTAGGCATCTTCTGCAGTATGGCAGCTCATGTTAGGTTGAGAGTCCAACATCTTGAATGTCTAGTTTCCATGGTCTTCTAAGAGTTGTAATCCTGAAGCACCTGGAAAGCATCAACCTGAGAAGTATTCCAGGCTGAAATTCTAGTATACAATAAATCTTCTCTCTTGGAGGAGCATAACATTCTCAACTTCGATTATTTTTTTCTTCATTCCTTCATTTCAGATTTTTTTTTGCTTCCTAGAGTGTCTAAAAGGCTTACCTAGACCAATCTTGGAAGCATCAAGAAAGCTAATGAAGTTACAGAGAAAACACTGAGATGTCACACGGGAGGGATGATTGATGTATTAAATGTTTGTGTATAAAATAAAATAAAATTTCAAAAAAAAAAAAAAGAAAAAGAAAAAGAAAAGAAAGAAAAGAAAGCTGAAGACCTTTAGTAGATTGCGGAATATTATTGTTTGTTGTCATCTCTGTTATAATCTGGTACACTGTGGAGCAGATTTTGGGCCCTGAGTGGAAAGATACCAGAAATGCCCACTTAATTTGTAAATTATCTCTGTTGAACGTGCCTGATATTAAGAAAACATTAATAAATGCATTAATAAAGGTTAAGCCCTATTTTAAGCCAGCCCATGGAAAAGGATTGGGTCCTCTATAACAAATTTGGGCATTAACACAGGATAATAAGGAAAAATAAATGCGACTGATTTTTCAATTCCTTAACATCGTAGTCCAATAATTTCACAGATTCATAGTCCCTGAGTGCCTCTGTCTGTGCTGCGCTCTCTGGAGGACCCTTGAAAGAAAAAGGATAATCTGAGGCAATCTGGACCCAGTTGTGCATGATGAAACACAGTGCGAATGACTACACTGCAGCAGGATCACCAAGGGAATACGTGCATGATATGGATCATAGAATTCTCCTGTAAGCTCTTTCCATGCAGTTGGGTGTATAACGTTCTAACAGGAGTGGTGCAGTGTTTGACAAGGTATTTTAAAACGCTTAAGAGATTCAACAGTACTTTATGATGCAGTGAGAAGAACTGAAGTCAAAGAGTGGGAGGAACCCTTTGCAAACATCCACAGCCTTCCCTGGTTCAAAACTATGTATGATACGCCATCATTGACTTCCTTATAAAAATTTTACTTTTGTACACTGCCCGGACTCCAAGATGAACGTTCATAAAAATGGGATATATAAGTAAAAATAAGATTTGGATAACAAACCTTGAGGATGATGGCCTTTGATAGAATCCTGCCTGAGCGCTTCTCCGAAGATGGTTAAATACTTTGGCATTCAGCAAAGACATTACTTTCCATAAAACATGTCACCTTTATTCTCTCTTCATATGAGCACATGAAATTAAGTGAAATCAGAAGTTCTACATTTAAATTAGCCTTTCCCAAATGGCCACTCTCCAAACATGGGAGCCAGATTGGGGATGCCTGAATGTTTGGGATTGTTAGCCATGGTGGCGCAGTGGTTAGAGTGCAGTACTGCAGGCTATTTCTGCTGACTGCCAGCTGACTGCAATTTGGCACTTCCAATCTTGCCTTCCATCCTTCCAAGGTGGGTAAAATGAGGACCCAGATTGTTAGGGGCAATAGGTTGACTGTAAACTGCTTAGAGAGGGCTGTAAAAGCACTGTAAAGCGGTATATAAGTCTAAGTGCTATTGCTATTGTTGTGCCAGATCTTTGAACTGAATTGCTCAATATTTAGCAAAGGGTAGTTTCACATCAGGGCATCTTGGACAAAATGTTTCTTTCGGTACTAGAATGTAGGCTTGTTAGTTTTGTTTCTTTTTATAGAAAAATGACTCATCTACTTTTTTAAAAATCGTTTCTTTTTTTTAAAAAAAGAGTCTACTTCTGAAAGCCATTGCTTGCCATAAATTTATAAGCCAGCATACTTTTTGTCTTGTGATCACTCCTTTAAACAAAGCAAAACCACTAATGTGACCATGTCCTGCTCAGTCTTATGAAGAGAGGACAAGGTTGCAAGCGATCTAATATGAAAGAAAAGTTTTGGTTCCAAATGTTTAAGCTTCCTCTTGTTTCCAGGATTTTCATGTCCCCTCCCCTTCAGTGTTCTGGATAACTGCATGGATGTGATATCTTTTTCAGAAAACTTTGGCCACAGTTACATTTATAAAGGGAAAGCCTTGGTAGCCCAGGAAAATAAGTGTCCCCCCACCCCCCAAATCATTCTACCAGAAAACGTATCCAGGTATTCTTGTATGCTTCACTGTAACAATCACAAAAGTTGAAGCTATCGCCTCCTTTTTACAATCAGAAAAATGCAAAGCACATTGATTTTCAAATACCTGCCTCGTTAGAGAAAGAATTAAGTTTATTTTTTGTAGAATCGTCTATTTGATTCCTCCCTTCCACCCTCCCACCCACCCACCTCTTTTTATTTGCCTCCCAAACTGATCAAATGAAGGCAGGACTGGCATTATCCTTGTAGTAGAACTGCACAGTTTACCATGCAAAGATGAAGAGCTATTCGAGTTAAATCTTCATACCGTCCGTCTATGAGCAACCTCTCTTAGAAAGCAGCCGAGTGCTAAGAATAATAATAGCATTACAAGATGGTTTGGTGGTTATTTTTGTTTGAGTTCTTTTAAAAGCCATACAGTTTTAACTAAAGAGTTCTTTTTTTTTTACTCTCGAAAAGAAAGGGAAAAAAAATGACACTTGGCATAAATAAATAAATAAACAAACAATACTTTAAAAAATACACGACTAGAAGAAAAAACGGGGTTCTGCCCCCCCACCAACACATATATATTTATGACATGCAAGAGATTAAAAGAGAACTGTTCTGAGATTTCTTATCCAAAGCAAATAAAAAAAAATAAAACAAATAAAACAAACAGAAAAACCCAAAATAAAATTTGCAGGAATTGCAGAAGAAAGCTCAGATTCAATTTGGTTTGCAAATACCACGTTTTGGAAGCATTGTGTTTTAAGGTATTTTGTATACCATCAAAAGGCACCAAAGGATTGACTCAGCCAAATCCATCAGAGACCATTTGTGTGTGTGTGTGTGGGAATCTTGATGGCAGGTTGCAGCTCGTAGTAGCATCCCTGCCCCTCCATGAATGATGAGTCAAAATGTTCCTGCTGCAAACCTGCTCCTTCTGTCTTGCCTTTGTTTTTCCTGTCTGAGGCTCTTTCCAGATAAGAAAATGGGCCTTTTTGCCCTTTAAGAATAACGTTGCACTAGCCTGGATCCAGCAAGAGTAGCGCAGTCTCCCATCCAAATGCAGTAAAAGAGAATTTGCATTGGTTGAAGGGAAACAGCTCTTCTTTGCTGAGGGGGATGGGATAGGGTGGGATATCACTGGGGAATTTTTTCCTATTTCCTAAATTTTAAAAAATAATTCTTGGTTTTTTTTTTTTTTAAAAAAAGGGACGGTTGCATCAATGCTGGAACCGGAGTCAACGGAACTGAACTACATGTAAAAGAAGAAGACAAAGAGAAAGAAGTCAGAAAGCCTTAGGTGGATTAGTCTGGCTTTAATGGTCTTCATCTATTCCTAAATGTAAGTATGTTAGTGGTATGGCCAAAGTGAACACGGATCATAGGTCACCTCTGATGTCACAGACACTACTCAACAGGTGACAATGAGAGTTGTGCACCTAGACATCACTGCACTTTCAAGGCAGCAAGTCCTTTGTGGAAGGCGTGAAAACCTGAAGATGGTGTTTTTTTACAGGCTGCAACTTTATGTTGTTATGTTATTTTTAATCCAATGTGCAATCTGGGGCAAAAAAAAAAAAAAAAAGAGATGTATCTCTCACAAGAACTGAGTTACAGGAAAACATTCATTGTGTGGTAACAATAAATGATCATCTGGAAAGGCCCTGAGTTAATAAAAGGAACACATATCACTTTAAAAAGGTAAATAGTCAATTACAAGAACGAAATCGACAGGAATCTTAAATCCTGTTTTCAAACGAAAAAACGAAAGAAAACGAAAAACGAAAGAAAAATCTCCAAGTAATTTTTTTTTTTTAAAAAAAAGAGATAGCTTAATACAATGCATCTTTGCTTCATGGCCTTGGCTGAGTTTTGTTTTCTTTTTTCGTAAATATAATTTAGTAATCTTACCTTTGTTCTAGATTACAAATTATCTTTGTAAAGGAACTAAGTTACCAGCAACTACTGGAGAAATGAAAGCATATAGAATTCAAGCTCCCTGTGGTAGTAGTAGCTTGGTTGCTTTCAGTACTTAAAATTCAACTGTTCCTAATTTGCTTTGCCACCCAATTTCTTTATATTGGGGGGAAAGCAATAAGTGTTGGAATCTGAGAGTTTACCTCTGCACAATTAGTGTCTGCAGAGGAATGATAGGAAAAAAAAAAACAAGGAGGAGAAGAAAACAGGACAAAAAAAACTTTAAAAAACTTTTGTTTGCTAGTCTCCAGAATATTAGATTCCCAATGAGCATCTTTTCTCCCTCCTAGTTAACCTTGTCTTGAAATATATACAGGTTATTTGTTGCTGCCACTGCTATTATATTTTCTGAAGGATGCCAAGCTGTATGCAGGATCTTTTTGCTAAAGTCCAGACTGTCCACACTAATTTCATCTTTCCTCCTTTTGCCCCCAACACAAACTTTGCGAGGCTTCAGGATGGCACGGGGTTTGCTGTTTTCTCTTGAGGCTTCAAGAGTCACATCACGCTTGGTATTGCGATCAAACATTCTAAAGAAATTGTTGTAGGAGCCAGTCATGATGACACTGAGAAGCAAGCAAAAAACAAACAGACGAACAGTCAAGTGAAATTTAGAGCCTTTTTAGTTTTCCAACTTCTTTCAACCACACCCCATTTCAGGACAGATCCAGCTTTAAGACATACCCACCATATCTCCTCTCTTAGGGAGAGAGCTGGCTCAGTGGTTAAAGATGCAGAACTTGTCATCTGTAAAGCTAACAGCCCGAATTTGAAACCTGAGTGCCACACAACAGGGTAAGCTCCCGTTACTTGTCCCAGCTCTTGCTCACCTAGCGGTTTGAAAGCATGCAAATGTGAGTAGATGAATAGGTACCACTTCAGTGGGAAGGTAATAGCGTTCCTGGTAGTCATGCTGGCTACATGAACACAGAAATGTCTTGGGACAATGTTGGCTCTCTTGGCTAAGAAATGGAGATGAGCACCGCCCCCTAGAGTCAGACATGACTGGACAGGGGATACCTATCTTTATCTCCTTTCTTGGGAAATCACTACAAGGAGACCCTAAATAAATGTGGATGGAATAGCAAGAGAATGATGATAATGGATCCAAATTAAAAGCTTCAGCAAATTCAAGAGTTGGCTTGGGTTGCCCCCATAAATATTTAGATCAATATTTAGGGGAATGCTGCTTGCAAATAAGGAAGGATCCCAATGCAGCACCATCCCTTAGATTAGGGCCTTTCTTGGGATTCAGAGAAATATTCCTGTCCACAAATCCTGCAGGCCAATATTTAGAGTGAAAATGTAAAAACTAATTACAATGGCAAGTTAATTTCATGCTTAATTTTATGTTACAAATGAGCAATATTCAAATTACTTTTTAATTTTCTAATTGTCCATAGCCGAAAGTATAATGTTGACAAAAAGAAACATCCCAATTCCATTAGCCATAGTTTCCAAGGAAGAGTTAGGCAACTATATATAGGTCACTTCAATTTAATTTCTCTTTCATAAATGGAGCCAATTAAATCTTGGCTTCGCATGTGTGGCTATTTCATAAATTCTAATTTATGTAAGTTAGTGCAAGTTCCTTTTCATTTTAAAAATCTCACAACTCATCCCAATGCTAATGTGCCATAAGAACATTAATAAATTGTTGTCATTGTGTGCAGCTCATTTTACTAACAGTCCTATGCTTATCAGGTTTTTGGGATCTGTGTGCTAGGCCCAACGTAAGTAGTACTTATTCAGCTATCTTAATTCAAGGAACTTCTCTTCAAATTGCTTGCAGCTGCTTTTTGTATGTTTTGTGTTAGTTTTCTGGATGATAAGAGTGACATTTGAACGAGTCATGAGATTTATTGTAGAGCATTTTTCAAGTCTCAATGAAATTTGAAATTTAATGATTTTTTTTCTTTAACCAAAAAAAATTGTTTCTGCACTGTATGAGGAAGCAAAGAGCAGAAAAGATAAAAGTATGTGGTTTTGAGGAATCAGAAAATGAAAAATAATAATCCTGCATATAACTCCTCACCTGTCTGACCCATTCCATACACATTCAAATTTATCAAAAATGCAATCATTCTCATAGAGGGAGCACAGCTTGCTGCGGAGGTAATCATGAACCTAGAAGAAAGAGAGATACAAAGAATAAAAGGAAAAAAGCACTCAGAAGGAAACCATGCTAAAGTTTGATTCAAACTCTGCTCACAGATTTCAGAGGACAAGAGTTTGAAGTTATTAGCAACAGTTATTTTATCTTAGTTTCTATCATGGATGCCTTTGGAGAGTCTCAAAGTCATTGAGGTCATGGTTGTCCTACAAGTGCTTTTTTCAAGAGGCAACTGGACTTTCTTGTTTTTCTTTGAAGACATTTTGCTTCTCATCCAAGAAGCTTCTCCAGTCTATAACACGGTCCTTTCAGCAGTTCCAAGAAGGATCCACATTCATTTGTACTACTCAGGGGATCCTGAGGACATAGACAAACCTCCAAATGGCCACAATGACTCTCTAAAAGAATGCAAATGACCAGCCGTCTGCAAGGAATATAAATCCTTCTATTTTCCCAACATCCAGTCAGAATTGAAGAAACTTCTTGGATGAGAAGCAAAATGTCTTCAAAGAAAAACAAGAAAGTCCAGTTGCTTGGGAAAAAAAGCTCCTTTGGGACTTCTATCATGGATGTTTTAATCTCAGTGTTTTAGTTTCTGTTGCTCTTACTACCCGTGTTTCTCCAAAAAGAAGCCTGGGTCTTATTTTCTTTTGACCCCCCAAAAAACGGCTAGGGCTTCTTTTTGGAGGGTTCTAATTATTGACTCACCTCATGGCGGTGGCACCAACAGCCCTGCCCAGCAGGAACCCACTGCTTGCCGCCACTTGCACACATCGCCCCGGCCTCCATTTCGTCTTCAGATGCCTGCCAGAAGGCATCTGCAACCAATATCAGAGCTCCAGATCGATCCGGAGCTCTGTTATCGGCTGCAGATGTCTTCCGGTAGGCATCTAAAGATGAAAGAAAGGCCAAGGCAATGCGTGCAAGTGTCGGCAAGCGGCCGCAGAAGAAGCAGCTGCAGAAGAAGGTGAGGCAGGTGTTGGGGTGTGCGAGGCCTATAAGTAGGGCAACTCCACCCACCCATCTCCACCCTAGCTTATTTTTTACCTGTGTGCCTCACCCCATCCCCTGCACCCCGGGCTGTTTGGGGTCTAAATTAGGGCTAATTTTGTGGATGGGGCTTAATTTTATCACATGCGCTCAAAAAGGTGATAGGGCTTCTTTTCAAGGTGGGTTGTCTTTTTGGAGAAACACAGTACTAAAACCCACCAAGAGTCTGTTTTTTACTGCATTAGCAATATAATTGAAATCGGTAAATTATGTGTAGGCCAATTCCAAGATCTCACAGCAGTAATAAATACATACATGTAAAAATAAATGGTTTTGAAGTATTTTGGGATGTTGTGAAGACACCCACACTTTCACACACTGTATTTAATACCTACACCCTTTATTCACATCCCAGGAACCAAAGGATAAAGATAAAATACCTGGTATGTCTCAATAGGTCTGTTCTCCATATTCAGATCCCACACCTTGACAGTGAGATAATCCCTGGTCATGATGTATCTCCCAGTATGGCTGAATTTTACATCAGAAATTGAAGAGATGATCTCAGAAAAAAAAGATCTGTTACTTGGATCTTCAGGCTCTTCAAAAACTACACGAACCACACACACACAAAAGAAACAACATAAATATAGTCAAGGTATCTGTATCACTCAGCTTAATCTGATAAATTGTGAAAATATTTGAATATCCCACATGGTCAGTCATAAGGAAAATTCTGCAAGTACATGTTAAAAACCACTAAAAAAGACTTAACATATTTGCTGGAAAATAAGTTTTCCTGAACTTAATTACCTTTACTCTGGAGTAGAAAGTGTTAAAGAATTATACTGCAAATGAATCCCACTGAAATCATGGAATGGAACTGCACAGATAAAGACTTACGTTTCATCAATTTCACTGGGAAACTAAATGATCACATTAGATGCAATACCTTTGAGGCTGTTGTGCTCACAACTCAAACCTTTTATCCATACTAATTTTCACTTATTTCATGTATTAGTTTAATATAGAAAGCAGCACCATACATTTCTGCAGGCTTAGTCATGCTTACAGCTGAAGTGATCCATAGAAACCAATGGAGCTTAACTTAGTCATGACTAAATCCTACCCGCTGTGTGTTAAGATGTGGGAAATTACCATGGTTATTTCGTATGACAGAATTTGATTTATTGTTTAGATAATATTAAGTCCACCTGACAATATAACAAGAACACTACAGAAATAAACTCCCTTATCATTCTTTTCATGTATCATGAAAAGGCATTGGAGACAGCTACAGTCATACAACTAAAGGAGATGTTCCTTATTGAATGAATGATCCAATAGAAATGAAACAATTAAAACAAATTCTTGAAATATGAAAAGTTCTTGGCTCTGATATAAATTTTCAAAAATTGGTTATAGTCTGCCAATGAGAAATCAGCATTATACCCTGGGTATAGATCTGGTTTAAAAATGAGAAACCCAGAGCATGAATTATATGCTGTTCAGAGTTGCTTTGAACTGTGAGATGTGTGGCAAATAAATTTAATAATAAGAATAACGCAGCACGTTAAAATCAGAGAAGCCAAATATCTGATGGTTGGTTAACATTCTTTTTCAGGCCTGAAAACTTCCCACGGCTTACTGTACTTTCTTAAAATCAATGAAAAATGAATGCTGTCCACATCAGGAATATGCCCTCAGCATATCAGGCAAAATTTGATGCAACTGACAGGCTGGTGAAAATAGTGTATTTCTGTGCTAAACCATAGTGTGGTTTCTTTGTTTTTTTATTTAACATCATCATCAATTACACCATAGCAAAAATTAAGAAAAGTATATTTCACAAACATGAAATCCTTAGCTACATAAAAGATACCTAAGTTGTCCTTTCATTTAAAAATGTATGCTTAAATATCAAACAGTTACTCTGTGTGAGAGAGGGGCGGTCTCTTGAAAGCTTGAAGCAAACAGCTATATTTCAAGATGGATCTAAGACAATTTGACAGGAAATCTGCAACCGTGTAGATACAAGAAATGAAACAAAGGTGAATTTTCTAGAGACAATGGGATTTCTTTCAACATACATATACAATGTAAAATCATGAAATAGCAGAAATGCTGTATGCATTCTTCCCTTCAGGGGAGGTATTGCTTCGCTAGACATTTAACATCTAGGCACCACAGAACATTTTTCAAAGGCGGTATGAAACTGGCAGTAGCAGTTTCATAAGAAAAAGACAACTTATTAAGCAAAGGGATTTTTTTTCTTTTACTTTCTCTGCATAAATATTTGGCCAACTTTATTACTCTGTAGTGGAACACTAGGTTGTAATTCCTGGTTTTTGGTATATGATACAGGCAATAGGAAAAATAATTTTCAGATGCTAGGATAAATGATCTCTCTACAAATATGAAATGGCATTCCTCACAGCATTCTTAAGCTTGATGTCTATTCACTGCCAGCAGGAAATGTGATGACTTACAATTTTTTCAAAAATATAATAAAAATATCACAGCAGGGGAAAAAAAACAAGACCTCAGATGGCTTGTACAAAGTATCAAACTTCTATATCATGATCATGGACTTGGCCACACTAGGGAGCACAATTTGGGAGATTAAAAAAACCTAACAAACATCAGCATCAATTTTAGGAGATCTGTCCTGTGTAAACATAGTTTGAACATGGCAGTAGAAGCCTGGGACTGACTGTTTCTGATGTTGACACAAGGGAGAATTGGCAACTACCATCAAAAGGTCAACATGTAGTACAAATAAGAAGTGTAGGCTATCTTGTGTGTGACATGAGGATAGATGTAACATTTTTCTTCAGAGCAGTCCCTGGAGGCTTTAGATTGATTGGGCCGGGATTACCGGAAGTGTATGGAAGGTTAATCCTTCCCTTGTTCTGTTTTCTTGATCAAAGTGACCCCTCCAAACATCACTATTAAGTCAGAAGTCTAATACCCACCCATCAACCATAGTTACAGATATTCCTCAGTTTACAACCACAATTGACACTGGAATTTCTGTCACTAAGTAATGCAGTTGTAAAGTTTGACCAGATCAGTTCGATCTAGGGGTTAAGACACCAGGTGATTGCATGACCCTGGGAAATTGCAACCATCATAAATACATGCCAGTTGCCAAGCGACTGAATTTTTATCATATGACCACGAAGATGTTGCAACAGCCATATGTGTCAAAAATGTTCATAAGACACTTTTTCAGTGTCATTGAACATTTGTCACTAAAGTCAGGGACTACTTGTAAGTCAAGGACTACTAGTAGTACTAAATATACATTGCCCTCACCCATAAGATACATCAGCCCTTTCCTTACAGTGATGAAATCCACACCAAAAGCTTAAGCAACCATGAGGTTCACCTTTGATCAAAGGATCGTGTCTTTAATTTAAGGATTTTAATTAAGGATTTAACATTCTTCTGCAATTATTTTTTCCCCAGAATAATTCCCCCAGAATAATTCCAGTGGTAAGAAGAGGTAGCAATGGAGAAAGTGATAGAAGTCCTTGATGGAAAATGAAAGAAGAGAGAGTGATAGACATTGAGTTAGGCTATATGTTTGAATAATAAGATTGTTGCTGGATTGAAGCAAGTAGAGGATAAATAGAAAGAAGGTGAAAAAGAGAGTAGAAGGCAACAGCAACATAATGTTGAATGTGATCTGGTGGTGGCTTCTGGAGGTAGACATTGGATGGCAGATTATCCAACTGCTGGGCATATTCACCCAATAAAGATGGTGTGGGCCATAAAGAGACATGCCAATCTAAGGGCATATACCCACAGAACTGGGGACAAGAACCTGAAATCATTTCATCCTTAGTTCTTCTTTTCATAAGATTAGATATATCCAGTTCCAGCAACCATTCTTTATATGTATTCTTGAGTTCCCTAATCATCTTTGTTGCTTTTCTCTGCACTCTTTCTAGAGTCTCAACAGCATTTTACATCATTGTGATAAAAACTGGATACAGTATTCCAAAATCCATTTCTAAATCTTTGCAAACAAAATATGATTGTTTACATATTTTATAATAATTGTTCTAATTATTATAAAATATGTAAACACTCATATTTTGTTTGCAAAGATTTAGAAATGGATTTAAATCTAGGGAATATATCCAAGCCCAACTAGTTTAGTAAAAGCCACTTTAAAAGAATTGTGATTTGGGACTTCCGGTGGCAACGCCGCCCCGCTGTAGCTCTTTTCAGGAGCTACGACTCCCAGAGTCTGTAAAACCGCTAAAACAGCGAAAAACAGCTGTTTTGGCGGTTGGAAATCTTCTCTTCGGGCAAAGAAGGGGAGCAGAGTGCGCAGGTGAGGGTAGATCCCCCCGAAACCCCCCAGAATTAAACCTGGGGGTGGAAAGTTGGATTTATGGATGAAATTGTATGCTCTTACATTGTATGCTTTTATTTTATAAATAAGGGTTCTCAATGATTGATTTATACTTATATTTGTATGCAGGATATTTAGGGGATTTAAAAAGGGTTTTTTTTTGTTTATTGTTGTAGAATAACAGATTCTTTTTCTTTTTTAATATACTTCTAAGGGTTTTAAGAAACTATTAAAAAGGGGTTTTCTTTGTTTACTGTTGTAGAATATTAGATTTTTTTATATATATATGTATATACTTTTAAAGGTTTTAAGATATTATTAAATTTTGTAATTGGTTTTAAACTAAATGGTTGTGGAAGAATGTTACCCCTCCTTGTTAGGTAGGTAACATGGTGGAAAAGAGGAGGGAGAGGGAAAATGGAGTTTAATGTTTACTTTTAATTACTTTTCATCATACTATTTTGGAGGGAGAGGGAAAATGCTTTGGTTTTACTTCATGAATAAGGAGGAGGATTAAAAATGGGGTTTTAAGACTATTATACTTAAAAATTTTCTTTGTTTATTGTTGTTGTAGAAGGGGAAAATTATGCTTATTTTTATTTTTGTTTAGATAAATAGAATTGAGAAAATTTGTTGGAGGTTATTAGATCTCTCAATATACTTTTGTGGGGTTTAGGACACTTAAAAGTTTCTTTGTTTGTGGAAAATTAATTACCTTCAAGCAAGAGCAGTTATATTTGGTTTTAAATAAGCAGAGTTAAAGTGCAAGTGATGATTGAATTCATAACTAATTAGTTGGTTGGGGGTTTTTTTTTTTGCTTTGTTGTTAATGAATTGTTATTAACTTTTACCCTGTATTTGTTCTGGGAAGTCGGGGGAGGGGAGGTTGGGATAGGTAGGGGAGGTGAAGGGAGGGGGGAAATCAAATGTTTTTTTTTTAAATGCTTACAATGTATGTTATGATGTATATTGATTATAAATAAAAAACTTTTACTTTAAAAAAAAAAAAAAAAAAAAAAAAAGAATTGTGATTTATTCATCAAAAGAGTGACATCAACACCTTCCTCTGTATATTTTCATTTTAATTATCTGCAATTACCAGATGGTGCTCTTTCATTAAATAAAAGAAGAAACTTGACAGTACCATGACAACTTACACAGAAGGAGCTTTGGATTCAATTATCACCAACTAGTAGCCAAATATTGGGGAGGAGAACATATTGCCAAAGGATACCTTTAGCCAGAGGAGTTTTTCCCCCCGTATTATACAAAAGTCAGTCACTACTAATTTAGTTTAGTTTAGTTTAGTAAAACCTTCTATTTCTCCAGAAAGTAAGTAAATAGATAACCAGGGATTTACACCAAGTGGTTGATTTCAGTTTTCTGCCTAACACCATCCTGAGGGGGTAAGATATGAATAAGGTATGGAATTGTGTGTATAATATCAAATGTGTACAGGAAGTTATAACATTTTCTTTATAAACTCTTGCAATTTATTATTGTTATGGTTTGTTGCACAGTCAGCCAGATGTTTAGACTCAATTTGGCATTTTTATTCACTTATCGAATCCTTTCCAAGGACCTAGGATAGACAGATGTTGATGTTTGATGGTATTAAGAGGTATTGTCACTGTTCCCAATTGCAGTCATTTGCAATTGACCTGATGGTGAATAATGTTGTTGTTCTTGTTGTTAATTTGTCTAGTTGTTTTACATACTTTTGGATGTAGAGTATATTTGTAGTAGGAACACAGCATTGCATTTTCTTTTTTAACAAGTTAGCACCTGAATATGGGCAGTTCTACAATATATCTTCTTCAACAATAAAGATTAAACATTTAAAAAATATTGTTCAAAAATATTTTGGTGTTATTAATCTCCCATGAGATTAGCCTACCAGGCTAAATCTGATCCTGCTACCAGATGAGTTGCTGCTGCTAATACTACTTTAGAAAATGACCTCAGGCAAAGCATTTTCCATGCCATTTTCATCTGGGGTGTCTATTAGCCCTAGCAGTGGATGAAGTTTAAAAGATTATTAAATAGCTGATGTAGGGTACAGAACTGTGTAAACAACTGTCAAACTTCACTGATATTATAAATATCATTGAAAGGCCACCCTAGATTTATTCTGGCAGTTGATTTATATTCCCTTTTGCATCTCAAATACCAATGGACATTTTCCAGAGTGTATATTTCATGCTCTTTTGAAAAGCAGCTTGCACAAAACTCCAGTTTCTCAGGGGCCCTATCATGTGAATCAGTTAAGAGCAAGTTAACTGAATATAACCCACTATTATGCCTGTTTTACACTGATTATTGACTTAATTTAATTTAGCCTGTATTGCATTTTTTTCCAGGGCACTCAGATGCATTTTATACTCAATTAATTATATTCAACAGAGATTACAAGGTCAAATTTTTGGTTGCTCTTTTTTTCTTTCTAACAGGGGTTTTCTCCTTATCTGTAATTCCAAAGGCTTAACTCAAAATTTGAAACAGGGGCTAAAATGTGTAGATTAATGTTGCAATACCTATTACTGTATTTTTATTTTATTTTAGAAATCAATGTTTGACCCTATCTTTGTTTAAAGCAATTTCTATTCTTTTTTTAAAAAAATAATTTTTGATTATTGCTTGTGAGATTTCCCGAGGGAACAATAGCAGCTGAATTTTCAAGGAATTTTCCTTCATGCTAGATGGCCAGGATGAATATTATTGAAATTATTTCAGTGTTTGGACCTTTTAAACACCAAAATACAATGCAGGGAAGAGGTCCTCTCTCTTACACACATTTAGGTTAGTGGGAAGATTTCGGAATATTGATGGTAGCTCTAGGAATACTCGAGATTAAACAATGGGAACAGAATGTAAAGACATGGGCACAGTTTAAGGGGAAAAGTGGTTTGGGACCTCCATCTATCCATCCTACAGACTTTGGATAACGTATTACACTATGGCTAAACCTTTTGACACAAATCTCATACATCCCCAGATAATCACTAGTTCCATCTGTAATCTTTGAAATGTTGGGCTAGAGCAACACTGTGCTACAGAGGCAGTTTTGAAGTATCTATCAGTCCTATAAGGTAGACAGATCAGGAAATAGATTCCACAGGAAACTTGAAATCTACTATATTGAGAGAAGTGGCAACAGAGAACTGGCAACAGAAGTTCCCTTCCTTCCCTCTTATATCCCATGGAATGGTGGTGGGATTCAAAATTTTTTACTACCGGTTCTGTGGGCTTGGCTTGGTAGGTGTGGCATCAGTGATGGTTCCTCCCGGTTCAGGCCGGTTTGGCCGAGCTGGTAGTGGTGATGATATGACGTCACCGAACCGGTTCTCTTTGTTCGGGAGCTGCCCTCCCCGCATTATTCTTACCTTTTATTTGGACCCACCCCTAATCTATTGTTGCCTCCCAAGTTCCAGCTGATTGGCTAGAAGGAAAAAAACTGTTTAAACTCTTGCCTCAGGGCTTCAAAGGGCTGCCCTACAGCTGATCAGTGTTAAAAAGCAGTGTGGTGGTAGACCGGTGCCTCCAAAAACGAATGAGTAGACCGGTGCCTCCAAAAATAAATGGGTAGACCAGTACAGCTCTGCAAACAGTTAAAAGCCTGGTAGACCAGTACCTCTGTTAAATCCTAAAGAATTGTCACATGACCATCAAGCCATGCCCACAAAATAAGCCATGCCCACAGAACCGGTAGTAAAAAAATTTAGAACCCACCCCTGTGTGGCATGGCTTGGTGGGCATGACATGGGGAGGATACTGTAAAATCTCCATTCCCTCCCCATTCCAGGGGAAGGTTACTACAAAATCCCCATTTCCTCCCTATCAGCTGAGACTCGGGAGGCAGAGAATAGATGGGGGCAGGGCCAGTCAGAGGTGGTATTTACCTGTTATCCAAACTACTCAAAATTTGCACTACCAGATCTCCAGAACTGGTCAGAACCTGCTGAATACCACCTCTGGAATGGAGGAACCAGTCTCTTTCTAATGTTCTCCCTCCTCCCTGGGCTTAACACATGCTTCTGCATCTCTTGTTTCCTAAAGAGCCTCCAGAGTTTCTCCAGAGTCATCTCTATGGCATTCTACAGTATCTTTCTGAGCTGATCTGACTAATGTGTTATCACAGCCCAAGAGGCTCTAAGAGGGCAGCAGGTTAGACCCATCAGATATTGTCCCCACAGATAGCAGGCTCTTCATCTCCCCACATTGAAGGGCCTTCCTTGGTCACCACCAAAATCTTTCCAGCCAGAAGGTTGTCAAGAAGAAAAGGACAGCTCCCCAACAAAACCAGCAGCACACATGCAAGTGGCACATACAGACACATCAAGTCATCTGGGTGCCTCATTCATTATCTGCTACCATGGAGGGAGAAAAGCTTCAGCTGTGCACACTCAGTGAGGAGGAGATTTCAGCCTCCAGGGACTGCCTTCCACTACTGGAAGCAACTTTGGCATCCAGCTTTGTGCTCGTTTCAGGGTTTCTTTTTCCTGACTTTTGTGATCTTCTTGACCTTTAAATCTCTGGGGTTTTCCCTTGATATTTTTAAGACTCCATTTGCCTGTCAGATTATGGATTATTTGTCTCTGTTTTATATCTCTTCTTCAGCTATTGGTCAATCTGTTGCACAAAACAGTCTTTATCCTCCTGCCCTTACTTCACTCTTGTAATCACTCTTGGATTGCTTCTGGCTGTCTGTGCTTGTACTTGCCTCCTGTTTTTCCTTCGGCTCCCTGCCAACTGCTTGTGTGCTTGTCTCCTGTGGAACAGGGGTCTCTAAGCATGGCAAATTGAAGACTTGTGGACATCAACTCCCACAATTCCCCAGCCAGCATGATCTTAAAATCACCAAGTTTGGAGACCCCTGCTGTAGAGGAAAGAGAAGATTGAAAAAGGATAATGCTTCTTCTGGAAAAAATATCTCAGCTGTAGAACATTACAGGCAGCAGTTTTGCAGCAGGGGATCATGGCTGTCAGCTTCTCACATAATATGATAAAAGTGCACCATTTTTACGAAACTAGCAACCATTTTAAGAAACCAGCAATTTTTCAGTCTGGATGGGCAGCATTTCTTCTCCCACTGGTGATTTTTGTGTTACTCTTAATATAGATAAATTGGATCTCAGAGAAACTGGCAGTCAATCCTTTGTAAATTTGAGACTTGGAGGAAAAAGTAGACAGCAGTGTAGGAAGTTACACTGCAGTAGAAGTAGAGAATCCTGGGGTCAATAGTTGTACAAATGGAGGAAATAGCCTTTGTAGATGTTTCCTGGCCTTCTTCTTGATATTACTGTATGCCACATGAAGTGTTTGTGCCTGACAGAAAGGACAATGATATCACTGTGTGCCACATGAAGTATTCTTGCTTGACAGAAAGGACAATTAAGCCAAAAGTGGAACTTATTGTGACAAAGTTACCACTAGTTTTGTTATTTTGTTATGAAGATATCCTGTAATTGGAAAGAGATGCCCCTTTCCAATTTAACAGAAGTTAAGAGAAACAAAACAGCTTCATAATATAAACTCAGGTAAGGTATTGAATATATACAACTTGTTCAAGTTGTTTGGGAGGGCCCATTATCTTATAATATTTTCATCCCTCCACCAGTGTCTTATGTTGATTTTGATCTTCTTTTATAGGGTCAGTTTTAACTGAATATATATTGAATGTATTTAAGTGTACAAACAACTTTACTTTTCATACTCCAATATTATGTTAAAAGTAAAATCAGGTAATTCCTGTATCAAAAGAAAACCGAACTTTGCTCCCCATCTGTTCTTTCAAACTTCAACATAGTTACTGATGTTATTACACCTTGCTATATCTCAGGGAGGCTATTTATTTAGGGCAATCTTCTTTTTTCAGTCTGAATAACTATGAAAAACTGTTCCAGATCCTTTTGCTAAAAAATAGCTAACTTCTCCTTTACTTCTCCAGCCCAGGAATGAGAAGACAAATCAGTTTGTCTTTCCCCTTCTGATTGATTCCTTAAAAATGGTTTCCAAAATCTGATAGGACATACTGAAGTAGAACTTGCTTTTATTTTACTAAATCCCCAAGGGAAAGGATGAGACCACTTATTATTAACTCTAGGATTTAAGAAGATTCTTTTAATTCAGGAATGACCTTCATATTTGCTGCTGAACTGAACAACTCTCACCTTCTCTTTCTCTCTTTTTAGTTTTCTCTTCTTTCTCTAGAATAAACAAAACTAGCTTAGTTTTTCCTTCAAGCTCTCATTTCAAAATTAGCTATGTGTACTTTGATAAAAATGCAATATCTTGTTTTCTAATCAAGCTCTCCCACAAGACAAACAGTATTTTTACTAAATCTTGCTGCTTAGCTGGCTTTTTTGTGTATACACATGAGACTAATATTCCTGATCTATTAACATACTCAGTTCAATAAGAGACCCTGATGTGTGTTTTAAACTGCTTCAATTAATCTTTAATAAACAAGTCACAGCTTTTGGCTGGGATTTTAAGGATATGAAGTTTTCATGAAGCACTTGTGCATTAATGTTGCACGGCCCTACCCATCTATGTTTAGTTAACAGTTACAGAATTGCACAGAAATATATTCAAAAAATCGGATCTGGTAACATTCATAGTTCATTGGAAATATCTGATTATATCAAAAATGTAAATGAATACAAGTTTTATGGCAATGAAGCTTTGTCTTTCAAGGTCTAGAAAAAGGCTCAAAATTAAATTAAAATTGAACGACTAACAGTAGAGACATTTAAAAAATTGGATTTCTTTTCCCAGGAATCTTATTTCTCTGTCACAATTTTGTTCAGAGATGTCACCCTTGAGAGTCCCCTGGGAACGAAACCTAGAGCACTTCATCTTCTGCAGAGGCTATCTGCCAAGAACAAGACAGTTTTATAAAGAGCAGCTTCTCTTCTGGAATCCAAGAGCACAACAAAGGTTCAGCTAGAAAGCTGCTTTGATGCCCACAAGCAGATTTTGTTTGCTGATTATTTATGCTGCTGAGTTACACAAATGCTACCAAGCAAATATGATATGAAGAACTGAGTTAACATTCCATACATTATATCATCCCTGAGAGCAAGTATGGTCTGATGGTTAAAAGTGCTGGACTAGGAGCAGGGAGTCTCAGGTTCTAGACTTCCACAGAAACTGCATAGGTCACCTTTTAGGAAGTCATTTTGCCTCACCTCTAATAAGTATCACCTCTAATAAGTATCTTCAAAAAGTCAGCTGATGAAACCCTCATCATGTCATGAATTGATAGCTTTTCTGTAAGAACTAGATAAGCAAAGTGTAAAAAGAAGCAGAACCTGCAATTATGTGGGACAAATGAGGAGGAAAAGAAAAGGAGATATTGTAGTCCTCAACATACAACCACATTTGAGACCCAAAATTTCTGTGGTTAAGAAAGTCAGTAGTTAAGTAATTTTTGCTCCATTTTATGACTTTTCTTGCTGCAGTTGTTAAGTAAATCATTGCAGGTATTAAGTTAGTAATGTTGTTAAGTGAATCTGACTTCCCCATTGACTTTGCTTATCAGAAGTTCACAAAATGTGATTGCATGACCCTGGGAAATTGCAACCGTCATAAATATGTGCCAGTTGCCAAGCGATTGAAGTTTTATCACATAGCCACGGAGATGTTGCAACAGCCGTACGTGTGAAAAATAGTCATAAGTCACTTTTTCAATGCCACTGAACTTCTGAACAACCACTAAACAAATGGTTGTAAGTCAAGAACTATCTGTAGTACTAAATATACGTTGCCCTCACACATCAGATACATCGGCCTTTTCCTTACAATGATGAAATCAGCACCAGATGCTTAAGCAACCATGAGGTTCACCTTTGATCAAACTTAAAGATCTTAATTAAGGATTTAAACACTCTTCTGTCATTATTTTCCCTCCCAGAAATTACTCTGAGTGTGGATGGATTGTAATTCCAGTGGTAAGAAGAGTTGGAAATGGAGAAAGTGATAGAAGTCCTTGATGGAAAATGAAAGAAGAAAGAATGATAGACATTGAATTAGGATATGTATTTGGATAATAAGATTGTTGCTGGATTGAAGCAAATGGAGATAAATAGAAAGAAGGTGAAAAAGAGAGTAGAAGGCAACAACAACAGTGAACTTGGTTTGGGTGTCTTAAAAAAAATAATGGTGAATGTGATCTGGTTGTGGCTTCTGGAGGTAGACATTGGATGGCAGATTATCCAACTGCTGGGCATATTCACCCCGTAAAGATGGTGTGGGCGATAAAGAGACATGCCAATCTAAGGGCATATACCCACAGAACTGGGGACGAGAACCTGAAACCATTTCACCCCTAGTTCTTATCATAAGATTAGACATATCTAGTTCCAGCAACCATTCTTTATATGTATTATCCTTGAGTCCCCTAATCATCTTTGTTGCTCTTCTCTGCACACTTTCTAGAGTCTCAACAGCTTTTTTACACAAGTTAAAACTTGCTTGTGATTTGGAAGGTTGTTTGGCTGCTTCAATATCTGCCAAATTGATCTGATAACTTGGAAAAGAAAGTGAAGAATTTACATTTCCCTTCCTACATTTTCCCTTTCAGTTAAGGCTTCCTGCTTTCTGCTCTCATTAAAAATACAACTGCTTTGAAATCAACTGCATTATAAGCTCCAGTGCTTCTCCTAACCCATTTCTCCTTCTCTTGCCAACTATCTGCTGCACAGGCACAGTATCTCACTGCAATGTGTCAGGTAATTTTTTTTATTTTTTATTTTACCAAGTCAAACCTTACAAATGCCAGTGAGGAAGAGGAATGCAGTCTGAAAGTAGAATCTATCAAAGGTGAAATGGTGAAAAAATGAGTTTGCATAATCCAGGGGCACAAATCAGAATCAGATTCGGGGAGATGCATCAGCTCTTGTTGCACAATCGCATTTAATACATGTTTCCCAAGTGATAAAGGAAAGGGATGGTAAGGAGACAATGTACTGGCATACTTGCCAGTGAAGATGGTAGAGTTTGGTACAAAACTGTATTAACAGAATAACAGAGTTAGAAGAGACCTTGGAGGTCTTCTAGTCCAACTCCCTGCTCAGGCAGGAAATTCTATACCATTTCAGAGAAATGGTTGTCCAATCTCTTCTTAAAAGCTTTCAGTGTTGGAGCATTCGCAACTTCTGGAGGCAAGCCATTCCACTGATTAATTGTTCTAACTGTCTGGAAATTTTTCCTTAGTTCTAGGTTGCTTCTCTCCTTGATTAGTTTCCACCCATTGCTTCTTGTCCTGCCTTCATTTGGCCTTTAGAGAATAGATTTACTCCCTCTTCTTTGTGACAACCCCGTAGATATTGAAAAAGTGCTATCATGTCACCCCTAGTCCTTCTTTTCATTAAAGATCCAGGACAGATCATTAGATGCGAACAGCCATATTTATGTCAAGAATGCTCTTTGCCCAGAGAAGAATTGTGAGTTGGCTTTTAAAATTGAAACCGAGGAATAAACCACAGATCTGGGATGTGCTAGAGAAAAGGCTGATTAAACCACGTTTATAAAAGATTTCCTCTGGGGGTAGGGAAGATCATCTTTAAAGGGCAGAATTGCATTTATTTTGAATCTTGATGAACAGCCTAAATTCTAACTTCTAGGTCTGCTGAATCACAATCGACTGAGGAGCTGCACTTCTGAAGGATAGAAAAAAAAATCAATATCGGCCATCAAGGGAGAGATCAATCTGAACTTGTTTTCACAATTGCTTTGAATGAGCTCCAAAGGACACTGCAGCAGC
The DNA here is from genome assembly GCA_030761175.1 of Masticophis lateralis. Lineage (NCBI taxonomy): Eukaryota > Metazoa > Chordata > Lepidosauria > Squamata > Colubridae > Masticophis > Masticophis lateralis. Next base: position 95,140,132 of record JAUDYJ010000002.1, read on the forward strand.
AATAGCAGCACAGAACAAAGGAATAACACTAACCAAGCCAAGGGATCTGTTGTTGGGAAAGGAAGGAAATGATCCCAGTTTGCAGCTTATTATTAATATATTTAATCTGAACTGAACCTTCTATTTTACAGTAATCAGACAGCAGGAGAAAGAAGTGAAAAAAAAACCCCAGGCTAACCAAGAAATACAAGCGATAGAATCAGACACTTACAGCAGCCAAAGTATTGGCTGCTATTCCACTAAGTCGGAGAGATAAGACCGAAGAGATCATTTCCAGAAGCTGGTTATTAGAGGTTAGGAACTGATTTGGTAGCAAAAGAGCACTCTAAATTACAGTAGTAATATAGGCACTTTTTTTATCCTAGAATATAGGAAACTTTTTTTATCCTAGAAGGAGATCACCTTTAGAATTTAATTTGGCATCCCAAACTATCCTTCAATAGTTCAAAAAAGGAAGAAGAATGTACTTTAAAATAATAACTGGGATCACAAAATCTTTGGAAAATTTATTGTTTATATTAGGAAGTTGATCAATATTTCTAGAAGTCAAAATGTGGGTCTTGTTCAAGAAGTGGGACAAGGTAATATAGGAAAAGTAGAACATGTACCGTCTTATTTTCTCTTGGGCCCCAAAATAAGTACCAGGTCTTATTTTCAGGGAATGTCTTACCCACTCGCAGCAGGAGGCTGCATGGTATGAACAATGACAGCAGCACAACGTGCCAAGCTCCTGCCACAACACACCCTGCAGCCTTCCTGGTGTATGCAGTGGCGCAACCTGCCATGTGGCATCCTGCAGCAAGCGGCGGCACCGGTGTAATCCACCATGAGGTGTGCAGCTGCGAGCAGCCACAGAAGTTGGGCAGCGCAACAGGTGTTGGGGCATGGGAGGCCTGGCTGCAGTGATCCTAAGGTAAGTGGGTGCAAGGTGTGTGGGACAGCTCCACTCCCCCCATCTTTGATTTTTATGCCTGCCCTTCACCCTACCTTGTACAACCAGACAGTGGGTGGGGCTTATATGAAGTGCAGGCATAAAACTGAGGCTAGGGCTTGTTTTGGGGGTAGGTCCTATTTTTGGGGAACACGGTAGTATAGAAAAAGCAGATATAAATCGGTTCAGCTCTAGCATCAAACCATGATGTATCATTGCAGGAACAAGTGAGGTTATATTTTAATCTGGATTACTGTCTCAATTACTTCCTTTGTGATGTAGGGCATAACCTTGGCTTATAGGCAAGCTATGATTTGTGGACACCGGTGGCTGCATTCTTGGATATTAAGTCAAAGAATAATTTTATGCAAAGTAGAGCCAAATGCCTCTGATTTGCTTATTTAGAGCAGGGAGAAGAAAAAAACTAAACCTTGGGTTGCTTTTTTTTAGTCAGCCATAATTCCATTTTTTCTCTTTCATAGTGACAAAACTTAGTGGCATAACCAGGTTTCCCATGCATGAGATCAGCAGTCCACTGCTTATGCCATTTCTTGTGCCATCCAGGCATTTTCTGTGTATTTTGAACTTCCAGTTTGACACTAACCATCCAAAGAAGATACCTAAGAATCCAATGAATCAGTTATGGAAGTGTTTTCTGGTGGTTGCTTGTTCCAGTAGGATGGATTTCACAGGCAAAGGAAAAAAAATCATTCCTCATGTTAGTTAGCAAAGTAGAAAGGAGTTGATCACCAAAGGAAGAGGTTACTGTACTTTTTTCTTTATCCTGAAGAAGGATAAACGGAGGTCACTTATCACAAAAAACCCCCCACCATAATGCATTTTTTCTTTTATATGCTAGAGGAAATCTTTCCATAATACAAAATTCATTTTCAACATTTCCTTTTTGCTATGTCCTTCGACATACGGCTCGACCATACTCACATTTGGAGTGTCTGTCACACAAAGCAGATGTTCTCATGTCACACAATCTTATTGTCCCCTTGCTGCTGCTATAGACGAAGGTGTTGCAGTGATGTGGATGGAATTCTGCAGCTGTAATCACTTCTGTCAATTCTTCCATGTTTGCTGGTTTTATATCTACAATATCTGATGCGCGAGAGTCAAGGCAACATAAATAACACAATGCAGAATTTCTCAAAGCTAACCTCAGGATGATTTTGGTATTAGGTATGATAGAGCATGTTAAGTCAGGACTTGGGTGGTTGGGTTAAAATTGCTATTCATTCATTAGGGAAACTTTGATCCAGTAATTTCTGTCTAACGCACAGGACTTTTATGAGGCAAAATGGAATCTGTGACAAAGAGACATGTTTCATCTACTCTCAAATGCCTGCTGAATAAGAACTCCAGCATTTATCCGGCAACTGAACATCATTTTAGTAACATATATATTTCCACACTTACAGGACAATCCTTAATGGTTCCAGGCAGCTACCTATATATCATAACATAATTAGTCTTGGCATTAAATTGATACGAAGTAAGAAAATAAAAAGACTTGTCATGGAGCAAATCCCTATGTAGCAATGGGAGTTTACATTATAAATCTGTCAAAGCTTTCCATGCTACCGTCTTTTGGTTCAGAGAAAATAATGGATTTTTCACATTGCTTTAATTCCAAACTCTACTTCATTACAGTTCTTGCAGACTTTAATTACAAATCCCAGAATTGGGCTCAATTGTGTCATTAAGTTGAGGTCTACCTGTATAAAAAAAAATTCCTACCTTTTCTAACTATACACATCAGTGGGATTTTGTTCCCAGTTAGTTATTTAGGAAAATCCTCATTTCACCTCTTTGCCATCCTTCTTTCCCTTGGTTTCCACTAGATATGTTGTGATTGTTTGATCTCTGAATCTGTAAGCCTGATATCCATCCCCATAACACATTTTTCTGTGTGGAAGCATGTTTTATCTGCTATCAACCCCAGTCCAGGTATTGACTCTAAACTACTCCCCACTCATTAGTCAACAAGCTGGTGTAGCTACACAATAGACTTTTCTTTTCGGAAAGCAAAATCAATCTGTATTATCAGGGGAAATAGTCTGAGGAAAATAAGCAAATTGGTCAAATGAAATAGAGAGGTTAGTTAATGAGGATTTTAATCATGTCTATTCTTTATCTCTGGGATGTTGTGAGTTTGTGTGCAGAAATGGTCTCCCTTTACCTTTGATGTTGACTACCGAGTAAGATCATCCTTCTTCACCAAACCTGAGGGCAACCTGCTTTCATCTGCCAAATACCTAGCTGGAGTAAGTTGGTGTGGTTGGCAATCCTGAGGCTGGCCAACTCTTGGATCAAGAGTTGTGCTGTGGAGAAAACTTAAGGCTGCTGACTTCACCAGCCTGGCAGCCCCAGTTATGTCCTCCAATGCCAGTAGCATCTCCAAGGCCACTGGTACTCAAGTGGAAATGTCTTCCCCTTCTGTTGCAAACTGAGGCAGTGTTTGCCTTGCCAATTCATCCTGAGGTGTAGATGAATTGGTGGTGTTCCAGTACTTTGTTCTCTGCTTTGCTTCAGCCAGCCAAAACAAATTTAACCGATCTCCAGTTCTGTACACATAAGTCCCCAAACATAGTGACCTCCCTCAGAACTGCTGTGACTCTGGAGATCATGACTCAAGACTGGGAACTCTTGAGGTAAGGGGAAGTGGAAACGGGCAGGAAGAAAAGTGAGTGACATTTTGTTTAAGCCTATCAAAGAGGGTTAACATTCATTATTAACAGGGATAAACCTCACCCTTTGCTACTTGGAACAGAAGCTATTCTTCAAACACATCCTCAGTGGCAGCCATTTCCAGCCATTTCAAATCCAAAATGACATCCACCAATCCTATGGGCAAACAGTTAAGTAGTAAAATACAGGTGAAAATATGGACATCACATTACCCTTAAGCATGCAATCTAAGTACAGGTAGTCCTTGACTTATGATCACAATTGAACCCAAAATTTCTATTTTTAAGTGAGACATTGTTAAGTGAGTTTTGCCCCATTTTATGACTTTTCTTGCCACAATTGTTAAACGAATCACTGCAGTTGATAAGTTAGAAACCCAGTTGTTAAGTGAATTGGGCTTCCCCATTACGTTTTGCTTGTTGCAAAAGGTGATCACATGACCTTGGGAGACAGCAATGGTCATAAGTATGAATCAATTGCTAACCATCTGAATTTTGATCACATGATCATAGAGATGCGCCACAGGTTGTAACTGTGAAAAATGGTTATGTCACTTTTTTCAGTGCCGTTGCAACTTTGAATGGTCACTAAATGAACTGTTGTAAGTCGAGGACTACCTGTACAGCAACAAAGTTGGGGAAAATTATGGATTACCCCACAAGCTTCGTTTTTTATATTCATGTGCATTTAGCTGCTTTTAGAGACACATATATGGTTATTGAAAAGAGCTGAAAAACAGATGAATGAAAAAGAAATTTTATCTACATCAGCATGCTTTCCATGTTAGGAATCCCAAGAAGGCAAGGTTCCAGAATATATGCAGGCGTCTAATCATGTTTGGCTACAGATACATAACCCCCCTTTCAGACCAAACAATCTTAGCCAGTTATTTTCATCCTACTCTCGAGTAGAGAAGTACCTGCCTAAGGCATATTAATTAAGTACTGCCTTCTGTTCTTGAATCATAGAGGCAATTTGGGAGCTGCAACTTAATTTAAAGTATTTTTTTTTCATTCCAAAAAAGCCCAGGCTAAACAAAGGCTATTACAATTTTATCTTATTTTACTGAAGGCCAAGAAAAAGAAATCCTAGCTTGCTAGGCAACTGAGGATATACTTCTCCATTACAAGTTAGCAAATAAATCTTTTCTGTTTGTGGAGTCCTTGGTGCTCTCTGACAACCAAGCTCAGAGAGCACTGCAGGATTTCACACTTCAACCCTGAGCTCCATATATTCTCTTTTATTGGATCTTTTCTGTTTGCAAGTGTCACTTGGGACGAGCCTAAGAGCTGAGGAAATAAAGGCAGGGTCTGACTTGCAATTGATTTCCCATTATCAAAATGTTTCTACATGCTGCTAGTTGCAATGAAGGCAACAGAATTGTAGCTATTTCCCTTGATTTCTCTGGGCTGAGTGAACCTGTAATTATGAAGAATTGAGTATAAAGCATTTTCCCCAAACAATCCATCCCATGATGTCATTCTTCTTTTCCCAGAGCAAAATCTCAAGTCCTCTAAGGGTTACTTGTACTGCTTACTACTAAGCTGAGCATCTCTACACCTTTTATTAGGACCATTATGCAGCATCTCCAAAGTACGCAGGAACAGAGGAGTGAAGATTACAAACTTTTGTTAAGACAGATCGACTGATAAGATAGACAAAGAAAGGATCTAATGCTCTCCAGAAGCTTTTAGTTACGTTCCCATACATCTCTCCCTGTTTACTTGGCCTAACATTTTGCTGGATACTTCTTGTTCCTATAACAAGAAATAGCCTCTGTCAAATGAACCTTGGTCAACCACATGGAGTTATCCATGTCATGTAAAAGGATAGAGCTGCTTTCCCATTGCTTTTTCCTGGGATACATTTTAAAAAAACTTTTCAGTCTCACCTACAAACTTGGGATAACTTGGTCTTCTATGCAGATACTAACCAGATACAAACCTTGTCAGCTTTGGAAGCCATATTAGGCCGGAAACTTCCATGCTGCCACCTTCTTCTGTGTGGGAAAGTAGGAGGGGGGATTTAGTAGCGGGGTTGTCTTTAGACATAATAGCATTCTTCCTGTCGGTCAAGGTCAGGCTGATCCTACATCTGGAGAAGGAGTGATCGGAGTGAGGTCTCAAGATGGGACGGATGGTGATTGAAGCATGTAATCAACTGAGGAGTGAGGGGATAGTTTTGGGGGTTTTGATTTACTGAGGGAAAACCCAGACCTCTCAGATTCGGGTTTTCTCAAATGAGCCAGTTTACCTATTCTAGTAAATAGAACTTTGAAAAATGCTTGCTTCAGAGTTTTTACTTGGAGTTGGAGTTTTTCTGGAACGCTGACAAATCTATTTGCTTTTTTTTTTTTTAAAGATCAGTCAAGATTGGTTATATGTTGTGCTATGGATAATAAACAACCTTCAATTATTCAAATAATTTTCTTTTGTTCACTTCTATTTATTCTCAGTTGTGAACTGACAAAAGCCTTCTACTATGTTCCACGAAATCCTATGCATGTTTATTTGGAAGTAAGTCTCAGTATATTCCCTATCTATATAAACATAGTTAAGACTGCAGCCTTCATTTCTTTTTCACAAAGACAATCTTACAGCATTCTGATTACTTCCAACTGTCCATCATAATATAATATTCAGTACCTCCCCTTTCTTCCTTTTCTCACCCAGGCGAAACTCAGGTTACATCTCAACCATGGAAATTCAGTTAGTAACATTGGGCTAATCCAGGGGTGAAATGCTACCGGTTCGCTCCAGTTCGGGCAAATCAGTAGTGATAAAAACTACCGGTTTTGGTGAACTGGTAGTAAAAAAAAATGCTTTAAAAAAGTAAAAAAAATGAGGTTCCGACGATTACGCGGCACAGCTGTGATTGTCAGAACCTCTTTTTTTACTTTTGTAAAGCATTTTTTTACTATCTATTTGCCCAAACTGGTAGTAAAAAAAATGCTTTAAAAAAGTAAAAAAAAAAAAAAGTTGGCCACGCCCACCCAGTCACATGACCCTCCCCACTAAGCCACGCCCACAGAACCAGTAGCAACAAATTTTACATTTCACCACTGGGCTAATCATTCTCTCCCATCTAGACAAGCTTGGAAAACACTGGAGAAGGGACCACTATGGAGCTCCTGAAAGGCAGGAGCTATACATTTAATAAATAAAATATATCTATATATTAATAATATGTCCAAATTATCTGCCTATAAATAAATCTAGTTTCCTTTAAAAATGAAATGGTATCGAGTGCATGCCTTGCAAAAATGAAAAAAATGTCAAATAGTAAAAGAGAGCTAATGAGGACTAAATTATCAAACCATGACATGCTGTAGCAGGAACAGGATTCCGAGCCAATATCATATCTGAATTAGAGCTATAGCTTTCTAAGGTAAGACTTCTATCCACTAGTCACAAGTAATGCTATCCAGCCACCCTTAAGCCAGTGCAATGTTATACATGAATTTGGCTTTCCCAACTGTCAATCATTATCCCATTTCTACTTCCCTTCTTTCCAATCCGTGCAGTCCTCTGATTGCCGTCCAAGAAAAATGGGGGACAAAACCTAGCCAAACTTATATACCTTTGATGGTGACAGAAAAAAAAAACTTGGAAATGCTATTTGAACACTGGTATAGCCAAGGAAGATTTTACCACATATGGGTCAGGAAGGAGATGAAGGCACTTTTATATAAATAAAGATGTTTTCATGAGGCATTTGTACTACGGTTAGGTGCAAGAGGAGAAGAGCTCAGAGATCTGTAGCAGAGTTCACATTACAGCTAGCATTATATGTCTGTCATATTTTAAGATTCAATTTAGAAGTCACTATAGATCCAAATGAAGAGTAGATCCAGAATGAATATAATAGTTTTTGTGGATCATTATTTTCCAAGTAAAATAAGTAGGCTGCATTAAAAAATCTGGCATGAAGGAAGCAATGGGGATGGGGGGCGGGGGGCGGGGGGAGAGAGAGGAAGGCTCACAAAAATGTTTGTGTCTACACTAATTACATCTCCAGCCTTTTATTGCCTTGATTGATTTTTCCCTGCACTATCAACTAACGTCCAGGTAATGATGGTCCCTTTGGTCTAAGAGGGAGGAATTGTAATCTTGTTTTTATTTTTCTTTCTTTAGACAAAATAAAGCCACCCAAAAGACAAAGATTCATAGCATTTCCAATATTAATCATTCTGGCTGAGAGAACTTCCCCCCCTGTTTTGGGTCCAAGACTGTTTTGGGTCACAAGGCAAAACACGGTAGGATTCATGAACTCGTACATATTTTGGTATTTTTGAAATCCCAGCTTAGTGCAAATACTGGTGCCCTCAGTCACGTTTTAACATAGCAGCTACTAGGGTTAAGCTTTCACACTACAGTAGTAAAAACCCAGCATGAGGTAAGTGTATTGGCTTTTTGAAATCTTAGTTTAGAGAGAGCAGAGAGGAGAGAAAAAAGCACTGGGACTCACTTTGCCTCATGTGGAAAATAAATTAAGTTCCTGCTGTTAAAAGGAGTGAATGGGAGACTGAGAGCATTCCATTCCCTTAGAGATTATTGAGAAAAGGTGTCTGTGTGTGAAGATTATTTTCTTTAATGCTATAAGATGGGGAAATTGAATAGGTGGCCATAACTTCCTTCTTATCCACTCACAAATGAAAATTCTGTTTGAGACAGATAAGGAGGTTCAGTTTGCTGGTCATGTCCCCAGCATGAGACCAACCAGAATGAACAGCTGCCTTTACATGTCCTAGATTTTTTTTGGTGATAAAATTAAAGTTTATCGTACATCCTATCTGAATGGTCCCCACTTTAAAGTACTCAGATTTGAAATGATTAATCTTCTTAGCAATAGCTGAAACATGGACTCCAAGAATTTCCAGGGACTGGAAAGGATTGAATGCAACACCAATTTTTAAAGTAGGGATTTGGGAAATTACAGTTCAATTAGTTTAATATCTGGTTTGATGGTCCTTCTGGGTAAATTATGGGAAATAATTAATACCTATCACAATATTCTCTTTTGGAGTAAGCAGGATAAAGCAAAGCACATAAATTGAGTAAGAAATAGGAACCCACAAAATTAAAAGCAAGAGATAAAGAGAGAGAATATGTCTAAATCTGGTTTATACCAACACAATTCATTATACTTCTCCACATTTTTATCCATGTACATTTTCTTGCTTCCATACTTCTTCATACACTTTTATTGCTTAAACTCCTCTAGAGAAGAATTCTTCATTAAACTTCTCTTTTTTTAGTTATCAATTCCAACTAGATACGGCTTTCTCTTTTTTTTTTCATTTCCCAACCTCTTTTTTTTTTTTGTTTGGTTATTTGATTCTTGTTTATTTTCTAGATCAGTAGTTCTCAATCTGTGGTCTATGGATCCCTGAGAGTCCTCAATGCCATCACACGGGTTCCAAGAAGGCTTGAAAAAAAGTTATGATTTAAATCTTGAGTTATGTCAGTGGCCATGGTCCACAGCCACAAAACTCATTTAAATGGGGTCCATGGTGAAAAAAAAGGTTGAGAAACATTGCTCCAGATCAGGGGTGTCAAACTCAAGACCTAGGAGTGCTAGATCTGGCCCGCAGGGCCGCCCTGGAAACAGCAAAAGATTGGCCTGAGGTGCCTCTGCCAATGAAAATGGAGCTCGGGAGGACCACTCTATTTTCGCTGGCAGAGGGTTGCAGGAGGCCGTTGCAGCCAAAAATGGAGCACAGGAGCCCGTTTTTGCTGGCAGAGTACTCAGGCCACCACAGGTGCCCGCAACACGAGTAATGTCAAGCTGGCCATGCCCACCCTGGTCATGCCCACTCTGGCCCCCTGAGGTCAAACACAACCCTGATGCTGCCCTCAGTGAAATTGAGTTTGACACCGCTGCTCTAGATGATCAAGCCACCCCCATATATTGTTTTAGTATTATTACTCTCTTTTGTATTCAGTCCATATTTTCCACATACACTTATGTACACCATTCCTTCTATATTACTTTTTATGCTGCTAATGATATACTCAAGTTTCCCTTCCATATAGCAAAGTTGGCCAGAGCTTTTGCTTATATACAGATGGTCCTCAACTTAAAACAGTTCATTTAGTGACCACTCAAAGTTACAAAGGCACTGAAAAAAGTGACTTATGACCATTTTTCACACTGACTGTTGCAGTATCCCTGTAGTCATGTGATCAAAATTGAGATGCTTGGCAACTGGTTCATATTTATGACAGTTGCAGTGTCCCAAGGTCATGTTTTGTGACCTTCTGATAAGCCAAGTCAATGAGGAAGCCAGATTCACTTAACAACTATGTTACCAATTTACCAACTTGCCTTTTAACAAGTGTGGCAAGAATGGGTCATAAAATGGGACAAAACTCACTTAACAAATATTTCACTTAGCAACAGAAACTTTGGACTCAATTGTGGTCGTAAGTCGAGGACTACCTGTGCAGGGTTTTTGGCTTCTTTTGGCAAATATTAATTCCTCACAGAAGACAATGTATTACCAACTACTTTCTCCCAGCATTTATGCATCTTAAAATTATTTGATAATATTTGCATCTTTAGTAATCATTCTACTAAGCTACACAAGGTCATGTACTTGTTCTAACTTTTCATAATGTATGTATAACTTGCAATTCCTCATTCCATTTTCTTTGTCAAACACAACTCTGATACATTAATTTTCATATCGCTACTCCTCGTAGTATCATTCACTTTCTCTAACATTCATTGCAAATCATTCAGCTTCTCAGCCAAGAACATGGCATTACCTGCATGCTAAAGTGGTCATAAATATAATGTAATCAGTACCCTTCTAATATCACAAGATTCCTTACGGTTATCCATAAATACATTAAATAAATAAGAGGGCATTAAGTATACATGTTAGTCCCAGCTCAGTGTTGAACCATTCATTAAATTTTCCATTTACTTTGACACTTGCTTTGTTTCTATCATTTGTGACTTGTTATTACGTTCAGCCACCAACTTACCCATCTGAACTGAAATGCAAAACATTTTTAAGCCTATTTACTTTATCATGCGCTGTCTCAAAATCAATAAATGTAAAATGAACTTTCTCATATTTATTGACTTTTCAGTTATTTGTTGATGAACAGAAGTATGTTCTGCATTACTCCAGCCAATATAAAGTCACATTGTATTTCCCAAATTTTGATCACTGTCAACCTGTCAACCACAGTTCTACCAAACACCTTCCCAGGCTCACGTACAAAGTAATCTTGTTATAGTTTTCACATTTACTCTTGCTCTCTTTCCCTTTCTATAAGGGAGCAGTAACTGCATTTTTCCAATTGCTGGCAGAAAAACAGATTTACATAGACTTGTGATAATGCGGCTACATACTAATAAAAGTAGTCCTCCTTTAGCAACTGTCTTCTTTAGTCACTGCTTGCAGTTATGTTAATGAAAAAGTAACTTTGAAACCAGTCTTCACATTTGCAACCTTTGCAGTCTGTAAAAAGATGATAAAATTGTGATGTTTCATTTAGTGACCACTTTGCTTAACAACTGAATTGCCAGTCCCAACGCTGGTTGTTAAACAAGGCCTATCTGTAATGTTTATGAATTTGTTATATTTAAAAAGCTGCAAATGGAGCAAGAATGGAAGATTATTCGTTGGTTGAGGAAATACAGTTTATGATAAATTAAGGCTGTGATAATTTCGATTTATAAAATTATTCGGGGAGCAAAAAGTATATAGGGTGATTTTCTTCCTCTTTCCTCTGAACACTTAGTTAGAATCTGGAATCATCCAAAAATGCTGAACAATGGCTGATTGGAAAAAACAGCATTTCTTTAAACTGAACACAACTGTATTGGGGTATGGAATTTATAATGGCCATCAATTTGGATACGTTTAAAGAGGAACAAGCCAAATTTATGGCTGATACACCTACCATTTCTGCTCAACAATATTCACTAGTTTGAAAGTAATGATATTGTGAGATTTTAAAAAAACTATACTTACTTTTAAATAGTATTTAATATTAATATTTAATATTAAAATATTAGCAGGATGAATTTCAGACTTGACAGGAAAAATTAAACCAGTACATAAATATAATAGAATCTTTTTATAGTTAGTCAGATTGCAGGCAAGAAGTTGTTTTGAAAGTTTAAAGAATATTTCATACAGAAGATAATGGTCGTATTTCAAGTTGTTTCTACCAAAGGAAGGAGACTGATAGATGGATAGATATATCCATCTATTATGATATATCTATGTAGGAAGGAGACTAATAGAATAGATAGTTAACAGTACGGATAAGTAGGGCATGGACTGATAATGAATATCCAGTTGTGTAAAATATTTCAGTGATTGACTCACTTCAGTGATTGGTGGCCGTTCTCCTGTTAGCAGGAAGCAAGGGCCACAGAATAGCATCACATTAGGAAATCAGCTCTTTCTGAATGTTTATTTGTCTAGATTTGTTTTAAGGATGCTTAAAGGGTACTGATAGTCTAAGGACAATTGTAATCAAATACTTGTAATACAATGACTAAGAGCCGCGGTGGTGCAGTGGTTAGAATGCAGAACTGCAGGCTACTCTGCTGACTGCTTGCAATTTGGCAACCAAGCTCAAGGTTGACTCAGCCTTCCTTCCTTCCGAGGTCAATAAAATAAGGGCCCAGATTGTTGGGGGCAATACCTACCTTTTTTAGGTTGCTATCTTCTTATCTGGGAATAACTTCTATTGACCACAATGGGGTTTACTTCTGACACGCATAGGAGTACAAGACTTGGTTTATTAGAGGATTTAAATCAAAGGAATAATGCTGCCTGTCAATTCAAAATGACAGAAAGTATTATTATTATGAATCACTAGTTGATATAGTTGGAATGTCTGCAATAAATTGTACTCAAGAACACAGAGATGGTGTGATATGCATTAAATCTGAATTAAGATGTACATTTTTCTGATATAGATTTAATTTATAAATTAAGTAAAATTTGTGCCAGGGTCTCTGTAAATGGCTTCCTTAATTCACTCTATTGTTTCTGTAACCTGGGGCATTTAGATTTCCCTAAACAAATGAAATAAAAAGTTGTCTAGATACAAAATGTCCTGAGACTGAAATGTTAAAATTGACTGACTTCAGTGAACTAACTGGATTAGTGTTTGGCAACTAAAATATATTACTATCACCAGCGAGCATACGTATGCCTAGATACAGCACTGACATGCCCAGAAGGAAGAACCCAGTTACAGAGCATACACAAGAGTCCAATGCTAAACTCGAGGACATTTAAAGAGAAGTAGGAAAAACTCTTTGTCTGAAACTCTGGAGAGCTGCTGTCAGTCAGAATAGGTAGCCCAACTGTTTTGCATTGGTACAGTGCAAATTTCAATATATTTCCTCCTAGCCCTGCGGGATTCTATACAGGCATGTAAGTATTTGAGGCACAAACTGAGGAATATGCCATTGAAAGAAGTATGATGGCCTCTCCACCTATAACTTTGCCCCAAAAACCGCTACTTCACATTATACTTTCACATTACATTCGAATAGTTAAAGAGCTGAATTAGCTTTGTTCTCCCTCTGCAGCAGTTTATCTGAAATCAGGTTCATGCTCAGGATGTTTCAAACACAAAAGAGGCTGGTTCGAACTGTGACATTTTGAATACTATTTGAAGCCAATAAAAGGTGAGCCCAAAGTGAAATATGGGGTACAGTTATATAATTCAGAGGAGTGTCCCTCACACAATTTTTGCAAGCACTTCTATTAGATTAATTTGCAAGCAATTAATTTAGTTTAGAGAGTCTGACAAATTCCAAGTGTCTTTGAGCAAATCCACACCTCTGAAGCAATGTAATAAGGATTACAAAAAGACCCACAAACTGACAAAGCCGTTTGAAAGAAAGCTTGTAAAAAATACAAATGCAGGGTTGCACAGTTTATAATGTCTCCAGCTTTATGGAGATTTGATTAGTTTCTAGTTTTGTTGCCTCTATTAGATATTTAGACATTTATCAGAAATTAAATGTACAACTGGCTTTGCTGAATCGTCTGTTCTAGCAGGAGTTTCCAGCCTTTTTAGGTTAAGGCCTGTTTGATTTTGAGTATTGCTTCAGAAATGTGTCTAGGTCTAGGACAAAAACTAAATTTGGTTTCAGGTACATATGGTGCTTCGGGACTTTTTCTTTGTGACAGATTAAAAATGAAAATTTTGCCAGAATTTTTGGAGAAGCCTTTAGAAACTTCATAAAAGACGTTGGAGGATGGATAATGGTCTGGGATTGCAGGACATATCAGTTGGATAAAGATGGGCTTGTTACAATCTTTGGAAAAACAAGTTCTACAGGCTCTGTATAGAATTTGCAGAAGGTAACCTGTGACTAAAAGGCAACTAACTGTTCTAGGACAAAATAAAGTTATGCATTGAACAGAAGAACTTTCTTAAATATGCCAACATTTCATTTCAGTGTTAACCAAATAGCCTCAAAAAAGTCCCTGCAAAGCAATTACTATCTGCAGCGTGAAGTAGTTCTCAACTGATTGCATCTTTCTTGGTGGAAGAAGGAGAGGCAGGAATGAGAATTTATGCCTCTTTTGATACAAGCCATTGCTAAAGTTAAATTACATTTCATGCCTCCTTAAACCTTGAATATAATTGGCTATACCAGTTTTCCCACTCAAGCCATGTAATGGAGCTTATATTTCACAGTTCAAACAAACACAGGTTTAACAACCTTGACAGAACAATGAGGTATCTGCATAATCCTTCTTTAAAAGTGAGATCTTTAAAGTATCTAGGGCTTTTACAGCTTGTATTATACACATGGCAAGTATCCGAAATGTTATTTCTGCTAATGCACTTAACTCTGGCAAGATCTTATGCAATACCCCTTACATGTTTTTTTATTCTTCCAAGAAGAAATGATTGGCAATGTATATTAAACAAGCAGGACCCTATAAACACACTACTAAAAATCAAGTGCCACTTCAGATATCAGTCAGGTTTCATTACAAACTGTTAAGTTGTAGCTATGATTTACCGATAAAACAGGAGAACCTTTTTCTTTTAGGACAGATCAGTTTGATAAAGATGAGATTGTTATAATCTTTGGAAGAACAAGTTCTACAGATTCCTACTTCCTATGGAATTAAATTTGCAAAAGGTAACCAACCCATGATAAAAAGGCAGATTAACTGTCAAGGGCAAAGTGATGTAATGCAATGAGCAAAAAACTAAGGCTATAAAAAAAGTGTTAGATTAATACATACAGGTTGAACCCTATGAGTCAATGCTGACCCACCATTTCTCTTCTGCCAGACAAGGCAACCCACTGCAGCCCTTGGCAGACAAAATGATGAATAGATTTGTATCCTGTCTTTCCCCTCAGAAGATGAAGGCAGTATCCAGAGCATTCCCTCTTCCAAGTTTTCTTACAATCTTTCTAAGAACCAATGAAAGTTAGCCAGGGAGCTTCCAAGGTTGCAAATGGACTGGAACTCAGATCTCCAAATTCATCATCCAGAACTTTTAACTACCGCACAATGCTGGCTTTCTTTAGAAAGGATAGCCCTCCGCTATCAAAATATTGTATACCTCTTCTAGTGCTTCTGTCTATCTGAAATCAGGGATGATTTTGGTCTTCTACAGCTTGCTTTGTGCAAAAATAGTCTAAGGAAGGGCGTGAGACTAAACTGCAGGTTGTGAGATATGAAATGCAGCATCCAACATCTGGATTAACCTAGCACACTATAGCTGCAAACAATTAGACCCTTATGGGAAAATGCATGGTGATTCATTCTGCTTCTCTTCACCATTACTATTATCTCGTGGCCTTTCCAGCACCTCTGTCTTTTGAGGGAAAGTCTATGACATACTATCCAGCAAGTCTCTATCTCATTGCTGGGAAAAAAAGAAAAAAAAAAAAATACTTACAACTGCACAAACACTTATGCATACATCTGAAGGTTTTTCTTTCTTTTTTTCAATCACCTTCAGTAACCGGTTTCCATTTACTGCACAGCAGTGTTACTTAAGAGAATATGTGATGTTTTGGACATGCTTTATAGAAATGAATTATTGTTCTTTGTCCTATTATAATTCCTATTATGGCTTTATAAACTTGTCTGGCAGAATCTCATTTGAATGCCGGCTTCTGGCAGCCTGTCATACATCTCGAGCATAGTGAAAGCTACCTATTAATATTTCTTTCCCACATCTTCTCTAAAGGCACCTGTCTTCTAAATTACACCCTACAATGGCTCCTCTTATCTCCCATGCTAATCTGTAAGCAAAATCTAAACAGTTGTCAGCCAAGCTGGAAAACAGCACCAGCAACTCATCTGAGCTATATGTGCATTCTTGGTGACCTAAACCAGAATATTCTCTGTTGTTGGTAACAAAGCTGTGCAAGAGGCTCAAGGAATTAATGTTGTTAAGGCAACATTAGAAAAGCAAGGCCACTTACATATACATGAAAGAGAAAAACATATCTAGACATACCTTTTTCTTGCAGGAATAAACTATGGAAGAGGATCACATATCCCACACTCCCATTTGCATCTTTTTTCTCCTCTTTTGCTCTTCCTTAATGCCACCTGCTTCTTCCCTAATTTCCTTCTCCCAAATTCTAATAGCCATCTTTTACTGTTGCTATTACTCTTTATCAGGGGTGAGTTCTACTGACCTTTACTACTGGTTCGCAACGGGGCTGTGCGCACATGCTCATTTAGCTTGCGCACTCTTCTGCACATGCGCAGAAGCACATTCATGATGTCAGGGTCAGTGGGCGGGGCCTCCCGCCAGTTTTACTACCGGTTCTATAGAACCGGTGCGAACCGGGGGCAACCCACCACTGTTCTTTATCCTCTGTTGCTGTCTTTCTTCTCTTTCTTTTATGCTCCTTATTTGAGCCATGGTGCTTAGAATTCAACATTGCAGGCTAACTCTGCCGACTGCCAGGAGTTTGATCCTGAACGGCTTTGGGTTGACTCATGCTTCCATCCTTCCAAGGATGGTAAAATGAGGACCCAGATTGTTGTGGGCAATATGCTGACCGCTTAGAGAGGGCTGTAAAGCACTATGAAGTGGTATATAAGTCTAAGTGGTATTGCTATTGCTATTTGAGCAGAATACCCTTCAAATAAACATACACAGGATGATCATCTTGATTTAGAACAGGATGCCCTTGATTTAGAGCAGGAGTACCACATGGCAGGTACCAATTAGAATATACTAAGAAGAACATTATTAGACTACTCCCTGTCACTTCCTTGAGCCCTTGTAGCTTTTCTCTTTAAGGCTCACAGCAGATCCAGTTTCTTCCTGCATAGTGAAAGAAATCTAAAGTTCCTGTTCTCTACACCTAACAGCATAGAAACAGCCTCTCCATGTAACCTTTCCACTTTGCTCTAGCAGTTACTTGAATTGTGTTGCCTTGGAGAAGGAGTTACTACACTCCTCCAGATTGTTTGTTTAACTGTGTCTTCTGTTCTTCCTATTACCTGAGTTTAAGGATTACAGAATTCTCTATCCTTTCCTTCTTGCAAAAACCTACCAACCTGTTAACCACATGTCTTCAAACACAAATGCCAGATTTAAAAAAATTGTCTACTTGTTAATCTGTACTGAGAAGAAGTTCTGTTCTCCAAGAAGTGTGGAAACTATTACGGCAAGGGAGAAGTCAATAAATCTTTGTTAAATGCAAGGCTTTGTTTGTAAAATGGCTATAGTTGATGCAGGGCATGTTAGGAAGGCCTACAATATCATCTTTCCAAATCCAACCATACTATTAAGGCTGCCTAGAACAAGGTTGGATTTTTGCCTAGTTGAATAGGAGAGCTCAAAAGAACTCTTGCCCAAATACTACACTGTAGCCAACTTACAACGCAGAAGACAGCTGGGTAGGGACATTTGTCAGCATATTTCCTACCATTATTGCCTCTATCTCAAGACAAAATTACTGTCTATGTGATCATAGAATAAAATATGTATAAGAGAAATATGGAAATAGAATCATGAAATCCATCTGAGCTGCATGGGGAAGCAGCTCCCAAAATGTCCAATGGGACATATTTCCTATCTTCAGTACACTGGTTTATACCAGTATGTGAAAGACTTTATATATTAGCAAACCCGAATTTTGAAAGCCTGTAGATTTTTTTAAAAAAAGCACAAATACTTTTATACAACCCAGTTCACTCCTGCAATGTCTACTTCAGTGCCTAATTAAAAGAAAGACAATTTTAAAAATGGGCCGACCATTTTGAGAGGTGCTTCTCCTGCAGCATTGCCATAAGCAAAGCACTATTTCTCAAAGTGTCTGTCTGTCTCCTTCCAAAAGTCCTGTGCAGCTGCTTTGGTGCCCATCCAAGGTCATCTGAGCATGCACATGCATACTGAGAAGAGACATCCTTGACTGTTGACAAAGGATGGCACTTCTGAGGAATATGATCACATCGATGCTACAACAAATGCTGCTTTGCTCATGGCAACAACAATAGAGAGAAGCACTCCACACCCTTTAAACAGTTAATACTTACGTAAACTTATCTTCATGACACAAATCTCATGGAGAACATCTCCTCATCACCTAAGTAAGCATTTGATTAAACTTCAAAACTGCATGTTATTGAAACATTTCAAATAAAAGTCACAGGGATTCCAACAACAGAATTATAAAGAGATATTTTCTCTTTTTGGGTTCGTCCTATATATCTTGTTTCACTTTTTAAGTGGCAGAAATGCACTTCCGCTCTTATTTAGCATTAAACCATACTCATAAAGAATCATAAAAAGGGAGCAAAATCTGCAAATTAAACAGGCCTCAGATATGACCATTTTGAATAACAGTTAGTAGGATAAAGGTAGATGGGGACCAGGAAAATGAACAAATATAAATTGAACGTTACAACCAATCATTGAAGAGATGTAAACTTGTATATTGAGCAGCGTGCTTCTTCTTAAAACATGACTCTTCTGATTGGATGATATTTCCAGGCAGACTCATGCAGCAAAGGATACTAAAACTTTGATTGGTTATTTCAAAGTTCCACAAATTTATCCTCAAGTCATCTGCTGACATGTAGGTTTCATAGTCACTGTTTACAGAAATGGAATTGATGTGATAGGTATGTGCATTTGCAAAGACTCTTCTGGGAGTTGCCTCCACCATTAAATCCATGGGCCTTAGCACAGGTACCTAACAAAGACAAGAAACAAAAGGAATTAATCAAATATAATTAATACTTTTATTAAAGAAATTTTTTCACACAGTATACAGTATAACACTGTTTCCAGTGTTTCCATGCAACAGTCTTCCCTGAATAGTCACTATGCTGCTATGTTTGTTGAATAATCAGCACTGTCATACAACAATTCAATGTTCACAATTTCTTCCTCTGGTTCATAAATGTGACACTAGACAATTTAATTTCATTGGATAAAATATACATACTCTACAGTTCAGCAGATTTATGTAAACCGATCAATGAATATTTTTCTTTGATGAAGATATGATTTATTTTTTATAAATGAGTCCAAAGGAAGGATATGAATTTGACAAGCAAATCAACTGAATTATATAACTAACATATCTGGCAATACTGTCAGATATGCTAGATACTGTCAAGAAAGAAAGTAAGAAAACTTCAGATCAATCATATAACCAATTAAATTACCTTGGATCAAACATTCCTTCATTAATTAACATTAGATAGTATTTCCAAGGAATCTATCTGAAAGGTACTAAAGATTCTATTTTTTGTCATCCTCAAATCAGATGATATTCATATCATCCTACCAACAAGGATAATAAAAGAAGTGGGATCACCCAGGGCCCCACCCAGAGACAGATATATAACTTTATTTTATTCCTAATAAGCTGCTGTACCAATCAATGAGCACATAAGTTGACACCAGCAGAAATAAATAGCAGCATAAATAATGTCTTCAACTACGTAACACTATAAGACAACTTAATAGAACAGCTAGTGGTGGCCAGTGCCAAGAAACCATTTCCTCACAGCAACTTCATTACTAAGCATTATTGTCCGTATGTTGTCTAGGGAGATTTCCCATGGCTGGAGTGATGGAGATGGGAATATGACAGCCCAGATCAAGTGACTCTAGGACACAGGAGCTGCCAGCTCCAACTCTGAGTGTAATGTGATGAGCCTGCTTTCTAATTCAGCCTGACATATGCAATGATGCATCATTTGCTCTTGGAGGGCCTGCCACAGCTATCTAGGGACATAGGCTAGTATTCTGCCTGTTGGAAGCAAACAGTCATTTAGACTGTCAGAAACAGAATAGTTTTCAAAAGCTCCCAGGTTCAATGGTTGGACCAGGGTTCCCTGAAAACGAGAAACAAACTAAATTAAATGTAGGTAAGAATAGGCTGGGGCAAAGCAATACAGCAATGGCTAGGGAGTCAAATATGTTTGAAAAGATTGTCCGTATCAGTGCTGGATGGCTGAACTAATTTCAGAGGTTTTTTTCCCCACTCTAGTATTGTTGAACAAATGGACCGCAGGACAGGGAAGTGGTTGACCATTCTCCTATTAAAATGTTGCAACTGAAACAAATGAATATTGCAGTGAGAGGAATCATATTTCTATGGAGCCTATGTGTATATGCATGCATATACTCTATGTACAGGCTCAAATAGATAAAAGAATAACAGACTTGGAAGGGAAAACCCTATACCATTTTAGACAAATGGTTGTCCAAGCTCTTCTTCAAAACTTCCAGTGTTGGAGCATTCACAACTTCTGGAGGCAAGGTGTTCCACTGATTAATTCTTCTAACTGTCAGGAAATTTCTCCTTAGTTCTAGGTTGCTTCTCTCTTTGGTTAGTTTCCATCCATTGCTTCTTGTCCTACCTTCAGGTGTTTTGGACAATAGGTTGACCCACCTCTTTTTTGTGGCAGCCCCTGAAATATTGGAACACTGCTATCATGTCATTCCTAGTCAGTGGTGGGTTTCTACTGGTTCGCGCTGGTTCAGGCAAACTGGTAGTGGTAATTTGGTCGCTGAACTGGTAGCGACTGTTAGCTGGCCATGCCCCTGCCAGCAAGCGGCTGGCAAAAAGGAGGCGGCTGGGAGGCTTCTCGCAGTCGCATCGAAAAAGAAAAAGCCTACCAGCCGCCACCTCTTTGAGAGCTGTTTTGTGGCTGCTGGCTGCCAAAAACTACCGGAGGTTGCCAAAAAAGCCACTGCCATCGCATCCCATTGCCTGCTGCATCGCACTCAGACTAACACATCCCATTGCCTGCTGCGTCAGTGCGAGCGTGACGCAGCAGGCAATGGAATGCGCGTGCACGGCCAGCACAAAGAATAGGGTGGCGACGACAGCAGCTTTTTCGGTGACTTCTCATAGTTTTTGGCAGCCTGCAGCCAGCTGCCACCTCTTTGAGATCGTCTTTGCTTTTGCTTTTTCAATGTGACTGTGAGAAGCCTCCTAGCCACTGCCTTTTTGCCAGCTACTTCGTGGCAGCTGGCTGGAGGCCGCTGAAAACTACTGGAAGTCAGGTTGCCTTCTAGACTTCGGACCAGCCGCTGTGGGAGGAAGGTAAGCAGCCATTGTAACTTTGAACAGTCACTAAATGAACTGATGTACGTGCATACTGTTTTTAATACGACAGAGCAAGCCACATATAAATGGGATGGTGATCCTCACAGGCCTTCACTATACATGCAACCTTTGCAATTTACTGAAGATTTCCAGTTCCCAAGATTTCCAGTTCCCAAAGTTAATAAAGTATTAATCCTCCCTGAGTGGCAACATTCATTTTTGGTTATGATTCAAAAGTTAATGTAATTCTAAAAGCAAAGGGAATGACTTTCCTTTTAGCCTCTACCTTTAGGCAACCTCAAATTAAACCAGGAAAAAAGATAAATTTGATCGCTCCTGTTTCCGAGGTTCTTTTTCTTTATCAGCTTTTGGGGACTCACTCTATCCCTCTGTGGGTCTATCTATTTATCTCTCCAGCTGGAACAAAAGCTTATTCAAACATATTGCTTCCTTGGGTTTTATAAATAAATAAAGATTTGCTTTTGGCATATGTCCTTTTTATTCATCTGTGGATCCTTCTACTATGGAGGAAAATCGGGAGAGGTGAACTTCAAAGCAGAATGGAATAGGAGTCTACAACAGGCAGAGAAAGCCAAAGGGTAAAGTGTAGGTGGAAACAACTACTGAGCTCACCTATTAAACCGAAACATTTCTTTAGGTCTTTTTCAGATGGCAGCCACCGTTGTTGAGCATGTGAAGGCGAGCAGAAGCAGTAGGCTGTTTGCTTTAATGAATGTGCCTAAGTGGTTCTTAACAGACTCAGAAGCAGGAGTCCTGTTGAGCTTTTCCATTACCATTTCCCTACAGAGCATGTGCCTAGCATGCTGATATGCTGCATCTCCAAAGCATATGAAGCTATGCAAGAAATTTAACCAATAACAATAGCAACAACAACACATGGGGTGAATGAAGAGGCTACACAAGAATACATGGGGTGATGCAAGATGTAGGGCAGGGGGCTATAAAGTAGCAAACAGGAAAATGCCATTTTCCACATTATAGCCCCCTGTCCTACATCTTGTATCACCCCATGTGTTGTTGTATATCCCCATCATCTGGCATCACTACACAGCCTAACAGAGAAAGCTGAGATGTGGCCCAAAGAGAAGAAGTTGAAATCCTAACACATCTCTTGCATAAATTTGCCCTTTCATTCCCAATAGGTTCGACATAGAATAGAATAGAATAGAATAGAATAGAATAGAATAGAATAGAATAGAATAGAATAGAATAGAATTCTTTATTGTCCAAGTGTGACTGGACCAAGATTAGACCAGGAGTGTCAAACCTGCGTCCTGCAGGCTGGATGTGTCACATGCTGGTGACCCCACCCCCATTTTAGCGAAGGGGGGAAAAGTCACGTTATGTCAAATAACGACAACATGACACCGCAAGTTTTAAACCCCTGGGTTAGACTATGTGTGGGTATCAAGTGTATCCTTTTTCAAAAGAAAAAGAAAGGGGACTACCAGCCTTAGCAAATAGTTCTTGTAAGTGGATATACCAAATATGATGATTATTTGCAAAACGGGTGCAAGTGATCCTGTTCTGCATCTAGGCTTCAATCGAAAGAATGTGTCATTCAGATGAAGCCAGATGGCATGAAGTTTGGGATAATGTAGTTTGGGGTTATGGATGGGTATAGGTTCTAAAAAATAATTTTCAATTTACTACCACGGCATTAACAGTATGAATGTGTTTATATGTGCCTTCCATTAACTCTAGGCGGGGTTTGTAACTATTTACTGGAAAGCTATAGAAGAGAAGAGACCGAAGAAAAAATGCATATGGAATACATGTGAGCTAGGGATGTATGCAATGGTTCATGTATGTTACTTGATTGGATGCCTGATATACTGGATTGAGAATCAGGACAATCACTCCTGCTTATTCTTTTTCTTCTCTGCCTAGTGAGTCAGGCATAACTAAGTTCTTATATTTACCAGTAACAAATAGCGCATTTCTTCTGCCTCACCCTGCTTTTACAAACCATGATTGAAGGGACAGACTGCTTCTGCTTCTGAAATTAGGCCAACGTTCACAATTTGTTCAAGTCCCCCCCCATCCCAGATACCTTCAAACATTGTGAGTGCAGCACTGAGTCCCCTCAGTTGAACTTCATAAACATCTGACTTTGTATTTGATAACACAATTTTGCTTTGCATAATTCTCCATGTTTAGTGACACAAGAGGAAATTATCAGTCTGAGATTTTATCTGCTAGCTTTTTTTTTTTTTTTTTGGAAAATCTGAGACCGATGGGTCAAATGTAGATTGAAAAGAAGCACAAAAAGTTTTTGTAGAAAGATCTAAAAGCTGCACTGAGGTGCATCCAATATTACTCCTCTGAATTTAATTCATTTACTGCAGCTTTTTTTTTTTGTTTTAAACAACTATTATGTAGTTACCAGAGGCTTTTTCTCCACCGTGTCGACAGCTTCTGTAAATTTATGGGCTTCTTAGCAATTCACTACTAAAATACAGTGATCCTTTCAAGTGATCTCACTGATATATTTCTCCTTTCTAAAAAGAGCTAGCGGACAAAAAGCCATCTCTCAGATTGATAGTTTCCTCTTGTATTACTAATCAGGAAGAATTATGCAAAGCAAAATTGTGTTATCAAATGCAAAGTCACAGCAATCAGATTCCTCTTGATAACTCTGTTGGGCATATTGTTTTTACAATATGCCTAGACGCAGATACTGACAAGGTAATTGCTGTGGCAAATCAGAGGAATAGGAAAAAAAATTCCAGGAGGCCAGTTCTGACTTCAAGGCTCAATGCCTATTTTACAAATATGAAATAGTTGAATAATGAGGAGAAAAAAGATTCCATTTGTGACCCGGGCAAGAGAATATAAAAATGCAAAGAGGCAATAAAAAACCCCCTCTTTTTCACCCTTCTTATTTCTTAGAAAGAAGAATTTCACAGTCTTAGTTCTTAATTTTTTAAAAGGAAGAATTAACAGGGAATACCGCCAGTGAAAATTGTACACCTGAAAAGACTGATTCCATATGTCCTTTTTCCTCCCTCCTCAGAAGCTTGTCAATGTTATTCTCAAGTCCGCATAACTGATGAAAACAGAGCCACAGCACATATAAAATGAGCACAAATCAGCCTGCATGCAAATGAAAGATTGGGATGCTACTGTAGTTCCCAAAAGATCAGCTTCCCATATCTTTAGTGAAGATTCCCATATCTTCTCAGTGAAAAAAAAATGGTTGGTTTCACACATAACATAAATATTGATTTATAAATGCAACTTGGAACTGTAAACCAATACCCACAAGTTTGATTAATGTATAACGCTAAACCCAAACCATCATTTATGAACCACAGCATCTGGGTTCATCCAGCACAGTGAGGCAAAATACAACAGGCCCTGTTATGGATGTGCACTCAAAAATATTCTCCATGAAATAGCTATTTCTTCCTATGCTTTCAGCAGCCTATAAAGATCATTTGTTAAAAGTGCAGAAAATGAAGGAAGTTTCAGGCTTACTACTCCTCTAAGTCTAAATGTCAGTAACTGGCATTACTCTGTTAAAAGTTCCCATTCAGTTTTTAGTTCTAATCAGTTCCCTAAATTACCCTTTCCTTCAGAATTTGAAAACATTTCTTTTCTAGGCTGCATAAACAGAGGGATAGAATCAAGCTCACGTGAAGGGTTAATAATTTTACAATGCCTTGGTAAGATCACACTGGGAATACTACATCCATTTTTGGTTGCCACGATGAAAAAAGATGTTGAGACTCTAGAAAGAGTGCAGAGAAGAGCAACAGAGATGATTAGGGGACTGAAGGCTAAAACATATGAAGAATGGTTGCTGGAACTGGGTATGTCTAGTCTTATGAAAAGATGGACTAGGGGAGACATCATAGCAGTGTTCCAATATCTTAGGGGCTGCCTCAAAGAAGAGGGAGTCAAGCTATTCTCTAAAGCACCCGAGGGCAGGACAAGAAGCAATGGGTGGAAGCTAATCAAGGAGAAAAGCAACCTAGAACTAAGGAGAAATTTCCTGACAGAACAATTAATCAGTGGAACAACTTGCCTCCAGAAGTTGTGAATGCTCCAACACTGGAAGTTTTTAAGAAGATGTTGGATAACCATTTGTCTGAAGTGGTGAAGGGTTTCCTGCCTAAGAAGGGGGTTGGACTAGAAGTCCTCCAAGGTTCCTTCCAACTCTATTATTCTGTTCTGTTCTGTTCTGTTCTGTTCTGTTGTTCTGTTCTGTTCTGTTCTGTTCTGTACTGTTCTGTACTGTTCCGTTCCGTTCCGTTCTTTTTAAAGAGATTACTGATGGAGCTTTTGGTTTATCACTCCTATTTTATTTGTAGAGGGGCATCTGCCTTAGAGTGAACACTTTATAGCTGAATACACCCATCCAGCTATCTTCTCCTTGTAATTATCACTTCTCAGTGTTTCATCCTCCAGGAATATATTTACATGCTGTGTAATCTATTTTCAGTGTTGCAAGAGACCTTAGAGGGACTCTGACAATGAATCTAATATTATACTCACTCTGTAAATTTTTCTCCAAGTTGTTTTCCAAATTCCAGACTCATTTACAAGAAATTTTTTTTACAGCAATAATAATTAACCAAATTTGTTTAATTAATTTAAGTTTTACAACTGAAATTATCACATTCTTATAAATTAGTATAAATTCTATACAGGTCCCTCTAGTTTATAAAGATGGCAATAATGCTAAATAATGTAATCATTAACAACTATTAATTATTATTAATAATGTAATAATGATGATTTATTTACCAAACTTCTTGTGTATTCAATTGCAATTGAGTGCTACCAATGGAGGCTGCAAAATCAAAATTAACACTAACAGTGCTTAAATAACCTCTAATTTTTGTTTTCTTTTGCTTAAGGTTATTTAGTAAATCCTGGGAATCACAGGCCAGTTCTTCTTTGAAAAGACACTAGAGACTAACTAGTTCCTGAAATATTTCCAGGTTATTTGATGTTTGCTAATGACTCTTAATAGCATTTTTCACAAGGGCATTCCTAAAAAAATCTGATATCTTTGCATTAAAAAAAGTTTAGTAGTATTAGGAACATAATGACCTTTTTTTTTACATTAAATGTAACAGAGCACTTTAGTAACACAGAGCGTTTTGACATAATAAAATATCTCCAATCACAAATTAGCAAGAGTTGGTCATTCCTGGTCCAGAAAAGTCAAAAGATCCTGCTTTGGATTCACTGAATTTCTTGATGAGATCAGTTCAGCATGCAAATCGTATCCACTAAGCATTTTTGGAACTTTTAAATACTTACTGCAAATGGAGAAAACATTTTTTTAAAATCAATTACTTTTGTTGCAATGCTTTGGTGAAGATCTGATAACTCAAAATTAATTTGTTCTGCCACATGAGTTTTATAGCATTTTATTCCTTTTATAAGAGCCATGTGTTTTAAATTACCCTATCTATCACAAATGGTAATGTTATTGAGAACATTGGGAGGAATAAGAGTATATATACTTTCATGCTGCAGAATAAACCCACATCTGGCACAAAAGTCAAAGCAGTGATTCCTGCAGCATAAAATTTTTAACATGTTCTGCATCAGAAATAGCTTTCTTCATGCTTGCAGTCTGTCTTTTATATATTTATACTCGTGTAGAAATGCAAATGCTGAAATCATCTGAAAGATGCTGGCAGTTTCTAGGACAATCTGGAAAAAAAATCAGCTAAAAAGATTTAATCTAAAACTTAGCTCATAGAAATCGTATTTGAATTAACTGTTATAGCCTGCGGTCTTTTCTCAGCTATGGCATAGATAGAAAATGGGCAACCTTTTCAGGTTATGGGCTAAATGTAACATGAGGGGAAGGAGTTGGCATTCATAAGGAGGAATAACATCTTCACATTGCTGTGCAGGGCTGAGTTTGGGATGAGAGTTATAAAGGGATAGTTTTAATTATATTATGCCTATTTTACATTAGAATACACAATATGGTTATTACACTATCATATTCTATTCTATCCCTAACTCAAAGGGGTGGAAACTAAGCTGTCAATTTTCTATAGTCTTTGTGAAGAAGCTGAAAGGATCAAATTAAGCAAGGTTGGACAACCGTGGGATCTTTAAGACTTGTGGACTTCAACTCCCAGAATTCCATGGTGGCTAGGGAATCTGGGAGAGTTGAAATTCACAAGCCTTAAAGTTGCCAAGATTGGACATCCCTGCAATGAAGTATTTGTGGGCAGCATGCACTTCTGGGGTTACAGGTTGTTCACTTCTGGCATAGATCAAAAATTGCTGCTTGATCACCACAACGCAATGGAAAACTTTAACATGTATGCTTATCTGAGAGTTAAGACCATTGAAACTGCTGGATTTGCATCTGTAAAGGCCCATTTTAAGAGTACTCTGCACACCCCAGTTCATACAAATAAGCTGATTTTGTTCACTGCATTTAAGTATGGCAGTTTGTTTTGTAATAAGCTATAACTAACATATTACATGGTGGCTAAGCCGCTGAGCTTGTCGATTGAAAGATCGGCAGTTCAGCGGTTCGAATCCCTAGTGCCGCGTAACAGGGTGAGCTCCCATTACTTGTCCCAGGTTCTGCCAACCTCGAAAGCACGTAAAAAATGCAAGTAGAAAAACAGGGACCACCTTTGGTGGGAATGTAACAGTGTTCTGTGCACCTCTGGCATTTAGTCATGCTGGCCACATGACCATGGAGATGTCTTTGGACAGCGCTGGCTCTTCAGCTTTGAAACAGAGATGAGCACCGTCCCCTAGAGTCGGGAACGACTAGCATATATGTGTGAGGGGAATCTTTACCTTTACCTAACATATTACAGTTAGATTTAGAAGCCACCAATTGCATACATCGCACTAAAGCATAATCTAACAGACCATATGATGTCTTAGAACAACCCAGGAATCAACGAAACATGATAAGCAGCTTTTGGTCTCACTGTTTTCAGCTGCAAAGCGAGAGGGGAATAACAAATTCTGAAATGACAGATTGCCAGCACAGTATTTGAGCCCCCTCCTCCTTATTTCTTTTTAAATAGCTCCATGGCTGACTCTGATTCTAGGTTTTGTTATTTATCATTAATTAGTTATTTGATTTAAAGTGCGATTTTATTGTACATGTTTCTTAACTTGTGTTCGCCGCCCTGAGACCTTCGGGAGAAGGGCAGCATATAAATACATGTAATAATAATAATAATAAAGTGCAGATAAGCAAATCTATCACAGACTCATCTTTCTACTTCACTAAAAGAATAACAAAACAAAACTTTATAAATGGCTCCCATTCTCTTCTGGCCATGGGGGGAAAGTATCTCACTGCATCATGTATCTGCAACATAGATCTCCCTGCCATTGCTAATAGCTAATTTAAATTTTCTCACCAGATGCAGTTACTGCTGCCACTATTGTTGCTTTTAATAATATTTTACCTAGCTTTTCCTTAATGATCTGGCTAAAATGATCAAACAAACTTAATATCTATACATTCATAAAACCTGAAATGGATTACGAGACACTGTCTAATTTTAAAATATTGTGTACTGTGAAAACGAAAGGTCTTCATCCAGGCTTGATTTACAAATGACGCTCCCTCAGGGTTAGGCAATGTGGAGTGGGGCTGTGATACCTCCAATTTTGCATATGTACCAAACGTCTTTGCAAAATGGCTGCCACAGTGGGCAAGATCAATCTAGTCTAGTGAAAAAGCAAACAAGCTATGCTACCCAGGATTCCTAGTGGGCCTTTTAGTGGGCACGCAAACACTGCAGTGGGGGAATTCAAGTTCTTTTTACTACTGGCTTGGTGGCCGTGGCAAGGGAAGGATACTGTAAAATCTCCATTGCCACCCCACTCCGGGGGAAGGTTACTGCAAAATCCCCATTTCCTCCTGATCAGCTGGGACTTGGGAGGCAGAGAATAGATGTGGACAAGGCTAGTCATAGGTGGTTTTTACTGCATACAGACTCCATATAAAAATGAACAAGTGGTCTGAAGTGGTTTAAAAGCGATTATTTTCCTCCTCCATCCCTCAAAAAGGATGCATATTGTTGACAAAGCTCTGCAACTTCGTGTTCAACATCCTAAAAGTTTGTGCTTCAGTGAGTCCGAATCCTTCTGAAACTGCAAACTCTATAAATTGGGCAAAGACAGCTACTGGTCAGTAATGAAGAACTCCTTTAGTGCCTAATCCAGTCTTCCCTACCTTGGCCCTCAGCAGGAAGACAAGCCTAAACAGTTGAAGGCAACAAACGATCCAAGAAAATGAATGAAAACAGAATTCTGCCATGAATGTATTGTAACTTACTTCTGGGTCTACACATACCAAGCTGCAGTCCACAAGGGATTGTTTTTCTCCTTAAAGACAAAGGCAAAGGAAAGGATTTTTGTAAGTCAGTCCTTCCATTGTCCAGGAAGTTCCAAAGGTGCTTTTTCAAGAGGCAACTGGATTTTCCAGTTTTTCTTTGAAGACATTTAGCTTCTCTTTCAAGAAGCTTCTTCAGCATTCTCTGAAGAAGCTTCTTGGATGAGAAGCAAAATGTCTTGAAACAGCACCTTTGGGACAACCATGACCTGGATGACTGAAAATCTCCATAGACATTGTCCAGGAAATACCTTGTACTTAAGCAGAACAAGCTCTTCTGGTGCAAATATATCACTTGTTTACTCATCTCATAGCATTATCTGGATTATTTGGTATTGCGTTTCCACAGTGTTACTGTAGCCTACTTTCCATTTCTTACGTGTGTCCCAGAGGATTCCTCTTCTGGCATATTTTTAAAAGGCAATGAGAGAAAAAGTAATGACAGTGAAAAAAGTAAGGATATCTCTGTTATTTTGCACAGCATCAGTAGTGTGGCTATTTTTTTAGGGAACTGCATCTTGACACAAAGATGCACAAATAAAGCAAACAAAATATTAAAAAGTTATGATATTTATGTAGTTACTTACCAAGCACCTCTAAGTTATATCAAAATAACCAAAATATCTTTACAATCTCCAAGGCATGTCACAACTTTTGAGCATCCCTAATGTTTGGAACGCGGTGGTTCAGTGGCTAAGACATTGAGCTTGTAAATTGAAAGGTCAGCAGTTCAGCGGTTCAAATCCCTAGTGCTGCATAACGGAGTGAGCTCCTGTTAATTGTCCCAGCTTCCGCCAACCTAACAGTTCAAAAGCACGTAAAAAATGCAAGTAGAAAAATAGGGACCACCTTTGGTGGGAAGGTAACAGTGTTCCGTGTGCCTTTGGCGTTTAGTCATGCCAGCCACATGACCACGGAGACAGCTTCAGACAGTGCTGGCTCTTCAGCTTTGAAATGGAGATGAGCACTGGCTCATAGAGTCTGGAACGACAAGCACATATGTGCGAGGGGAATCTTTATCTTTTAATGTTTGGAAATTGAAAGTTGAAAAATTTGACACGCCCTACAAAGAAAGGGAGGGAATATGAAACCATCCTCCCCTCTGATGCAACCAAATGAAAGCAGAACTGTTGAAAGTGGAAATTTCCTGCCAGCGTTAAAAACATGAAATAAATGTACTGCCTTTTAAAGCTTTTTTTCTTATGCAAAGAATGATAAGAATTTTATGTTTTTTTCTAGTGATTAAGAGCACAATCAACATATGATATATAACTTGATGCTATTTTTCTAAAACTATCCAGAATTAATGGTAACATGGAAAGGAAATTCAGGCCTCTGAAATATCCCCATGAAGATTGCTATTTGAGTTGTTTGAGAATTCATGTTTTGTGTTCAGTCTTACTTGAAACTCTTTGAAACCCAAAGAGCTAAACATTACCTTGCTATAGTTTTGAAGATTTCCCATCCAATTCCTGCTCGCTGTATTAATTTAACAAAATAATTCTGATATAATAAATGCAAACTACCTACGGTTTCCTGCAAGGCTCATGCCATTTGTTATCGAATATGTCAAAGCCAGATAAGAAAAATGAATTTTAGGAGGCACTGCTACTAGAATCCCCTGGAATTTGCAGCTGGTCCTGGGGATACAAGATTTCTGGTACTGCTTTTCCTATTTGCAGGAAGATATCTCTATGTAGCTTCCTTTGAGGAACATATTTAGTGTCAGCCTCCTGCTTTTACAGAGCCTATTAAAAAGATCCCTTTTTTAGATTACAGAACTGAGCATTTTTAGAAAAATTCTAGATGGGCTGTCTTTTATTGCTACAGTAGTGGCTTAGCACCTGATGTGCAGTCAGTCATATCTAACACTAACTGTTAGTAAATGTCACAAAAATGACTGGCTTAGAAACCCAGCCTGTGGACATTCATCTCTGTCGTCCACCAGGCAGCAAACTCTATTCCCTCTTGCTTCAATAATGGACAAGTTCTGCTTGAAAAGAAAACTGAAGGCTTTTTAATAAGGTTATACACTATTGGTCAACCTCCAGATTCTCTAGGCCCTCCACTTTCCTTTTTACTGCCTGATACTGCACAGAAAATTGAGATTATGATTTACATGTTGCCAACTTTCCTGACACATGTGTTGCATCTAAAGTTTCTGCAAGACACAGGCAAATTAACAGGAGATTTCTTTCTCTTTCTCTTTAAAAGCCACCTCCCTGCTTTCAAGGCCCTTCAAGCTGTCCAAAAAGTGGACATTCACCTTTATCTCAGTATCCTGAACCTGTTGATATTACAATGGTCTAATAAGAGCACTAACCTACAAGAGTCATACAGTGATTCAAGACTGATAGGCTTGCCTATATACCGTATTTTTCAGAGTATAAGACACATCTTAATTTTTGGGCAGGAAAATAAGAAAAAAACTGATTGGTAGGTAGATCAGCTCCTGGAATACCCCCAATCAGCTGTTCCCAGAGGTGAATTTTAGCAACAGGTTCCTTGGTTGTGAGCTCTGTGCCTTTTTTTTTTTTTTTTGCTTTTTTTTCTGTCTCTGAAACTTCTGAAACTCTGTTTCAGAAAAAACTTTTTTTCCTGCCTCTGAAAGCCTCCGAAACCGCTTCAGAAAAAAAAGCCTCTGAAGCTCTGTTTGGGGACTTCTTTTCTGAAGCTTCATTTCTGATGGTTTTTTCAGCCTCTGAAACCTCCATTTGAGAAGCTGGGTGGGGCTACATCCTGAGTATAAGACGCACCCAGATTTTCACCCTCTTTTGGGGGGAAAAAGGTGCATCTTATTCTTCAAAAAATACGGTAATTAACTACGGTAGATGACATTTCTTTCATTACACCTGAAAGGCTGACTGCGTCATTAGGCAGGGCTGGAAGAAAACAGAATTTTAAGTGGAGAAGGTTTAAATCCTTGCAGCAAGGAATCTAAATGCTAGATACCAGGTCATCCATTGCCTAGAGAACTGAAGCATTTTAAAAATAACTTCTTAAGAACAAACTCCAAAACCAGATATTTTTGCATAGTACTCTCAATGGATGACATTCTAGTCGATTGTTTTTAATCTTAATTTGACGTTCTGGTGTTTTATTTGTTCCCCTCTGTCTCTCACCCAGTCATGTTGTATCAGAAAAGTCCTTTCTGGTCCAATAATAAGTTAAGCCAACCAAATGCCAATGAAAAAAAAAAAACATCCACAAGCAAGGCATAAACATGACATTTTCCTCCTCTTCCTCCTGTCCCTAACAACTGGGTTGAGATACATTCTGCCTCTGCAGTTGGAGAAAACATAGAAACAACCACATGATTGTGGTAGACGTATCTCAATAAATGGGTAGTGTGGGAAAAAAATCGAAGTAGAAGTCAGCCTAGAATGTGATCAAGGGACTGGAGCAACTTCTATAAACAAAATATGGACATTCCGGACTACATAGCTGAAATAAAAAACAAAATCAAATCAGCGGCAGTATGACAGGTATCCAACTGCAGTGATAGGTTTTTTTCACTTTAAAAAAAATGTTGCCATCCCTGGCTAAGGTTTAAAGTGCTATTTTGATAGTTTTGCATCTTAAGGGATATTTTATTTTATTTAACCCTTTCTCAATTAAGAGCAACTCTAGGTTCTTCAATTATGTACCTGGATTATGCCTTTTTCACAGCAACCACCCTCTGTGTCAAAACTTTTATTGACTCACTTATCCCAATCTAATAACAGCTTTCATCCATTTGTATCTATATGAAGTCAGGATTGCTGTGTTTGTTGTATTGGTGCAGTGTGTGTCTCATTTTATTTGCTTGCACTGAATCACATTTTCTGTTTTAATGTGCACTGGCTCAGTTGAGAGTTATTTCTGGAGCTTTTCACAGTCTCTTTTATCTATATCACAAGGCAATATAGCAACTTCACTGCTCATTTGTCACCCAGATTATGAGCCAATGAAAAAAATATAATTCTAATATTGATTGTAGGAGAATCACTGTTTGAATTTCCTTTTTGTGAAAATAGTTCATTTATTCCTCAATTCTGCTCTCTTAGCTGCTGCTTTGAAGTTTTTGGTGAAGGATTTATGAGAAGAATTTTAATGTTCAAGAAGTCTAATCTTTTTCTATATCCTTAGAATTCTCTCAAGGAATCTTAAAAGTTTATAGTGTCTCATTCAATAAAAACTAATTTAGACAAAAGAGGAATAAAGTCAATGCCTATAATTTCATGAATTGATATATGACTGATACGATGTTGATTACACTGATACCATGGTACTTAACTGCTTTAATACTCATCAAATTTAGTGCTCATTTTGATGTGAAAATTTTGTCCCTGTATTCATCATTTGGTACTAAACGGCACAAGCTAGAACTTGTTGGTGTCATCTACCTTGTGACTCACTGCATTATTCCTTATGGGAAAATATTGTTTGGTACTCATCATTTCATGGTAGTCTTGCACCTTAGAACCAATTAACTACGAGTACCGAGGTACCATTGTATAATGGTTGACTTTGATTATACTGGTTGTCTTCCAGTCATCTATTATACTATTTGTATAATTCTGAAAAATGTAAACAACATTCATATATTATGTTGCCATTACTTTTTAAACTATTTAACAAAGTAAACATGTTCCAATTTCTTCAGTAACTTTTTGATGTCAAATATAAATGTTTTGAACCTCCTTGGCAATCTTCCATTTACAAATACATTTTATTTTTATTTTTTTCATTCTCATCATGTTTCTACTTTGCTAATCCTCAAATCATCTACTAGGTTCTGAGCATCTCCTAGAATTAAGTTATTCCCCTCTGGTTAATGCCATGTAATACTGCTCTCTTACTTTGCTTTTGTTAGAGTCAAGCTTTTTATTAAAAGACCATTTGTCCAAAAATTTTGCCTTGAAGCTCTGATGAGAATGGATGGCACAAGTACAACTAATATCCTGTCTCTCCAGTTTTTGTCTGAGCTACATATTTCAGTGGAATTTTCTTATTGAGCATTCATGTGATTAACAGGGTTCACAATGCTCAGGGCTGACAGCAAGAGGGCATTGCGTGCAATATTCAGTAGCAGCTCTTTATTTTTTTGACATACGTAAATATAAAACATTAAAATATCAGACCTTCACATGAGAACATGTCTCCTTGGGCAAAATCCGTGAGAAACAACGAAAACCAGAACTTAGGGAGCTCTGTGTCAGGTTCAAAACTCCAGACTGATAATGGCCAACTGTGTTACTGTGTTATGCTTGTTTTCCTTCTAACAGCTCCTGACTCAATGCATGGCGTATTTAGTTAAATAAGATGGAAGACAGAAGAAATGGAGGGTTATGCCAACTAACCACCTTTGGATAGGAGTCTGTAGAGATTCGCAGTCATCAAGGTCATGATTGCACCAAAGGTTGACAATTGCAGAAAGCTGGATGTTAATAACAGGCTATTCAGCTGGTTGAGCTATCTGAGGCTCCTTTCTTTTTCTTTTGAAGACATTTCACTTCAACAACCCTCTAAAAGGATGCAAATGACCAGCTGTCTGCAAGGAATATAAATCTTCCATTCCCCACTATCCTGTCAGAGCTGAAGATGCTTCTTGGATGAGAAGCGAAACGTTTTCAAACAAAAAAACCAAGAAAGTCCAGTTGCCTCCTGAAAAAAAGCATCTTTGGGACTTTGGATAAGAGGCTAGAATGAGGGTATATGTGCAACTACAGAGGAGAGAGATCATCTCGCTCCATTCAGTCTAGTTCAAAGTTGGCTTCAGGATAAAGTGCACCATGGTTGCATTCTCAGATAACTTCCTGTGGGAAATGGATTGTTAATCTTGTTTAGTGTATAGAAGTCTTTTATACCACCAGATGTTCTCCTAGACTGGGCTGAAATATGGGGAGTGATTCTACTTCTACTTATAGGAACAGCATCAAAAGTTCCCAAGGATTTTGATAGCTATGCGATGGAATGCCATGAGTCACTATTCTGTTCCTAATGCTATTTCAAATCAAATGAGGGAGACAGTCATTAGGAATTTGGTGGCATATGCTAATGACACTTGACTCAGCTGCTCCATAATGATTCATCCACTATATGGATGAGTCATAACAACTGATGACTGAATCTTGACAGATATGTTGCACCTGTGCACTTCCTAGACAGGGGAGCAGAGGAGCATCCTGGATTAAGTGGAGTCACGCTCGCTTGTATATTGGTGGGCATGCTCTTCTTTGATTCTTCGCAGGACTGCAAGTTCTGCGGCTAAGAGTGGTTATTGGATATCATCTATGGGCTTTGCAGGACAAGGATAGCCTAGCTTTTGATCTTTGCACACTGTTTATCTCACATTTGAACTACTATAATCCACACCATATGGGGATCTCCTGGGGCTTAAAACTGCAGATGGTGCCATATGTGGCAGACAGGTGCCAGGTGGGACACTAGCCATGCACATGTTACAACTTCCTTGGAGCAACTGCCAATTAGCTGTTGAGAAAGATAGAAGGATTTGTTCTTGATGTAAAGCTTTGAAACAACAGGAGACCAGGATACTTCATATACTGCTTTCAACATGAAAGACTTGGTTGATCACTTCATTCATCAGGGAAGATGCACCGGTATTGGCAAAATCCCATCTTGGGGGTGGGGTGAGGGAGCTTCCCTGTGATGGCATTGCCATCAGATGTTACTTGAACTCTAAATTTTTGAGGCCCAGTAAATATATACAGAGGTTCCAATTCTGTATAGACTTAATATTTATAAAAGAAGTGTTTTAAATTGTCTAAGGCAGGCTCCCAAGGTATAAGCTTCAAAACAACTAATGTTTTACAGGGGTCAGCTGTTTTATATACACACATATACACTCAACTGCTATTTTTAGAAGCTATGTTTTCCCATCGGAATATTGTTCAAAAAGCATAAGAAATGCAGACTTCTACCTTTTCATTGCTTTCGAAAATCAAATTTTCTGCTACTAGATGCAGAAGCTGTTTTGCTCCATGAGTCTCCCCCCTTTTGGGTTCATCAAAGGAAAGTGAAAGTATCTTGCTGTGCAAAGCACTCCAGGGAGACATTTGAAAATCTTCTCTTCTAACTAACACTTTTAAAGGTTATTAAAAGTGTGAGGAAAATACTCCCATCAGTGCTTCAGTCGAAGCTAGTTTTGTAGCATGCAAGATCAAAGTCAAAACATTTCCCTTTTAAAGAGATTTAAATCCTAGATGTTGTTTGTGCTAATTATTTCTTGCAACATCCTGCAGAATAGATGAAACCACAGTCATTGGGTTGTTCCAAGACTCCGGTTATATTAAATCAAACTCTCATAATAGAAAAGGTTTTATGCAGTAGTTGTTCTACAAAGGAATAATGAAAATTACATTTAGAAATATCAATAAAAGTCAAGAGCAGGGAAGCACAATGTTTGGATGAGTGAGCATGCATCAATCTATTTCTTTCATAAAGCGTCTTGAATCACCTCTTTATTGCAACAGTAAACAACCTAAAAAGCCCTGCAGATATTTTGAACAACAGCCCTCATATACTTGGAATGGGGACCATAGTAGTTGGGCCTGATGGGAATTGGAGTCCAAAACTTTAGAAGACTGTTAACCCAGCTTAGTTTATAGAAGCTTTTTATACCACCGGATGTTCTCCTTGACTGGACTGAAATTCGGGGAGTTATAGTGATTCTACTTCTACTTGTAGGAACAGCATCAAAATTTCCCAAGGGTTTTGATAGCTATGTAATGGGAAGCCATGAGTCACTATTCTGTTATGCTATTTCTATGCTATTTCAAATAAATGAGGGGGATGGTCATTAGGAATTTGGTGCCAGATGTCTCAATATGCTGATGACACTTGACTCGGCTGCTCTATTGGATTGCCTAATCCTGTTCTGAAGAACCTATCTACCTCAAGTGTCTCTTCGTTTTTTCCTCCCTTAGTTTCTCTTCCCATCCTCTTCTGTTATGGTTGTTTCTTCTCTATCCAACATAGATAGCAAGCTTCACAGAGTCAGGATATGTCCTGCACACTGATGGTAAAACACTAATTGCAGAGACAAAACTATCTTACATGGTACCAAATACTTCACTTACAGGTAGTCCTCAACTCACGACCACAATTGAGCCCAAAATTTATGTGGTTAAGTGAGACATTCGTCAAGTGAGTTTTGCCCCATTTTATGACCTTTCTTGCCACACCTGTTAAGTGAATCATTGCAGTGGTAAGTGAACCTGGTTTACCCATTGATCTTGCTTGTCAGAAGGTTGCAAAAGGTGATCATATGATCCCAGGGTTCTGCAACTGTCATAAATGTGAGTCAAGTTGCCAAGTGTCTGAATTTTGACGACATGGTGTGCGAATGCTGCAACGGTTATAAGAAATGGTCGAACGGTTGAAAAAAATGGTCATAAATCACTTTTTTTAGTGAAGTTGTAACTTTGAGTGGTCATTAACTGAACTGTTGTAAATCGAGGACTACCTGTACTCCCAAGAAAAGCAGTTCTTTTCTTCTGTTTTTTTTGGGGGGGGAAAAAAACAGTTGTCCACATGACTGGCCTCGTGTTGTGCAAACCACTTTTCCTATGAAGAGTGATCTGAGTTACCTCTCTCTCAGTGCTTTGCCAAACCAAACAAGACCTTTCCCTGTGGGATAAAGGTGCCCTGGAGGCATCATTTTTTTCTGCTGTATCCTCATGATGTTGCCTCTCACTCATTCTCAGCTCATGAATTTAACAGATTAAACACATCATCTGACTTAAAGAAAGTATTTTCTCTCTTCTTCGGATTCCTTCCAAGGGCAGCCTTGAGATGTATAAAATCTGTTTCGTTTTTCCGCCTATTACCTTAGAGGGACATCAGCTGACTGCTTCAACTTGAAAGAGAGGTAATAGAAGCAGGGTGTGGATCAGCAATTTCATGCGGATGCAGTTTTCAGCCAGCTAAAAGACGGGTGGAAAGCACTTGGATTGAAGAGTGGGAAAAGGTCCAATGGATAATTTGGCGTGGCCCAGCTGCTATTCTTACAACTAAAAGGTTGCAAAGCAATAGGCAAATTTTCAGATTTATCAAAATTCATTAGAAGAAGCTAAGTTTTAAGAAAACAAAAGAAGGAATGCTGTTTGAAAATTATTTAGAAATCTAGCAAATGTGTGTTTTTTTACAGTGCTCATCTGTCCTCTTCCCCCTTTGGGTTAACAAGCAATGCCTACACTCCTATGTAGAAAATGTGCCTAGAGAAAGATGCCAAACAATAAGGAAGACATTTTTCCCCTCACTGGTCACTCCCTATTTTTCTGCACTTAAGTTAAACAGAATAATACATTGGGGATGGTGCATGGCACAAAATTTAAATTTTGCAAGACAAATATTATCGTATGCTCTGCTAAACCTACTCATCCTTTTCACAGTCATTCATCACTCATAAATTTGTACACTGTCCCTTTCCTTGCAACGAACTCTCATGCGCCCCTTCTCTGAGCTCAATGGGATTTATGCCCAATAAAAATAAGAAGAACTCTGACTAAAAGAAAATAAGGTTTTTCAGCCTGGAGTGCAGGTCCATTTTCAACAAATATAAATGTTTTGCTATCAACACCCTCACTGGCAACATGCTCAGAAATGGTACACTCTGATTCTAGGACACAGTGTCCTTCTAAAATGCTCCTGGTTCTTCTGAGAGTCTTAAAAATCAATTTGTTGCTTAGACAACCTAGCTTTACTTTTTTTTTTCTTCCACTTGTAAACAGTGAGAAGGAAATTTAAATTAAAACCCCTTATTGTAAATAGAAAATCCTCATCCCAGCAGATTTTTTAAAAAATTTCCTTTTCTTCCCTTTTAGACAAGAGGATTATAAACTTATATTCCAAAACTGATTACACCCAAATTTCATATAAAGTACAATACAAACATTGTTATTATAGTGATTTATTTCCCAGAACACTGTTTTACTGTTTCTGAA
This sequence comes from Masticophis lateralis, assembly GCA_030761175.1. Classification (NCBI taxonomy): domain Eukaryota; kingdom Metazoa; phylum Chordata; class Lepidosauria; order Squamata; family Colubridae; genus Masticophis; species Masticophis lateralis. The sequence continues at coordinate 95,179,634 of JAUDYJ010000002.1, forward strand.
CAAGGAGTCACATTTTCACTATCTGTTTTAAGGTTCATAATACTGGCTTACACAATGATTCCTTAATAAGGACAGCAATATGCACTTCCCCTTTTTCATGTAAACTAAGCAAATATGGACCTCTTTTCATCAAGTTATTCAAATAAATATGTCACATATGAGGTGTTTCTAAATTACTGAAATTATGGTGCATAGGCTTGGCTTTTGATATCGAAAATCCACTCACGAACCTCAACCTAATTTCACTTTCCCTAATCATCCTAAATATCAAAATCTTTATTTTCATAGGAGTCTTTAGGGAAAAGCACTGATTTGAAAATGGATGGGAATTATCGTCAGAAACAGGCAAGAGGTTATTGCAAAAGAGCAAGGCATTTTGTTGTTGATCTCTGAGGAAGAAGATTTCTCTATAATACTATTGGTTCCAGATAAAAAGGCGGTAGTGAAGTAATAAAACAAGCTTAACTTTTTATTGCTTTTAGTAAGTCTCAGAATGGGGAACTGCAAACTTAAAGACATCCAGAGCTCTTACATGATGCCAGTATCTGTGCTACATAATAAGCACAATCGAATTTGACATTTAGAAATTACACTACTTCTTGAAAGCGTTTTAATGTTGGGGTTATGTATTCCCTGAAGATTTCCTGTTACAAATGTAAAGAAATTACAGTAACTTTCTTTTCTTTCTTTCTTTCTTTTTTTTTTTTTTGAGTAATTTGCATTGGGAGACAAAATCGCAAGCAATAAATGTTACTTAGATTATGATGGGATTGTATTATGTAGTATGCTTGGATGCATTGCTTGGATTACTAAAGCTCTAAACTACCAGGTGGTTAGTTGTATTAGTCAGCTGCATAAAAGCTATCAGACATATGAAATGTTATTCTGGCCCAGATCAAGCAGTTCAACTTGGTCAGACATAGTGTCCTAGTTTATCGTTCCAAAATTTAACAGAAAGTTTCTGGTGTGAACAGAAGTGCAATGCACGTTAAAAGAAGGTGTGAGTTTCCAATTGTGCACTTGTGGCTGCATCCTACTACTTTTGACCTTCAAACACCTTGGACTGCATTTTTTAAATATAAAGTTGGACTTCATTGCATCTTTTGTAGCATATTACAGAAAACTGCAGCCAGGATGTATCTGGCAAGTCACAAAACATCTATCTTTCAGAAGGCAAACGTGTGAGGCTGCATCCCATCATCCTTCCTTTCTCCCAAGGTCTTCTTTACCACTTTGTTGTTGTTGTTGTTTCTGTTTTTCTAGGCAAGTAAACACACTTCCCAGCTGAGCCCTGGGTTGTGGCAGTCTATAATTTTAACTGTTTAAAAATATGTCCTGGATGGACATGGGACCCAGAATCTTCATGACTGTAAATCTTATGTTAGAGATTGGCATTCTGAATACAGCAGCCTCACTTTTCATTTAACTGAAAAGATATTCATTTAATTTGAAAGAATAGCATGTTTAATTTTATTTTAATTATCAAATTATGGGGAATACGTAACATAGCATGAAGGGGAGGCATCTATTATGCACTTGGTAGCTTTAGGGCAGGGATCAGCAACCCATGGCTCTGGAGCCGTATGTGGCTCTTTCATCCCTCCACTGTGGCTCCCTGTCGCTCAAAATATGCGTCATAACCACCAATGTGTGACACACGCCAGCACACAGTTTATTGAGCTTTTCAACCCCCAGTAGCCCAACCATGGATAAATCCAAGAAAAGAAAAGTTTCATAAGAAAACAGAACATTTAATTCAACTACATATGCTAGTTTTGTGGCTGCTCAGGAAATAGTCAGGCACGGGAAGGGTTTTGTGGCTCCCCGTGTTTTCTTTTCTATGGGAAACGGGTCCAAATGGCTCTTTGAGTGTTTAAGTTTGCCGACTCCTGCTTTAGGGTGACTACAATTGGGATCCAGACTTCAGTGTAATTATCACAGTTTTCATATTTCACATTTCATTTCATTCTGATCTCACTATTATTTTTATTGTTCAACACTTCAAATGTATGAAGAGTTAAGGAAGATGACCTTGAAAGAAATATGCAAGAACTGTTATTTAAGCAAACATTCTTTATGCCCTGAGAAAGTAGATAATATTTGGAGGTGTTTACTTACATCCCTGTGATTCAATGGACTATAAGAAGGGAGGGAGTATATAGCACATCAGACTTGCCTGATTCTTGTATAATAGCCAACATAAATAAAAGTAATTTTAGAATTGATTTCCTGGTCTGGTCTACCTAGCAAGGCTGACAATATTATTGTCGTCTCTCAGATCTTAAAGATAAGCCACTGCAAGGATTCCTGGAATAATAGTTTATTGTTGTAGGGTAGAAAAACAGCGCTCTGAAATCCTGCCAGAGTGTCCTTTTTGCTGCCTCTTATATTATAAACAAAATCAAGGAGGATTATTTTAACTTTCTTTCTCATGTTTGCTTCAATCTCTAGACTGTGTAATCATTTCTCCTAATCCTTCCTTAGGATGGAGACTTTCTACATAATACAATAATATAAAAGTAAGACTCTTGTATGTGTATATTTTGATTATGGATTATACTACTCTGGGGATAAGAAATGCAATAAGGAATTAATGATAAGCAAGACTATTGGCTACTTATTTTTTAACAGTGCTGGGAGTTCTGGGAGTTGAAGTCCACCCATCTTAAAGCTGCCAAGGTTGAGAAACCTGGTTTAAACTATTAATGGAATATTTCATTATGAGGTGTCATTACAGTAGCGCCACTAGAACTTTTATTATTTGGAAAATTTCTGCTTGGACCCTGAAAAAACAAAAGATGCAAACTGTCTTTTAATACTCAATTTTTGTCTAATGTCCTAAGACACAGAAGAAGGAAACACTAAGTAACATCTATTTTCTAAGGAAAATATATTAAGATAAGAGTGGGCTGCTCTACTGACATAAACCAATTTAACCAATAGAAGAGCTTTGGGAAATTATTTTAAAAGGCACTCTCAGTGAAACTGCAGGCTTCTCCATGATGCAACCACAATGACAATAAACATAATGTACAGAAAAGTGAAAGCTTTTTCTCAGTCTTGAACAACGTGCAAGAAGGGACAATGCAATATGGAAGACATTTGTTTCTTAGTTAGAATTAATTAGCTGTCTGGGGTTATTAAATGCCTTTACTGGTCTGGTAGTAATAAAACCAGAAGCTGTAAATTTGAGTGAAAGCGATTACAGCCACGGTGTTTACAACTGTTCAGAATTAATATTGAAGAACCATATTACTATAGAATAGATTAATGATAATACTAAGACAACCATTTTCTACAGTTGGAGGGAAAGAGAAAAGATAGCAAATATCTCAATATTCTCAACAAAAATGAAAAAGCTTCAACTCATGAAGCTTGTGCTTGTTGAATTTAAGGATGAAACTACTGGTGAAGCATCAGAACTCTAGTAAGTAAGCATCCAGGTCTAATTACACATATTTCTTAATTCTTTTAAAAGAAAAACAATGTAACAGCTCCAGCTCCTTTGATATTGCACCTGAAAGTCTTACGATATGCTACTGGGTAATAAACATAAGGTAAAGGTAAAGGTAAAGGTTTTCCTGCCCAGTTGTGTCTGACTCTAGGGTGCAATGCTCATCTCCGTTTCTTGGCCAAGGAAGCCAGCATTGTCTGAAGTCATGTGGTCAGCATGGCTATACGCCAAAGGTACATGGAAGACTGCTACATTCCCACCGAAGTGGTACCTATTTATCTACTTGCATTTGCATGTTTTCAAATTGCTAGGTAGGCAGAAGCTGGGGAAAGAAACAGGAGCTCAGCCTGTTGCGTGGCCCTTGGGTCTCGAACACAGGTTGTTAGCTTTCCAGTTGACAAGCTCAGTGTCTTTTAGCGCTGAACCATCACGCCCTGATAAACATAAGTCTAATGGAATTTGAATCAGCAAAGAAATGTTCTATGCTTTTACCTTTAAAATTTACCTATCATAGTAATTCACCTATACCTTTTACCTATCATGTTCTGTGCTTTTACGTTTAAAATAAGATATAAAATGCTGCTCAATGGCTTTAGTTGCCTTTCTTCAACAAGGCCTCTATTTGAAGCCTCAGAGCTATCAAAATGATGTCAAATGTATCCTGATGCCATTTGTGTGATGATGTCTTGACACAAATGACAGCAGTTGCTTGCCCTCCTCCATGGACATCTATGGGTCAGTTGCTGACATCTAAAACGGGCTATTCAAATCTCTTGAGCATTCAGGAACTATAGCAAACAAAATGTTCACCCTAGCAATAAATGACACGCTTTTCATCTTAATGCGCTGGACGGCTCCCACTTACACAGATTCTTTTATTATGTGTAGCCAAGCCTGATCTTTCTGTTGGAGTTAAAATAAGTACATCAAATAGAGTGTGAGTGTTTTTATGTCTTCTTTTAAGGATATAAAATGCTGCCATTCAAACCAGAAGTTTTCCCAGGGTAAAGTACTCAGTGCCTCAACTCATGCAGTTATTGCATAAATAAAACCACCTTTAACTCTGACTCAGGCAGGAATGATGGACTGACATCAATGTCAAATCACATCAATTGCTACATCCAAATAGAAGGAATTCTTGGCACCTAAAACATTGAGGATAAATCAAATCAGATACCGCTGATCCATACAACCAGAAGTAAAATGTTACAATTCTCTCTTTTAGCAGGAAGAAAGTAGGAAAGTCTGATTTGCTATACCCGTAGTGTGGTAATTGTAGAGGGGTCTCGGAGGCGTCCATCTTCATCTTTGAGATTATAGCCCTCTGGTCTTTTATCTCGTTCACTGACTTTCCATAGTTTCACAGTTTTATCTGGAAGAAAATCAGAACGCTTCATTGAGTTACTGAATTATTATGCATTTTGTAACAGTTAGGATTTATCACTTATCACTTGCACAGTTCATCAGCAGTGATTTTCTTTGCTATTTTATCACTGCTACCATCTGCTATATAGGAAAAGGCAGTTAAAGTCTTAAGAGAACCAATGACTATGGGAAAATGAGAAATGTGTAACTGAACTTTTGTCAATTGCAGCGTTTTTCAAAATTGGTGACTTTTAAGATATATGAACTCCAATCCCCAGAATTCCGAGCCAGTATGCTGGAGGAAATTTTGGGAATTGAATCCCACATATCTTAAAAGTTACCAAGCTAGAGAAACATTGATCTATTAGACCATATTAATTAAACAATCTCTTAAGACAGTGACCCCCAACCTTTTGGGCAACAGGGACTGGTTCCGTGGAGAGGTTTTTCCATGGACCAGAGGGGGCGTGGTTTTGTGTGCTGCCTGAAACCTGCGGATGGGCCTTCACTTGTTTACATGGCCCAGTTGCTGGCATGCCATGGCCTGATGCCCTTCCACGGGCCAGGAGTCTTAAGAGGCTGAAGCCCAAAACCTCTTCATGTAACTTCAGCAGTCTTCTTGCTCAGACAAAGGATGAGTTTTTACAACAGTAAGCACAAATAGTAGGAACTTTCAAGGATATATACTAGGAATGATATTTTTATGTATTAAAAGTGATCTAGAGTTACAATTGAATACAGTGGTCACTATATTTGCAAATTGCGCTATAATTTAGCTTGATTAAAACAAAAGGGAACAGTAAGAGCCTGTAAACTAAGATAATGCATGTTCTTTAGATTCTTTGGCATTCATGTCCCATTTACAGATTGTCTCATCATCACATACTGGTTAAAACCAGTATGAACATACAGATGCAGAAAAGGGAAAGTGTGGCCACTGAGCTGTATATATCCCTTGATGCAGTGGTGGGATTCAGCCAGTTCGCACCACTTCGGGAGAACCGTTTGTTAACTTTCTGAGCAGTTTGGTGAGCTGGTTATTGGAAGAAATCATTAGGGCAGAGAACCAGTTGTTAAATTGTTTGAAATCCCACCACTCCCTTAATGACTATGTCTGTGGCCTTCCAAAGTCCTTCTGAAGCTCCCCAGTTATACCTGACATTTGATAAAAAAATTCATGGCCTGCTTTCTCCTTCTATCTCATTCTGAATATTTCAAATCAAGTTTTGAAGTTGTAGACTATAAATGTAGGTCTACATGAACAAGAGTTCTCATTACAAACTGGGTGCTAAAATTGAACACCCTGCATGTTGGATATGTCAAGCTAAATTAATTTTACTTTGGTCTAAGAGGATGAAACAATTTAGACTGAAAGCCAAGGCACACAATGCTCCATAAAAGCAATTTTGAGTTATATGAGATCTAACTACTCTAGCCAAGCTTCGATTACAACATATTACACTACAAGTACAGCAATGTATGCATGAAAAGGGAGCCCAATCATGTTGGTAATTTACTCAAAAGTCAGTTTCAAGCTCAATGATAAGAATAAAAACTGACATTTTATCATTGATGGTGAATCCATGTTAAATTCCACAGTTGCCAGCTTGCCTGGCAGCTGAATATTTCCATTGGCTTCATCATTTTGCTGTCATTCTGTTTATTGTGTGCCACGAACTCCTATAGGAAAAAGAGCCTCAGGAACATGTGGCTTTTATTCTGAATAATGATGTTTTCATTTCCCCCTCCTGGTGGGCATTCTATCAGCAGTTTGTCATTGTTCCCATAAGTTTTAAAGAGAATCTTATTCATCTTCATTTCTCCCATCCTCATTTTTCACTTAAGGGTTGCAGTTGACTCCCATAGATTTTGTTGTATTAACTCATCCTGATAAAAGTTCAACTTTCACATAGTGTGTTTTTGGAAAGAAATATTAAAGAACATTTAGGGACAACTGATAGCATTAATGTCTGTGCTATTTGGGGGTCTTCCCAGCATATGAAAACACTTTCTGGAACTGCAAACTAATTCTCCTATGGATTAAAAAAAAACTATTTAAAAACTCAATTAACAGAACATTAGGCTATATAATTAATCTTCATTGTGTTTCAGTGAGTCTTCCCCTCAAATGAGTTTAATAACTCTCAGAATTTTATTACAATGATCAATAGGGTAAATTCTCCAACACAAAGTAAGTTGACGATGAAAGATAATTAGACCCCTTTCCTCTGTAGTAATTAAGTCACATTCATCTTAAAGCTCCATCCATTCTGATAACAACACTGGACTTAGTGACAGTTATGTGAACATAATCTACATTTATGCTTAGGAAATGAAAACTGAAACAGACTCACAGAAATTCATAAATACACAAAACAAGAGATAATTTTGCCATGGCCTTTCCGGTACAGTCAAGAGATAAAAAAACCTTTACTACATTTTCAGTCACTGCGTTAGGTATAAAGGTAAAGGTAAAGGTAAAGGTTCCCCTCGGACTACACCTGATACAATTTGAAGCTGAATCAAGACAATAATTAGAGCATGAGAGTGATTTTCTTACATTAGAGTTATTAAAGACAAGTTGTCTCCAATCACAATTTATTACAATAAATTGATCATGAGAAGGCTGAGAATAGAGGGGCTGGAAAGATTCATTCTTAAGACCAAACTGATTATCATTTTTCTGCTGTTGAAGAATTTTTTTCATCAGCTAATTGGCAAACCCATGTGTAATTTTCCATTTTATCCTATAAAAACCACACCCACATTATTTGTCCTGTCCTACAGAGATCTCTATTGTTAATCAGGCCCACTTTATTATGTTTTTTAATTAGATACGCAGTAGACAATGTAGAGCTCTTAGAGGCATCTGATCATTACTGACCACTAAAATTAACAAGATTCCTTGTTTTCAAATTGACCCATGAAATGAGTGTATGTCACAAGGTAATACTAGAAAATGACATACTCAAAATTTTGTTCCTTGTAATTAGAAGATGAATTAAAATCTTCTGAAAATTATTATTTTTCTTTAATTGCTGAAGGCAATATTTGAAAGATCTCTTCTCCTTATGAGTCCATATTTGGTGTAATATATCCATATTTTATCTCCAGAGCCATACTGGCATCCAGCATCAATGACTTAACTGCTCACTCTCATATAATGAGCCAATGAAGTAGAAGCCCTAGTTTTGTGGTACAAAGAATTTATATATGCATGTGTACCTATTTGTTTATGTCCATTTGTGCATACAAACTCCCATATTAGAAGGAGAAAGGACAGAAACTACTGAAGTAACCAACTACTGTATTTTTCCATCTATAAGATGCACTTCCCCACCCTCAAAAGTGGGTGGAAATGTCTGTGTGTCTTATAGAGCAAATGTTGCCGAAGCCCTCATCCTTCAGCCTCTGCCTCCCAGCAGTTTGCTTCCTTGCAGCAAACAGCCTGGTCAGCTTCAGCACAGCCTGATTTAGCACAAGCAGCTAATTGGCGGTTGGATTGGCTTCCCAGAATACCGCCAATCAGCTGTTCCAGGCTGTGTGGAACGCCGTTGCCCAACACCGCCTCTGCATGCCCCATTTTCAGCCTCTATGTGCCTCATTTTCAGCCTCCGCGTGACCCATTTTCAGCCCATTCCAGGCAGTGTGGATCATTGCTGCCGCCACCTCTCGTCGCCGAATTCTGAATCTCCACTGCCTGCAACGGGTCAAAAATGGGACGTGTGGAGGCCAAAAATGGGGTGCATGAAGGCAGTGATGGCGATGAAAAGCAGGGGCAATCCCTGCAACCTGGAACAGCTAAACGGCGGTATTCCGGGAGGCCAATCTAACCAGCTACTCATGCTAAATTAGACTGTGCTGAAGCTGACCAGGCTGTTTGCTGTTTGCTGCAAGGAGGCAAATTGCTGGGAGATAGAGGCAGGTTTTTTTTTTCTTGTTTTCCTCCCCAAAAGCTAGGTGCATCTTATGTTCTGGAGCGTCTTATAGTGTGACAAATACAGTAATTAAAGGGTGTAAAATTAAAAGTCTTGGTCCATTTGCCTTAAGATAGTTTGCATTTCCTTTTCTCACCCTCCATGCAACGTTAGATGGAATTCTAGAAAACGTTCAGAACCTTTTTTAAAGCTTCCACAGCATGCTTTAATATTATTTTATATAGAGTTCAATATAGAGTTCAATGCCTTGGTCAGAAAGATAGTACTTTTCTGCAACGTATCAATCATATGTATTTTATCCTGGGATTGCTCAATGGCTGCTTTCAGGAGTGGCAAAATGATACTATATTTGCATCCCCTGATACTCCAAAGCATCTTATTTCTTTCAAGTGCAAAGTGCTTTAATGCCCTTGTTTTCCCTTTCATCTCAGATTATATATTTTACTTTGCAATAAAAACTTTACTTATATGTGTGTGTGTGTGCGATGTCTATGTCTATGTCTATGTCTGTCTGTCTGTCTATCTATCTATCTATTTATCTATCTATCTATCTATCTCATGGCGGGGGGGGGGGGGGAAGGAGAAGAGTCTTAGTTCCATTTGATTTTGTTCCCTATCCACCACAAAGCCTAGATAATTTGCAAAATGGTAAGAACTTTCAAATTCAGTGTTCGTTTATCACAGTTTGACCTTATGTTACTATATCTCCTCCAACACTTAACAGTTGCAGGATCCAAGTAGATAAGAATTCCTAATGGACAGATAAACCTCTAGGCACATCTGTCTCAACTATCTTTCTTTGATAGGTAATCACTGATCATAACCAGCATCAGATTTTATAGGTAATGTGCAAATCAGCAACTAGGACACATAAGTAGCATAAAATCCCCCCACTCCCACCCATATTTCCAACAATATGGCACTAAATTCATAGGCACTAAAACCTGAAGAAGAACAAGGGCTGCTAGAGGGAAGACGGCATTGATTCATTCTACATAGCACCTGAAAGTAGGACAAGAAGCAATAGGAAGCTGGTTAGAGGGAGATTAAAACTGGAAATAAGAATTTCTTGACAGAGAAAACTATTAAGCAGTCTGGCTCCCAGAGAGAAAGAACTGAAAAAAACAAAGTAGAAGACTCAAGGCTGGGATAGGAGGTATGAACTGATAGGCAGTGGACAGCCTAGGTCTAGGACAATGTTTTTCAACCTCATTTAGTAACTTGAAGATGTTGGACTTCAATTCTCAGAAGTCCACAAATATTACCATTGCTGATATTGAGAAACACTTGCCTAGGATACATATATAGCACACAGACGATCAACAAAGAGATAAAATTAAATTCCAGGCTCTGTTGGAGATGAGGCAAGAAGTCAATCATCAAGGTTGGAAGAGGGTTGGAAGAGACCTTAGTGGTCTTCTACCTGAACTCTCCGCCCAAGGCAAGAGTCCTTATTTCCAGGTTGGATCTTCCTCTGACAAGCTTCCACTGATTGTTTCTTGTCCTACTCTTGGATGCTACGGAGAATGAAGTAATGGCGCCTTCCTTGAGGCAGCCCTTCAAGTATTGGAAGACTCCTACCAAATTTCCTCAGCCTTCTCTTCATGCTTAACTAAATATCCCTAGTGCCTTCTGCTGTTCTTCATAGAATTTAGACTCCAAACCCCTTATCATCTTTTTTGCCCTTCTCTGCACTCTTTCTAGGGCTACAGCATCTTTTTTATAATGTTGTAACCAGAATTTATTTTTATTTTTTATTTATTTTATTTGTCAAGCATGTATAAGATAACAGATATAAGTATAAACATGATTATGAATACAGGAAATGGATACAAATAAATGCGGACAGTAGGACAGGGATGGTAGGCATGTTGGTGCGCTTATTCACATCCCTTACAGACCTCTTAGGAATGGGGTGAGGTCAACAGTAGACAGTCTTAAGGTTAAAGTTATGGGGGTTTGGGGATGAAACCACAGAGTCAGGCAGTGCATTGACCACTCTGTTGCTGAAGTCGTCTTTTCTGCATTCGAGTTTACCTTAAGTTTGTATCTATTGTGTGCTCGTGTATTATTGCAGTTGAAGCTAAAGTAGTCATTGACATAATTTTGTGAACTACGCTTAGGTCAGACCAAAGTCTGGCATAGTTCTAAATTGTCTAAGCCCAAAATTTCAAGCCTGGTGGCATAAGGTATTCTGTTGCGAGCAGAGGAGTGGAGGACTCTTCTCATGAAATATCTCTGGACTTGCTCAATTGTATTAATGTCCGATATGCAATGTGGGTTCCAGACAGATGAGCTGTATTCAAGAATTGGTCTAGCCAACGTTTTGTATGCTCTAGTTAGCAGTACAATATTACCAGAGACGAAGCTACGCAAGATTAGTTTTGTGGAGACAGACACAAAGAAAAAAGAAAGACACAGACACAAAGAAAGAAAAGAGACAATTGTGGACACAGACTTCTAAATGTGACCTCATCAGTGCAGAAGAGAACAGAACTGTCACTTCTTTGATTCATCAATACTCCCTTGTTTCATTAATATGTGTAAATCAGAGCTGTACAAAGGCAGGAACTCAGTACTAATAAAAAAACAACAACACCTGACCATCTGTTGAGAAGTCCTCTTCACTCCCAAGTGCTGTGTTTCTTAACTACAGGTATTTCTAATGGGCTAGACTGGGCTCAGATTGGGCAATGCTTTAACTGAGGGGTCCTTGGTGCTCTCTGAGCTTTCTTGTTTTCTTGCAGAGATTTCATTACTCTAACTAGGTAACATATTCAGTGCTAGTAAGGAGTGCTGTTTGACGTCAGTTTATATTCTGGTGTCTTGCCTGTCTATGTGGGTTTCTTGATTGGGGCATTACTTACTTGATTGTTGGTCTGAAGTTAACCTTGGTTAGACCAACAATCATATAAGCAATACCCCAATCAAGAAACTGCCAAAGAGTCATTAGTAAACAGTCCAACCGAAGACTCTCTAAGACTCCCCCCACTCACACAGACAGGCAATGCCAAATCAAGTAGCAAGAGCATGTATTCTTCACTCTAGGAACAGGACACCATGTTCCATGCAGGCAGTTTGAGAAATTTCAGCCTGCCAACTCAGTTCTCATCTATTACAGCAGCCTTTCCCTACCTGGTATTTTCCAGAAGGGTTGGGACTACCTCTGATTCCAAAATTGTGGAATTATACCCAGTATATCAGAAGACTCAAAGGGATGGGGTGGTTCAGTGGCTAAGATGCTGAGCTTGTCAATCAAAAGGTTGGCAGTTCAGTGGTTTGAATCCCTAATGCCGCATAATGGGGTGAGTGCTCGTTACTTGTCCCAGCTTCTGCCAACCTACAAGTTCGAAAGCACATAAAAAATGCAAGTAGAAAAATAGGGACCACCTTTGGTGGGAAGGTAACAGCGTTCCGTGCGCCTTTGGCATTTAGTCATGCCAGCCACATGACCATGGAGACGTCTTCGGATAGCACTGGCTCTTCAGCTTTGAAATGGAGATGAGCACCGCCCCCTAGAGTTGGGAACGATTAGCACATATGTGCGAGGGGAACCTTTACCTTTATCTTTATATCAGAAGATACAGAGGAAGTCGCCAGATGTTGTGAGGCTGTGTCTTTCTTTAACTTGTAAATGATTTGGAGAAATATGCTTGGGGCGTTTTAAGACATATTACAGAAAGGAAGAGAGAAAATTCAACATTAGAGGTATTTCCACCACAATCACTCTTGAATTCCTCTCTCTGGATCAAATAGAGCAATAAATACTTATCCTGTAGAGAGATTACAATTATGAATGAGCACAACCTATCAAAGCAGGATATTTTGACTGAAAGCAAAAAAAAAAAAAAAAAAAAAAAAAAAAAGACCTGTTGTTATAACATACCATTGGTGGAGAGCAGGAAATAGGCTGCATTTTGCTGTGGGAGCCATCGTATTTTATTGATCTTCTCCTCTATCTCTAAGCTCTTCAGGTAATCGAACTCAGGTTCATGGCTCTGGAATGTGCTGTAAACATTATATTCTCCCCTGCGATGGGGCTGATTTTTGCTCTGCAGGAGTGGGAAAGCAACATAAAGGGATTCTTAGACGTGTGGGAGCTAGCAAATTTTCAATTGATTCTTTTGTTCTCTGAAGATTGTTAAAAGAGAGAAAAATGTCTGATTATGGTGACACATGGCAGTTTAGGTACCAAAGCGGAGCTATTTCTTGCACAATGCCTTCTCCTCCTGTGTCACTTTCTATGTTCACCGGTGACAGGAAGCAGGAAGAGCATCTTTGTTTCATTTTGATTCCAAAAGGCATCAATCCCTATCATTCAACTTAAAGACAAATTGGCATGAAGCAACAATCACTCAATTCAAAGAACAAATCCAGCTTGACTTGTGCACAAAATTCTCTCCTACAGAAAGGACCCAGTTCTAATATACAAGCCTACCGCACATTTAACGTAATAAATGAATTCACAGAGCAAGGTAAACTTAAATATCTGGAAGATGGTTTATAGGAAAAGAGTTGGGAGACCAACAGAAAATAAAAGGTGAAAGGACTGAAACAGATATTAGCAAAATATTTAGGCTAGCATCGGGAAATAAATGGAAGGGAATGGGAAATAATGTCACTAAAAATTCTGTAACGGTTCTTTCTTACTTTGCACTTTATATTGTTTTTTTTAAAATTTGATTTATATGCCGCCCTTCTCCGGAGACTCAGGGCGGCTTACAATGTGTTAAGCAATAGCCTTCATACTTTTGTATATTTTACAAAATCAGCTTATTGCCCCCACAAACTAGGTCCTCAGTTTGTGGGTTAAAGGCTTAAATAAATAACAGAGTAATAGAAATACAGTAGTAAACTGAACACAATTACTCAAGTGACTTTATTTTCAAAGGACCAGAATATGATACTGAAGTACCTCTGAATGGTACTATCTGGCTATACCCAAATCAGAAAGCTGCATTTTTTCCTGCAAAACAGTGTCTAAGGTAGAACTAAAATTCACAGTGTCCTGTGAATTTCTAGTCTAGCACCTTAACCACTACACCAATCAAAATATAAAATTTACTAATATGGAAAGGCTTCTTAAACTCTGCTTTATTTTATTTGTATATTTAGTTTCTCTTATATGTTGGCATAGATCTAGAGCATCGTTCAGGAGTACAATGCATCCCATCAACATAAACTATAACGATATGATATGTGTTTGTTTGTTTGTTTATGTTATACTAGTTTGGGAAGGGTAGGGATCCTGCTAATTTAAAACAAACCAGACTTCAAAAGCATTGTAACTATAGTTCTGCTTGGATTTATGACATTTCAGCAGCAGAATGAAGTCTTCTGCCGGCAATTATTGTTCCAGGATGCAAAGGGATTCAAGAAAATGCAACATTTGTAGGGTTGTTGGGGTTTTTTTGAGAAAGAAGCTGCCTGATTGATCTTAATGGCTTTTTTCCTCTTTTTTTTTTTTTTTTTTTTTTTGCAATTTTCTGTATGCTGCGATAGAAGCCTGGTAAAGAGTGACACACAAAGATTAGGAAACAGCAGGAAACTTCTTTTAAAAGGGTAAAAATGGGCATTTTTGCATTCACCAGCACTTACCTCCTGCTCACGTTGAAATATTACAACACGACCCCCCTTGTCCCCTGTCGCTAGTAATTCTCCTGTGTGGTTGAATTCTACTGTAGAGATAATGTCAGCTAAAAAGAAAGAGATAAAGGCAATTTAAGTTAACTGCAGACCAGCTTTTGCACTGGCATCTCAGAACATCACTGCCTATACAATCAGAGGAAGAATGGTTGCTAAGACTTTGCCTCCCTGGTGGAATTTCTACGGAGCACTTAGATTTCCAATCACACTTGAATCTTGTTAAGGGGATTCATAAACATTGTTCCTGAAGGATACAGCTAGTCCTTGACTTACAACAGTTCATTTAGTGGCGGTTCGAAGTTACAGCGACACTGAAAAAAGTGACCACTCACATTTATCACAAACTTGTAGCATTCCCATGGTCACGGGACCAAAATGCAGACGCCTGACAACGGACTCATATTTAGGATAGCTGCAGTGTCCTGAGGTCATGTGATCCACCTTTTGTGACCTTCTGACGAGCAAAGTCAATGGGGAAGCCAGATTCACTTAACAACTTTACTAACTTTATATTTAGTTAGTTATATTTATATTTGTTTTATAATATTTTAACTTTTATGTATTGGTTTTTTTACTCGGCTGTCCACCGCCCTGAGTCCATAAGGAGAAGGGCGGTATATAAGTCAAATAAATAAATAAATAAATAAATAAATAAATAAATAAATAAATAAATAAATAAAAACTTAAACAACTGTAAAGATTCACTTAACAACCGTGGGCATGAAAGGGCATAAAATGGGGCAAAATAATCCTGATTTCCTTGATTACTGAGTATCCCAGAGCCAAGACCTATCTTAAGGCCAAGACAAATTTCCATGGATATAGGGGCTTCTAAGTTAACTTGGTCATAGATTTTAATAGATCCAGAAGCCAAAATCAGATACCCAGTGTGACAAGGGGGAAAAAAAATCAGAATAAGCATCAGAGACAGGTATAATTATGTTGCATAGGACCACTTACAGTTTTGATTGGCAGGTGGAGGCCAAATTCTCTTTTCTAGCTCTTGAACTGCGATTGATAGAAATGTGATTCCACAGAAAGGGTCAGCTTCTCTCATAATAATAGATTAATTTGTTTCTACTACAACGTGACTAGTAAGATTCAGTAACTCTTCCAGCACATATCCTATTCCCTGCTTCAAAACCATGAAAAAATACGAGATATTTTGTCAGGCTTCTCATTTAGAGCATCAGGAAATAACAACAGGTAAGTTGAAAATTTGTAATATTAAACCATTCTTTCTTTCTTTTCTCACTTTTTTCTATCATCTGGATCCACCCCAATGGAATCGGCTTTCAAAAGACACACTATCCTGTATAACTGACACATTCATAACCACACAGAACATATACATTATAGACATGCAATGTCCCAAATTAAATTAAATGCTATATTAATGGCACAATATGAACAGGAGCACATTACTTTTTTTATTGCAACAGTGAACAAATAATCTCTCCTCTTTCCGGAGTAGCCTCTGGGTAGGTCTAACATTTTCCAGTGGGAAGAACATCATAGGTCAAAAGAAGAGTTGTCCTCACCGGAGGCACTTTTTCTGATTTCACAAAATAAATCACTCGTGGGACTGAAAGGAGTGCACGTTTGCCTTCCATATTTGTCCTTCTCTCAATTACTATTGCACCAATATCCCCAATCTTAATGAAGGATAAAGATGAAATCATTAGTCCTGGAAAAAGGTCCAGAACTGAGAAGAAAATGGAAGCTGAAGAAACAAAGAAGGACAAATCCTTTAGAGGGAAAAAGAAAGTCCAAACAAGAGGTTTGATCTGGGATTTTCCAGGTTTGGAATTATTAGTGAAGTTCTTATAAAGCAGGGATGTCAAACTCAAGCCCTGGGGGCCGGATCTGGGCCATGGGGTGCTTAGATCTGGCCCATAGGGCTGCCCTGGAAACAATGAAGGACTGGCCTGTGGTGCCTCTGAGTGAAAACTGAGCTCAGGAGGGCCATGAGCGAGCTTTGTTTTCGCTGGCAGAGGGCTGCAGGAGGGCATCCCGGCCAAAAATGTAGCCTGCAGCCCTCCTGAGTTCCGTTTTCACTGGGAGAGGGCTGAGGGAGCCTCCTGCCACCATAGGTATCCCCGACATGAGTGACGTTGAGCTGGCCATGCCCACCCGGCTCCCTGAGATCAAACACAACCCTGATGTGGCCCTCAATGAAATCGAATTTGACACCCGATATAAAGTATCTACAGAAAGTAAAAAAAAAAAAAAAGTAGTGCAATTCTAAACACATTCACTCAGAAATTAAGTCTCATGGGTTTTCTTGTATTTAAAGTGTCTCCAAATCCATGTATTCCAGTATTTTCTTATACTGGCAGTTCAATGAAGAAGATGATGGTGATGATGCTAACTTTTTTAAAACTATGTTTTTGGTCAACTCAAGCTCGTGAACATACCTAATACTAAATACGTTTCCTAAATATGTTTTCCTATTTTCCCACACAACAACAACCTGGTGAAGTTGGCTGAGCTGAGGGAGAGAGATTGGCCCAAAATCAAGGGGCCTGATTTCATGCCTAAAATGGGATTAGAAATCACTCTCCTAGTTTCTAATCCAGCATGTTCACCACTACACCAAGCAGTTCCTCTTTTGCCACTTTGTTCAGTCCTCAAATCAATTCCCAGGTCATTGGTTCTAGAAATTTGATATTAGCTATATCAATAGCTATAATAATATTTATAGTATTACCTTTAGTACTGACTCATCTTTGCACCTCAAAATATAATACAATAATATGCATGCAGCAGCTAAAAGAAAAACAAAGACTCCAGTGCAGAGAAATTACAAATAATGTGTTTCAAATAAGCAGAATGGAAAAGAGTTTGCACTGCATCAAGGTAAGCTGCTGATGAGTAGTTTTTATCAGGGCTATTGTTAAGGGAGTGGTGGGGGGAAGTCAGAGGTTAATTTTGCTGCAATTACTCCCTCTCTGCCTTCAGTGATTACATTCGAGTGCAGATTTCAGCAAATGCAAAGCATGACTGAGAAGGGACGGAGAAGGCTTCAGAGGAGTGCTGCTAACCACTTTTTTTTAAAAAAAAATGAAGCAAGCTTTCACACATTCTGAACCTTTGGCATCCATCTTCACTGCGAGAAGACTAGATCTGACGGTGTTACTTGGTTTAAATCCAGTATTTACATAAGCTTTTTCAGTTTCTTCAGAAGCTTTCAGTACTGCTGCTAAGAAGAGTGTAAGTATTAGAGTACTGTAAGTTTCTATAGTCATGCCTAATAAAAAGACCTAGATGTGCAATCATAATCCTGAAATGAGATCTATTATGCATAATTTTTGATTGCCAGAAGAAAATAGAATGTGTGTGTTTCTTATGCATTTCAAGCCATCAGCTGTTTCAGAGATAAGACTAAGCTATGATCTATGAGAACAGAATAGCACAGCCATGGCTGTACATGAAAGTTGATGTTTTGGATTTGACTGAACTACCACAATCCCTTCCAGTCAAATTCAGTTAATGGCAGCTATTTATAATACTATAGGAGTCATTCTAGGTTTGGAAAGCATACTGGTTCTCGACATTAACTGCAATCCAATAATAATAGCCTAAAGAAGCATAATATGTGCTCTGCACACTTACTTGATATGTATCAAGTAAGCCCATAAACATTTACTCTAGCACAGTGATGGCTAACCTTTTTGCCATCGCGTGCCAAAAGTGGGGGTAGTGGAGGGGGGATTGTGTGCGCGCGTGCCACACCCATAATTCAATGCGCCCCAACCCCCCACGCATGCACGCGTGACCCTCCCACTCTCCCCCTACTTTTGGCACGCGATGGCACGGTGGGTCCGGTAGGCCCATTTTTTGCCTTCCCCAGGCTCCAGAACCTTTCTAGGAGCCTGGGGAAGGCAAAAATTGCCTTCCCTACCCCCCCAGAGGCCCTTCGGAGGCCTGGAAACAGCCCATTTCCTGACCTCCAGTGGGCCCGGAAGGCCCAAAAATCAGCTGAAAACATGTCTAACTAGGATGGCCAGTGCGCACATGCGTGCTGGACTGAGGTAGGGCAACACTCGCGTGCCCACAGATATGGCTCCGTGTGCCCCCTGTGGCATCCGTGCCATAGGTTCGCCATCACAGCTCTAGCCGGCTTACGACAAAACAATTAAAATCCATAAAATATAAAAAAACCCAAATCAAAATAAAAACACATAATTGGGCTATGGATATATGTGTGTGTGTGTGTAAATATGTACACACACAAAATATAAGTATGCAGTTAATTATCTTTGTGAGAGATATATCTTAATCTCACAAAGGAATACCAATAAGCAAAACACAGATGCTATTTAATACCACTTCCTATGGTCACAAAAAATGTTTTACAAGGAGATTTTTCAGTGCAGCCATTATGTTTTATTCTAATTTCCAAAAGCAAATATCTTTCTCCCCAGCTAGTAGCTTTTGCTGCCTTGTCATCAGAGGGCTATTTCCATAATGGTGTAAAAACCTTTGCCATGCTGATTCTCATAGACAGCACATGGAGCTCTTTCCCTAGAATCTTGCTACCTCTGCAAATATAGAAGCGAGAGATGACACTACACAAACTTGTCATGTTCAAAGGCAAAAGGCCTTTCGTTGAAAGGAAATTGTGACTGCCCACCCACCCACCCCTTTAGTAATGTTGCTGCATAACCCAAATGCATTTCAAACTCTACTTAAAAATAACAGTTACTGCTAAAGATATTTAAATTTTCATAATCGTGCATTTGGAATTTCACTGGTAAGAATTGCAACTTAGAGAAAAGAGCTATAATTAAAATAAATACTGAAAATTACTGATTCCCTTTATCTTTTTTTCAAAATGTTATCTCTATCAATACAGTATCTTACCAAAGATACGGATCCATTGCCACTTCATATTTATTTAGCACATTGTGTGAAATGGAATCATCGCATTGGGTTTGATTCTAATGCTGCCTTATACCTCAGAAGTTGGGGAAAGTGATGCTCACCGCAATGAAGGTATTTCATATATAGAAATGTGACATTACAGGGAAGAAAATCACATGGTGGCCAATTTGTGTTTTGGATGTTTACTTCCACTTTCAAAAATATGGACAAGTAGAAAATGGAAAATTTCTCAAGGAGATGGTATGTTATAGATCATCGTCTTCACATGTGGTGGTGCATTTCCTTGCAAGTTACAACTTGATTATTCCTAAATTGCACACTCTATGATCCATGGTTCTGTCCACTCTGTCTGCCTGTCCTTTTTATACCTGGGGAATTCTGGGAATTGAAGTTCACACGTATTAAAGTTACCAAGGCTGTGATATACTGCCCTAATTTCACTGGATAAAAGTGTAAATTTCACTAGATAAATCTACTCTGGATTTTCATTATTTTTAAAGTTTCTTGTTCATTCAAAATGAAAGAAAATAAAATTGGCATATTTTAGCCACTTAATTCTACAGCAAAAAGATTACTGGAATGGCTATTCTCTAGTTTAATTTGCAATAGTTTAAAATTAACTTCACTGAAATCAGCTACACAGCTGTTTAAATACAGCCATGGCACATGCAGTCCATTTAGATAGTATTTGCGAAAGCATCATTATTGCCATACAGCCAACCAATCAGAATTTAATTGAAACATGAACATTAGCCCCAGGATACAAATGGAAAAACAACATCAAGTTCTATAAAATGGATTACCCACTTTGACAGGACTGGAGAAACTAATATTGGAGAACTCCCATTTTACGGCAAATCAAATATATACCGACTATCTGGATGTAACTCCTTATGAACCACCCACATAAACTGTAAAAATTCAGTCTCATTTCACAAAGTGTATTTTATGTAATTGCTTTGGGTCTCAATGGCCAACATAATGGTGACAAATCTGACAATTCTGTATACAGAAACTAAGATTGCTAATTGACATCAGTATACAATGTAGAAGCTTCAAAATAATAGGATGGTGATCTTACTTTCTTTTTCTGTACGTGCATCTTTACGGGGTTTTTTTTAGAAAAAAACTTTGCCTTGTTTTATTGTGGAGCCACCCAGAGTCAGTCTGAAATCAGGAGGTATCTCCATTGACATTGACAGGGAATAGTATTTTAAATGATAGAAAAGCAGTTTCTAGTTAAGAAAAATAGCAATAGCAATAAGACTTATATACCACTCTACAGCCCTCTCTAAGTGGTTTACAGAGTCAACATATTGACCCCAACAATCTGGGTCCTCATTTTACCCACCTTGGAAGGATGAGTCAATCTTGAACCTGGTGAGAGTCAATCTGCCAAATTGCAGGCAGCAGAAATAGCCTGCAGTACTACATTCTAACCACAGCGCCTCCACGGCTCACTCAAATATCTTACAGTAAAAGATATTTGACGGCACCCAGTTTGGTGTAGCGGTTAAAGTCATCAGGTTAGAAACCAAAGGGACTCTGTGTGTGCATACATTCTATCACTGCACAAACATAAAGAAGGGAAGACACCAATTTGGCTAATTGTATTATTTTAGGTCCATATTCTTACTTGCAATATTGCTAAAAAATGAATGGGTGAGCTCAAAGGAGCACTTTGGATGGGAAATAGGCATGTTAGAGGATAGGCTTGGCCCTTCTTGGTTGTTCAGTCACTTCCTGCCTTAGTTAGCTTAGAAGATGCTCTCATTCCTTCCAAGTGATTAAAATACATGTCAGCTCTTACTGAGATATTGCTGCTTTTCAGGTTTGCTTTTGACATACTTGAATATTATTATAATTTGAACCTGCTTGTTGCCTGCTACTTCAAGCAACTTCATTTAAAAGCTAATACACTTTAATATTAATTTGGATTTCTACGCAATCAGCATTTGAATGATGTACAATTACTAACTTCACTCAAAGGACTTCAGCGGCATATTGGTAGAAACAGCAGGAGGAAGAATTAGAAATCTTGCCTTTTACTTGCTTTCCTGCATCTTGGGTGTCTCCCTTCAATAAAAGCAATTCAACAAAAACAGTTTCCATGGTGACCCTTCATTTTCCAAGTGGCAGATGATATCACTCTGTAGTTTTCTCCTTTCTGAAATGCATTTATGTTTCTTATTGCTCTCAGGCTAAGTATTCTGAAGACTGGATTTGATTTCCTTATGAGCAATAGGTTAGAATTAGGGGAGATTTCCCCCCCCCCCAAATATACACAAAGAGCTCAGCATTATTTTAAGGGATATATTCCACCCACACAATGACCTGTTGGACAGTAAGTAGGTGGGACAATACTGAATTCTCAGGAATATCTTCATTCCAGGGAGGAAAAATATAAATTTTTGTTAGCTGCAAAAAAAAAAAAAAAAAAAAAAAAAAAGCCTGAATTTAAACTGTGGGGTACTTTTGATAATATTTCTGTCCCTCACTGCTCCCCACCCCTGAATTTTTTTCAAGAGTGACTTGAAAGCAGGGGTGAAATTCAAATTTTTTCCCTACCAGTTCTGTGAGTGTAGCTTAGAGGGCATGGCAGGGGAAAGATATTGCAAAATCTCCATTCCCAACCCACTCTGGGGCCAGCCAGAGGGGGTATTTGCCGGTTCTCCGAATTACTCAAAATTTCCACTACCGCTTCTCCAGAACCTGTTAGAACCAGCTGAATTTCACCCCTGCTTGAAAGAATGCAAAGGGAAGGAAGTGCCTTTCTTATTCAGGTTGACATAATCAATTATCCCAATTGTGGAAGTCTAAGTCTGTTTTTATTTTACTATGTTTTATTTTACTATGTTTTATTTTACTATGCAAATCATGTGATCAACTCCTTTTGCAGATTTTTTTTCCACACCAAATCAACCTTTTCAAAGCAGCTGTACAAAAAGTAAATTTAGGATTGAGTTTGTAAAGATCTCTCACATCCTAAATAGACAGGAAGACAACTAAATATTGAAAATATGGTGCAAATTTTTCAGAGAGTAACCTTGCTAAGCGTTGTTCTAGGTAAACATGCATTTGGAGTGTAAAACTATAAAAGATCATTTTCAAAGGCTGCAACATTCTTTATAATTTGACCTTTCCTTTTCCTATGGATGTGTTTTCCTTTTTTTATTTTTTCCCTGTATGTATTATTATCCTTTCTAAATTACAGATTGTCCGTGGTTAAGCATGGTAGTTGGGATTGGGAACTCCATTGCTAAGTGATTTGATTATAAACCATGACATCACATGACTGTGTGTGGCTTTGCAATGATAGTTCCAATCGGTAGATGAATCCTGTGTGGTCATGTGGCATGATGCCAGGTGATTGGCATTTACAACCTTCTGTTTGTTTCCCTACTGATGCTGCTTGTTGGAAGCCAGTAGTGAAGGTCACAAATGGTGATCACATGACTGCAGGATACTACAAGCGGATTACCAAGTACCCAAATTATGATCATGTGACTTTGCAGTAGCTGCAACCATATCTTCATTCAGCAATATACTAACTTTGAAAGGTTGCTGAACTGTGGACAATAGATTAAGATCTCCTGAACTATCCTATCCAATGTCTATTTGGATCTATTGTGGTGGGGTTTACTAATTAGATGCTCATTTTTATTTCACAATTATTTTAGATATTCATATATTAAGAATTTAATTTCTTGGCTTTTGTATTTAATTATATTAACGTTTTTCCTTGGTGATGCTTTGCCTTAAGAAGTAGCAAAAAAACACTTACACTTATACATTTTCCTTGATTACTGAGTATCCCAGAGCCAAGACCTATCTTAATGGCCAAGGCAAATTTCCATGGATATAGGTGGCCTCTAAGTTAACTTGGTCATAGATTTTAATAGATCCAGAAGCCAAAATCAGATACCCAGTGTGACAGGGAAAAAAAAATCAGAATTATCTATTCTAACTTGTAGATAGAAGCAAAAGTTTCCTACTGCCAAATAATTTAACACTGATAAATGGAACTCATTGTCATTGTTTGCCAATTGAATATTCATAGAAAAAGACAGATCTAGAGGTTTCTTGTTTTACAATTTTGTTCTTACAGTACAAGCATATCTTTTTCCAGAAGAGGTTGAAGCATGTTATTAGGATTAAACTTCAGCTTTTTCATTCTTATTCAACTGTGCATTGCATGAAATATATACTGGCATGCCTTCTGCCATTGGAAATATTTGTGAAGTATCAGTAATAATAAAAAAACAAGGATAAACACCAGATACTTTAAAAAAATCAAGGGAAGGGAAGGGAAGGGAAGGGAAGGAAAGGAAAGGAAAGGAAAGGAAAGGAAAGGGTTTTAAAGGTTAATTCCTGAAAAATTGCTAATGAAACCTGCCATGTTAAACACTTCATGTATGTTACAGCAGCTGGCTCAATGTCAATCTCATCATTAAGCAATCCAATAACCATACTGCGTCAATCCAATCATTAAAAGCAATTGAAAACTCTCAGAAAATACTGCCAACTGGCACTATAATAAAAGTAGGGCAGGAATGGAAGTGGAGAATGAAGCAAAGAATTGGAAACAATTTTTTTAATTAACCATCTTTCTTTAGTAGAAACTCTTCAAATAAGGCTATATAGAATTGCAATTTTGGATTAAAATTCTATATATTCTTACCATTGAGATCAATACTTTTTTTTGAGTAGCGAAAGATGACACATAAATGGATCTTCTGGCTTTCGCAATATTACAAATGTCTACTTTGATTCCTTCAATCTGTTGTTACACTTAGCAATTTCAGCTATCAGCTATCTCACACTGCAAATCAGAAGTACCACATAGAGAGATACATAAACAGAGTTGTTCAAGCCTTTCTAAACTATATTGTTTATCACCAAAGCAGAATTTGAATCAGTTCAGATGTGATCTTTAACATCAATAAAGACACAAAAATATAACAATTTAAAATTTTGATAGTACATGATTACTTTGATTTATGTATCGCTAGCTTTAAGAAAGAAATTAAAAATACGTTTGTAACAAAAAGTTTTCAACTGAGCATTCCCCATGAAAATCTGCACAGCAAAATATTGTTTCAAATATACTTTTAAGAGAAAAGAATAGCAATAGTTCTTAGACCTATGTCCCCATCCATAGGGCTTTACAGCACTCTCCGAGTGGTTTACAAAGTTAGTCTATTGCTCCCAAAATGTGGGTCCTCATTTTAGTGATCTCAGAAAGGTGGAAGGCTGAGTCATGATCAAATTCCCTACTGTGGGCAGAGTTAGTCTGCAATATTGCATTCTAACCATTGTTCCACCACAGTTCTTGTAAATCCCTGTTTTCTAATATTAGCCGTTTGAACCAGTGGTGGGTTTCAAAAATTTTTACTACCGGTTCTGTGGGTGTGACTTGGTGGGCATGGCATGGCTTGGTGGGCGTGCAAGGGGAAGGATACTGTAAAATCTCCATTCCCACACCTCTCTCCAGAGGAAGGATACTGTAAAATCACCATTCCCTCCCCAATTCAGGGGAAAGTTACTGCAAAATCCCCATTTCCTCCTCATCAGCTGGGACTTGGGAGGCAGAGAATACATGGGGGTGGGGCCAGTCAGTATTTTTACTACCAGTTCTCCAAACAACTCAAAATTTCTGCTACCGGTTCTCCAGGACTGGTCAGAACCTGCTGAAACCCACCTGTGGATTTCACCACTGAATGGGATAATAATTCATGGGATATGGTCACCCTTCCTTCAACTATTCAATGCTCACTTAGAAGATCAACAGTAGACTTACTGAAGACTGAGCGCTGAATTGTCTGTCACTGCACAACTATTTTTTGAACCTTGGTTCTGATATATAGTTGAAATAAAAACAACCATAGTAAGATGTAAGTTTCTAGCAGCTACAGATCAGAATTATAAGAGGACTTATTTTGTTAATGAAAGTTGAAATCAAGACTATTCATAGGAATAAAAAAATGGTGGTTGTACTCTTATGACTGAAGCCCCACCCTTCTTTACATGCACTGCAACACATGTAAAAAAACGGGCAGAAGTTTCTGTAAGCACGGTCGACTTTTTTCGATTCCTCTTCACAAATTTTGCCGGGTAAATTAAACTCACTAAGTTAAAAAGGTTCTGTCCAATCTCCCCAATATTAGATTCTCAGTTTCTTCATGATTACTATGGAAGTTATAAATAACTATGGCTATTCCTAGCAAGTAGATAAAATGCAGGAGACAAATTAATTATTGATATTTCTAAGGTTTAAATAACAAAATAAGAAAGGATTCTGCTGAATTCAATGATTTTTCAAAACCTATTAGATATACACAATGTCACAAATAGGTTTCAGATATCAGCAGAGGAAAGAATAGAATAGAATAGAATAGAATAGAATAGAATAGAATAGAATAGAATAGAATAGAATAGAATAGAATTCTTTATTGGCCAAGTGTGATTGGACACACAAAGAATTTGTCTTGGTGCATATGCTCTCAGTGTACATAAAAGAAAAGATACATTCGTCAAGGATCATAAGGTACAACACTTAATGATAGTCATAGGGAAACAGTCAATATAAATCTTAAGGATACCAGCAACAAGGTTACAGTCATACAGTCATAAGTAGAGGAGATGGGTGATAGGAACAATGAGAAGATTAATAGTAATGCAGACTTAATAACTAGTTTGACAGAGTTGAGGGAATTATTTTTTTAGCAGAGTGATGCCATTTGGGAAAAAACTGTCTAGTTGTTCTGGTGTGCAGTGCTCTATAGCATTGTTTTGAGGGTAGGAGTTGAAACAGTTTATGTCCAGGATGCGAGGGGTCCTTATCTACATACAGCAGAAAATGACACAATTGGAAACAGTCATGCAAACTTTTATCAGTTTACTGATTTCGTCTTTACAAAGGCCTCCCTCAAATGACTGATACAGGCACTGCTCTGAGTTACATAGAGTGCCCATGAGTGGACCTGGCTTGTCATAGTTACTGCAAATACATCCCATGCACATGGGTGGATGTTTAATGAATGACTGGACAATATTTGGGTTTAAAATGCACCAAAATGTAGTGCTTTTACCAGTAATTTTAAATTGCCTAAATGGTGCTTGAGCCTAATGGAAAGCATATGCAATCAGCTATCTGTGCGTAGCCAGGAATTAGGGGTCCAAAAAACTGAGAGTACTATATAGTCACCTATTGCCAAGGTCAAAGAGAAAGGATATTTGCTTAAATGGAGCGGGATATAGAGGGCTGGCTAACAGGTAAAGATGTAGCCAATTAAAAAACTCCTTAAAAGTAGCAATACTTAAGGATGAATGTTATTTGAAAATTGGAGTGGATGTCTAAGTATTATCTTCCAATTGGATCTTCATTGCTTTTCCACCTCTGTTATGCTTTCAGGGTGGGAGTAGCTATAATTCTCTTAAGGGGATCAAGGTACATGGCCTGTGAGCCTCTACCCAGTGATCACTGGAGAAAGTACAGGATGGGGTCTGCTCCTTTTCGGCCTGAACCAAGATCCAGGCCACCCCTCTGCCACCTCTTGCAAGCGGTATTCTGTTGGTTACAATCAAACAAAGGCTTTCTTCAGAATTCAAGACTATAGCAGCAAAAGAAAAAGGACTGTCAAAATAGCCATAGCCAACAATTTGAGATTGTTGGTATTTGTCCATGTTTGGTAGCATACTCAAATAATAAATTTATCCAAGACATTAAAGAAAATTAACAGATTAGACTGGACGTTGACTCACCTGAACGTCTTTCTTGACTTTCTGAACGCTGCGAATCCAATCTACTTCCTGGGTAGCTCTCCTCGTACTGAATGCATAATCTTCTTTCTGATCTGGCTGACCACGCCCACTCTGTGAAGTCACCTCCAGTCTTTCTCACGAAGACCTCGAGATTAACAACAATAACTGCAACAACAATAAACAGTGAAAAGGACTTCTGGAACAGGAAGCCCCAACAGGGTGGGCGTGGATTGGATTCACAGCGTTCAGAAAAAGGACGTTCAGGTGAGTCAACATCCATTTTCCAGCACGCTGCTCATCCAATCCACTTCCTGGGATTTACCCAAGCTCTACTGGTCGGGCGGGAGGCTGACTCGTTCCAGAGTCCTTAAACTCTGCCACTTGCTGAAGAACTCTACGGCCAAACGAAGCCTCCGCTGATGTGAACGAGTCAATCTTATAGTGGCGTACAAATGAAGACGCCGAAGACCATGTAGCCACCCTGCAAATATCTAGAATTGATGCCTGCGTGGCTCAGGCAGCAGTAGTAGCCGCACTACGAGTAGAATGTGCGTATATCTTCCCCGGAATAGTTTTGCCTTTGCTGTCGTAGGCTGTAGCAATGCATGCTTTGAGCCACCTGCCCACAGTAGTCGACGAGACCTTCCTTCCCATTGAAGAAGGATGAAAAGACACTAGCAATGCCTCCAACTGTCTGAAGGAAGAAGTGCGCTTAATGTATCTTCTCAGGGCCCTTCGCACATCCAGAGTGTGCCAGTTTTGTTCTCTGGGATCATGTGGGTTTGGACAAAAGTTCGGAAAAATTATTTCCTGCGCCCTGTGAAACCAGGAATTAATTTTTGGGGTGAAAGATGGATCCAATCTCATTACAACCCGATCCGAGTAAAATATACACAAGTCCTTCCGTATAGATAAAGCAGTCAATTCTGATATTCGCCTCGCCAAAGTGATGGCCAGTAAAAAGGTAAGTTTGAAAGTAAGGAATTTCAACAAAACTGAGCCCAGTGGTTCAAACGGAGGAGCTGTAAGTGCTTGAAGCACGAAAGGTAAGTCCCACGCAGGGTACCGGTGAACCACCGGAGGCGAGATGTTAGAAGCTCCATGTAAAAATTCCTTAATACGAGGATGCTGAGACAAGGGCCGGTATGGGTCACAGGTGAGCACGGTTGTTAACGCAGCAACTTGTCGCCTTAAAGTTGCCGGAGACAGGCCTTTAGATAATCCTTCCATAAGAAAGTCCAATACATCCGGAATGTCTGCGGATGTTGGATCCACATGGTGCCTAGAACTCCAGATAGTAAAAGCCTTCCACGTGGCTTGGTATATACAAGTAGTCGAAGGTCGTCTAGAAGACTGTATGACTCCAATTACATCGTCAGAGAGTCTATCCTTCCTCAGCAGGACCCTCTCAAATGCCAGACGGTCAGTTCCGCCTGTTCCTCCAGCATTTTGTTGATCACACGAGGAATCAGTGGAATGGGAGGAAAGGCGTAAAGAAGTCCAGGAGGCCACGGGCATCGTAGAGCGTCCCAGCCTTCTGCCCCCGGGGACTGGTATCTCATGAAAAAGCGTGGCAACTGCGCATTTTGAGAGGTGGCAAACAGGTCCACAAGGGGCAGACCGAAGTGTTGTACTATCGCGTGGAAGGCGGCCGGATTCAGTCTCCACTCGGCCTGATCGATGAGTTCTCTGCTCAGCCAATCCGCCTGCGTGTTTGATACACCGGAAATGTGGTCCGCTGTTATGGACTCCACGTGCCTTTCCGCCCAGGCCAGAAGACTCTCCGCCTCGAACATCAACTTTCTTGATCGCGTGCCTCCCTCGCGGTTTATATGTGCCTTGGTCGTCATGTTGTCCATTCGGATCAACACATGTTGGCCTTCCAGGATATAACGGAAGTGTTTCAAGGCAAGGCGGACAGCTCTGAATTCAAGCCAGTTGATACTGTTCACCTTTTCCGATGGCAACCACCGGCCCTGAACTACCTGGTTGGCCAGATGAGCGCCCCAACCTTCGAGGATTGCGTCCATAGTCAACACTAGCCGAGACACGTTCAGAAACACACAACCCCTCATGATCGCTGAGGACATCCACCACGTCAGGGACATCCGAACCTGTGGAGGTAAGGCAATCTGGAGCCGAGACGTGCCGCGTCCTGACTTTTGGAATGGTAGTAACAGCCACTGTAGCGGTCTCAGATGTCTGCGTGCCCAGGGAACGATATTTATGCAGGAAACCATCTTCCCCAACAGTTGTGACAATTGGAGAAGAGGTACCTTCCTCAGGGCCTTTATGCGTTCCACCAAACACTTGAGATCGCGAGCTCTGTCCGGTGATAGAAATACCTGTCCCTTGGTAGTATCGATCACCGCCCCCAGATGAAGTAATCTGGTGATCGGTATGAAATGACTCTTTTTGTAATTTATCGTAAAACCGTGATCTTGAAACACACGGAGCACCTTCTCCATATCTGCTGCCGCTTGAACCTTGGAAGAAGATATCACCAAAATATCGTCTAGGTAACAGAGTAGACGAATTGGGTGTGACCTCAGAGAGGCTGCCACGACTGCCACCAGTTTGGTGAACGTCCTGGGGGCAGACGAGAGCCCAAAGGGCATCGCACAGTACTGAAAGTACCTCTCGTTGTACTCGAACCTCAGGTACCGTCGGTGAGGTGGAAAGATGGGAACATGTAAATAAGCCTCCCGGAGGTCCACGGACTGTAGCAGGTCGTTGCGGCGGATACCCTGCAAGATTGACCTCAGAGAGTGCATCTTGAACCTTCGGTATACAATTGACTTGTTCAGACGTTTGAGGTTCAAGATGCCCCTGTATCCGCCTGAGGCCTTGGCTACCAGGAACAAGGTGGAGTAGAAGCCGGTCATTTCCTGCCCCTTGGGGACAGGTTCTATTGCCTTGATTGACAAAAGATGCTCTATCTCGGCTTCCATCAAGCGATGCTGTTGGGCCTGGAGAGGAACCGGGCAGCGACAGAAACGGTTGGGTGGAGGACCCAGAAACTCCAGGGACAGACCCTGTGAGACAGTTCGGCGAATCCACTCCTCCTGCGTCGATATGGCCCATTGTTGATGGAATAGTTGGAGGCGACCACCAATGGGCTCTGAGGGCGGTGAGTCACTTGCCTCTCTTGGCGGCCCGGAACCCGCTCCACGGGAAGGATGCCTGGAGAGGTTTTGGTTGCGAGGTCTCTCCCGAAACGATTGTCTGTCGGGAGCCCGCTCGGCTGAAGAAGAGAAGGGTCGCTGGTTGTAGGACCCTCCGGGTCCTGAGCCCACCCGAAAGGGCTGTCGCTGGCCATAAGGAAAATAACGGCATTCGGGCCGCCGAAAAGACGATGGGAGAATTTTGCGTTTCTCTTTATCCTCTATTAACAGAGGCTCAAGAGGGGCTCCAAACAGCGAGGGTGCCTTGTACATAGAAGATGCTAGCCTCCACTTAGCCTTGGAGTCCGCTCTCCAGTTACGGAGCCAAAAGAGACGTCTATTGGTGACGGACGAGGCCAAGGCCCTTGACGCAAATTTCACAGCATTGAGAGATGCATCCGCTGAATACTCGGTCGCTGCTACGATCTTATTTATATCTTGATGAATGCGTGTCTCATTGGGAGGGAGACGCTCCTGCAGCTGACGAAGCCAGATTAACGAGGCCCTATTAAAAAAGGAGGTTGCAGTGGCTGCCTTGATCGCCCATGTAGCAGCCTGGTGCACCTTGCGGAAGCCCAACTCGGTTCTCCTCTCCTCGGACTTCAAACCATCCAGGACATCAGCTGAGATAGTAGAAGACGAAGTCAGGTTAGCAACCGGTGCATCCACAGATGGCAACGCCAAAATCTCATCCAGTTCAGGTGCAGCACAATACAGGTGTTTGTCCAATCCACTGGGAGCTGTAGACGTGCCAGGTTGGGTAAAGGCGCTCTGAATAACATCTGCAAACAGAGGAGGACAGGGAATAACGTTCTTGTCCGGCCGGGACACCTGAAATAAGGCATCGTGAGGTGCCGGAGGGCGATTCACATTATCTGAAGGCGATGTAATGAGGCCATGCTGAGTAGTCATCTTCGCCTTGTGCAAGAGCGACTTAAATATGGCTGGGCGAAACAGACCCGTAAACACAGGTCTCTCCGGGGCGAGCCCTTCATCCTCCGAAAACTCTAAATCTTCAGGGGCTTCATCCCCAATGTCTGACTCCTCTGAAGAATAATCCTCGTCCTGATACTTGACCGTGGACTTGGCCCTATGAGCAGAGCGAGCCTGAGGTTGCATGCCCGAAGTAGAAGGTACTGCCACACCAGGGGTTGGAGGAAGCCCAGTAGCGATGATCTTAGCCAGGGCATCCGAAAGCATGGCCTGTAAGTTGAAAGACTGAGTAGTCTCCCCTTGGCGGTGCCCCGCGGCTGTCGGGGTATAAGTAGCCTTGGGTGCCAGTCTAGGCCTGGTGGGTTGTGGCTGTTGAGAAGCCAAAAACACATTGGGCAAGGAAGATGAAAGTGCCCGAGACTGCTGGAGGTTAGAAGTAGGCGGACATTGATCTCTTTGGAGGGTGGAAACCGATTCTCCAGAAACCGGGTCAGATGGCACCCCCACGGTTGTTTCAGTAGACTGTGAAGGAGTCTCCCTGGCCTTCCTAGCCCTGTCAAACTGCTTCTCTAGCGCCTTATGGCATCGGAGTTCAGTCTTGGACTGCCTTGTGTAAGAGGACTTGGTCTTGGACTGCTTCTGGTAAGCTCTATTGTCCTTATGGGAAGTAGGAGGATCTATCTCCATTTCCAAATCGGAGGACAATTCTCCATCAGCCATAGCAGTAAGAAATTGAGCAAGGAGCGCTAAGGTTGGAATTGGGGAGACAAGGGCGTGGGACCCTAGGGGCCTGTCAACCCGCCAAACAAGGGACCACAGGCAGCCGCCTATGGGATTAGGAGCCCCCACAACCTAGCCTGAATCCAGGCACAGCGCTTCTCAATTGTAGATGTTGGCTAGGAGACACAGCGGAGGCCACCGCTGCAACAATCCTCCCAAAATGGCGGCCGCTGGTGTCCAGGAAAAGAAAATGGCGGTCGCAACTGTCGAGGGCAGAAAAGGAGGCGCCCGCAATCCAGCGGCCGTGCTTGAGATACCCAGCGGAGGCCACTGCTCAAATGGGCCTCACACCGCTAGCCTTCCCCCAAAATGGTGGCCGCTAGTTTTCGGAAAACAAAATAGCGGCCGCAACAGTTGCGGGTAATAAAATGGCGCCTGCGAACTCTTCAACAGCGAAAACGGCTGCCGCGAGGTTGAACAGGCCTAATTAGGCCAGCTGGTGAGCGGGGAAGCGATCTAAGTGTAAGCGCTGAAAGATGGCCTGGACGTCAGAGTATGCCTTTACAACATAGGCAGGCACTCCGGAGCCGCAATAAAAGCGCAGCTGAGGCGCTCGTAATTGGACCGGCACGCCGGTGGCCTGACGAGACGCCCGCGGCTAAAATCAAGTGGATCCGCCCAGCCGGGTCGGATCCGGAGCGCTGTAATGACTGGGGCTTACCCCAAGGGAAAGAGGAAGCGTAACGGCCCGGATCCCCGAGCGCACCAGCAGCTTCCTCCCCCACACAGCTGAAACTCTTCCCTCGTAGCAGCTCCTTTACGAAATAAACTGACAAAAAAATAAGTCACACAAGCACACACAACCTAAACACGCAAGAGACAAAAATAAAAAAACGAATCAAACTAAAAGGGTCAGCCAGAGGGAAAAAGACACTGCAGAAGAGAGAAACACAAGTTGCCTCAGTCACTGAGTGAGAAAGACTGGAGGTGACTTCACAGAGTGAGCGTGGTCAGCCAGATCAGAGAGAAGATTATGCACTCAGTACGAGGAGAGCTACCCAGGAAATGGATTGGATGAGCAGCGTGCTGGAAAAACGGAGGCAGATTTATCTCGCATTCTGAACCGAACAATGCTCCTGTTTTTTCTTTAATTCTTGCATGTTACTCTGCTGACCATAAAGTATATTGGCTGTAACTGGGATGGCAAATTTACAGCACATGTGCCAGAGGTGGCACCCAGCACCCTCCCTAGTTCAGCTGTGCTGCGCATGTGCACACACCTCCCGCCAGCCAGGATAGGGTCTCTGCTGTGCATGCAGGGGGGGGCGCATGTGATGGGCTGTGCACATATGTGCGGTGGGCGTGCACGCATGTGGGGGAATGGGCATGTGAGTGAGGGCACGCACACATGCATGGGGGCAGGGCGCATGCATCACGCTTGTGCGCATGTGCGGGGGTGGGGCGTGTGCACACGCTTTGGACACTCAATCCGGAAAAGGTTAGCCATCACTGGGCTGTAAGGTCTCTAGTTAAATTATAGGAACCAAAGTTATCCTTATAATACAAATCAAGTCAGGTCTACCAGAACTCAGCTGCAAAAATCTGGATGACTACTGTATGGGAGCAAAGAGTTAGTTTTCTTACAAATGAAGATGAATATAGATGTCCCAGGATAATGTTGTAGGATCTAATAGGTCAGTCACCAGGACCAGAGGTTTTGTCTTCAGAGGTTTTGGACTAGTGCTAGACCTCGACCTCAGGGAACTTCCCTAACAATGGACTCCAGCACAAGTCTGAAATCTCGGAAGTTAAGTTTTCTGTATGTATTCAGCGTTTAGTAGTTGCCTGGATTTCTACAGCCCAGATTTAATAGCCATACAACAAGGACACCTTTCTAAGAAGCCAAAAGATATGTCTTTATTTTAATATGGAAAAACAATTTAACAATAAATGTACACTTCTCTATACATAAGAAGAATATTTTATATTCCAAATAAAAATTGAATATATGGTATATTTCCAATTATAGCAATATAATGAAGACCAAATGGTCTTGAAAACAAAATAACAATAATCCTAGCAGAACCTCCAGATTAAAATACATATTATTAATTTATTGTTGGAAAGGAAATACTAAGAAGCAAATACATTTCTTAATTTTAAATCATGTGGGAGTTGGAATCCCCTCCATTACTTCTTGTTATCAAATTTGATTTAGGAAGAAAAGAAATGGCCTATCTAATGGCTGGCCCTTTAAAGCGTTGTTCTCACTGGAATGATCAACTGTTTTTAAAGCTTAGAGACATAATTTAAAAATATCAAAATGTACTGATTACGCCTTCTTATAAAAAGTCATCTCATGTGTTAAAAGCTGCTTTTGTAGGGTAGTGACCAGAGATACAGAGCTTTAATAGAAATAACAATGAAAAACAATAACCAGTATGATTTGTCCCTCCAGTATGAATTACCAAGAAGTGGAATGACCTGCATTTAATAATTAGGTTAAAAAGTATTAGGAAGGGAAGAACTGCTCTTGATGTTTGAATGGAAGGGTCATGCCCAGATTATCTGAAGCAATCAATCTTCTTTCAAACTGTGTGGTCCACAGTAGGGGAGGGGGCAAAAGAGGTTAAATCAGGATCTAATGGCATGCAAAATCACAGATGATTGATCTGTATTGATCTTCCCCCGCTGAGGGGAATGATAGGCTAGCAAACAGAAATCAATTCCACTGCATTAAACTCAGCGCGCATCTGATTTCATCAGCAAAAATGACTTGCAACATTATTACCCAATCACTGTGATGTGTGCAAGCTGTACTCACTACAGCTAACAAACCTACGTATCTAACTAATGTCTTTTGAAGTATTCCTGTTCTAATACCAACTTTATGAATTTGAAAGGATTAATATTTGAAAATGGTGGAGGAAGTTTTGATCTTGTATCAAAAGTTCATAAATTCCTGAGCAATTGCAAAATTGTGTATCTATAAAAATCCAATTGATGTTTTGGAGCCTCGACTAATTCTCCTCCAGTTAATTGGAACTGTCTCTGGACTCTTCAAATACTTTGTTCAATTTTTTTTAATGTTAAATGATTATCGGAACTAGCAAGAATATTTTTATATTATAAAAATATAAGAACATTAGTAGCGGTAATAAGTGTCATACTGTAGTCCTTCGTTTAATTATTTTTTTTCTTTAATCAATATAATACAACGATCTAATATCTGCCACCTTGGTTATTAAGAATGACCTAGGCCAGTCATGTGTTGTATTTTATATTAGGAACCAATTTTTGTGTGCAAAATGGCTTTCCTGACATACAGCTATAAATAAAGCATACACATAAATCATGGCATTTTCTTTCAATATCTGAAAGAAGAGGCAAGTTATTTCCCAGTTTGAAGTGCATGTCCAAAACCAGAAGTTATCTATGCACAATATAAGATTTCCAGTTATTTCCAGCAGGAATCCTTTGACTGCTAAAAGTCCATGCACTGTCTCACTGTCTCCTAAGAGCTAGAAATAAGAATAATTATCCAAAGCAAAAGAATACGGCAATGAATCTAGTATTGCAGTAATATGTAGACATGGTTCCTTCTGCGATTGTAAGAACAGGACTCCTGGCCACGTTTATTCTATGCATATCATTTAAAAACATTAGGACATAAAAATGGAAAGGGTCAAAGTAAACAACAGAAATTGAAAATGGGGAAAAGGGAGACGTTTTCTTTTAAAAATTGCTTGTATTTCATTTAATCATCCTCATCATCCTCATCCTCCTTGAATATTTGGCTATGTCACCATTTCATGGAGGTTGGGACACATAGCAAAGGCTGTGGGCAAGTTGCACTAATCGTTTAGTGGGTCCTTCTTTTATCATAGTTATCAAATTGTATTAATTGGGACATTGTAGTATTGGTGGGATATTGTGTTTTTAAGTTGTTGTAAGCTACTCCAAGTTATGATGTTGAAATGGGAATTCAAATTAATCGAAATAAATACGTGGATGTTCCTAATATAATTTTGTTTTTATTCTTAACTTTGAAGACTGGTCTTCAATTATCTGACTATAATTATATGACTACACAAGTAGTCCTCGACACAGCACTGAAAAAAGTGACTTATGTCAATTTTCACATTTACGACCATCGCAGCATTCCCATGGTCCCATAATCAAAATTCATGCACTTGGCAACTGACACGTATTTGTGACAGTTGCACAGTCCCAGGGTCATGTGATCACTATTGGTAACCTTCCCCTCTGGCTTCTGAAAAGTAAAGTCAATGGGGGCGGGGGAGAGCCAAATTTGCTTAATGACTGCATGATTTACTAATCATTTGCACTGCTTCATTTAACAACTGTGGCCAAAAAAAAGGCTGTAAAATGGGCTGCAACTAACTTAACCCCTGTCCTGCTTAAGAACAAAACTTGGGCTCAATTGGGGTTGTAAGTTGAGGAGTACCTGTTACTGATCATACCATCTGTTCACATTTGAATAGAAGAAGGAAGTATTTTTGTTTGTTTGTTTGATGTGTTTGCTGCCCACCTTAAATAACAAAATGGCACATTTATTTTTAAATTGTGATTTCATAATCAAGTATATTTTCTAATGGTACCTCCTTCTTCTCAGCTAGAAAGAAACCAAACATTTATATTATGTTTTTACTAAAGGGCAGGTTTCAAATTTCAGTTAAGGTACAATAAGTAAGACTACAAATTATATGGGAAACTGAGTCATCTCCTATTTCCTGCTTTACCTCAACTCCCTCCCCCATGATATATGGGGATTTGACTCTTTTAAACTCCCCCTACATGTGTCTTGCGGCTATACACATGTCCCTTCATTAAACCTACAGAGCCTGTGCTAAAGAGATCAAGAGGTCACCAGGCCAAGTGTTGAATTTTTTTTTGTTAAGCCCCTCATTCTCCATAGATTCTACTTCCCTTTGCCAGGAAATAAAGACTTATAATTATTAGCCGAACATCTTCTGGGGAAACGATTGGATATAAATGTATTCCTGATTGTGCCCAATGTTTTCTGTTTTGATCAAGTAAAAAACACTGACCTTAGCTTTCAAAATTAAATGACACAGCCTGGTAGATTTGGGATTAAAACATGAATGCTTTTGCTACCCAGAAATGACAAATCCAGGAGTGTTTTTGCTACCCATTAGAATAACTAACAAACAAAGTGTAAAACCAAGAGAACTTGAATGGGTTAAATTAGATTATGACTCTTGTTTATCCTGTTTTCATTTCATAAGGTTCCAGTTTCTTCTTTCCATGGGATCTGATTGAAATGAAGCTTGCAAAACCTATCCTTACAACAAGAATTCTGCTACAAAATATTAGGTTCCTGCATTTTACGTTGGAATCAATATTCTCTGGGGTTCAGGAAAATATGAAATAATAAGTACTGTGTAAAAGTTTTTCATAATAAGAATAATTCCAAGGAAAATTCTGTATAAAATAAGGACCAAACTCAATCTGAAAAATGTTTGTTTAGCCAAAGAGATTTTTAAATTCATTTAGGACAGGGGTGTCAAACTCAAGGCCTGGGGGCTGGACCTGGCCCCGGGATGCTTTGATCTGGCCTGTGAGGCCACCCTGGAAAAAGCAAAAGATCGGCCCACAGTGCCTCTGCCAGTGAAAATGGAGCTCGGGAGAGCTGCGTGCGGCCCTCCCAAGCTCTGTTTTTGCTGGCAGAGGATTGCAAGAGGCCATTACAGCCAAAAATGGAGCTCAGAAGGGCCATGGGCAGCACTCACAATCTCAATTTTCACTGGCAGAGGTTGCAGGAGGCCATCGCAGCTGAAAACGGAGCTCGCGAGGGCTGCAGGAGGCATTCCCAAGCTTCATTTTCACTGGCAAGGGTTGCAGGTAGCCGTTGCAGCTGAAATGGAGCCTGTTTTCACTGGCAGAGCACTCAGGCCACCACAGGCCCCCTTGACATGAGTGACATCGAGCTGGCCATACCCACCCCAGCCCCCAGAGGTCAAACCAACCCTGATGCGACCCTCAATGAAATCAAGTTTGACACCCCTGATTTAGGAAGAGAGCTAATTCCACCAACAACTCAATTAAAAAAAAATATTCCAGGTAGGTTTTGGCTAAAAGATACTATACTTCTAGTATTTCAAAAAATTGAAATAATTTTTTAGTATTGCCTTTTAAATATTACTTTGATTTTTGGATGCCATTAGGCTGTTAGCTTTTACTGTTAATTATTACTTCTTCAAATACCAGATAATCTTATCATTATACTCTAGAAAAGGGCTGCTTTAAAATTTCCTCCATGGAATTATAAAGGAATCATCATGACATCAGCTTTAGAACATTATTTTATACACCTTCATTTTGCATCACAGTAAAATAATACATGTGCCATCCACACCTACCATATTCCAGGGGTGGGTTCTACATTTTTTTACTACCAGTTCTGTGGGTGTGGCTTATTTTGTGGGTGTGGCTTGATGGTCATGTGATAATTCTTTAGGATTTAGCAGAGGTACTTGTCTACCAGGCTTTTAACTGCTTGCAGAGCTGTACCGGTCTACTCATTTGTTTTTGGAGGCTCCGGTCTACTCATTTGTTTTTGGAGGCACTGGTCTACTCATTCGTTTTTTGAGGCATCGGTCTACCCATTTGTTTTTGGAGGCACCAGTCTACCACCACACTGCCTTTTTACACTGATCAGCTAAAGGACGGCCCTTTGAAGCCCCGCGGCAAGAGTTTAAACAGTTTTTTTCCTTCTAGCTGATCAGCTGGGACTCGGGAGGCAGCAATAGATTGGGGGTGGGGCCAAATAAAGGGTAAGAATAACACGGGGGCGGGGGGGACCCAGCTCCCGAACAAAGAGAACCGGTTCGGTGACATCATATCGTCACCGCTACCAGCTCGGCTGAACCGGGCCAAACCGGGAGGAACCCATCACTGCCGTGTTCTTAAGATTGTTAGCTTTTGAAAAACCAATGCTAGTTCTGATGTAGATATTAAATAAATGAGGATGATCTTCATCCAGATCATGGTACAAGATTTCCTCTAGCCATGCCAACATCAGCTCCAACAAAGATTCACCAGCCACAATTCTATCATGTTGCAATACGAATCAGCAGCAAAGACAGATTTTTAAAAGACAGCAATGCTGGATATTTATAAAATATAAATGACATTTATATATCTTTTAAAGTACTCATCATCATTACAGTTACATCCTCCCAAAGTGTGAGACCCACATTACACATAATATCAAAATCATGAAGAAAAGGTTAACAGTAAATGTAGATAAGGATGATCTTCATCTAGATCATGATATGTAGGGAAGCAAGGCTTAACTTTTCCTTAATGCTGAGGAATCCTGAAGAAAATCAAACTCTTTTACCCACTAGACCTGATTGGCAAGCCTCTACTGACAATGTTGGCAGTTTTCCTGCCAGGGAGATCCTGTGGAAAGGACGTTGTCTTACCTGAACGTCCATTTTCTGAGCGCTGCGGATACACTCCATGCATGGGATTCTTCCTCTTGTCTGGCAGCAACTGAGAGAAACTAAAGGGTTAATTAATCCCCAGGCTGTGCTCTGGCCACGCCTCCTACCCAATTAACACCAGTCTTGAACGAAGAATTAGCAGGTAAAACAATCAAACTTTATTAACCACACAAATAACAATTATCAACACCACGACCAACAGGTCGTTAACAACAACAGGGGAGGGAAATGGAGTGTATCCGCAGCGCTCAGAAAATGGACGTTCAGGTAAGACAACGTCCTTTTTCCAGAGCGCTGCGTCTCCACTCCATGCATGGGATATACCCAAGCTCAATACCACAGGGCGGGCAACAATCAGGTCTCAGCGGAATCAGCAACAACCCTCTGTAATACACGCCTCCCAAATGAAGCCTCCGCCGAAGCAAAGGAGTCAATTCTATAATGTCTTATGAACGATGACAAGGACGTCCATGTAGCCGCCCGACAAATGTCCAAGACAGAAGCCTGAGTCGCCCAAGCCGCCGACGTGGCCGCACTCCTGGTGGAATGCGGCAGGATACGAGCAGGAGGAACCCGGGCCTGATGTTCATAGGCCAAGGAAATGCAGGCCTTAATCCACCTGCCCACCGTAGATGAAGACACCTTCTGACCCATGGATGCAGGGTGAAAGGACACCAACAGAGCCTCAGTCTTACGGAACGATTCCGTCCTGCGAATATAACGGCGCAGGGCCCTGCGCACATCCAAGGTATGCCAAAGGACCTCACGCTGATGCTGAGGGGAGGGGCAAAAGTCAAGCAAAACAATCTCCTGTGCCCGATGGAACCAGGAATTAACCTTAGGGGTAAAGGCTGGGTCCAGTCTAAGCACCACAGTGTTGGCGTGGAAAATACACAGGTCCTTCCTGACTGAAAGGGCCGCTAGTTCAGAAATCCTCCTGGCGGAAGTGATAGCCAGTAAAAAAGCCACCTTAAACGATAAGAACTTTAAGGAAATAGACCCCAGAGGTTCAAACGGAGGGCCGGTCGAGCCCGTAAAACGAGGCCCAAATCCCACGAGGGGTATCTGTGAACAACAGGGGGCCTCAAGTTTGTGGCCCCATGCAAGAACTCCCTAACCCAGGGGTGGTGAGAAATGGACTGGAAAGGAGGTAAGGAAATGACAGTTGAAAGCGCGGCCACCTGGCGCCTCAAGGTAGCCGGAGCCAGGCCCCTAGCCAGGCCTGCCTGAAGGAAGTCCAAGATGTCCTGCACAACCGCCGAGGTTGGATCGACGTGGTGCGAAGCACACCACCTGCAGAACGCCTTCCAGGTAGCTTCGTAAATACGCTTCGTGGAGGGTCGACGAGCCGCTTGCATCGTATCCACCACATCATCCGCTAACCGACCTTTCTTCAGTCGCACCCGCTCAAGGGCCAAACGGCTAACTGCAGGAATTGGGGCTCTGGATGGCAAATCGCCCCCTGGCGCAGCACTATGCGATGAGGAGGTATCACCCAAGGATCCGCTGTCGCGAACTCGACGAGGTCGGCGAACCAAGGTCTCCTGGGCCAGTGAGGAGCAACCAGGAGTAGGGAGGCCTTCTCCGTCACCATCTTCCGAATCACCAACGGGATGAGGTTGATGGGGGGAAAAGCGTACAGTCTTCCGGGTGGCCACGGGCACCGCAGCGCGTCTGTGTCTTCTGCTAGAGGAGACGGGTATCGGGAGACGAACCGGGGTAACTGGGCGTTGACTGGCGAGGCGAACAGATCTACCACTGGGGCGCTGAAACGGAGTGACAGTTCTCTGAATAACCTTGGGTGAAGTTGCCACTCTGCCGGGTCGATCCTCTCCCTGCTCAGCCAATCCGCTCGGAGGTTGGCCGAGCCCGATATGTGGTCCGCTCTCACTGACTGAAGATGACGCTCGGCCCACCGGAACAACTTCTCCGATTCTAGCATCAGAGCACGAGACTTCGTGCCCCCTTCCCGATTTACGTGGGCCTTGGCGGACGTGTTGTCGGTCAGGATTAACAGGTGGCAGCCGTGAATCCTCGTCGCAAAGTGAAGCAGCGCCAACCGAATCGCCCTCAGCTCGAGCAGATTGATGTTGAGGCTCTGTTCGGCTGGGGACCACAGAC
Source organism: Masticophis lateralis (assembly GCA_030761175.1). Taxonomy (NCBI): domain Eukaryota; kingdom Metazoa; phylum Chordata; class Lepidosauria; order Squamata; family Colubridae; genus Masticophis; species Masticophis lateralis. The sequence continues at coordinate 95,221,119 of JAUDYJ010000002.1, forward strand.
CCTGAGCCACCTGATTCTCCAAATGGGCGCCCCACCCGTGTAGACTGGCGTCGGTGGTCAGGACCACCCTCCTCTGGACAAAGAATTGACAGCCCTTCCGAAGAGCTGGGGACCTCCACCATCTCAACGACCACCGAACTTGAGGAGGGACCGGAATCGACCTGGAGGAGGTCGCTGTCCCCTTCCGCTGGAAAGGCAGGAGGAGCCACTGCAGGGAGCGGGAATGCCTCCGGGCCCACGGGACCACCTTGAAACAGGAAACTAGCTTCCCGAGCAACTGGGAAAGTGTCAACAGCTGAGCCGAATGATGAGCAAGAACTTTGTCCAAAAGGGCCTCCAAGCTCCTGATGCGCTCGGGCGACAGGAAAACCTGACCCGACGCAGAATCTATCACGGAGCCGAGATGCAGAATCCTGGTGGAAGGAACGAGAGAGCTCTTGTCCAGGTTCACCGTGAAGCCGTGTGCTCGGAACGTGGACAGCACTAGAGCAATGTCCCGTGCCGCCAGAGCCTCGGTGGACGAGAGAACCAGGATGTCGTCCAAGTAACACAGAAGGCGCACCGGAACCGGGGTGAGGGTCGCTGCAACGGCAGCCACCAGCTTGGTAAAGGTTCTGGGTGCTGAGGAAAGTCCAAATGGCATGGCACAATATTGATAGTGCATGCCCGCATACTCGAACCGGAGAAATCGACGGTGGGATGGGTGAACAGGGACATGTAAGTAAGCCTCGCGTAGATCCACTGACTGCATGAAGTCTCCGCGGCGAACTGCGGACAGGATGGAATGGAGTGAGTGCATGCGGAATCGACGGTATTTGACCGACAGGTTCAAAACTTTGAGATTGAGTATGGCCCGGACCCCCCCCCCGAGGTCTTGGGAACCAGGAAGAGCGTTGAATAAAATCCGGTCCCCTGATGTTCTGGGGGAACTGGCTCTATCGCCCTGATGTCCAACAAGTGCGAAATCTCCGCCGACATCAGACGCCTGGACTCAGCCAAACGGGGTACGGGACAACGAACAAAGCGGCTTGGAGGATGAGAGATGAACTCTATCCGAAGACCTTCTCTTACGGTGCGACGCACCCACTCGTCCGACGTCGAAGCCTCCCATTGATGACAAAATTGCTGGAGACGACCTCCGACGGGACCGGGGGGTGGTGAGTCATTTGCCCCGCCTGTAGGGCCTGCTGGTATAGCCTCGAAAGGGGCGCTTCGCCGAGGTCTGCTGTCTGCCACGGTCGCGAGAGGCGTGTCTGTCAGTGTAGCGATCCGAAGACTGCGGCTGCGGTTGAAAGGAAGAGGGCCCGCCCACCCCAGCGTAAGAGCGAAAGGACTGCCGTTGAGAGTATGGAGTAAAGCGCCTCTCCTGTCGTCGGGATATCGAAGGGAGGATCTTCCACTTGTCCTTGTCCTCTACAAGGAGAGGATCCAGAGCAGTCCCGAACAAGTTGGGGGCCTTGTAGGGTGCCGCCGCGAGTCTCCACTTAGATTTGACCTCCGCCTTCCACGGTCTTAGCCAGAAAAGGCGCCGGGCAGTGATCGAAGATGCCATGGCCCGAGAAGCGAACTTGAGGGAATTCAACGATGCATCTGCTGAATACTCGGTGGCCGCAATGATTTTACTCACGTCCTGATGCAGGCGGGTCTCCTCAGGAGGAATCCTCTCCCTCAATTGGCGAAGCCAAATTAGCGAAGCCCAGTTGAAGAAGGACGTGGCAGTCGCGGTCTTGACAGACCAAGCCCCCGCCTGGTGCGCTTTGCGGAAGGCTAGTTCAGTGCGCCTGTCCTCCGACCGGAGGCTGTCCAGGGGATCTGTCGACACCACGGAATGAGACGTGAGGCTAGCCACCGGCGCATCCACTACCGGCAACTCTAACAGCGCCTCCAATGCCGGATCAGGACAGTAAAGCTTCTTGTCCAGATTGTTGGGAGCGGTAGAAGACCCCGGTTGGTTCCAAGGGGTTTGAAGTACATCCGCGAACAGTTGCGGGCAAGGGACAAAGTCCTTCTCCTTCTTGGCTTGCGTGAAGAGGGCGTCATGTGGACCGGCCTCCACAGACGAAGCAGCAGGCTGAGCTCCGACTGAGCCCAAATTCGTGGTCAGGCGCGCCTTGTGGAGAAGAGACTTGAACAAAGAAGGCCGGAACAGACCCGTGAAGGCAGGGGTGTCAGGTTGCAGCCCTTCATCCTCCGAAAATTTGAGGTCTTCCGGATAGTCCTCAGGCTGATCAGAATCAAGAGAGGAGTCAGATTCTACACGGCGAGGTGAACGCGACCGCTGGACTCTCGGGTTCACTGGAGCCAGATGGTGAGGAGCTGGGGGAACACCGTGGGCTGCTTGATGAGCTCCCGCTGCCATGATTGAAGCCAGGGCTGCAGAAAGCATGGCCTGTAGATCCATCTGTGGTCCCCCCGCCTGACCTTGCTCAGGGCGGAGACCCGCGGCTGTTGGAGTGAAGGTCGCTGAAGGAGCGGCCTTGCGAGTCGGAGAAGAACGGAGCAGGCCCGCGGCCGACACATCAGGAAGAAATTGCGATACCCCCTTGGATAAGGCCAAGGGGAGTGGAGCACGGGCCACTGAGCCAGCCGGCTCCTCACGAGAGGCCGAGATGTCTGCAGCTTTCCTGGCCTTCTCGTATTGGCGCTCAAAGGCCTTGTGGCGCCTAAGAGCGTCTCTGTCTTCTGCAGCCGAGGACCTGGAACGAAGGGACGTGCGACTGGTAGAAGCAGATCGCTTGTCCCCTCTTTTCTTAGAGGCCTTGGGAGACCCAGGAGGGCTGACCTCCTGCTCGAGATCAGAAGACAATGAAGATTCAGCCATTACAGCAAGGTCCTCCAGAAATTGAGGCAACAGGTATGTCCAATAGAGTATACAGAACTCTATTGCCTTCCCCCTTCTTTTTTTTTTTTTAATATATGTTAAATTATTTAAATGAATATATTCTTTTTCTTCTTCTTTTTTTTAATAACTATAAATATATATATATATGTATCAAAATTATATGAAGAATATTTTTATTTTTTATTTTTTATTTATTTATTTATTTTATTTTATTTTTATTTTATCTTTTTTAATAAACTGTGATATAATAATAAAAGGTTAAATTTCTATATTAATATTATAAATAGTTATATATACAAGAAGCAATAAGCTTAACTATAGAACCCCCCCCCCTGCAGCAGGCCTGCAGTGAGGGAGAGATGACGCTCCCGGGGGAACTACTAGGCCGCCCTCTAGAGGAAGGGTGAAAGGCCTCTGTCTACTCCAGGTAGTAGGCTACGACCCGCTGCTCCTCCAATGGAGTGGAAGGAGAGGAGAGGTCAATCTGCCCGCGGCCTGCAGGGGGCGCCCCAAAATGGCGGGCGCAACACAACCGCTACAGTGGCAGCCGCCTCCGATCGTTTAGCCCGCCCAACCGCTTCGTGGGCTAAGGCAACGATGCCCCACAAATAATTAACAGCAACGGAGGTCTGGAGATGGGACAGCAGGGCCTGGCTAGTAAGAAAACTAGCACCCCCCTTACACTCACGGCTGGTAGGAGTCCTGGATACAAACGGCTCCACGTGGAAGCCAAGCGCGCTGCAGCCGCACCTCCTCCTCCAAGCCGGCAAAAACACAATCCCGCCGCCGCCGCCTCCTAACTAGCGGAGAGCAATTTTCTGAGCTGGATCCTGGTGGAGGGGATAAGCGGCGAACCGCTCAGCGCCCACACCACCGGCGGCAAGGTCGGCCGGTACCGCCCCGCAGGGTCGGAAGCCGGCTGCTGGGCGCTTCTACGAGCGATGAGGTCCGGAACGGCCTGGGAAACCCCTGGCTCGTTACCGGCGCTCCAGCTGACAGGCAGGCAGGGAAATACTTCAGGCAGCTCTCCACCCGTAAGAAAAACAAAAGGACTATTCAAAATAAAACAACAAATTCTTAAACGCACTAATCTCCAAGAGCACAGCAAAGAAACACCTTAGTCTGCCAACAACTGAGAGAAAGACTGGTGTTAATTGGGTAGGAGGCGTGGCCAGAGCACAGCCTGGGGATTCATTAACCCTTTAGTTTCTCTCAGTTGCTGTCAGACAAGAGGAAGAATCCCATGCATGGAGTGGAGACGCAGCGCTCTGGAAAATGATTTTTATTAGTAACCAAAAGGGGATGAGGACGAAAGGATTAAGCCTCACCTTCCTGCACAACAGGGTCCCTTTAGCTTGCTGAGAAAATTACAATTTTCCCTCAGTCATCTAGGCGCACCACAGCAGAATTGCAATAAGGTTTGCATTCTCTTTATTTATTGCCTTTAGAGCTAAGATCTAAGATGAAAAATTCTTCAGCTTTATCGAAATCTGTGTCAAGACAAGTTAAGCATGTAGAAAGTTAGCACCCACCCCTCTCCTAGAAGAATGAAACATTGTAGGAAATATTTAAAAAGGCAGAATATTATACCTCCCTGGGTGAGAAAAGGAGAAACATGCTCTTGGAAAGCAGCCCTTTTTGTTAATAGCCCCAGAAAGACTCGACCATTCTATCTATAAGACAAAAGGCCATCAGCTCCAGACTGATAGGATTAGCTCACTCAAGATCCAAACCAGGACAAAGCCATTAAGCCATAATAGGAATTGCCCAACACCCTTTAAAACACAACCCTCTTCATTACATCATCACCCAGCAAGATTCAACCAAGCCTGGGACACAGACAGCCTACCAGGTTAGCTGGACCTCCGCATAGCCCCCTGGGAGCCTGACAACCATTTCTTGCAAGGCCCAAGAGAGGGTATAAATATATCTCACTCTCCACTCCACTTATTCTGCTTCATCATAAAACCAATCCTTCCAAGCAGCCTCCATGTTTCCATTGTCTTTCTTCCCACTTGGAACTGAACCCAGATGGACATTTCTTCCAACAAGAGCAGCAGTAGTTCTGCAATACCTAAACTAAGGTATTTCTGCATGTTTTGTTTACCAATGGAAGCAGGATTTACTTGCAGTATATCAGCTAACAGACTGATCAATTTTAAACTACAGTGGTTTTTTTCAAGACCTTTTATTTGTGGGCTGTTAAAACAGAAAGTCTGCATTTAAATCAGGAAGTGTTTGATATGGCATTTTGAAGAATGATTTATTTGGAGGGGTAGGGGAGAATGATATTGTTTCCTAGATTCAGCAAGTTTGGAAAGGTCTGACAAAGCTGCTTATTGATCCAACTTTATTTAAATGGGGTTCCCGGTTATTTTAGAGCTTCCATATTTTGAGCTGGAAACAAAAGCAATCATTCCCACAAACAAATAATGGTGAATTGTCAACAATGATTTGAAAACACAGGTGCAAACAAAAGTTTTCTGGGGTCCTCTTCCAACTTGGCCAAGGTAACCTTGAGCAGATCACTGTGCTGAATCTTTCCAGAAGTTAATGTTAATTTTCTGCTTTCCCAACTCATTCCTGAAGAGTGCTAAGCTTTTTAAGCTTGCATTACAAATCTAGTCTCCAGTATGAAGATAAAGCAAAGAGAGATTTGTTGTGCTGGATTTTAGCCTGCTATAATGTTATTAGTTTTTTTTTTAAACCATTTTTTAAAAAAAGAAAAGAAAAAAGAGAGCACACTGTTGACCTCTAGATTCTTTCCCAATCTTACAGGCGTTTTTTTACAGGTGCTATTATCAAAATGTGCCAGAGATATAAAATATAAATTAGTTTACTGTGTTGTATGTCAAACAAAAGTACAGTATATAATGAAGTAACATTATACTTCATTATACAGTTTTAACATTATACAGTTAAAAGGAACGTGCCAAAATAGAAATGTCTTGATTGTCAGGCCACAAAGCATGCTCTATGATGGGGATGGTACCACAGAAAATGCTGTTTTGTCTGATAAATCAAGCATACTTATATAGAACACCAAGGGAGTTCCTGAAATATTTGTTGGTTGGACAATATATATATATATCAGTTCTCATTCAGTATGCCCGTAATGTGGTTCCAACAGACTAGTGCAGTTTATTTGAAGGCTACCTCTTTTCTCATATGTGTGTTTGTCTGTGTGTGTCCCACACACACACAAACACATACACATACGAAAAGAGGTAGCCCTTCAAACAAATTGCACCAGTCTTTTGGAACCACATTACAGGCATACTGAATGAGAACTGAGGACCCACGACTCCCCAATTACATATCCCATCTCATTAGTTCGAGCAAGAAAGACATGTTGTGGGTTCTGCCTGCTAGGAAGTGTCATAGGCTGGGCCCAAGGAGACAGGTTTTTTTTCTGTTATGGCTCCACCAAGTGACACTAAAGGCACTGCCTTTAGAACATCATCTCCCAGAGCACAGATTGTTCCTGATCATTTTGGCTTTCTGTAATGCCTTAAAGATTTGGCTTTGCTATAAAGCCTGGAAATCAGGAGATGGACTGAGCCATACGTTGATTACCGGTATGTGAATTATTCTTGACAAAATAAACACTGACCTATCATCCCTCGGAGAACTTGGTGGGTACCAAGAAAAGGGATTATGAATTTTGCTGCTCAGAAGCAACATGTTACAAGATGTTGGTAGATATGTATTACGTGTTTAAACTAATTTGCACATCATAGAAAAAACTGTGGGGTGAGAGAGTTGTGTGATAAATAGTTTCACTTGGCTTCCTAGTGATAGAGTATCCTTCAAAATAATGATCTGTCTGTATCCCAAAAATCAATCAAACAAACAAACAACCCCTGAGCCAAATCCAAAGTGTTTGTTTGCATTCCACTTTTAGCTAGTAGCAGTGTATGGATCTCTCCCATGGAACAGAAGATTGCTGGTTCTCTGAATTTCTGGAAAGTCTGTAATAAATATATGAACTTAGACTCTTATATTTATTGGAATCCTTTTTTTCAGAATCAGAGAGCATTTAAATAAATTCCTTCTGAAAAGGAATTAAACAGCTTCACTGAAAATGACATTGCTAGTATCGGAAGGATGAAATTTTAATCTAAACATAAAGCTTTCTCAGTTTTTGCTGTTATAAAAAGAATGAGGCAAGTTTGTTAGACAAACTAAAAAAAAATCATTGCTCACTAATCTCATGTGAGGAACCATGTGCTGTCAGCTTGATCTAGCTGACTTTCATAACGCATTATTATTAGTATGCAAATCACATTCAAAGTCACATTCAAACCACATTCAAACCACATTCAAAGTCATTGAGATACTATTTTATATGGTCCGATATTTGACAATTGGTTGGGAACAAAGGCTGAAACTGCAAAAAGCAATGACTAAACCAGAGTCAATTTTCTGTCCAGTGTCAGCTTGGGGTCACCTTGAAACAGACAAAATGGAACAGATCAGGACTAAGAAATCCATGGTGGGCTTCCTGAGATTAGCTCTTTTTTGCTTTGGTATCTAGAAAAACTGCCTCAGATATGGAGAAGAAAAGGTTTTTGTTAGGTTTCTTCCATAGAAGGCCATATGAGACCCACACAGAATGATTCTAAAAGGGTACTCCCAAAAAACCTGACAATTTCTAGGGTGCTAGAACTGTTCCTTTAAAAAAAATGTTTGCTTCTAGTCTCTTAACAAATTAAATTTAGTTAGTTGTTTTGGTTGAAAGACTTTCAAAGTACTCACATTTTCTCTTAGCTCCTACATAATATATTTTATATTCTTAAAATGTGATAATTGCCTGAATTATGAGATTCTAATCAATCTCATCTTAATTTTCACACAAATTGTTAAGGATAATTTAAATAGCAATGGGCCCATTCAATCTTTTCCTTTCTTAGCAGTTCTGGAAATAAAGTTACTCTCAACAAATCACCTTCGAAAAAATTAAATGTGCCCCATTTCCTCCTTAAAGTATCCTCCTGTATACTTTCATCTGGTTTGGCATTGTTGAGTACTCAGTGTTAACAACAGATTTCTTTCTTGCATGTCATAAAATTGTGGTAATTTCTCTCTATATTTTTTGTTACAAAGTCTGAATGGAAGAGAAGTGTGGCAGATTAGGCTGAACATTACATTAGTTGGTAAAATAAATGGCTCTGGAAAAACATTATTCTCTTACATCTCAAATCTTGCTACTATTGCTAGCTAATTTAATTTAAAAATTAATGCATAGTACAAGAGTTCCTTGATGAGTAAGATAACTGAAAACTGCAAGCAAAATTGTATTCAATATTCATTCATGGTCCTTTGCACCAACACAGTAAAAGTGGGTTCACATCAAATATTAGCTTTAAATGAATGGACAGCCTGGAAGTTGATGGTAAGGCTCTTTTATCCTTCAGTTACTGAAAGTACAATAGATCCTCTTGAAAAGGGATAGCAAAGTTCTTATTCTAGCCAGATTGTTTCTAACAATATTAACCATATTTTTGACATCTTAACCAATCGAGATGGGTGACCAAGGATTTGTTGATCAGATTAAAACATTGATATAACTCTGAGACACTCAGACAGCTTCTTATACATGCTTGTATAAGATATATACTTTATACCTATAAACAGTTCTTGTTTTAAATGTTCACAAATATTGTTTTTCTGGTTTTGTAACAGATAAAAGAAATCTGATTTTCCTAGAAGCTTCTGGGCAACTGACATCTGTGTTACCTTCCCAGTCTTCTTGACTGCACTTCCGAAACAGAGCTAGCTCCCAATAAAGAGTCATTGCCCATGGAAATAAATTATTTTGAAGACAAAGACAAAGAACTTTATTTTCTATTATGAACACAGATAGAGCAACTTCTTAAAATAGTAAGACTGCCAAGGCTGAAGCGTTTTCAAAAATGCAAGAAAGAGGAAGTTATATGTAACTTTTGGCAATGCAACTTGCCCACCATACATTATCTAATTAATATTCATTGTCTCAAATGGCAGGATTCATTTTTTAATTTACATCTCAAGTAGAAAGAGAAAGATACTGTGACAAAAGTTGGCAGTGGTGAAAGACATGCTACGGTACATTATGGTACGGTACAAAATGTCACATTCTTGAGTCCCACTTCCATCAGCTAATCTCACTGTAAAGGCATCCACAAGCAACATCATTACCCTCTGCCCCCAAATTTGAGAATGAATTCAAAATAAAGGCTTGGTGTTTTTTAATTAGTCAATTTCAATGTATTTAAAAGTTCTCACTTAAGGAAAGAACCTCAATTACAGCCCCTCCAGAGATACACAGGAGGAGAACATTTACAACATTTACTTATTATCGGGATATCTTATTTTGGGGATTTGGGCATCCACAGTAAGCAAAAATATTTGGTCTATAATTTGCAAGAAGGATCTTTCTTGGACTTCAATATGACTGTAATATAAATCTCATAAATAATAGAGGAAATATAGATTAAATTATTAACTTTTAATATTGTAGGTTCTATGAAGTTGCTACCATTCAATTAAAGGGCCATCTGCTTTGGTGCTGTCCCTAAATTCATTTATTGAAGTTCCTTTATAAACTCAGGTTATGAGTTTATTTTTCTCTGCCTGTAAAAAGTCTTCCATTTCATTAACTTCCAGGAAATCAGTAATTTATTGTTCAGTTAAAGTGGTTCCTAATCCTTATAAATGAGTAGAAAAATAATAAAACTGATTAAAAATCAATGCTGTCTCAGTAAATAACTATTATTAACCTGAATTCCAGATAAAACTTTCATTGTTCTTCTGTTTTAATGATAAGCCAACAACTTCCAAGCTTTCCTGATTCCCAGGGGTGCTGATTAACACATTTCAAAGATCATTCAAATTGTTCTGAGTGTAGTTTAAGTACTTTTTCTGTAAATGCTTGATATGATTTGTCTCTGGGGATTCTGACATATAACAAAAGTGAATCTTGAATAACCTGCATACAATTGAGAGGTTCTGAACCTTTTTGCTAAGGTAAAAGCAATGATTTTTTTATGCCTTAAATATATTCCCGGGAACTCACATATTGGTACATCTCTAATTTATCTAACCTCTCTCCCAAAAGATTAAGATGGTTCACCAAAAAATAATCCTTTAAAGAGAAATATTCAGATATCATCTAAAATTGTCTAATTTTAAAAGTTGGATCCTTTTGAGGACTCCATGAGTTGCTCTATTAAAGGCAGAACAAATGTTTAAAAATGTAATCTGGAATAGTTTTGATCAGCATGCGAAAAAAAAATTATCCTCTATGTTTTAGATTTAATAAGGGCCAATTTGGTCTTGGTGAAGGCACTAAGAGCCGAGGTGGCCCAGTGGTTAGAGTGCAGTACTGCAGGCTACCTCAGCTGACTTCTAGCTGCAGTTCAGCAGATCGAATCTCACCACGCTCAAGGTTGATTCAGCCTTCCATCCTTCCGAGGTCGGTAAAAGTGAGGATCCAGATTGTTGGGGGCAATAGGCTGACTCTGTAAACAGCTTAGAGAGGGCTGTAAAAACACTATGAAACGGTATATAAGTCTTAAGTGCTATTGCTATTAGAAAGCAGGAGACTCTAAGTCTTTGTTCTGCCTTAGCCATGAAAGGAAGATAAGTGATTTGGGGCCAGTCACTCTCTCTCAGCCCAACTCAACTTCATAGGGTTGTTGTGGGGAAAATAGGAGGAGAAAGGAGTATTAGGTACTTTTGCTGTCTTGAGTTATTTATACAAATAACTCAAATAAATAAATAGCTAAAGTGAAGTTATTTTACTATGATTACAGCTTTAATGTACCAGATTTTCAAATGTATATTTGGCTTTTTATATAAAATCTATATTCCCCGCCTTTTAATGAATGCTTTTCTCTTTGGGCCTGCTTGGAGAGTAATTGTGTAACAGCTCTGAAATCTTGGCAAGTTTTATATATTTAAATAGGAATCTTCACTGCCAGTCTGAAAGCTGATGGGCATACTTGGTCAACAGTAGGTTGCAGTTTGATCCCAAATCACAGGATAAATTGACAGTGTGCATTCAAGAAACTGATTTTAGTAAAATGAACTTCCTCCTGGAAAAGCACCAAGAGTTACAATTCTTTTTTTTAAGAAATCCCCATTTTAACAAATAGATTGCACTAACTCCTGAATTATGCCTGTAATAGCAAAGATAAAATTAATCCAGTAATGTTTTACCAGAGTAAACCCCAGAACCAAAATCATTACTCTCTTCTGATGGAATTTTTAAATCACAGCAAGGGATTAACGTATTACTGCACTGATGAGAGGGATTCCAAATGGCACAAAGGCTTGTGGGTCTATTTGTTCTGCTATTTGTATTCTAGGATTGGTACTTAATTGTCAGGTGCTCAGAGAAGCTTTGCTTATAATTTCAATGGGGCTAATATGACTGGATTGTGTTAAATAAAGGTTAGCAGACCCAGGCATGGATGCCGCCGCATACAGCCTGTCATATTCTATTTCACTCTTAATCCCTGTGATCTGTTTAAAGGCATCTGCTTGGTGAGCAACTCTATATACTGTTCCTTGCTTCAAGCTTTCACAGAACAATGTTATAAACAAAACAGGGACAGGTGTGAAATGTCAGCATCAGCTTCTCAACAGCTAAAGAAAGGTTTGGCTTAGCCTACCCTGTTGTGTTGAGTTACGGGCAAGCAAATACTCATTAGCAGACGCTTGCTGCAGAGCCTCCAGGATGGTTCCACCACCAACAAAATAATCAAGGAGAGAAGCAGCCTAGAACTAAGGAGAAATTTCTTGACAGTTAGAACAATTGATCAGTGGATCGACTTGCCTCCAGAAGTTATGGATGCTTCAACACTGGAAGTTTTTAAGAAGAGATTGGACAACCGTTTATCTGAAATGGTATAGGGTTTCCTATACCATTTCAGGAGTTGGACTAGAAGAACTTCAAGGTTCCTTCCAACTCTGTTATTCTGTATTCAAGCCAATTCAGAATCCCTCCCAAGAGACCAGTGAAATCACACTAACTCAGCATTCCTTAAGAAAGGCACCTTGGAATAAGAAAGACCATCTCAAGCTTGTTACTGAATTGCCTGCTATCCCTTTAATAGAGGAAAGTGACAGATGTGCTGTAAATTAAGTGTGTGGCTCTACCAAAGTAATCATTGTTGAGGTGAGAGAGTAGCGCAGCAAAGAATAGAGATCTATCACATTCCATTGATTCATACATGACTGCATTCTTTGGCAGCAAGGAAAAAGAACCATGTATAAAAGGCTCACATAAAAGTAGTAATCAACTCACCTTCAGCTAGTGATAGGAGGGATGAAGGACAGAAATCTTAAAACACACAAACAGAAACCTTGGAATTTTACTATAGGTTATGTAGTGCAAAAATAGCCACAGTAAACAAATTGATCTATTATCTGCAGAATATGCTGCCAGTAACCTTACACATTTGTACAGAACAGGGGCTTTTAAAGACTGGCCTCAGGCCAGAATTTCATTTGCTTGCTTCGCCATTACCATTTTCCTCATGCTGCCTCCAACGTTAATGCCATTTTATTTTTTCTATATTGATAATTCTGGCCTAGGAAATGGGAGTTTCAGGAAAGCCCAATATTGAAAACTGAATATTGAGTTTTATAATATAGGTCATTGCCTTTACTGGCTTAAACTAACAATTCTGATCCATTGAAACATTTCAGATACTTTATTTGTATGCGGGGTGGGGAAGGCATCCACCCAAAGAGACCCTACCAAAGGGGTTTTTTGGGAAAGGAGCCCACCTCCCCAAAAATCATGAAGTCTGGCAAATCCTTACTGAACCCATTAATGTATTACAACAATTGCTCATGGTGACCCATTATTTCATTCCATATCATACAGATCTCTGGCTTTTAAAGTCATCCAGCTAAACTATGATATCTTTTCCCAACCTGGACCCTCCAGATATTTTGGATTACAATTCTTTTTTTAAAAAAAAAATTTCAAATTTGGATTACAATTCTATCAGCTCCCACCTTGATGTTCCCACCTTGATGCACAAGGAACTGGAATACAGGATAATAGTACAGAATCAAACATAGAACCTTCCCCATTGGGAACAGTGCAATTGTAATATCTTTATGATGGTCCTTAGACAACATCTGATTCGGATCCCTAACAGCTTTTTGAACATCTGTAGAAAGTGGGAGGACTCTGCTAAACTCAAAGGTCTGCTTATGGCAGCTCTATTTTTGATTCAAGGTTCATTCTTCCAGCAATTTCCTGTCCACCAAGATCCTTCTTTATAGCTATGAAATTAATGGATGTAAGATTACTGGCAGATCACTCGGTTAATTCTCAATGGAGACAAAGGAGGGTTTTTGTGATATTAAGCTTTCTATTACTACTTCCAAAATGCAACAGCATTAAATGAACTGGTTCAGTGGGTCAGAAACTGAATAAATTGACCTTTTATAACCTGAGCTAGACTGAAAGCAGAGATCCCTCTTGTCCTCCCCAATAATTCACGTCTCCATCACTATGACTTTTCAGAGACTGCAAATGACAGAATAGATCAACTGTTTTTGTTGCCAGAAAGTAAGACATTTTGGGCAATTCCCATCCATATAAGCAACCCTAGGACACACAGTCATGATTAATAAAAGAGCTACTGAAAGCTTCTCCAGTTCAAGTGCTTCTTTTTTCTCATTAATAGAGTTTTTGATCTGAAATAAGCAACTAAATATTTTGGTATATATTGCTGTAAATTATTTTTATGGTATATTTAATGGGCTAATTCAAAATATTGTTGAATAGCTTCTTCCTGTTCTCACAAGCACTGGACAAGACTTTAGGTGGAACAAGCAGCAGCAACTATGGAGAGCAGGTCCATACAACAAGACAAAGTTGTACTTTCTGGCATGATCCACTAAGTTATTTAAACTCATATAATGAGCTTGCATCAGCCTCTACATTATTCATATTCATTGACTTGTTTTTATGCTATTTTTTTTTAAAAAAATCAAACAACCTCAGAAATAACCCTCCTCAAAACACAAAGCATTAATATTTTAAATCTCCACACTATAATAGAAAAACCTTTTATTCACCTCCCTTTGTACATTATTCACAATGCTGTACAAGTTCTCCTTTGAAAAGGAATTTGCCATACCAAACAGAACAAAAAGATATGTTATCTTTTTTTTAAAAAAAAGAAGCTGTTGAGAACAAAATAATTGTAATGATTTTATGGGTTCTTGCCCAAGTTTTGGTGGGCAAAAATATTTTGAAAGCCAATGCTATACAGCATACTAGAGTTGTACTATGTTTATGAAAACCTAAGTTCAAATCTCTTTTCAGCCAGTTACAGTGTGGCACCTTAGTTTTTTGCAGGATGATTGGAAAGAAGAAGAAAATGCTAATTGATAAAGTATCAATCAGCATTTTGCATTTTTATTAAACTTCTGCCCTTCTTATTAACTTAATCCCTTAACCCAGTGATGGCGAGCCTATGGCACGCATGCCAGAAGTGGCACACAGAGCCATCTCTCCAGGCACGCCAGCCGTCACCTGTTGCTCTTCCGGGTTCCGGCGCGCACATATCCGCTGGTCAGCTGGTCTTCGCATGTGTGGGACCACTGGAAACCAGAACAACAGCTCCCTGGCACGAATGCACATGCCGGGAAGCTGAGCTTCTGGTTTCTGGCACGTGCATGCGCACTGGCCAACTGGTCTTCGCGCACACATGCGTGCCAGAAAGCAGAAGACCAGGTGACTGGTGTGAGAGCCTCTCAAATATTGGAAGGCTGCTATCAGGTGAGACCTGGTTCTTACCTTCACTAGACTAGCCATGCCCAATTCTTGTAACTGTTCTTCATATGTTTTAGCCTGCAGGCCTCTAATCTGATCTGGGCTTCCTTTTTCTTTCCTTTCTCTAATCTCATCTCAGTTTCGATTTTCTTTCCTTTCTTTGATCTGAGCTTTATTTCTGTGTCCTAGTGCAGTAGTTCCCTTTCACAGAGTCGAGGGGAACTGCTTTGTTGGGCCAGAGAAAGCAAGTTTGGAACTCTATTAAATATGTTTGCCGTCTTGAGTTATTTCTACATATAATACAAGGGGATATAAACATGTATTTATTACTTAGAGTGAAAAGGGATATGGCAGCCCAACTAATGGTGACTCTGCATGGCTTACAACTGTATGAAAACAGAAATGATAAGTTATATGTGTACTTTTTAAAAACTCATCTAAGTAATGCTGAAATCAGACCTGTGCCGAAGCCTATATCTAAATTATACATAATTTCCCCTTATGATTCATCAAGCCAAATACTTTTTGCGACTCACAGATTTATAAAAATCAATTTATTTATGGCTACCATATTTAGATGACCCAGATCCAGACAATCACAAAATGGCAGCAAAAACAGAGGTTTTCTTGTGCCTCTTTCCTGTTATCTACTAATCATCCAGTTTCTTAACATAACCGATACAGTACAGTACAGTGGTGGATTGCTCCCGGTTCGCAGTAGTAAAAAAATATAATAGTTCGGAGAACCGGTAATAAGATTGGATGGCCACGCCCCCAAAACAGTTCCCAGCCCGGTCGCCGGTCGCTTACCCCGCCCACTCCCAATCTATTGCTGCCTACTGAGTCCCAGTTGATGGCTAGAGGGAAAAAAACTGTTTAAACTCTTGCCGCGGGGCTTCAAAGGGCCGCCCTACAGCTGATCAGTGTTAAAAGAAAAAAAATGAGTAGACCAGTGCCTGCAAAAATAGAAAAAACAGCCCCTTTCAGCTTCAGCATAGGCTAATTAGTTGATTAGATTGGCCTCCCGACTCTCAGCTGATTTGCTCTCAGCTGTTTTGCGCAGGGCTCTGTTGCTAGCTGCAGAGTGCTGGAGCAGATTTTTTTCCCCCTAGCTATGCTGAAAAAGCGAAACTGAAAGTAAAGCAGTGTCTTTGCTGCAACGTGACAAAATGAGGCAGAGAGAGATTTCTTTTTCTTTTTCCTCACCAAAAAAGGTAGGTGCAAAACTGCAGACAATGGGAAATTTAGGGCAAAAGAGGAGAGTTCAAGTTTTTAAAACACAAAAGTAAAAAAGCTCTATTTAACTAGGGAATTGTAATAATTGAGATACTATTAATTGTATATTGTGTTGAAAGCAGAAATGGTTAAGTTGTGGTTTGGAAGAATATATGGGGAAAATTATTTGGTTTATTATTATTGGTAAATATAATTAATCGATTTGTAAGAAATTGGATTGCATGGAAATAATTGGAATATTCATTTTCATATTGATTAATATACAAAAAAGATAGTTATATAACTAATTGATTTATATTAAAATGTTGAATTTATATTAAACAACTGTATTACATAATTACATAATTAACCAATGTGAGGATGGATATAAAAATAGACGACAACGGGAAGGGGTATAATATAGAATAGAAGGGAAAATTGAATTTGATTAAGATTAGAGATGAGGATGAAGGGTAATATTGTTTTTTTAAAAAAAACAGATGAGGAATAAATATGGCAAAAAGGAAATATAGAAATTGTAAATTTAATTGAAATGACTAAACACTGTTTAAATTTGTGAACCGGCCAAATGCTCTGTTCAAAGAAAATACATTGTATGTTTGTATGTGTGTTTCTAATTATTGCTATTTATTCATATTTGTTCTCTTTTATTCTTTAAAGTTTTAACAATTCATTTTTTATCTTAATATCTTCATATTTGTTGGGATTGGTTTTCTTCCCTTTCATCTTTTTTATTGTACAGCAATCTTTCTCCTCAAACTGACCACGTCTCTCTTTTCTTTTCTTCTTACTTTCTCTTCCCCCCTCTTCTTCTCCTCCCTTCCTCTTCCTTTCTCCTTCTCCTCTTCTCTTCCTCCCTCTCTTACCCTCACTCCTACTCTAATTTCCCTTCCCTTCCTTCCTCCCTTCTCTTCCTTCCTTCTCTCTCCTTCCTTCATCCCTCTCTATTGCTGTATCCTTTTGTGCATATGGACTACTCAGAGGGCTGAAAAAGTTATTTTTGACTGGTCCTCGCACTTTCGACCAGTCCTCAAACTTACGACTGTCCTCACATTTTATGTTTTTGCCATATCTTATCACCATGGTGAAGAGAAGCAGTTGTGAAATGAGTGACGTGGTTGTTAATAATGCTGCACGGGCATAAATGTGAGGATAGTCATAAGTGTGAGGACCAGTCAAAAGTGTGAGGACCTGTCAGAAATGACTTTTTTCAGCCCTCTGAGTAGTCCCTATACATATAGCCATGGGCACCCAGTCACATGACCTCCAAGCCACGCCCACAAAATAAGCCACGCCCACAGAACTGGTAGTAAAAAAATTTAGAACCCACCCCTGGAACAGTAGCCTTAGTTTTTGAAGTTCTCAAAGGAACAAAAAACTTAAAACTGGTGTGTTCTAGTAAACCTTTAGGTATTTTGTTCCATTCCACTGGTGTGCCACCATTTGCAATTGACTGGCTGTGTTCAATTTGATGGATCAAATAATGCAAGTTAACTTGGTACGGTAAAAAATTACTGCATCAAATAGCATTGCAGTTCTTCTCATCTTTCTCATAAGGGAGGGCCTGTAGCTATTACTGTTCTCTAACCTGACCTAGCTTTTGATATTTCTATTAGCACATCACAGAGATATCTTGTGCATCCTCTGTCAGGTAATTTGTATGCAAAATCGTGCCCAACCCACAGGAGAAACTGAATGGCAGAGCAGGGTTTGGAAGTCAGAATGACAAATACGATGCCTAAAAAGAGAAAAAAAATACCTTACATTTTAAGTTTTAATGCTCTTGGTGAGAGAAGAATGAGAAATCTTTTAAAGGCATTTGAGATCCACCCGAGACACAGTAGTAAACTAAACCAAAATAGTTTTTAAAGACTAAAATGCAGAAAAGAGAAGAGTTTCTTTAATCTATTTTTTCTCTACAAAAATGCTTCTCCTCCATAATATTTTCCATAAGGGATTAATGAGATACACTCACTGGGTTTCTTTTCCCCTAAAGGTACTGATGGATACAGTTTTTGGTTTTCTGTAAATACCCAGTTATCTTCTTTATCTAAAATCCAAAGACTTCTCTACTGAGATAGATAGATAGACAGATGGATGGATGGATGGATGGATGGATGGATGGATGGATGGATGGATGGATGGATGGAGATATCAGTATGCATATATATATCAGTGGTGGGTTTCAAATTTTTTTACTACCGGTTCTGTGCGTGTGGCTTGGTGGGCGTGGCCTGGTGGATGTGACAGGGGAAGGATACTGTAAAATCTCCATTCCTTTTCCAATCCAGGGGAAGGTTACTGCAAAATCCCCAATTTCTTCCCAATCAGCTGGGACTTGGGAGGCAGAGAATAGATGGGGGTGGAGCCAGTCAGTATTTTTACTACCGGTTCTCTGAACTACTCAAATTTCCACTACCAGTTCTCCAGAACTGGTCAGAACCTGCTGAAACCCACCTCTGATACAGACACACACACACACATATCTCCTGATATCATCCATCAGTACATTTTGATAGCTGCCAACCAAAACATCATATTAAAAGGCTGGCCGGCCTGTGATAAGCACCCAATTATTCCTACGCATGGGGTCCTCTCATATGAAGATTCTTATTGGTGGCGTTCAAGCATGCAGGAGAGGAGATAAAATTTAATTAATAATTTTGACAGCTAGGCCCATGGCATATTAAAGGGCTGGTCCTTGCTGTTTTTCTCCATGACCTTCTGGCTTGTAAACATTACAGACCTTGACTGGTCATGAGCTCATTGTAAGCTTTAATTTATGGCACAGGTTGCTAGTCATAATTAGCTGGGCTTAAATGGAAGCTTTTGTAGGGCTCTTACCGAAAGATTCAGATGTTTTGCATAAAGAGATTCGTTTTTTGCTATGCCCTGTGCACAGAATATAAAATGTAATTTCCCATGGGTTAAGGCCATGTCACAAAAGAAAGGTAGACAAGCAATTTCTCCATACTTCCAAAGATTATTACTTGTTTCAATAAAATGTTGATCAGTGGCAACTAATGATAGGTGTCTACTAGCATATCGACTGTCATCATACTTATTGCCTTAATTATCCCTGGTCTTGCAATGAAGATGCATATCTCTCTAGCTATATTTTAGACAGTGTTGGAGGACTGGATGAATCAAGTGTCAGTTTGTTACAATTTAAATATACATGTTTGGAAATAAATTTCAAAGAAATACATGAAGATTATTTCCAAGAAACTTTATTTTGGATACCAGTGCATCAAAAATACGATTGAAGAAAAAAAATCAATATGTTACCTTCCTACAATAGACCTCAAGATGTAAGATTTTTACAGCGCTGTAAGAGTGTCCTATTTGTTTTCCAAAGGAATCCCATCCTTCTTCCAAAACAAAATAAACACACAGGTAGCCTTTGAGTTACGACCACAATTGAGCCCAAAGTTTATGTTGCAAAGTGAAACATTTGTTAAGTGAGTTTTGCCCCATTTTACCACTTTTCTTGCCACATTTGTTAAGTGAATCACTGCAGTTTTTAAATTAGGAATGCAAATCTGGCTTCCCATTGACTTTGCTTGTCAGAAGGTCTCAAAAGACCCCAGGACACTGCAACCGTCATAAATAGGAACCAGTTGTCACACATCCAAGTGTAAATTACATGGGGGATGCTGCAATGGTCATAAGTGCGCAAAAAGGTCGCAAGTCACATTTTTCAGGGCTGTTGTAACTTTGAACAGTCACTAAATAAAATATTGTAAGGCAAGGACTACCTTGTAATGAAGGATTTTTTTTTTTTTTGCATAAGGGACACAAGGCTCATAAGCTTATGCTTATAATAAAAAATATAATAAAAAAACAATATTGGAAAATATGGAATATGTTTCAAATACACTCTGGGATGAACGGAGATCGAGAACTTCATATCAACATCTTCCAGAGTTGGATATCATCTAAATTGAATACATTAGATTAAAAATCAAATTTACTATGGATCTTTGTGTAAATCTCTTCAGGTAGATTTATACAATTCAGTTAAGAAAATCACATGCAAACGTATACCCATAATTTTTATGTTGTGAACCAGGGAACTCTTGAGGTTTCTCAAAAGCTTTCTTCAATAAACAGTTAAATAACTAAACTCCTCTGAAAAAATAACTTGTCTGTCAATAAAAATATTTTGTTGCATTCTAAGCAGTAAGAGATGAGTCTCCAAATGTTTTCTAAGATTCATTCAGTTCTAGAAGTGTAACAGAGAGATCTAGCAAGGATGCCTCTTTTAAAAATATGCTAGCCTGACCTATAAAACTATATTTTATATATATATTATAGGAATCTCAATATAATAACCCAATGATACAGGATGGAATTTTGGATCATGGTCTGAATTACTGAACAATGGATTGTCCATCAAAAAGACTGACAGGAATGTGTTTGTCAAAAGGGTGACAAGGTTCATAAGGAGGAATGTAAACTGAATCCTAATGAGAATAGAAATAAAAACCCTGAATTAAGGATTTCAGATAAAGACTTTTGCACCATAGAGTGCAGATATATTGTTGTTGAAAGGGACCTCTTAAATCACTCATAGGAATCACATTGGTAGTCAATGTCCTTTATTACCCATACAATAATGCTCAGAAAACAGAGAACAAACAAGAGGAGATTGATTTCTTACAGTACTACAGAAAGGCAGCAGTAAATACTATTTAATGGCTATTATAGAGGCCTAATTGATGATTTCATGACTGGACTATAGCAACTGAAGGATTCTATTTGTTCAAAAGATGCAAGAGATGGAGAAGTGTATATGACAAAAAAATGCCTATTTCTGTTTGGAAATCCAAATATCTCCATTTTCCTTAGAACACTTTGGATAAGTCGAAATCTTCAGAAGCAAATGAATTGTTTCCTTGAAATAATAAGGATCTATATGATAGTCTCACCTGGCACTTATGTATTATCTTTGATAATTTTTAAGGAACTGATGAAGAGCCAGATCAGCAGAAGAAAACAAATGTCTTCAATATGGGACAGAAGGAAGACCCAGGGAATTAGAGACCTGCCAGCTGAGCATCAATATCCATGATAGCAGATCATAAAGAGATGAATATATGATGGCCTTGTCAAGAGTAATTAAGAAGATACATTCTTAGTTCAGCTTTTGATCAGGTAAATTCCATAATAGATTGTAGGAATACCCTAGACATAATATATCTTGTTTTCACAAAGTATTTCCTGATATGCTAATTAGAATGCTAGTTAATCATGATAATTAAGTGGATACATAATGACTTGAAGTTATACCCCCAAAGTGTTAATCAGACTGGGAGGGAAATCAACACTTATTAATGACTTGGATTAGAGATAGAGAAACACTTATTAAATCTGCAGATGGTTTAAGATTGGATGGGAAAGCTATTACTTTGGAATGTATAAAAAAAGAAAAAAAATGCTGCAGCAGGTAATGTAACCGACAAGTGTAAAGTTCACTTACAAAATAAATATTAAATACATAGAAATAGAATATGACTTTACCTCATATTGAATAATACTTATGAAAAAGATCTTGGAATAATACTTAATTGCAAATTGAATATGTGACTGCAGAGTAATGTGGGTGCGCAAAAGACAATGTAGAGAACTATACTGTAATTTCAAAACCACAGAAAATAATTGTTCCATTTTGTTCTACTTTAGTCTGAAATAAATGATATTTAGCTGGCCCTATGCTCTACCATATGAATACTGCAATCTGAAGTTGTATAGTTACTGAATTCTAGCTGATAAAAATATGCTTACGTTAGAATTAAAGGTAGAGAAATGCTTTTGTTTGCTTTTCAAACTATTTTCCAAAGCAGCATATTTACAAATTGGTTTTACATCAGATTAAACAAGACATTAAGTAATTCATTCTTTATCTGCTTGTTCCTTTGAGATGGGGACACTTATTCCTGTTTTAAAGAAAAGGCACTGGTAGAAAAATGAATGTAACGTAGGGGAAAAAAACATTCCTCTTGACAATTTAGACTGGAATCTGCTGTTAGAATCCAATATATCTAATGGGGAGCAGGGCTGAGTAAGACAGCACTGCACAACCCCTTGACACTTCCAGTGAGAATCACGCTATTTATAAATCCTGAGATTAGAGAGCAATCCATCAGATTTCAGACTTTAAGATTTCAGATATCCGTATTTTTGTCTATTTTTCTCTTGCTATGAGGATTGGGGAAGGGAATTGGAAAGCTGGAAAAAGGCAGAGATGGATCCAGCCACCTAAACCTGTCCCAGGCTGCCAGCCCCGTGTATGCTCAGCTAACTGGGAGTATTTTCAGAGGGGTAATTAGCATCCGTGGACTTTGAGGAATGTTTACTCTTCTACAGAAAGTGAGATTATTCACAATAAAATGCCACATATGTAATCCCATCAAAGAGGAAAAAACAGAAAGGAAATGGCCCATCAAGACAATATCTCAACTGCTTGTGTGATCATGGCTAAAGAGAACTAGATTCTATTCTGCCAGCATGCTCATAGGGGCATTTGGCAGACTGACCCCCAAGAAGGATGAATGGATGAGGGTACATAAAGAGAAATCAAGCTCACACACAGGGAGAATGTAATTAACTCAGGAGGCCGCAAGCAAAGCCTTTGCAAGCCAGCCTGCTTGAGCTTGGTCCAAGAATTGCAGCCTGAGGCAGGAGATTAGCAAGCATTCACATAGTTCAAAGCCCAGGAACTCCTCTTATCCAATAAACTGGCTGGAGTTTGCACATCCAGTACAGTTAGTAAAAGAAATGTATTCCTGCTTTTCCAGTTCTTTTTATATTCTTTGGTTTTAAAAGTTTTTATTCAAAGATTTTGCATAGATAAGAAATACCTTCGAACGAAGAAAAAAAAGCAAGATAAATGTGAAAAAGAAAAAGAGGAGAGAAAATAAAATAAAATAAAATAAAATAAAATAAAATAAAATAAGAAAACACACAAAATAAAAAGAAAATAAAAAGTACAGAAGACATATACAGGTAATCCTAGACTTACAACAGTTCATTTAGTTTGATGTGACAATGGCACTGAAAGAAGTGATTTATGACTGTTTTTCACGCTTATGACTGTGGCAGCATCTCCATGATCGCATGATAAAAATTCAGACACTTGGTAACTGATTCATATTTATGATAACCGTCTCACTTAGCAACATAAATCTGGGGCTCAATTGTGGTCATAAATCGAGGATTAGCTGTATATGAAGAAGTTCTTCTGATCTCAGCAGTTATACAAACAATTGTACGGTAATCAAATCTCTCTCACACAGATTTCATCATAATTCCCTTCTTTCAATAAACTATTCTTTCTTATCATCAAAACTTTGACAAAATCATTTTCTTTCCCATGCAAAAAATCCATAAGGGTTTTCCAGTCACTGATGAATGTCAATAATGATCTTTTTCACCAAAGAAGTCAATTTGTCCATCTTGTCAAGTTTTGTCAATGTAATAGGTTATTACATAATTTCCCCTTTTTGAATAAAGTTATCTTACTTTAGTTATAATATACTGATAAAAGAGCCTCGGATAGCTCAACAGGCTAAATAGCCTGTTATTAACATTCAGCTGTCTGCAATTATTACAAGTTCGAGGCTCAAGTTTGACTCAGCCTTCCATCCTTTCTAAGGTAGGTAAATTAAGGACCCAGTTTGTGGGGGCAATAAGCTGACTTTGTATAAAAATATACAAAAGTATGAAGTCTATTGCTTAACGCATTGTAAGCCGCCCTGAGTCTCAAGTTTTTTTTTTAACATGTTCACCAAGCATGATAAAATATCCCTTCAGGTTGATCACATCTCCAACATACAATTCCTTTATACATTGTAGATAGTTTTTTTGGTCTCACGATATATCATTTTACAAAAATTTCTTTAAGATCACAGCATAATGTAAACTTCAACCCTTTTATCCACATATTCTTCCAGTGAACCATCTCTATATTGCTATCAAAATTCTTAGCTCACGTTATCGTATATTCTTTAACCTGTATTATGGAATTTACATTTTAGAAATTATGTGTTTATCATCAGAACACAATTGCACTTCCAATTCTATTTTTTCTATATGCTATTATTCTGTATGCTTTCTATGGACCAGATAAGATAGAGTGATTGCAAGTATTTTCTACCAGTTTTATTTATATAACAAGAGATTTTACCTTTACCTCAATAATACCTACATGATTGATTTACATGATAGAGCTGTGTCTTTTTAAAAAAATGAAGTTGAGTTTGGCTCCTAGGGATCGCATGGATGTATCCATGTGGCTTTCTTGGCAACAGTGCACAAGTTGTTTGCCAAAGCCTTCTTGTGGGACAGACTTTTCTGTCTCCCAGTCTTATGTGTAATCTTGGGAATGATTCTAGTCTCAAAGTTCAGTGTCCTATATTTTAAGGACACAAAGACATTCATGAAAATCTCAGCTGGAGAATTCTATTTCTAATGCAAATTAAAACAGTGTCAAATACACAACTATTTTTATACAATGCTGGTTACCTAGCAGCATTATGAGAAGTCACCATTATTTCATCTGATGTTTCATTAATTTTTTTTTTAAGGATACTAAGATACAAACTGGGAAAGAAAAGAAATGATGTTTTGATTTCTTTTTTTATCAAACTGAAAGAATATTTTGAACATTGACAGAAACATCAACATGTTTTGGAATATTTATTTATTTATTTGCTTGTTTACACTGATGAAACCGAAGTGCTCTACAAAAAGACTACCCTCCCCCCCAAAATGGCAATGAATATTTTCCACAGTTCATCTAGCAAAATTCTGTAACTTAAGGATTCTCTCCTTAGATCCCAACACAGTGATATCCTTTCAACAGAGAAAAGCAAATCAAAATACAATCCTTTTTCAAGAAGCCTTTTATTTCCCAGAAGATTGGCTAGTCAAACTATTCATATGTAGATACTCTGACATTTTAACTACATTCACTACTATCATGAAAATTAAACTGCAAAGTACTATATCTTTACTATTAGCAAAGACGGTTCTATGACGCAAGATAAAAAGTAAAAATGAATGCAACCGCATAATAAAGCTAGATAGTAAATATTCTAACTTCAAAAGAAACCAGCAAGGTGAAGAAGAAATGATTCGAAGTGAGTCTACTAAGTAGAAAATCCAAATAAATGCATATCAGCATAAACAACCTGAAATTGATATCACTTATGTTCTATCTTTCTCCAGAGCTCAAGAAGGTTTGAAACATTTTATTTTATTCCCACAACAACCTGTGAGATAAGCAAGAATCACAGATTGGCCCTCACCTAATGAATTTTGATTCAATAGCTAGACTAGAATCAGAGCATCACAACTGAATACAACTCTTAACTGTTTCACCGTACTAGCAAAATACATTTTAATTTTTCAGCCCATTTAATATTCTTAGGTTGCAGTGGGCAGCATCCAGACACTGCACAAAAAAAAAAAAAGTCATTTCAGGTTCAAAATAAAAACAAGACACTCAATTAATTCACGATCGGAAATGCAGGCAGTTCTCAGGGTACAAATACCCACCTGAGCATCTTTCTAAAACAATATAGGACAAAATGCTAATTAACCTCAGCTGTTGGAACAACGCCCTAAATGAAACATGATTCAGAATGAGTTGCAAATCATAAGATAATAATAAAAAACAATCCACAATGCTCTGGAGACATTAAGTGATTACAGAGAATTGTCATTTGGTTGATTTTCACACTTCATTAGCATATGTATAATTTAACGAGTGAACATGTTGAGGATTAGAAAGAGGTAAGAAACCTTTTTTTTAAACGTGAACTGTAAATTGAGGTGGCTACATTTAAAGAGATCTTAATCATGGTGGGAAAACTATTATGATCAATTATGAAAAGACAGTATAAAAGAAGTGGACTCTTTTCCAGTCAAATAGGATGAACACCAGGCAGGTATGAAAACAATATAGAGCTGGAAAGGTCTATTTAAGGTTATCAAGATCAATTCATTGCTGTTGTTTCTTAAGGCTACATACATTCAGCTCCCATTTCTCAGCTCCCATTTCTCAATCCCATTTCTAGGATTTAGTTCCTAGTCCTCTCATCATGGCCATTATCCCTCTCGAAACCTTTTTGTATTTCTTTTAATCTACTTGAAGTGGGATTTATGAAACAAAATGAATTGGAAAAATTACTTTCCAGGATTTGGAAATTACACTTCAGTTGATGTTCGTTAAAATTGTATTTGGCTTTTTTAAAAAAACAAAACAAAACACTGTTGGTTTATATTCAGGGTTTAATCTATTACTATTACAGGGTGGGTGTTTTTTTTTTTTTACAAGTTCTACTATCAAGTCAGATAATCACTATACTACATCAATGCATTTGATGGTTTTTCTGAGTTAAATTTCATTTAGTTGCTTTGAGTCAGTTTCTCTAATCCATGAAGATCATTTTGAATGTGGGTTATATTTTTTAAAATTATCAACTATCTCTTCAAATCTCAGTTATCTCTATCAATGTTCCAGCCACTTCTTCATTCAAGTTATCAACACAAAACTAAATGTTGTGGCACTCTACCGAATACCTTTCCAATTTGAGAAGTACTCTCTGATTACCATTTTCAAGCCAATCATGTATCTAACAATTATTATTATCGTCCATCTTATACTGGAATTGCTTGCAAATTAACATTATGGAGTATTCCCTCAAACTCTTTGCTGAAGTGAAGAGATACTATGTTTACAGTATTCCGGAAAATAAGTGATGTTCCTGACAAACCAATGTTGTCTTTTAGGAATTATCACATTTATTTCTCAAAATAATAAATATTATAATTATTATAATTATTCAATTATTGTTAATTAAATGATCAATAATTAATTATTTAATTAATCATTATGTTATTGTTTATTATTTATTTATTAATAGTTGTGTTCTATGTGTTCTGAATGAGGACAAGATTCTAGGATTCCTATTTCTGAAAACGAATCTCATAGCTTGACACGGTTGACCTAAGCGTAGGTCTTCTTTTTGATATTCTTTGATATTTTTTCTCAATTATTTAGCATGAGTCAGCAGTAGTATGTCATGACCCTCAGCATTTTTCAAAGCCAGCCCTTTTCATACAGGGCTCTAATCTACACTGGATAATCGTAAGCATTATTTTGCTAGCATGTGAAATTAGGAATAATGTATAAAAGCTTGCACAATTGATCAAGTCTCCTTTTTTTGATACTAGTATATAGACTGACTTCCTTCAATCTGTTGGCCACTAAACTGGCATAATTTGGTTAGAACTTTTACAGCTGCTTCGTCTGCTCGTTGCCATATTTCTGTAGATCAGAGGTGTCAAACTGGTGGTTCGCGGGCTGAATGCATCATGCGCAGGCCACGCCCACCCCAGCTCCATGAAGGGAAAAAAAACATCACAATACATCACATGACAGCAACATGACGCGGCAAGATTGACACCCATGCCATAGATATCCCTTTAATTCCTGTAACCTTCTCATTTGATAATGACCAGAGTGCTGATATAACTTCATTTTTCTAGTAATAGAAGTTCTTGTAAATAGGGGATATACTGGGTTTTGACATCTCTACTCAGATTTTGACATCTCAGTAGACTCCTTTCATCTTTGTTCAATCTTCTTGGAATCAGTTACTATCTATTCTGACTTGGAAACATTCGGAGCCTAGAGATCTTTTTCAATAGTTTTCTTGGGTTTCCATGTCTGTTTCCGTGGTTGAAGTATCTACGGATACTTCATTGTAATACTGCTTCTTGTCCTAACAGTTTCCTGAAATTCTTGCTTGGAGATATGTAGTAAACTAGTATTCATAATTTTGTAATTTTGCTCAGTTCATTAAATGTAAAGTTTTCCATGCCAGAGATCTGATATGAATATGGATGTCCAGCTGGATAATTTTTTACTTATGAGCTTGAAGTCAGACATATTCTTGAATCAAGAAATCCTTGCAGAAATAAGTTATTTATCCATTTTGAATATACATCTTGGCCCTATTTATATCTTCTGACTTCCATTAATTGTGGGGATGCCTTTGATTTGTTAATTGGATTTCACCCTCTGAACCTTTCAACATGCAAATTGGATCTTTCAGGCAGCCTAATTTGCCCAAACTTTTTACAATCAGCTGCCTCGCCTTATACAATCTCCTCTGGTTCCTCTCCTCAGCTTACCCCTCAACTATTTTAATTTGTCACAGAAACTGAAGCAGCCTAAGGGCACCGCTGATTAGTTTGGGATTGCTGTCTTTCTTTATTTCCACTAGATGGGATATATCTCTTCCAATGACTTGGGGAATTTTAGTACCCCTTTCACAGTAGGGGGGAAGCAACTGTGCCCTAAGAATGAGAAGGGAGAAGCAGGATATATGCCTTTCATCTCCATGGTTTTCACACTCTGATGTTCATACAAAATCACCAGTCTAAGAAGCCATGACGTCCACTGCACAGACTGAGTTTATACAGTTGCCTCAGTAAGAGCAACCATCAAGTTTCCTAACCATAATAGACAATGTAGAAATGCCACTTCATATTTGACAGGCAGTGGCAGCAGCTTCTGCACATAGTTACTTACTCTTCCCAAAATGGAAAATACCAATTTAAATTAACAAATGGACAAAGGAAAAAGCATCCTCCCCACCCCCACCCTATGGTTCCTCTTACTCAGAACAAAATTGTGATGTAGGTCTCAGGCTTGATTTACAATCTACCGGCCAACAAAATAGAATGTAGGGAAATGGAATATAACACTTCTTCTGCTCTAAAAAAGGACAGCAAACAGAAAAAAGAATAGTCAAGCTTAATGTATCCCGTGTACATGTTATATTGGAGTGGTTTTTTAATTTGGTTTTTCATACTTTAATTTTAGGCACTAATTATGTGATTCCCTACTGTAAGTTTGAATTAATGCTACTTTTAAAATCCAATACTTTTTTCACATCAGCCTTATTTAGTTATCAAGACCCAAATCTTTATAAAAAGAAACAGGGCCGAATATTTCAATAAAAACAATTTTGTCATTAGAAATAAATCTTTGGCACTATAATACAAGACATTACCTTATGCAGAGTTAGTGTAACTAGCAGTATCATCACAGTGTTTTTAATCCTACCTAGAAGAGCTAGAAGTGAAATCTGGGAACCATCTCTTCTTCTAACTGGACTAATCTTTCGAAGCATATAATCTAAGAGCGTCTATGTAAAACAGATATGTAAAGCCCTATCATGTCATTGGCAGCAGGATATAGTTAGTTTGAATAAAGCCAACTTTTAAAGACATAATATTAGACATTTCACATTTTTTACTTTTATTTATTCTTAAAAAGTTACACAGTGGACCATCTCACAAAACTAGTGACTCTTATTGATCTACAGATATTTAAAGTGCACGCCAAAGACACAAGAGAAACAAGAAAAGGGAATGTTGAATGTTGAAACTGTTTAAAGAACCACATACCAAAAAGAAAGATCAGAGCAGCAGAAGTTCACACAGCAATGGCATGAACTCTCATAATATGTTAAAAGGAACCTGAAGGCTACATGAGTGTCAACAAAACCTAGAATTTCAATATGGCTAAGCCACAAAGCCCGGTCACAGTGCATTAACAATTAAAGTCAATAAAGAAATTTTGCTTTGGGCTATTTAAAGCTGAGCAAACTGCATGTTTAGTTTTGTTTAAGGGTTGTGGTAAGCAAACAAATGAAAAAGAGGAAGAAGTTGATAGGCCACTATTCAACCAATAGCCTTCCCATAGTTGCAAAGCATCTTTTCTGGAATTCAATCTTGACAATAAAGGAACATTAATGACTGATTAAAAAAGCAAAAGGATGGTTGAAAGCAAAAAGTAAATCATGTCATCTTAAAATGTGTCTACTAGTGTGCAATTGCAAATTTCCTATATTTAATGGAATCTCTGAAACTATAAAAGAATGTGGGGTTTACAAATAATGCATCTCCATTCAAACCCAAGATGCTTCTTTATTTGATTATCCAATCACAGACAATTTGTTTTACAACAAAGATGGTCAATGAACCATGCACATTGATTTATTTAGCCCCACATACCCTAATAGTTGATGTTCCCCTAATATTGTTCATCAAAATTCTCCAAAACAATTGAAGAGCTGTAGATTATTGGAGTGATTCTGCACTGTTCTATATTTTAGTTCATAATGTAGAAAAGGACTGGCATAAAATCTAAGGTTTTTAGAATTAAAGGGAAAATATGAAATATTAAAGCTGTTATCAAGTCCACATAAACACCAGCCATACTTATATCATAACCAGTCCAATCATAGTAAACAATTAATAAATATATTTTTCTACCTATAAACATTAATAAGTAGTTTGAATTAAATCTAGGAAGATGATAAAATATTGCAAAATCTATTATAAGAACTAATCGTAAAGTTGAAAAGCAACCATATTACAAAATGGTTGGTGTATTCTTTTATATAAGGCTACTAATTAGAATTTGAGACTGATAAGAGTAGCACAAAGTGATAGTATATAAGCACATATTTATTCTGGTTCTATGCTGGTCCTAACTACTTCATTTTTAGGTAGAAGAATAAACTATTTCTCTCCCTCTCGGTCTCTCTCTATATTGCATTAATCTCTAATCAATTATGCTTTATTTTTTCATGATGAATCTTGAAATGCCAAGAGTAATTATTTGTCGATGCAAAACTAAAACCACATTTCTGATTACCAATTCTTGCAATTAAACAGAAATTGTAAGAGAAAAGAAAATGTGAAAATTATGAGAAACTCCTGTTTCCCAACCTCAGAGTTCCAAATTTCTTCAAGACTATGTTTCCTCTGAAAGAGAGGGAGGGATTATGAATGTACAGTATATACAGTATGTGTAAGAACATGTACCCAGATTTCTTATTTGCAAATTTAAATTAATATGAGGTACTGGGGGAAGTTACAGTATGAGGAAAATGACATCAAGAGTAATAAATTATGCACAAATAATTTCCACTCAGAATTTCAATCACCCCAGGTAATGCAGTGGGACTAAAATGTAGTTGGGATTTGTTTTAGAGGAAGCTTAATTCCAAAGCTACCAAAAATATGGTTATTAGTTTATGAGTAACTTTACAAAAACGGGAATAGCCAAGGGTTCTTTGTAATTTCCTTCTACAATGCTCTATGATGATGAAAAAACCCTCAAAGGTGTCACAAACTCTCTGCACTAATTTATTGACAGGATATTTGTCATCTTTTTTTCTGTATAATTGCAATGTTTTCTAACTTTAATGTAGAAGTTCCAGTTTTCATTTCAACATTTTAAGATTAATGGGAAAGAAGGCATCTTTTTTTCTTTAAAAGTATACTCTTTGGTATATTCTTTATGTAAGAAACTAATGGCAGATCTCTAAGTCATACTTTTAAGTAATTTCAGAGAAGCAGGAGTGGAAAAATTACAGACATTGCTTGAGATTTTTAAAAGTATTGCCTTATACAGATTAAGTGTCTTTGTGCATACTTGGTGGCAGCTAGAGCAGGTAAAAAAATGTTGATCGTGAGATGTTTCATATTTAAGAATGTTTGATAAATGAAATGAATTCATATAAATATTTCATATATGAAATAACACTGATTATAAAAATCTCACTTCTGATATTTTTAATCATCAAACCTATTCACATACAAATTGTTTATGTAAGGCACATGTCCCCCCAACACCAATGGTTGCAATTCAATGCATTTTGCCGATAAACACCTTGCACAAATCACTACATCTGTATTGCTGATTTGTTGCTACAAGGCTCTGCCACACTCTTGAAAGTTTTGACTTTGGTGTTTTTTCTACATAACCTTTATCCAGGTCCTTTTGTCTTTTTAAATAGGGGGCAAGTGACTGAAAGGAGACCAAGCAATCCAGGTGTGAACGACTGAAATTGGGACTGCTATCTGTGCTTTGGAAAAACAACTACACAGATAGTCCTCGACTTACGACCTCAATTGTGCCCAAAATTTCTGTTACTAAGCGAAACATTTGTCAAGTGAATTTTGCCCCA
The DNA here is from genome assembly GCA_030761175.1 of Masticophis lateralis. NCBI lineage: Eukaryota > Metazoa > Chordata > Lepidosauria > Squamata > Colubridae > Masticophis > Masticophis lateralis. The sequence continues at coordinate 95,253,040 of JAUDYJ010000002.1, forward strand.
TTTTACGACCTTTCTTTCGTACAGTTGTTAAGTTAGTAACGCTGTTGTTAAGTGAATCTGGCTTTCCCACTGACTTTGCTGGTCAGAATGTTGCAAAAGGGGATGCTGCAACCATCATAAATAGGAAGCAGTTGCCAAGCATCTGAATTTTGATCATGTGACCCTGGGGATGCTGCAATAGGTGAAAGTGTGAAAAATTGTCATAAGTCACTGTTTTTACAGCTGTTATAACTTTGAATGGTCACTAAATGAACTGTTGTAACTCAAGGACTACCTGTAGCTGGGATGTGGTGGGGGTGGGGAAAGCAGAATTGTTTCCCTCTCAATATTTCCCTCATGCATTCAGACATTCACTATATATTTATTCACAGGCATACAAGCAGGTATTACAGCTGCTGTACGAATTGAACTACATTTTGTGTTTTCATGGATGTGCTGACATCCAGAGGCAGCCTCACCCAGGGGTGGGCTTCAAGCAGGTATTACAACTGCATATATCCAGCCTTCCCAAACTTCTGGTAGGCCCATTTTTCACCTTCCCTGAGCCTCCATGCACGCCCTGTACTTACCTGCATCCAAAATGGTCCGCATGGGTACTCCTGGGAGCGGAGAGGTGGGCAGGGCCAGCCAGGAGTGGGATTTGGGGGTTCTCCAAATTGCACAGAATCTTAGCTAGAGGTTCTCCAGAACTCCTGCGAACCCATATACAACACCTGGCCTGACCCCATCAAATCTAAAATAGTGTAGGAAGGGAGTGTGTGTAGCAGGAAAGGTAACAGCAAATGGCATACTTGAGAAAGAAGAGGTGTTGTCTGGAGATTATAAGCAGGAAAGGAGGACTTTCATTCAACTGTCAGGATCACAAGCTAGGGTGAGCAGCATCTTCTGTTGGGAGTCCTGCCTAGAACTTGGGAGATTTGCGTAGAATTCAATACCAACTAGAAAAGGAGCAGCCCCCACTGAAACATCACCTCTCCTCAACTGAGAACGTTTGGAAAAAGGCAAAGGTTATATGCTACATTATAGACTTTTATTTGAAATGAGTATTAAAAGACTAAGCATTAAAGGACAAGATTGTAGACATATTTACATGGGTCATCGCCTTGCAAGTCTTAAAAGGATGGAGCTGACCCAGAGCAATCGCCTATTGTTGGAGAAGATGTGCACTGCAATAAAGTATTGTGTACTGTAGATTTGCTATTGTGTGTTGTATCCAATCAGAGCAAGTTCACAATGAATCCTCCCAACAGAGCTGGTTCACCGGTTTTCTGGATGCTTCAGAGTCAGGGCTAATTTACATGGCAAAAGTCTGTAGGCATCTTTCAGTGAGCTCTCTAACCCCAAAGGTAAGATTTGTATCTTAAGAGATGGAGGATTGTCACAAAAATGCACTGGAAAGGCACACAATATGCTGGAATGTGTATAGTGATGGGTCTTCCCTCTTCGCTGCATTCACCATGGCAACACACTGAAAGGTGTGAACTGTTCCAAAAGTATTTCTGTGAATGTGCCAATACCAGTGCTTCTCAGCAAAGTTAAAATTGTATTATCCTGGGATCAGGAGGAATCCTCTATTTAAATCTCCCTGTTCAAGCTAAGAAACTCACTCAGTAAATTATGATGATTCTTTGAGTTCCAACCCAACTTACCTCAGGTCAGTACTGAGGATAAAATGGGCCTATACAGGTACATTAGCTCCAAAGTGCATGAGAAGCAGGATAAGTTTTTAAAAAATGAAACGGATAATAACAAACAGAGATTTTAACCATCTCCTCTATCATCAATTTGCTACTAAATGAGAAACCAAGCAAGAAGAGTCTATAAAAATAATTTGGTAAATAATGAATACGTTCCTGAACAAGCACAGAGGAAACAATCTCCTGAAATTTATAGAATATATTAGTTCTTATGAATTATTCAGCAGCCTCGCCTTCCAAATAGCTCGACACTAAAATCACATCTGAAATACACTCCCCTGTCAGAATGGAAGCCTCGTCTCCTATCTGGACCATTTTAGCAAATCTCATGAGAAACGTAATTCTTTGCTTCGGCTGTGGAAGTGGCGCTCTGTGCTAAGCAAGCAGGGCAGAATTGTAATTCTTTGCCTCCCTGTCAGGGAAAGGAAAGCTCTAACACTGAAAATACTCGAGCATTTTGGCTCTTTGGTCAAGGTGGGATTGTAGGATGGTACTCTGGGTTCCATGGGCCTCTTTCAGCCCAGCCAAACCTCCATCTTTCTGACTTTGCTTCTTTTCTTTCCCTGAGCAAAAATGTATGATAAAATGATGTTTTTAATGGACATTTTCCTTGTACCTCAACACATAAGCTTCTCTTAGTTGTGCTAGTACCCTTCCAACATACCACATCAAACGGCAAACCTGAACATTTACTCAGATCCTGGTGAAAGGATAGAAAAAACAAGAGAAAGAGAGAAATGAGCTAGATAAAATAAGATTGCCTTCCTATAAACTTTCTCTGTCAATAAAGTCAGGTTATAAATCACTCCATCACTTATCAGTTCCATTAACTTCCCCATGGAAACCAGAAGATTGATTTGTACTGTACTGCGCTTGTATCTAAATTAGTTCCAGGTCAACTTGGAACCGAAGTGTGAACTGAGAACTATGCCAACTGCATATTTTCTATAGTGGATCAAACCTAGTGCCTAGATTTTCGCACCACAAGCAATCCATCCTCAGCAGAAGGGCTGGAGCTGCACATGTGGTACGATAGTTTAGCAGCACTTTAGAAACCTGGATCTGTCATTTTTCTCCAATCTATGAAAGCATCCAAATAACCTTCACTGGCCTCAAGGTTATCGGTAGCTCAGCTCAGCGCAGAACTGCTAAGTCTGCGTCAGTCATACAGTATGACTAAGGACCTGGTGACAGAGGAAAAGCAACTTGATGATATTAATTGATTCTAGTGTGGGATGAAATCATGGGTCCTGGAAAAGAAAGCCTATAAATGTCTCCAACTCTTCTAGTTCATATAGTGTGTCAGCTTTTTATGTGCATTAGGGAAATTAACTTTCCTGTTCTGAGGAGTTTAATTACAGGAAGTGATTAGCCTTTTCAATGCAAGTTCATATAGAACAAATGGTGCCTCACTTGCAGTTTCAAAAGTTTGCTTTTTAAAAAATCCTATACACAAACCTAGGAATTTTTCCCAAATAAAGAATATCTTGCTGATTGAACTATAGTTTGATAGTAGATAGAAAGAAAAATCTTTATTTTTCAAAGATCAAAACTTCCTCTTATAGGGGAATCATTTTACAAAACTGTTGTCCCCTATGATATTCTTCCAAAAAAAATAATCGTTAAGGAAGACCGCATTAAAAAATACACCAACTTTCTGTGGTAATATTGATTTATTTTGGCTGTACATTTAATTTCAGGCTCATTTCAAAGTTCCAAATTTAATCTTTAAAATCAACATATCTCAAAGGCCCTCGCCTTCTAAACATGTTCCTATGTAGATTCTCTATACTGTAGCATTAGAATTACATCTGAAATGTAGAAATAGGATATGCATACAGAAACACACAATCAATGCAGAATTTTTTTCCAGCAGTGGTCTTTAGACCACAGAAATATAAAGACAGTAATAGAGACCAATGTGCTGGCAGGCACCGGCTGGTACCCAATAGTTTCAAGCCCCCTCTTTATTTCCAAAAAACGCCTGAGCCTAAATACAAGCATTGTTAAAAGGCAAAACTTGTAACAGCATTTTAGTTAGTGCCAGCAATGCATTATTTGGAAATGTATCTTGGAAAATGAAACAGAACAAAGGCTATTGAGAATGGGAGCTTCCTGTTACTCCCGGGCAACATCTCTCCTGCACGAGCTGCACTGGCTGCCGGTGGCCTTCCGGATCCGCTTCAAGGTGCTGGTACTTACCTATAAAGCCCTACATGGCATGGGCCCGAGGTATCTGCAGGATCACCTCCTACCATCCTCCCACCGTCCTCATAGAACTGCCCTCCCCCGGGTGCCGTTGGCTAGACAATGTCGGCTGGCGACTCCAGGATGAGGGCATTCTCTGTGGCCGCACTGACCCTCTGGAATGGGTTGCCCACCGAGCTCCGGATGGCTCCCGATCTCTGCACGTTTCGCATTGGCCTGAAGACATGGCTTTTTCCTCAAATTCCCTGACCGATTATGGGGTTTTAATTGGGGGATTTAAAATTTTGGACTGGATTTTAATATTGTACTGTTGTTATTATTGTTGTTGTTTTATTGTGTGAGCCACTCCAAGTCCTATGGAAGAAGGGTGGCATATAATTTTAATAATAAAATAAATAAATAAAATTCTGGTGTAAAGGATGTGTGAAACAGCCTCTTGGCAAATGGATGGAATAGATAGGCATCAACCCAAGTCACCAAAATCAGTACCTGACATGACTTTGAAATTCCAGATGTTCATTATACATAACCATGATTATGGCCCCAAGAATCCTATACTGGTTTTCTCCCCTCTATATCTTGGACCATGGTGAGCTGTTAAAAGTTTAATTTGTAAAAGGCCACAAGCCTCATTCTATTCTACTTATCACCTAACTTTTCTTAAACAAAAATCCTCCTATTGGTTTCTGCGTTTCCAATAGGTCTCCTGTTGGAAGCCTCCTATTGGTTTCCACGGGATTTATTTTATTTGTTTAAATAAATTTGTACTTAAAGCAGACTTAGTCATGCTTTAAGTACATTCACTGAAATTCATTGACTTAAATTAATTATGACTCACCTAAGTCTCCTTTAAAGTAGCTCATTACTTTTAAACTCTGTGATGTGCTGCACCATGAATATTTTTAATAGAGAAAGCTGGTTGAATGTAAATGGTTTGACATATAAATAAATACTACTATTTTTAGCAATGAGGTGATGGTCCGGCATATTACATATAATAATGTTCTTGCTACATCTGCATTTTGGAAAATTATCAAAAAAATAAAAAAACAAAAAACAAAAAAACCCCACATTATTATCATTATTTATTAAATTCATATTCCACCCATCTCAGAGGGATTCCTGAATCTAGGTGGAATTTTAAAGACATACTTACAAATCTTTGTATACACTTAACCACTAAAATGAAAGGAAGTCCATTTCTGTCTTTCTGCCTTCACAGTGGCTTTATATATTCTACTATGTTACCTCCAACTAGCCAGAAAGTTAATTAACTGAATCTTATTTGTAGCATTTGTTCCTGTATATAACATCCATAAATCTCAGGCACTGTGGATTTCTAATTTCTAATTCAGTGCAACTATATTATTCATTCATGCCATCAACTTCCATTTGAAATCAACAGTCACCATTAAAAAATGTCTTTTAAAACTTATTAAAAAGATCCATAGAACTAAGCCATTTCAAGTACATATAAATACTGTTTCTATACACCTCAAACTGCAATTCTTACTGAACACATTTATCAGAAGGAAATTCCTCTGATCTGTGTGACATCTACTTGCAAAGGAAACATGCATGGAATTTAGCTCACATTATATCCTCTCTAGGTCCTCATTACTGTTTTATGAATATAATAATACATCCAGGGATATTTATTAAATAATACTATAATGGACTTCTTGCAAATTAATCTCATATTTTTTTGCTATTTCAGAAGGAGATATGTATACAATGTGGATTTTAATAAAAGAATAATGAATGAATGTGGGAGGTAGTTTATTATTATTTGCAGGTGTAATTTGACCCACAAGTGCCAGTCAATCCCAGAGACAAAATTAAACTTGCAGATTGCACTCACTACTGGGTTCACGAACTGCTATGCAGTAATGCAGTGCCTTAGAACTACCGCATTCTAGTTGATCGTGGGTCCGGTGGTCAGGATGATGGGAGGTGCTCCACCGATGGAATGGATCGGGTCTAACAGCTGAAAGGCTCCTCCCCTTCCTGTTGCCTCCCAGCTTTTAGACTCGATCCGATTTGGATCAGTCACGGTTTGAGCTGCTCCGCTATTAATTAGGTTTAATTTGGCTTATAATGGGATATCTTTTTTTTTCTAAATTATTTTAGTCTGCCTTGGCAGCTTCCAGCGAGACAGGCTTTGGCCCCAAACCGCTGAGGACCGCTTTGGGCGGTAAGGGGTTTGGCTTTTCTAAATCGCTTGCCTGCCCCTGCGACGGCTTTCCTGGTTGTTTGCAGCAGCTGTTTGAATTTCCCTCTCTCTAATCAGCGCGAGGGACAGATCGCGCCGGCTGCGAGAGGCGCCAGCAGGGCGCGCTGCAGCGCGCGATTTCAGGCACTTTCCGAGGCTTTAAAAAGCCTCTGCCCGACTTTGGAGAGCTCTGGCCTCGTGGTTGGTGTTTTTGCAGCCAGTTTGCTCTTAATTTGATCAGCGCCTCTGGGCTTCCCACGCGCTGGATTCGGAGAGGCTGGAAAGAGAGAGGAGGCAGATCCATTGCAGGAGCTACGGAACAGCGTTGCCTGGGCTTGGCTCCCAAACGCAGAAGGGCCTTTGGCGCTGAAGCTGTGAGTCCCTTGGAAGCAATCAGCGAAGTGGTGTGAGTTACCCCTGTTCCCAGTCCTTAGGCCCCTTCTTCTCCCTGGTGGGTGGCCATCTTGGGGTCCTACTGAGTCATTCGGCCGCCATTTTGGGACTGCCTTATTGTTGTGTCCTTGCCCTGCAGATCCTGCATAATGACTGGCAAACATTCTGGTTCAAAGGCAAGAGCCAAATCTAAAAGACAGGGCCCTTCCTCTGAAGAACAGTCAGGGGCCTCTACAGTTCCTGCTAAGAAAAGCAAGCAGTCCTCTTCTAAGTCTGCTGAGGACAGGTCCAGGGAGGAGCAGAGGCTCCACCAAGCCATTGAAAGATCCATCCAAAAGGCCCTTAAGGAATCTTCGATCATGGAAGTTACTCAGCCTGTCTCTACGCCTGTTCAGGCCTCATCTCCAACTGGGGCAACCCCTTCCCATTCTGAACAGGCCTTGGCCTTATCCCCTGATGGGAATGAAACTGCATTGGTTACTCAGGGGCAAATTAATGAGACTCTTTTTGGGGCCCAGGATCCTCCATCCCAAAAGGACCCTCTTCCTCCTCAGGGGGACAGGGCTGTTCCTGTTGCTGTGAGTCAGGCCCAGGGCCCTGCGATTACTCCAGAGCTTGCTGCCTTTATTCATCAGGCCATTCAGCAAGGTATCCAGGCTGATAGGAATGCTAGAACTGCCTCTTGGATATCTGATTCCCCCTCACAGGTTGATGTGGAGGGCTCCTGCTCCACTGCTGAACGGGCTCTCCCTACTGCCAGGGCTCATTCTTCAGCTTCGTCTATTCAGGCTTCCCTGGGGGGGGGGGGGGAGGATATTAGAGACCTGAGAGATTTGGAACTATCAGAAGATGAAGACTTGTCTCCTGACCAGCCATTGTTTGTAGGCCTTTTCAAGCCTCATATGTTCAGGTCCCTGCTCCATAAGGCTAAGGTCACCACTGGCCTGGGTATCCCTCAGGCTTCCACTCCGGGGGAAGGGGCCTCTATCTCAGCGTCGGTGCCTCTCTTTGAGGAACCTCCAGTGGAGACTGAGGAAATTCCAGCTCCTAAGTTGTTTAGAGATGTGCTTACAAAACAGTGGCAGACTCCTTCCTCTGGTCCCAAACCGAATGCCCTGGATAAACGCATTTATAACCTGGCACCCGAGATTTCTAACCTTTTGCAGGTACCCAAGGTAGATGCACCTATTGCTTCTTTGTCAGCCTCTTCACCTTATACCACCGGTCCTCCAGAGGAGAGTCTTCGGCCCGAAGAACGCCGGATGGAGCATGCCTTGGTCAAGTCTCACCAGGCGTCCTCCTGGTCTGTAAAGTCAACTATGGCAGCTTCCTTCTTCAACCGAGCTGCCATCTTATGGCTGAGGCAGCTACAGGACCGCCTTCTGGTTTCTGACACTCGCACCCACCATGATGTTAGCAAGGTACTGGCGGCCTTAGAGTTCTCTGCAGACGCCACTCTAAATGCCTCTCGCTTCACGGCCAAGGCCATGGGGGCGGCGGTTTCGGCCTGTAGGCTTTTGTGGCTCAGGCCGTGGCAGGCTGATGTTAAGTCTAAATGGCGTCTCTCCTCGTCCCCGTTTGAGGGCTCTCAACTGTTCGGCTCTCCCTTAGAACCTCTGTTAGCGGAGACCAGGGATAAGCGTAAATTTCTTCCACCCACATCCCGCAGATCTGACCAGCGTCAGTCAGCCTCCTTTCGGTCCTTTCGTGGCCCGGAAACCCCCTATTCAGGGCGCAGAAATTACAGGCCTTTTCCCCCTAGACAGCCCCGTCAGGCGGACAGACAAGGTGCCCAATCCCAGAGAGGGCAATTCCATAGGTCCTTCCGGGGTGACCGCGGGCGCCCCGCCCGCAGGTCATGTTGACGGTGCGCCTGGTTCTCCCATTGGGGGCCGCCTGGCCTTGTTCGCCAACCAATGGGAGGCCACGTCATCGGATGCATGGGTCAGGGAGACGATCCGGGAGGGTCTCTCTCTCGAGTTCCTCTCCTACCCTCCAGAACGCTTTCTCAGGTGCCCAATCTCCCGAGACAGGGCTCGTCGACTCCTCATGGCGTCGGCCATTCAACACCTTCTCGAGATCAGAGCAGTAGAGCCGGTTCCTCTGGGGCAGCGAGGACTAGGTTTCTACTCCCGCTTATTCGTCATCCAGAAACCCTCGGGGGGATGGAGGGCCATTTTAGATCTCAAGTCCCTGAACAGGCGAGTCATCTACCGCCGGTTCAAAATGCACAGCCTCTCTTCCATCTTGGAGTGCGTGCGCCCCGGGGACTTCCTCTCCTCAATAGACCTAACAGAGGCGTATCTTCATGTCCTCATCCACCCGGCATTCAGAAAGTTTCTCCGCTTTCACTATGCGGGATGTCACTATCAGTATCGGGCCCTCCCATTCGGCCTTTCCTCAGCCCCCTGAGTTTTCACAAAAATCATGGCGGCGTTAGTGGGCTACCTCCGGACCCTTCCCATAAGGATACAGGCCTATCTGGACGATCTCCTCGTCCTCTCGGCTTCGGAGGTGCTGGCGCGCCAGGACCTGGTGACCACCCTCCGGGTCCTGGAGAGCCACGGGTTCTCAGTCAACAAGTCCAAGAGCCAGCTGCTTCCCACAACCCGCATTCTTCACTTGGGGGCTCTCATCGATTCAAGGGAGGGCAAGGTTTACCTATCTCACGACCGCCTGTCCAGTCTGCGGTCTCAGGTTCGGTCAGTCTCGTCAGGGAGACCGGTGTCCCTGGCCTCTCTCTCCCAGCTCCTGGGGAAATTAGTCTCCTGCATAGGGATTGTCCCTTGGGCACGGCTCCACTGCAGGGACCTGCAGTGGTTCCTGCTCCCTTACCAGAAAAGGTTTCTAGGGGCCTCAAAACACAAGGTCTCCCTTCCTCCCAGGGTCCTGCTCTCCCTCCGCTGGTGGGCCTCGGAAGCCCTTCTCAAGGGGAGGGACATTTGGGAACCTCAGTATCTGGTCATCACGACGGATGCCAGTCTCCGGGGCTGGGGGGCCCACCTGGGATCCTCTCTTGCCCAAGGGAATTGGTCCCCAGCCGACTCAGCCCACAATATCAATTGGCTAGAACTCCGGGCAATACACCTTGCCTTGCGAGTCTTCCAGGACAGAGTACAGGACAGACACGTCCTTGTTCGGACGGACAATGTGGCCGCAAAGGCTCATGTAAACCGCCTAGGGGGGACCCGTTCTCGCCTCCTCCTGGAGGAGTCTTTGAGATTGGGAGCCTGGGCGGAGACACACCTGAGATCCCTCAGGGCTTCTCACATATCGGGAGTCACAAACACACAGGCAGATTGGCTCAGCCGGGAGTCAGTGGATCAAGGGGAATGGAGTCTGGATCCGAGCCTGTTCCAGATGATCAGGGTTCGGTTCGGGGATCCGGTGGTGGATCTGTTCGCCACCCGGGCAAATCGGCAGACGGAAAGGTTCTTCTCTCGATTTCCGGAGCCCGGAGCCGAGGCAGTCGACGCCCTCATCAGCGACTGGCCAGCAGGTCTGCTCTACGCCTTTCCCCCTCTCCTGCTGATTCCCAAAGCCATCAGACGGATGCTCACGCTCCGAGCGGAGCTCCTCCTCATCGCCCCGTTCTGGCCTCGCCGCCCTTGGTTTGCGGATCTCCAGGGTCTCTCCATTCGTCGTCCATGGCGTCTTCCCGCCAGCAGAGTAGTCCTCCATCAGGGTCCATTACTTCACCCGGATCCGGCTTGGCTTCAGCTGACCGTATGGAGGTTGAGCGGCAAGTGCTGATGGCGGCCAGGGTCCCGGCGGACGTGATTCCAATCATCCAGGCGGCCAGGCGGCCTTCGACGGCTAGGATCTATGACTCAACCTGGCGATCGTTTGCAGGCTGGTGTGCGCATCGGTCTATCGTCGCTGCAAAGGCCACCACAGTTCAGGTACTGGGCTTTCTTCACCAGGGGTTCAAGGAGGGGCTGGCTACTAACACCTTACGCAGGCAGGTCTCAGCTCTTTCCTCCATCCTATGCTGTGGCTCCAGGCATTCCTTAGCCAACCGTTTGTTAATTCGCCTGTTTCTCAGGGGGGTCTCAAATCTCCGCCCTGGAACCATCCATAGGTATCCCTCATGGGATCTGCCTCTGGTCTTAGAGGCTCTCACTAGGGCTCCCTTCGAACCCCTTAGAGAGGTAGGGCTCAGATTTTTGACCTACAAGGTCTCCTTTCTCCTGGCCATTACATCGGCTAGGAGGATTTCGGAGTTGGCGGCTCTGTCTATCAGGGCTGATCTCCTTATCTTTCACCCAGACAGGGTGGTCCTTCGCCTGGACCCTAGTTTCCTCCCCAATACACCTTTCCACCGGGCTCAGGAACTGGTCCTTCCTACCTTTTGCCCCGGCCCTAGTCATCCCAGGGAAAAGGCTTGGCACACCTTGGATGTCAGACGGGCCCTCAAGGTGTACCTCCGTAGAACATCTGACTTCAGGCGGTCTGAGTCCCTCCTAGTATCGTTCCACCCTTCTAATATGGGCCAGAAGGCTTCTGCTATCACTGTGGGCCGTTGGATTAGGGCAACCATAGCCACCGCTTATGGGGTCCAGGATCTCCCTGTCCCTCCTCGTATTACGGCCCATTCTACACGCAGTGCAGCCACTTCGGCTGCCTGGGCGACTCAGGCTCCCTTGGAGGAAATCTGCCGGGCGGCGGCCTGGGCTTCCTCCACTCCTTTCATTCGCCATTATCGGCTTGACCGTTTCGCATCCGCTGAGGCGGCCTTCGGCCGTCGGGTGCTTCAGCAAGTCCTACACAGGTCCACGCCATCAACCTCGGCAACTCCCTCCCGGTAGTCCAGAGCTTTGGTATGTCCCATCATCCTGACCACCGGACCCACGATCAACTAGAATGGGCTTTGCCTTACCTGAAAGCCATTTCTGGTTGAGGTGGGTCCGGTGGTCAGCCCCACCCTTAGGTTGCCGGGTCAGATGGGTGTGGTCCTGGGGTTTCCTTTCTCCTCTATTGCAGCTCACCGTGTGGGTCTCTCACAAATCGAATCTCTTCAAAAGCTGGGAGGCAACAGGAAGGGGAGGAGCCTTTCAGCTGTTAGACCCGATCCATTCCATCGGTGGAGCACCTCCCATCATCCTGACCACTGGACCCACCTCAACCAGAAATGGCTTTCAGGTAAGGCAAAGCCCAGTTTCTACTTGAATTACACAATCGGCCACTGAACTGTGATTTCTAATCAAATATTTAGAAGAGACACTGAAAAAAACCAGCATTTGGCTTATATTATATTAAATATCTATCCTAACCTGTGGTAATTTATTAACATAGGTCTTAATTTTCTTTCACGCTGCTGGGTTCTTAATAATAGAAGTAGACTGATTTTCTGTATTTAAATCAAAATGTTCATGCTTGTTCAGAATTCAAATCACAATTAATCTAGTGGGACTGAGGTATATAGTAAGAAAGGGACAGGCTGTTGACCCAATTAGCTGACAGAATCCAGGAAAGAGCCTTTTTTGTCATGATTCCCACTCTTTGGGACATTATCACACACACACCTTCAATCTGTCCCACTCGCTTGGCCTTTCAAAAGGGTCTGAAAACCCGGCTCTGCCCAGGGCCTTGGGACCACGATGGGCACATCCACTCTGGATCTGGTTAGTAGATTAGGAAAACATTCCACTTCCATTTATTTACACATTAGAGCCTTCGTATCTATTTTTTTTGGTTAATTTTTAATATTTTAATTTTTAAAGCTTAATGTTTATACCATTTTAATTGTTGCATTTTGTGTTTTTATGATGTTGTAAACTGCTCAGAGTCATTTGGGAGGAAGATGGATGATATATAAATGTAAGGAATGAATAAATCTATCTTCATTATTCTTTTATAGCAATTTATTGAGTAATTGATTGATTGATTGATTGGAATTTGTCAAACTAAAACAAGAACAAGAGAATAAAAATGCAATGACAGGGATGATGGGCATGCTAGTACATTTATGCACACCTCCTCTCCTGACCACTTAAGTATGAATTAGAGTCATTTAGCAATCCAAATTCAAATGGCAATGATTCAGTGGGTGCATTGGGCATACATGGAACACCTGTTGGAAACACCTTAAAACAGCAATAATCTTACCTGGAAAAGATGCGTTTAGTTTGAAGAGTTTCCTGCAGCTGCTGCATCAATGTCCAAACATGCTATGAACCACATTTTGTCCGTGCATATCCCTAAAAACAACTAGTTGTTGTATTTAAAGAGTACATGGTAGAATTGAATAATTTTGAATAATCTACTGTTTCAGAGATTCTTGTTTTTTCCGGATGCATTGATGTCATAACAGAAGGAGGAACCAGGTGACAGGAAAATGTGCATTTGGAAATAAAAGTGCTACCTACAGTATCAAAACTGTCACATAGGAGGTGGTCTAATTTAGTCTTCAATTCTTTTGAATCATTTTCGAACCACGCCAAATCCATATTTGAATTTCATAGGAAACAGTAACCATAGGAATAAATACTAACAGGTGTGCTCTGTCTAGTATAAACCTCCCCCCCTCCTTAGAGAAATAGTAGTAACTGCCTTCATTCTTAACAGGAGTGCACTGAACATCCTCATCAGCATAACCACAGCTGAATAAATGTAGATATGTAAAGCCACACACAAAAAAATCATATGTTATAAAAATGTATGGCTGATACACCCACCTGCACACACACATCCTCCAATCATGTAATAATGTAGAAAGTTAAGGTATAATGTTATTGTATTATGGGGCAATTCACTTTTGAGTTAATGATCCATTGTGCATTTTATTTTAGCTGATATTAGGAAGAAAAAAGGCAATTTGTTCTAAAGTCAACATCACTCTCTGATTCCTTATCAGTATTTAATCCACTTTCAATTATCAAATCCGGAGGTCATCTTTTCACTCTTTTCCAATTTCATCCATAATCCAGTCTTTTATATCAAATATTTTTATAAGATGTGCATGACTACAGGTAGTCCTCAATTTACAACCATTCATTTAGTGACCAAAGTTACATCACTGAAAAAGTGACTTGCTGGTGAGGATGCTCAGTGTCTCCTGTTAAGAATGAAGGCAGTTACTACTGTTTCTCTAAAGGGGGGGGGGATTATACTAGACAGAGCACACCTATTAGTATTTGTTCCTATGGTTACTGTTTCCTATGAAATTCAAATGTGGATTTGGCGTGGTTCGAAAATGATTCAAAAGAATTGAAGACTAAATTAGAGCACCTCCTATGTGACAGTTTTGACACTGTAGGTAGCACTTTTATTTCCAAATGCATATTTCCCCCACTTATGACCACTGCATCATTCCTGTAGTCATGTGACCAAAATTAGGACACTTGGCAACTGGCATGTATTTATGACAGTTGCAGTGTCCTAGGGCCATGTGATCATTTTTTGCAACCCTTCTGATAAGCAAAGGCTATGGGGAAGCCAGATTCACTTAACAACCACATTACTAACTTAACAACTGCAGTGACTCATTTAACAACTATGGCAAGAAAGGTCGTAAAATGGGGCAAAACTCACAACAATAATCTTGCTTAGCAATGGAAATTTTTGGCTCAATTTTGGTCATAAATCGAGGACTATTTATATGTTCTTCTCTTCTCTTTTACTGTATATGCTTTAGTTCACGCTTCCAGCTGGAAGCTCATATGAAAATATTCATATTTTCCTCTTTGTCCACAAAAATTAAAAAAAATAGAATTTTACAGCTGTTGGAATCCACAATTTCAAGAGTGGCAAACTTCTTTGTAATGTATCGCACAGAAAAAATATGTGCTTATTGATGACAACTAAGGGTACTTCCTATGCTGCTATATATTGAGAGAAAAAGAACTGCCCATACTTTATATGATTTATATTATTACACAATCATGGTATTTAAGCTTCCAGAATGTGTTGGTTCCACAAAGTTTCATGTGCAATGAAATCCTTTTAAATTTTCTGAGAGTTGGGTATCAGTTTGGTCTAGTGTAGTGCCCCCCCCACCTTTTGGGTACCAGGGACAGGTTCCATAGAGAAAGGTTTTTCCACAGACCAGACATGCTTTTGCATGCTGCCTACATCCTGTGGATGAGGCTTTGCTTGTTTGCACAGCCCGGTTGCTGGCATGCCACGACTCAGTACACAGTACACTCCCACAGACTGGGAGTTGGGGACCCCTGGTTTAGTGGTTAAGGCACCAGGCTAGAAAGCAGGAGACTGTAAATTCTAGTCCGACCTTAGCCATGAAAACTGGTTGGGTGACTGGGCCAATCAGTGTCTCTCAGCCTAACTCACCTCACAGGATTGTTGTTGTGGGCAAAATAGGAGGAGAAAGGCATGTTGGATATGTTCGCTGCCTTGAGTCATTTGTAAAAATAATAAAGGTGGGAAACAAACAAGCAAACAAACAAAAACACTAATTTTATTCTAAGAACTGGTCAAAACTCTTGAGTGTCCATGAATTCCATAGATGGCACAAAGGAAATCATTTTCTTTTCTTTGTTCTTGGGTACCTGTCAGAATGTTTGCTTTCATCAAGTTTAATAGTAAAAGTCTTAAAATATACCATAAAATACTAAAAACGTTTGTTTTTCTGGTCTTTACATGTGTTTTTTTTAAATCTGTGTTGCCTTTGAATACAAATATTGCTTTACTGTTTGTTTGTTTGTTTGTTTAATATAGCTTCCCAATTCACACCCAGTGACTCCATTGTGTCATGCTGACATAAATACTATCCATTTGTCATGATGAATCTTGCTGGTATTACCTTATGGAAGCCGTAACCTCAGACATTGCTGAAGTATGGGCTCAGCAAAGCATAAAAGCAATAAATGTCAGGACAGAAGGAGAATGTAACTACTATCCAAGAGCATCTCTACATTTATTTATTTATTATTATTTACTAAAGGAGTGGGGCGGGGGAAGCCTTGTGTGCAGATTCTCATCATTGGCAATTTCACAAGACGCTTCTCTCTATAAACTAAGTGTGATCACACTTCCTCTCTGACCACATGGCTTTCCCTGTCATCTGCTGATCTCCCAACTTTTTTTTTCCCTCCACAACCCTCATCAACACCCTCCTGCTTTTCTCACTGCTGCTGAGATCTGCAAATTAGTCCACCCCAAGAGCCTGAGTTAACAAGCTCTTTGGATTACTATGCTTTCCACATTCAATAATCCCACTTCCATGCTCAGAAACATCATCCCCTATTAGCATACCCGGATCTATTTTGGGCTCTTCATCTATGACAGTTTTTAAAATAGGCACAATCAAAGATACTGTTTTTTAAAGCAATAAAGATTAATGCAGTTATTCTTCTGCTATAACGTTCAGGCGTAAAATGAAATCATATTTGACAGTCTCATAATAACAGCAGACTATATCTCCCACCCCCTCCTCAAATTAAGAGGATATACATGAAAAACAATTCTAAACATTAATCTAATTCCACAAATCTACATCAGATTTCAGACTCATTTACACCTGTCACATCATTTAATGTTTGTAATGTGCCATCAACTGAAAAATTCTGGATACTGAATGTGCAGCAACCCCGTTTATTTTTAGTGAAACATGGACTGCACTAAATTAAAACATGAATATGAATAGTGCAATCAGCACTACAAATTTTCTATTTATGTTATATTTGGCTTATCTCTTTTCACTACGTTGAGATTTCTACATTGACAAGAGCATTCTCGAGGGAGCAACTTGGCAGCTAAAAATGGACAGCTGTCACTTTCTGACTGCAACGTGCTAGAAAGAGTAGCTATCTTGGTTAACAACTCTCTTTTCAACCTTATAAACCACATAGTCATCAGTACTGCTAAAATAAAGGGGTCACAGCTTTCATCTGCCAGCACAATTAGATCTTTTAAAAGACTGGCGATATTATGCCATAGCAACGCGTTTTTAAAAAAAGAAGTTTGAAATAATCCAATCTGCTTCTTCAAGAGATATTTGAGCCATGAGATTTTTCTATCAAATAAAAAAAAAAAAGGGGGGGGGAGTAAATGTGACTATTAAAAGTTTCCAAAACTTTCCACCAAACCTGAAAGAAACCTATCACATTAAGTCAATATCAAATAAGACTGCTGATTAATTGATAATATGTCCGACTTGCTATTAAATTTTGCCATTTAATATTTTAGGTTATTGTTATTCTTTTCTTACAGAAGTGGGTGCAATCTTCAGAGAAAAAAATCATAATATATTCTGGAATTATTTTTTAAATAGGTTAATATAAACAATTTTACTTTTTGTTGTACTTTTGTTATAGATATACATATCCCATTTTTTTCCCCTTTGGGAATTCAAGTTGGCTAATGTAGGGAATATTCTATTTAATCCCCAAAGCAGCAACTACATGCTGTGTTTGGATTTCATCTTGATTCTCACCAGACCTACTCCAATACATTAATTATGACATTGACTACCCTTCTTATAATAGAATGACTAATAGAAATAGTAGGAAAAAAGCCAAATAACAATATTTTGCAGCGAGCAATTTCTAAATGAGCTGAAATAAATGTTGTGTTCTATTAATATGATATGTTTACATTATATTATATTCTAACTATGTATCATCTTTTATGCAAACTGAAGAGATAAAGCAAAATCTAGGTTCCAGTTTTTATATCTTTTTAGGGCAATAAAAACAGTGTATTTATAAAATGTGTGGTCCTATAGTTTTAACAATAATTATTTTTCATGTTAGTAGATTTTATAAATATATTTTCAATAATTTCAGATAAAAGCAAAAGAAGTCTGACCATTTCTCATACAGTATCATATGTACTGTATGATCACTATAATTGCCCTTGGGTCAAGATAGTTCCAGTTTAGGAGTGAACCCCTCTTAACATGGTAAAAATTCCAGAATTCTTCACTCAAATCAAGGAAAAAGTATAGTGAAAACAGAAGGAAATTCAGAGTCTAAATAATTTGATGATCGTCTTAGACTCTCAACTCCTTCTCACCTCGTAGGTAGCGGTTGTGGCAGAAGAGCTTTTGTACAAAGCCATCTTGTCCATCATATTCCTGGATTAGAACTCACACCTTGATCACCTCCAGTTTGGTTTACTATAATGCAGTCTACATGGGGCTGTGCTAGAAGACCAGTTAAAAATTATACAAAATCCAGACTGTGACAGACCAAATAATTATAGGCCTACCTCAGTATGACCAAATAACATGTTACTGTGTAAGCTGAATCCACTATCACTCAGTTTCTGAGAGCAAGGTGATGGTTATCATCAACAAAACTCTTCCTGGGGCATGGCCAGGATATTAGAGATCACATGTCTCCAATTGTCTCTGCTTGTCCTGCATTCCATCTTTTAAGCCATTTGAGAGGCCAAGGAAACATCTCTTCTCTGTCACCACACTTCCTTATGGAACAACACTTTTCATAACATCCCAATGGCTCAAACCCTGTAATCCTAGAGGACAGCCCTGCTGTCCGGGCAATATATATAAATAGAAACTTGCAAGACTGAAAATATTTCTTCCCTCTTCTATTTTTAGTGTCCAGAAAACTAGGGAGGGTCCTTTCTGAAACACTTCCCATGCTTTTCTCCCAGCTATGGATAGGTTTTCATCCTACCTTTCAAGGTCATTCCTATATACCATTACATATGGTGAGTGGGTGACATACACACGAGAGGTGAAATGCTCCTGATTTGGGCAGGATCGCCTGATCCAGTAGTGATGGCGGCGGGTGGTTCAGAGAACTGGTAGCAAAAATCCCTGCCCCGCCCCATGCCCAGCTGAGCTGCGCAATCATCAGAGGCCTTTTTTTTACTTTTAAAAGCATTTTTTATTCGGCCGAAAAATTGCTTTTAAAAGTAAAAAAAAAAAATAGCCTCTGATGATCATATGGCTCAGTTGGGATCGTCAGAGCCTTTTAAAAGCATTTTTTCTACAACCTCTTCGGCTAAAGAGATTGTTAAAAATGCTTTTAAAAGGCTCTGACGATCCCAGCTGAGTTGCCTGATCGTCAGAGGCTTTTTTTCTTTTAAAAGCAAAAAAAAAACTTTTAAAAGAAAACAAAAGCCTCTGACGATCAGGCAACTCAGCTGGGATTGTCAGAGCCTTTTAAAAGCCTTTTTTTTTTTTTTTTTTTACAAAAAATGCTTTTAAAAGTAATGTGACCATCCAGTCACATTACTTCCCCACCAAGTCACACCCACAGAACCGGTAATAACAAATTTTACATTTCACCACTGATACACACTGAATTAATAAACAACAAAATCTTCCTCTCTTCATAGAATTCACATTAATGAAATTAAGAATCATCTTCAACTACATAGAAAAATGTGATGCCATCATTAACAGGGATACTGAAAATGGGGACAATCTAGAGATCTGCAAAATGTGGATGAAGGAAAATGCCCTTCTGCAACTATCAAGCAAACGTGAAATAGAGGACCATCTCTTTGGCATCAATTATTAATGTACCTATTGCAGAAGAGAGGAGGAGCAGCACAGTTTGTTTCAGCGGTTTCTATCGCAGGATTATTATTTTAAAAATAACAGGTGGTGGTTATTGATTTTCATTCCTGATATAGATCTTTCCATTCATTAGATTCCAAGGACACTGCTCTCCCTGAAGGTTTTTCATTAAATAGACTCCTATATTGTGTTTTACACTGCCCAGGAATTGCAGTGATTAGACTTTGGTATTGCTGAGCTGTCCATGGTGCTGAAATGAAAACTCCCTAAAGGGTTCAACTTAATCAATTAACTCAACCTAAAATTTAACAATCTTTCTGGTAAAAGGAATTTAAGAGTGAGAACTCTTATTTCAGTATTTGTCAAGCTCATACAGCTGGAGAACGCAAAGTGTGAGAACTGCATGGATTTAAATGTATATTTATTTAATGAAAATGCAACACTGAGGTGGTAGAAACAGTCTTGAAAACTGAAAAAGCAGATCCCCAGGCAGTTTTAGAGCACGCCAATTAAATGAAAGGCTCGGAAATTCTTCCTATGGTCCCCACCTCTGGACTGTGTTGCCTCTACTTATATCCACCCAACTATTGCTCTGCCTGGTGCCCATTATTTTCTCACAGTTGAATATGAAACATAAGCAATAATACCCCAGTGTATTATTATACTCCAGAGTATTATTACATGACAGCAACAACCACCTTGGAATTATAAACATCTAGATTCAAAACTCATTAAAGGGCCTGTCCCTGTGATCATAAACCCTGCTTCTAAATATTTTACCATGTAGAAAAACCAGAGAAATCAGTAAATGTTGTTTTGCGTTGTGGCATATATTCTTTTTACATTTTGCTTTATTATTTCATTCTTATTGGTTTTTAACATTATCTAATAATAAATGAAATCAGATATGCGTAGTTTCACATTATGTTGTAAAAGTCATCTAGTTCCACAATATATGATGTTTTCTCATTTCTAATTGTGTGACACATTTCCATTCTCATAGAATCAATTTATTATTTCAACATATGTTCTCTGCATAACAAAAAGCATTAACTGCAATTTGTTTTAAATTTGTAAGAGATCCACATTATCATGTTAACAGAAACAACTAGCTATGTTTTCACTTTCACCTTGCTACGCATCCTTTTGCAACATATGTGGGAAAAATCATGTGGGAAGAAGTGCTAGATCTCTGCACATGGCATTTCAAAAGTGGAAGAAAATAATTTTCATACTGAATCTATTTCTAACACAAACCCCTAAGGGCAGTAATTGAGCACTTTCAGAAGAATGATTAATCATAATATATACTGAAGTAGACTTTTGTAAACTGAATTTCATAATATATAGTAGATTCAGTTCCCATCATTATTTGAGGCCATGTTATAGCAATTTATCCATCATGACCAATGGTGAAATCCAAATTTTTTTACTACAGTTCTGTGGGCATGGCTTGGTTAGTGTGGTGTGGCTTGGTGGGCATGGCAGGTTACTGCAAAATCTCCATTTCCAGCCCACTCTGGGGCCAGCCAGAGGTGGTATTTGCCGGTTCTCCGAACTACTCAAAATTTCTGCTACTGGTTCTCCAGAACCTGTCAGAACCTGCTGGATTTCACCCCTGTTCATGGCCATTCTTTCACAGAGTAATCTGGCAAAGGCGACTCTTGCAGAGTGTGTCAAATTTTTCAACTTTCCATTTCCAAACATTAAGGGTGCTCAAACGTTGTGACATGCCCTGGAGATTATAAAGATATTTTGGTTACTTTTTTTTTAATTTGATTTATATGCCGCCCTTCTCCGGAGACTCAGGGCGGCTTACAATGCATTAAGCAATAGCCTTCATACTTTTGTATATATTTATACAAAGTCAGCTTATTGCCCCCACAAACTGGGTCCTCAATTTACCCACCTTAGAAAGGATGGAAGGCTGAGTCGACCTTGAGCCTGGCTAGGATTGAACTCACAGAATTACGGGCAGCTGGATGTTAATTGCTGCCTTTAGTAGGAGGCATTAGCCCCCTACGCTGCTCAGTCTCCTCCTACTTTAATCTAATTTAGATGTGCTTGGAATGTAACTACATAAATATTATAACTTTAACATTTTGTTTGTCATACAATCTAACTTTGACTACACCGACAATATTAATTCTCATTTTATTTCTTGTGAGCAATTTTAATTTTATTCTTGGAATGACACAATCTCTTTTCCTCTCCCTTCTGTAGGCATTTTTCTCCTTTTTCTTTTTTTCTTTTTTGCCAATTCCATGGTACAAACAAGTAGATTCTTATAATTTATGTTTATTTATTTACATGATCTATGTGCTATTCCAGTTAACAAGTAAGTCTAAGTCACTTAGTACATGATGAACATTGCCCTACAACATATAAATGATGACTTTAGGTAGTATACATTTATACAGCAACCATGATTTTCCACGTATCATTATTTTTTTTTCATTATTTTTTCATTATTTTCTCCATGTCAGTGGAGAGAGAAGACCCAAATGAATATGGAAAATACGTGCTGCTCTTCCTTTCTCAGTAATAGAAGAACGGAAAAATCCATACATTTTTATTGGTCCCTACATGGAATCCTGCTTGTGCAAGAGGTGCACCTGCACAGAAAAAGATGATCCTACTAATTAGAAATAAAGAAATAAAATGGGTATCTATGGCTTTGGGCTTCAAAAGCTCAGACGACCATCTGTGAGAGCAGATTGCTGCAGGATTTAGCTATTAATAGCTGCTGATATATACTTCTTATTTCCAAATGAAGGCCACAAGAGTGGGAAAGAGAAACAGATGGATAGAAATAACGTACTGAGTGACTTGCTGCCAATCCCCATTCCATCATAAAACAGGAAACTAAAAATACCATATATTAATCAAGCAGCACCAATCCGGAACAAATAATTCCTTCCAACTCCCAAACAGCTGCTTATACAGAAGGATCTGAAGATCTATTTGCACCTTCAATTCTCAAGCATGTACCAAGGGGCCATCAGTACCTCCTGCTATCATTTGGGGGGAATCTTTGAATGTCAGTTACTTTTAGTTTATAGGAAGACATGCTAATTCTTGTAGCCTAAAGACCTTGAGAGTAACTATTCATTTTTCCATAGACTAAAATAAACATTTCGGGCTCTAAAGAAGAAAATGGAAGCATTTCATTTTCAGACTTCCAAGACTGATGTCAGGAATACAGGTAGAAACACATTCAGATAAAACTAATTGTACTTTTTTTGTAAAGCTACATTAACAAGTCTGAAAATAAAAGTCTCCAGTCTCCTTTACAGCCTGAAAAACAAGGGAGGGTCCCTTCTGATCCTCTTCTGCAGCCCACTATGCAGCTGCAAATTATGCTATTTCTTATGTGACCATTCCCTAGGCAGCATATCTTTGCCCCAAAGTCTTTCTCAACTATCATTACAGGTGCTAAGGTGCAGCAAGATATGCATATGGCTCCAAACAAAAAGGGTGATCAACCCTCAATAATATACTATAGCTATCCATCCATCCATCCATCCATCCATCCTTCCTTCCATCCATCCATCCATCCATTCCTATCTATCTATCTATCTATCTATCTATCTATCTATCTATCTATCTATCTATCTATCTATCTACCTACCTACCTACCTACCTACCTACCTACCTACCTACCTACCTATGTTTTTCCTTTAAGCTAGGTTTTTTCTACGTAACCAAGATTTTTCTGCAACCCTAATTGAGTTAAATCACATTCACTACTTCACTACACACGTAAAATCTACGAAAAGTAAGAAAATAGATACTACTTACCTACCTACCTACCTACCTATCATCTTCCTGAGATTCTGATCAGAAAATTGCTTTGTTGGAGTTTCCAGATAAAGTAATTGTAGAAATATAAGAAAACCTTTACTAAAAATTGAATAGATTCTGGCAGAATAGAGACAGATAGTTAGCCCCACTTCAATTACATGGTAATTATACTTGAGAAGATAAATTTAACCCTATATAATAATTATTACCTCCCTCAAATCATATACACCGCATGGCAATCAGGCTTAAGAATTTCTAAAAATGCAACTTGCATACTTGTGTGTGAGAGTAGAAAATATACTACTTTTTCCATATGAGGGAAAGGGAGTATGAAAATATGGGCATAAAAATAGCCAGATGTTTTGTAAGACAGATCAGCAATGGTCACACACTCTGTACTTTGGCTTTCACTTATTTGGGCGGCACAAAATATAAATTAAATCTTCTGCCAAAAATGGTTCCTTAGCACCCTACTTTAAATCAGATTTCAAAGAATGACTGTCAGGGGAAATTCTCTTATCAGCCTTAATTCTTCCTCTGAAACCTTAGCCTCTCATTCTGAGGCTCAGCTATTGAACAGATTAACAAAAGCAGCTTCCTCTGCTTCCTTCTTCCCCAGAATAGAAAAGAAATAAAATAAAATATCAAGTGCAGTTTTTCCAGTTACTAGTAGGGTTCTAAGCAGTGGTGAAATCCATTTTTTTTTTACTACCGGTTCTGTGGGCATGGCTTGGTGGACATGGTATGGCTTGGTGGGTTAGGCAGGGGAAGGATACTGCAAAATCTCCATTCTCACCCCATTCCAGGGAAAGGATATTGCAAAATCCCCATTACTACCCCACTCCTGGGGAAAGGATTCTGCAAAATTTCCATTCCCTTCCCACTCCCGGGGAAGGATACTGCAAAATCCCCATTCCCACCCCACTCTGGTAGTATTTGCCTGTTTTCCAAACTACTGAAAAAATTTCCGCTACCAGTTCTCCAGAACCTGTCAGAACCTGCTCGATTTCAACCCTGGTTCTAAGGATTCAGGTAGATACCAGTAGCAAACCCATGGCGGCTCATCATAGAAACATTTTAAGACTAAAAAAGACTGCAAGATCAAAATAGTTAATTCAGAAGTGGGAAACCTGATGTTCATGTAAAACAATGTGCACTCCCTTGTAATTGGTCAGGTTCTCTGCCCCGCCTGTATTTACTTTAGGAGGAATTTGTCTATTGAATGGGCAGTTGCTGTGCTGCAAACCAAAGCATTATTCTTATTTCCCAAACTATCAACTTAACATAAGAAGTCAAAGTCAATGTTAGAAAACACAATGATGAGTAGCTGAAAGAGTAACATATGAAAATGAGTTTCAGTAGTTGTAGAGAATGAAGAGGCAATAATGGCATTGTGTTGAAAAAAGCCAGACAGCCAAAAAAAAGCAACTTTTTATCCCCACTGATGCTTACAGTAATTAGCTGCTATGTAAAAAGACTTCCTGGAATAGAAAAAAAATACTAATGTGCCTTATCCATATGTGGACCCAAAGCAGAGATTCCCAAGATATTGATCAATACCAGCAGAATTGCTAAAGTAAACATACAGGACCTAGTTATGTTCAAGCACTCAGGTGTAAGTCAAGCAGTGGAACATTAGATGTATTACAGTATATATGGTTATTCACAATTTAATTCACCAAACTCAGTTGGCCTTACTCTTAAATTTAGGTCTACATCTATTTATTTTCTTTAGTTTGTTTACATAGTCAGAAAAACAATCCAAGGTGCAAACCAATGCATTTCACTATCTCTTATTGATCAAAGAGACAGCTAAATAAATATGACTGTTTGCTTGATTCTAAGGAGATGGTCATAATTAAAACAGGACTACTTTGGGGGAATTTTTAGCTGCTGCCAAATCAGAAAATCTCTTGATGTGTGCATTATTTACATTTTCCAGCTGAGAAGGGCTCCTTCCAAACTGCTCTTCAGGACCAAAGATAATCATAAGCAGACATCTGGCATACCATTTCTTTGCTAGCCAAAAATTTCCAGTAGGGACCAGGGCATAAAAAGGCAATGCTCTGTAATTAAAGTTCTGCCAGTCAACTGCATACTTCAGTACATCCAGTTTACCGATGAGTCCAATCAACCTTGTGCTAGATCAAAAGTCCAATATGGATGCAATGTTTACAATGTAACAATTGCTTCTACTTGGTAACAAAATAAATTTTAATTTATGCTTTATTTTAAGGGAGATGGTAGCAGAAATATAACTGCACTGGAAGATAGTTCAGTACATCTGATTTTGACTTCCTAGGAGTTGGCCCACTAATGTAACAAATCAGCTCACTATTTCATATCTTACATACATTTTATCTGGATTACTGCAACACTTTCTATTTTCTAAACATCAAATTTGGCCTGAGGTGCCCAGTCAACACTGCTGTTGACTGGACTCCTCAGAGGAGCCAATAACTTGTAGACACCATGAGTAAAATCTCTGTCTTCTGTGGATTTCTTCTCTTGGGCTTGCTAGTCCTTGAATACATGTGAGAAAGATACTTAAAAGAGACAATGCACAGGTTATGAAACTTGTTTCTGAAGATTTTCTGACTAGTCCTCCTTATGCTTTAAGAATCTAAGCTTGCTCTTAGATTCTTTTATCTTTACTGTATTGTTCTCCCCCTTGAGCATTACATATGGAAAGATAGGATTTAAATTTAAATAAATTTAAATGAGTAAAATGGGTAATTTTACTGTGATTTCTAGAAACATAGTTGATCTACAACCTCCTCCTTCTGTTACGATTTTAGCAAAATGAATACTAAGGGTTCAAATATAATTGTTCTTTACCATATAAGAAAAGGAAACATTTCTGGCTCATACTCTTTGCTCATACTCATACTGTACTGATTTTCCAATTAACGTGCCCTTTAGTTTTCTATGCAACTATGCTCCAAAGATACATATTACCAAGGGATGAAGCATAAAATACCCTTCTATATTTCACATAGAAAAACCTCTCTTCTGCAATTCTTATCAGCAAAGAAAGGAAATGGAAAATCTCTTTGATGTACTTTCCATGTATTCTCCAGGGTTCTGGAAAAGAAGAAAGCAATTATTTTGCTTCTAGAGGCTGCCTGTCAGCTTCCAAAGTAGAAGAGAAGGCCATGCTCTGTTGCGGCACAGCATCCCACCTCCTCTTGCAGATATAGGCAATGAAACTGATGAACAATTTACACCATAGTAATGGAGCATGTATTTAATCAGAATTGTTTCAGTCTATATAACATGATGTATCGTGTTCCTAAAATTACTAAAATAGTTCCTAACAAGGGATTTCTAGCAAGTGATTTTTGTCAACATCTAACTTTGTCAATATATACTGTACTTCAGAAGTGAAGTTAGATGATCTGTGCATCTCAAAATTCCCTTTTGGTTTGTTTTTACTGAAATAACCCTTGGGACACTTTAATGTCATCAGGATGGAATTGAAGTAAAACAACCATTTACTTCTATGCATGGGTAGATGCATAGATGTAAATCATTTGGAATTATTATTCCAGTCTAACAATCAATTAAGATTCTGAAAGAAGTATCAACCCTCCCTTCATATTTTACACCTAACCATGTGTGTGATGCAAAATGTTGCTACTTTCAATACAGTAGATTTATATTTTTCTGAGATGTCCAAACACATATAAATTCATGCACTTCCAAAATTTGAAACTGTTATTCCAGTGACAAACTAGACATCAGGGAGATAACTGTATTTATCTCCATTAACGTTTTATTGTTATTCAGAGACTACAGAGAGAAACCGAACCAAGCGTAGGAAAGTTGCGGTAATTTGCTCCGAGAGTCAGGAAGCTTAGTTAATAGCTATTTTTTATGATGCATTGAGGGCTATCCCAAGCACCACAAAACAAAGACCGAATTGAGAGGTCTGCAGTCATTAAAGGAGAAACCACCATATAGACAAAGATTTTCCATTAGAACTATTAACTTTGCACCAAAATTACCGTTTTTCGAAGTAATGCCCATGGCTTGTTATCTAAATACTGTAGTCACTTAGTTATATAAGCAAAAAGAACAAAATAATTAAAATGCCAATTATGCCAATTAATGTTCTGGAATAGGGAACAAAACTAAAGAACAGATTCCAAAAGTGGCAGAATCTTGGCTGGCTTACTGCAAGAACAGCTTGAGGGCTTGTAGAAATGATATACAGGTACCCAAAAGCTATTAGGCACTATTTGTAGAGTTGACTTCATAATGCCACTCAGCTTTAAACACCACATGGGCCACTAATGTCTCTGGCACAATATTCTCCCTGCTCATCGCTCTCCCCCCCCAAAAAATATATTAAGGGATTTTATAACCTTGAGCCATGGGTAAGAGTGAGTTGTCAAAATGCCAAGTAGATAAAGCTTAGAGACAGAAAGCAGCATCTGGATTTAACAAAATATAAAGATCAGGTATCCCATGGCCTTATTTAAATGGACAATATGAAAAGTTCATCTTCCAGGATCACAAACTTGCTGTTAACTTGGATTTATACACTGAGTTTCCATAGAGGTGGTCCTTGACTTATGACCACAATTGAGCCCAAAATGTTTGTTGCTAAGTGAAACATTTGTGAAGTGAATTTTGTCCCATTTTAAGACCTTTCATGCCACAGTTATTAAATGAATCATTGCAATTGTTAAGCTAGTAACATGAATGTTAAGTGAATCTGGTTTCTCTATTGACTTTGCTTGTCAGAAGGTTGCAAAAGGTGATCAGAAGATGCTAGGACACTGCAGGACCCATTCATAAAAATGGCTCAGTTGTCAAGCACCCAAAGTTTGACCATAGGGATGCTGGAATGATCGTAAGTGTGAAAATTGGTCATAAGTCACTTTTTTCAGTGCTGTTTTAACTTTGAACAGTCACTAAATGAACTGTTGTAAGTCATGGACTACCTGTACTAATTAGGCTGGCTTGGTTTGGTTTTGATTTAGGTAGATATCAGCCATTTCAGTTCTTAATGATTTGCATCATTGGATGAACAAGTACTATGTATGCTCAATAATCCTCAATTAAGTAAATCATTGCTTAGCAACTTAGAGCTTAACATATGTGAATCGAATCGTACTACAGTACGTATACTCCTAGTCCCTAAAAATGAAAACTAAATTCTTAATTATCTTTTAGACCCATTGCTATGATCCTTCAAATGCTGAACTTTCTTTACATAAGGCAATCCAGCTCAAGAACTCAGTCAAGCCACATGTTTCAATATTATTTTACTTATTTATTTTATTAACTTATCTTTTGGTCAAATAATGATATTCAAGACAGGTAACAATAGAAAGAATGCATTTAAACTACAAAATAAAGTTACAATTCAACTAAAAGTATACTTAATATTAACACATGAAATTTATTAGCAAAATTTAGACAGAATATTAATAAGACAGCATAACCCAAGTAATCAATACCTTATTAAAGAGCCAACCCAGTTTACACAGTTGCACCATTAAAAAAAATGCCTACCACTAGAATGGTAATAGAAAGGAAATTTATTTGGCCTCTCTTCATAAACCGTTAACAGTTGCAAAATATTTTAGAAGTTGTCTTGTCCAACTCTCAGTGCTTGATCAAGTAGAACATCTTTGACAGATGACTATTCAGTCTGTTTAAAGGTCTCCAAGGAGAATGCAGTGTCTTATGGTAGAATAGAATAGAAAAACAGAGTTGAAAGGGACCTTGGAGGTCTTCTAGTCCAATCCCCTGCTTAGGAGAGGAAAGCTACAGCATTTCAGACAAATGTTTATCCAATCACTTCTTAAAAATTTCCAGTGTTGAAGCATTTACAACTTCTGGAGGCAAAAGGTAGTCTTTGCCACTGGCCAACAGTTCAGTCAGGAAGTTCTGACTGATGCCTAACTTGAATTTGTTTTTTTAATAATTTATGTAAATTAGCTATTTATTTAAATTAGTTCAGTTCGTGTCTATTCTAAGTTACATTTCCCCCATTTTCCCTGGTGGCATAAAAAAACTCAATTCTCTTCTGAGAGAAGACAGATGCAAAAAGAGGCAAATAAGTTCTGTCTTTTCACCATCAAATCATTATTGATTCTCCATTTTCTCTTTACAATGGAATTGTGGAATACTCTTTTTGCCTTATTATTTCTAATTTACAAAAAAAATCCTGTTTTTGTTGTGGCTTTTGTTATTTTGCATACTTCTCACAAACCTTTGCTCATTCTGAGTTGTTAACTTATCTGACACAATTCCTACAATTTCTGTACATTAGTTTGCATTCTTTAATTATATTCTAGTATAAGAATATACTTACTATAAAAGCCGAGGTGGCGCAGTGGTTAAAGTGCAGTACTGCAGCTACTTCAGCTGACTGCTAGTTCAGCAGATCAGCAGATCAAATCTCACCAGCTCAAGGTTGACTCAGCCTTTTATCCTTGCGAGGTGGGTAAAATGAGGACCCAGATTTTTGGGGGCAATATGCTAGGTATACTGCCTTTGGTGTAAGCTGCCCAGAGTCCTCGGAGAGTGGGCAGCACAGAAATACGAATAATAAATAAATTCTTTTCTGTTTAGCATTTTAGAGAGTTCTGTATGAATTCTGGACTTTTTGGATTTCGCCTTATGTTCTTATGGAAGTTGTTTACAATTCTGTATTTTGTTTCGCAGGATTTCCAATCCTTCTTGGACACTTTTCTCCTTCAACATTTGAACCATTAGATATGATCTACCTTCTTTCTGCATTCATCAAACAATACTCTTCAAAATCCAGGTGTTCAAATTATGAGACCTCAGCCACTGAAAATGATCTTTCATGTTCCCTAGTCTAACTTTCAATTTACCCTACTGGATACTATGGATACTATTTCTTTTTTCTCAAGTACTCTGTGATTTAGATTTAGAATTTGTACAGCTTCTCTGGATTTCCAAAGGATTGAGAGTCATTTGTGTACTTGGAATACCAACTTCACCGATTTCATATAAAATATGTTAAATATCCTTATAACACTCAAGAAGTCCAGGAAAACATCACAGGGCAGCAATGTCTTCCTCTTCTACCAAGGTAAGCAACTTGTTCCATTTCTCTTTCTCTCCTTGCAGAAAAGTGTTGGTTCTATCCATCAGTAGTCCTTTTATAGATTAGATTTCCCACCTACCCACTAAAAAGGCTGGTGAGATCTGTCAGTGGCTTCTGCTAGTCACTTTGGTTGAGGAAACTGATCTTGCTAAAAAGCAGCACCTGCTGGTCTCAGGAATTTGTCTGGAGCATCCATCTCAAGGGAGAAAAGAAAGTTCATCAATTGTTTTTCTTTCCTGGCAGGGGAATAATATATTACACTTAATGCATGTGATGTATATCCATCTTCTAATTTTCTTTAAATAATTAGACGTGGCATGAAATATTACAAAAGAAAGCTCCCATCAACCCACTTAGAATCTTTGAAATTAACCATTCCCAGCCGTAAGAAGAATGACTTGGAGAGGAAAGAATAAATCTACCTTCTCCTTTTCCTTCAAATTGCCACTGGCCTTGTAATCATTTATAAAATTGGAAGGCAAAGCCACAGACTTTCAGGATAATGTTAGCTTGGCCTTGAATCTCTTTACTCTGCTGACAATGGAGATTCTGTGAACTTACCTAGAATAAACTCCTTGAAATTAATAGAAATCACCCTTCCTCAGAAAAGAACTAAGTTGGGACAAATATTGTAAGTAGGAATGAATGGAATAAAAGTGCTGTCACTGAGATGAAAATCATGCTGGCAACTCAACTCCATCTTTTTGTCTTCAGGTCCTGCTGATATATTACCAAGACCTTGTCCACAAAAGCATGAGTTGAAAGCCAGCTGGCAGAAGACAAATTTCCTCCCAATTCAAATTCCACACAGATATTTCACAATTTTAAGTCAGAGAGATGTCAGTGCTCCCGTTTCTTCTTTCTTGATTGTATCTATGGTCTTTGTTGTACACAACACAGTGTCGGTTCTTTCCCCCTCCATTATAGTATATGCCATAGCTATATAATGCAGATGTTACTTCTAATACGAAGTAGTGAAATGGGAATGTTATCACTTGAGCCATTTTGCCCCCTAGTTTGAGCACACTGAAGAATTTGTAAACTACTGCATTCTTTGTTTAATGAAACCTCTGTAATCTTCCCACCCTTATTTAGTTTTATGCAGAAGTTGTCCAATTCTCTAGGATTCTGAGCTCAGAAAACCTTCAGGCTGTTGCTATAGCAACAAACTAGTACTACAGGTTGCTATCCATTGAAAGATGTTAGAGACAAATTACTTACACGTACAAAGCCCAGCAACCAAGCCAGGCAGCCAGCCAGCCAATCAAAACCAATAAAATCAGTGTTTCTAATAAATTGGGACTTCATGCTCAAAATTAAAATGGGGGATTAGGAGGGGAGAATTGTGACAAAATTCAATTTTTTAAATGTGTAGCCTACAAAGACACTTCACTCTTCCCTCACCTTCTTTTATATAATAATTGTGAAGGCATTTTTGTCAACACTCAATGCTGTGCAGTGTAAAGGCAGGTGAACAGGACTTGGGCCACACCTGTGTTGATTTCTCCCTATCCTTCTGATATCGTAATAGCTGAAGGAGAACAAAAATTCTACACCATTCTTGATTCCAAGAGTTTCCTGTCCAAAAACAGATCACAATGGAAGGGCAATCCCCCAACCAATAATACAAGTTCAACAGTATACTAATAAATAATATCCGTATTAGAAAAGCCCTGGTTAACTACATATATCAGTGAAGCTTAAACACTCTGTTTAATGGCAGCACCAAAGTAACTTACCCTTTTCACACAGAAGGTAAAAAGGGGGTTCCTAAGCCTGGTTTTGGAATATTTCTGCAGTGATCAGATGCTTGAGTAGTTCAAGACCTTTCAGATATTGCTGAATATAATTCAACAGCCACACAGTTTGTATAGAGATGGGGAGTTCAGCAATAATCAGAGTGTCAAAACTTCTTACTCCTAAGCTGGTTTCTGTTTGGTTTGCCATTAGCACGAGTTTCAAGCAGAGGCAAAGTCATATTAGAGCAATTTAGACCATATTAAACTGCAGCAGACTATAGAGCTGCATCCTGGTGCCCTTGAGATATGTTTGAGCTACAATTAACATTTTAGCTAAGAACTGTTATTTGTCTCAGCTTGTCCATCTGCGTAACTCATGATTCTGTGACACTGGATCCTGGATTATAATAAATAATCCATTCTGATTATAATAATTAGAATTATTCTCATTATAATAATCTGTTTATGGCTGAAATTACTAACTTTTCTGGCAAATTCTGGAAACACACTTGTTTTTAAAAAGTGACAAATTACAGACAGGTATTAAGGGGGAGCTCAAAATATCAAATTTTCACCTGAATACTCAACAGCAAAACAGCATGAATTTGTACTGTTTATTATTCTCCTTGCCAGGAAATTTCTCCTTAGTTCTAGGTTGGTTCTCTCCATTGCTTTCCATCCAGTGCTTTGGAAAATAGGTTGACCTCCTCTTCTTTGTGTTCCTGTATTCCCAGGACATATGGACAGACTCTTTTATATCCCCCCCCCCCAATGAATAGTGTCCAATTCTTGTAAAATGACTGAACAAGTCCCTGCAGTTTTCTTGACAAGGTTTTATAAAAGTGGTTTGCCACTGCCTCCTTTCTAGGGCTGAGAAAAAGTGAGTAGCCCAACATCTCTTAACTACAGTAGTTTGTGACTAAGTAAGAACTAGAATTCATGGTCTCTATTCTAGCCAGATGCCTTAACCCAGTGGCCCCCAACCAGTGGTGGAATTCAAATTTTTTTACTACCGGTTCTGTGTGTGTAGCTTGGTGGGTGTGATGTGGCTTGGTAGGTGTGGCAGAGGAAGGATACAGCAAAATCTTAATTCCCACCCCACTCCTGGAGGAAGGATATTGCAAAATCTCCATTCCCACTCCACTCTGGGGCCAACCCAGTTCTTTGAACTACTCAAAATTTCTGCTACCGGTTCTCCAGAACCTGTCGGAACCTGCTGAATAGCATCCCTGCCCCCAACCTTTTGGGCAACAGGGATTGGTTCTGTGGAGAAAGGTTTTTCTGCGGACCAGAAGGGGCCTGGTTTTATATACTGCCTGCATCCCATGGATGGGGCTTCACTTGTTTGTGCAGCCTGGTTTCTGGCATGCCACAGAGCAGTGCCACTCCACGGACCAGGGGCTGGGGACACCTGACTTAACCACTGCACTAAATTAAAGACTTTGATTCTCAGGGATATTTGTTTTCTAGACAACCCATGGTAGAAACAAATGTGTTTCCCGTAAAATAACAGCTTTATATCTCTGACACTGGTACCTTTAAAAGAGCCTTAAATACATTGTAATATTTACTTTTTGAATTATAGTCAAAATTGGAGCAAAATTGTAGAACCAAGGCTACTGTCTCTTCAGCACCTCATAACTACTGACATGCAGAGCCAACAGAATATAGAATAGAATAGACCTTGGAGGTCTTCTAGTCTAACCCCCTGCTCAAGCAGGAGACCCTATACTCATGATGGCAAACCTATGGCACGCGTGCCACAGGTGGCACGCGGAGCCATATCTGTAGGCACGCCAGCGTTATCCTAGCTCAGCTCTAGCGCGCATGCATGCGCCCGCCAGCTGATTTTTGGCCCACTGGAAGCCAAGAAATGGGCTGTTTCTGGCCTCCAGGGGGCCTCCAGGGGGATGGGGAAGGCTCTCCCCAGACTCCAAGATAATCTCTGGAGCCTAGGGAAGGAAAAAAACGGGCCTACCATGCCCACCGTGCCATTGCATGCCAAAAGCGGGGGTTGCACGGGGGGGTGCGTGTGCATGCACAATGGGCGGGGCACATTGAAATATGGGTGTGGGCATGCACATGCACAACCCCCCCTGCCCCCCCACCACTTTTGGTACACCACGGCAAAGGTTAGTTATCACTGATCTATACCCTTTCAGACAAGTGCTGTCCAGTCTTTTTGGCAAAGACACAACAAACATCCAGTGATGAAGCACCCATAGCGTCTGAAGGCAAGCTGTTCCACCGGTTAATTGTTCTCACTGTGAGGAAGTTTCTCCTTAGTTCTAGGTTGCTTCTCTACTTGATTACTTTCCATCCATTGCTTCTTGTTCTGCTTTCAGGTGCTTTGGAAAATAGGTTTATACAAAGAATAGGTGACCCCTCTTCTTTGTGGCGGGCTCTCAGATATTGGAACTCTGCTATTATGTCACTCCTAGTCCTTTTTTTCTCTACACTAAACATACCCAATTCCTACAAGTGTTCTTCATATATTTTAGCCTCCAGTTCGCCAATCATCTTTGTTGTTCTTCTCTTTCCAGAGTAATATTCCAAGTGTGGTCTTACCAAGGCTTTATAAAGCGTTTCTAACACTTCACATGATCTTGATTCTATCCTTCAGTTAATGCAGCATTGGCTTATTTGGTGGCTGCAGCAAAAAAAAGCATCACTGTACATAGTTGTCCATCTCATAGCTATGTCTTTGTCCATTGCTTATCAGTAAAACCAGGAACTATTTAAAAATTTGTGACAACTTATCCATTTCCAGCCAGTTAGGGTTAAATCACAACATTCCTACTTTGTTCAGTTTACGGATTCAAGGAGTTTTTCTGGCATTCACTGTAACTGCTCAGGCTTAACACTAAACTGCTTGGTAAACTTTGCTTGGCTTGCTGTCAAACAGCTGTAATTCTACCCGAAATGAACTGATCTAGACTGAGCACAAGTAAGACTGAGGATCTGCACCCTCACCATTCCATGTACTTGACATATTTAAGAGCCAACAAAAACAACTAAAAGGTAGTCCTCAATTTATGACAACAATTGAGCCCAAAATTTCTGTTGCTAAGCAAGGTGATTGTTAAGTGATTCCAATTTTATGACTTTTTTTTTTTTGGTCATTAATGTTAAGTGAATCACATGATCCTTAAGCAAATCCAGCTTTTCTCTTGTCTGAAGTCAGCTGGGAAGGTTCACAAATGGGATTCATATGACTCCTGGATGCTATTGCCAAGCACTTGAATTTTGATCACAGGGACGCTGTAACAGTTATAAGAATGAGACTGGTCATAAGTCAGTTTTATCTGTGGTTTTTTGCAACTTTGAAGGTTACTTAATAAATGATTTCAAGTCAAGCACTACCTGTATTTTTCCACTGCGAGAAAGAAAGGGAGGGAGGGAGGGAGGGAGGGAGGGAGGGAGAGAGGAGGCCTTGTATCATCATATGTAATGAAAACAGAAATCAGTCTACCAAATATTTACTCACTTCCTGTCGTTAGAACCTGGTTTTCCTTGTCCATTCTTCTTTATTATGAAATAAAGGATAAGCGTTCATCTGAACATTTTTAAAATATTGTCAGCTTTCCTTCATATTCTTACAAGCTTTCTTATTGGGCTTCAAAGAAAAGCTTATCTCTTTTTTATGAGTTTTTTTTAATAAACATTTTATGTAAATAATAGTAATAGCAACAAAACACTAACGTATCTAAATTTTGATCATGTGACCATGAGGATGCTGCGATGGTCGTAAGTGTGAACAATGGTCATAAGTCAGTTTTTTCAGTGATGTTGTAACTTTAAACGGTCACTAAATGAACTACCTATAATGCTAGTTTTGCAGGCACTAATAGGTTTCTCAGTAGAAGTTGCTGATTTTAAAGCTCTTTAGCCTTGGTGCCAAGGTCTCTGTAGGATCCCCTTTTCTAGACAGAATTGACCCCACTAGTTCTTTAGGCCTGAAGGAGGCTGTTGAGACTGCTATCTACAACGAATGGTCAGAGTAAATCTTTCTCTGAATATGTGCCTACTTTTTAGAACCTTGGAGACCCAATGGTTCATCTCCTTGCAGTTTTCCAGAAGGGAGTTCTTCTTCTGCCAAGCAGGTAATTGTTGAGGAATGAAGAAGTTTGTAAACAATTTAATTTAGCAGTACAAAACCAACATACAATTTGCAACACAGCAAAATCTAAATCCCATAAGCAGGCTCGTCTTTTTAAGAAAAATCTTGCCATTTGTATTAAAGAAGCATAATTTACTTTTGGCACAGCAACGTAGAATAGTAAAAGATGTAAAACAAGGTGACTGGGAAAAAGTATTTGGGGATTTGATCAGGAAACTCACAACAGGCGACACTGGGAATAACCTCAGCTATGCCTATCTTATCTAGCTCTTCATCGGTTAATCAACCGATGTTGGCTCTTTATTGGCAATGATTATTTTCTTGCCAGAATCAAGAAATTATCAGAATTTGAAACTGATAATTTCTATACTTGACAGAACTGTGATTCTGACACATCGAGAATACTTTGAGTCATTATCAGTGTACACCAAGTTCCAAGTCCATGTTTTAAAATTTCCAACTAGTGGAAATAATGGTAGAGGGCGGTTCAGAAAATAAGATGTTGTAAAATTACAAGTCTTGGAACAGTGCAGACGCTGATGAGAAAATAAGGGTCTAAGAAGAAAATGGTAGGATTAAATGTAAACAAACAAAAGCTTTGTAGCAACATTTAAAAATGCATCCAAATTGTTTTCAGCTTTAAATAAAAGTTTGATTAAGGGATAAGCTCAAAAAAAATCATTCCTTCACTAAAGCTAGCTATGACATATCTGAAGTATTCCTTAGCAATATATGTCACGGTTTTCCTTAAAAATTCAAAAGAATTTCATTAATAAAAACCTTGGGCATGTGTTATTTTCATGAGCTATCATTAAGATATTTCAACAGTTTGCTTTAGACAGTCAGTAGTTTTATTTCCACCAAGCCATAAATGATTGCTTAAAAACCACAATGGCTGAGTTCATACAAGACAAAGTCAAACATAGTCACTATCTTTCATTTGATATGGCCAACACCTGTTGCTCCTTTATCAATTATTGTTTATTTCAACATAAATTGTCTCAAACTTTGCCCAAAATACACATTTTCTATGTCAATTTATTGTCCATGTTGGAGCTTTTTAAAAACTGACTTCTAGTCTTTGTTCTGGTATTTACTACCATTACTCCTTTGGGGTTGGGGCAGGCTAGAAATGAATGGCCAAATGAATTAAATACATTAAATTCATCTATACATATTAAGTTCCTTTATGAAAGCACATAAACATATTTGACTTTGTATTGGCTCAACAAGCTAACCTAAAAGTTGGCATACCATATATGGTTTGCAAAAATCTAGTTTAATTGCTGGATGGTAGCAACACAGTTTATTTTTTTCTGGATTTCCTTGCTGCCCAGATACTGCAATGTTGATAAGATACTATAGATCCAACATTCCTCTGATAAGAACCAAGTCACATGATCAAAATGCAGATGCTTGGCAACTGACTCAGATTTATAATGGCTGCAGTGTCCTGAGGTCCTGTGATCACATTTTGTGAACATCTGATGAACAAAGTCAATGGGGAACCACGTTTACTTAACAACTATGATACTAACATAAAACCAGCGGTGATTCACTTAACAATGGCAAAAAAAAAGTCATAAAATTGGGCAAAATTCACTTAACAGATGTCTCTTTTAGCAACAGAAATTTTGGGCTCAGTAGTGATCGTAAGTCAAGGACTACCTGAATTAATTTAAGGGACTCGGCATGCTACTTATTCTGTAGATCCCTGCTGAAGTGATTATGCTGGACAGCTGCTTGGGAGTTGTAATAGAAGACAAAAGATTTGTTTCAGATACGATTTCCTGGTATTCAATTGCAGATTAGAAACATCTTCTGAAAGGCCACAAAACACACATAATATACAAAGCTATACTCATTTTATTGAGATTAATTTCCAAACAAGTTCTATTTTTTTAAAAAAATTTCCCATTAATACTAGGGTTATCTAGCCAACAGGGGAACTCTATTGACTGTCAATTAAATCAAGTCTATTGTGGATCAAATTGTACTACCTTCTACAGTCATAAATCAGCATAAACCAAACCACCAGATTAGTAAGTAGAGAAATTTGAATTTGGAACCAAACTGTAGGAATTAAGAATGAAATTTCCAGTATTTTAGAAACCGGTAGTCTCACATCTTTGCATCCTTCTCTAGGACACAGGTGTCAAACTCACTGTGTGACGTTGCCATCATTTGACGTTTTATGATGTTTTTTCCCCTTTGCGGAGCTGGGGTGGGCGTGGTCTGTGTGTGATGCAACTGGCCCGCAGGCCGCCAGTTTGACACCCCTGCTCTAGGAAATGCATTCAATGTCTTTATTAATGACTAAAGTTATCTTTTTTGGGAAAAAAATCACTTGTTTCCAGTGCTTAATTGTTTGACTCTCATTAACTGCCTTAGAAAAATTATCACATATTATTCAAATATATAATAACAATAACAACAACAACAATAAAAACCAACATCTTCAGATAATCCGAAAGCTAACCATACATTTTATTTCTGATGTATCATTTTAGCATGATATTAGGGTCCAGCTTTTTACCCTTGAGGTCTTTAGCTGTTAAGTTTTGTCATTTTATCTCATTCTCTTTGCCAGAAAAGAAAGTCCTATAATGATTCTTCTCTATAAACTTCTCTAGTATTTTCTTTGAATTCTCCAGCTTTCTTCATGCACTAAATAAAACTGGTGCTCTGTTGGTTCTATAAGTACATTTGGTTCAGTTGGGCAACTATAGAAATTGAATAAGGAAATAAACAACTTTCGAGATATCTCTTGTGATTGAACTTCTTTGTAAAAATGCTTTTTTTGATGTTGGCAAGAAAATCAGGAATATTTGCTGATACATTATACTGAGTCCTGATAGCTATTAAACTAAAAACCTCTAACTACCTATGTCTGAGCTTTTCGATTGAAAGGTCGGCAGTTCAGTGGTTCGAATCCCTAGTGCCACGTAACGGGGTGAGCTCCCATTACTTGTCCCAGCAGTAACTGTCCCAGCAGTGACTGCCAACCTAGCAGTCTGAAAGCATGTAAAAAATCCAAGTAGAAAAATAGGGACCACTTTTGGTGGGAAGGTAACAGCATTCCGTGCGCCTTTGGCATTTAGTCATGTCGGCCACACGACCACGGAGACTTCTTCGGACAGCGCTGGCTCTTCGGCTTTGAAACAGAGATGAGCACCACCCCCTAGAGTTGGGAACGACTAGCACATATGTGTGAGGGGAACCTTTACCTTTTATTTATTTATTTATTTTATTTATTTTATTGGTTCAATTTATATGCCACCCTTCTCTGGAGACTCAGGGCGGCTTACAATGTGTTTATATCAATTAAGCTTAGACTGGGAAACTAGATTAGACAAGCTTTTTTAAAAATATAACCAGATTTGAAGCATATTTAGCTCAATCAAGATTCCCACTTAACAACTACTAGAAGAGATTTATCATTGATGGAATGGTACTTGTACTAACCATTATTTATTTTAAATATAATTAACTTAATAAACCAGTAGTTTGGCTTACATATATATAAAAGGATATCTTACAAACCTAATTGATGAATTCATGTGCAATATTAATTCAACAACTGAACTCAAATTGAAATTAAATAAAAAGAAATCCACAGACGGTAGGAACAAACAGCAAACCAACAATGAGAAGTGAGAATCTATATAGCAATAAGTTTATTTAGATTTTGATCTATCAGAACTTTGTCATAAAGCAATAGTAATAAGATAGTACCGTTCAAAAAAACGGTAGAAGAAATATGTTTATCTAGGCTAGTGGTTCCCAACCCCACAGGGGGACAATTTGATTTTTAATGGGGGCAATTGGAACCTTGTTTAAACCAAGTTAATAGCCTTTTAGGCTTCCTCTGCATGAGTAGGAGTTCACTTTTTGAGTAAAGTAAGACTTATATGTCACGGGGTGAGGGGGGCATCAGGATTTTAGAGTCGCTTAGATGGGGCATGGCCAAAAAAAAGGGTTGGAAACCACTGATCTATAGGCTGAAGCAAAATGAAGTTCTAGATGAAAGTAAGCTTGACTCACTATACTAGCCACGATATTGCTAGGAATACAGGATGGAGCCAGACAATATTAGCTGTCTCTCTCTTGTAAACCCTTTTGAGAATTTTAGCTTGAAGAATTCCATTTTGTCTAAGATGAAAAGTAATTGAAACTTTCTTATAAAAGTCCTATTGAAACAGACAATGAATTTTCTTAAATATCTATCATTGGCATGGGACCTTCTGAAAGTGTTCAGTATTTTTCCAGTTGCCAATCGACCAAATATTGAAATTATACTTATTGTCTAGTTTTGGAAATATCTGAAAGTATGTCAATAAAATATAATAAAAAGAAATAATCTCTAGATTCACATCCTCTTTTTGTACACATAAATAATCAATACATTTGAAACAGATGACCAAAGATTATAATACATCTTGTTTCATTCCTACAGCATGGGAATCTTTCCAATGAAATCAATTTAACTTTTAATGAATAATAATAATAATAATAATAATAATACCCACACTACATAAATAAAGATTATACTTGTTATGTAGTTATAAAAAGAAAAAAAACCTTTTTGATCAAGGCCAAGAAACTGGTAAAATATTAACGTTACTGAACCTTTCTGTAATGATCGTTAGTCAGTATACAAATATTTAACAGTTCCTTGAGCTAGCTAACATAATGTTTAACTATATAAAATGATAAATTAGCAGCTAATATAAGTGATATTAAGAATACTACTATACTACATAGATTATGTCATTCTTGGTGTCTAAAGCTGAATTATTAAGGTATTTCCACATTGAATCAGAAACAGCAAGTGGAACTTTTCATTGATCTATAACAATGCCTTAAGGGCTCAAAGCTCACATCATTTATTCCTATTGAAGCTTTAGTTGTGACTTGATTTTCTGTGATAATATTCAGCTACTAAACGATTCATAAGAAGCAGATACAATAACCCTTGATTTATGGAACAATGGGGGTAGGGAATGTTTGTTAAATCCAACCTGTTAACAATCTCTTAAAACTGTATTTATATTGTTTATGTTATTATGCAATTGACACAATGGCATGGTTTCTCATAAAGCCTTGATTTAATAGACAAAATCTTTGATTTAATTGGCAAGTCCATTAAATGAGGGGGAGGTATAAACAAAAAATGGGTCCACTATACCTGAAATCAACTAAGTACAAGATTTACAATATAGCTGTCACAGTACACCATAGTTAAACATGGTCAGGGCAATCAAGAGTTTCTAGTTCTTTTATTCCCCTTCCCTCCATTACCATAGGAGAAAAGCTGAATGCTTTAATTCCTGTGTTTTCAATCATGCATAATTTGGTGCTACATCTAAACTAAATAAAATAATGGTTGAAACAAATCAGCTTCATGGTTTACATATGACTTCAGTTTAATTGTTTTTATTTATAACATGCTTTGTGGTTTCTTGTCCTTGTTTATTGGTTTGGTATATTTTTATACCATGAAACTTTAAAAAAATGACAATAATAGAGAACCAGTTTGGTCAAGAGAGCCAGGTTGGTCTAGTGCCTAAGTACCAAGCAAGAAACCAGGAGACTGTGGTCTAGTTCTGTCTTAGTCATGAAAGAACTTCAGGAGTTGTGGGTGCTTCATCAATGGAGGCTTTCAAGAAGAGATTGGACAGTGACTGGTCAGAAGTGATATAGGTCCGCTGCTTGAGAGGTTGGACTAGATGACCAACAAGGGCTCTTCCAATTCTGTTGTTCTATATTCTGAAAGCCAGCTGAATGACTTTGGTTCAGTTACTCTTTCTCAGTCCAACTCATCTCACATAGTTCTTGTGGAGAAAATATACCTCTATCTCATTCTACTTTATCTTCAGAGCCATCCTTCCTTCCTTCAAAATTGCATGGAAACTATTTCTTCACTCAACACCCGTGTCCCTCCTGGTTGGTGCTGGCCTCCCGGGAGGTTACACGAGGCTGGCTCCAGAAGATTGTTAACGCTTCTTTGAGTGAGGGTGTTCTGCCGGCCGCTTTGAAAGAAGCGGTGGTGAGACCCCTCCTCAAAAAGCCCTCGCTGGACCCGGCTGTTTTGGCTAATTACCGTCCAGTCTCCAACCTTCGCTTTGTTGCGAAGGTTGTTGAGAGTGTGGTTGCACGGCAGCTTCCCCGGTTCCTGGATGAAGCTGTCTATCTAGATCCGCTCCAGTCCGGCTTCCGGCCTGGGCACAGCACGGAAACGGCATTGGTCGCGTTGGTGGATGATCTCTGGAGGGCACGGGATAGGGGTTGTTCCTCTATCCTGGTCCTATTAGATCTCTCAGCGGCTTTTGATACCATCGACCATGGTATCATGTTGCGCCGGTTGGAGGGGTTGGGGGTGGGGGGCACCGTTCTACGGTGGTTCTCCTCCTATCTCTCTGACCGGTCGCAATCTGTGTTGACAGGGGGGCAGCGGTCGACTCCGAGGCGCCTTGTTTGTGGGGTGCCGCAGGGGTCGGTCCTCTCGCCCCTTCTGTTCAACATTTATGTAAAGCCGCTGGGTGAGATCATCCGTGGCTTTGGGGTGGAATTCCATCAGTACGCTGATGACACCCAGCTGTACATCTCCACCCCAGGCCACCCCAACGATGCCGTTGAAGTGATGTCCCGGTGTCTGGAAGCTGTGCGGGTCTGGATGGGGAGAAACAGGCTCCGACTAAACCCCTCCAAGACTGAGTGGCTGTGGCTGCCGGCGTCCCGATATAGCCAGCTGACGCCATCACTGACTATTGGGGGCGAGACATTGGCCCCCACGGAGAGGGCTCGCAACTTGGGCGTCCTCCTGGACGCACGGCTGTCTTTAGAAGAACACATGACGGCCGTGGCCAGGGGGGCTTTTTATCAGGTTCGCCTGATACGCCAGTTGCGTCCCTTTCTAGATCGGGACTCCCTACGCACAGTTACCCATGCTCTCGTGACTTCCCGCCTGGACTACTGCAATGCTCTCTACATGGGGCTCCCCTTGGGATGCACCCGGAGGCTCCAACTGGTCCAGAATGCGGCCGCGCGGGGAATTATGGGAGCGACAGGGCGCTCCCACGTGACACCTCTCCTGCGCGAGCTGCACTGGCTCCCGGTGGTCTTCCGGGTGCGCTTCAAAGTGTTGGTGACCACCTTTAAAGCGCTCCATGGCTTAGGACCTGGGTACTTGCGGGACCGCCTTCTGCCGCCAATAGCCTCCCACCAGCCAGTACGCTCGCACAGAGAGGGCCTCCTCCGGGTGCCGTCGGCCAGACAGTGTCGGCTGGCGACTCCCAGGGGGAGAGCCTTCTCTGTGGCAGCGCCCGCCCTCTGAAATGACCTACCCCCGGAGATACGCAGGATTCCAGATCTCCGGACCTTTTGTCGGGCCCTTAAAACCCATTTGTTCCATCTAGCTGGGCTAGCTTGATCCCATCCTCCGTTTTTAAATCTGACATTGATTTTAAATTGGGTTGTTTTAATTCTCGGCCGAATAATATTTAATAATTTTTAATTGTTTTTAACTTTTGTATACCATGTTTTATTCTGGCTGTTCACCGCCCTGAGTCCGCAAGGAGAAGGGCGGTTTATAAATTGAAATAATAAAATAAATAAATAATAATAAACACCTCTTTCTGCACTTACTCGAGCTTCCCTTTGTTATGTAGGCATTATATATGTTGCCTTGAGTTGTAC
This sequence comes from Masticophis lateralis, assembly GCA_030761175.1. Lineage (NCBI taxonomy): Eukaryota > Metazoa > Chordata > Lepidosauria > Squamata > Colubridae > Masticophis > Masticophis lateralis. Next base: position 95,296,452 of record JAUDYJ010000002.1, read on the forward strand.
AGTAAAGGTGAGATATAAATCTAATAATAACTAAGTAATTAACTCCCTTTTCCTAATGCCTTTCAGCAGTGTGTTCCCTCAACAGCCTTTTTTCATTTCCAGTCCTACTTGATTTAACAGAGTCTAATGCTGCAAAACTACAATTGCATTACTTTCTATAAACATGTTCCACAGCCATGTTGCTGCACATATTAAAACGTTTCTTGCCATTTCATTGGAAGCGTTGTTTTGTCATTAGTACAATTTTTATCATTGTTCCCATTGTAAGTCCAACACTTTTGGAGCGAGGGAAAACAGAGACTCAGTAATTCAGCAACTCGGTACTCCACAGAATTAACATAAACCCTGTGATGTAAGCAATCATTAAATCACATGCAATCCCTGAGTAGTTAAAAGTGAACAAGAGAGTAATTTCAAACAAAACAAGATATAGCAAATGATAAACAATATAGCCTTTGGAACTTTTGAAAGTTCCATAGAAAAGAATGGTAAATGACAAAGTCTACAAATAGACAACAGCCAAAGCAGGTACTTTGGTAATATTTTTCATACTATTCTTTATTTTACATGATTTTAAAAAGCATTTTGCTTAATTATGATGTAAGGATATGCATTTCTTAGGCATAAAGGTTTTAGTCTTCCATTTTATTTTTAGAAGACTGTTCTATTTACTCATAATCTTTGTAGACTGGTCCAGTGATAACATACTGGCACACAACAAGGCAAACAGATAAAGCAATAAGACTAAACAATCAAACAAGAGTAATAAAACATCATTTTAATAGGCAGTCTCTAAGAGTAGAATACAGGGAGTGGACCATCCCCCTTCCGAAAGGCCCTTGATGGGGATGATAGTCCATATCTTGGATTAAGATAGTGGTCTCTTACAATGTTCTAAAACAAAGTTATAGCAACTTAAGTCAGTGAATGTATAAATTGAGTTATTGAGAATAATTTGGCAGGAAAAGATTAGCAACGTAACTGTATATAGCAGCAATATATTTATGAGTTAAAATCTGTATTTTCTGTTGGCAACTATGTATCATGAATTCCAATGCCTCCAAAAATCAGTATCAGAGTTACACTTTTCATTTTATATTACTTTAAAGGGGTTCATGACATGATAGCATCAAGTGAATTTTTTATGTGGATACTGTATAAAAGTTGTAGGAAAGCAAATAGATGAATCTCTATCCAAATCATTACCTGTATTTTAATGAGAATATTGCCCTTTCCCCAATCCAGTACCTTCTCTGTGAGAGATACTTATGATTAAAAAATATAAATGCTACAAGAAAATTCTTCTACCCAGCCCTTTCCCAATACACGTGACTAAAATAGCAAGATTTGGTAGAGATGACAAAGCTGGTAGAAACAATGGATAGTATTTTTTTGAGCATTTCAGGATGACAGTGTTGTGGCTGTAATTCCAAGGAAATCAGTGATATCCTAAATTAATCCATACACTTCCCAAAGTCAAACAAAGACAGAAGAGATCTCTATGATTCTTAATAAAAGAACAGAAATGGACACTTATTGAAGCACTTATCTGCTATGCTTATCTTACTCTGAATCAAATTACTGAATTGTCTATACAAATAACTTTTGTAAACCAATAATACATAGAGTGTGCAATTTGTAATAAAAACATAAAACCAGAAAATGCTAACACATATATTTTCGAAGAGTATACCTTGCAGTAAGGCTTTCCATTGCTTTAGGGGCTTGAAATTAGTCTTCATATACAACTGACAATTCAGTCAAAGAAATTGAAATATCACATGACATTCATGACAATTGCCAGTCATCAAAGCAACAATTATTTGTAGGATAGCAAGATGCTCATGCTCTATTCAGCAAATGAACTCCTATGCCTGCCTTTGAAAAGAATACTGATTATCTATTCTGTGTGGCTGATGAGTAACCATTCTACAGACCAGATAGGAATAAATGTAGCTGCATGGGAACTGTCATTGCATGGGAACAGGTTATGTACAAAAGGCTAGCATCTTCACATAAGAGAGAAAGACACAAAACTGCTTTGCATCTTTGAAGCCAGAAAGAAGCAGAACCACTGTGTCTTTGTCACTAAAACAATAATGAACTGGTATTTTTAGAACTTCCTGGTCAAAAACAGGTTTCCATCAGAAAATTCTGCTGTGCCATTGCAGCTGTGAGAAGCATTATTAGGCAAATGCATACCCTAAAACACCATTAAATATTCAATCTACTTTATCAGTACAAAAATCTGCAGACTACTAAAAAATAAAGAAAGGCAGTGTGGTTGTTATATCAATGAACTAAAATAGAAGCATAGTCAAATACTTCTTAATCCAGAGCTAGAGAGAAATCATTGGGGTTAGAAATAAGTGTATGTTCTAACATAAACATTAAAATTATTTCTCTAATGAAAACTAGCACTAAAGGCATTATAGCCTCTCTATAGTTTCATAGTGAAATCTTCATCAGCTGAAAACATGACTTCTCCTTTGAAGTGGAAAAATCCAACAACAATGAGCTAGAGCTCATTTTTCTCTACAACCCTGGAGCCCAGATTATCCTTGTATCCTGAATTTGTGTATGTGTGTTTTGGATGTCAATCATTCCAGTGGATCTGTCTCAGTGCTCCAAAGAGCAATCGATTTCAAAAGCCACCACCCCAATTCTGTCATTCCCTGGTCGGGAAGAAGGCAATCCCACTCTAAGGGATGATGAGGGCATTTTGTTATTTTAAGTCTCTCATTCCAACCCCCAGAGGGCACCATCCTATTGCCATGCCTTTCCTTTTTGGGGGAAAGAGGTCAACCCACTTCCAGGCCTGCCTTGTGGGCGGGGGGGGGACTTCTGTCATTCTAACCTCTGGATTATGAATGCATTTAATAAAAACATATTTTAATTAAAAGAAATGCTTTCACCATGATGCAAAAGAAGAAATAAAAGGAAACATCAAAAATAAGTTTTTCAATGACAAGAAAGGAAGGAATAGCTAAGGATCAATAAGGCTTGCTTTTCTTGTCACCCACTCTATCCCGCTCTCAGGATCCACTCCCTGGTTTCTTGATCACCTATTCACAGGTCACATTGATTTCAATGGTACCCAACAGGGTCAGCATCCCTTCTCATCTGCCATTCATCCCTATGGGCCTCCATTGTTTCCAAGGGCCACCCTGGTTCTTGGGTTCAGCAGGTCTCAAGGAATGCTTCCTGACACACACACACACACACACCCAGGAGAGGGTTAAGCTAGGCTGCTGACACAGAGAGGAGGTTATGATCAAGGGCCCTGATGAATTGGAGCTGACATCACCTAGAGATGGCTCACACACATTGCCCGAGGGACCTTCCCTCCTGATCCACCTGCTGCTGGGCGGCCAAGATTTCCGAGCATAGCTGACGATATGCTCCCGGTATAACTCCACGCTGCTCCCCTGAACGCCGTCTCATCCGCCGCCGCCGCCGCCGCCACTACTACTTCCCCGCGATCCGCCCTAGGCTCGATTGTTATTCAGTACCGCGCCATTCTGCTGCCGGATCTGTGCCTCTGAGCTGAGCTTTGGCAAGGCGCCTCCCCGCAGCGGAACGGTGCTGCTGTCTCTCTCTCTCTCTCTCTTTTTCCTACTACCCCGCTTGGCCTTACATTACCTTCTGTTGCATAGCTGTGATCGCGCAGGAAACTGTTGTTTATCTTGCGGGTATCAATGTCCTCCTCCATTGACAGCGGGCTTACTTTTGTGGGAAGTGAGAACAGGCAGGCAAGTATCCATCATCGCCCCACCACGACTGAGATTAGCGGCGAGGAGGGAAGGGAAGCTGCATTGAGACTAACATGCTTCTCTGCCCTGCGAGGAAAAAAAAAATAAAACTAAAAAAAATGCAAGCAAGCAAGCTTTCACCTCCTCCTCCTCCTGCCAGGGACGCTGCTGTCGCAAAGGTCCAAGCCCCTTTCTCTTCCTGCCGTTGGCGCAAAGGTGCAAACCTCCTTCGCCTCCACCCAGGAATGGGGATGCGCAAGGACCAATTCCCCTTCGCCGCCCGCTGCTGTTGCTGCTGCTGTTTCTGCTGCGGTTTTCGCCTTTGCTGCTGCTGCTGCTGCTGCTGCACAAGCTCCAAGTTCCCTCCTCCCAAGGCTGCCGCTGCCGCGCAAGACCCGATGCCCAGGGAAGCTGCTGCAATCCCCAGTTCCAAGGCGAAGTGCCGCAACTGGGCTACTTCTCGATCGCGACGCCCAACAGGTTCCCCTTGTGGCTGGCGAGCTCTTCTCCGCATGCAGCAATTCCCAGGGATGCCCAAGTCACCAAACACCGCCGGTCACAAAATGGTGTCCGCGTGGACTGCAAAGATCAGCGCTCCGGCGCCAATCCTCCTTCTCGCGCGCTCGGGTTTTTTTTTTTTCCTCCCCTTAGCGCAATTTCAGCGGGCGGGGGGGTTGAGGGGGAGGCGGGGAAGTAATGGGCTTGCCACGCCAAATCCCCAGCCCCACGCGCTGCAAAGGGGAACGGGTGGTCTCTCTCTCCTCTCTCTCAAGGGGCAGAGCTGGCGCCGCTGCGGCAAGCGAGGCGGTTTCTTTCAAAGCTCTGCTGCAAAAGCACGCCGAGACCGAGGCGCGGGCGGGCGGGTGAGGGAGTGCGCCGCCACCGCTGCTTGCTACTGCAGGAGACCGCTCGGGCTTCTGCGGTAACGGCGGCGGCAGCGGCTTGCCGGAACCTTATGGTGCATTAAAAGCCCAGGCTCCTCCCATACAGTTCGGCTTTGGCCAACCGCGGCGGCGGCCCCGGGACTCTTCCCCCAAGCGCGGGAGCAGCTTTTTCTGCTGCAGTGGAGCTTCCGAGGACCACCCCTGAAGGGACCGGCTCGAAAGCGCGCCGAGCAAAGGTCGGGCAGAGGCGGCGAGGCGAGGCTGCTGTCGTTCTCACCACCACCGCTACCACTCCAGCACCGGAGACTTCCACGGCTCCCACGCGCGCGCGATCCCGCCTGGACAGTAGTGACGGTCACGTGGAAGGGCCGCCGTCGAAGCGGTCGTCGCCGCCGTCGGTCGTCTGATCTCCTGCTCTGAGGGACGGAGCGCGGGGCAATCCGAGACGCCTTCGGTTATGAGGGCTCGGTTTAGTCCTTGGGAAAGGGGCCGTGGCTCGGTGGTAGGGTCAGTGCTGGGTTAATTTAGAGACGGGTGCGGGCGGCGACTTGGCGAGAAAGTAGCTTTCTCTCTTCCCAGTGCTGCGCAAAATGTTTAGGATCCACTTAAACGCCTTTCTAACCGAGCTTTTTTCCCCTGCCGTAAAAGACCTTCAGGCAGTCGATGGTTGTGGAATCAGGAGATTTTTTAAATCTTGGGAAGTTGATCTGCCTAGTAGTAATTATCGCGCTTTCTTCTGAATATAAAATAAACCCACACGTCGTAATTTACTCATTAGAAACCTTTCCCTTTTCAAAAGTTGTGTCCATAAAAACTTAAAAGAGGAACTGCTTGGTAAAAGTCCTCTTCAGACTTCCTTTTCATATAGAAAGTTTAAGAGGTCGATCAACACATCTTCCATCTTGTCTTCCCTTGCTGTCCAACCTCTTGCCTGGACCATGAGTGGCCATGATTAGCAGCAGAAATTATCACTTGGAAGACATTTCTATCACTGGAATTAAATGTCAAAATGATTCTCGGACCCACATTAAGCTAATTTTCAAGACTGGATACCCAATAATATTTGCTGTGCAGTAAACAAGATAGTGTAACACAATATTCTGTTGGAAACAACTTCCAGATACCTCTATTCTTCACAAGGAAACTAGTCCTTGCAGTGACTCCCTTCACCCCCACATTTTCTCCTTAACCTCTACTTTGAAGAAAAAATTAATTGTAAATTTAATAAGCTTGCTCACAATATGATGTTTCATTTGGTCTTAATTACAGCATAATGTGCCTCTCTCTTTCCTTTTGAGGGAGAGGGTTCTTTTTCTAATGAACCATGTATGTCACCTTGTTCCTTAGATGAGAAGACGGATATAAAGGTAATAAATAAAAGGATGAATCAATGACCATAGCAACTACACAATCTCTGGTTTCCATATCCTGCAACGTGCGTCACCCTGAAAATGAGTAACATAAAGGGTTCTATCTATGGCATTTTTGTTTGGGTTGGTCTTGGCCTGGCTTTGTTGCATTTTTCATCATTCTTGGGTGTTGTTGCCAATTAACATGTTTCATTTCTCTAAAATGAAAACAGTATCAGTCTTAAGGAGACTGATTGTGTATTGTCTTCTGGCTGTTTATTACCAGCAAACTGCAGGGACTTGTCCAGGCAGTTGCCAGGAGTCAACACTGACTTGAAGGCACACACAAGAATACAAGCACACACAAGAATACAAGAATAACTGAAAGTACAACGTATGTTGATTATGTTAACAGTTGGTATTTCTTGACATCAGTGTGTTTGTGTATGTGCACACACGTATGTGTATCCAAAATGACCATTCGCTAATACATTTACAGCTATACTTGGTAGCAGTAACTAGCATTCTCATCACTACAGGTAGTCAATTTACAACAGGTTGCTTAATAATCATTTGCATTTATAATAATCATGGAATGGACGCTTTATGGCCTGGCTGTTGAAAACAGTCATATGACAGGTCAGGCGCGTGGCAACCAGTCATCTTTACCTCCAGCTGTGGTGTTCTACAGTAATGTGACCCATTGGAATGAATGGATTCACACGTACAATCAGGAGTGGGTTCTAATTTTTTTTACTACCAGTTCTGTGGGCGTGGCTTATTTTGTGTGTGGCTTGGTGGGGGGGTAATGTGACGGTGGGTGTGGCCAATTTTTTTTTTTTACTTTTAAAAGCACTTCTACAACCTTAAGAGATTGCAGGACAAACTGCTTTTAGAAGCCTCTGACGATCCCAGCTGAGCCACGCGATCATCAGAGGCTTTTTTTTTTTACTTTTAAAAGCATTTTTTTGGTCGAAGAGGTTGTAGAAAAAATGCTTTAAAAATTTTTTAAAAAGTCTCTGATGAGCTGGGCAAGGTAAGCGATCTGCGAACAGGCCGGGGACCGGTTCGAGGGCATGGCCAGCCAATGTTATTACCGGTTCTCCAAACTACTATGAATTTTTACTACCAGTTCTTGCGAACTGGGAGCAACCCACTACTGCATACAATGACCACATTTGCTTAATGACTGTGGCAAAAAGAGTCGTAAAATCGCTTCTAGTCACTTACAACCCAATTTCTGGTCTGAACTGCGATCATAAATCAAGGAGTACATGTACATACTTGGCCTCTATAAGGTTGCCTTTGAAGACAACTTGGAAACTGCAATCAATGCAAAATACATGATCCAGGCTGCTGACACAGAAAACCTGGACACTGACCCAAGCCCTCACTTAACAATAGTAAAGAGGGTGAAATTTCTGTCCCGATGCAGTTGAAAAATGGGATCACGTGACCACATTGCTTAACTATGGCAATCTCCATCACTGTTGTTAAGTGAGATTTTGAGTCGTTATGCAAATTTCAGGTGGTATGCAAGCAGGCAGGCACAGCATATGGCACAAGCAGAATAGGACTGGGGGGGTGAGTGGCCGCTGCTGGGCAGAGGAGGCTGAGAGTGATTTACTAGAGCAGTCATGGCGAAACTTTACTGGATAGAGTGCCCAAACCGGAACCAGCTGGCCGGTGCGGGCAGTTTTCAGGCCACTTTTTGGGCCATTTTCAGGCTGTTTTCCAAACCAAAAATAGTCCAAAAAACAGCCTGGTTTTTCATTGTTTTCAGACAGTTTTCCAGTGCTCTGGCACCCGCAGTGTGCATGTGTGCACCGGACACCAGAAGATCAGCTGGCGACAGTGCACATGCCAACAGATAGGGCTCTGCATGCCACCTCTGGCACACATGCCATAAGTTCACCATCACAGTACTAGAGCAAATAGCAACCTTTTCTGCTGGCCTCCCATTGACTTTGCTCGTGAGAAACTGTCAGGCAAGTTCACAAATGTTGATAAGGCAACCATAGGATGCTGTAGCCATCATAAGTGGAAGATGGTTGCCAAGCACCCAGACTGTGATCATGTAATACAGATGCTGTAGTGGCTGGAATTTAGTGGATTGGCTACAAGTTTTTTTTTTTTTGAGTGCTATTATAATTGAATGGCCACTGAACAAATGTTGTTAAGGGAGGACTACCTGCAGCCAACTTGAGGCTACTACACTGGTTCTTATGATATATGAGGGACCATCTGGTGAATGATTTCACCCAGATATCTAGAGATGGTATGTGAAAGGTTCTTCCAGGAAGGAAGACCGTATGAACCAAAAGACAGGCCTTCTTTGTAGCTCCATTGTATGTAGTAGCTGCATGAGATATACAGTAATTGGGGAGATACATTTAGCCATTGCCCTTCTGTTATTCTGAAAAGTCTTGTCTCAGAGGGAGTCCAGCTCATAATAGGTAATTGTGAATAATCATTGGTGCTTTATTCTAAAGGACAAGGAAAGAACATCATACAGCAATTAAACAACCAGGAAATCAATTGGGAAGAAAAACTGGTCTTGATAAAAAAAAAAAACAATAGTTGGTCACACACTTGACATGAAAGTACTGCTCTGCACACAAAAACAGTAATGTTGGGGCAGAATAGTGTTATGTATTAGAAAGAATTGTGAGACATTAGTCTGCTGTCTGCAAGAACTATATATGACAGTTCCTGGATGCTGATGACATCAACATGTACTAGATATACTGCTATAGCAACAGACAATAGGAAGAAATGATAATAGCAAAAATGCATAGTGTATATAAACTGCAGAGAAATTAAAGATATGATTCCTAAATGCACACAACTGGTTTGAATATATTCCTTGCTAGCCTACAGATTGGTCTGTTCAGGAAATGCAGTATTCTCACATTTTGAAAAGAAAACAATGATCAAAAGCACTTCAAATGAAGTCTACCTAATTAATATCTCTTCATTTCCTGGTGCAATTCTCAAGTGTCTCACGCTTTCAAAGAATTCTTTAGAAGTTTCAGAGATTGACTTGGGGGTTTCTGTATCACTACATGGTCTCCAACAACAAGTATGTTCTCTACTATTATATGTTCACCCCGAATAGAAATCACGACATCCTGAGATAGAATATACAAGAAGAGACTTTATTTGTCTTGAAGCAGTTGCCATCTGACAGCAGGAATTCTCAATATGCTATAAGCTGCCCCCTCAAAGTAGGGCATGAACCAACATAAACATTCCTTAGGAAGATGAAAGTAATAGTACACACACAATTCCCTTGTGTATAATCTCACACTACAATCAGAAATTTCACTTGCATCTTCTGGCATGCCAGGATAACAATATTGGAAACCAAAAAAGGCCAGTCTCTTTTTTTGTTGAATCTGCATCTGGAGAAACAGTACATATATCACTGAAAATGTCCTGTTTAATACCTACTTTCCTTGGATGCACTTTTGTAAAATCAGGGAAGGAACTGTATTTTTATTATTTGTTTCCCAATTCTTGTATGCTGTCCATTTTATCAGACAATAATGCCTTGGTACATTTCCTATTAACAAAACCATCACAAAATAAAAAGCCATATATTTTAAAAGTTAAAAATTGGACATAGCAGCCACTACTTCTTCAACCTACCTGCAAAAGACTTGAAAAAGGGATGATCCTCCCCGCTATGGCCATCCTTTATTTCAGTCCTTTCCTCAGATTGCATTCTTAGTTGTAGTAGGCAATAATAGGCACAAGGCCAACACAATGCAGTACTCATCTCATTTTAATGGTTACTAAGTGGGTAGCTGGTCTGCTAAATGTCCCTACTTCCATTCACGCCAACTGTACATGTGCCAAAGAACCAGATGCACATTCTAAAAAAATAACTTCTATGGCTGGGTATTTGGACAATCACTGTCAGCCAAAATAAATTCAAAAATCTATGCCCAAACCTGAATTCTCATGATATTTTAACGAGATCTGGAATGCAGCACTTAATATTTTCATCTTAAACTGCAGTATATTACAGGTTTAGTTGCATTGTCAGAACAATGGTTATTGTGTTGTTTTAAATATCCATCTTAGCAACCTCCCACTGAAAAAAAATGCTATATGATAGATGATAGACAGACAGACAAACGGGTGGGTGGGTAGGAGGGGGGAAAGAATCACATAGGAGTAGCATGTGGTTGGTATTATATGAGTACATGAATCAGAAAGCAGTAGCTTTCAGATAAATCTTAAGTTCCTAGGAGAATAACCTTTCCTTATTTATATTTAAAGACATTCTGTTCGATCTATCATCTATCTATCTATCTATCTATCTATCTATCTATCTATCTATCTATCTATCTATCTATCTATCTCACAACTTCTGTAACCTTGGGAGCTCTGCACTGCACTTAAGAATGTACAAGCTTAATCTATTTTGTGTCTTTAAAAATCCAAAAAGGTCCCAAAAGGATAGCTGGACATGTATAGTTCCAGAGCAACACTTTTGCATCCTGATATAAAATGACATAAGAAATTAAACAAATGATACCATTGTCATAATTCTTTCAATTGTATTGGTTTGTCTTGACCCACACTAGGGCTCCTAGAACTTGTTTTATAAAATATAAATGCTATATATCCAAAATAAGGTCAGAAAAGCTAGACTTTCTGGAACAAAGTGCTATAACTCCCTACCGTCCAATCTTATATTTAAAAAGCTGGTAAAAAATATACCTTGTATCATAATCATTCAAGGATTGTGTCACAAAACCATAATCAGACTAAACAAGTTTTATATATGCCTACTTTGTTATGCTAACAGTATTGTCTTCACTTTTAAGATCGACATTTTTGTTAAATTAAGTATTTTTGCAGCCTACGTCTCATAATAAGGGACCAAAGAGATAGCTAATAAACAGGTTAGAGCAGGGGTGTCAAACTCAATTTCATTGAGGGCTGCATCAGGATTGTGTTTGACCTCGAGGGGCTGGGGTGGGTGTGGCCAGCTCAACATCACTCATGTTGGGGGTGCCTGTGGCGGCCTGAGCGCTCTGCCAGGGAAAAAGGGCTTCCAAGCTCCATTTTCAGCTGTGATGGCCTCCTGCAACCCTCTGCCAACAAAAATGGAGCTCCATTTTTGCTGGCAAAGGCACCACAGGCCAGTCTTCACTGATTCCAGGGCAGCCCCACAGGCCAAAACTAAGAACCAGATCTGCCCCCCCCCCCGGGGCCTTGAGTTTGACACCCCTGGGTTAAAAGAATCTACAGAGGCAATACTCCTAAGAATTCTATGTATGGAAACTAGAGTTTCTGAGGGCAGAGATGTCAGTTTGGTTAACAATCAATAGTCACCTAGTCTACAGGCTAGACAGGAAAATAATTCCATTAAATAAGGGAGGAATAGGAAAAAATAGTATCCACAGTAAACTGCACTTAGTAAAAATGGAACTGCATCTTGATGTTGCAACGGCTTTGTCAGAGCTCTATTGGAAGATATAAATTAGCTGGTTTTTCAATAGTAGACTTTACCTTGTTTGTTCACAAGAAGTAGTGATTACAGTATTCACTGAAAGGCCTTTTTTCCTGTTAGGGCCTCTATTTATCAATGCTTTTTTGGAGTTAATCCTGAGGAAGAGAGTTGTATATTGTTCACAGATCATTTTCATAGTCCCTTGTCTATATATCTCCAGATGATAACTATCATCCAAGGATGGTGAGTAGGTCAATGAGATGCAGTTTCTTCCATAGACTTGTCCAATTTAGTGTCTCTGAACTCCAGGTTTCCTTCGCAGATTTCTACTTTGAGGCCTGCAAGGACTACTTAAAATCTTGTCATTTCTATACCATCCGGCAATTTTCAGGTACCAGAGATGAAAATTGTGCAATTCAGTCTCCATTTTATAGTATCTACGGTTAGCAGTGATAGTGCCAACTATGAGTTTGACTCCATTGGCTATTTGATGAACCTTGTGGTAGAAATTGATGTTCCCCTAATCACAAAATGATTAATAATTATTCATGAGAGGGTATGTATATTTACTTCAATAGATGGTGAGCATTTTCACCTTCAGTACAAAGCTGTCTGCTTATTTATCTGTAACACTTACTGTATATGGCCACTTATCTATGGTATCCATCAAACACTGCACAGTAAATATAGTAATAACATAACAATCCATTAAAAGTGAAAAATAAACCAAATTGAGGCCCATTTAAAAATCTTCATTCCTACGTAATAACTGATTATTCCATTGTTTTTCATTATTCTTAAATTGAGGGTGGGGAGAAGCCTCTTGAGATTTTGATGAAATCAGAATTGTGCAAATCCCATATAAAGTATTTGCTTGGGTCATAAATTGGGTCTGAAGTCATTAAAAAGATATTGAACCAAAGACAATCTGAGTTTTGTGACTTTGGGAACAGGGAAAAGACGACGAGGTGCACATTCATGTTGGAAACAAAGAACATTAACTATATTTTGTTCAGCTATTTAGATTGGTAACTAGAGTTGCCAGCCTAATTTCATTTTGTTGCTGCTTCTCTCTTCAGGGAATTACTGCAGTACATTTTCCAATGTAAATTGCCATAGTTTCTTTACTGGGACTTGAGAGACACTAGCTGAGACAATCAACTAGTATTTCTATTCTTTATAGTAAATTAAAGTATGGCATTTTTTAATTAGAGGAATGTTGAAGCTGAAGGTGTTTCAGTTTTTGAGCAGAGGCTATAGCATTTTTCTTCTATGTTGAACTAAATAGAATTTTTTAAAATCCATTTAGTACTATTATTGTACACATATTCCCTGCAGATAATTCCCTAAATAAATATATATCACTCTACTGATTCTCTTTCTTTAGAACTGATTTGTCCGAAATGGCTACGTTTGTGATATTCTATTCCATCTTCAAGAAGAACTTTGGATAACTGTAGAAGCTGCCCTGTGGGAATACATTTTCAAATTATACCTTGCTCTGGTCAAAATCTAGAAAGATTTCTTTATTTCCATCTTCTCAACAATATTCCTCAGAATATTCCTTTTATACACAAAATTCAGGGGTGCCTTCTGAAGAGAGAGTTAAAAAGGGAGATTTCCCGTAGAAATGGAGCATGGCTGCCATCTTGATGCTTTTGATCCCATTCCTCCCCCTTGCATGGATATCCTTGCCGTCCAGAAACACAGTAATATGTGAGAGGCTGCCTGCTCTATAGATTATCTGTGAATTACTGAACCTGAAGGGCAGCATAGCTGGAAAACTACAGGTCTAATAGAACATTTTGATTTATCTTTACTGCTTGTAAAGGGTTACCTGTAATAAAAGCAGATATAAACTATTTTCCTGTCTATTTAGAGAAGCAGAGCGCTGGCTTTTATTTCAAAACTATGTATCCCATGTTAATGAAAAAACTTTGCTTAAAGAAAACTATGTTTTGAACTGGTGCCTTACATCATCTTAACACTTTATTATTTTAGCCCTGCTCTTGTAGGAGAATGTATTAAATATTTAAAGTCACTGAATGCAGTAGAATTCAGTGGAAGTGACAATTTTTTATCCATATGCTGGTAAGATCTCTAAAGCAAAAGATGTCCTCCCAGAATTTTTTATTTGTACTATTTACCAGCATATCATGTATAATTGACTCCTGAGCTGCCTGGATAAGGAAATGAACCAGGATTCTCTGAAGGCCACAGGAATGTCAGCCTAATTTTATATTCCAGTCTTTTTTCTTTAGCCTGAATACTGAATCAATTTATAACAGGAGCAACCCAAGAGATTAATTTATCAAAACTGTTTTCAAAAGGAATTTTCATCAGTAGCACATTGTCCTTAAGTTTTCATAGGGGCTTTTTTTATATTGTCTTTCAAATAAGTTTTGCAAGTATGTCTTACATGGAATTTTATCCCTCTGGCCACAGCACGGTCCCCTCCCACTGTTCCTTCCTTTCATTATTCATGATAACCTCCAAGAAAAAAAAGATTTTTCATTTAAGCAATTGCTAAAAACTCATCAGCATGTGAACATCAGGCCACAAGACCGTTGGGAATTTAAATTCAGATATTTTCTTTATTTATTGCATACTCTTTGAAGTATATTATTATACAGAACCAGTGCTGATGGGAAATACTTCTTAGAAGTGCCATTCTTGCTGTTATCACAAGCAAAACAATGGTTGGAAGGAGTCAATCTTGCCAGTGAAATTCATGTTTCACAGTGGTGTTATACAGCTGGCATATATCCTAAATAATGTAAGATCCGTCTAGATTTTATTTTAATGCAAGAATTTGCAGTTAGTACAGAACACCAACTAGATGAACTTAACTTCATCTATAGAAATGAAATAATATTTTCTAAACACTTATATGATGGTATGCTATTTCTGGAAAAAAAATTAGTAAATATTCTGAAAGGTGAATTGATTATGGAAAATGACTGCATGACAGATAAGTCTTTATTTGCATAATGATCTATGGCAATTGTGAAGAATATATATTTTTTCCTTAGACCATTTTATATTTTCTACAAATGTTTAAGAATTGTTCCAGCAACAGAACAATATTTGTAATATTGGAGAGTCTTTAAAGTTGCAAATATTGTTCCATCCCTCCAAGAGAAAGGGCATTTTAGAGTCATCTCCTTCTATATTTCATAGAGAGGACTTTGGTTTAAAAAAAAGGTTCTAAATGTTTGTATTGTATATATCTGACTCCTGCAGTCACTTAACTATAAGATCATCCTAAACCAGGGATAGGCAACTGTGACAACTTTATGACTTGTAGACTTCGACTCCAGAATTCCTCCCAGGAGACTGGCTTAGGAATTCTGGGAGTCCACAGGTCATGAATTTGCCATTGTTGTCCATCTCTGTCCTAAACATTACTTGTGATAGAATCTTTAGGATACCAAATTATGTTCTAGCAATTTTGTAATAAACTGCATGTGTTAGTCTCATCATCAAATGGCATTGGAAATTGCCTAGTACTTGATCATGCCACTTTTGCACGCTTACTTCTAATTATCTGGATCATCTCAAATAATTATACCCACTTCAAGTCTGAAATCCAGACTGAACATCTCTAGACTCCTGCTTCTAATATCTGACACCTATTCATGTAAGTCGTGTAAGTTAAGCTTTAAATTCTTAAGCACCCTTTTGCGTAGATCATTACTAGAATGTGAGTAAGACTCAACTAGATTTCACATGTCCAGCAATTCCAGCATACAAATTCATGTGAGTCATCACCCATCTATTTAATAAGCAAATCAGAAGGTAGAGGCTATTGTCCAGATTTTCAGGAAGCTTCATTTACAGAAGCCCAGTTTGGTGTAGTGGTTAAGGCACAAGAATAGAAATTGGGAGATTGGGAGTTCTAGTTCCACTTTAGGCATGAAGTCAGCTGGGTGTCCATCAATCAGCCACTTTATCTTTTTAACTTTGTTATTGGTTTATCTAATTTAAAATACAAAGAAATATTCAAAAAAGTAATAGAGGGGGGAGGGAAAAGAAAAGAAAATATGTGTAAAAAGGGAAAAGGAAAGAAAAAGGCACCAACTAGATATAAAATATATCTAACCTTATTTCTGTTCTGAAATTGCTTCTGAATTTTGTGCTTGAAATGAAAAAAAAATGAAACTTTGATTTTGTTTTTTCTAATTAGATAGGTTTATTGTTATATAAATGGCTTGTACATACTATTGTGTAAAAGTAAAAAGTTGTGGTTGTAATATCTGCTTTCCATTGAGGACCTGTATACTGCATGAGTCAAAAAGAGGGCTGTGAAAATATCCTTCACATCCTGGACATAAATTGTTTCAACTTCTACCCTCAAAACGACGCTATAGGGCACTGCACACCAGAACAACTAGACACAAGGACAGTTTTTTCCCAAATGCCATCACTCTGCTTAACAATTAATTCCCACAACACTATCAAATAATTTACTAAGACAGTATTACTATTATTCTTCTCTTCCTTACTAGTATCTATCTCTTTCCACTTATTACTATAACCATGTTTCTTGTATCTTTCCATTTATATTGTTTTTTATTTCCTAGTACGATTTGATAGCTTATTAGTAACCTTGACTATCAATAAGTGTATCTTTTTATTCTTGATGAATGTATTTTATTCTCCTTATGTACACTGAGAGCATATACACTAAAGACAAATTCCTTGTGTGTCCAATCACACTTGGCCAATAAAGAATTCTATTCTGTTCTGTGTTGTTCTGTTCTGTTCTGTGTTGTTCTGTTCTGTTGTTCTGTTCTGTTCTGTTCTATTCTATTCTATTCTCTACTGTGCTAAAGAGAGTCGAAATTGGAGTTATAAGGAGCCTTGGTGGAGCAGCGGATTAAAGCACTGTTAAATACCACTTAGCTGACAGCTGCCTGCCTTGGTAGAGCAGCAGACTAAAGCACTGTTAAATACCACTTAGCTGACAGCTGCCTGCAATTACTGCGAGTTCGAATCTCACCAGGTTCAAGGTTGACTCAGCCTTTCATCCTTCTGAGGTAGGTAAAACGAGGACCCGGATTGTGGGGGCAATAAGCTGACTTTGTATAAAAAAGAACAGTTTAGGGGGGGGGGGCAAAAGCCCTACTAAGCAGGTATATACAAAAGTATCAAGGCTATTGCTTAACGCATTGTAAGCTGCCCTGAGTCTCTGGAGAACCAATAAATAATTTTTTTTTCTTAGACCCTAGGAAGCAGGCAATGGCCAACCACTTCTGAAATCTTGGCAAGAAAGTTGCAGGGATTAGCCCAGGCAGTTGCTAAGAGTTAAAACTAACTCGAAGGCAGATAGATAGGTAGGTAGGTAGGTAGGTAGATAGATAGATAATGAAAAATAAAATATATTTTCCACCTAAGCGAAGTATCATGCTTTGTAACATGAATCCCTTTGTTTATTCTGACTTGCAACCAATGCTTTTTCAATTTGTCATATTTTTTCTTATAGCCTTTAATTGTACAGGACAGTGTAGCAATGTGCAGAGTTCACCTTGACCCAATAAAGCTTTTATAGTTTTAAGGATTTATTAGGTTATACCGTCATCTCTCATTGAGAGATTTTGTAATACAAAAATTACTGGCATGGCAAGTCGTAAGTATCCTTCTGGAGGTTCCACCTCATAAACCCCAAGACAGAAATTTCACATGCTACAAAATTCATGTTTGATCACTGATGAAAGTCAGTCAGCACGTAAGCACAGCACACTGGATGTAATCCTATTTAGGATTAGATTGTCTTGACATCTGCAGGACCAAAAATTTAGTTATGTAATTTAATCTCAGTATCATCAGATTCTATCCCATATTTTATGTCAAAATAAATACTATGTGTTGAAGGGATCATCTAGTTTTCAGAACTAAGATTTAGCAACTTTAACAGTTGAGATAAATGAAATAATTGGAGATACACATTTTATTAGCATTATGAAACAACAAAATTTTACTTGGAGAATACATACTCCTTAAGGGTACAGAAATCTTAATTTTAATAAAGAAACAGACATATATCTTAAATTGTATTTTTGTTAATTTGTAAAATTGTACATAGATTATTTCTGTTAGAAAGGTAATCCTTCGAAGTTTTCATTATATCTTGATAATTTTATTTCAGTAGAATCCCAAGAAAAAGAAACAATTTTTCTTGGATGCTTGAGCAACAAATTTTATAATCTGAAGAACATTTTGCAAAAATTTACCAATCCATTTAAAAAATTCCTGCTAAAAACAGATAGCTGCTGAAATTTCTACTAAAGACAGATGGTCAATGCAATGGGTAATAAAGTTTGAACTTCATGTTTAGATATGATGATGATGATAGTTCTGCTGAATGGCGATTATAGAAGCACTAAACAGTAAACCTAGGCTAGGTTTTATAGTATATTAAATTATACAAGTGCTTAATATCCTCGCTTAATGTCTACTCATTCAGCAATTGTTCAAAGTTATAGCATGAAGGAAGGCTACTTACATTGGTTCCTCATAGTTGCAACTGTTGTATCATCCACAGTCATGTAATCACAATTTGAATGTTTTGTGATTGGATTGCAATTATAACGTTGCAGCATCCCAGAGTCATATATTTGCAAGTTCGCTGCCAACTTCCAACAAGCAGTCAAAAGCCAACAGGAGGTCCCAAATGATGATCACATGACCACAGGAGGCTATGGATATGTGAGATTTGGCAAGTGTTCTACATGGTTAGAACCTACAGGTTTAATCATTCTAAATTTTTCTATGTAAAAAAGGACAGTTTCTCATAATTGGGTATTAATCATAAGTTTAATTATTATATTTGCATTTTGTTGTTCTACCAGAAAAACTCATCCCAAAACAAAAATAACACTCAATGTTTGAAATAATTTTTGAGATAAATAGTACTGTACTTCTATACAAATTTGATAAACAAATAAATAAAACCATACATTAAAAATAAAATAACGTTTAATCAAATGATCAATTTTACTCTAATCAACAGTCATGAAATGATCTAAAACTTAATCAAAAAGGGGAAACAACAATTTTCAAACTTCCATTAATTGCTGTCATCTTTTAAGACAACAAAAACTTTAACCATTGAACAAGATATATGATTTCATATCAGAGAAAAGGAGGTTTGTATAACAATTAGCCATTATTCCTAGGTATTGATGTAGCAAGTTGGAACTAATGAAAATAGAACTTATAATATAGTATCACATGATGAGCATTTTCTGTATCCCAGATCCAAAAGTGCAGGTGTGTTTGACTAGCAAAATGTTTATGTATATTTAAAATCTAAAATGTAACTCAGCAATTAACGTGTTACTTGTATTCCAAACCAACAATAATGTCAGTTCAGCAGCACGCAACTTCAATTACTTGTCAGCAACAAGTCCATAAAGGGTTTCCAGAGCTTTAAAGAAATATGTCTTGATTTAGCCTTGGTCAAAGAAACCAGCTTTATATTATTTCCTTTTGCTTCTAACAGTCTTGGTCTTTAATTCATTCAGATGTTGCCATAGGATTTGATCTCTCTTCACATTATTTTCCCATCTCAAACCACAGTCCTATGTTCTCCTTGCAAGATGCAGTTGTTGGCAATCTCTCATCCTCTTCTTTTCTGGAGAGTTTCTGTAGGAACATTCTACTCACTAGTCCATTTGGAGATGTGTTGAATTCGCCATTCCTCACCTGGCAATCCACCTTTGAGAAGTAGTAAGTTGAAACATCCAGCCTACATAAGTTATTCAAGTTAAATATTAAACTATAGTAGAATTCTATGCCAATTATATTGTTGTAGTTTGCACACAGTGCAAAAGGTGAGAACAACAGAATGACAGGTACATCCTCCTCCTACCTATATAACGGAATATAAATAAATAAGGATTTCTTTTATTCTAGTTCTAGTCAATTAAATGACACTCTCTTGACCAGAATACATAAAAGATACATTTCAGTGCATTAGTACCTACAAGGGATGGGTTCTACTTACCTTTACTACCAGTTCACAATGGGATCACATGCGTGTGCTCTCTTCGCTCACGCACGCAACTTGCTTCTGCATATGCACAGAAGCTTGTGCACATGCGCAGAAACTTCTGTACATACACAGATCGCTTCTGATGACATCAGGGTCAGTGGGCAAAGCCTCCCGCTGGTTTTACTACCGGTTCTATAGAACCGGTCTGAACTGGGGCAACCCACCACTGCTACAAGGATATTATCTGAAAAAGGGTCAAAATAATTATGTGTTCTAAGTATTATTTATGAATGAACATAAACATTTTTTCTTTCCTTTTTTGAAGAGTGGAATTTCTGCTACTAAACTATTATACTTTTATCTTTCCTATCATAAGTATACATACATACATACATACATACATACATACATACATACATACATACATACATACATTCTGAAAACATGCAATCTGATTTTGTGAATGTCATTACCAAAGATAAATTTCATTTCCAGCTTTCCAAAGACATTAGAAAAGTATATCCCAGGGTAATGGAGGCTAGTGGCATGATTGATTTCCAGTGAATTTTCCAGCATCACTTAACTCTATATAAAACCAGGCATTAGGTTAGCAAAATTAGTAAGTCAAATCACATAAAAGGTTAGAAAAGAAGTATTTTATGGATAAGAAGATGATGGAAGTCACAACCTTCAAACAGACTAAGTAAAAGATTATTTCGCTGAATGCAGAATAGGCACAGATTTCATCTCCCTAGGTTCTCTACATGATAAATAGAACAATATACTATAGCCACAAGTTGCCTATGATAAATGGTGTCTAGTTAAAGTTCAAAGTTTTTTCAGTATTCAGTGAATACCTCACCTTAACCTTGGAGATTTTTTGCCAAACTTATGTCTATTACACTCATCTTTTTTCTATAATATTTTGCATATGCATCTCTTTATTTGCATTCTTCTATTCCAGTATGCATGATGTACCCAATCAAATTACATACTTCACACCAATCCTGAATAGATTTTCTATTTAAACTTCCAAGTTTCAGCACATATCTTTCTCCCTAGCTAGCCAACAACTTTGCTTTTTGATTCAACTTCACTTGCTTCACAATCAATATTCTTTTAAAACACATCAAAATCAAAACATTTATAAAGGTTATTTTGACTCTCTTATTCTTTACTGTTTTAATTTTAAGTTTGGAATACTAAGGAGTTTCTTTATAGCAATTATTTATTCATAGTGCATATTATGATTTACTCTGTAGTCACCTCATGAAGTCAGTGGTGTTTATGAACATTATTTTTAAGTAAGAGTTAGATGTACTAAACATTAAATTCTTAATTTCAAGGAAGAAAGGTATTGTCCTGATCAAATATCTCAGTTTGGATGCACTTAACACAATTTGAATTCCTAATTAGAATTACCTTAGTTGAAAGTGTCAAAATATTGCTTCAGTTTTGGAATGCCTGAACTGTCATGATTTTCTTTACATTCAGTGCTGAGTCTGACTAATATGTCTCTATATTATAAACTAGCAGGTAAAGTAATCTGTGAGGGAAAGTAAATTGGCACTGGGTTTGGAGAAAGGAAAAACGAATGGAAAAGGAATCCTAGGGAGGAGGTGGTTCAGAAAGAGCCAGTCCTGGAAAAACAGCATACGAATGAAACACAATCCCATCCTGATTTTGCTTGCTGAAAGATGTAGCAGAGACAAACTATGACAAGTTTTCAAGAACCTGTTATTAAAGCTTGCATCAATAAAGAACATTCCTGAAATAACTGTTGCTCCTTTTTTTTATCTTGCCTACTTTGAAGGGCTGATATTTTTTTAAAAATGGTGCAAAGGAGGAAATTTACACTTTCTCTTTTCTCTGATTATATACTCTATTCAACTCCCCAAAATTCAAACTGAAACATACTCAAAGTCAATATACCGCCACCAAACAGCTTAATTTGATTTGTGTCCTAGCGGTCATTTTATTTTTCCAACACAATCCAACAGAAAAGGCCCCTACCCACCCTCCCCCATGCTTTCAGCTCATCCTCATCATTAACAAAAGGTTAATCAAACTTGAAAGCATGATGTGCATTTCTGTTGCCTGAATCAGCTAAATTTATTTAACACATAAATCATTGTTTTATAGCAAGAAAGTGCAAGTGTTGTATATTGTTAATATTTTGTATACATTCTCCCATCCATCCATCCATCCATCCATCCATCCATCCATCCATCCATCTATCTATCTATCCAGTACTTCAGGGAAAATATTCAGTATTCACTACTTCATGATAGAAACAACTGTGTCCTGCGTTGCATTATTTTATTGTATTATTTTATTTATACTGTATATCAGTGATTATTAGAGTCACATAAAGTATTGCTAGACAGTATGGTTTGATTTATTGAAGCCCAAGCTAGAAACAAATATCACATTTGATTTGATACCAACGGTGTCCTGCTACCAAATATTTAAAATGGCAATTATAGCTGTGCAATTGAAGTCATATCGCTTGTATGTGTGTACATTGTTCACGCATTTGCAAAAGGGCTGAGGTTCCAGTTGTGCTATCACAGTTTGACCCCTCCCCTCCCCAGATGCCTCTGATCTATACTTTCCCTACAGATAAATTTGATGTAGCATTGAGATAAGAGACTTAGCCTTGGATGTACTTTGCCTGCTTTCCTTTGATCATGGAATGGGAGAAATCTCCAAGATTATAAAGTTTTTAAGTACTTGGAAATGAGAGGACAATCTTGCCTCGTTCCACTTAATTCCTTTTAGGTACACTTGTGTAAACACATGAAATCAGGCGTGTCCAAACTGTGGTCCGCGGGTCACACAGCCCCACAAGATTGTATTTCCAACACTATGATCTACACACATTAACAATATTATATATTTTATACGTGGCCCAAGATAATTCCTCTTCACTCAACACTGCCCACACAAGGCAAAAGGCTGGGCATCCATGTACTAAATGGTTCTAAACAATCTAGGCATAAAAGAAAAATGATCTCATAAAACTCTCACAATGATCTTTCACACTAATCAATCAGCATAAATCAAGCACATATATCCAGTTATAAGAAAGGAAAAACAAAGATTGACAGATAACATAGTGAGATGCACAGTTTTAAGTTGACCTAGCTAAATATAGTTCCAGAGTTTCTCAGGCTTTTATGCTGGGTGACTGATTTTCAATGCCATCCGTGTGGGCTGTGATTGGATTAGGATTTCATGACTTTTGCAGTGACCAAGAACCTTCCCAGATAATCTCTCACCTGACAATCATCCTTTTATCCAAGTCAGCAGGAACCCTATGCCAAATGACAGCACACACTGTAGAATCAAAAAGAGATTTGATTCCTACATCATAGGAAACCAAGGTTTGCTTAGTTGCTTCACATCTCTTTCTAGGAGTTTTAAGAGGTATGCAATATCTAAATATATTGAGTAAACAAACAAATACTCTGAGCTAGAAATCATGGATTATAAACTGTGATAGTAGGGATTTATGCTATATGGTAAATGAAAATAAGTTTTGTTCAGAAGTTTTATTATACTACTATATGATAGCGATTACAAGAATACAGATAGTCCCTGATTTTCAACAGTTCATTTAGCAACTGTTCGAAGTTATAACAGCACTGAAAAAAGTAACTTATGACCATTTTTCACACTTGCCACCATTGCAGCATCTTCATCATCACATGATTAAAACCCAGATGCTTGGCAACTGGCTCATATTTATGACGGTTGCAGTGTCCTGGGGTTGTGTGATCTCTTTTTGCAACCTCCTGACAAGCAAGGTCAATGGGGAAGCCAGATTCACTTAACAACCGGGTTACTAACTTAACAACTGCAGTGATTCACTTAACAACTATGGCAAGAAAGGTCATAAAATGAGGCAAAACTCATTTAACAACTGTTTCCCTTAACAACTTAGAAATTTTGAGCCCAATTGTGTTCATAGGTTGAGGAGTACCTGTACTTTTTCACTAACTACAATCATGACAGATATTTGGTTCCAAATTAGGCCTTAGGAGTGAATCAGAGTTTGAAGCAAACTCTGAAGTCAGAGTTGTAAAGAACACAATTAAATTCTGACAGTTCGGATGGATTGATGAGATGAGTGAAAGTCATATTCACAATGATGCCCACTTGGGTGAAGTCACTGAAAATACACAATTTCATACAGAAAATTAGAGTTCAAATTTTATGCCAGACATGCATTAATATTTTAAGTAAATACTTTTTTCCCAGCCTCATTTCCCCATCTTTGAAATGGGGATAATGATAAATGCATTTCATTTATGTCATAATAAAATCAGATAAAACTGGCAAAGCAAAGATAACTACCTTCCAGAATGAGCACAGAGTAATATTTATAACATTCTTAAATAGGCATCATAAAATTCTAAATATACACTGTCCATCAGGAACATAAACTACAGGGAATAATAATATAATCACAGAATTATAAAACATATAACAAGAACTCTATATAAATGACAATAAGGATTTGCAATTATTAAGAAAAGCATGCAAGGCCATTAGAGAGACCAATTCTCTCTGTGTGTCTCTCTCTTTCTTTCTCTCTCTCACATCATAATCTTATTCCATTCATGTTCTTTGTTAAATTATATTTTAATTTTTCACCACTTGATTGCTATAATAAAAGATCATATTTGCCATTCAGCCTTATGCCATTTTCTATTTAAATTAAACTGAAATACACAAGGGCTATTCAGCCTCCTAAATGACTAAAGATTTGAATCCAGTTCCTCCCAAAGCAACTCAACATTCTTTTAAATGACTAGCTCAACCATCTCCCAGATGTTTCAGCATGATACATCCCCCAAATTCAAATATCTACCTAATAAGCAATGATGCCTAGCAAAATGATAGTGTACCTGCTAAATTATTACATATACTAATTACATAGATTATATTCATTTCCTGCTACTGACTGGTATGCAGCATCCTTACTAATTAAAAGAATGGAATATTTTCAGAGGATCAAATAACATTTTAATACCTTTTAGAAAGAAGGCTGCAAACCCTTGTCACATACACATCCCTGCATCAGAATAGTAATTCGTTTAGCTACTTACATTGTAAATAGGATTTGCAATTTGCAAAGCTCAAAGCCATATGCTAGTGTGCCAGTACATCTCAATGGCTGAAACGTAAATTTCATAGCATAAGCTTATCTTCTGTTTTAAACTGCCCATTCTAAGCACTTCCACAAATGAGACATTCTGTTTTCTCTATTTATATGCCTATGCTCTATTTATACAGTATCCAAGGGGACTAACCCTTGATAGTGTAGAATAAATTACTTTGTTCAGGCTTTTTTTTTAAAAAAAAGTAAACCTCAGAACTGGAACATTTTTCTACTATTATACCATCACATCACTAACCTGACCCCTTTTAGAGTAATGCTGTTTATAAGTGCACAACTAGGCAAATGTATGTGGCAGTTTGCATGATATAAAAGCTGGCTTCTAGTTCTTGTTCTTAATTGCACACAACAAATAAATATGGAATATTAATACTTGGCTGAAGAGCCAACCTGTAAGAATACCACTATTGAAGCAAAAAGGCAAGTAGTAAAATTAACAGGGCACATTGTAGAATACATTTTTGATATCTTTCCTGGATATATTTTTAAATGGTTAAATTCTTCACTCAGAGGTGTGTTTAACTATGCCAAGCTAATCAAGCTGCTGGCTGAAATGATACCCTGTTTTCCCCAAAATAAGATATCCTCTGATAATAAGCCCAATCGGGCTTTTGAATGCAGGGCAATAAGGCCAAGTGCTTATTTCAGGTTCAAAAAAATATAAGACAGGTTCTTATTTTCAGGAAAACGGACGTTGTCTTACTGAATGTCCCTTTTCTGGGCGCTGCGACCACTATCCATAGCTGGGTTACTACCTCAGGTTTTGACAAAATTGAGTGAGAGCTAAATTTAAATTCTTCTTAGCCACACCCACAATCCCATAATCCTCCAGTCTGGAACAAAGGTGCCACAAATGCCTACAACAGGTAGTCAACGGTAATCACAAGAAACAAGGAAACTGACCCTCGTAGGGACGGAGGGAACCAGGGCAAGAAGTCACCAAACAAAAAAACAAGGGAGGGAATGGATAGTGGTTGCAGCACCCAGAAAAGGGATATTCAGGTAAGACAACGTCCATTTTCCTGAGCACTGCTCACACTATCCATAGCTGGGATATATCCAAGCTCAAACCCCTAGGGCGGGAGGCTGACTACCCCCAGAGTCCTGGTCCACATGAACACTCTGCAAAACACACTGACCAAAGGAGGCCTCTGCGGAGGCATAAGAGTCTACTTTGTAGTGGTGAATGAAAGGCGAAAACGACGACCATGTTGCCGCCCTGCAAATGTCCGCCACTGATGCTTGACTCGCCCAGGCCACAGAAGTGGCCGCACTATGAGTGGAATGTGGGAGAATCTTGTCAGGCAGTGGTCTGGCGTTCAGTTCATACGCCAAGGCAAATCAGGCCCTGATCCACCGGCCGACTGTAGAAGACAAAATCTTCTGGCCCATCAAGGGCGGATGGAAGGAGGCCAGGAGCGCCTGAGGATGCGGTCCAATGGATGCGGTCCAATGGATGTCTGATGGAGGGCACGACGCACATCAAGAGTATGCCAACGCTTCTCAAGAGGCGATGGGCAAAAATCTGGCAAGATGAGCTCCTGGGCCTGGTGAAACCAGGAGTTCACCTTGGGGGGTCAACTTGCAAAATGACTGTGCTTTCCCAAAAAATGCAAAGGCCCTTCCTAATGGACACAGCTGCAACTTCTGACACTCTCCTGGCGGAGGTGATAGCCAGGAGGAAGGCCACTTTAAAGGACAAATATTTGAGCATAACCGACCCCAAAGGCTCAAAGGGTGGAGACGTAAGAGCCTGCAACACAAGAGAAAGGTCCCAGGATGAGAAATGGTGCACAGTAGGCGGGTGCAGATTTGTGGCACCATGCAGGAAGCCTCTGATACACGATCAGAGGTACACACGATATCACAGTGGTAGTGGTAGGGGTAGGGTACACACGATATCACAGTGGACAAGGCTGCTGTATGGTGGCATAACATAGAGGGGGTCAAACCCTTGACTAGCCCAGCCTGGAAGAACTCAAGAATGTCTTGAACTGTCACAGAAATGGGGTCCATGTGGTGACAGGAACACCAGTCGCAGAATGCTCTCCACGAGACTTCGTAGATCTGCGAGGTGGAAGGACATCTGGCGGCTTGGATAGTTCCAATATCTTTATCCAATAAGTTGTCTCTCTTCAAAATGACCCGTTCAAATGCCAGACAGCCAACTGGAGCCACTATCAAAACCTGAGGAAGTAACCCAGCTATGGATAGTGGGAGCAGCGCTCAGGAAAACACATTATTATTATAGGAGGAATGTACATGATTTTTGGATATATTTTAATCAACTCTCTAAACTAATGTTCAAAGGAGCAAAAATAGTTTAGTAAGAATTTTACTTATTTTCTTGTCTAGTTACCTAAATGGGAAAGTTTCATTTTTTCTTCCATCTTGTAAACTTTCTAAATGCATTTATCTTAAATTCCTTCTTTTTAAATTTGCATTTGGCAAACTATTTCGCAACATCATTTTCTATTATTTTCTGTTTCTTAAGAGCCTATTGTGACAGTAATGGGTTGCTAATTTTTTAAAACTTATTTCAGATTTTTATATGCTAATATATACTGTTGACTAAAATGTATGAAAAGTAATACTGAAATACATTAAAAGTATTCCTACGAAATCTCAGATTTTAGATTTTATTTAGCCCGCGAAGGGCATTTTAGTCCATCAGGATTTTATGTAAGGGATGAGTGGAATGAAAGGAACATGATAAAGTTTGACCTTATAGGCAGCAGATGTGGTTGGCTTTATAAGCCAAGTAAGCTGAGCAGGATAAAAAAAAAAAAGAGGTTAAGGAAATGGAAAAAACGTTTAAAGAATGTATCATATTCAGTCAAAGATTTGCTAAGGGTCTGGAGTCAGCACAAGCCATCCAGATTTACTCAACAGGGAGAAAAGGGCATATAAATTCAATAAATAATGACAGATGCCTGAAATTTTGATAACTTTGAAAATAAAAGATATAATCTTTGAAAACAAGCTAGGATGTCTTCTTTAAATTGCAAGGCAATTTAAAGAATTTGAAAAAAGTGTTTTGGTAAACTGTAGAGAAAACAAAGAATTGTCTTTAAGTAAAAAAGATTAAACTGAAAACAAAAAAGAGGTAACCCCAAAGAACTGTGCTAATGGAGAAGTGGTGTGGAAAGACAAAATATATGAGAGTTTGAAAAGAGCATTATTTGAAATGGTCAGAACAAAAAAACAAGATGGGGAATGCTGTATCATAGTGTAAATTCTACCTCTTTTGTACATATATGTGTAACATTTATGGAATTTAAGGAGTACAAATAGCTTTTCCAAAATATCAGGAAAAGAAAAGATCAATAATGCCCAGAAAAACACACACAAAAAATTATTGTCATGTTTCTGCTGGGGAAAAGGGGCCATGTTTACTAATGAATCTAATCTAGCTTTAGTTCCCTAAAAGTTGACAAGTCAAGGGGCCCAGGGACAAGATAATTTAAAAGAAGAGTCTAAGAGCAAGACAACTAGCTTTAAAAAAGGGAGCTCTAATCACGGATCATAAGTGACATTTCAAGGATGTGTCAAAATTATGCATTTCTGGATAGAGTAGAGTGCATTTTTATGAAAGCTAAATTACCTATCAATGTGAGACATTTTTAGAGAAAGTATATAACTCAATAGTTACAGTCCATTGGTGATTTACTTGAAACAGAGACAGCCTGAGAATAAGTGTCTTCTTAAAGTTCTTAAATTACATCATGTTGTAAATAGGATTAAAAAGTATAAGGTTCTATCTGTTATACACTTGATGATTGTACATTCTAGTGCTTGTATATGTGAATCAACATGACCTATCTCTGGCACAAATATGTTCAAATTTATGATAGGAAGAACATCACTTAACTAAATGACTTTAGCTGAATGGCATTGCCATACTCAATACCCATGGAGAAAAGCTTATACCTACTAGTCAGAAGATAGAACCTGAAAGCACAGAAGGAACCTCCCCCGCTCCCCACAAATACTGTAGAGAAAAGCCAGTTAAGGTAATTGCTATAGGGCCATGTATGATATCAGATACATTTTGGGGAGCATCCATACAAAGGACCATAGTAATTTTAAAGATTCAGCAATTGTAACAGGATCAGGTGGATTGGTTGTCTTCCTACAATATACTATATTCAATATGAGAACAGAAGTGTGAGTTTAGACTTTAAACAAAAGAACATTAATACACACACACACACACACACACACACCTTATAGAAATAGCACTTAGACTTATATAATTACCCATGGTGCTTTATAGCAACAGTCCCAAACTTTTTGGCTTGGCAGCCCAGCAAGGGGGAAGAGGGGATAGTTCCTTGCGAGTGGCAGGTAGCTGGTGCCAGCTGCTCGCGTGAAGGGAGCTTTGCATGAGAGCACAAGACAACCATTATTTGTGCAAGGGAAATTTCATATGTGAGAACAAGTGGGTGCCACTTGCACAAGAGGAGCTTCATACGTAAGCGCTAACAGCTGCCACTCATATGAGGGCAAGTGACTGCTGTGCAAGGGCAAGTCATCAATGCTCGCATGAGGGGAAGTTTGCGCCCTTGCATGCACTCACCCAACCCCTGCATGGTCTGGTTCCAAACAGCCACGGCCCAAGGGTTGGGGACCCCTGTTTTATAGCACTCTTTAAGTTGTTCACAGAGTCAGCATATTGCCTCCAACAATACGAGTCCTCATTTTCCCTGAAGGATGGAAGGCTAATTCAGTCTTGAGACCTATCAAGATTGAACTCCAGGCTATAGGCAGAGTTTGCCTCCAGGTTATAGGCAGTATTGCAGTCTGCAATACTGCATTCTAACTACTGTGCCACCAGGACTCCTATATAATGGGCATATGGCTTGATTATTTGAAGGACCCATAATGCCTGTCACCCATAATGCCTCCTTGGCTGATTTGATTTTGTAGGATTGGAATGCTTCGGATTCCTTCAATTAAATAATGTGATCTCCCAGGACCCTGGAAGAGCCTACCCTCTGGAATGAGATTTCCCCTGAGATCCAGATGGCCTCAAATCTGCTGTTGTTGAGAAGTGCTGTGAAGACTTGGATCTTTGTCCAGGCCTTTGGCAAGAGAAAATAAGGCCCCTCACTTCATTATGCCTGCCATCTTTCTCCTTTATTTTTTATGTTTATTGTAATATCTTTGTTTGATTGTCATATATAGCTTTGGATCACTTTCCTCAATAAATAAATAACCAAGTATAATGTGTTGGACTAATCTGTTTCTCTATACCTACTGTGGTTTTAAGACCTGTGTAGAGAACAGATAACATTTCAGATCATATTTATTCAGAAATATTAAAATTCAAAAAGAACCAGTATATATTTTTGTACAATATACCCTGCTGAGTTCTGCAATACCTTCAAAACCATCTTTGAGTGTCTACTGTTTGTATTTTTAACTCTTTAGTTGTATGTCCTTTTCAAACGGATGCATTCAAGACACACTTTTAAGACCAAGATACAAATACAGATGTCAAAAGATGCCAATTTGTTTTATGAAATACCAGTTCATTTTGTAAAGTAACAAATTATAATAATTCTTTTCAACCTTATTGTAGTAACCTTCCATGTTAATGACTACAAAACAGATTGAATTAATCCGTCATTACATATACAACCCAAAGTGAAATTCAGTCCATTCTAATCATAGAGTATTACATATATGTTAATTAATAACCAGATTTCTAAAACAGTGGAGTGCTGGGAGTACAGCTCTATTTCTTGAAATTGCTAATATACATACTTCTAGAAACTTTCTGGTGCTGCTTCATTGCTTTTTTATTACCGTTATCTTGATGAACTAAGATATTCATTAGGCATATTCCCCAGAGACCTCTGATATCCATCACAATCCATTAAACCCTGGAGAAAATCTTTTCAATAAAAGCCCATTCCTGCAGAGAAGGAGCTAAGTTTTACCAAGTTCAACCAATGAGGCCATGTGATAAAGTTGACCCCAGCCATGACGTTCTCAAATTAGGTACAGACAGCTCTCGACTTACAACCACAATTGAGACTGGAACTTCTGCCGCTAAGTGATGTGGCCATTAAGTGAGTAACACCTGATTTTATGATCTTTTGTGCTGCACGTACTAAGGAAATCTAATTCCCCCATTGATTTTGCTTGTTGGAAGCCCCCCCACCTGCCCCAATCCCCAGGTAGATTGCAAATGACAATCATGTATGCCTACTGCCAAATGCCTGATCACATGATCACGGGGACACAGTGTGAGGATGAGTGGAAAGTCACTTTTTTCAGCATGGCCATAACTCCGAAAGGTTGTTAAACAAATGATTGTAAGGCAATGACCTTTGTTTGGATGCATGGATGTTTGTGCACTTATATTCAGAAAGGATTTTCTTGGATTTTGGAACTGACCATGAAGTTTTCCAGAATGAAGCTAAAGCCTCAACAGACAGAAGTCTATATAGGTATGTGTCCTTGCAGAATTAAGTGGCTAATACATAGGAATAATTTCAAGTTTCATATTGGTCATGACTATCTTTCATGCAAATCATTTATATTAAAAGGCAATTCTTGTGGCATTGCGTGCCAAAATTACTGTAGAGCTCCCATTCTGGCAGAATATGATTGCCTAGAGGCCATGTCTATTTTTGATTAGTACAATGTTTTGCCAGATTAAGAAGTGTTTCTGACACTTACAAAAAAAGATCATGTTAAACAAATTCCCCTCTATAAATAAGAGTTTACTGTGGCAGACCAACCTATCTCACAGGCTTTTACTGATGGGAAGAAAATTTTAAAAAAAAATGTAGTATGCCTTAACTACCTAAAAGTTAAAGGTGGGATGTAACTATAATAAATACATTTTAAAACATCTGACAATAAGATTCTATTTCATTTCAGAAATAAATTGTGAAAACTTTATTAACATACTAATTTATTTTTACTGTTAATACAGAGAGATAGTGCGAGAGAAAAATGAAGTAAAAATCTTCTAAAACGTATCTTTCAAGTACTACGTAAAATGGCAAACGGGTCTTACATATACAGTGTGTGTGTGTGCATACATGTCTTACATAATTAAATTATTAGCATTTAAATCAGTTTACTGAATTATTAGCATTTAAGTCAGTTTACTAAACAATAGGAAACAAATAAACTTGTAATCATGGCAGCTGGCTGTGTAATGCTTGTTCAATTATAGGAAAAGCTCTCCTACCACATTCATTGTAGGGAGGTATGACTAACTCCAGTTTGATCCTCATGATCATTCTAAATTAATATTCTGGGCAAATCTCAATTTGAAAATAGAAAAGCTATTTCTTTGTTGGAGGAACTGGGTGGAACATGCAGTATATACTTCAAAAGTATAAATTATTGATGCTTGTTATTTGAGGAACTGCAAAACTAAATAACATTTGCCAAAAAGTGCACAGTGGCAACATCATTTAAAATATCTCCCAATGTCTACAGTACATATTACCAGGTAACCGTAAGTGTTCAGAATCCTGTCTAATACAAGAGAATTTAACAAGGTCTTTATAAAAGAAGCTAATAATAATTACTATATTTGTAAACAGTTGATAACACACACTGAATCAGATGTTCAAGAACGTAGGGAATCAGGAACTGGAGTGTTTTGTTATGGAATGCCAATGAAATGCTATTTTAGTATCTCTATGTAACATTCCTAGAGATTATGATTAGACAGATTGCAAATGACAATCTCATGACACCAGAATGGTTCTACCATCATAGATACATGCAGATTTCCAAGTGCTTGAATTCTGATCATGTGGCCAAGAGGATACTGCAATGGTCATAAGTGCAAGGAGTGGTCATAAATTACTCTTTCCAGCGCCTTCATAATGTTTAGTGGTTATTAAACAAATATTCATAAGTTGAAGACTATCTGTAGTTATCTTGAAAGAGAATCCTTAGTCACTAACACAATTCCTTTAGGAAAGCTAAATCAAAGACCTGAGAATTTAGATAACTAGTGGCTTATCATCTTTGAAGCTTGGACAAAGAAGGGATACATTGCTAATCTTTAATGTTTTAAATGTTTTTTTTCAAGAGTTCAGAGGTCTTTCAAAATACAATTCATAAACCTGGTGCTTAATATGATATCAATCCCTATAACCCAGCCATACTGAAGCTGAAAAGTGTTAATTAATAACAGATACCACATCTTATTAGCATTTCTATCATAATTACTAAAATCACAAATCCATCTGTTATATAGTCCACAAACAAGACAAATGACTATGTTCTGTTAAACCGATTATCAAATGCCTCAGGGATGAAAATCTAATAGCCGCAACTAAATCAAGAATCAAGGAACAATCCTCTTAATTTGTATACATAGCAGATGTATATACCCAAAATATAGTTGGATGTATATTAACATTGTCAAATAATTCTATGGGACTACACAGCTAAACTGTGTATATAGAGTCCTGGTTCTTAGAAATGTAAATTATAATTACCAACAGTGTTTAGTGTTTAAGTGTTGTTTCCATTTTCCTCTTAATGGTTTTTTTTCCTTCTTTGAAATAGCTCCATAAAAACAAAACACATTTCATCTATTTTATTAAAACCTAGATGGTAATCTGGTTTGTTTAATCCAATTTGATAAATAACATTAACCACAGCATTCAAGATGATTTAAGAATTTTCAAGAACAGAATGAGAATTCTAAGATTTTATATATGGTCAATTCATGAAAGTCAAGGAAACACAATTAAATTTTTTATCATGCCACACGCTTACTGTAACGTGCACATAAAAAAACAAAACTACCGTAGTTGATAATCCAATTTAGATAAGTATATATGCTGATTAAATATTTAATCAATATTTATCTTAGCCTACCTCAAGGGTTTCAAATAATTTATAATGGGTACAGGGGAGTAAATATAACATTAGAGAGGGGAAAAGAAAAGTATGTTTTTGAAGAAGGCAGACTTCGTAATGATTTATATTAAAAATGATGTTACAAAATGCACATCATTTTGTAGGTGAAATGAATAGTTATTTTCTGTAGAAAATACTTGTATGCATTTTTACATTTTTATATATTTATCAATGGTTTGAATGGATGTAAATAAATAATATATTAGTGCTGCTGAACTTCCTGGTGAGAATGTAAATTCTAGTCACGATTTTGCTTCTTATAGTACCCATAACATCATATACTTTGAAAATTTGTTCTTACCGAGGGAAGCAATATACATTAGATGTTTCAAAGTAGTATTCAGGTAATTGTCTTACAACAGTTCATTTAGTGATTGTTCCAAGTTACAATGGCACTGAAAAAAGTGACTTATGACCATTTTTCATATTTATGACCATTGTAGCATCTCCACTGACACATGATCAAAATTCAGTTGCTTGGCAACCGACTCGTATTCATGATAGTTGCAGTGTCCCAGGGTCATATGATCCCCTTTTTGATTTTCTGACAAACAAAGCCAATGGGGAATCCAGATTCACTTAACAACCGTGTTACTAACTTAACATCTGCAGTGATTCACTTAACAACTGTGGCAAGCAAGGTCATAAAATAGGCAAAACTCACTTAACAAATGTCTCAGCCACAGAAATTTTGGCCTCAACTGTGGTCATAAATTAAGGGCTATCTGTACAAGTAGTCCTCGACTTCGAACAATTTGTTGTTCTAAAAAAGTCAAAAAAAGTGATTTATGACCATTCTTCACAGTTACGACCTTTGTAGCATCCCCATGATCACATGTGATCAGGATTCAGATGCTTTGCAACTGGTTCACATTTATGACCATTGCTGTGTCCCAAGGTCATGTGAATACCTTTTGCAACCTTGTGACAAATAAAGTCAATGGGAAAGCCAGATTCATTTAACAACCAAATTACTAACTTATCAACTGCAGTAATTCACTTAACAACTGAGGCAAGAAAGGTCGTAAAATGGTGCAAAATTCACATAACAAACATCTCACTTAACAACAGAAATTTTGGGCTCAATTGTGGTCATTAAGTCAAGGACTATTTATTTATTTTATTTATTTATCTATTAAATAAATAATACTGCCACTTATTCACCCATGGCGACTCAAGGCAGCTTACAGAATATAAAAACCACAATTTAAAAACAGTAAAACTAATAAAAAAATCAAATAAATTAATGTAATAAAATCACCCCCCACCTCCCGCCCCAGCCGATCACAAACCATTTAATGGGCTTCATCCCACTCTGGGTTCCCCAGGCCTGCTGGCAGAACCAGGTCTTCAGCGCCTTCCGGAAGAGAATTACCTGTACTTGGTGAACCATAGAGTGAGATTTGATGTAGAGCGTGATATGGTCCTACTTTATGTCTGAATAGTTAATATATATGCAGCTAGAGATGAAAAAGGTAAATGCAGATGACAAAAATTAATATGAAATGTTCCATAATAGAATGGTAGATATTTAGGATGCATTCTACTGTAGAGATTTGGAAATGCTAACATTGTTTCAAGTTTTTTCTAGAATATTAAAATTAGGAGGGCACCAAATTTTTTAAGATATCATTTTTTCCTTCTTACAATACTTTTAAGCCTAAAATCGTTTTGCAATTTCACTTTGCTAAACTGTATAAACTTGGGAAACTGTCTGCATAATTTGGCTATTGTTTTTTTTAATAATGCTTTAATGTTTCTTCCCTCCCACCATATTTTAAAACACAATAGATCGTTCACTGCCACTCTCCTAAACTAATTCATATTTCTTAATTAGCAAACACTGCATGATCTAAATAGAGAAGACAGAAATGCTGATGTGTGGCATCTCACAACCCTCAAGACTTTCAGTCTCAAGGACTACTGGATGTGCACAGCGGGTTTGTCAGGCCGACAGGATAAAGTGAAAGGTTTTAACCTGTAGCATAAGGCAGATACCAATCTATATGTATTGGGCTGACACTACAGCAGGATACGTAATTTGAAAATACATAGGCATCGCATATTTTCTAGAAATGGGCATTGATTTTGGATGAGCAATATGAATCTTTCAAAGCTCAGTCGAATTTCTAGAAGAAGTCAGAAAGTTGATAATTTGCCTTGAATTTTTTATTAAAAAAATCATGCCCACTTGACTCAGATCCTAGATATTTATCTATCCAAATGGTTTACCAAATGAATCCCATTTCTCAGATTAACAGATAGGTAATTCCACCAGTGAAGAGGAGCTTAAAAAACAGGACAAGAAATATTCAAAATACTCAAAATTCCCACCAAAACTCTTCAGAAGTAAATCGTCTACCATCAATTCTAAACCTTGAAAAGGTGACATTCTAGAATCAGAATGTGGTCAATTTGGATACATTAAATCACTTCTCGATTCTCCAAAATTCCCCTGATTATTTTCCTTCCCATTGTACCTAAGGTGAGAAGAAATTAGCCCTTTCAAAAAAAAAAATCAGAACTGTTAAAGATAAAATAATGTCTCTCCTCTCTCAACTACCTGACTTGTATAAGCAAGGAGAGCTTCAGAAGTGACTGAAAGAATTCACCATTCACTTTACAATTATGTAGTGAAAGATTTCTATCCCCTATCGAGAATCTGTTGCAACCAAATAAAGTATTAAAATCAAAACCATTTCACAGTCTCTTTATACTGCTGTGGTCTTCATCAAAGATTTACAGAAAATAAGCACAGGTTGTGCTTATAATTCTTAGCAAACAGATAGTTATGTCAAATACATTTTTATTTACAAAAAGAACAAATTTTTATTTACAAAAAGAATAATGATTAGGAAACATAGAACAGGGCCAGTTTTGAACAAGCTTACTATATACATATATTACATACATTAACAAACATACATACCTTAACTTAAAGCAGTGTTTGTCAATTTCAGCAACTTTAAGATGGATGGACTTCAATTCCCTGGCCAACTTCCACGTCCACAGACCTCAAAGTTACTGAGGTTAACAAACATTGACTTAAGAGTACAATGAGAATGAAAGCCAGCCTGCTTGGCAATCACTCTTCATAGCAACTGCTCAGATTTTTATGCATATGATCAGAAATAACATTTAATGAAATTTTTAAAAAGGCAGCCATTTTGGCTAGTTCGTTACTGGCAGCGTGTTCTTGGCACTCCTATTGGTCAGTTAAAAAAGCATTGATTGCTCATGTCTATGGAGATTCTCAGTCATCCAGGTCATGAAGAATCTTCTTGGATTTCAAAGAAAAACCAGAAAGTCCACTTGCCTCTTGCAAAAGGACATTGATTGTTCATGGTGTTACTTGCCTGTTCTCAGTATTTAGTAAACTGCGGGAGTGACGATAATCATAGGTCAACTTCACCACTGTTTTGTGAGATACTAGTAAGCGGAAACACTGTGGATAAAATGATGTGTGAATTTGGAGCAGAGGGCCTTTGAAAGGCCAATGGTAATTAGACCAACCTGCCGTAGTGTTGCTACAATAGGCAAAGATTTTAAAACAAGACAAAAGCAAAAGACCGGAGAACCTGTACAACCAGGGAGTTCCTCCTCATCTCTACATATATCCTGCAACAGCCAAGGTATGCTATGGATCGTTTAGGTAACTGAGAATTCATAATGATGCTCCAAAAGTAATAATCTGTTTTTATCAGTTGAATTATTTCTCAATTATTCCCTTGCTTTATGATTTTTGATTAAAATATTGGACCCTAGACAGAAATTTAAATTGTGATTAACTTACATCAGTTAATCACTTTCAGTGGAACAAATTAATTTTAATGATCAGGCATGAGATTAAAACATACCTTGATGATTTTATAATCAGGCTTTAACATGCCATCACTCTCTTAAATTTCTTTTCTTCTCTTATACGATGCAGTTGAAAATAGAAGAACAAGCCTCTTTCTCAGTAACCTTTCTTCTTAAAGCTATTAAAGGCCATTTTGTGTTGTTTTGAAATTTCCACTTCAGGAATGTTACTAAGAAACCAGATTAAAAAGAAAGAAAGATAACAGTGGGTAGGGAGGGTGGCGGGGATTTTATGCATATACATGCCAAGCACTGCTGCTAGGAGAAAAATACTGAGCTTTTTTTAATTTAAATGGGTAACAAATTCAAGCAATTCTGGGTTTCTGATCTGTTTTCACAGTGTGGTTGCCCATTCAGAGGTACCCTTTGGAAGCTCATAGGTTATGGATTTGCAGAAAAAGAACACATAAATGTCCTTCTCTTCACCAACAATTTCAGCTTCCCAGTTGAAACCACACAGGGATTTATTATTTATCTGTTGTCTAGCCTCTATTTTAAAATCAAAATAACCAGATTAAAGGAGCCCCCTGCCAATAACATTAAAAAGAAATTACAAATCCATCGTGTCCTTTAAAACACACTATTAAAATAGTCTTCCTAGCACAAGACAAAGAGGCAGAGCTATTTAGAAAACATGCATCCTTTTCAGAATCTTACATTTTCTGAAGACTGGCAAGGGAACTTAAGATGACATATTACAACAAAGATCCAAATATATGCGTCACACAATATTAAAAGCAAAACCTAAGTAACATGATAACCCAATCAGTAGTATCAAAAAGAGCAGCTTGGAGGAAATCAATTCTAACACCTAACAAAATCTTTGTTAAATTCAAATCAACTTTGAAGCTACAGACTAGACAGTTGTGCCAGATCTAGGAATTTTGAGGGCTAGGTGCTGTGAGGAAAAGGATCTTGTGCCATGAATTTAATTATGATAGCAAAACATGAAACAGGGACTCCTTAAGTATCGCAACAGGAAGGAAGACTCTGGTTCTAATCTTTAGATTACATGGAGACGGTTTACCATAGCAATTAAAATCCAAACATCCCATATCAACAAAAACAATTTGCAAAACCAGATAAATGCAGCCCAAAGCCTAACTAACTTTTCAGAAAAAAAGATCTCCTATATACAAAGAACATGCTATCAATGCAGAATCCTTAAGTGGGAGATTTAATGTACTGCGCCTTCTCCAACAGGCTACTAAGGATGGAATGGGAATGACTCTATTAGGTAGAGAGGCAGCTAACTTGCTGCAGCCAACTCGCCACAGGAAAATTTAACAATTCAATGTAATTAATTAAAATAAATAAAAAATATTTTAATTTTTGTCATTCACATTTCATTTTTGTCCCTCCTTTTGCATCCTTTCTTTACTGATTCTATTCCACCATTTCTTGGATATTAGTATAACTGTTGTCCATTGGCGAGTTGTCCCATGACGAGTTGGCTATGGCACGTTGGCTGTGGCAAATTGTCATAGATCCAAGGACCGAATGGGAAGGGTTCTATTAGATGGAGCTAAGCACTGATTCAGGTTCCAGTGAAAATGTCCCAGTTCCCTGTTGATAGTACATAAAAATGGAATATGGAAAAAAGCATCAGTCCAAAGTTTAACATGAGAATCCATTATAAGAAAGTTGATTCTTCCAATCTGGTGTCCTCTAACTGTACTGGAACTTCAATTTCAAAAATGGTGAACTGGTCTAGTTAATTTTCCACGAGAAGCTGAAGCTAGGTTGGATGGGAAAGAAGATTAAAAAGGTTATCTACAATTAAAGCAGAAGTAATGCTAGAAATGTGCTCATTGTCTCAAACTGGCCATGTGTGTATATAACATTTTGCTCCTTTCCTGACAGACTGTCAGTCTTCAAGGTAGACCCAACTGAGGAACCAAATTTATGAATGCTAAACTAATTTTATTATAATGTTACAGTAACAGAAACTTCTTCCAGGTCTGAATGAGCTTCTCTCTTCCCTCCTTTTACCACATGAGAACTCAGGGAGGTGGGATCATCTCTGAAACACTTTCTCAAATTATGGACTCAGATTTCTAAATTTGTCTATGATTTTGGTTCCTCTCTTGTTCATCAGGGTTATTCCTTCTGTACATTATTTAGGACACTGGGATTCCCTCTTCCATACAACAGTGGTAGCTGAGCACTGTACTGGCCAAAAGGAAATTCTGAGAATTAGTTCCAACAAATTTGACAAGCATCAGGTTGATGTTTTTTGATTCACTGATTATGTGCCAAAAAGTAATTGTCATTTATTAGCGACCACATTGATCACTTTTTCTCAACCCCAGCAATTCATTCATTCAGCAAATTCATATAGGTGACTCTTGTGGTGTGCAGTAGTCAGTGAAAAGAAATACAGATACAAGTAGTCCTCGTCTTATGACCACAATTGAGTCCAGCATTTGTTAAGTGAATTTTGCCCCATTTTACAACCTTTCTTGCCACAGTTGTTAAGTGAATCACTGCAATTATTAAATTAGTAACACTGTTGTTAAGTGAATCTGGCTTCCCCATTGACTTTGCTTGTCAGATGGTTGCAAAAGGAGATCGCATGACCCCTGGGACACTGCAACGGTCATAAATATGAGTCAATTGCCAAGCCTCTGAGTTTTGAATCGTGTAACCATGGGGAGGCTGCAATGGTCGTAAGTGTGAAAAACAGTAATAAATCACTTTTTCAGTGCTGTTGTAACTTTGTGAATGATCACTAGATGAACTGTTGTAAGGCGAGGACCAGCTAAAAACAGACATTTAAAACTAGAAAGATCAGTATTAAAACTGAGATGAGAAAAACTAAAAATATACAAACCCCAAACAGAGAGAAGGTGAGTGTATTCATCTCAACACTGAAGCTGTCTCTCCAGTTGCTGTGACCCCCTAGGGCAGAGCCAGATGTTGAAAGACTTCCAGAACATTAAGAGGAATGGAACTAACCAGGGAGAGAATGTTCCATCAGGCAGGACTGGGGAATGCTGGCTGGGGAATTCTGGGAGTTGACTCCGCATATCTTAAATTTGCTAAGGTTGAGAAACACTGACACAGTTTTATCCAGGCCAGGTTGGAGAAGATCAGTCTAAGACAGAAAATTTGCACATATCTATTCCAAGGAAAACAACATTGCTTCAAAGACACACACACACACACACACACACACACACACACACACACACACACACCTAACCTTCATTTCAACTCTGAGCTACAAATATTCTCCTTTATTGAGATAGATGATAGATAGATAGATAGATAGATAGATAGATAGATAGATAGATAGATAGATAGATCGATAGATAGATCAATAGATAGCTTGACAGATAGCTCGATAGATCAATAGATCGATAGATAGATCGACAGATTGATAGATAAATAGATATAATGTTCATGGTTATAAACATTTATAAAAATAATTCATCACCTTCATAAAGAGTGAAAAATTATTTTCCCAAGGAAATATAATGGTTGACACATCCCGTTTCCTTTGTCTCAAAAAACAAATAGCAAAAATGAGGAAACATATGTTTGATCAGAGCATTTTCTGGCTCACTAGTAGGCAGCTGACCTTCTGTGCTACAGAGATGCCAATAAGCAGGGGACATAATTTTCTTTTCAGCTGTTGTTAAAACTGCATTTAACTAGAGGCCTCAGGAACAAGCCGTCAATATGGGAAATGTTTCAAAAGTACTACAGAAACAATATAAGTCTCCTGATTGCTTCTGTTATTCAAAGGTAGGAATGTGAGAAAAAGAATTTTTGTGAGAAAAAGAATCGGTTTTCTTTCTATGTTGTATTGAGCATAGAGAAGTCATGGACAGTTGAATGAACAGCATGCAAATGGTCACCTGGCCATTCCACTTTCCAGTAATCCAATAAAAATGGATCTGCCATCCTGACCTACAGCCAAATCTATAGATGGCCTAAGGTAACGAATCTGAAGCACCATTTAAAAAGATGGCTTATAGCAGTGTCCCTTTTATCTTTGAAGGAAAAAAGTGAGGCAAACCAACGGAGAGCTAGATTATTCTACAATTTGTATCGTAAATATGCATTAAGTATGAGTTATTGTTAGAGTTACTATTATAAAAAGGAGCTGTAGGCAAAGAATGGGCCCTGAGATGTTCTGCACAATTGTAACTCCCTTCTTCACAATTGTAACTTCTTTAATGGCAAAGTTATTGGTCTGTCTTTCTGTTTCTCCTTGCCTCTTAATGTTGCTTGCCATTTTGCCTCTCACGTTACTTCAGATCATTTAATACTTGTAAATCTTATGCATAAAAGCCACATGGGGTGTAGTGCTGGTGAATTTGGATGATCTTGGGAAAAAAGCCTGGAAGTGGACAAGATGAAAGACTATTAGAAAATTCCAGAAAAACTTGAATTTTTTTAAAAAAAAGAAGAAGAAAAAACAGCCATATTGCTGTCAAGAAAAACACTTGACTCAAGAAATCTCACCTCTTTCTTGGAGAAGCTGTAATAGCACCAAAAATAATCCAAGCTTCCTTGGGAACATCTGCTTTGCAAGGTTGGGTGGTTACACTGTTTCTGGGAGGGAAAAATAGATATCACGCACACGCACACGCACACACACATACACACACACCCCTGCAAGTATGATTGTATGAATATTTCCCTGCTCTGTGCTTAGAATATTTTGGACATGTGATGCGAAACCCAGAAAAATACGGCATACTTCACTTAATCCTCCAAGGAAAGATTGAAAGCAAACGAGGTCCAGACAGAAGAAGAACATCATGGCTTCAAAATCTAAGGGACTGGTTTGGACAAAACTCAACAGCACTTTTTCGTGCGGCTATGATAAAAATAGGATCGCCAACATGATCGGCAATGTCCAATGACGGATATGTCACAAGAAGAAGAAGTGCTTAGATTAGAGTTTTATGGCTTCTAGCAGTTCAAACATTGTTCTCTGATTTGCCTTTAACTCTAAATAAGTCCCTGCATTTTGATTGGCTACGCTGTGCAATGGCAGAAATGACCACTATCCAGGTCGATGGCTACTCTCTGTAGTACCATTACAAAAAAAAAATAGCATTTTTCCAGGTTTAGTTCCCCAACCTTTGTTGTAGTTACTACTATCACTGTTCTAGTAGCATACTGGTTATATCAAAAAATCTCACAGAAATTGTTCTTTTTCCTTCATTGAGCTTCCTATTATCCCACTAGGCTTAAAAAAAATATCCAGAGACAACAGGTGAGAGAAGCCCTGTTAAGAAATTTGGTTGAAGATTAAGATGAATTTTTATACAAAATTTCCCAGATGGATATCAACGATGGAAGCCTTGGCTTACCCCAATTTAATTGACTTAAACAAAATAGTAACCTATAAAGAGTTGTTGGACAGACAAGGGAATTTGAAATATAAACAAAAATTATTAAAACAGGGAATTAAAATAGATTGGTGGCCTTATCTACAGATCCAAACAAGATACAAAAAAGATTTAGAACTATATGGATTCCAAAATGAACAACTGGAAATGGATAAAATATTAACAAGGACTGATGAGAAAATGATTACCAAAACATATAATTGTCTTCTCAAATTTAAAATGGAGGAGGAAATGATGAAAGAAACAATGATAATTTGGGCGAAAATTTTTGGATATAATGTAGAATTACAGCATTGGGAAAAAGTATGGGGAACAAATTATAAAATGACATTGTCAGCCACCTATAAAGAGAATATCTATAAAATGTTTTATAGGTGGCATTTACCCCCAGCGAGATTGGCTAAGATGTTTCCAAATAACCCACCACCCTGTTAGAAATGTAACCATCAACAAGGGGCATTCTACCACATGTAGAGGACATTTCCCAAAGCCAGAGATTACTGGTTAAAAATTAAAAAGTGGTTGGAGGAAATGACTGAGCAAAAAATTGACATGAAACCAGAACTATTTCTTTTCGGGATTATAAAAGAAAAAATGAATAAAGATATTCAATACCTCCTGCCGCCAGAATTTCATTTGCCCAAAATTGGAAACAACAACATGCTCCATCAAACACGATGATCATAAAAAAGGTGCTAGAGTGTGCAGAATCAGATAAGTTAACGATGGAACTCAAAGACAGAGAGGAAACGATTTATTATGAAACATGGAACAGATGGTATAATTGGCTGGAAAAGAAATCTAAAATCAAGGTATAGTGACTGTTAAGAGAAGAAATTATAGTGAAAATGCATTATTCAATGTGTAGTAGGTATGTATATAATGTAGTGATTGTTTGAATTATATGAATAAGTATGTAACAAACAAAATGCATATGTATATAATTGGCCGAAGGATAAAGTGGATATTTCCAAAGATGCCGGTATTAGAAAGCTGTAAAAGTGCAACTAAGATTTTAAAGATGTAAATGTCGAATAAAAATATATTTTTTTAAAAAAATGTATCCTGGTTCATCATTGACACTAGACTGTTTTGTTACCTGGCACAAGATAACTACAACAATAAATTCTCAGCAGTACTTATGCACTGGGGCTACTTGGGGGTAGGATGAAACCTATGTACTTCAAATGA
Source organism: Masticophis lateralis (assembly GCA_030761175.1). Lineage (NCBI taxonomy): Eukaryota > Metazoa > Chordata > Lepidosauria > Squamata > Colubridae > Masticophis > Masticophis lateralis. Next base: position 95,340,413 of record JAUDYJ010000002.1, read on the forward strand.
CAGCAAAACCATGAAATAAGTACATTTGTGGGAGTTTTTATTAAAAAAATGAAGTAAACAGTTCAGGGAGAAAAAAGTAGGAAAATTTCTTTGAGATTGGAAGCAATGACCTTCTGCATGTTAGACAGGTGTTATAAATATTATGCTCCTGGAAGAGTGTTGGGTAGACTTTTTTTTTCCAATAAAAGAGAATATTTGTAGCTCAGGGTTGAAATGGGGGTCTTTCTTTGGTGCTCTCTGAGCTTGGATGTTTTCTTGCAGACAACAACCGTGCTAGTGACACTGATGATGTTACCTAGTTTGGTAATGAAACGTTTGCAAGAAAACAACCAAGCTCAGAGAGCACCAAGGAAAATCAGACTTTTCTTCAGCCTGCTTACCTGGCATTAGCATGGGTACAGTTTATGGATACAGTATAGAAGTGGCCTTACATAAAGGTATTCAGAACTGACCTTGGAGAAGGTATGAGAGAGCTATAAAGAACAGAGCTATAAAGGAGTGAGTGAAGCACTGGGGGAGGGGGGACTTTGTGTTAACTATTGAGACTGACAGTAGCCTGAGAGAGCTGCTGAAAATAACCTCACCTTGATTGTGTTTTGTTTAAGATGGGAGAGTTTCACACATTCAATTATTCCAATTTAGTTCATTCCTTATTTACTCCAGTATTCCCGCAATCCAGTGGTGGGTTTCAATTTTTTTTACTTCTGGTTCTGTGGATGTGGCTTGGTGAGTATGGCATGGCTTGATGGCCGTGGCTTGGTGGGCATGGCAGGGGAAGGATACTGTAAAATTTCCATTCCCACTCCATTCCAGGGGAAGGTTACTACAAAATCCCCATTTCCTCCTGATCAGCTGGGATTTGGGAGGCTGAGAATAATGGGGGCAGGGCCAGTCAGAGGTGGTATTCACCAGTTCTCCGCACTTCTCAAAATTTCCATTACCAGTTCTCCAGAACTGGTCAGAACCTGCTGAAGCCCTCCTCTGCTGCAATCCCTACTTCGTCTATTTCTAGAGCTGCCCTATCAGGAAAGGCTGATTGTTAGTAATGCACGCAGCAAATGAATGTGACCTTTAGACCTTTTTACCTTTTATAATGCTAGGCTTACTTTCTGAAGGTTTCTTCATACTTTGTTCTATAACAATGTATTCTGACAAATGAGAACAATTATTTCTGTGTCCAAAAATTACAAGTAGGGGAAGAAAAGAAGGAACACATTCATTTACCAAAATAGCAAATAAAACACAATATAATGCTTTGGATTTATGAACGATGTTACTCTCCCCCACCAAAAAATGCCAGCATCTGCTTGGCAAATTTGCGCAAGAAGAAAACGGATGAAAATTCAAAACATTAGTCCTTTGAAAATATTAAACAGTATGTCTTTTGTTTAACTTTCCAACAGGGCATAGGTAACTAATACGGGCGGGAAGGAAAGCTTTCATGCCAACAAATTATCTGTCCAGCATATTGTAGATCTACTCTTGGCTCGCTTCAATGTCTTGCCCTCTACAATGCTGAAAGGAATGGATAACAATACCCCTTTTTTTCAGAACAAACTTGTCCTTGTAATCTGCAGGAAACCTGAGACTCCAGGCCACGTGTTCTTTCAATGTCCTTTCTATAGCAGCTTCCCTATAATAACTCTCCAACTGCTAATAGTAGTTCTACCTGCTCTGCAGGCAATTTTATTGCTTTACATGATTGGATGAGACCTTTAACATCTCCAAAAAAAGTCACAAAATTTCTTATTGCTGCCTTTGCTTTACACAGGAAAAAACAACCTTATCTTTAGGATTTCATAGTGATGGTTTAAAAAAAAAGAATTATGCTTGTTATGATGCTTTTTACATCTTACAAACTAGTCACTGACTGTAATAAAAAATATCCTTACCTTTCAAAGAATCAACACGATATAAAAAAAAAAAAACCAAAGTATATTTCAAGGTGGTAACAAAAATCCCTAATTATCTAACTTTGCTTCTATATATCATTCATGTTGTCCATAATCTTAACCTTTTTATTTTCTTCTCTGTGTGTCACTGACAAAGCTACTTGACCACTGTCCAGTAATGTTCCAAATTCATTTCAGTTTTTATCATTCTTGATCAAAATCTATTGCCACTTAGTATAAACATTGCTTAAGCAACCATTCATTTTAAACCCATGAAGTATTGATGAATTTCTGCTTAAAGGCAAAATGACAAGAGGTTTCAATAGCTAAATTGCCACAGCACATCCTCCTCTAAACAGGTATCCAGGTAACCATGGTGATAATGTCTCCATGCTGGGGGAAGGGAGGGGAATAAGAAGAAAACAATCCAATTTCTTTAACTGGTTGAAGCTGGGAGGAGGTTGATTGAGAACTGTCACATTGCTGATCAAAAGTAAAGAAAAATACATTTTATAAATATTGATACGTTGTTTACATACCACTAATTTTTTTCATTTTAGATTGGCCAGCGTATCAATGAGAAGTATTAAATGAGTAGATATTATATCAAGTCATGAAAAGCAAGATTTATAATATATTAGTTTCCTGGTTTTGGTTTGTTACAAACTGTACATTTTCCCCATTGGGAAAATGAATGCATATCCTGGATTAGAAATTATTCCTATAATACTAATAACTAATTATGGATATATTTGTAAGCATCTAAAGTTCCATCACCTCTTAAATCACACAATAACCATACTTAAAAACATTTCAAAAATACAAATTTCTCCACAGTCTAAAATACCATTCATAGTATTGAAAATTTTCTTCTATAAACACTTTATCATTCATTTCTTAGCTTCATGGCTATGACCTATAACTATCATTCACACCACCCTGTCATTCATTTTCCAAAGATATAAGTGATCCGTTCAAACACTGCCATTCATGTCTTTTGGACGATTACTTAGTTCATCTAAAGTTCATATCTGTGAGGTTTACCATACTTCCTCTTGAATTCAATCAGGGATTGAATGATCACATGTTTTTCCTTTTTAGGATCTTTGAGACTTTCAACTCACAACAGAAAGAAGTCAGACCAGGTATGGACTTCTGTTTGAGAGAGAGAGCAGACCTTTATATGAGCCACCATGGTGATAATACTATCTTCTGAAATTAATAAGGACAACTCCCTTAATACTCTTACTGAAATAGCCTTTCATCACGTCCTTTAATTTAAACATTGGCAGAAATGTAAATTGCAGATTTTTTTTCCTCAGTGGAGTTATTGCAAACCTCAACTTCTCAAATCACCATCTTAACCAGAAGTCCCTACCAGATATCATAGTAAATTTCTGCTCTCTACAAACTATTTTTCAAATCAGTTGAGAGCAGGAGTTTCTCAGAATCAACACAACTTGATAAGCAGAAAAGAAGTCATATATACATACACATCAACTTAATCTGTCAACTGAAGTTCACAGCAGACAAGAAGACATAAAGTTCCACCTATAATAGAGATCTCTGAATCTGGGAGTTAATCAAAACAATATATGATAAGCAGATGGATATTTCGATGTCAACTGGCAAAAGAGTGATTAGACCTTTGGTGTCACATTCTGATGAAAGGTTCAAATTATTAATAAGGTCTTATAGACCTTATTAATAATAATGAAAACAGGCTACAATTTTGTTTTATTCAATTTCTATAATTTATTTATTTATATTTACCTTTCTGACAATAAGCATGAGACCCATGCGTAATCATTTTTTCTGGGACGTACTGTCCAACTCAATAGATCTTTTGTCATTCTCTCTAAGGCCATGGGAGACAGCCACTGCTGTTTCATCTGAGAACTGTTGGTTCCTGCTTCACAAATTTCAGCTTTTGCAGATCTAGAGAACAAATAAGCCTGATTCTCTGGAAGTGTAGATTAAGCCTGGTTACTGTAAGAGCAATTTGACCATTTCAGATTGAACTGAGACAGTTTTATCCCTTGTGTCTAACTGTGGGATATACATTCCTGCCAACATACTTTTTGTTTTTTGGTGCAAACTCATGGTGTTGCTTTGTTCTTTGCCTATGGGTGGGTTAGGCTTAATTCTTTCACTATATATATCAGTGTTACAGTAGTGTTTTATCCCTTTAATAGAACCCATTGATGGCTGCAAAGCCTTGCCATCTATTATTTTGGAGGTATAAAGTGACCAAGAATGAATTAGATGACAGAGGTACTCATTGGCCTTTCAAGTTCACGTGAGTGAGCTTCTTTCCTTTCAGCTGAATGACTTGATGTCATTCTGCTATTGCTTCTCCAAAACATACTTACACAATGGTGCTAGATTATCCAGCTGGCAATATGCACATGCTTTAAATGTATGGCCCTTACCTTGTGAAAGGCTAAAAAAGCATAATAGTGGAATGACAATCCCATCTCTTAGTTCCTTCCAACAAAGCATGGAGGAATCTTGAAATTAACATTAGCTGCTTTTATAAAAGCAAAGGAGAAAAATCTGCTCAAATCTCTCATGATTCAAATCTCTTGTAGCCTTTTTATTATTCAACTAGTACTACAACTGAATGGGTCATGGGAGGATTCTGGGAATGGCAACAGTCCCGTGATCAGACCTGCCCAATTCCTGCTGCAGGAATTGCACCATCTATGACTGATAGGCATTTTCTCTGCTAGCTGGTGAGATACTGAACTGGAATGGCTGCCAACCCAGGGGAATCAATTTTTTAACCTAGGATAAGGAATGAATTCTTATATGCTGAATTTGTGTATCACACACTGAACCCTCCCCCCAAAATAGTTTGGTTTTGGCTTAATATATTGAGTAATTTGTAAGTTGTGGTGTAGCATGGTGCAAAACCAGCCAATTCTTTTTTAAATAAATGATGGCTCACTGTATTATGCATACCAGACATAATATGTGCCATGACCATCAAATTTTGCGTTATACCAGATTTTAAAAAAACAACAAACATGGAGGCAGACTGCATGAAGATACAGAGCCAATTATGTGCATAGCCCAGTTCTAAAAAAGCCAAACATGGCAATTTAAAATACAGCATGTGAAATGAAACCAGTTCAAAGAATGTTGTACGAGTAAAACTGGACACACAACTTCACCCATCCTTATTAATTAACATCTAAGTCAGGGGTGTCAAACTCACATCATCACGTTGGCATCATATGACATATCAAGACTTTTCCTCTCTTCATTAAACCGGGCGTGGGCATGGCCAGCGCAAACCGCCCAGCCTGTGGGCGAGAGTTTGACAGCCCTGATCTAAGTGAACACCATTTCCAATACAGAAGTAGTGCTCTTAGAATTTTCCTCAGCGAATCAGGACCTGTTTAATTTTTAAATTAACTTGCTTAACTTCAAGCTGTCCCTTCTTAGAAGATAAGACATAGACAGCATAAGTTTATGCAGCTGCCATCAAGAATTTTTTTTCTCATCATATCCAGAAAGATCCTAGGAGATATGTCTAGTTCATTTACCACGTCCCCCAAGGAAGCGAGATCTTCACAAGAAATGCCATACTTATTCCCTCCCTCCTCCTTTCTCCACTTCCTCCTGCTGGCTCATATGTTGCCTGCCTGAGGCAACAGATGGCAGGGCATGTAGGTTGCTTCAGCTCAGAGAAGCAATTATGTGTGCCACCCAGCAAGTTGTCCCGCATCACCCTTGGGTGCTCTATTTTTCTCTAGCATGCATACCCAAGTGTGATTTTTCTCCCATTTCAATGCATTCCAGGAGCAAGATTTGGTTGCTGTTCAGCTGGTTATTTATACTACAGAAATAACCAAATTAAGTCAGGTTTTAAGTATGGAATTCATATGCAGACTGCAAACACAGAGGCTCTGAAATATTCAAAAACTGAAGGATAAAGCATTAGATCCTTCAACTATTCTTTCAATATACAAAAGTATCCACATTTTTCCCTATTGCTGTAAAGCCCAATTTTAGGTATTTCTGTTATTATAACTTAGACTGCTAGTAAATGCAGAACACCCCAGAGGAATTTCACATCCAATAATGAGGATAATGAACTCCCAGTGACGTCAGTGGAAGGAGCAACATTCAAGGCTCCTTAGCATGTGGCCTTCAGCATGGAGCTAATTGCTTTCTGCGAAGTTCTTTTTGCCATATATACTATACTTGTGTGTATGTATGAGAGAATGATTGAGACTGAGACTGAGACTGAGACTGACACAGAGAGAGAAAGTGGTACCATCTATTCAAGATCATCAAATGATTACGAACAAATTTCTAATGGAAAGTGAAAAAAATCTAGATGTTCACTAGAGGGCAATGAAGAGAGTCTTCTATGGCTCCTTGTAGCCCTCTAGTATCCTCTGGATTTCTGCAACCCTGATTTGGTAGCTCTAGATTCGTATTAGTCTTCACTGATTAGCTCTATCTCAAACATATTTATTAAACCTATTCCTAAGGACCTCATATGCACTTCTATCAACAGAGGGCTTCATTCAAGCCTAGAGTACCTATTATTTACAGATTAATTTATTTAAAGGGAGAGTCAGAAGAAAGGTAAAAATGAATATTTAAGCTTCTTTTTGTTAATGTACCATTTCTGGTTTACTAGCAAGTATCTATATAACCAGAGCTAAGAAACACATCCTACAAAACAGCACAGCATTTGGAACCCTTAAACGAAAGCCATGTGTGAGCTCAAGATAAAGAATGAGATTCCTTCATGCAACACCCATACTAGTTTTTAAATGTTCACATATTAAAATTAATCTAGCTTGTGAATAAAACCAGGACTGCTGTACTTTCAATAGTTCTATAGAAAAGGAAATGTCAGTGGGTGCATACATTCTTCAACAAAACTGCCCAACTCTATCTTTTATACAAATGTTAGGATAAAGAAGCCTTGTTTTGGTGACATTAATAATTCTACAAGTGTCCAACTTTCACTTACAGCGAAGGAGTAAAACACCCACTCATGTTGGCAAAGTGGAAACTAATTGGCTTCATGCTTCACTAAGTCTATATATTGAGTTACTGAGATGATGACAAGCATAGGAATCGCACATTGAGAAACATGCCCATTGATACCCTGTTTCCCCCCAAAATAAGACATCCCCTGATAATAAGCCCAAACGGGCTTTTGAGCGTATGGCAATAAAGCCAAGCGCTTATTTCAAGGTTCAAAAAAATATAAGACAGGGTCTTATTTTCAGGGAAACACAGTATTTCCCTTGTTTGTTGCAGACAGAAAGCAGCTATTCATACCTTTTTAAAGGCTTACTGAGATCTCTGAACAGCTAACTATCTCAGAGTCTGATGGACTGTTTTAGGATTGTTTACAAGGATACTCCCTAGTCAACTGTTCCAAGAAAAATTTCCCAGATCACATAGCAAGCGCTGAACAAGCCATCTTCTAACCTTGCCACCAAGGAAAGGAGGCAGCTTGGCTAGAAAATCATTACAGGCATGTTCTCCTATAAACCAGCTAATTCTGACACCCAAACAATCAACTTTACCTTGAATTTCAGGACCTCATTCTTGCCACTGAATCAGACTTTCTACTATTATGTTTGTTGACTGTGTTATGATTAGTCTTACCATTATGAAGAACAGCATGAACTAAGCAATATATCAATAATATTCTGATTGCATAGAAATTTCCATTATTGCAAAGGTTGAAAAAAGTGCATTTGTGATCATAGTTAGCTATTGGCTCTTTTAGCCCGCAGTTTGATGCTATTCTTATCCATACAGTTGTGCATTTGTATATACAACTTCATGGGGGCAAAAATAAGCAAACTGAATGACATTATTTTTAGGCCTTCTCCTGACATGTCCTGGAACTCCTGGGTACAGAGACCTCTAAAACATAATAATTAATTCCCTGGAATTTAGTCAAAATTCATCACTTTGCTCCCCTTTTCCAGCACCACCACCACCATGGCAATCGGGAGAGTTGCACGAATGGAAACCCTACCATCTGCATCTGCACAGTGTTAACTAGCAATAAATCTGTTTTGCTCAGGAACGCAAGCAAACATAAATATTCAGCTTATCTCAGCAGATGGCAGCACCTGGCTGATGCTGCATGGGGTTGGACCCAGTTAATCTGAACCAAGTATTATAGGGCTGTCAAAGTCCAAAAAAAAAAAATACCCTTAAAGAAGGCAATGGCAAATAACATCTGAATTGCTGCCAAGAAAATTGTCCATGTTTGTATCTATGTAGTCACCAGAATTCAAGTTTGACTCAAGGGCATCTTTATGTATTCAGCTGAGATCTATGTAGGCTGTAGGGAGGGCATGTGGCATCAGAAATTACAGATAAAGCAGCCAACAGTCACTAGGGAGCCACTAACGTAAATGATATGTAATATTTCAATCCACGCAGTGTGTGCAAACAATGGTCAGTGTAAAAAATTACACCTAGCAGAGAGCCCCGCTGAGTCAGATGAGGAGAAAAAGAGCACACTGAGTTGTGTACTGGAAAATTTATTGCAAACAGACATGAACTTGCATTTAAATGGAAGCGCTGATTATGAATACACCACCATGGATTTTACAAAGCTAGTGATATATTAGCTCCACAAATATAACTAGATAATCCTATGGCAGAAATGTTTCACAGCCTAATCCACATTAGAAAATCATCCGAAGTCCAGATGGAGAGCAGATAATGGTGAAATGGAAAAGTTCAAGGGGCTGCATGCATTCACGTGCAGAAAATAAGGTCTTACTGTCTTTATCTCAACAATCCTTTCCCTTGTATCGTTACATATAACCTCTGTTATATGTCCTAGGCTGAGATAACAAACTCAAAAAATACAAGAGGTATTTTCAGGTGCTCAGAGTACCTGGCACCTTCCAAACTGCAAATATATGACATTTGAATGTTCTTGGTATGGACAGATACAATCACAAGTTACCAATTCAGTTTTGCTTCACGTTACCAGTCAGTTTTGCGTCTTCCTCCTCTCCAATGTTTCTTCTTCCAATCTAAGTATAACTAGAACAATCTAACAACAGGGCAAGTTGTTTTGTGTATGACTCACTATAAAGTACTGAATAACAATAAAAAATTAAATTTACTATAGATGACTCTACCTATATGCATTATAGGGTAAATGCAAGCAAACAGTTTTGAATTCTTTATGAAAAATGGAGGTGTTGATGACTGGTATCAACTACTTTTCCAGGCTTCTAGCGAAATATTAAACGATTTTTGAAATATTATAGGATACTCAGAAACTAAGTATTCTGTTTTATTACATGATTTAATAAGCTAAAGGGCTTATTTTCACTCTGTTCTAGTGGATCCATGCAATATTAAAAGAAACCGATACTTTCTTCTCTATTTTCCAATTACACGATATTAATTAAAACATGTTCTCCTGTATACAGATTGTGTCTACCTTACTTACCTTCTGTATTTCAATATATAAATCTGATGTGCTATTCAAACCGGGTACATTATTTGATTTTATCACTAGTCAAGCCCTTGGCTTGGTAGGGCATAAAATACAAAACTGGCTTTCTGTGCAGAATTACTTTTACCTCAGAAGACCAGATTGGGGACTTGATTTCAGTCTCCAAAGATACATTTGTGTTGACATTCATAGGTGCTGGTTTAGAGCCAAGGTTAACTGCAATACATGCTGCATTACTCATTTATACCTTATGGAATTCTCACAAATGTAAGCAAAACTTGTGATTAAGGTTACAATAAAAAGCATTTTTTTTCATTTTGTGCCCAACCCTTTCCCCAACTCTAAGGGTACATTTTATGACGACCATGCTTAAACCAATGCAAGAAATCACAGCACACTTAAAAGTTGCACTGTTAGACCAGAGCGCTACTGAAAACTGGATAGATCTGTCAGTGGCTCCAGGCAGCGGTGGGTTTCCAATATTACCACTGATTTGCCATGCACGCACATGCGCGTGCCTTCCATGCATGCACTCAGCCTTCCATGCATGTGCTTTGCTTGCACCTTCCACGCATGTGCCCAGCCTCGAAAACGTGCCTAAATTACATCGGGGGGGGGCGTACTCACCACTACCAGTTCGCCTGAACCGATCCAAACCGGCTGAATACCACCTCTGGCTCCAGGCTGAACATCTGAGAAAGTTCTTTGCATATTATTCTCTCATGTGTACTCTTGCAAAAAGCACCAAGACCTTTAATTCACTGCTATTGGGATTGAGATCGCTTAAACATTGTTTGCTGCTGAGTTAGGAAAGAAACTTTTCTTTTTTAGCCACGTTTTTTCAATAGATAGATTGCAATGCTGACTAGGCAGCTGCTTATACTGCAAATAACTGCTAGTCTACTGCTGAGTCTGGACTGCTGAAAACATGCAGTAGAGGACATTGGGACCACTCCAGATTGCAGTCTGGCATCGTGCTAGGAACTGCTCACCTAGTGCAGAAGGACATTTTTACAATAGATGTTCTTTTGTGTCATGATATAATTGCCAGAAACCGTTCAGATTTTATATCCCAAGACCCACAAGGGAAAAGACTTTAATCCCATGTAAGGGATGTGGCAGAAATGGATAAGGTGCAGGCTTAAAACGCAGGGAAGTTTATTTAAGGATACTAAGATATGACCATTTCAACAGCCCATCCTGTAATGCCTGAGCATCTATACTGCTACAAACAACACAGGGGAGCATATATATATATATATATATATGACTTTGATTGCCTGTTTGATCTATCCCCTTATACAAAATGCATGAATGCAGTTATTTTCTTTGAAAAGACAATATTGACAGGTCATCATAATGTTTTTATTCAGAGCACTTTTCTGAAAACACTTTCACAGTGGGGGTTCTTTGCTTGCTGGCTTGCTGCTGCCTCTGTAGGCCAGCGCCCATAATTAAAGTAGTCTTGTTTGTTTGCCTTATTAAATAAGCTGCCAATATATTGTATTTGTTAATGATGTCTCCATACTCTTGGCTTCCTACTCCTTTTTAGCACCATGAAGCCATTAAAAATAAACCTCTTACATCAACCAGATTGAGCATTTATGAGCTTGATCAAGTTAGTCAAGTCACTAATTTCCAAGGGAAAATGCTAATCATATACCCTACAGGCAAATGTCTTAAAAACAAAGATACAGGGAGCATCATGTTTACAAATTGGTTAATTAATTTCACGTACAATTGATTTGCCTATCTTTTTTTAAAAACAACAGCAACAACCCTTTCCTTTGAAAAAAGTTTCCATCCCACATCAAATACTAATGTAACTACTTTTTCTCCCTTTCCCCCTTTTGTCTGACTACTTTTTGAGCTGAATGCAAAAACTAGAAGGCTCTCCTCTCCATTTTAAATGGATCGTTGCTAACAAAGAACCCTAGGTAGCATTTGTAGTTAACAAGAACTGAGTTACAGAATGATAATTGAGTGTTAATGAACATCCCCACCCTGTGGAATCCTGAGGTAACAACAAGCAAGCAAATGCAGTACGTTCGTAATACCCTTTATGGAACTGCTGCGTATTATATTGAGGGAGAAAAATATAAAGTATTGTCTTCTGTTCAACAGACTCCATTTTGTTCTGTTCTGCAAGCTAGCATATATGAGCCAACAGCCTCTTTTACTTCATTCACTGCCTACTTTGTAAAACAATCTTGTAACTACCATTGATGCACAATATAAAAGACCCTGGTCTGGAAAATAACTGGAAAATACCCTGGAAAACAACTAAGACATGCTGAGACAAAGGAAATGAGGCCATCCTTAAAAGTTTCTAAGAATCTGGTGCTGATGTATAGCTGCAACATTGTTGTATAAGCTCATTCGAAAGACAATTCTGTTACCTGTTGGTTTTCCTTTGAGAGAAAGGTACTATAGCGAAGTCTGATATGACAAAAAGAGATATTAAATTTTAGGATGATCATTTTTTTAATCCCATGGATGGATGGTCCCATGATCATCTAAGAAGAGGATTTATCACACATAGAAAAATAATTGAAGAGGCAAAGGAACTTCAGTAATAAGACAGTATTTAATTGCCTAAAGAAATAAGCAGAATGACCACAGGCGGCAAAAAATCAATGGGTTTGACTTTTTTCTTCCTCCAGGCATCCCCATTGACTTTGCTCATGGGAAGCTGGCAGACACTGTCAGAATTCACAATGCCATAATAACAATAGCACTTAAGACTTATATACCGCTTCACAGTGCTTTAAGCCCTAAGTGGTTTACAGAGTCAGCATATTGCCCCCAACAATCTGGGTCCTCATTTTACCGATCTCAAAAGGATGAAAGGGTGAGTCAACCTTCAGCTGGTCATGATTGAACTGCCAAACTGCTTGCAGCCAGCAGTCAGTAGCCTGCAGTATTGCATTGTAACCACTGAATCACCATGGCTCATGGGGACAGTGAAATAGCCACAACTTTACAAATACAACTAGTCTGAACGTCATGAAAATTTCAATCCCAAAGAGTAATGGGTGCCAAATTTTTTGTGTTCTGTAGCAGAGTTTAGGTACCTTGATGCAAAACTTGTTGCAGTACAAATAGTCCTCAACTTTAAATCATAATGGAGATTGCAAGTTGTGATGGTCATTAAGTGAGGCACTATGTGATTACCTCACTTAATGATTCTCCATCTTTGCTCTCCCTAATGCGATCATGAAGTGGAGCATTGGCTGCCTCAGGGGTGGGGAATTCTGAGAGGTGGCACCAAGCACTGATCCAGCTCACATGTGGCCTGCCCCAGACCTCCAAAGGCCTTTCCCACCTCTTGAGGCATCCTGTGCTCCAATTCTCATCCATCAGGATACATGCAGGTCTTGGGCCTCCTTTCCTGACCCACTGGGCCCCTGTAGGCCTTGGGCCTGTTTCCAGCCTGCTGGGTCCTACATTCTCCTCCATACACCCCACCACTTACCTTTTACTTACCAACCACACCTATCTCCCATCCATCACCGTTGAGAGTGGCGGTAATAAATTGGAGTCACTTCGAATCTCCTTCTGGAAGCATCAACTGCATCATGTGACCTTTTATACAGTGGAGGCTCTATGGCTCCATGCCTGAAGAAGGCACCTATTTGGGAGTGGCCGCAATTCATTCTGAAATAGCGCCTGCTTCCAGAACAAAGCTGCCTGGCCTGCAGGGAAGCCATGGGGCAGAGTGGCCTGCTTTCCTTCCCCAACACAATCTCTGGAACTCCATCCAAGAACTGTGCAGCATTTTGAAGTGACCCCAATTTATTACCGCCACTCTCAATGGTGATGGACATGAGGTAGGTGTGGTTGGCCAGCGTAGTAATGTAGCATCTTTGTGGTCAAGAAGGGTAAGTAGGTTGCCAAGTGCCTGAATTTTGTTAACATGACAGTAGGGGCTCTGCAGTTGCCACAACTTCAAAATCAGGTAATAAGTAGCTTTTGAACAGTCTGTCATATCTTTGTTCACTAAGGGACTGGTTGTAAGTTGAGGAGTAATTGTATATTATACCATTTGGGGTAACAGATAATCACTGTTAAGAGTTTGGATAGTATATATATATTGACTATTGCTTTCTTCTTTTAGATAGCATGACAAAAAAAAATCTTAATTACTTAGAAGAATTATTTTGGATACCATGCTGTTCTTTCCAGCTTTTAATTTCTATTTTGTATAATATACTTATTGTAAAAGAGAATTCTCTTAGCCTGAAAAATTATTATAGTATACAAAATTTACATAGTTCAGAAAACCGCATGATTCACTGGGTAAACTAGAAACATGTATAAACTGGAAACTGCATTATAAAAACAATTAGGAATTGTGTATTGACTATGCTATTAAGATGGTGTTGAGTCTTAATGATCATATAAGTAGGTTTTCTCCCCAGATGATCTGTCCTTAATCTGGTCCTTTAGATCTTTAATAATGTGCCCATCATCTCTCTAACTAACTTCATACATCTTTCTCCTTGACAACCTCTTCTTCTCTCTCCTTCCACTTTCCCAGCACTGAAACCTTCTCCAGAGAACTCAGGTGTTCACACGTGTCCAAAAGCCTGGATGACAGAGTTGGAGAAGGCTGTTGTTACCAAAACAAACCACTGCTCATGAGAGCTTCACATGGCTCAGCTTTCAAATCAGCCTCTAGGGGGGGCAATTTTTATTCTTTTACTTCAATCTGTCACTATGTCTTATTTTACAGGCAGTAACATCAAGCAAACTCTGTTTTCCCCTGTGTAGAATCTCCCAAGAAGATGTCATAAGATGTCAGAACTTTTAACAATTTCATTAAGAAGTTGTGTTCTCATTTGGAACTTCAATCACACTAAACAGGCCTTGAGGGTGATTGGCAAGGATATTTTATACAATTGGCTGTCAGTATTTCTTCAAAAAAGGCACAGTACCCATTCAATACCCATTAAGTTTGAGGATTCTGTTTCCTGTTCAGGATTTTTTTTTCTTTTTTTCATAAAAGCATTCTTAAGGAAGCAAAACCTGCTTCACTGATGTAGCCATATGCCTGATGCTGTCCTTTGTACTACTCCCTTTATTAGCTCGAATTTTAATTTGTATGGTGCTATTATGCCTAGTTCCTATTATCCTCCATGACAGTATGCTGACTAGATGCAAAAGGGAACAGAACTCCTGCACCTTTAATAACTGTGTAAATTGGGGTCATGCAAGTTACAGATGCTAAAATTGTGTCCTCCATTTTTGCGTCTAAAAAAATCAAACTCATCTACTGAATTGCTTCTAAATAGAAGATGTTAACTTTCACGATCATGGAAGCAGGGAATTTCCAATAAGCTTCTCAATGTTTTTACGATTCTTACGTTACAAACATTTATAAAAATGTTCACATCCATTTATTTTGTTTCAAAGCATAATCTGAGAATTTTTAGACTGGTTTTGTTTTGTTTTCTGGAGCCTAAATGATCACATTCAGTTATGTATTCAAGACTATTCCATGAAACAATCTTGAGATCCGTCAGTTTGGCAGGAAAAAAAAAACATTTCATTTGCAAATTCTTTTAAGGACAATCTATGATACATTTCACTGAATTAAATGGAATTTATTTCTCAGCATATATGCAAATAACTGTTTTTTAAAAACTAAGGAATCAATATATCAATACAATTTTAAATTGTCTCTTTCAAATAGGATCTTTTTCTGCATCCAAAGATACTAATCCAGCACATAAACCCATACAAAAAAATAAAGCTATCATTCAGTCCTTAGACCACTCAGAGATGTAACTACTTACAGCAGATAGGGCTAACATATCTAGCTCCAACAGATGATAACACTAATTGATAACAAAGAGTTACTGTTTTCTGTGTCTGTCTGCTGTCATAGAATGGTTATTTAGAATTTTGCGAATCAGATGTGGTAACCCTGAAGCAATACTTATTTATAATTAAATATATTACCATCATTTTGCCCAAAACTCAATAATACAAGAGATTTTATCATATTCATTTTTATTGGAAGATGTTCATTTATAATTTTCTTTTAAAAACTTTAAAGAGAGATTAATAACTTTCTATATAGCAATAGCAATAGCAATAGCACTTAGACTTATATATCACTTTTCAGTGATTACGACCCTCTCTAAGCAGTTTACAGAGTCAGCATAATCCCCCCAACAATCTGGGTCCTCATTTTACTGACCTTGGAAGGATGAATCAACCTTGAGCTGGTGAGACTCGAACCGCCGAACTGCTGGCAGTTGTCAGTCAGCAGAATTAGCCTGCAATACTGCATTCTAACCACTGCACCAGCATGGCTTAGTATAATTTGATAATTTGCCCATGTGTGGGGATAATAACTCCTAAAATCACTTAGCAGTATAGTAAACACTGAACTGGAAGGCTGCATTACTATATTCTTCTGCATTGATAATTTTATTATTTATTATTTTCTTAGAACTTCCGAAGGCCTAGATAGGAGATGATGGGCAGGTTTCTTCTCTTGGAAATCTACACAACTGAATTTCAGACACTGCAGCAACCCTAACCCCAGGATGTGAGAGAAGAAATTGGGATGACCTTCTAGGACACCTTGAGAGTGACCAGACGCTATGTTTCATAACTCTCAGGATGTGAATCCATGTATATGATGTTGGGGCTATAAATATGCTAGATATGCTACTGTCTATTCTGCTGCCCAGTAGCATCCCTTTCTGACCTCCTTGAAAAGGTGGTGTAATCTCCCAGTTTTAAAGTTTTGAGAGATTTCAATTGCCGTGATCTGGTTAACGATTGGCTTGTTAGTTGCTTAAGACTTCTTGGCTACCATATCTACTATAGAGAAGTCCCAGGTAACCACTAGTCCAACCCATACAAGCAACAGCATCTAAAGGAAATTGCAATGATACCAAAATGAAGGCATGATGAAATTTTCAGACAAGTGTGTCTGACACAGGAGGCATCTTTTGGCTATGTGTCATCATTTGCCCCCAACTGGCCTTCCCTTCAGATTCTCAGGCATACAGGAAACCATATATCTGATCTAATTTTTGCTTTGGAACAGTTGGCTCATAAACTGTATATGAAAGATGTTAATTCTTTGCCATAGACAGACCATGTCCTGTTTACCCTACAGATTGCTGCCATGGCCAAACTCCATAAGGATATAAAGTCCACTTTGGCTGCCTTGCAAATTTTTTGTGCTTCTAGCAGTCACTTGAGGCATTAGGTTTCTTATAGTAACCAAGAATTGGCAGGTAATTAGTCAGTTAGCACTTAAGGTTTGGAAAGTGCAGAGTCCATAAATAGGCTTGTAACTTGAGCCATTAACAATCTGCTAGCAAGAGACAGGCAGAGACACAAGAGTTGTTGATAACAATCCAAAGTTCTGGTACCAGTTAATTTCATGAGCCGGTCCAAATGTCAAACTTAGTCTTGCAAAAAGCAAAACCAGTAACAATACAGGTCCACAGTTAAAGAGCTGTTTTCAATAGAAGAGTAAGAACCTGATTACTTTAATATAGTCCCAACTATTGACATGGCTTACATTAGGGGCATTGCCTCCCTCTCTTTTCACAGAGAAGCACTGACCATTTTTGTTCTGTATTCCCATCACTGCTGGCCTGTTCTGGAATTAGGAGTTTATCAAAATATGGTCCTTCATTAGATAAGATGACAGTTCTTATATACTACGGCTCAATATTACCTGGAGATATCTTAGATATATGATTGCCTGATAGTCTATCTCGCAGCTGTCAAACTCCCGGCCCGTGGGTTGGATATGTCACACACTGGTCACACCCATGCCCAGTTTAGCAAAGGGGGAAAAAATCCCGATACGGCACATGACGCCACAGTGACATGAGTTTGACACCCCTGGTCTATCTGGTCTGTCAGAGGAAACTATAACAGAGCCCCTGGTTTCTTCTCTTTCCCATGTTATTTAACAGCCACATAAAACTACTGGAAGAACCCCACCCCCAATCCATTCAGGATGAAGTTAATCAATTCAAGATATCCAACTGTGTGTCTCCATCTCAGATTGAACAAGAATGTCTTGACTCAGTATTTGGAAGGTCTTAGGATTTAAAGACAAAACAGCTCAAGTTAAATTCCAGCAAGACAGAGGGACTTGTCCAGATATCATCCAATATAATTATATCCAATATAATTGTATCTTTATGTTTTGGTTTGGGTTTATGATAATTCTCTTGGACTCATAGTTCCTACTAGAACACAGGCAGATTACCACTCTTTGCCTAGATATAAGTGTTTCTGGAACAATATACTTCGGCAACTATCACTAGTATCCTTACCATGTCACAGGTGAATTACTGAAAAACGCAGCAGTTTGACTGCTGGTAGGATGCAGGTTAGCAGAATTGTGTGAGAAGCTGCATTAGCTACCATTAGGTTTCCAAGTACAGACTGCTGGATATTACCTATAAAAGCATTATGAATCAGGTCCCCATTTCTTATGGGACTCACTTGTCTGTGGAGACAATCTTGACATTCAGAAAATCATGCTTACAATTCCATCTTCCTGGATGGTTTGGTGACAGTAATATGGAGTCTGCCTTTCGTTGTGGCTGCTTCAATTTTTTGGAAGATGAACCTTCTGCACTTATATTTCTGGAAATTGAGGGAAGACCAGCAGATTTCAGAAGACAGGTTGGCAGAAATGCTGATGTCCTGATATTTATAGTTTTACATTTAGTTTTTTGTTATGAACTCTTGGACACTGACACAGGAGAAGAATGTGTGGTAGATTGACAGCTTATGATTGGGAAGTTTTTTGACTTACATTCCTTTGGTTTCACATTCTACTGACCTTTTAATTCCTTACCTTATAAATGTTCAACTTCTGACCCTGAAACTAGATTCTATAGACTTCATTTGCTCTAGACTATTAACTTTCACTCTGAACCGTAACAGCCTCCCCTTTGGTGGATCACAACCAACATATTTACAAATCTGCTTTACAACTAACATATAAACTGCACAGATGCCTCACCTGATTTATAACTCTCTATCTGCTATTACTTTATCTGCTACTTGTTTGTTCATTTATGAATAAGTCAATAAAGCCCACATCCAACCTCAGCTGCAGGTAGGACAATTAACTTGTTTTTATGGCTAAAACAAGTCATAAAAGTCATTTTATGAGTATATGGTTAACAGGGATATACAGTATTCCAGACCTGAAGCAAAAAAAGATGCTTCAGAGTAGGCATGCTACATACATCCTCCTTGTTATTCTCTCATTACTTGTCAATGTTTCCTTAAGAACCACGAGCTTTTTCCTGAGTTTGCTTAATTGCTGCGAGACCCTATACAGGGTAAAGAGAATGATCTTGATGGAAAGAGAAAACATCCATTAGTAAGGCAACATTACAGAAGCCCAGATGACGGTCCAAAAGCATCTCAGACATCCCAAATTCACATGAAAATAAAAGAAAGAGGAAGAGAAGCACATTAAGATTTGCAAGAATCTGTTATTTAGCCAGTCTTGATAAAATGGTTTTAGCTCTATGATTTAGACCTATTTCTTGGTCCGGTCAACCTTGTAGGGCTGATAGATCTCAGGAAAACAAATGTTTGAGATAAGGAGGCACCAACATCATTTGTGAATCATCCAGTTACCTCTTGTTGGCATCTCCTTGCCTCAAACCTGCATGTCCTAAGAATCCACAGCCACTACACAAGCCCAAGAAAAGGAACAATTTAATTAAGGAGGCTCTGACTGGCATAATTTGTGTACCTCCTCTCCCTCCAAAAAACTGTTCTGATTCAGACACAAAGTACTCTATATCACACCAATGGTAAATCAAGCTTTTACGATTTTAATGCTGTGTTTAAATACCAACAGAATCTTGTAATATTGGCAGCTATATACACATAATGAAATCATCACCTGTCTTGAGGATTCCTTTGTCATAAGAAAAAAAAGGCAATCTTCATTTTTATAGGAAATAATTTTAAATATTACAACCAGCAAGCCAAATATTATATGGAATTATGTATTATTCTTATATTTCAATGTGGGAAATATTGCCCCCATGATATTTTGAAGTTAATTTAATATGTAAATTTCATAGCATACTTCCCTTTCTCTTATATCGTAATACTTATAATTAGTGGGTTTCTGGTAATACAGTGAACAAAAGGCCTAGTTCAAATAACCTGATTATTTTTGTCATAGCTTTGGTTTTAACTAAGCTGAGAACCCAAACATTAAAACATGGTTTAGGACTTACCATGCTGGGAGGATACAATTGTGATTTATTCAATAAGTCAGGATTAATCAAGCCATGACATAGCATCACAGACATAGCAAAATGTGAGGATTGAGAAGGTCAGAAAGGACCACTGAACCAGTCACATGGGATTTAGAAACTTCTAGGTGTTATCATGTAGTCTAGAAGAAGAAAGGTACTCAAAACACTTTGAAGTTGGGCACTATTCTTTAAGCAGTGCCGTATTTCACTCTTGCCTTCCCAAATGAATACCCAAAGCCAGCCTATTCCTCATCAAGAGAAATCAGAGGGGGGGAAATCCATATTAACCCCCACCCCCAACAATGAAACCCATTTCATATTAACAGTCAGTGGAATAGGGCTATCAGATGCAAACATTCAGATAACCACTAGAAGATAGCAAGGAGAAGTTTTCAGATTTTTGCAGCCAAGATCTAGTAGCCTGAGAGTGGAGTACATGATTCAGATATTTAATGAAGAGTCAAGAAACTCACTTCAATTCCTGTCACCAATAGAAGATAGAGTAACTGATAAATTAAACTATTATCTCATGGCGTAATTATTTTTTTGCCAGTGGTGAAAGCCAGTTTGGTTTAGTGGTTAAGGCAACAAGCTAGAAACTAGGAGACAGTGGCTTCTGGTCCTACCTTAGACACCAAGTCAGACTGGCTAGCTTGGCCCAGTCCCTCACTGTCAGCCCTAAGAAGCAGGCAATAGCAAATCACTTTGGAAATCTTGCCAAGAAAACTTCAGGGACTTGTCTAGGCAGTCACCAGGAGTCAACATCGACTTGAAGGCACCAAAATATAAGATGATTAATGCTATTCAGCATTGTGTTATTCTCACTGATATTACTTTATTCTCACTGATATTACCTGAGGGTTATTCTACACAGCAGCCTTAAATTGCTTGTCATTCAGCTAAAACCGACTGGAAATGAAGAAATTGGCTTAAGCATCTGCTTCCAGATTTTAATCCACTCTTCAGCTTTGGCAACAATGCTGGCCAGATATTCTATTTGGGCAGCAGTTAATATGACCTGACGCATAGCTCTGCTTTTTTACTGCTCCTGCCTAAGCTAGAAAAAAAATCACCAATCGCTTTCCATTTCGTGGGTCGGTATCTGAGGAAATGTGGTTTTGATTAATAGGCTTTTATAATCATCCCCATCCAATAACTCCCTTTCCTATTTTATTCTAACAGCCCAAAGGCAGTCTGGCAGCTTTGCTGGTGGAAGAGTAGGCAAAAATGCTTTGAAGTACTTTTAAAACAATATATGAATGTCAATTATGAAGACTCATTTTGCATTCAAGAATATAAGGCTGGCTACAAGTTGGAGAACCAGGTTTTACCAAAATAATCACAACTGGTTGGGTTTGCATAATACAATCAACAATAAACCCATAGTTTATAAACTATGTTTATCCACTATACTAACAAACATTATGGGTTTTGTGATTCTGGTCAAGTTGCACATCATAGTCTTCTATAAGATTAATGGGGCAAACCAAAGAATGAATTTGTTTTGTTTATTTTCACCAAATTCCTTTAAAGATAAAATGTCTTTCCTGTATTCCCTAGCATCAGCTGTGGCCTCTTTCTAAATTTCTATCCATTTTTATAAGGTAGGGGTGTTGAACTCGTGGCTCGTGGGCTGCATGCATCATGAGCTGGCCATGCCCACCCCCGGTTTAGCGAAAGGGGAAAGTAGTGATATGTCACGTGATGACAACATGACACCGCGAGTTTGACACCCCTGCTATAAGGGATAATGAAAGCATGTCCTATCCTGGTTAGCAGCTATGATTTCTGGAAAACAGTCAATTGATTGTTTTCATTTTAAGCTCAGAGAAATTATTCTGAACTGCCAATGTCTCAGTTTGCTGAAGACCCTTAAAGAAAAGCTTGTATTTTCCTAACATTCATTCAGCTAGCTGGCTTCTGTCCATTTATTAAGCTCCTCCCTAGTATTTTATGCTCAAGCTCTGGAATGAAAAGATCATAAATATTTAAATTCCTGCCATTCCAGGACCAAAATAATTCACAAGAGCAGTAATTTTAAAAATACAAATTATGAGCACTTGAAATAAAAGTTACACCTCAGGCAAGAGTTCCTGCAAGATAGATTTGTGCACCAGATCTATAACAGCTTGAAAAACTGTTCCACCAGCAATTTCCCTAAATATATAGCAGGACTTCCCTCTGATCACACACTTATTCATTAGCTTGTAAGAACCGTACAGTTCAAAGATTTAAACATTTTAAGCAAGAGAATTCAGATATTTTATAGGTATTTTATAGGTATAAGATATTCATATATTTTACCTAACCAGGTTTGTTAAACTATGCATTATCTTATAAATCATAATTGGCTGGATTCCCCCAATACATTAAATCAAATTGGCTGCTTTTACATATAATATTAAACAACGACTTTATTAACCAGGTTGTACAGGTTAATAGCCCAGGTCCTGCTGTGCTATGCCAAGAGGCCGGGCAAGTCATTGTGATATGAACTTAATGATGAACGTGAAGACACCGTCAAAATGAAAAAAGAGAAGAAAACAAACTCAATGCCAGGACAAACTATGAAAATTGCCCAGAAAAAGAAGAGAAGCCAAGAAAGACAAAAATTTCAGAAAGATATTTAACAAAGAGTTTCAGAAAGCTGTTAGAAGAGGCAAGAAGTAGTACTACAATAGCATCTGTAAAGACACTGAAGATGGAAACAGATGGAAAAACAAGGAAATCTTTCAAAAGATCTATGAACTCAGGAGGTTCAAACCTCAAACTGGTATGCTAAAGGACACCAATGGACAGATAGTAATCGATTCAAAGGAAGAAGTATCCTCAAGAGAAACTTATATAGGTAAACCATCTAACAAAACATGGAAAACAGACCATCTCCAGGTTAGCAAACGAGTGCAACAAGGCTGGAATATTCTCCTCTTATTTATTCAACTTATATAGGTAGTACTTATTTAATGACCACAGTTGGGATTAGCACCTTCATCATTAAACAATGTGGTCATTAAGCATATGACCATTCCACTGAGCAGAAATTCTGGCAATCTAAATTCTACAGCAATTCTATCTCAGACCTTTGGGAAAGATTTGGTAAGCGGACAAAAATGTCAAATCCAGTCTAAACATCTGGCTGAATTTGTGACCAATCATAATATTTTTTCTTCACTGTTTTCTTTCTACTCATCCAGTCATATCACCTTTTAGAATACTTGGACTGCAGTCACTCAGAGTGATATATACAATTACCTGTATCTATTTCTTCCATTATTACTATTTACTGGACAGTTGTAATATGCAACTGTCACTAACCCTATAGATTCCCAGTTTCATATGTACCACACCAATTGATACTTCCTGATATAAATTTGAGCCATTTCATTCATAATTAAACCTCCAGCTTGCTGGAGAGAAAACTCATGAATGTCACAGCTCTGTCTCCCTTCTCAACTGTTTTTGCAGCAAGGTTCATCCCAATTCTTCATCTACTCAGTTGAGACCATGAACCCAATATTCAATGTCCAGAATGATTTATTTGCAAGGACCCGCAGAGCCTGGTCAGTCACATGAAAGATAAGTTAACAACGGCTCCCAAGATTAAACAGCTCCCACTGTCAAACACAGGCTGTATCTACTGTACTTTACAGAAACAAAGAGACTCAAATTACAAACAGATTATTGGTTACAAGGTAGCTACCAAGCACTCCATACTCAGATACAGATGAAGTCATGGTAAAATAAGCGTGTATATTAGAAAAATAAGCACTAAGCGATTTCTTACCTCTACAGTGCCATGTGCAATTCCTTGCACCAAATCCATCAATTCCAAACAACTTCACTCTATTATGGCTTTTTCTTCTTTCTGTATGCTCTTTAACATTATTCTCCTTGCATTCCAAATTGACTTATCTTCCACAAATGGGCCTATAAATAATGATCCTTGTCACCCATCATGGCTTTGATCAATTAAAACTTTCGTGTAAAACTTTTTAGAGGCAGTGTAAACTATGATATCAACCTGAATATCCACACACTTGGAATATTCCTTAATAACTGTAAATCATCAGTTTTGGCACATTTTGATCAGGATCCCATAAGCACAACTGAGACCCAGGTTTATGGTACACTCTCCCATTGCCTGATTCAACCTAATAATTCTAATCTAGAGATTACTTTACAAGGCAACATACTGTTGTCTACATCCCATCAACTCGCAGATATATGCAATTCATTGATACATTCCATACCTTTAGTGTTATGTGTTCTGTTTGGGCCTTTCCTTGATATTTTTATCAGCATACCATAAGCACAATTAAAGTCCAGGTTTATCCTCAGCACTCTCATTACTTTATGCGACCTAGTATCTTATTCCATTTATTCCCTCCTTTTTTTCCTTCCTTCTCTTTTATCATTTGTATCCCCTCTCTTTCATCATTTGTATTTTTCTTTGTTTGTTCTGAACCTTTTACCTTCAGAAACTTTCAGCTCTCAATCTTATTTCAAATTTCAATTGAAATTTCTCATTTATTCCTGTATTTATCAACACACATCTGAGCCTTCATGAATTGCTATAAATCTATAAGGAGCCTTGGAAATAGTTAACATAGTGATGGAGCACAAGACTATACTTTAACTTAGATTACTCATCAATTCATCTGATATTAAGGAGCAATCTGCTATTTAACAGAACAAGCTCATAATCCTAAAAATTATATAAAAATGAACATGTATAGCTCTTTAAAGACTGATGAAGATATACATGTTTATGTTTTAACTCAATCAGAATACATACATATAAATACATATTTATTGCTATGTATATATAGTATGTAAATTTGTTTAAATAAATTTAGATTAAAGTGGATTTGCTTGTTTTCTCTAAACATAGGTGCAAAGTCTGAGTCTGAATATTCAATTATTTCCTTCAAAAATCTTGAGGGCGCTCAGGAGAATAGAAAGAAAAATATTCAATATATATATGGCATAATAATATTAATTTGAATTAAATTTAAATGAAAACAAAAATATTTTTCTTCTTGTCTTGCCTAGATCTTTATTCTGGCCTTGTTTTCAAAGGGTGGTTCCTGCCACTCAATCCCCAGGTTGGACCTTATTCCAAAACACACATTTTTTGTATTAAAAGTATTAATGTCACATTGTCAGAGGCTAAGATAATTTTACGAATATTATATAAACTTACAAAATAGGTCACTATGCTTATTTATTTTTAAAACAATTTTTTTTTATTGGAACGCTATAAAGTGACACAGGTCAAATATTAGAATTTTCCTATACAACTGTGTTTCTCTTAAGGTAGGTTTTATTCAAAATATGTTGAGTATAGCAACTCACAAATCAGTGGTGGTATTCAGCCAATTCTATCTGGTTTGGGCGAACTGGTAGTGGCAGCTGCGGGAAGCTCCAGCCACCCGCCCGAATGTCATCACATCCCGTTTTTGATGGTCTGCACACACGCTCTCACATTTGCTAACCAGTAGCCAGGTAAGTGAATATTACCCCTGTCACAAATGTATTTATCATCACTGTAATCCTAGTAGCTGCTGGACTGTGTTTAGTAATCTTTCTTTTATGTATAATACTTTTTGGTTTCTGCATTGATATATTAGAGATGTCATATGTTTTGGCCTCTTTATTCTTTTCTCCCTCTGTTAATATGCATAAAGATAGCTGCCAAAGTATTTATTTTATTAATACTGATTATTATTAAGGGAGAGGGGTGGTTAAGAAATATGAAGTAAGAATGAATGAATGAATGAATGAATGAATGAATGAATGAATTTCAATCCTACCAATGAAAACTTATGCCATAATAAAAATTTTAAGTACCATTAGATTCCCTTTTTGCTATAGTACCCTGACAAAGATTATTTCCTGAAATTGCATTTGAATAACAACCTTCACAGATTAGTTTAAATAATAATTACATGAAGTTATAGGGCATACTATTTTAAAACTATATTTTAAGAAGGAGAATCTTTAAATAATATTCTTGAAACTGGGAATTAGAAATCTCCAACCTGAGTAATCAGTATATACACCCAATTAGTAGCTCTGAAATACCTTTTCTTTTGCCAAGTTCAAAGTAGTTCTTCAAATAAAAACCAATTTAATCACAATTAAATGTCCATTCTGCATCATTTCACTGTGATTAAACATGTCAAATACGTGTTGAATTTTCTTTACATCCAAAGCCATTTAAAGCTACTATAGAGATATCTGTATTGATGCAACTTGAAATTTCTCGTATTTGATACCCAGTGTTGCAAAAATGAAATAAAATCATATATATATACTTTCCAATTTTATTCTCACAATAATCTTATCAGGTGGATAAACTAGAAGATAATAATTAGCTAAGTGATCTCTATGACTAAGGAGGGCTTTGAACATGAACTTCCACAGATCTAATCCAAAACTCTCACCAAGGACACACTTAGGTTCTCAGATCTGGGCTGCAAAAATTTGGCTAATCAGTATTTCTTAGTCACTCAGATTTTTGGATTCCAGACCGGTCACTCTGCTGTGCACCATCTCTTTAAAATAGTATTTAATTAACTACTTAAAGATAAATTTGAGCAGTCAAAATGGACCCAAGTTAAGTTAAATGCTCCATGTTTCTACTATAAATTAGTTAAAAGCTAAAGAGAAATTGGTGTTGAGTCATGAAAAATGCACAGAAGTCAGTCACATTAAATAATTATAGAATTTTATTTAGATGTAGTACAGTGAGTGAACCCATCTTCTAATCAGTGTTGGAGAACTGGCAGGAAATCAAGACACACTGAGATATATTTTAATTCCTCCTTCTAGCTTTGTTTTTGATTATTCTTTTGTCTTTTCCTTCTTGGCAGGTGAATAAAGAAAACTTTTCAATGGGTTGCCATGTAAAGCCCTTACCCAGCAACTGAGAATTTACTGTGGAAAACAATTTGACTTTTTTTTAAAGTGCTGCCTAGGTTTCCTTTTTTCCCAGACAACTTAAGAAAGCATGAATACTGTTTTACCCTCCCTTAAGGAAAAATCAGAAATAGGGTCTTTTTGAGTAAAAGATCTGCCAGCTGAAATGCCACAGCATTATTTCCATTCTTCTGGAGCTCTATAAATTAAAGACAGCTTACTTCTTTATATCCCATCTAGACTCCCTAAATTTTGCTGCAGAAGTTGCTTTAACTCTTACTAGACATGTGTTTTTTGTTTGTCTTTTTATTTCACCTGCAATCTGAGAATTCCTCAACAATATTTTTAAAAAGCATGACCTAAGCAATTCTTATCACATTATCATGTGAGGGCACATTTTTTCTTTTTAAACCAGAATGTTCCAGAAGTTCAATGAATAAATATTGTTTCAAATAGAATTCAGCTGCATGAATGTGTCAGAAAGATTCTGAGGAAGAATAATTTTGATGTTTAAAAAATGTTAAAACTTCTCTAAGCTGCTCAATATTTTATGCTAATCAAGTCCAAAGTTGATAGCTGAAAATGTTATTTTAAATTAAAAGTAAACCATTTCCTTCACATTGATTTATTGATTATTGAGTTGATTCTCATTATTTCTACCAAGCTTTCTGGACCTGAATAAGAGGTGAGATATAAAACAAATAAACAAACATGGGTTTATTATACATACGCATAGCCTTTTTGGTATAATTTGCTTTATTTTCTTCTCATAAAACCCTCTTAAAACTGTCACTAGGCTTAAATGTACTAAGTAACTGTTTACTGAATAAACTGCACTTGTTAAATTCACACCTTCAATTATGCATGAAAGAGCATTAAAAATGGTTATGAAAACCCTACCCATTTTTTTTACATGCAGTTAATGCATATTAAGAAGGAATGGAGTTTCAATTACATTTGCATCCATCTTGACTTTTTAGAATTTTTTCTCCACAAAGTCCCCAAGCATTATAACTAACTAAGTTGTGTGAATTAGGCCAATATCATAGCTAAAGTCACAAAGCTAGTTTCTTGCTATCTTCTTCTTGACTGAATTATTATCCAAAATCTGTTGGCTATAAAATGGCATGAGGAATGTTTCTCTGTTATATAAATAGTAGACTTTTCTCTAGAGCTTTCTTCTATTTTTGAACTTAAATACGTTTTTCTTTTTTTCCCCCCTGGTTCTTCATTTACTCTTAAAAACCTAGAGAAGCTATATTCACTTATTAAGAGCATTAGAAGCTTTATAGAACTTAGATTATTTGAGAAAATTTACAGCTAAGTAATTGAATACTACAGAGCTCTGAATAGGGTCACATACATTGGCAACACATTCTATAGCTACATAGTACTATTCTAGCTTTTTCCAGGTGTGCCACATTGAAATAATAAAAAGGCTGTATTATGATATCTAGTTATTGGCAGTTACTACTAGTGGAAGACAATGGAAAGCAAATTTGTGAATATCCCTCTATTCATTTGAGCAGCTGTTTGGCATTAGTTTGTCCAAGCATTATTTTACTGTTTAATATTCATATAACGTGGAATTTGTCCATACAGATATTTGTCTAATGACCACTGAGTATGAATGTGTCAGTACTGATAAGATTTTCCTGCATTAATACAAGTGAAATATGTTTTTATGTTTGTCAATGACACATTTTTTTCAGAAGTACTTTCTCAGTAACTCATATGTTCAAAATTAAGAGATAAAATAAATCATAGAAGCAGCTGAAGCAAGTAATAGATGAATATCATATGGAGTTCTAACTTAGATTTAACTTACATGTATGGGTTAAGGAGTTATTGCCACACAATCTAGTACACAAGATGGATTTGAGCAAAGAGTCCCTGCTATACGTGCTCTTCAGATAGTGGAATCTGTTGCTATGTATCTTAATTCAAAAGAAAATCCCATTTTATACAATGGAGATTAATTTAGTCTCAGAACTCCAATTATTCTCATGAGTCATTTTGTGTATTTTCATTTGTGTTTTTTTGTGTGTGCATAAGAGATCATTTCTGCATTCAAAAAGAATTCAAAAGCTATTTTAAGTCACAAATATGACAATTTTAAAACTTATAAACTTGCAAAAAATGTATTACCAAATTAAGTGTATATCTGACTTTTATCACTAAAACACAATTGAAACAAACCCATTAGCTGTGACATTTTGAGTACTACACTACAATGAATACTGCAAGTGAAAATCTATCATCTATTTGAGGGGCTGTCACAGAGAGGAGGGGGTCAATCTATTTTCCAAAGCACCTGAAGCCCAGACAAGGAATAATGGATGGAAACTGAACAAGGAGAGATTCAATCTGGAAATAAGGAGAAATTTTCTGACAGGGAGAGCAATCAACCCATGGAACAGAAGTTGCCTTCAGAAGTTGTGGGAACTTCATCACTGGAAGCTTTCAAGAAGAAACTGGACTGCCATCTGTCAGAAATGGTGTAGGATCTTCTGTTTGAGTGGGGGAGTTGGACTAGATTACCTACAAGGTCCCTTCCAACTCTGTTAATCTATTAATCTATTTATTTGTTAGATCTATAGCCTACCTTTCCCACAGGAGCTCAAGCCTGTATAACTACATCCTCCAATTTTCCTCCACAAGACCACCATAGGGAGAAATGTTGGTCTAGCTGAAAATTACTAGTTTGCAATTACCCACTGAGTTTCTATGCACATGGGTAAATTTGAATCTGGATCTTGTAGATACAAGCCCTTACTACAGTACTACTACAGTACCTTGGGCCTCTGTATTCTTGCATAATTTTAATGTGCTGTGCAGTGAGAAATATAAAATAATAAAAAATAGAAAATACTTTTTTTAGGAATTTGGCAATCAATGGTGGAATTCTATGACTTCACAACTATCACGCAGAAAAGCCCAGGCTATTTTAAATCTGACATTTAATGCCTTTAAAGGCATTAAAGAAATATAGGCAAAATGGGCCCTTGCTGGATGATTCCAAACATGAAGATGAAGGGATAACATCAGAATTCTTTGCTACCACATGAGTAGAAATTCTTTACTACCACATGAGTAGAAAAAACATGAGTAACATGTGCACCAGGCACAATCTGCAATTATCTCATGTTGTGACATCATAATTCAAAAGGCACAAATGATTATACAAATGATATAAATTATGTAATTTGCATTATGACACAACTCCTTCAAAATCAATCATCAGTCAAAATCATATCAAATTCACAAAAATCTTTGGATAGCTTTCAAAAGTATCCTCCTTCATAATCTGAGGCTGCAGTTTTGCATTTTTTATTTATTTATGCCCAGATTATGCCACCTCCTCCTGGATATCCCAAGCTGCTTACAAGAGAATACTGTAACTAAAACCATCATAAAGTAACATAAAAATATTACAACAAATAACAAAGATTATCAAGAAAGTTCATAGTTGTGCAATGCCATAATACAATGTTTATGGTTTCATATGCTGCATAAAGGCAATCAATTGTGGCAACAAACTTTATGTAAAACCTACCATAGCACAGAAATCCAATTATACATTTTTGCTTTCAAGGTTCTTTCCCAATGCCTAGAGCAGTGATGGCTAACCTTTTTGCTGCCATGTGCCAAAAGCGGGGGGAGTGGGGGGTGTCACATGTGCGCGTGCCCACACCCATAATTCAATGTGCCCCGCCCCCCAGCCGCATGTGTGTGCAACCCCCCACTTTTGGCATGTGATGGCCCGGTAGGCCATTTTTCACCCTCCCCAGGCTCCAGAGCCTTTCTAGGAACCTGGGAAAGGCAAAAATGGCCTTCCCCACCCTCCAGAGGCCGGAAACAGACCATTTCCCACATGCCGGAGCTGAGCTAGGGCAACACCAATATGGCTCTGTGTGCTATCTGTGGCACACATGCCATAGGTTTGCCACCACGGGCCTAGAGATTTGGGAGTTTGGCTAGAGAAGAGCTTCTGTTCAATCCCAACAAAGGGCACCCAGAAGCAAGTCGCAACCATTGACGGCCTTTGCCCAGTTCAACTTTTG
This sequence comes from Masticophis lateralis, assembly GCA_030761175.1. Taxonomy (NCBI): domain Eukaryota; kingdom Metazoa; phylum Chordata; class Lepidosauria; order Squamata; family Colubridae; genus Masticophis; species Masticophis lateralis. Next base: position 95,371,041 of record JAUDYJ010000002.1, read on the forward strand.
AGCCAATAGCATCTGTTTCTGGATGAAGAGACCCTAGTCATGATAATACACCAATTACTGTGGAATAGTATTACTGCAGAACAGGGAACCTTGGCCCTTTTATGACATGTAGACTTCAATTCCCAAAATTCCTGAGCCAGTCAGAATGTTCTACATGGAGCAGCACTTGAAGAACATTTAAAAGTTGCAACTGGTTCAGAACAAGTGGTGCAAGCAGTTCTGAGTGTTTCTCTACAAAATGCACTGGTTTCCAATGAGTTTCTAGATTGCAATTCAAGATGATGGTTAGTGTCTGTACGGCACATAGCCAAAGTTACTTATGGGGACTTACTATATCGGATTGTTTGGCTTAACACGCTAGGAGTGACAATGTGGCCATGTTCCTGGTCTCTTCCTTTAAGCAATGCCATCTTCTGGGACTCAGGAGCTACACTTTAGCATCTGCTTTGTAGACCAGTATTCCAACAGAGGAGAATGGCCTTGTTGGTCTTCCATAAATAACTGCAGACCCGTTTTTCTCCCTCAGACATTTGAATCTGGTGTTAGAAGAGATTTGTTGGTTTGTTTATTGTTTATCAATTACAAGACAGAATGATCTATTTGGATCTCTGACACAGGATATAGCGATTGACTGTTGCTTTTTTAATTCATCTGTTTTGCTGTTTTCTGGTTTTAAGTTAGCCACTCAGAATCACAGTATTGTAATGAGATGGGTAGCCATACACATTGTTTAAATAAACAAACAAATATTGGACCAATAGTCGGAATTCAGAAATGGGAAAAGTGTGTAATCCTACACATCAATTACAGAAATAATTGACAATAATTTTTGATTTGCTTCCCTCCTATGGTTTGCTGGTTAAATTAGATTAAAGCGGCTTCCCCCTTTTTTTTAGTTTTGATAGAGTTTATTATTTATTCCTTTTATTTTATTTAGTGCCATTTGACACCAAACAAGCTCTGGGAAATTCACAGGAATTCAAGGGATAATATATCCAGTTGGTTCCCATATCAAATTTAGAAGTGGCCACATCTTCTGGATTCTCCCACTGTTTGTTATTTTAACATCAAAAGGAAAGAAATATCAACTAGCTTTTACCCTTCACAGGGACAGTTGGTTGAGTGCCTTCAGTTTTAAGAGATTCCTCCCTGCCCATTCCTTCAGCAGATCAGTTAAGAAAAACCCAGGTGTATTATTTTCTATTTATTAATTTGCCACCCATTTCATCAAGAGATGTATATTGCTTTTGTTTTCTTTTAGTATATTTTCAAGTCTACCTTCAGGTGTCAATATCTGACCATTTCTTTACATTGATTTCAATATTACTTTGCAGCAATATCAATATTAATGGCCTTTTCATTAACTTTACCTAATTGTGTACCCTGCTGTGTTGAATTGGATTACAATTTACACATTCTATTTGGCCTGAAGATATGCTAATCCCGTATATCTGATCAGTATCAAATTTGGAAAGACTGAAAGAGCCATAGAAGTCAAAAGGCCATCTCCTTCCCCGAAAAGTTTATTATCAAAATAATGAGAAAATGAGACAAGAAGGAAGAACACAAACAGAAATGATAACAAGTTAAGATAAACCAAGATAGGTATCTAAAACATGCTTGGAAATCCTGTCACACACCAAGTCACATTAAAAACATGTCTTTTTAAAACAAATGGATCTTAAATGAGTATAATAATATTTTTTTCAGAAATACTCAATGATAGAAAAAGCCCAAAAATTAAAGGATGCAGATTGGTCATCAGGTAATAATAGAACATATCATTATAGAAATATTTTATTTGTAAAAATCAAATTAACATCCAGCTGTCTGCAATTACTCCATGTTCAAATCTCACCAGGCTCAAGGTCGACTCAGCCTTCCATCCTTTCTAAGGTAGGTAAATTGAGGACCCAGTTTGTGGGGGCAATAAGCTGACTTTGTATAAATATACAAAAGTATGAAGGCTATTGCTTAACACATTGTAAGCCACCCTGAGTCTTCGGAGAAAGGGGGCATATAAATCAAATTTAAAAAAAAAAAAAGCCTGGATAGCTCAGCAGACTAAAAGCATTGTGATTAACTCCAGCTGTCTGCAATTACTTTAAGTTCGAATCTCACTAGGCTCAAGGTTGACTCAGCCTTCCATCCTTTCTAAGGTAGGTAAATTGAGGACCCAGTTTGTGGGGGGCAATAAGCTGACTTTGTATAAATATACAAAAGTATGAAGGCTATTGCTTAACTCATTGTAAGCTGCCCTCTGAGTCTTTGGAGAAGGGCTGCATATAAATCAAATTTTTTAAAAAAGGTAGAAAAGCATGATCCAAGCCTATTTCTTTATAGCAAATTTACTAACTTTGAATTATATCCCAAGTGAACCAATTTCAAGCACATTTTTACATGTTTGGCCATTATGAGGACAATTAAAACCCTATCCTATCTGCTTTTCCCATCTTCTAATTATAAGTTAATGAGCCAAACTGAAATGTGTTTTGATCTAAAATACATAGATTAATGGCAGCTCACATTAGAATGTGCTCTATAGACAACTACAGCTTTACATTTTAATTAGTTAACTTGCAGCATCACGGTCCTATTTAAGCTTGTTTAATAAGCTCACTTGGTTTGTTTACCTAGAAATTAATGCAATTTACATTTTGGAAACATTTCTATACTACTGCTCACTAATTATAGATCCAGGATTTTGTACCATGCCTATCATCAGTGGCCCCCCACCAGACAATTTTGTATAGTATGGATAGATAGGTAGGTAGGTAGGTAGGTAGGTAGGTAGGTAGGTAGGTAGGTAGATAGATAGATAGATAGATAGATAGATAGATAGATAGATAGATAGATAGATAGATAGATAGATAGATAGAGATAGGGATAACGTTTCAATGTTATTTTTGTAAGCTTTTTACATTAACTCTTAGACTGTGAATGAATGGCAATTCATTAAAAAAAAAGGCCTGATATTGCTCTTGTATACATCCTGCTGCAGATCAGTACAGAAGGAAAAACTTGCACACACACGCACACAAAAAGTCGGATATTTGCCAACCCCAGAACCCTGTTAAGCTTACCCTTAGCTCGTTAGCATGTAAAAATCCTACTAAGAACTTACTGTACTGTATGCAGTGGCTGATCTCACCTCTACAGGACAAGAGATCTTTAAACACACACACACACACACAGATTGCTAGGGATGTGGGAGGGAGGGAGGGAAAGCAACCCACACGGTAAAAGCATGCTTTCCACGCACCGAGCGGGATTGCTTCCACGAGAGGGCAAATCTTATTCTTCCGTTTCTTCTCGGGGCAAAACCTAAAAGCCCATGAAACTTAAGAACAACCTTTGTATGCGATCGCCTAAAAGCATCCAATGCCAGAAGACCCTCCTGGAAGGGTAGTAGTATCGTGCACCATTCACCTTGATGAGGAACGGCGGACGGATTTTCCACAAGGCCACACCGAGATTCCCGAAATCTTATCGCGGATCCCCCACCCCCACCCCCCAGCTCTGCCAAGCCCGGTCACACACCGCCTGCCAAAGGCGATCTCAGGCTCTCCTCCCACTTTCTCCTCTTTCCCCTCCCCTCGGCTCTGCGCCGTACCTCGCGTCCCACCCATCCTGCCCTTCTCCTCTCCGCTCGGGGTACCTTCGGTGTGGCAGCTGGAAGAGAGGATGGTGTTCGGCGGTCGGAAGAGGTAAGGCAGGTAACGAGAAAAGCATTTCATCTTCCAGCGGCAAAGACGCATTTATGCAAAAGTGAGGGGTAAACAATCCTCTCGCTCCATGGGGCTGGGCAGGCAAGGCTACATGATGGATGCATTACGGAATCCCGCCAATTGCTGAGCGAGCTAAGTCACCACCTCTGTTGCCGGACCCCATTTTTGCCATCAGCCCCAGCGAGGACCGCCTCGCATTTCTGCAGGCGTCCAGCGCCAACTCCGAAGCCCCCTAGCAAGCAGGGCGAGGTTCCTCATTGGCTAAAGCGCCTCCGAGCAGGATTTGCTGACTAAGTCCCTCCCGCTGGTAAATACACAAGAAGCAACGAGGGGACTTGCGTGCGATAATCCTGGAAAGCTCGCGCTCGGTGGGGAAGGTCGGCTTCACTGCGCGGGCGTGCAAGATCCTTGGAAATTGCCACGGCAAGTTTCAGGGCTGATTTTGGAGCGAAGCGTAGACGACTCCCCCAAGCCGACTTCTAAGGACTGTCAACATCAAGGTTAGCATTGCATGTAAAGGGCAGACTTCCCGCAATGTCAGCTGGACTGGGCGCAACCTCAACCCAGAAACCGAAAAAGAGGAAAACTCTACAATTCAGGAAGATCGCGCGCTGAAAGAAAATCTAGGACGATTTGTATTCCTATTACAGGATGCCTTTACTCGGAAGTCTCTTTTTCCTTTCCGTGGTGGAGAAATTTAATAGAAGCAAAAGAGAAACGCCTTTTGGACTAAAACACGCCAATATTCATCTGTGCAAGGCTACTTTAAAAAAAAAAAGCTGAGTGCAGTTAGTTCAATTGAGTTTGTTCCCTAGAACATGTGTATTGGGGGGAGGGGGGAGTTATTTAGCGCAATCTTTTCAATGTTGCCTTGGGTTTTTGTTTTTTCCTTTTGGCAGCAAACCAACATATGTTAGAAGCATCTTTTCTGTGGAATGCCTTTATTTCTTTCATATTCATTCCCGCCTCATTAGTGAAACAGAGTTAAATCATCTTTTAACTCTGAAACAGAGTTAAAAACATCAGTGGATGTTTTTTAGCTGATTAGCATCCAAGGGTAGTCATAAATACTCTATATACATTGTCCCAAAGGTGCTTTTTCAAGAGGCAGCTGAACTTGGTTTTTTTCTTTGAAGACGTTTTGTTTCTCATCCAAGAAGCTTCTTCAGCTCAGAAGCTTCTTGAGTGAGAAGTGAAACATCTTCAAAGAAAGCCCAGTTGCCTCGTGAAAAAGCACCTTTGGGATAACTATGAACTGGATGACTGAGAATCTCCATAGGCATCTATACACATTGCTACCCATTTCATGATCTGACCCTGTAATGGCTGGGATTGGAGAGCCACTACACCCTGGTCAGTTGCTCTCTCTCCCTCTAAAAACCTGGTAATAGTGGGTCTGTGCGAATGGACACTCATAATTACCATAGTAGCAATGCTAGACATTTGGAATAGATATCAGCAATGGGAGCAGTAAATTTTGGGCTGTATGTTTTCTTGATTTAAGGATGGGTTGATAGCACTTCTCAGTAGAGAGGAAAGCTCCTGAGAAATAAATTACTAAATACTATATTCAGGAAAGTGCCATAAAATTATAGGATAATAGTGCAATCATTTATCCATGATAAATGGATAAATTTTATTTATCCGTTTATTTTATTCAATTTCTATGGCAGCCTATCTCACTATGATGATTCTGGGTGGCTAACAGCAGTTAAAAAACTCAACAGCGAAGTCAAATACATAACTGGCATCCAAGGCCAAATGCCCCCCCTCAATCAAATAGCAATTAAAATAACCATCTCATAGACTTTGACAATCTGTCCCCTTCTCCAAGGCATAAATGAAAGTCCAACAGAGTTGGGGCCATCTAGTCTGTGGGCGAATGATGTTCCAAAGGGCAGGTGCCACAACAAAAAAAAGATCTGGATTCTGGATACTCCATGATTGGAGTCTTAATGTGCCTCTTAATTCAGATGGATAGAAACAATGAAGGAGAGGCAGCGCTACAAATAACAGCCCCATGCCATGAAAGGATTCATAAGTGACCACCAGTGTTTTGAATGGCACCCAGAAGCCAACTGGTAACTAATTCAGTTATTTACATTTTGTTAAGATTGTAGTTTTCCCATAGAGTTCTGTTTACATATGTACAGAAGCAAGTCCCATTCTCATAGGTGGAATCATTATCTTAAATCCACACAGCACCCTAAACTTTGTGTTATGAATAATAATTCCATTAAAATGAAAAAAAAAGAATGTCTATCATCTATCTATAGCTTCTTGGATGAAGCTTCTAGGTCTAGGATGAGAAGTGAAACGTCTTCAAAGAAAAATCAGTAAGTCCAGTTCTCTCTTGAAAAAAGCACCTTTGGGACAACCATGTCTTGGATGACTGAGAACCTCCATAGACTGTCTGACTGACTGACTGACTGACTGACTGACTGACTGACTGTCTGTCTGTCTGTCTGTCTGTCTGTCTGTCTGTCTGTCTGTCTGTCTGTCTACCTACCTACCTACCTACCTACCTTTTATTTGTATTAAAAAATTATTCACAATTTTCCTGACAATAACTTGGCAATTTCAATTTAATTTTTGTTTAGAATTGTCAGCCCTGGCATTTTGTAAAGCAATTGATCAACCAGTTCATATTAAAAATAAACCTTGGAAATTATTATTTATTCTATTGTTTAGTAGTTACTGGACTTTTAAAGGTGATCTATACTGATACAGCTGCTAATAGACACTTTGAACATTTGTGCATGCAGCATTACAAGCAAAGGGAGGTTTTTTTTTTTTTTTTTTTGTATTTCAAACCAGAGTTATTGGGTTTGAGAAGATTTTGCTGACTTATATATCAGATAGCAGAGACTAATCCAATAGCATCCCACGGGATAGCAACAAAGCCATTCTCCCTGTGTAATGAAATATGCAGTAGCGTTGGATTGTATTTTTGGTCCACAAAATAATGAATTTATTGATTTAAATTAGCTCTCTTAAGCATTATCTAAATTTTCTCAATCCCTTTGGGAATTATCTATGTATAATAGATAATTCCCATTTTTCCCCTGCAGTAAATTTTAAAACCACAGCCTGAAAAACCAACAGAATCTCACATTTAGTCTCTTTTCTGTAAATTGTTGAGGTTGAAATTTTAGTTTGTGCTCTCTAATTGTTTTCAGAGGTTGCACTGAAGAGGAAGAAAGACAACCAAAAATATGTAGGCCTGACTTTAGTACCTACGTTGCTCAGGGAGAAAAAACAGGAAGAAACTAATGTTTTCACAGGCAATTACTTTTTCCCACACATTGAGCGCTTTTATTAATAAACTGAATTAAACTTTGGTTTGATTTGTTCTCTTTATCTTCATTATACTGTATATACCTCAGGCACTGGACTGGAATGCAAGATGATGAACCCATCTAGTTGGCCTTGGTTATCTGTTTTTCTTTGCAGGGGAGAAGGTGGGATGTACTTTTTATTTTTAATTCCATTCTTTGTCTTTCCATTCAATTGTAAACCACCCAGCATCTTTTCTGAGAGTTGGACAGCTGTATAAATCAAACTAATAAATAATAAGAATACTAAGTAGGGAAAATGTGTAAAAATTCAGAAGATTCAAAAGGGGTAAATATTTTGTCACAGACCTGTCCCCTAGTTTATTCCTATCAGGGCAGGCATTGAATTGACATCTAGATACAGTAATAAGCTGAAACTAAATTCCAGCAAGACTAAAGCATGAGAATGGTATCTTATGGGTCTGGGAATTGAGTAGGTCTCCAACTCTGAAGCAACAAGGACACAACTTGGAGGGTCTGCTGCCTCTTAAGGTCTACATGGCATTGTGGCCCAAAGTATGTTCAATCAATTTGTATCCAGTGCTGCAGTTGCACTTTTTCCTAGATAGGTATCTCCTGACTGTACTCTCATTTGGACAACAGCAACACATCCCATGTCAGCTTGCCCTTAAAGATAATTTGGAAATGGCAATTAATAATGTATGCAGCAACACTTATAGAGAACATTCTTCTGAGACCACGTAGTATCAGTCCTAGCACAATTGAATTGTATTATTGATTAGGCTTCAAGGTTTTTGTATAAGGTGTTTAAGGCTCTTAATAGCTAATCATTTCTATACATAATGAAGTGCTTCACCAGTATGTACCTACCCAGCCGTTAACATCTTTGAATCAATGAGCTGAGCAATTTGCATTATTGCAGGAATGGGAGAGAAAGCCTTCTTTGATGTGTCATCCTATTTTTTGGAATGCCCTTTCCCCTTGTGGCCAGGCTATTATCAACATTACTTATCTTTTGGTGTGTGCAGTGGTGGGTTCCTCCCGGTTCGGCCCAGTTCTCCCGAGCCGGTGGGTGACGATATGACGTTACCGAACCAGTTCTGCCCCACCGCCCCCTGCGTTATTCTTACCTTTTATTTGGCCCCACCCCCAATCTATTGCTGCCTCCTGAGTCCCAGCTGATGGCTAGAAGGAAAAAAACTGTTTAAACTCTTGCCGCAGGGCTTCAAAGAGCCACCCTACAGCTGATCAGTGTTAAAAGAAAACAAATGAGTAGACCAGTGCCTGCAAAAATACAGGAGTAGATCATTGCCTGCAGAAATAAATGAGTAGACCAGTGCCTGCAAAAAATAAATGGGTAGATAGGTACAGCTCTGCAAGCAGTTAAAAGCCTGGTAGACAGTACCTCTGCTAAATCCTAAATAATTGTCACATGACCATCAAGCCATGCCCACAAAATAAGCCATGCCCACAGAACCGGTAGTAAAAAAATGTAGAACCCACCCCTGCGTGTGTGGTATTTTCTCTCTCATTTAGATCCTAGCCCCATGGCCTTTACAACTACATCTCTTAATTGCCTCTTTGTTAGTATCACAGGAATTCATATGGGCTTTGAATTAATTTATCATTTAATTTATTTGCTTTTAATGCTTATCGTGATTCCCAGCACTCAGAAGAATGTCATAAAACTAAAAATATACACAGCACGTGGATTGCCTATGTTCATTATATCATGAGTTCATAAAAAACACTTTCAATTCAATTTTATAGGTGTCAAAGTTCCAATACTGACAATAGGTTGGAGAAATCACTAGAGAATAACATTGCTAGGATTAATTTATATTTACATACATATCTTTTTTAAAATATGCAAATGAAATAATGTAACCAAATAAGCAATAAATAGTGTATAGGGATGTTATGTTTGGGGGTGGGGTTGTGTTAGTTCCTGGTAACTCCCTGGACAAGTCCTTGCTATATGTTGGCAACATTTTCTAGGGTTAAGCTCCCCACCTGATTTCATGCAGGTACAACCTCATATAAGGCACAATTAGTTCTCATGGTATCCAGGTTTCTGGTCTGGTGCTTTAACCACTATACCCACCTGCTTTTTTTCCAGTTATTGGTTAAAACTTAAGGCCATCCTAAAAGAAACTAGCACATGAAGAACAAATGTTTTTATATTTGAATACTTACACTCAGAGGGGAACATTTCTCCTACCTGGATAATACTTTGAGATCTACAACCTATCATCGTTATTTATAACTGTTAATCAACCAACTAAGATTTCAGCTTTGCTTTTTGAGTGCTAATGATCTTTCACTCACCTGGAAATAAAAGGTTTTAAATCATTATATGGAGATGCATTATTATACACAAGGATCATTTGCTAAAGCTTTTCTAATCGACTACTAGAATGTCCCTCCTTCTATTGCTCAGAATTTTTATTTTTTCTTTGTAGCTTATATACCACTTTGAAAAATCTTGAAGCATAGAAAAGCAAGTGATTGTGTTGACAATGGAACTTATCCTAAAGTTAATATTGCCCTGCAATTAATATGATTATCCTTATTAATACAAAGGGTGTCTCTCAGATATCTAACCTGTGATTCCCAGTTCTAATTTCTCAAGGCTTTTATAATCTCCAACATGGTTCTCAAGATACTTCAGAGTCTAAAAATAATTGATATTACTATTACTATTACTTAGGAAGCTGATGCAAATCACAGCACTATTACATGTAACACCCTCAAAATTTCAGAAGAATATAATTATAAAAATGTGATAAATATCATCAGCATTTTAAAGATGATAGAAGTAAAGCTCTAACATTCTAAGACTTCCTCAACAAACAAAGAGAGTCTGTACCAGGCCCTCGGTGAGCACGAAGGACCCTTTCTTCCCTTTTCTTGCTTTCCTCTGCCATCATTGTCTTTTTGTCTTGTGCAATTTTTGTGTTTTGTCCTGTTCTCTGTATTTAAATGTTACAAACAATTGTAAACCTCTCAAGATTTGCTGTGTAAATGCCATGTTGGAAGGACCTTCGGAGACAGAGGGACAGCCGCACACTAGACAACTGGCATGTAAAAGATGTCTCAGGCCACAGAAGGGGGGAAAGAGCGGAAAACATTTCAGTAGGGACCTTAGTTTTCCAGAGAGTAAAAGTAAAAGAGGGGAGAAATAGTTGTAGTTTTGCAAAATTCTGTCAGTATAACCTTACAATAAAGGTAATGTTTTTGATGATGTACCTTGCTTGGACTATGTCCCAGGGCTAACATGCTGGGAGTCAGGTAGCATAAAATGTAATAAATTATTATTGTTACAAATCAGGTTTCTCTGAAAATAACCCTAAGTTTGCTCCCTGTCTTTATCCCCTGTGGATTGAAGCCTATATTCTGTTTTACTTAGAAAACAGCAATATTAATAACAAAATGCAAGCATTCATACGGGAATTCAGACGTAGAATTAAAAACTACTGATTTTTTGATGGATTAATTAATGGAACCGAAATGCTATAGTGAAAAATTAGCTGTTCTGATAGTTAACAAACAGTTCAACGTGAGAAGTTTAGGCTGTTAGAGATCCCAATAGTTTCTCAAATTATTTAAAATGTTTTACCACATTACAGAATCTGATTTTTTTTTTTAAAAAAATGGAACATATATTTTGTTGGTTGTTTAAAAAAGGTAAAAAGTTGCATAATTTTATGTTCAGGACAAATTCCCATATCTTATCAGCAGAAAAGATATTAGGTTAAAAGATAATGGTAATCCAATTTCATTTATTTCACAGGTGTTATTAAATCAACTCAACAAAATAAAATCAAGAATTGTACAGCTTGACATTTGAGCACTTTTTAAAAAGACTTCGCTTTTCACATATCAAGGGGCTTCCCTTTTCCCGTATCAAAATTCAATAAAATGTACGCAGCCCAACAATTAATGAGGTCTTCATGAAGAACCAGAACAAATTATTCAACTCTTTTCTTTTCAAAAACAGAGCGGGGGAGGCATTCTGCCTTAATGATTAATGCACTGAATCATGATTCTGAATAAAAGCTGTGAGAACAGAAAGGTTTGTGGTATTCACATTTTAGACCTTTAAAAAGCCCTTAAAAAATCATGACATGGGTGCTGTTTGCAGGTTACACCATCAGCCCTTGAACAGAAACAAAACCATGATTGCATAAACAATTAACCAAAGAAAATACTTTTTTTTTCTGATTCCAAGAACAGATGAAAAAATAAACCTACCTTCTATGACCCCTGTGTCAATAGTTCCTTTCACTTGACTGAAGCACCACAATATATCTTGCATGAGGTTCTCAAGTCCTGCAATTAGGCAGATTCCCCCATTAAATACAAATGTACAGTATGTTAAATAAACAGGTAGCATCTGAATAGTTATTTTTTTAAAAAAACATGAACATGTGATGGATCTAAAAGAACAATAAATGCTTGATTCTGAAGAGAATTCAAATTGTGTTTACTCACCTGGAATCATCCTGCAATGGAAAGCGATAACTTAGCTCCTTGGAAAAGTGGCAACGTTATGCCCATGTTGTGAATTGCCTCTCTGTCCGCTTTGTGAGGCTGTTTCAAAAACGGTGCAATTGGAGTCAGCTCCCAAGGCTTCACTGGCAGTGAGGAGTCAGAAGACCAGCAGTCACATTCTTTATCATAGCTTCTCTTCATTAGAATACTAATGCATACACAATCACATCTGTTTGGGTCTCTCGGCATTCTTAAAAGGGTGACAAAATATTCTGTTCTGAATTCATAACTGAAATATTTTTATAACATTAAAATGAGTTTTAAAAATTATCCCCTCATTTTCTTCTCTCTTATTGTCACTAATATGAGTGGGGTAGGGACTTTCCTTTAATTTATTTTCAGACATAATCTGCATAACTTCAGCTAATCGGGATCAAGCTGGATAGTGCTACCCTATGGAGTGTAATGTGCAAATGCTGAAATATAAAAAGAGGAACACCTCAACTAGGAGGTGAAAAAAGTAGAGCCACTCTCATGCCTTGGCACTTCTTTAACACATCCAAATAATCAGGGATTTATCCAAACCAAAATGCGCTGAAGTCATTTTAGGATCCACGCTTACTTGTCTTATTTCCGCATGTATTTTTTAAAGTGTTTTTTGCTTCATTTATTTCAAAAGATGGAAAACAATCCTGGTGAATTTGAAGAGGAGTGAGGAGCTGCATCCAAAACCCTGGGCAGGTATCATCACTAGCTTTAGGGTAGGTGCCCTAGCAATTACGGTACTGGATCCCTAATGCAAAGGGACAAATAATTAGAAAAATTCTAATGCTTGTGGGGGGAATTGAAAGAAATAGAAAAGGAATCTGATAAAAGGCAAGTGACTGGACGCTATCATTGATGACTCAAGCATTTACTGTAAAGCAATAATGGTGAAAAAAGTTCACTATCATCAAGTTATAAGGGAGTTGGAAGCAACTGAATGACTACACACAACAAAGCAATTACTATAGATCTTATGTGTTGTCCGAAGTACAACCATTAGGAAAGGACTAGGTAAAATCAAACATTGTGTCCATTTATGGGGATATATGTTATTTATTTTACATGTTCCCTAGTCATGGTACAAACATGACCCAGTATTGCTTTTTGCTTTTATATGGCATAGCCGCATGATGTTGACCTAATACCTAGCCAATAGCTGGAGACAACTTAGAATCACTGTTAGCTTGACCTATTTTAGTGGAGTACACTTTCTCCTCTTCCAAAACATTTTTAGGGTTGGATGCTGGATACTTCACCAACAGCATGCTTCATGCTTCATGATGCACTCAGTAGCTAAAATCTGCCCAGTTCCTATTGGAGAATTTAGATTGCCCTTGTTTCTGGCTACGGTTTTGCAAGGTTCCTTTTTCTGGGGTTTTATTTTATTTTATTTTATTTTTGGTGGGGATGGGAGTGGGTGGAGAGAGTCCAGTTCTTTCAACCTGGATCTCCCATTGTACCTATCTTGTATCTATCCAATCTCCAACTTGATCCCTATTTTGGGGATCTGTATTTAGTTCTAAAAATAGGTGCCCAGTCCAGGGAGAAGGACAGAGGGTCTTGCTTAATGAATGAGAAGAAAGCCAGTTGTCTCTATTGCTACAAACACAATCCTTCCACTGTGTCTTTCAGCTATTAATATTAAATTGTTAAAGATTACAAGAGAAACTGGAAAATGCAGTCTTTTATCAGCTAAGTTACATACATGTGTGGGGAGATAGGCCTCACAATCAAAAGAATTTGCTCCTTTTCAGCTTCCCATGATTAGAGCAGCCCCTCTGTACTCCTCATCTGCCTGTGCCCTCAGACTATGGAGAGGGTGCTCCTTAGCAGCCAGGGAGCACTGGAGGCCTAAATTTTAAAGAGCTATCTATCTATCTATCTATCTATCTATCTATCTATCTATCTATCTATCTATCTATCTATCTATCTATCTATCTATCTATCTATCATCTATCTATCTGATGAGAAGCAAAACATCTTCAAAGAAAAACCAAGTGAAAAGAAAGTCCAATTGCCTCCTGAAAAAGCACCTTTGGGACAACCGTATCTGGATGACTGAGAATCTCTATAGACATCTCCCTTTTTGAAGATGGCTAAATGCATTATCTGAATAGCAGTTCAGGAAAGTCAACTAAGATGCATGAAAAGTCCAATCTGACTGGGCTTTAATTTAATGAATAATATTGTATTGATTGATTTATTACATTTATTTTCCACCCATTTCATTTCAATATGACTCATATATGATCTTGTATCTTGTCAAAGATCTGGTAGGCACCATGATGACATATTTTGTGATACCTTATACATTTTTTAAAATGCTATAGAATACATTTTTGTTAGCTATAGTCCCATTCATCAGATATATTAAGTGTTTGTCCCGAGAGAGGAATATAATATTCAGAGAAAGAAAATAAATGTATCCTTTATCCTTCAGCAAAGGAATTCTGAAAATTCATTACATCTACCGGTAGAAATGATCACCTAGGATCCATTAAAAGATTTAACACTGTTTCCTGTGTTAAGGTTTCTTATTATTGATGATAAGTGGGCAAAGAAAGAAATGGAAAATACTGCTATTGGAATGATCCTTTTCTATCTTTATATTTTACTTTCTTTTTCTTACCTTCTTCTTTTTTGCATTTTAAAATCCTGATCTCTCTTTTCCCTAATCCCAATGTAATGATTTTGTTTTTTAGGATCATAAACTTTTCTATTTTGCTGTATCTTTCCCATTATTTTCCATCCCTTTTCTCTTTTTCTTATTTTCTCACTGATAACCCCAGTGTAATCATTTACGTTTTTTATATTCTTTCTATTCCATCCTTTTCTTTTTTCTTTCCCCTTTTTCCATTTTTTCCATTGTTAAACCTAATGTAATAATCATTTAATTTTCCATAATCAATCTCCTTGTCTTTGTCTTTATTTTCAGTCTCTTTTCCTTGCTTCTCATTAGTTGTTTCTTTATCAGTTTGAATGTTTCCTAAATCAATTTTTTGGTCATCAAGTTTCAATTTTCCATGCAACATTGTAGTCATTTTCCTTATTTCCATTTTCAATTATAGGTACATCGTTATCATCATTTCCTTCAGTTCCTGCGCCATTTTATTCTTTCTAAAAAGTTCAGTTCTATAATGATGGTTTTTCCCCCCTCCTGAAGATGGTTCTCTACAATCCACATTTACAATTGGCGAGTTTAAAAGGCATCCATTTTGGTTGCAGTTTGTTTTGGCAGCTTTTACTTACACCAAGACAATTTAAAATTCAGTCCAAATTTATAAAGTCCAAATTCCACGTTACATTCCAATTAGGTTTCAATTTAAAGTCATTAACCAGTCCTTTCTATTACAGGATTTTCTTCATTGTTGTTTTTTTTAACTCTCTTTAAAGTTTCCAAATTGAGAAAGTATCTTTGGTTTTTCTAATTTTTTTTTTAAAGTTCTCCAAGTATTTTAAATCCAAAACAAACAGATTTCTAGTCGGGTTCTGTTACTTTGTAACTTCCACCTTACTCTTCTTCTTCCATCCTTTCCCACACCTATTAGCTGCTATTATGACACCAGGACATTTGCAATTGTTTTAAAAATCCTTCTCCCCCCCCCTCTTCTGCCTATGCGTTAGATATCACTCACCTGGCAGTAATGTTCCATTCAATTGTCCGCTCCTGCACATCACTTAATCTGGGGGGAGGGCAGTCGTAATGGCCGCTGCCCCCCACTGCAGAGTCAGAGAGAATTTCCTCTGACTTCCGAGGAGCTTGCTTGTTCCTCTTGGTCTTCCGAAGTGCCTCTCTTTCTTCTCTGTTCCTACAGGACAGATCTGGTCCAAAGACCCCTCTGCAGCGGTTTCATCAGCTCGAGATTTCGCAGGGCTCATCAGAGCCCGCTAATCCTTGACTGTCTTGCTGCAACGCTTCCGGTCGAATCCCTGGAATGATGTCCTCTAATTTTCATGGCACTTTTTACTTACCGAGGAGGAGGAAGGATAAAATAGAGAGGGAGGTTGTATAATGTCTGAAATTGGCAAGGTGGGAGTCAATGTTTCTCCAGCAAATACGTTGAGTAAATATTGCTTAGGCGTCTTCCATCACAAAACTGTGAAAGCAATATCCCAAAGTCTATCGGGTCAAAAGTATGAGAGGAAGTATAAGAGGAAAATGCTTAGGATTTAAATCTGATATAAAGATATGGCTGGATTTCTGTAATTTCCTATATTCTTTAGTCCTTACGAGTTTACAAATTCTGCTGTTAACCAGTCATTGAATACGGGGTTCAATTTCGACACACTAGATTAGATATTCATGGTCATATTTATGTGTGTAAAGTCAGAAATTAGTAGGAATGTGGGAGTTCTTCAGAAAATCTCTTCAATAAACAAACAAAAAGCACTAAGGCATCCTATACCCTCATTGCTACATCAAGGACTACCCATGTAAACTGAACATGCAGATCTGCCTGCACACAAGACACTTCTACTGGGTTTGCTGCCAAAAGTTTTGAGCAGAAAATTGGAGAGTAGTTTTGTTTACTTCCCTAATTATGCATCTAAATGGGGTTCATATATATAAAATGCTTATGTCACTCCCAACAATAGTTTTGTTGATGCCTATTAAAAGCAATGTTCATTATCTGTATGCTCATTTTATTTCCCTCTGACCTCTCTATTATTATTCTTCCTCCAAGTATAAATATCTACATGCTAATTCTCTTTCAAAACAACTTAAGGTGTCTTGAAAGTCAATTTTGCTGTTATATGTGTGTTATTACTATAAACTTCTCAGAAATTATATTTTTCACTATCTTGAAAATAAATGAATAAATAAAGTAATAGGGCTAACTTGAACAAAATAGATGAGATTAGGCATTGTACAGAGCTTTCATTCTGGATATTAAAGAATAGAATTGAATGGTTTTTACCAGGGGTGAAATCTAAAATTTGTTACTACCAGTTCTGTGGATGTGGCTTGGTGGGGGAGGATGGTAATGTGACTGGGTGGGCATGGCCAGAGGGTCTCCTCAGGGTGCCGTCAGCCAGACAATGCCGGCTGGCGACCCCCAGGGGGAGGGCCTTCTCTGTGGCAGCCCCTACCCTCTGGAACGATCTTCCTCCAAAACTGAGAACAATTGCTGACCTCCGGACTTTTCGTCGGGCCCTGAAAACTCATCTCTTTCAGCTTGCTGGTCTAGCCTGACCCCGCTGAATTTTTAAGATCTGTATTATAGGGTTGGGTATTTTAAATATTTAATGGTTAATGGTTTTAATTTTTAGCCAAAGTTATATGCTTTTTTTAAAGAAATTGTTTAACTTTTGTGTACTATTTTTATTTGGCTGTTCACCGCCCTGAGTCCGCAAGGAGAAGGGCGGTATACAAATCTAAACAAATAAATAAATAAATAAATAAATGGCCAATTTCTTTTTACTTTTAAAACCATTTTTTTTCAACCTCTTCGGCGAAGAGGTTGTAAAAAAGTACTTTCAAAAGGCTCTAATAATCCCAGCTGAGTTGCCTGATTGTCAGAGACTTTTTTTCTTTTAAATACCTCTGACAATCAGGCAACTCAGCTTGGATTGTCAGAGGCATTTAAAAGAAAAAAAAGTCTCTGACAATCAGGCAACTCAGCTTGGATCGTCAGAGGCATTTAAAAGAAAAAAAGGATTTTTTTTCTTTTAAAAGCCTTTTATGATCCCAGCTGAACCACGCAATCATCAGAGACTTTTTTTTTACTTTTAAAAGCATTTTTTTCAGCCAAAGAGATTGTAGAAAAAATGCTTTTAAAAGTAAAAAAAAAAGCCTCTGATGATTGTGTGGCTCAAGTGGGCATGGGGGTGGGGGAGGGATTTTTGCTACCGGTTCTCCAAACCACCTGCCTCCATCGCTACCAGATCGGGCGACCCGGTCCGAACTGGGAGCATTTCGCCCCTGGTTTTTACTATGGTTACCAACCAAAATAGCAAACAGAAACACATTAAAAATAAAAGTAAAGTAAAATCAGAATAAGATAAAATGGATATGCATTCATCCAAAGTATAACCTTTGGAGGATATCTCAAAATTAGCTTTTAAAATATGTGCACTTCTAAATTGTCAAGCAAATCAATATAGATGCAGTAATACTCTATGAAGAGTTTATTTAACATGATGAAAAGAGAGGAAGGAAAGGAAGAATAAAATATTGCTGTAACAAGAAATGTGAACTAGTATTCATCCTCTCCCCATAATGATTGTTGCAATTTCTCAATTACTGCTCTAAATTAGCCTAATTCTGCTTTTATCTTCTCAAATGTGAGAAGCTTAATGTCAGCTAGATTTTTTTTCTGTGATGTTTTGTATCCAAAGATATTTTCTTCCTTTCTGAATTATCTATTTATATAGAGCTGATATTTTCTGTTGGACAACTTCTGCCTTGTACCTCACAGTTGAGTGATTCACACTGAGGGATGAAGTCATCCTTTGGTTGTTTTGAAGATGTTCTTCCAGAAATTATAAAGACTGCATTCTATCGATAAACCCACAAGTCAATAGAAAATTAAATTTACCAATTTTTGCAATCTGGGTCGGTACCAGGCCCAGGCAGAATTTTTCCAGGCAGAAAAATTCACAAATTTTTAACCAATACTAATAGATTTGACTGAAAGCATATCAAAACTAGGATTTAGGGGGAAAAACACAATTTTAGAAAGTGCTTCCCTTTATCATTTTAAGAACTCATATTGTATACATCTGTAGAAAATAGGCTGGTGTTTAAACATGAGCCTGATTTATTATGCTGTTTGGGGTTAGGGTTAGGGTTAGGGTTTGTGTATCTTTCCTGTTTTACTTGGGAAAAGGGTATGTGTTAACAGCATGAATAATTGGAAGGGCAAACTGTTACTTGAATGGGTACTCTAAATATAATTTTGCTATTAAATTTTCTAGCGGGCATATCTACTTATTTTGTGCTTTATAACTTTTATACGTCTTGCAAATGAATGCAATTATTAGTTATTTAATACACTTACAATTGATGATTAAGTGAAAATGGTAGATAATCCAGCTGTGCAAGATTTGGAAATAAATTCCAAAAAGTACTCTGGAGTGTGCAGGGTACAAACCTGGCGCCAATCTACAACTTTTAAAAGCAGCTATGTCTTTATCTGGAGAGAGAGTTTGGCGTAGTAATTAAGGCACCAGGATAGAAGCCATGAGTTCTACTCCTACCTGAGCTACAAAGTTATCTGGGTGACCTGGAGCCAGTCAGTCAGGAAGCAAGCAATGGCAAACCACTTCTAAAAAGCCTTTTCTAGAAAACTGCAAGGACTTGTCATGGCAGTCTCTAAAAATCACTCAGTTGAAACAGGAAAAATGTCTTTATCTATGATCACGCAGTAGACAGCAATAGCAATAACACTTAGACTTACCATATTTTTTGCACCATAAGACAGTCCTGACCCACATAGGCTTAGAGGAGAAAAACAAGAAAAAAAATCTGCCTCTGCCTCCCAGTGTCCATCTAGTATTCATCTGGTTAGCGTCCTTACGGCAAACAGCCTGCCTCCTCGTGTCTGCTGCCTCCGCCAGAGAATGCTGGAGCCTTCACCTCCGAGCAGCTGATCGGCAGTTGGATCGATCTCCCGGAACACTGTCAATCAGCTGTTCAAGGTGGCGGGGATCACTGCCACCGTTCTCTACTGCCCGTATCTGCTCCATAAGTCACCCACACATTTCCACCCACTTTTGGGAGGAAAAAAGTGCATCTTAGGAGCGAAAAATACAATATATACCACTTCATAGTGCTTTACAGCCCCCTCTAAGCATAGTGCTTTACAGCCCCCTCACAGAATCAGCATATTGTATACCTTAGAAAGATGGAAGGCTGAGTCGTCTTGAGCCAGACAGAATCGAACTCCTGGTTGTGAGCAGTGAGTTATCCTGCGATACTACATTCTAACCACTGTGTTACCATGGCTAGATGAAGTGGGCAGCCACATAATTATAGCATAGATTTATATACCGCTTCATAGTGCTTTACAGCTCTAAGTAGTTTACAGAATCAGTATATTGACCCATAACAATCTTGGTCCTCATTTACCGAACTCGAAAGGATGGAAGGCTGAGTCAACCTTGAGCCAGTGAGATTCATGTCAGCAGAATTAGCCTGCAATACTGCATTCTAACCACTGTGCCACCACAGCTCTTATCTATGAAAAGATGCAGTAGCTGTTTTAAAGACTTGCAAAGTGTTGTTATATTGAGATTCTCATGAGCTCTGAACGATTATTTTGGCATCAAATATGAAAAATTAAACAAAATAGCTAGTTTATTTTTCCTGGGCTCAAGGATAAAGATAGACAGTTTACTGGAGAACTGAAGAAGGGAGGAAAAAAGGAAGAGAATTTTGCTCCATTACCTTTCTTGCTACAGTTTTTAAGTGAATCACTACAGCTGTTAAGTTATTAATATTGTTGTTAAATGAATTTGGCTTTCTCATTGACTTTGATGCCAGAAAGTCACAAAAGGTGATCAATGAACCTGAGACACAATTATACACAAACACTTCACTTTCACTTGGTTTTACTTAATAAACCAGAGTGACTGAACCTGATAATGTCTTATCAAAAAGACATTATCAGGTTCAGTCACTCTGGTTTATCAAAAATGCAAGAAACACCTTTGTAGTATAATAAAATATAGGAAAAGTAGGAAGGAATAATTTCACATAATTTTGTATTGTAGTGAAGCCTTCACCTTGAGAATTATATCCAGGCATCACAATTAAAAAAGAAACATTCCAATCAACTGGAACATGTTCAGAAAAAGACAACAGAAATGACTAACAGACTATAAATTAAAACAATAGTAGAAAAAGATGAAGAGATAAGATTACAGGAGGGTGAGTGTGATAGCAATTTTCAAATATTTGAAAGAACTTCACAGGAAGACCAAGTCGTGTTCTCCAACATCCCTGAGTGCAGGACACAGAATAATGGATTTATGTTCCGAGAAGGCAGATTTTGGTTAAATGTTAGGAAAAACTTCCAATTGCTAGATCAGTTGGGCAGTAGAACCCAAGACATAATATTCTCCCATTCACCTGGGTACATTCAAACACAATAGTTTCCTATCATGAATGTTTTTATTTATATTTGGATTTTACATAAAATAGGAGGTTGGTTTCAGTGGCTAAATGGCAACTCCCAATTATGAACCCAAATTTCAATATCTGAATTTGCTTAATTTTTTTGGCCTTTGCTCTATTCCTTTGTATTTGTTTCATGCGCTTTATGAATTGTAAGATTGTAAGTCATAATTATATAATATAAACTGCCTTGCATATTTGGTATAACAGTTGTATACAAATGTAGAAAATAATTATATATTCTATAGAATACTCCAGGGAAAAAAATGTAGAATCAAGGCTGTTATTAATCTATTAAATTGCCTGGAAAGTAAAGGCAGATGTTCCTGGCAATTTGCATAAAAATAACAGATTGCTGTATTACACAAAGGATTGATATCAGCGTTTATTATGCTTCGCTATGAAAATGTCAGTCTAAAAAAAAAACAAAATGTGCAGAGATCCTTGGTTTGTTATGATCAGAATACCTTTTTTTCTTTCTAGAGAAAAGCATATGCCTAGTTATTATTATTATGGTTCAGTCTTTGTTCATTATTGTTAATATGTTTTCCATAAAGCTAATTGATTTTATGGCTAGCAATTTGAAAGCAAAGTGTGGGCTAATAAAAATATTAATGATTTCACTTTAAAACTAAACTACACATAATGAGGCAATTGTGAATGAAACAATTAGTTTTTCCAATCATACCAATATTAGAATTTTTAAAATGAGCTGCCGGGGCCACATTGCTGATTGCAACTATTCTTTAATACTCAAGTTTTGTGGTTTCTGCAAACTTCTTTTTAATGTTAACTTAATTTGTAAAAGCAAAGCCAGCTAACTTAGAGCTCCTATTACAACTAAAGAAACAAAAAAGTCAGAACATATGTGGTCTTTACTGTTAGGGCTCCAAGGCAATCAGCAAGAAAAACAGGTCAAGACAATATTGTGGAAATTATTTTATCTATTTTGCTAGAACTTGGGAAGTCCCTGTATTTCTACTTGTGAGGAAACACAGAGCAAAACAGAGACCTCTATATTTTGGGATGTGATAGGCAGCACGTTTAAAATTTTAATCAGCAACCATTAGCTATTTTGCTAAAGCTAAAAACCAAATAGATTCTAAGACTACGATTCTAAATGGGCGGTGGAGGTACATCTGAAAAGGAAAAGAATAATGGGAATTCGGACAATATTTGACATGTCCCAAAGATGCTTTTTAAGAAAGCAACTGGACTTTCTGTTTTTTCTTTGAACAGAAAGTCCTGGAAGGATTTATACTCCTTGCATTCCGCATCATACAGTCAGAGCTGAAGAAGCTTCTTGGATGAGAAGAAAACCGTCTTCAAATTAAAACTAAGAAGTCCAGTTGCCTCTTGGAAAAAAAGCACCTTTGGGACAACCGTGACGTGTATGACTGAGAATCTCCATAGATATTTGACATTTTGTTTTGTTTTTGGAAGCGCCGAGAAGGCTGACAATGTGATCACTCATGAACAGCCTATAACGACATTTTGCCTCTTAAGGATCGGGAGCTTTTTCAAGCGGAGAATAATAAGCATGAGGTGGGGATTTTTTCGAAAGACCTTCGTGACGGCAACGCGATGGCGGGGTGGGGCGGTTATTGCAGAAGAAAGCGGGGCAAAGAGCAAGTTTTGCACACAGGTCACGCGTTAACACCCCACTTTTTAAAAAAACGCATGCGCAGGTGTTCCGTCCCCCCCTCCGCCCCCGTCTCGGCTACTCGCGAGAGGCCACCGGCTAAATGCTCTAGCGGGTTAGAAAGGCAGGCAGGGAGAAGCTTCGGATTTTCGCTGAAGAAACGGTGGGATGTGGGCTTTGCTGACCTTGATTGGGTTGTGGCAAATGCAGTGGGTTGAAACATGGGAAGATGAAGGTAAAAACAGCCTGAAAGTGTCAATCGGGTTCGGTGGATGTCTGTATAAGGAGCAACCAGCTGTGTCTGTGTCCCTTTCCCAAAAAGGAAGCCTTGCTGGAGAGAATAAAATCTACCTCTGAGAAAACAGGAGTAATTAATATTTGAAGGATTAAGTCAGGTGTCAACTGGAATCTCAGTAACACTCGCTCTCTCCGCCTCCCCCCCAAATTTATTGATTGATTGATTGATTGAATTTCTATACCGCCCTTCTCCCAAAGGACTCAGGGCGGTGAACAGATTAAGATTTCATATACATATAAATATATTTTATAAACAGTAAATAATAAATTAAGTCAACTTGGTGTATCTACTAAGACCTTGGCATAGAATTTTGATGTTTATGCTAGCCCTGCTTGTTGAATATCTATAAATCTTTACAGGGCAATATTCAATACAATTTTACTTTGAGAGAAATAGGTCATTAAAAAATCTCTTTACTGTAGCTTCAAAATTTAAATTAATGACAATCATAGGTGCTTTTTTTGTGAGTAGATTATTAATCAATGATGTGTCATCGGGTCATTTTTGACTCCTGTGCGTTTATGATTCCTGTTTATGTGTCCACACAAATTTTCTCCATGCTGTACAAATAGACAAGTAAAAAAATACAGTAGGAAAAATAACAGAATAAAGTACATACATCATTCTAGCAATTAACTTCTATTTCTATATTTCTATATTAACTTCTAATTCTATATAAGCAATTAAATTCTATTTCTATATTTACTTAATGTAAATTACATCCAAGCATGTATATTTTAATTTCTAATCCATTTATAGAACCCAACTACCATTTTAAGCACTTTTTATATGTGGTTTGTTTTGAAAAGGTATTTTCATTATAATTAATGTAAACACAAAACTTTGTATTTTGTTGCTTGTTTTGGTTATTATTTTTAAAGAATAAATAAAAGTTTTTCTCTATTGTGATCTACCCCTAACCTGGTCTTTCAAGTCTCCCAAAAGTGCGCTCATTGCCACTGAAAATGAATTGTGAATAAAAATCACATATTTTTTGAAAATACACCCCACATATATTTGAAAATGATATACTGTATGAACACTGTAGTGACCAGTGTTCAGCAACAATGGTAAAAGGGGCCTTTAAAGATAGAAGAAAAAGGGTTGAGCAGCCATAAGGCAGTTCAAGAGAGCAGATTGTCCTCTACTTTTGTCCAGGTACAATAAATGGTTTCCCATACCTCTCTATAGCTGCTTCTAACATTTTAAAATGCTACAATGTATTGTGATGATATTCATCTCTGCATATTTGAAAATCTCAGGAGAAATTCTGACTATTTAAGTACATCAGTACAATCAGTGTGTATGAATCCAGGATTGAATATAAGTCTTCTGATTTTTGCAGATTTCTGTGCCATAGTGTTAATGAGGAAGACAATATTTAAGCATTCTCAAAACAATTTTCCAGACAAAATCAAAGGAACTTTCATCAAAGGAAGATGAACGCAGTTATGTATAGAAAAGAGATATAGGCATCTTGTTTCTGCATATTCCACGCACAATACTTGGTTTCAGCATAAAGGGAATGATGGGAACTTCATGGTTGCTATTTTCAATCTTACCATTGTCATCAGTATGAATCAAGATACCTCTGGTATTAAATATTGAGATGTGTTCAAGGAACCTAATTATATTTATTCCCCACTGGGGTACACATACAAAAATAGTCATGACTAAATTAAATTGCATGGATTTGAGATGTAATTATATTTATTACCGTATTTGAATTTCTAGGGCCAGCTATCTTATCTCTGATTCTGACTAGCATGAAAAAAACAATGATCCAATATATAATGTTTAAAAACAGAACAAAAGATGGTTATAATGGGGAATAAACATAAACATAAGTTTACAAAAACTATTCCACTGTGGATATATATTCTGTCCTAGATCAAAATATTTGGAAAAAGCCAAGTCTTCAAGCTCGCATGAAGAAAAGTTCAATAATGTTTAAAACTGGAGGAATGATGTTCCACTGGGCTGTAACAGAGGTCCCATGAGATGGTATTTTGTGATAGGTACCATTCAAACCATGCCAACTGGTAATTAGGCAGAGACAATGGAATAAAGAAAGTAACTACTGGTATGATTTATATCATATACTGTAAGCTTAGTAGTAGATAACCAGCACATCGCATTGCACTGGAAACCTAGTGATAATAAATGTAACTCATGCAGCGGTTGTGTTAAATTGATATTCAAGTAATCCTCAACATATATGACTGAATGGACCCTACCCATTATGATTATATGTTGCAATAGTCGTAAAACAGACAACTTGATTTTACAATGTTTTTTGTGGCAGTCATTAAGCAAATACCACAGTTGTTCAGTGAACCAATGGTTTGCTATGGGTACTGTTTTGCTAAAAAAGTGGAAATGCTGATTTTCAGCAGAACCATTATGTAAAATGTGTTCACATGCCCACGGGATGCTTCAAGCAGCCCTAAATGTGGCCATGTTGCCATGCATCTGAAGTTCAGTCACCATGGAGGGGATCCAACTGCCAAAACTTCAAATCCAGGTTGTAAGTCTTTTTTCAGGTTGTCATAACTTGAAACAATTACTAAATGATCAGTTGTAAGTAGAGGACTCTTGTGAAATGCTGTTACTGCTGCATTCTAGATCACCTGTAGCTTTCAAAAGGTCTTCAAGGGCAGCTTCATATGCAACTTATTGCAATATTGTAGTTCACGTACAAAGTGATCAGAGCATGAGTGACATGGAAAATGCTGCTCAGTCTAGGAAAGGACACATAAGACAAAATGTGTCACAATTATCCTATTACAACTAGGAAAACTATCCCCTATCCATTGAGTCAGTGTTGACTCCTGACAATGTCTTCTTTAGTCTCTGCAGTTTTCTTGGCAGGGTTTGAGAAATGGTTTGCCATTGCTTGCTTCCTCGGTCTAAGAGAGAATGAAGGATCTACGGTCTCTCAGCTGGCTTTGTGGCTAAGGTGGGAATAGAAATTTTGGTCTGCCAGTTTCTAGTATGATGCTTTAACCACTACACAAACTGGCTCTCTTTAAAGCCTTTTAGGAACAAGAAAACCAATTGCAAGGTCTTCTAGTCTCACTGAATTTTAAAGAATGCTGGTTTTCTTCCATTTCTGCAATACTTTTAAAAGAGATATTTCTATGTTTTGTTGTTTTAAGTCACAATTATGTTTTGCCAAAAAGGTATGTAAATTCATAGGCAAACAGCTACAAAGTGTTAAACACAATATTTTTAATTCATTTTTAATTCATTCATTTCTTGTCCGAAATGTTAAGTAAAAAAATCTGGTTAGAGGAGTTAAACATTTGTTGTTTCAGGGGAATAAAGAAATGCAAGAGATTTTCAGTTTAGCTAAAATATTATAATTATACAAGTTCCTGTATCTTTATTTTCTCACTTAAAGCCAGATTTAGACTGACTTGTCCAGATGCCTCATACTGGCACTATTGGAATGGGACTTGTTATTGTCTAGAAGAAAATCAGGAGGGGACTTGGACTGAAGCATTAAAGTTTTGCAAGAGATATACATCTACAGAGTTAGTGATACTTAACAGTGTTCAGGAAAAAGTAAGTTGAAAAAATATTATTTGTGTGGCACTCTGTAATAATGTTTTATTTATTTTTTAATTGTTTATTAAATTTGTTTGCCACCCATCTCATTTCTGGCTTGGGCTTTAAAAGAATTTATATGTCTGGCTTTGTCAGAGTAGACTTGGGTGGTTTCATCTTTTACTCATCTGCTGATCTTCCTACTACTTTCCTTTCCTTAGTTCTTCTGGGCTGTTGCTAGACATTGCTATTCTTGAATTCAAGTGTGGTGTATCCATCTGATGCATCTGATCCTCATGTTATTGCAGGCAAGCAGGCTGACTAGATATACTGTGCTTGAATTCCTGGGTAGCCATAAGGGAAAGTAAGCAGAGCATGGTGCAGTGAGGGGAGAGAAAACAGGGTGATGGCTTATATATTCTTGAATTCAAGGATGGCATGAAAATGAAACAACTGTAGTGAATCTACTGAGGTCTCACTTTATGATGTTGCCAATACCTCCCTTTCCATACCTGAGCCCAAATGTGCAAGGCACTATTTCTGATAGCCTTGATTACACACACACACACACACACACACACACACACTGCGTTTCTGTTCCTAATACATTTCTACCTAGAATTTAAATGTTCTGGGCCAAGACAAAACATGTGTATTTTGATCCAAACATAGACTACACCAAAGTAAATGTTCTGGTTCACTTCAGTTCAAATCAGTTGATTCAGCTGTTCAGTTAGCAACCTCAAATATATCCAGATTATATACAAGTATAAATTAATATGTAAACTCTTAATTAATGTTGCTAACCATCCAGAGTTACTTTGTGGTAAGATGGGTGGTCAATACATTTAATAAAATAAACAAATAAAAGAAAGAGAGATGTATGATATAAAAGAAGTAGTATTTAGATGTGATATTTCAAATATAAATTTATTATATATTTGTAGAACTGGATTTTAGATTTACCTTTGGACAACTTTTGGATTGGATTGAATAATTTGGAAGAAACTCAAAGCTTTTCGTGGTCAGAAGGCACACGGGCAAATGCAACTTCTTGGTAAAGATTAACTGTGAAAAGCAGTCTTATTTATTTTTTCTGAAACATTTCTTTCAATGTGAATATGACGTCCTTTATGTATTCTAGTTTTTTGATCATTGTTTGTCTTGATATTAGTCAAACAAGAAAGAAAACTAAAATATGCAGAAATACCTCAGCTGTTTGTATTGCAAGCAATTTCAAAATATTTTAAATTATTTATTAAAAAATAAAAAATAATCACATAATAAAGATTTCCTTATCGAGAACATTTTATTTGTTTCTGAGTTACATGGCTTCAAAAGAGCCAAAATAAATTAGGCTGCCCAAATGGCTAGATTTTTGAATCAGGGTTATAGGTGCCTTAAACAAAAAAGATGGTTACATTCTCTGTGTGACTAATTTCCAAGAGACAGCAATTTGGTTTCTCTTTTGTTTAATTTCTGTTTAATTGGAAAGGTTTCAGCTATCAAATCCAGTTCAGCCAAACACGTGTGTGAAAGTTTCCAAACACATCTTGGTTGCTGTCAGTTGTGATACGAAAGCCCATTGGATCTGTCAACGATCTGCAGGTAAGTTTTTATCTATTCTCTAGGATGTTAAATTATTGTGGGAAAAGAATAGTTTTGAACTTTAGCTCTGTTAAATTTGATCTGGTGAACTAATAGTATAACTGGAGGTGACTAGAATCAGGAAATAAAGCAGAATAAATAATAATACAATAATAATAATATGCAGATTCTGCATTGAGAAATGAGAGCAGTAGATAAGAGCAATAGTTTGTAACGAGCCTGTAAAATAAACTGTAAAATAAACATCAAAATAATTGAAAATTTAGTAAATATGTAAGATACACAATGTAGATATAACAGCCATTTAATTAAGAATTATGGATGGAATCAAATATCAAGCATATTGTAGAATATTCGTTGTAACCTTCTAAAACTTCTATATATGCCTACATCATGCTGTTCTTTTTTTTTTTTTTCCAGGATAAGCAAAATTAAAATATAGAAGAAGTAAGAAATAGTAGTCCATAGAAATTTAGGCATGAGAAAGGAAAGAAAATATAGCTAAATTTATTTTACACCTACATTAGTTACTATTTAACTGTCTATCTTCCTATCTTTGCAAACCATACTTCTATTATGTTCACCGAGTATATGATTCATATATTGTCTTTTGGTTTAAATGTCTTACTGTTTACTTCTTGACAGTCTCATCAAATCCACCCAGCCACGACTTTATCAGTCTCTCCTTTCATCTCAGTCTATTCACTCATCTTTCATAGATGTATATTTTGTAGGCAGAATGCCATGTTAGTCTGTGATAACAAAACTTCAGAGGGGGACTGGTAGCATCTTTTTTCACTATTATATGTTTTACAATTTAGTTTTGGCTAATCTCTTCTATATAAACAAACATTTTTCATACATTACTCTTGCATTCAGTCCAATTCATCCAGCAACTATTTATTCTTGACCTTATAGGAGAGGCTTCCTAGTTTAAAGCTCCTGATATTATTTTTTTTTTTAAAGAAAAATTTTGGTTCACTTTTGATATTTCATAAGACAGGAAAGAAACAAGAATACAAGACAGTATCCAAAAACAATATATTTCAAAATTTAGTAACAGTTCCCAAAAATCATCCACGTTGTCAAAATTAGCTGTGATTATTAATTTTAACATATAAACTTTCAGTAAAACATATAATCTTTCAGTAAAAATTTGTGAATTTAATATATGGATTTTATTAGTGAATTTTCAAGAAGAGCAATGAATTATGCCAACTGCCCAGTGATAAATTATCTAAACATTCCCACTTTTGAGTACTTGCTGAATTAGCAGCTAGAAATATAAGTATAATAACTTTCCTTTTGCTTAATTTAAAATTATCTCCCTAAGGCCACTGCTGGACTGCAAAAATAACTTTTTGTTTTAATTATCATTTTCTTCCAGAAAGGTGAAACTTTTTTTCAACTTTGGACACATATGAAAAAAGTCCTTTCTCATTGCAGTTTTCCAATGTTTTTATAAGTAATTATACAATATTTGTATTATTTTAATTGAACATCAATATGCCAATCTGATCATGTGGAAACCAGATTTATATGCTCTTTGGCACTTCATCTGAATTAATGTATTCCTTTTCCTAATTCTGCTTCCCTCATTTTGTATTTCAAAATCGAGGTGGGTCCAATAAATCTAATTCAAATAATAGTCTATTAATTTTGATATTGTTCCTGTAATTAGTTTAATTATTGATTTTTCAAAGGCTATTAGACAACCAAATGCTGAGTCATTTACATATATCTTATTCTAAAAGGATTTAAGTTGAAGCCATGGTAGCCAAGACAAATGGCAATTATTTATAACTCCGCTACATTTTTTTTTACATAGTGAAATGTTCTTTGGACAGATCCCCTTCTTACCCCGAACATGCCATTGTTCTCAACCCTGCACACTTTTAGAATGGTGCTCAAAACCTGGTTCTTGACCCAACATGCTGCTTGATAATATAATTTTAGAAAGATATGCCTCATCTACTCTGTTTCTGGGTCGATACATATTCCTTCTGGAAAGTTTAAATTTTTTGGTATGGAAAAAAGAAATTTCCCATTTTCATTGTCATAGCATTAATATTTTATTTGGTACTTATGCTAGAATAATTTGAAGCAACAAAAAATGAAAGACTTAGTATTAACTGTTTCAATTGAAACTAGTGTCTTTAAGTATCACTTATTTCAGATTTTCATTCCTTGTTTTTAAAAAAATCTCCCTCACTAGAGTCAAATTATTATTAAACAACTTGTCAATTTTTGTAATATTAATTTGTAGATAGTTGGAAGGATTGGAACTTTTCCAATATATTTTAAATATTAAATTACTGTTTGTAGTCTAAGAAAAATACAAAAAATCCTATTTGATTTTTAAAACTCTTGATAGTATATTTTACTATACTTTATTATGTATATCAAGTATACTATACTTTACCATTCCTGCATTTACTATATTCCTGCAAATTCTCCCAATTCCATCCTAATGTACTTATTAATTTGTTTAGTTAAGGGAATATTATGTTGAATTCTTGGTTCCCTCTTCCCAGCAATCTTGTCTTTATATTAATATCTATATACACTACCATTCTTTGCATTTTGTCTTCTTTCTCAGTTAATATGAAACATGCATCTATTTTATAACAATCTCATAAGTCTCAAATGCCAAATGATCCTACAACTTATCTTGTTTTTATAAAGTTATATCTATTTTTTAAATGTATACATTTTTTCTCAATTAGAATTTAATGAAAATATTATTTGGTTTCTAATACTCTGTTGGATTAAGATTAACAGTTTCCCTTGTGGTTGAAAGAAAATTCATTTGAAATGGAACCCTCATTTAAACTATATTCTTGAATATAGTTTTTCTTCTCTATAATATGGCCAAATTACTGTCTTCCCAAAACAAATATGAAACTTTATCTATGTCCTGATTTATTACTTCAGCACATGAGGTTTTCGCAAACATTTAAATATTTTATTATTATATTCCTTGGTATATGCATCCAAGCCATAAGAATAATTTTATGATCCACATTCTTGTTTGAAAGATAAGAAATTGAAATATCCAGTTTCAGTATTCTCTACATTTTCTCTAATTCTTCTAATTCTTAAAACTATTTTTTAAAATTCTGTAAATCACCCAGATTTAGTCTGATTTAATGTGATTTTTAACTCTTCCAAAATCCAGCTCATTTCTCCCACCGGTAGTAATGTCATATCCTTTGATAACAGTCTAGGCGACCTCTGAAACTTGAGAATACAATTTTATTAGTTTTTATTAACTTCTTTAAACATACCTGTCAAGTCCTGTAAAATCATATTAATGTATTTCATTCTGACTTTAGTTCTTATTTGACTTGCTTAATTATATTTTTAGCTCCTCCACAATTTTTTCATTACTAGACTGAGATGACACTTCAGTCATGTTTGGTTTATCCACTAAACCTTAATTGCTGTACGTTATTACTAAATTTATAAATTCAATACATACTTAGATGAACCTAGTACACAATCCAGTAAATATAGTGATGTAGCAGTGCACCTCGGGCTATCTGCAAGTTCAGAAGATACTTTAATTGAATATATTGTCATTTTAAATTTTTAGTTTAAGTTGCTCTTGTAATAGCATAATTAGCTTAAGAACTTTATTTTCAATAATTAAATTACTTAAAATGAATGTGATTAGTAGCTCATGTCTTCCCTATTCCAAATTTTCAAGATGTAATTATCCCATAATAAACTGTAATTTTATT
Source organism: Masticophis lateralis (assembly GCA_030761175.1). NCBI lineage: Eukaryota > Metazoa > Chordata > Lepidosauria > Squamata > Colubridae > Masticophis > Masticophis lateralis. The sequence goes on from JAUDYJ010000002.1 coordinate 95,402,562, forward strand.
GTGTAAACACAGCTGAAAATATACTAGAGATCCAACATTTTCCAAAGACTCTAGTAGCCTTTAATTCAGGAAATAAAATACAACAATGCATCATTTCATTGGTTCTAATTTAACTGATAATGCAGTTATAATTATTAGAAAAGTAGACTATTTACCTTCTTTTATTTTTGACTGATTTATTCTCCTGGGAAAACAGAGTGTTCCATTTTTTTAAATTCTGAAGAAGAATGATATAACGCCACTAAGCTTGTACATGTTTGCCATGCAGTGTAGAAATAGAATTTCATTTATGATTGGTTTTTATTTATTGAGAATTAAACTTTGTGCAAATGTGAAGACTTCAAGTATAATATTTTTGTTTGTATTAATAAATGGATTCTTTTTTCTATTGTAGTTGCTGAGCGATATCAAGAACATAAAGGAAAGGTGCTTTTATCACCAAAAGGTTCTATGTCTCAAGTCCACACGGATTTGATTTCTGCAAAAATAGCATGTTTGGAGCTTAGAGAGCAGTGTACAGGAATAACAACCTGGAATAATGCCTATGCACTTGCCAGAGGAACAATATTGCTAAAAAGCAAGGAAAAACAGTCTGTAGCGTATGTCAAATCAGGTGTGCTAAGTAATCCAGATATTTCCTAGGTCTGTTTACAGTCATGTATCATATTAAAAAGCAAAAAACAACAACAGCAGCCCTAAATCATTCGGGGTTAATAGAAGTTAGACTGAATATTTTAAAATGTAATGTTAGAGTTTTTTATATTCTAAAGGAAAGCAGAGAGAAATTTTCTGCTGAAATGAATACAAATGATAAACCAAAATGTGTCCTTTTAGTAAATAGTAATAAAAATGTGTTTGGATAATTTGCACTGTTTATTCTGTTTTAAAAGTCTTAAGTTTTATGACTTCTAATGGATAAAAAGGAAAGAATTTGGTATTGATAGAGAAAGTAAGTATTTTATTTGCTTGCGGTGGAACAGATTTCTGAAGGATAAATAGAAGTTGCTACCTGCTGGCCTATTTACCTTTGAATTGATAATGAGAAGATCATTGGTTTCATGAGTTACTGTGTGACTTTTAAACTTAGTGCATTCATGAATATATGATCTAATAGTTTAAGTATTTATATATCTCTGTGTTTTGTTATGCAGTTTTCCAATTAAAATGTTTATATTATGAATTGTACATAAATGAAATATAGATAGAATGAAAATAATATAAAAACATGGAAGAGACATTGAGAAAAATTGGCATAGAAAATGTATATGAAAATGTATATAACAGATGGGATACTTACCAAAATATGCCAGTGATATTGTTTGTACACTAAATAAATATGGACACATATTGAAATTACTTCACAGAAAAATAATAAAATGCATTAATTTCCATAGATTATTCCAATTATCCTAATTCTTCGGTACTTATTTTTACTGCTAGTAGACAAAGTCCCTCAGTATATCCCCTAAGATAACAGAAGAACATAAGCAGTGCCCTCCTGAATTATACCCCTGGCTAGTGTAATCCAGCAGTTTAAATATTGAATGAAGCCCACTAGTTTTCCATCAGATGGACATAGTGTCAATAAGGCTAGTAGACATTTATCCCTATCATAAAGATATTGAATACTGCTTGATGGAAGTTATTACGGTAGTAGTGAATATTCATCCTCTTATTACAATTGTTATTTTCACAGATTGTTCCTTGGGTTACTTTGGAATAAACTGTTCCTCTGTTTGCAATAGATGCTATGGGGATGAATTGTGTAATCCCTATACAGGAGATTGTGATATTTTCCATTCTTGCAGATCTCAAGATTCTCCTGCTGTTTGTGAACAAGGTACCTTAATAAGGCTTCGAAACAGGAAAGTGGAAGATTGATAAGGGAAGACAGGAAGCAAAAAGAAGTTTTTTTGAATAAAAAATTATATAGTTTATTTAATTAAATTTGATATCACTGAACAATGGATTACTGTTATTATACCCATATAATGGGTTGTTGTCAGCCCCGGTAGGTAGACCAGTACATGAAATCAATTCCAGAAGATGGCTAAAACTATTTTTATTGAAATTGGCTATAATAACAGCCAGTACAATCATGCTATATTTTCCCCATTTTATAAACTAGTGAATTAAAGAGACATCTGCCTGAGCTTCTTGCAATTGTCTTGGAACGTTACCTTGACTTAAATAATATTTCAACCCCTTTTGCCTAGATAACTGTTCTTGCATATTTCCATCAAGGTCATCTTCCTCAATCTCTATGGTTTCTGAATTGATTTTAAATGTAGCCATTTATCTACATTGTTGCATGTGGCCCCAAACAATTAAAATTTTCATTATTTTTCACCTATTCTTCATTCTATCTTGCTATTAAATAGCAGAAACAGATTGGTACTTCCTGCAACAAGTGTAATACAGGTAGCCCTTGCTTACTGATCACTTGTTCAGTGACTATTTGAACTGGGACAGTGCTGAATGAGTGTATTTTTTACCAATCCACAAATTTCATGGCACTCCATAGTCATATGATTGCAATTTAGGCAATTGGCAACCATTTCGCCCTTTCAACAGTTTCAGCATTCTGCGGTCATATGATTGCTATTTGTGACCTTTCTTGCTAGCTTCCCACAAAAAAAGTCGATGGGGAACCTGGCAGCCAAGGTTGCAACTTGCTGTGTCCACTCTCCAAATTCCTGCAGTATACTGCTCTCTCCTTTACACTTGTGCCAACCTGTGCCCTCATCCTTCAGCCTTCCTGTGTTCATGCCAATTCGTATCCTGTACTCTCCCCAATTTGTATGCAGACTGTGCCAGACCACCCAGAGCCTCCCCCACCCTCTACAGCCTCCCCGCACTCCTTACCTGGGACTCCCACTGTTTCTTGCTTAACAACCCACATGCATTGGGATTACAGCAGAAATTGTGACTGCTGTCACTAAGAAATGTGGTCATACGATACCGGGCTTTCAGATCACATCACTTAGTGGGAGCAATCCCAGTCCCATTTGACATCGGAACTTGAGCCCTACCTGCATATAAAGTGTAGATGGTGTAACTATGTATTGAATCAAATTATGCCCATCTGTCTTTCGAATGGATACTGCTGGTGCTAGTGCAATAGTTTTCCTCTCTTCATGGCCAACCCCTCTGTGCTCCTTCACCAATATTTGCAGTGGAAGGTTGGGAGATCCATTTCACAACAATGAAGGGAATATATATTTCCAGTAAGCAAGTATCAGATGTAAAGAATTAAGCAATCCTAAATGTTGGTTCTTGTGTCATTCACTTTCTTAGTAAGCTTTCTTCCTTATTCTTATTCACAATTATTAGAAATGGATAGTGTCCCCGGTTACATTTGTTGTTTGTTGGATAGCTTGATAATGACATTTATTTAAAAAATCAGGTCCATGTGCTGTTTGCTACAACCATCTGTGTTGACTAATAACTTTGCTCAGTTAGCACGTTCTTTGTTCTTGTTGACTATTGCAGAAATCAGGGATAGTGACAAATAAAGATAGATATAGACCATCTCTTGTTGGGACAATGTTGTTTAATTATGAAAATGCAAGGTATAAAAGTATATTTTGCTAGATATTAAACAGTGATTTGACATCTTTTTCTATGTGGTTCTCCAGCTTTGGTTCTTTATCCTTATCCTTTGTTCTGGTTTGTTTTGTTCTGCTCTTGTTTTATATTATTCTCAGTGGTAATGTTTTTCTTATTCTTTTTTTCTAATAATGATCTGCTTCACCTATCTCAAGTATCCTCCTTACCTCCCTTCTGTTTATCTTTATTGTGTATATGTGTGTGTGTGCATGTCTGTATGTGTACACTCTCTCTCTCACACACACACACTACTTCTTTCTTTTGGGTCAAAGTCCCAGATTTTTTTCCCTCCACACAAACACATACACTGTTAAACTATTTCCTTTCTTCTGTGTCAAAGTCCCAGATTTTTTCTTCTGCCTTCTCTTATACCACGACTCTTATACTATGGCTTTTAAAGCTAGTTCATCAAACATGAGAAAGATGAGAGCTTCTAAAGTTACATATGTGAGAGATATTCTTTAAATAAAGTATCTTTTTAAAATATATTTTACTGCTGTGATAGCCTTGCATTCTTCCTCATTATTTCAAATGCAGAAATTTCTGTAGTTCTGCTTTTATACACAGAAAAAAAGTTGAAGTTCCTCCACATACATAGGAGACAAAAAACTGAAGTTTCTGCACTTAAGTAAAAGAGATAGTTATCTTTCTCCAAAATGCTCAAGCAAATTCAAAAGGCTTGGAAGTTAAAGTATTTTTACTCATACCTTTTCCACAATTAAGAAACTCCGTATTGCTTTTTAAAACGTTTTCATAGTCTATTGAAAATATAATTTGCAAAAAGTTTGTGACAACTTTATGATGACAAATTAAGAAAAGACATAAAGACTACTTTTTGAAAAAGGAAAAGATCGTTACTCTACTATGACATCATTATTTTTGCAGTGTTTTAATCATAATATAAAGGCACTTACTAAAAAAAACTATAATACAGTGGTTTAGTATAGCTTGAACAAAATAACAGACTTTTTTGTAAGAAGTTGCAGATGATATTTCAGATGTAAAAGGAATATACAATTAAAGAAAAGAAATTTGGAAAGAAATTTGAATTGTAGAATTTTTCAAGCATTCCATTATTGGGATGAACCGATTTTAGGAGATGTTTTTAGTGGAATGTTTCATTTTGCATGCTTGCAATAAATTTATTTATTGTATTCGTATATTATCTTTCAAGGTATTCTGAAAGCTATTGTTATAGAAATATCTACATAAGAAACATTGGAAATTATTTAATAGAAGAGAATATTTGTAGCTCATGGTTTAGTGTGCAGTCCTTGGTGCTATTCAGGTTTGGTGGTTGTAATGATATTACCTAGTTTGGTAATGAAATGTCTACAACTAAACCACCAAGCTCAGAGAACACAAAAAACACCCAAAATATTTAAGCTTAAAAGTGATGTGTGATGATTATATTATTATCTTCAGCACATATATGTTAAAATTAACTCTTTACTTTCATTTGCGATAGCTTTGAACAGCGTATGGTGCCCTCAGTTTCCTGGCTGGAAATACTGGGAGAATAACTGCTATTATTTTAGTACTGAGAAGGCATCCAATTGGACTCTTGCTCGTAAGCAGTGTAGAAGATTCAGAAGTACAGACTTGATTTGGATCGACAAGAAAAATGAAATGGTATTAATGTATTTTGTGAAAAATTGGAAATTAGTTCAAAGTTGGCATATATTTTTTAAAGTTTGAATGTCTGTGAATATGTGAGAGTGATTTGTTAGATTTTATTGCAAATTATTTTGAAATACATCAGTTGCATATCAGTATTTATGTAGTATTTTCTTGTATCACTTCACCAAAGTGTTTTCTAAGATTCTGTATATTTATGGTTTCAGACTTTTAAGGTCCAGAGGACATTGACCCATTCTGACTGAAATCCTTGGAAGCTCTGAGTTGATTTTGACTTTTATCTCTCCTTTAAAATATGGAACTCACTTTGTTAGGCTTTCCTGTTATATGACTTATATACAGTATATATATTATGCACCTTTGAATTTTTTCCCGTAGGTCTCAGAGATTCTATCAATGTTTTGAACATCTTTTTGAAGCTTTTTTTAAAATTTTATGCCTCTAATCTTTCTACCAGCATAATTTTCTTTTTCTTGGATATAATAATAAGTTTGAATGTATATGATTATTATCACATATAGGACAAATTAAAGAGCAACCATGTGCCTTCTAAATATTTAGTAATTAAAAAAACCAGGAATGACTAATTAACCTATAGTGTTTTTGAGGTTTAAGCTCTCTTAAGGGCATCTCATATTATCGCAAATATAAGGCATTTTATTAAGCGATTCAGTCTCCACAAGCATTTGTTCCTCTGATTCTCTATTGTACTATATAGTTATATAGTGGCTAGGTAATTAACAAATGTTTGCATTCTTCAAAAGTGATTGTAAAGTACTACTTGAGCAAAACAGCTTTCAAATTTCAGACTGCTACACAAGCCTGAAAAAAGAAATAGCTACTTTAAAAGTCTTTTTAATTTTTCATAATTTTCTGAAAAAGATCAGCCACATTAATGAATAGCAGGGAGGTGTTCATGATATATGATATAGTATTGAATCATTTTTGAAATATATAAGGTCCTGTTAATTAACTAACAGTAATTTGGACTATATGTAATATACATTTGGGTGTTTTTTGTGTATTGCACTTAGGGTGATTAAAGTTCATGAGCTTTTTAAAAACTATTTTGCTTAGAAATAAATTGAGATACATTGGGTGATTATGAATGGTAGTAAATCCAATTCACAAAATGAATACAAATCACCTTTCTGAGTATTTCAGTAAATTTAATTTTCATTTAAGAATATATATATATATATATATATATATATATATATATATATATATATATATATATATAATTCAAAAAGTCCTCAATTTGTGTTGAGCTAGAAAAAAAAAGATCTATTTTACCTCTCCGTAGTATATGCTGCCCTCTTGTGTTAGAGATAAATACTTTTATCACTAGCAGAAAAAAATGAATTTTTGAATTATAATACATCTGTATAGTATTTATTTATTTTTATTCCACCTTTAATATTTTTTTACAAATAATACAAGGTGGGAAACCTGGCCTAAATTGTAAGATATGAGTACTCATAAGCATGTTTTTAATTTATTGATTAAAATATTTTTTAGATTTATACAATCAATAAAAACATGTATTTAAAAATAGGAAAAATACAGTGCAGTATAAATATTTGGAATAGAAAAAAACCAATAGGATAAAGGAGTGACAGAAATAACAATAAGAACAGAATTTACTTAACCTAAACATATCTCAGTAAAATAACTTCCATTTATATTTGAAGACAGTGGCACCCACATATTATACAGGAAAGGATATTCCTGATCTTGTCTAGAAATGCTTAAGCCTTGGGAAGAAACAATAAAAACAGCAAAACTATTTTTAAAAACTTTAAAAACATTCAAATCAGCGCACACAAGGGCAAGATTATAGCCCGTTAGTAATATAGCCAGGAAATGGGGCTCTTAATACATTCAGCATCCCAGACGGGAGTGCAGCAAGGTTTTTAGAACCTTATGAAAGTTTTAACAGGATTGGGGCCATTCTGAATTCCGATGGGAGGTTGTTCCAAACAGCAGAGGCTACTGCAGAAATGTCTGATATCTGGTCACCACAAGTTGATGCTCTTTGTCTGACGGGATCTGTGGCATTCTTATTCTGCTTATCCTAATTACATTATTATTTGATTTTAATATTTTTTTCAATATTTATATTTTTATTACAAATATATTTATTACAAAAATATCCATTAGAACAAGCCCATCCTACTCATGCCAACAGTGAGGGCCTACTTCAGATCCTATCCAACTGTTGGGTTCCAGAAGAGCTTTCTTTGCTGCAGCACCTGCTGTTTGGAAAATCTTACCTTATATCTTACCTGCCCCAACCCTCCTATCCTTCTGCAAGAGTCTGGAGAGCTGCCATTGGCCTGGGAACCAAATGGGGGAGTTCCACGCTGAAGTGAATGCTGGATTGATAGCAGACTCCTCCCCTCACCCCGCTCTCTGATCTCCACCTGTCCATCTTTTTGGTTATCATAGTGATGTATTGTGGTTATGTTCCTTTTTCATTATTTATACGATTGTTCTATTATTTTCCTTCTCATATATTTAGACTCTTTTCATTTTCTTCCTTTTTATTATTGTAAGCCACCTAGAATAGCCCCATGGCGAGATAGGTGGGAAATTAATTAATTTGCATGCCATGGGGTGAGCTCCCATCCTCGCTGAAAGAATGTTGAAAAAGTTGAAAAGAATGCAAATGCAAGTAGATAAATAGGTACCATTTTGGTGGGAAGATAACAGCACTTGGTGACATCATGCTGGCAACATGACCGCAGAAATGTTTTTAGACAATCTGACTTAATGGCCTTGAAACGGAGATGAGCACCTCCCCCTCTAACTGGCATTGACTATTGGAATAAAATCTGCAGGGACACACACACACACACACACAGTATATGAACAATTGTTTACATTAAGGTCACATGTAGATTTGTTTGGGTATTTTCCAGCATAGCCTAATTTATTTTATATATTAACAATTTTATATTTAATTTAAAATAGAAATGTAGGTGTTTCTTAAGCTATACTTTTGGTATTTTCCATTTCTGGAAACATCATAATAATATGGCAAAAGAAGAAATTCCAAATTTTCATTCTTCTTCTCTATGGAGATTATTTTAATACAATAATAAAGTCTTTTTTCTATAACATTTGACAGGATTGGATAGCATCTGCAGCCTCACGTGAGATTTTGTGGACTGGATTAAATAGTAGGAAGAAAACAGCTATATGGGTTTGGTCAGATGCAAGATCGGCAGCTAAAGAATTACCGTGGTAAAGTTAATTGTTTATATTAATTTTAGGCTGGGATGGAGTGATGTTTTTGTGAAAACCAAATAAATGCGATTTAGCATTTTCAAATGTGTGTATGTATATATGTACGTATGTATGTGTGTATATATACAGTACATATATATATAGTCTCCCTTTATTTCTTTATCAGCGAAATAGAAATTATATATATATATATATTCCTTTATTTTCACCCATTTCTCTTGGATAACTTTTAACTCCCCTGTTAATGATATAAACATGAATATCGATGGAGAAAATCACTGCTTTTAGAACTACACATGAGTAAGGCATATATAAGGCATATAAAGTTTCTCAACATTTAGATTAAAGAAACCAAGAGGAGAAAATAGGCATAAGCTATGTAGAATCTTATCTGAAATAACAAGATGGGATTTGGGACTAGCAACAGAAATAACGTTTGTGAATATATAATTCATCCATTTTTCTTTTACCTAAAGGAATGATTGTATACATATGAATAAGTTGATATACTGTACGTATGAATTCTAAAAATTCTAATGCTAATTTTTTTTATTTGCACAAAATGTCTGTTTTAGATGCCAAAGTTTTACAAAACTTACATGAAGGTTGGTTTTATAATACTAGAACTTTACACTAATGTTTTTATTTGTTGGATTCTGGTGGTTTCCATTTTTTTGTTCTCGTGTTGGTATTTCTTTTTAAAGTTTATTGTTATTGCTCTGTTCCTCAGAAACCAATAATCCAAAATAAAAATACACAATGAAATATTTCATCAGTTTTTCTTTTTCATCCAGGTTAAAATTGGAAGGGAATCCTTCTGGAAGATGTGTAGTTTTAGATCCTGCTAATAAGACAGCCCTAAAGAAGCATTGTTCTGAAGACCATAGGTGGATTTGTAAGAGAAAGGAAAGTAAGTAGAGTATTGGAGCTTTGAATATGACAAAGACACATTCAGGTTATAATTTTTCATTTATAATATGCATGATTTTAGTTATAAATAGATTACTATATCTTTCTTTTTCTCTTTCAGTTATGTTCTTTATGCATGATGTGGCACAACAATATTTGTACATCCTTCCTTGTGTTCATGAAGCAATGTGTGTGTGAGCGTGCGCACGCGTGTGTTTGTCAGAGGTGGGTTTCAGCAGGTTCTGACCAGTTCTGGAGAACTGGTAGCAGAAATTTTGAGTAGTTCAGAGAACCTGTAGTAAAAATTCTGACTGGCCCTGCCCCCATCTATTCTCTGCCTCCCAAGTCCCAGCTGATTGGGAGAACATGGGGATTTTGCAATAACCTTCCCCTGGAGTGGGGTGAGAATGGAGATTTTACAGTATCTTTCCCCTGCCATGCCCACAAAGCCATGCCCACAAAGCCACGCCCACAAAGCCACGCCATGCCCACAAAACCACACCCACAGAACCAGTAGTAAAAAATTTTGAAACCTACCACTGGTGTGTGTGCATGCGTGTGCACAAAAATATCACTGATGCATGTTTTTGGAGCTTTTTCTTGTTAAAAATATAATAATATTTTTATTAAAAGCAATAACAAATACATTTGTATTATTTCTTCTAGTTTCAATTTTGTGAGTGTTTTATTATTTCCGCTATCAGACATGAGGTTTTAGTCCCTCACTGGACAGGGTTCTTTACCCATACTGAATTATATTTCAGTTCCCAAATGGTATGGGAGGTATGGAAGGTACCAAAGATATTTTCAAGTGTTTCCCAATTTTTCTGATATTCCGGTGCCTACATTATTGGTAGCCAAAAATATCTCATCTAAGGGAGATGGCTTCTTCTCATTTAAAAAAATACAAGAAGCCATGCAATTCAAAATGCTAACCAATGCTAACCCTAACCAAACAAGACTATCTATGTATTCTTTACCTTCACTTCTAGATCATTGACAGGATAGCTTTAGCAGGTACCTCTGAGAATTGGTTAAACTATTATTATGTATTTATTTAAATGAACCCTGTGTTTTAGAACAAACTATTTGTTGAAATAGATCCTCCCTATTACAGCTCGTAAGGAATTAAAAGATCTTTTTTTAGAGTTTAATGTCTTTTAGAGTTTTGCTGTCTCTTGTGGATTTTTTGACTATATTAATTTAGAAAGCAACCTAGGACTGTTGTAGTAATAAAACAACAATATAGGGATAGGATATAAATTAATGAAATGCATTATTAAGCAATTTACATAAAATGTTTAACTTTAAATTACAACAAATGTATGGTTACAAATTAATTATTTCAAAATGCTTTGAAAACATGATTTGTATTCCTAATGTAGGTTTTTCTATTTCAAATTATACATAGACAAAACTGTAGGAACAAACAAAAAAATTATGAGAAAAATAAACTAGCTATTATAAATAATAAATGCAAGACATTTGAAAAACCACTCAAACGTTTTTTCTTTTTCTCACTAGGGGTAGATCTTTTTGATCTCTACACTGATAACTTTCTGTCAGGACCATTAGACCCAATGATTTATACAACTCTTTCCACTGCTGTAGTAGACTGCTTAAGTGATTCCAACTGCTCAGGGATAGTGCAAGATAGCCGATTCTTTAGAAGAACAAGAGGCATAGATGAAATTACTGCATCTGATGAAAATGTATTTACATATAAAAAACGAGGTATGTTTATTTGTCTGAAATAAAAAACAAAAATAAGCATAGAAATTTATTATACCATTCTAAAAGTATTTGCAAATGTGAATCTTAAGGAATCCTTTATTTTCTTTTGATATGCAAGAAAAATGGGAGCTAATTTAAAATGACTGCTCCGTTCTTATTTATTTTTATTTTTTATAAAGTCAAATTCTGAAATTATTTCTAGATTATTTTCTAGATTTTTCTTTTATAATTTGATAAAATCTGTTATTTATGAGGTAAGATCTTCATTCTCGGCAGATGGCAGCATCAAGCCAAGTTGGCTGATTTCATATAATTAATTCATATGTGTTAGCAGTGTAACTTGGCTGAATCATATGTGAGTGGATGACCATAAAAATAAAAATTACAAAAAAAAAATCTTTAAAAATGAAATGTTAGGATTTATCAACAGAAGCATGATCCAAATGAATTAGTTAGACTTCACTTTAGGTGTTATTTCCAGTTTTGTATAGCATATTTTAAGAATTCAGATAAGTGGAATGGCTCTATGGAAGGGCAATCTGAGAACAGGGGAACAGATCTTATGAAGAGAGATTGAGAAAACATGTTATAGGTAGATTTAAGAAGGTAAACTAGATATATAAGGAAGGGTGGAAATGGGGTAATATCATTCATCTATCACATAAAAGGATGTGAACTCTATTCAAGAGAATAAGATGCAAAGTGGATTTAAAACATAGAAAAATAGATTCCTTTGAGGTATTAGATAAAATTTTTGTTCAAATAGTTTGACAATGAGATCAACTCCCAGTCAGCTGCTGTTTCCAGATATGATATAGAGACTGCTAGCTGAGTAGTTACTGGGGGGATGCTTTGATTTAGAATTCTGCACTGGATAGAGATTAAATTCAGCAACATGGCCACTTTCAATGATCCTACGGTGATTCCTTTTACATAATGAGAGTATATGAATAAGACAAATCCTTATAGAACCTTATCACATATTGGACTCAGAATTTAGTTGCTTCATTCATTCTCTTCAGAGAATTGTTGAATTTTTTAAGTATATTATTATGTTGACATAATATGATTTGTGATTCTTTTCATAGAATGTTCCCTTGGTTACTATGGCAATAACTGTGGCTTTCCTTGTAAGAAATGCTATGGAGGATTCAGATGTAATTCAGTAACTGGAAAATGCCCAGAAAGATTGTACTGCCATGGTCAATTCAAAGGTGAACTGTGTGAATTAGGTACAGTAGTAATATGATCATCTTCATTTAAATTATTTCTTATTCTTTTCTGAATATAGCATAAATTCAAATGGCATGTACTTTAAAGCTTTTGCTTGTAATGAAGGAAACAATCTGTTGGTAACTTTAAACCCTTGATAAAATCACAGAAAGTAAACAGTGTAATTTTTTAATAAATGAACATCATAAAGCTGATTTTAGTTGAGTTTTATATATCAAAGATTACAATGCATTACAGAATCCAAGGGAATATCTTAAATAGTTATACATATATACATGTTATACATGAAAGTTATACATGTATTTTGTGTCAGTTGTGCCCCTTTACCCCCAGCACTCCCATGTTTTAAAGAAAATTTAGTTTTTGTTCATGAGTATGTTTTGTGAAATGATGCAGCTGATGTATAGATTAATTGAGCCTTTATAATCACTATATACGTAACTCTACGTATGTAACCTATGTAAAATATAGAAGGTGCACATTTCAAAAGAAATCAGAATATGATTATTAGACATATATACAGGGTTGGCTTGCCAAAGTCTTTGAATGGAATTAGCAAACAGACAAAAAGGCATGGGACTAAATTACAACTCAGTCTCAGTCAGAGCAAATCAATACCATTGTGAGAACAAGTTTAAAATATATTAAAGAGTGATAGGATTATGTGAAGTTCCAGATTTGAAGAGGAAAAAAAAGCATGAGGAGCAAACATAGATCATACCTGTAACTTTTTAAATAGCTATGCCTTTTCCCAAAATGTTGTGGCTGCTTTCCATAGAGCTGTCTTTGAATCTGAAGAATTTTCTGGCTTTGGCATTAGACTGTGATCATGATTGGAAACCTAGATAGGTATGGCTTTAAGGTAAGAAAAACTGTCATTGCAATAGAATGAATTTTATTAGAAGAACACTGGAAAAAAGAATATTAATCAGATGTGTATAGTAATGTAAAGTAAAAAGTTACATTAAAGAAGTATACTTTTCTATAACTTCTGTACAATTAAGAGGAATTTTTCCTGTGAATTTTAGATAGTCATATTATCTGTAATAGCTGCAATTTTAAATTGAGTACAACGAACAGTTAAGATTCCAGGAAATGCTGCAGCTTGTAGTTTGCATAGCTGAATTCCGTCAAAGTCTTTTAAGGTTATTTAAGATACTGTTTTATAAAAGAATACTGGGAAAATGAAGGGAACAAATTTGGATATTTAGTTAGTGTTAAATTCTTTTAAAGTCTACTCCAATTTGTGTATATTCTCTTTTTGCCTACTGATTCAGGGACAATTAGTCATAAATATATCCATAAATAAAAATGGAAACACTATGTCTTATTTCCACTATTCAGCGTCTGTTAATCATTTAACATAAATAGCTATTTTTTTCCAAGAGCATAAATATATAATTTTAAGAGGAAGGGCGAAGGAGGGAGGGAGAGAGGGAGAAAGAAGCCCCAGTTAACTGCAAGATTCTTTCTCTGTACAGTATACAGATTCGCTTTTAAATTTTTCAATCAGCAAAATTTAGCTGTCTCTGAATTTCATTCAGCTAAATCAAATGTGGGCTTTTAATACTAAATATAATTTGAATATATATTAAAATGTTAAAATCTTGATCAGGAATAAAATTATACATTGTTAACTTTTGCAGACAAAGGCATTGCTCTCGCTAAATATATAAATTAGTATAGTTTTTAAAAATGTTTTTCAAATTCAGTCTGTGTTATTTTCAGCCCTCAAAAGTCCAAAATGTCCCCATAATGCACCATGGTGGTATTTTGATGGACATTGCTATTATTTTGAAAAGGAAAAAAAGGGGAACTTTGCCTGGGCAGAAGAACGATGTTCCTACTACAAGGATTCATATCTTGTCTGGATTTCAAATGAAAAAGAAAAGGTACACTAATTAAGTAGAGATATTATTAATGTTTATTTCGTAAATTTCTTTACTGTCACAATTGAGAGTGGTCATAAACCACTTTTGGTCATTAACAACATAAATCAAAGTAATAAACATCTATGATTAGAATAGTAATACAGACACGATAAAAAATAATAAATAAAGAAAATAAAAGATTCATTTTAAAGGAACATGACAAAATTTCATTCACATGATAGTGTTATCCCATGAAATGGCTCGGTTTAATGCAGTTCTCATAGGTCATCAGAATGAATACTTGCAGAACCATCATGATCAATTCATATTACATATTTCAGTTAATGTGGTTCTTCTGTTTTGTCTTAAACGTGATTATTTTAATATGATCAGAGGATGATTTTGAGAGTATAGTGGTTAAGACACTGGAGGAGGTCTTGTTCTACCTTGCACACAAAATCAGCTGGGTGACTTTGGGCCAGTCTTTCACAGCCCTAGGAAGGAGGTAATGGCAAAGCATTTCTGAAATCTGGTTACAGAAATTGTAGGAACTTGTCCAGGCAATTATCAGAATAGCCATTAACTCAAAGCCCCCTCCCACCCAAAATATGTGGCTAGTCTGAAATAAGGTTGTATTCCTCTGAAGAACCAGTATGTGAGCTCTCTATTGTAGTTCACCAATAAAATTTTTGGTTCTGATGGGGAGCAGGAATGGATTCTTTTCTGTGCAGACTCTATCTAAATGCCATTTTTGTAGTTTATAGGTACTTTGTAAAATAAAAGTTAAAACAAATAATATTACTGTGAGAGGTTTTTTTAAAAAAGTAAAAAAAAATCTAAATTGTAATCTTAAAATAGCAATGGCAAACCTTTTAGGCTTGGTGTGTCAAAAATTCAGAAAAACTGTAATTTGAGTGTTGACATGTCAACACTCAATGCCACCAAACAAAAGAGAAACAATTATCTAAACACCCCCACCCCCATTTAGAATAACAGACTAATACAGTAACAGAGTTGGAAGGGACCTTGGAGGTCTTCTAGTCCAATCCCTTGCTCAAGTCTAACCCTATACCACTTCAGACAAATGGTTGTTCAATCTCTTCTTAAAAACCTCCAGTGTTGGAGTACCCAGAACTTCTGGAGGCAAGTTGTTCTACTGATTAATTGTTCTAATTGTCAGGAAATTTCTCCTTAGTTCTAGGTTGGTTCTCTCCTTGATTAGTTTCCATCCATTGCTTCTCATCCTGCCCTCAGTGGTTTGGAGAATAGATTGACCCCCTCAACTTTGTGTCAGCCCCTTAGATATTGGAACACTGCTATCAAGTCACCCCTAGTCCTCCTTTTCACTAGCTAGACATACTCAATTCCTGCAACCTTTATTCATCCTCTAATCATCTTTGTCGCTTTTCTCTGCACTCCTTTTAGAGTCTCAATATCTTTTTTATATTGGGGTGACCAAATCTGGATTCAAGCTGGGTGGTCTTACCAAGACATTATAAAGTGGTATTAACACTTCATGTGATCTTGATTCTATCTCTCTATTAATGTAGCCTTGGATTATGTTGGCTTTTTTGACAGCTGCAGCATACTGTTGGCTCATATATAAGTGGTTGTCCACTAGGACTACAAGATCTCTCTCACAGTTACTACTCTGAGCCAGGTACCACCTGTTTTAAACTTGTGCATTTGGCTTTTCTTGCCTAAATGTAAAACATTATTTTCTCTACATTGAATTTCATTTTGTTAAATAGGGCCCAGTGCTCAAGTCTATCAAGATCCTTCTGTACTGTATCTTGAGCCTTTCTTCTGGACTATTGGCTATTTTGCTAGCTTGGTGTCTTCTGCAAATTTGTTGATTTCCTAATATATCATCTAAGTCATTGATGAAGATATTGAAGAGTACTGAGTCTAAGATGAGCCTTGGGGTACCTCACTGCATACTTCCCTCCTTGTAGATGCAGTTCCATTAAGGACTATATGCCCTGAACACTGGCACTTGGTACTACATGCCCTGAACACTGGACTTCTTTTGACCTTGGAAACTGGGTCGAAAGAAGAGGCCTGGGCCTCGTCTTTAGCTCTAATGCCACTACTGCCACTCTAAAGTGTGCCTCACGCCATTCCCCAAGGCATGCAAGACTTGGGAAACCATGTAATTACCTATGGCCCTAGCATTCCCCAAGATTCACATGTGTTGATTACTTTCAGGTAGTGTTCTCTTTCTGTTGGCAGGCCCATGCGGCCTATCCAAGGTTCCCTATGTTGCATGAAGCCTTTGTTCTTGAAATGGCTTCAAAAATCTGGTCTGTGGCCTCTGGATGTTTTGGGGAGTTTGGTTTTGCTGAATGCTGCCATGTCACCCAAAATGTCATGGTGGGCCATCTTTGCCAAAGATTCAGCATCACTGTCTTAAAGGAACTGTTCAAACCGTTTTAAAAATTATATAATAAAAGTTAATTCCATTCCTTATTCAAATGTTAAAACAAATAATGACTATCTTCCTCACAGTTTCAATTCCATAAAGTCACATTATAAAAGGTAAAGGTTCCCCTCGCACACATGTGCTAGTTGTTCCCGACTCTGCTCATCTCCGTTTCAAAGCCAAACAGCCAGCGCTGTCTGAAGACGCCTCCATGGTCATGTGGCCGGCATAACGAAATGTCAAAGGCGCATGGAACGCTGTTACCTTCCCACCAAAATTGGTCCCTGTTTTTCTACTTGTATTTTTTATATGCTTGGCAGAAGCTGGGACAAGTAACGGGAGTTCACCCCATTACGCGGCACTAGGGATTTGAACTGCTGAACTGCCAACCTTTCGATCGACAAGCTCAGTGTCTTGGCCATTGAGCCACCGTGTCCCTAGTCACATTATACATATAGAGAAACAGACAAAGACAAAAGAACTTCCTGATCATGAAAAATTTGATGACGGCAGGAGCACAAATAGATCACTGAGTGATTATACCATGATTCTGAGGATTAAAAAAAGAAAACAAAGGATAGCAATAACAGTTAGGAAATGCAACAATATGTATTTGCACATATATTATTTCCAAAGAGTTTTACTGAGTAATTTACTATGTGTCTAGTAAACTAAGGCTAAGCTTGACTTGCCTTATGAAAATCATATTTTCACTGGGTTTCTGAAGATGTGCCAAACAATTGAATGGTGAGTAAAGACTCCAATCCCTTTATAAATCAGATTTTTTTTAAAAAAATGCAAGATACAGATTATCTGCTAAAGATAATTAAATGATAACAATAATGAAACTGAAAAGAATGTTATTGTGGTCATTAACCAGCACATGTACTTTATATTTAATATAAGGAGCGTGTAATACTTCTGCCTTAAGCAGGCTCTTATAGAAAGTATATAAAATGTTATTAAAGTAAAGTAAACCAGATAAAAATGAAGTACTTGAATCCATTATTATACTGTAGTAGTTTCGTATGTATGTATGTATGTATGTCCCATCTTGCAATGAAATGATTCTGGGCAGCTGCCAGCATTAAAACATTAAAATCCTAACAAATAAATATTTTCTCCTGGACTCTGCCAGCTAGATTCCTTGAATTCCTTTTACTCTCTTGATGATAGCACTTAGACTTATATACCGCTTCATAGTGCTTTACAGTCCTTTCTAAGCAGTTTACAGAGTCAGCATATTTCCCCCAACAATCTGGGACTTCATTTTACCGACCTCAAAAGGATGGAAGGCTGAGTCAACCTTGAGCCTGGTGAGATTCCATCTGCCAAACTGCTGGCAGCCGGTGATCAGCAGAAGTAGCCTGCAGTACTGTACTCTAATTACTGCGCCATTCCGGCTCTTATCTTATTATATGATATATAATTTTGTTCGTTTTTTAATCCATGTGCAGGTCTTTCTTGTGATGCCAAGCATGTATCTTTTCATGCTCCCCCTATGCCTGAAGAGGAAAGTTTTTGATAGTGTGTGCTACCTGCTCTAACATATCTCAGTGAAACCTCACAATCAATGCAAAAGCTAAATTGATTTATATTTATATAAATATATTTATATTTATTAATATGCAGGTAATAATCTATCAAGAGCAGTCCTGCTACTGTTCAGGAATGGCTTCACCTTGGAGTTTAGTTTTATCATCTCCCTACTTTTAGGAAGTGGCTAAAAACTGAATTGTAGGGTATTTTCTTGATTTAATATATGGCATTATGTTAATTATTTTGTAATTTACATTTCTAATTTATTATAGATACTTTAATCACAGGCTGCACATTTTGTAAGTCATTGGGAATCATTTAATTGTTATAAGTTCAATAAATTCTTCCATAAATCAAAAGTAACTTTTTTGACTTATATGGGCTAAATTTCAATTTTTCATTCTAACCTTTTCCATCATCAATTCTAGGTAACTCATGAAATCTCAAGTAAAGCACCGTTTACAAATGATTCTTTTTTTTTTTTTTTAAGAGATGGCTTGATGCTATGTTGGACAAGGGGAGCTGGATTGGTTTGCGACAGAAGGAACTTAATTGGGAATTCATTCATAAGGTTGGAACAGTTCCTTTGTCAAGTTATACCTGGTAAGCAGTCAATGCCAACTGTTATATTTCATTCTCTTTCTCTCATGCCTACAAACAGATTAAAAGAAAGTAATGAACTTTATAAATAAACTCATTTTTTTACAGCATAAAGAAAGATAGAACAGCCATAATAGAAAACAGATATCAAGTCTTTAAAAATATATTTACATTTGTTCAATAATAAACAACCGCCCTAGATATTTTCTTGGTTTTGTGACTCCACTATACAGTAGATTTTTGTTCTAATTGTACTTGTTGCTACTACCTGAAAGGCAACAAAATTAAGAAATTGAAAGTTACATAGTTGCAACAGTTTAAAAAAAGAAAGGAAGAAAGAATATTCACTGGAAAAATCAAAATAGAAACAGATTGTGATGTAAATCAGTACGGCCTGGACTGATGGGGTAGTATATTTTAACTTTTTTTAAAAAAAAGTATTTTTTGATATTTTTTATGTGTATATGTTTTTTTTACAGTCGCTTGGTCGATTGATGTTGTGAGCCGCTCTGAGTCCTTGAAGATAGGGCAGCATACAAATTTTATAAAATAAAATAAATAAATAAATAAATAAATGTCTATGGAGATTCTCAGTCATCCAGGCCAAGGTTGTCCCAAGGTTGTCTTTTTTTCAGGAGGCAACTAGACTTTCTTATTTTTCTTTGAAGACTTTTTGCTTCTCATCCAAGAAGCTTCTTCAGCTCTGACTGGATGGTGGGGAATGGAAGGATTTATATTCCTTGCAGACAGCTGGTCATTTATATCCTTTTAGAGGGTCATTGAGACTACTTGGAGGTTTATCTATATCCTCAGGATCACCTGAGTAGTGCAAATAGGTGTGGCTGCAGGATGTTCTCTGTGTTGTCTGTGATGTCTACATCTCAAATAGAAGCACAAATGGTTCCTATAGTCTTCAATTTTTCTGGAAATGTGTTCATACTCCATTGGGATAAACACCCTTTGATGGTGTGGGAGTATGAATGGATTTGAAATCACAGACTCATACCCAACAGCCTGCACCTGTCTTCAACAGTGAAGGGACACAGGGTTCCACACCGATTTGCACTACTCAGGTGACCCTGAGAACATAGATAAACCTCCAAGTGGCTACAACAACCCTCTAAAAGAACTAAAATGACCAGCTATCTTCAAAGATTATAAATTCTTCCGTTCCCCACCATCCAGTCAGAGCTGAAGAAACATCTTGGATGAGCAGCAAAAAGTCTTCAAAGAAAAAACAAGAAAGTCATGTTGCTTCCTGATAAAAGCACCTTTGGAATTGTATGAAGTATTATTTATTTATTTAAATCATATCTTTTGAAGAAGCCAGAAACATCTCAGGCTCATTGTTTTCTTTGAAGTCGGAACATTTCACAGACGTATAAAATAGAAAGAACTAGAGAAAAATACTGTATTTTCCTGCGTATAAGACTACTTTCTAACAACAAAAATCTTCTCAAAAGTTGGGGGTCGTCTTATACGCCGGGTCTCATTCTCCTGTAACCAGGCAGACCAGCCCATAAGGCTCTGACGAGCCTTAAATGGCTCTGAGGAGGGTCGTCTTATACGCCCAGTCGTCTTATATGCCGGAAAATACGGTATTTTAAAGGGAAAGTGGTGGGGGGAGGGAGTACGGAAGAAGCAAAATTAGGAGTAAAGATCAAAGGAGCAAAAGGTATAGAAAAAAGTAATATCCCATAAACTAATGAATAACTAGTAAAATATATGGTGGCATCTATAAAGCAAAGGAACTTTTAAATATTTCTGGTTGTATGATTTTCTGAAGCCTAATAAGTCTTCCTTCTGTTTGCTCTTCCCTGTCTTAATCATTTGTTCATTGATGCTTAAAAGAGTCGGATTTAACTGACAGGTAAACCTTTATCTTTACTTTTTATTTAAAAGTGCTTCTTTATCTAGTTTTGGCAAAGGAGCTTGCCGGTCTTTTCTGGTTTTTGCTCTTAGGCAGTAGTTTTGTGCTTATCCTAGAGGAATTTGCTGCTTATTTTAAATTAGAAATTAAGGTGCATCATGGCTTTTTTTCCCCCCTCAGAAGATCATGTTTGGCTGTACATGATCAGGAAAGGAGAAATTAACTTGCTAAATTCATAATGAAATCCATGCATTTCCTTTCTAATTTTATAAATCTAGACTCTCAAAAAGGTTTATTAACTATGGTTCTCATCACACCACTATAACTAGGCTTTGGGATTTCCCTTCAACGAGTAATAGATGTGCTATGATGATAAAAGGAAGAGGCCTTCAAGCATTGCAATGTACTGAACAGCATTCCTACATATGTAAAATACAAACAGGTATGTAGAAACACAACTAAAACTATAAGGTTTAAGGATGGAGATTTTAAACATCCTCTCCCAGAATCATCTAGTTCCTCTGGACACCATCTTCTGCCCTTTGGAGTACTGGTGTGGCAATTCTCACTATTACATCTTCTAGAGGCACTTCACCTGGCTCTCTTCTTCTAATCCTGATGCACGAGAGAGGACTCCTATAACCTGAGTTACTTTCTATTAATTACAAAGTAAAAATGACAAAAGTTGTGCCATTTGCTGGCCATAGAGCTTTGACATGGTCAATTAGGTGTCATTCTTTCACCCTTTAGTGACAGACCAGTCGTACAAGAGATAAACAAAATTGGAATCTAACAGAAAAGAAAACAGGAAAGAAGATAAAGAGGAAAAAAACCTAACTTAATTTCATGTAAGTGAAATGGAAATACCCAAGGTTAAGAGAAAAAAAATAACTTCCAGAGCTATTAATTACTTTGTAATTAATAGAAAGACAAACAGAAAATGTGAAATGTAAAACAATATAATGCTTCGCCAGACTACAAGATAATATCTGCAATCACTTGATCTAAGATTCAGATTATTAGGATATGAATTAATTTTAAAAACAATGCCATGTCTTCCTGATTAGCCTAGAAAATAGATGGCTAGGATTCCATACAACTTATGTTGTATAGAGAAAAATACTGGTGGTCCTCCACTTACAATAGTTCAAGTGGTATTCACTTACAATAGTGGCCATTCAAAGTTACAATATCATTGAAAAAAGTGATATATGACAGTTTTTCACACTTATTACCGTTACAGCATCCCCAATGGTCATGTGATCAAAATTCAGATGCTTGGTAACCGACTCATATTTATGATGATCACAGTTTTCCTGGGGCCATGTGATCCCCTTTTGCAATCTTCTGACAAGCAAAGTCAATGGGGGAGCCAGATTCACTTAACAATCATCTTATTAATTTAACAACTGCAGTGATTCACTTAACAACTGTGGCAGGAAAGTTCATGAAATGGGCCAAAATCCACTTAACAAATGTCTCACTTCACAATAGAAATTTTGGGCTCTGTTGTGGTCATAATTCGAGGACTACCTGTGTAAGTAATATAATTAAAATACTTTTTAAAAAATGACTGGGGCGGTCCCTTTCTTTATTCAGTCTACTTAGAAAAATTGGAGGAGGGGATGTTGTACGCACCTGTTCTAGCTCCTGAAGGAAACATGGAATACAATTTATCAAATACTCTTTACCTATTTAGATGGAAATAACAGTGCTTTGAAATCAACACAATCATGTGTTGATTTTGTTGATTTCAAACAGTGCTTTGAAATCACATAATCATGTGACAGCATTCCAGAAAAACCCCAACTCCAAGTAAAGATGCAGAAGCAAGCATTTTCCAAAGTTCTCTTTACTAGAATAGGCAAACTGGCACATCTGGGAAAACTCAAATCTGAAAAGCCTGGGTTTCCTTCAATAAGCCAAAATCCCCAAAACCATATTACTTCCAAAACTGGCACTATGTCATGTTCCTACCTTTTTTTCCTGGGGATATCAGTGGTTTATCACAGCTATTAGGGAGTTGGTTGTTGCAAATGAGACATAATAACTTCTTCCTCTGTTTATTCTGGAGTTCTGCTTACCCATTTAAGAATGATGTTTCCTGAAGAGAGAGTCTTTGGGACAGATCTGCATTTTGCTTACAAACAGAAGCATGTGTCTTTAAAAAAACCAATAAGAGTATGTCAGAGCCTGTTGGCTCAAGAGGATGGGACTACATTCATAGCAAGTAGTGATGGGTTGCCTCCGGTTCAGGCCGGTTTGCAAGAACCAGTAGTAAAACCGGGGGGAGGCTCCACCCACTGACCCGGACGTCATCATAGGTGATCTGCGCATGCGCAGAAGAGTGCGTGCAGGCGCGATGCGAACCAGTAGTAAAGGTAAGTAGAACCCAAGCCTCATAGCAAGGTACTATTGAGAAGTTTACTATTCATGTGTAGCATTTAAGGAAAGACCATGAAATGTGAGCATTCTTCTATTTGACTATTAAAGTACTGTTTCCTATTCCTTTTTTACAGTTGCAAGTCTGAAACTGTTTATACTTTTTAGAGGTTTACTAATCTCTGATTCCGTACTGTAGAATTATACTTTGGTCCAGTGAAGCATCATTGCGGAAATAGTTGCTACTGTACTAGATCAAGTGTTTCCATTATTAATTAATATGACATTTTATGCCATAAACTGTCTTGACTTTGTTGCTGTCTTTGCTAGTCTTTCTCTTATTTATCTGGGAAATGTAAATGACTAGATTTAGTTTCCTTTACCCTTAGTCTATAATTCATGTTACATTTATATCCCATAATTTTGTTAACATCTTTTATTTTTTATTTTTTTTAAAAAAGGTGCTCTTACTAAACGTTTTACTGAGTACCCTGGGAAAATAATGCTGAGTCCTTATGGTCTGGCTGAATATGACGATCTTGAAGATGCAAGATACCATTGTATAATAAATGTAAATTGTACTGGAATAAGTAGCTGGCCACATGAACATTTTCCTGTCACAGGAACAGAAATGGTGGATGCTTCAGATAATCACGTAGTTTATGTAAAAACAAGTAAGGATCCATTCTATTTTTTCAGATATTGGGGGTACAACACTGCATTTAATAGACTTATTTGTGAACTGGGGAATAAAAAAGCAGATTTCTGAAACTTAAAATATTCTTATACAATAAGCATCTAAATTAAATTTGAATATCTTACAAAACATTATGTAGGGTCACAAATAAAATGATTAAAAATGGGCCAGATTCAGTTTTTATATGTGATTATAGTATATGACTATGCTTAGGTATAGAAAATTCAAAATTATTAAATTGCAGGTGAAGCATCAAAGCTTGGTCTGTTGGTCTTAGTAAATATTCCTTTACTATAGATAAGCTCATCTATTAACTCTAAAGCTCATAGATTACTATAGATAAGCTCATCTATTAACTAAAACAGCAAGGGAACAAATAGACTTCAGAAGCATTAAGCTCACTCACAAAGACAATGCATATGCAGAACATATATTAGGACACAGAGGTAAAATGTTCCCTGACTACAGTCACTGTAAGAATTTGCTGCGATTCATTTCACTTTGGTCTGAAAAATCCAAAATAAAAGACATCTGTTGTGACCTAGGCCTAAGTAGGTATTATCATACACAATCAGTTCTTGGTCTACTTTGGCAACCTACCAAAGCCTTTTCTTGGCAAAAGTTCAGAAGCAGAAGATGCTGACAAGAAATAAATGCAGCAAGACAAGAAACAAACCTATCAATGTTGTTTTCCGACAAAGAGCCCAAGAGCTGTTGCTGGTCTTTTTTTAAAGCCTTATGGGAGGGGCCAATCATCTCTTGGCCTTACTCCTGAGTTGTCCTTTTTGCTTTAGCTGCTTTTGCATTCTGGCAGCTTTTCTATGCATGCACTAGGAACAGGCTCCTCCTGTTCCTCTGCCTCTCTGCTGTCCACCTCTGGAAGCTCCGGAGTCCGCACATCACTCCCAGATGGCCCTGGCCCCATCTCTGCCTCTGATGCAGAGCCCTCATCCGGGCCTTCCCCAGCCTCCAGGACTGGCCCATGTTCTTCCTCAGCCTCCTCACTGTCCGATTCCGCTGCCAGCTCTGCAGGCTGCTGGCGGACCACAAGAACATGTGACCAATCATTGGCCATCGAACACGTAGAAATTGGGTGAGGTTGCTATCTTGCTAAATTACTAAATAAGTGAAATAACTGGCCAAATATAGGCAATATTATTATAATATTTATTTGTACACTACCCAGAGTCTATGAAGGAAATGGGTGGTTCCTAAATATGAATAATAAAGTTAAATTAAAAAAATATTTTTAAGAACTTAGAAGAATTTTCTGCTTGTTAATAGTTTTTTAACAGCCATATGTATGCACGAGATGAGATGAGATTATATTCTGCATACCAATCTATTATATTCGTATAAACATTTAGTATGCATATGAATGCAGGTAGGAAAATGAGT
Source organism: Masticophis lateralis (assembly GCA_030761175.1). Taxonomy (NCBI): domain Eukaryota; kingdom Metazoa; phylum Chordata; class Lepidosauria; order Squamata; family Colubridae; genus Masticophis; species Masticophis lateralis. The sequence goes on from JAUDYJ010000002.1 coordinate 95,427,716, forward strand.
TACTTTTCTACCCATCCCAGTAAAGGCGTTCCCAAATAGTTGTGGAAATCAGTAGCAAAAATGCCTCCTGCCTATTGGAGAAGATAATGAGTGAATTAAAATAAAGGAAACTTAATAAATAATAGCTTAAAGATTTAGGATTGTCCAAAGAAAGAGCCAGTGGATGTGATAGATGGAGGAGGCAATGGTTTTATATATCAGCCCTGTAATTATGATGATGAAATTCAGCAGCAAAATATTACAATTTTTGGCAACATTCCTGTCCTTAAATTTAAAAAGGAATTAAAAATTATAGTTTTACCCATTGCATTATTGTTGCTGTATTCCTTATAGCCAGAAGAGGAGAATATGTAAGTGGTGCACATAATGTCTGAAAAAAATTGTTCACCCCTACAGAAGAGAATAAAAACTGTAGCTAGGATATGTAAGAGATTAGCCACCACCTTTATTTACATTGTTAAGACATTTGTAATGATTTTCTGTCTTTCCTAGATTTTTAATTTATGGAATTGATTCGTACTTTCTATTTTGGTATTGAATGTTGAGTGTCAATAGGATTATTTATCGCAAAGGAAACTGTAGTTTCATTATTTTTACTTTAAGATGTTGTTTGAAAAAAGAAAGTCCAGTTGTCTTTTGAAAAAGCATCTTTGCGGCAACCATGACCTGGATGACTGAGAATCTCCATAAACTAGGATTACTTATTTACAGTTCAATTTTGCATTGTCTCTAAAAAGTAATGAGAATCAAAACATCTAATTCCTGACCATATTTAGGTTGTTAAATGAAGAGTACCTGTATGTATTCATATGGACAAATATATTTTTAAATATCAACATATAATGGATTAAAAATTGTGGGTGTGGATGCTTCTAAATGGATTTGAAACAAGCATTTGATCTTGCATTCAGCACTTCTCTGCTATTCATTACAGCAGTGTTACTTTGTAAAGTTTCTGCAAGAGCTTAAAAAAAATACTGTTTAATACTCAGTTTTGTATTCAGTTATACTGTATACAAAACTGAGTATTAAGCAGTAATTTTTTTTAAGCTCTTGCAGAAACTTTACAAAGTAAAGTTGCTCACAATATGCTATTGCTCACAGAAGTCCAAAGCATGTGTTCAAATCATTTTATACTATGCATACCATACTATTTTTTTTATCATCTATCTAGACATTGAAATGTTGATGCCGAGACCTCATTTTTTATTCTCCCAATTTTAGGTTGCAAAATAGGACGTTATGGATATGCATGTGAAGAAGAATGTACAGAATGCAGAAATTCCTCACTTTGTAACATGATAACTGGCTTTTGTGATGAGAATATCACCTGCGAAGATAAGAACTCTCTAGAGAGTTGTTCCGGGTGTAAGGTTTTTTTTAACTCAGTCATTAGGATAATATAAGCTATTAATTAATTTTCTGAGTGAAATGGCTCAGGAATATTTCTGAGTACTTCCCTGTTTATGGTACCTTCTTAACAACAGCAGTAATATTATTATAGTATGTTCTGATACACATTTTGTTTTATAATGATTTAGCCACTATATACCTACTAAAGTCCACAAAGTAATGCTTACATCATCCAAGCAAAAAAGCATTTGATTTTTTAGATTACAAGTGTGTTTTTGAACGAAGAGAAAAGTTTGCCTATAAACAAATATTAAATTCTCCTTCATCATCTGTTTATCTGTTAACTATTGTCTAATACTATTGGGGGCGGGGGGGAGGCAGAATAATATATATAGAGTGAATGGTCTGAAAATTCAAGCTTATAATAATAAAAAATGAATGAATGATGCTAATGATATAACTAAGTGCTCATTTGATCTCAGGATTAAATTACCTGTTATGTATTTATTTTTAAAGCCTCTGTCAGTGAGAGATGCCCAGATATGACTAAATGGTACTACTGGAATAGATACTGTTATTATTTTGTAAGTTCTTTTGATACATGGGAACAGGCAAATTCTTCCTGCAGTCGGTTTAGAGCTTCTGAACTTCTATGGATTGAAGATGAAGATGATTTGGTAGGATTATTACTAAATATTTTTTCTGATGAATTTTTAAAATTATTTTAATGTTATGCTCCAAATACACAATTGTTTTCAGAAGAATACCATATTTTTCAAAAACCTTGAAGGATTTGGTTCATATTCTACTGAAGTTAAGAACTATAGCAAGAATTTAAATAAATTAACAGTTTTTAAATACTAGTCATGGGTAGTACTCATGTGGTATATCAGTAAGCACATGCTTTCTTCCATATATTTTTAAAAATGTATTGGTTTTAATCTGGAACCTGAAAGACAAAAAAGTAACAAATTAAAATAATTAGAAGAAATAGACTCCAGTGGAAATTAACCCAAAGCAAAACGAATAAAGAAAGGGGGGGGGGGAGAAAGTGCATGTTGAAACAACAAATCACAGTATAGATATTGATCAGACTCTCTATAACTTTGATAAAAAGCTATATCATATGTAGAAAATGAACATTTGTTCCATCCAGAACTTTAGATCAAAGGTATACTAATATTTCTATCAGACTAATGCAAATTCAGTTATTCTTATTTAATTTATTAATTAATAGTATTATTAATTTTCTTTCTCATTTTTATCCATTTCTCTTAATACTGTATTAGCAGCTTTATGAACCATAAACTAAAAAACACTAATGCAGAATAAGACCAGATTATATGAGTCTGTGTTCTCTTCAAAGTATTACATTTCCAACATATCAAAGTAGAAGCTCCTTTTCAATATAGCTAAGAGACAAGGGAGGAAGCTGACCAATAAACACAAAAAAGAAAGATTTGTTGAAGTAATGGCATCTTGAGATGATAGCACATTTATATAGTATTAGCCCATTCGTTTCTGAAAACAATGTTCAAATTTGTTCCATGTTGTCTTTAAATTCCCTAAAGCTATCTAAATACAGTTTTTTAGCTATAGATATTAAATGTAGATTTGGAAACCTCCAAAGCATTTTCTAGTTTAACTGGAAGCCCACCTTGTAAAGTTACAATATGTTTCATCAGTTTAGGCAACTGAATTATTTTTTAAATAATAAAAATGTTAAAAAGTTGATTAATTCCAATCTTTTCCCATAGACTCCAAAAGAAAAATATACCAGCAATTTGAGGGCTAGGACTATATGTATTTAAGGGTATGCTGTAATGGCAAGTGAGCATTACTATGTAGGTGTTTTCTGCCTTGCACCATGACAAAATCCCTCCCTGAGCTCCTAGACTTGACTGCATAGCTCAAGGTGGTGTTGCCACAGCAGAATCTCAACCTCCATGCCCTTGGTAGAGAGTTTGGGTAAAATTCATAAACTCAGGCCAATTTTTAAAATGCAGTTATAATTGTACTTGGCCTAACTTACATGAACAATAGCACGTTAGATCTAGCCTTGTTCTTGAAGCAATACTCCGAACTTGTTAAATTGAGTCTCCTCATTCCTCCAAGTGCTACTCCAAGCCTCTTTCATTGTTACATGGCAGTGTTCTAGGTGGGACAAGTGAAAAACAATGAGGGTGCATTTCAAAATATATCATCCCTGCAGGATCACTCAAGACACAGAATAGAATAACAGAAAAACAGCATGGGAGTGGACCTTGGGTACTTTCTAATCCAATCCCTTGCTCAAGCAGAAGACCCTACACCATTTCAACAAGTGGTTGTCCGATCTCTTCTTAATCATTGCAGTTGCCTCACTAAAGCAAGAAAGTTCATACGGTTTATCAGGTAGAAACACGTAGAAACATTTTGCAGACAAATGTTCACTTTAGTAATAATGTCAATGACTTCATTTCATGTTATGCAAGAAAAGGCATTGGTAAACCACTCCTGTATCTTTCAAAAAACAAACAAACAAAATCCTATGGATAGACAAAATAAAATGATAAATGATACAGTGCTCCTAGACTGTATGACACTCAATATGCTACTGAGAAAGAATGGAAGATCTTTCAGTGCACTAATGGTATTTATGATGTGGATAGTTGAAAACTTTTCACATACTGTATGTAGTTGCTGATGTTGTCATGCAAGAAAAGAAAATTCAGAGTATTATACTGGCACATGGCAAATAAGAAGCATGAAAATTGGAAATCAAGTATACATCGACATCTTAGTATCAGCAAATTGAAATGGACTGGAATTTATATGAAAAAGCATTTCATTTACTAAGATCACATACAAAAGATGGAGTGGTACTGCTGAAGGACATAGCAAGGACAGTACTATGAGCCTTGGTGGTGCAGTTGTTGTGCAGTACTGCAGGCTACTTCTGCTGACTGTCAGTTACCTGCAATTTCAAATCCCACCAGGCTCAAGGTTGACTCAGCCTTCCATCCTTCCGAGGTGGGTAAAATGATGACCCAGATTGTTGGGGGCAATATGCTGACTCTAAACTGCTTAGAGAGGGCTGTAAAGCACTGTAAAGCGGTATAAAAGTCTAAGTGCTATTGCTATTGCTACTTGAGTATATTTATTTATTGGTTCGATTTATATGCCGCCCTTCTCCGGAGATTCAGGGCGGCGTATAGTACAATCAGTGACTTTCTGGACAACCTTTTAATATTATGTTAATTACCATTGATGCAGAAGAAGAGATTGATGAGTTTTATTATCAACTTTAGTCTGAAATGAACAGAACCTGCAAGACAAGCAGGAATAAACATGAACTTTACTAGATGAAGTACAGATAAATCAGACTGGTTATATTGTTAGTACAAGATAGTGAAACACTGTAGTTCAATTAAAACAGCAGAAACATGGCCATAGACTGACTGAAATAGAACACAAACAGTTCATGGGCAAGTTCCAAGTCAAGTTAAAATGGAAGAAGAAAGCCAGCCATTTCCAACGCTATAGTTTTGAGCTCCACCATTTTTGTGAAGAACTTCAGGAATTTTTGAAGTCTTCTAAATCTCTTTAGATTTAGTGGTACTTGGCTCAAGAGAAGTGTGAGAAGGATCTTGGAATCCTAGTGGGCAATCACTTAAATATGCGCCAGCAGTGTGCTGCACCTGCCAAAAAAATTAACTCATTTCTAGACTGCATTAACAGAGGGATAGAATCAAGATCACATGAAGTGTTTGTATCACTTTATAATGCCTTGGTAAGGTCACACTTGCTATTGCATCCATTTTTGGTCACCCCAATAAAAAAAAGTCACCCTCTGCATTCTTTCTAGAATGCAGAGGAGATATTTAAGGTACAAGAGGCTAAAACAGTGCCCTATGAAGAACAGTTGCAGGAATTGGGCGTGCCTAGTTTAATGAAAAGAAGGCGTAAGGATGACAGGATAGCAGTGTCTCAATATCTCAGGGGTTGCCACAAAGAAGAGTGGTCAACCTATTCTCCAAAGCACCTGAAGGCAGAACAAGAAGCAATGGATGGAAACTAATCAAGGAGAGAAGCAAGTTGGAATTAAGGAGAAAGTTCCTAACAGTGAGAAAAAATAACCAGTGGAACAGCTTGCCTTCAGAATTTGTAAATGTTTCATCACTGGAGAAGAGTCTGGACAGCCACTTGTCTGAAATTGTACATGGTCTTTTGCTTGAGCAGGGGGTGGGACTAGAAGTTCTCCAAGGTCTCTTCCAGCTATATTCTGATTGATTGATTGATTGAAAAAGTGGGTGGCGGGGAGTGAAAAGCACAGTAAACTAATAGATTCTTGGAAGAGCTTGTTCAAACTATGGTAAGAAACTTTTCACCTATTCCACCTAGTAAAAATAGTAAATATGAACAGTTTTTTTTCTTTTTGATACCAGTTGAGCAAATCTGTCTACAGTTTCCAGGTCAGAGAATTTCTTAATGCTGGAATCTAAAGATAAATTTTAAAGCTGGATAAAGAAAATACATTTTCATTTCTTTGGCTTTGCTGCTAAACATTCCTCACTTAATGTGTTTTACTGAACTATCTGAAGGGGTAGTATAGGCCTTCAGATAAGTCTTGAGTTCTGGTGCCTGCCAGGACAAATCCTTACAGTTCAGTTGGAAAACATTTGTCATTCATCCTGAAGAGGTTGAAAGAGAGCAACTGTTCAAAGTTGCCCAGCGTTTTGTACAAGGGTAGAACCAAAGCTCACAGTTTTCATGTCTTTAGCTAGATGTCTTTAACCACTACACTACCCTGGATGTCAAGCGGGATAGAATGAAGAAAATCATCTTTCTTATTTCAAAGTTGATTATTTGATTGTATTGACAGGATATTGTCAGATTTTAGTGATCACATAGATACTCATCATGATAATCTGCCCCAAACCTGCTCTTTCAAAGGTACACTCATTGCCACGGTAACTGAATCTATCCACCTTATAGTTAACCATCCTCTTTTCTTCACCTTTCCCAACATTAGATCTTGGTTATATAGTTAGGGTTTTGCATATGTCCAAGTAGGATAATTTGAGACTGATAATTTGTGCCTCCAATGAGAATTCTGGATTGATTGTTCAAGAATACATGTGTTTCTTTTCATGTCTATCCGTGGTATTCTCCAAAGTCTCAAATTTCAAAAGTGTCAATTCTGTTCCTATCATGGTTGTTCCTAAAAGGTAGAAGCTATCTACCACTTTAGTATCTTCATTGTTGATTCCAACAATGGTTAGTTTGGTCTTTTTAATATTTAATTTTAATCCCATTTTTTCCACCCTGCTCCTCAACTTTTATTATTAGACCTTGAAGATCCTTTGCATTTTCAGGTATCAGGACAGTGGTGTGTCTTCCTCCAATTTTACAAGCACAATTATTTTCTTTCAATTCAGTTTCCCTTAATATATGCATTCAGCATATATGGTATTTTACTATCTATAAGATGCCCCCATGTATAAGCCCCTCCCCCATTTCTCTTAGTCAAAATTCAGAAATGCCACCACATTTAACTGCCGGTAGATGCTGGCCTTCCCTCCGGTGGGCCTGGGCAACTGCTGGGCCTGTTTCAGTGCCTGGCACCCAGATGCTCTTGCTTCCCCCAAGCATTTCTTTGTCTATCTGATTTCCAGCTCTGTCATGTTTCTCTGTCATGTTTCTCGCCATTGTGTGCAGGGAAACAAGTTTGTGGGACTAAAAAAAAAAAAAGTTCAATCAATCAATTCCAAGTTCATGAGATCTTTTTTTTTCATGAGAAGTTGGAATTGATTGATTGAACTTTTTTTTTTTTTAGTCCCACAAAATTGTTTCCCTGCAGATGACAGCAAGAAATGCAATGGAGAAATGTGACAGAACTGAAAAACAGCTAGGCAAAGAAATGCTTGGGGGAAGCGAGTGGCATCTGGGCGGTGAGGGGGGGAGGCAGGCTCTGCGGTGCAGTGCTGTGTTGCAATGGGGAAACAGGGAGTCCGGAGCAAGAGAAGTTGGGGTTACTCCTGTCCACTTGGAGTCAGGGCTGCTGCTTCCAGACCCGCTCGCCTCTTCCTTCCTTCCCTCCTTTGCTGCCGACCATCAGTCCATTTGGGCCCTTTGTGTGTGGGTGTCTGCCAGAAGGATTTGGCTTGTTGCCCCCTTGTGAGCCCCATTGGTCCCTGCCCAGTCTCTTCACCAGTATGGCTGATTGGGAGCCAAGATCTGGCTGCCTGAGAAATCTTTTCCGAAACCAGCCCAACCTGCAGTTTTTGGAGCGCAGGGACTGCGGCAATGGTGAAATCCAAATTTTTTTACTACCAGTTCTGTGGGCGTGGCTTGGTGGGTGTGGTGTGGCTTGGTGGGTGTGGCAGGGGAAGGTTACTGCAAAATCCCCATTCCTTCCCCATTCCTGGGGAAGGATATTGCAAAATCTCCATTCCCTCCCACTCTGGGGCCAGCCAGAGGTGGTATTTGCACCCCCATGGGTGAGGTCTGTGCTTTCAGCACTGTTGCTTAGGGACTGATCTGACTGTCTCCAAAAACAGCAAGGGAGCGAGTTCAATGACTTCTTTGGAGTCAGGTGATCAAGTTGCTTTCAAGACCACCACCGTTTTTACAGAAAGGCCTTTCCGTCCTCCACTGACATCTAAAGCAGACAGTTAGGTCTGTTAGGTTGCATAAATTCGGTCTTACCATTGCATAAATTCTCCAATTTATGCAACTGTAATCTATGAAACTTGCTCTTGGCGATTTCCCTGCTCCATTTTGGTCGCTGTTTTCCAAATGGCCATATAAAATCTGTAATACCAACAGAAGGAAATACTGGTGACTATAACCCTGTTACGGGGCATCTGGGGGGTGGGGGTGGGGGGTGGGGCAAGCTCCGTGCTGTGGTGTTGCACTGCAATTGAGAAATGGGAAACGGAGTGGCTGGCGCGAGGGAAGAAGGAGGCCACTTTTCTTCTTTCTTCTACCTGTGCCTCCTTCCCTCATGCCGGCTGCTCCATTTCCTATTTCTCCATTGCAGCGCAGCACTCAGGATCCATTTTGATAGCAGAGGGGGTGTTAATTTAACAACTGGTTCACCCAGGATCAGGTTGGCCATCGTGGGAGACTTATCTGGCATGAGCAGCGGAGCTGGAGGATGGGGATGGGCCACGCCTTCTCCTCTTGGCCCCCCTGTGTGTAAGATGCTCCTCCATTTTCAAATAAATATTTTAAAGAAAATGTAGCATTTTATACACTGAAAAATCCGATAGATTGAATAAATAAGAGGGGAATCTACAATCTTGCCAATCTGGAACTAGTGTTTCACCATGTATGGCTTTCTGATCTGTACCTAAGTTTCTCACAAGGACAATGGGTTGCTCTGGTATTCTAATTTCTTTGAGGCAGGGGTGAAATGCTCCCGGTTCAGACTGGATCACTTGATCCGGTAGCGATGGCGGCGGGTGGTTCGTAGAACCGGTAGCAAAAATCCCTGCGCCCTCCCCACCAATCTCAGCTGAGTCGCACAATCATCAGAGGCTTTTTTTTTTTACTTTTAAAAGCATTTTTTCTACAACCTATTCTGACGAAAAAATGCTTTTAAAAGTAAAGAAAAAAGCCTCTGATAATCATGCGGCTCAGCTGGGATCCTCAGAGGCTTTTCAAAGCATTTTTTTCTGCAACCATTTGGCTGAAGAGGTGATAAAAAAATGCTTTGAAAAGTCTCTGACAATCCCAGCTGCCTGATCATCAGAAGGCCTTTCAAAGCATTTTTAAAAAAGCCTCTCTGACGATCCCAGCTGAGTTGCCTGATCGCCAGAGGCTTTTCAAAGCATTAGAAAAAATGTTTTGAAAAGTTAAAAAAAAAGTTGACCATGCCCACCCAGTCATATTACCCCCCGCCACGCCCACAGAACCAGTAGTAACACATTTTACATTTCACTCCTGCTTTGAGGACATTCCACAGTTATTATGATTGACAAAATCAAGCATATCTAATGAAATATTATCATATGCTGTGGTTCTGGGAAACTAGTCCCAGGGATATTGTGGTGATTTACTGTAACTTTCATGTTTACATATATTTTATAAATTAACATTTTTTGTTTATTACAGTACATAGAATCTTTGTAGGAATAAATGAAACGGCATATACTATAAACAGGAAAAAGATATTTAAGCACTTATATTTAAGTAATAAGGTTTTTTTTTGCAGTGATCACTTTGAACAAATGCAGTAGAGGAAGAAAAGCAGTGAATTGAAATTAGTGGAATATGGCATGGGAAAAAATGGGGTTTAAGATATTTTTAATGCAAGCCTTGGAGGACATGTATTATGATTGAAAAGGCATATAGCAAGAATGGAAATACAAGTGTCAATCCTCTCTGCTAAATTTTTATATACTGTATATATGGCAATTTTATAAATTTCAACAATTCTAATGAAAATTCTAATTATTTGTTTAAAATAATCCATATTAGCTTTTGTATCAGAGTATTTTGTCTTATGAAAACAAAAAATGTTTCAGCAGAGAAAAAAAGATAATCTTTCCAATAATTACAAAATATCTGTAACTTTAAACATATTTATCGCTGTTTAATGTTTCATCTTAATTTTAATTGAAGAAATGGTTGAAAATGTTTATCATACAGCCAATATGGATAGGATTGCAAGAATTAAATCGTGATGGAATCTGGGCTTGGTCTCATGAAGATAGTGCACAACATTCATTGAAATGGTATGTATAATGATATTTTACTGTTTCTTAGATATCTGATTATACTCTATAATTGGCATTTCAAACACTGTCTTCAGTTGGCCACATACTGATGTAAAGTCAAGTAAGTTTGATTCTGAGTTGCTACATGGATACATCCAGATTGTTTTCTTGGCAACAATATGGAAATGATTTGCCATTGATTTCTTATAGGATAGATTCCCCCCCCCCCACCCGTATAGCATCCAAGTAATAACCAAGTCCTATTCTGCTTAACTTTACAAGATTAGCCAAAGTCAACTAGATACTGTTATCACCAATTGTGGTATAGTTTTACATTATATGTTTAGAAATAGCCAGAAAAAAGTTCAGCATAGATAAAGTACCTAAAAGTAAGGTGATTCAGATATTTAATATCATCTTAGATTTACAAAATACTTAAAGCAAACCAGCAAAATATTAGGAGAGAGAGTACAGGTAAATTTTGGGAAATTGCAGATATATTCATATATGGAAAGATTTTTTTCTACGCAGGTGATGAAGACTATTAAGATAAAAATCCATTTTCACCTATAGTAGTTGAATCTTCACTGTACATCAAAAACATCTCATAAACCACCAACAGATGTTACCACCATATGGCATCACTATAGCACACAAACCAGCTAAAGCTCCCCAAAACATCATAAGTAAACCAAAAGACCCAGCTGCCCCAGAAGAAAAAAAAAAACAGAAGTCATCTACAATATATAGTGTAAGGAATATAACAGGCAGATGACAAGCAGAACACATCCCTGAACACCAATTAGCAGCCAGAAGATATAATGAAAACTGCTTAATTTCACAGCACATGAGTAGATTTAACCATAGTTTCAACAGGGAAACTGAGACTCCTAGGCCAAATCAAGTTCAAAAAGTGCTAGATAATTCATGGAAGCCTAGCACTCAGACAAAACAGCCATCAACAGGCATATAAAGATAAACAACATCTACATAGAGTTTAAAGGAAACAGTCAAAAAGCCCAAAAGGAAACAGACACTTCATGACCAGAAATCAACACCCAAATGAATAGATGTTAACACCAAGATTAATACTAGATCAACGATTAAGAAGTAAACAGCACCTCAATCAAGGAACTACCGACTCAGACAAATAAGCTAACAGCAAACAACAGCCTATCAAGCAGCCACTAACATTGACAGGGCAAAACATTAATACATGAAAAGAGCAAACCCCACTCCTTCTAACATTGATAATGTTACCTATTTTGGTTAAGAAATGTTTGCAAAAAAGCAACCAAGTTTAGAGATCACCAAGTTGAATCTCTTTTTGCATTTGAATATTGCTTTTGATAATGGCTTAGGACTAAAAAGAAGTTTACACGAGTAAACAAATACATTTTTCCTATCTGTTTTGTTTGGATTAGTTGGTTAATACTGATATTCCCAATATTCTTGCCAGGTTCCTGTCATGTATATTAAATCGTGTTCTGGATTTTTGTTAGATTTTGAGTTTGTGATTGTGCTTCATTTTTCACTGTGATTTTTATCGCCATACTTAGTGGGTCAAATGTGTAATTTGGCATTTGGGGCTTAGATACAACTTCAGTTTTATACATAATGGATTGATAGTATTGAAAAAGTCCTGTAGTATTCTGAACGAAATATGTTAGTTCAGACTCAAGAATTAATAAAACAGAATTCTAGTTATTTTGAATAAGTGATTTAAGTATAAATCTGTTCATCCTCACTTCCTTGATGTAATCTTTTACTATTTCTTGATAGGATGGATCTTCACCTAAGTCTTAGGTGGAAAGGATGTATAGAACTTTCACATGGAGGTGATTTCAGTGCAGATCACTGTTATGAAAAGAAAAAGTCAGCATGCAAAAGACCAGCTGAACGAGGTTTGCAGTTTGTCTTGTTACAGCAGTTTTATGTAGAAAAAATATAGATGAACATAGATCTATTTTTATAAAAAAGAAAGAAAAAAAAGTGTGAGTTTCATGTTAAGAGACACAACCCTTCCATTTTTTCCCACTCTTTCATCTCTTCTTTTGCCCAGACTTGCTGGGAGTCAGGACGTATATAAAAACAACAACAACAATTTTCTCACTCTTTGAATGTATTTTTTACTGATCACATTTAAACTTATCCATGCTTGATGTTATCTGGTTACTTTATGATGGGATGAAATCAAACATGGACAAGTTAAAAATATGACCAGTAAATCAAGCATGGACAAGTTAAAAATCTGCATTCAAAACATGAGAAGATCGTTAAAGACAAAATTGAAAAACACAAACAGAATGTTGGCAAATAAAAGCATTGCATGGTCAATGTTTACAAAAGAATGAGGGAAAAGGGCATAAAGATAAACCTGGCAATGACTTATAACTGGAGCATTGAAAAAAAGAAACTGAAGGTTTGATTTTGATTTGTCAAGGGTAAGGGATTTGTATGAATGCAAATAAGGACAGAATTGAAAAATTGTCAAATGATTCAAAGTGCAGATTGTGCAAAGAGGCAGAAGAAACAATAGCTTATTTACCTGGTTCGTGTTAGGATAGGGGTGTCAAACTCAATTTCATTGAGGGCTGCATCAGGGTTGTGTTTGACCTTGGGGGGCTGGGGAAGGCATGGCCAAGCTGGCTGTGGCCAGCTCGATGTCACTTAGGTTGGGGGCGCCTGTGGAGGCCTGAACGCTCTGTCAGCGAAAACAGGCTCCTAAGCCCCGTTTTCAGCTGCAACTGTGGGTGGGTTTCTTCTGTTCATCCCGGTTTGGGCAAACTGGTAGTGGTGGCGGCAGGAGGCTTTACCCACACGCCCAGATGTCACCAAAAATGCTCTGCGCATGCACAGAAGCTTCTGCACATACACAGAAGTGCCGCACACTCACAAAGCAGTGAGCACGCCCACAAGCTACTGATAGTGATCCAGTAGCACTAGGATTTGTATACCATCACTGGCTGCAACGGCTTCCTGCAACCCTCTACCAGTGAAAATGGAGCTCGGCAGGGCCACCCGTAGTCCCCTGAGCTCTGTTTTCCTTGGTAGAGGCACCAGAGGCTGGTCCTTTGCTGTGTCCTGGGCGCCCTGCGGGTCAGACTTAAACATCCCATGGGCCAAATCCAACCCACGGGCCTTGAGATTGACACCCCTGTGTTAGAAGATTGCATAAACTGAGTATAAAAAGGAACATTTGTCTGCTCACTAACCATGAGAAATGAATGTATTTTATTGGGTTAAACATGTGGGCATTATAAATTGATATGATAAATTAAATACCAGATTTGGTCCAATTTTGCATTACCCTCTATCAACGTCTCTTTCACCCTGGAGGATCTGGTTGTATTATATATATATTTATATAATGATAGATTTGACAAATAGATTTATGACATCTGTTTCTTTCCAAGCAGACCTTGATATATTTTCCGGCTTTTGGGATTCTGTGGTAATCTCAACAACATTAAGTTTATCAGCCAATTCTTCTTACAATGATTCAAAGGATGAATGTATTAAAGACCCTGATTGTCTTGGCTATGGCTTATGGCAAAATGGATATTTCCAATTAAATGGCTATACCTTGGTTGGTGGAGGGTTTGGCCCAAGTGTACTGTTTTTAAAATCAGGTAACTATTTTAAATATATTCCTTCAAATATTCAAAATTATTGAATGAATGTTAAAATTAATCAAAGAATCCTCACTATTAAATTGCAAGTCATTAGGGTATTTTTTAAAAAAATAGTATTTCAAACGAGCTTTGCATTCTTAGTTTTATGTATATAAGGATTATAAACTAGAAAGGTTTAAATGATACATGTTCTTCATATATGCTATTTCTTTGCGATCTCACTTTCTGATTAATTGTTCTTTAAAAAAATTAAGTTGTATTAAATTAAATATGGGAAGTGAGTGCAGAAACTGTATTATTGTGTATAATGAAAATATTTCTATTAGCTAAAAGCTATAAAAAGATGGAGGGGGTTTGAGAAAAGTAAACATAAGTATTTTCCTGTTGGAAAGGAAACATAAGTTGAAAAGTAAACATAAGTATTTTCTTGTTGGAAACTTCACACTAAGTTGTTTTACATCAGGGGTCCAGAACCTTTCGGACCTCAGGGACTACTAAATTCATAATTTTAAATCCCACGGACCACTAATATGATCTGCTTAATGACTGGGTGGGCATGGCTATGTGGTCATATGACTGGCTGGACATGGCCAACTCAATGTCACTCACATCAAGGGGTGCCTCGCTGGCCTCTATTCATCCCTCTCCTGCCAGCCACTCCTCGCCTCGGCCTCCTTAGGGCCCCAACAGGAAACAGTTGTTGGAGCTAAGCAGCCACCATGAGAAAGAGTTGGCAAAACAGCTGGCTCAGTTCAAATTGGATCTGACTGAGAAGGAGGCTCAGCAGAAGCACCTCACTCAGGACTAGGAGCATAGGCTTTCCAAGCAGAGGGAAGACTTGCAGGAATGCAAGGCCAGGTACCGGTGCCTGGAGGCTCAGCAGGCTGAGATGGTCAGCCAGTTCCAGGCCATAATGCAGTCCCACTGGAACGAGGCCCTCCGGCTCTGTGCCATCAGTAACACTTCCCTCCAGCCTTCGCCCAAAGCCCCAAAGAGGCTGAAGCAGACCCCAAGTTGGAATTTCTGCCGCCCCTCCAACCCGCATCTCTCCAACTCTGAAGGGGAAGACTTTCTGCAACAACACAAACATTCATTGCACATATCCAGCCCAGGGCCCATAGTTTGAGGACCCTTGATTTAGTGCAATAAAAAAAAATGCAAATAATTTTTCTGCGGACCACAAAATTTTCTCACGGACCACCAGTGGTCCACAGACTACCAGTTTGTGACCGCTGTTTTACATAATTAAAAAACAACACAATTATATTGCACTTTTGAGAATTGCCATTTCTCTTCTGGATCTCAGTAACTGAATTTAGGTAAATTCCTCCAGGCTACAAAAACAATTCATATGTATGTACATAATTATGATCATCATTTTTATACAATTGTTATAAGATTTAAAATAATATACATAAGGTATTCTAAGGTACTATATAATCATATATATATAATTGTTGTTATTATTCTTTTGAAGTATGTGATCATGGATATTATGGAGAAGACTGCAATTTTAATTGCCCAAGGTGCCATTGGGGGAAGTTATGCCACCCTGTAAGTGGAACATGTGAGAAACCCATTATTTGTGCTGCACCAGAAAGTGTAGGCACATGTTCTTTGGGTGAGTGGAGTTCTTTAAAAAAAAACATATCTACTTCCTTTCTAATTTTAACCTTTAATTACCATATTTTTCGGAGTATAAGACGCTCCGGACTATAAGGCGCACCTACTTTTTTGGTGAGGAAAACAAGAAAAATAAATCTGCCCCTGCCTCTGCCTCCCAGCAATTTTGCCTCGTTGCAGCAAACAGCAAATAGCCTGCTTTACTTTCATTTTCGTTTTCAGCATAGCTTGATTACCACAAGAAAAAAAAAATCTGCTCCAGCAATTTACCTCCTTGCTGCAAGCAGCAGAGGTCTGCGTAAAACAGCTGACAGGAGCAGATCCAAAGGACAATCAACTTGTGTGAAGCTGAAATAGGCTGTTTCTTCTTGCTGCTTAATGCAAGGAGGTAAATTGCTGGGAGGCAGAAGCCAAAGGGTGGGGGCCAGTCGGTGGGCAGGGCTACATTCAGTGTATAAAATGCACCTAAATTATCACCCTCTTTTAGGGGGGAAAAAGTTGCATTTTATACTCCAAAAAATACAGTACTCAGTTTAAGCTGTTCAATGTAGGTTTGAAGTTACAGAAGCACTGACAGCTACTGGTCACACAAGGCTTTCTTCCCAAGGTTGTGCACTACAGTTTCCTCACAAGACCTGCAGAAGATGGCCCCATGGGCCAGCAGGTGCCAGGGCAGGCATGCCTTGTCAACAAGTGACAAGGGAGGTGGAGCAAAGCTTGGCAGGGCTTGCATTAAGCAAGACTCAGGGGGATGATATAGATACATGACATTGCAAGAGAGGCATGGTGAGATGGGTGTACAGGTGGCAGGCAAGGTATGGCAAGGCTCAGGGTGGGTGTGCAGGGGTTTGTGAGGGTGTGAGGAAGGCTCTGGATGCAGGAGTGGTGGTCGAGGCATAGTGAGGCTCACCGAAGACATGCACAATGGTTTGGAAGTGGCACAGCAAGACTCAGGATGTGTGGGGATGAGCTGATGGCTGGCACAGTGTGAGGGTGGAGCTGGGGAGGATGCGCAGGTGGAGAAAACACCCCAGTGATTTGTGACTACCTATGTTGGCTTTCTCATTGACTTTTCAGGGAATGTAGCAGGGAAGATTATAAATGGCAATTAAGTGATGGCAGGATGCTACAACTGGTTGTATGTGTGAGCTGGTTGCCAAGTGCCCAGATTGTAATTACATGAGCACAGGTAGTGCTGGGACACTGGAACTCCAATGAGTTCTTAGCCACCATTCATACAGTGCCATTGTAACTTCAAATGGTCACTGAATAAATTATTAAATGTAGACCACGTCTGCTGATAGAGGAGGGATGGCAATGTGGTTATTCCCTGTTCTCAATTCCAAAATTCCTGTGTCTGCCTATGATTTGACAAACTGTGGTGGGTGAAAAGGAACAATGGGAAAGAACACAAATGGAAAATAAATTCATGTCTATTTAATTGATAACATTTTCTTTCCTTTTGATGATATCAGGTTTATACAGCTTAAAATGTTCCCTGGGCGCTGGCTGGTGGTATTGGCGAGGAACATGTTACTGGATAGAAAAAGATAAAAAAGTGACTTGGGAAGAAGCTTTGCTGTTGTGTAGGCATTTTAAAGACACTAGTCTACTTCAACTGGATAGTCGTACGGAAAAGGTTGGAATATTTATTTTAAATACTTCACAGAAATTTTACTTTATGGAATAAGTTAATTTGTGGAACTTTTGTTTTTTAGAAATACTAAGTGACAGATGATCTTTACATATAATAAATGCTTATAATAAGAATTGTTTATTAAATAAAAATAAGAACATTTACAAGAGTACAATATAGACTGATCTTCCTCCCTAATTTTTGTTTTTGGGTGAAATAATTTTTGAATCAAATAGGGGGAAATGAGTGAATGACTTTTCATTCTAATTCATCTTCTGCAGAAGCATCTTGTATTTTATTTATCTTTAATTGAAAGAAAGAATTGAAGAAAAACTAATCTTTCTTGAAGAGGCAGCTCCATTCATAGAGTATATTAAGATTATATCCCCCAGGTTTTACAATGTTGTGTTAATTAGCTATATTATGTCTTTTCTTGCCTTTCAGGTGTGGCTTCAAGAGATGATAAATCAACCAATGTGGGTAGGACTGAAATGGCATGAAGAAATAACGGAGTGGCTATGGGGAGATGGGACATCAACAAATACTAGTAGAAAATGGTAGGATTTCCAAAAATATGGTTGCTTTATTTTTTATGATTTCCTAAAGTCCTGCAGTTTATAGCATTTTGATTATTGAAAATAAATTGTCATGATGAGGTGTGGAAAATATAGCGACCTGGAGGAATTAGTGATTATATGAAACAATCTATATCAGGTAACAAAATTGGGCGAAATTTTCAGTGATTGGATGCGAAATGGATAGAATATCTTGGAGGATGTAATGCATGACTTGAGCAACAACACCTACACATCTACATTTAGATGTTTATAGATGTAATGATCTATAAAGCCTTTACATGGCATGAAGCCAGGTAATTTGAAGAACCTCCTCTCCCTAGTTACATCTACTAGTTCCATTAAGCCTGGAGAAAGAGGCAAGTTATGGATTTTGTCTATTAAGGAGTGCCATCTGATGGAACCCAGAAGGAGAGCCTTTTCTCCTGCAAAACCTGCCCTTTGGCACCACATCCCACTGGAGGTTAGATTGGCCCCAACTCTGCTAGGCTTTCAAAAGGCTGTGAAGCAGGAGTAAAATCTACTTACCTTCCTTACCAGTTCGGAAGTGCATGCACAGAAAGTAATGAACACATTTCTTCCTGGTTAAAACCAAGAAATAACGACACCCAGATGGGTGGCTTTGTTCTGCTATCGCTACCAGATCGCCGAACTAGCTGCCATGATTGCTACCAGATTGCCCGATCCGGTGCGAACTATGAGCATTTCACCCAGTGGTGGGATTCTGCCAGTTCTAGACAGTTCAGCTGAACCGTTTGTTAAATTGCTGGCTCACCCCGTCCCTTGCCAATAAATAGTGGGGGTGGGTCGGGGCAGGGCGGGTAGCCAGTAATTTAACAAACAGTTTGGTGTTTTTTTGTAATTTATTGGCCTCGCAGCACACCAAACCGTTTGTTAAATTGCTGGCTCACCCGCCCTGCCTCCCACCCACGCCACGCCAGCCTACTAGCCCATTCTGGGGAAAGAGCCTTGGTGGTACAGTGGACTAAAGTGCTGTTAATTAGCACTTAGCTGCCAGCAACCTGCAATTACTGCAAGTTCAAATCTCACCAGGCTCAAGGTTGACCCATCCTTCCATCCTTCCGAGGTAGGTAAAATGAGGACCCAGATTGTGGGGGCAATAAGCTGACTTTGTATAAAAAAGAACACTGCTTGGGAGGGGGCAAAAGCCCTACTAAGCAGGTATATACAAAAGTATGAAGGCTATTGCTTAACGTATTGTAAGCTGCCCTGAGTCTCCGGAGAAGGGCGGCATATAAATCGAACCAATAAATAAATAAATAAATTCTGGAGAATTCTGGGAGTTGAAGTCCACAAGTCTTAAAGCTGCCAAGTTTGAAGACCTCTGTTTTATATATAATAAGCAGCCCCTCTTCTGATTTACTCTTTTACGGGCACAGCTCTATCATAAACTCATTTCAGCAATCAGGCTTTTAGCTGACATTCTTAAACGTTTCAACTTAAGTCCAAGAACTTTCACCGGCTATTTTCCGAGAAATGTCTCCCTTTCCTTCCCTCCTTCCTATTCCAGATACCGAGAGGAAATTAATTTCCTGCTGGCTCTGACCAATTTAAAGGGGCCGCTTCCGAGTTGGCCCTTTTGCATCGGTGGAGAGTTGAGTTTTTTCCCCCTTTCCACGCTGTCTTCCCCTTTAAGGCAGGAACGCCATTACTAAGGCGATTGGAAGAGTGGGCAAACTGAATCCCTCCAGCGGCAACAATCGGGGCGGCCCTTGGGTTTCGCTGCGGCTCTCTTGGGGCACGATGGCATTCCCTTGCCTGGTAAGGGGAGGGGGGGCTTTGCTTTACCATCTTCTAAGGCTCTGGAGGATTTAAGTAGCTTAACTGTGCTTGCTTGCCGATACCAGAATTACAGAGTTGGAAGGGACCTTTGGAGGTCTTCTAGTCCAGAGATCTCCAACCTTGGCAACTTTAAGCCTGGAGGACTTCAACTCCCAGAATTCGAAAGTGCGAGGACTGTCAAAAGTGCGAGGACCAATGCGAGGACCAGAGGGCTGAAAAAATGAACTTACGACAGTCCTCACATTTTACATTTTGCGCCCTATCTTGTCACCATGGTGAAGAGAAGTAGTGGTGAAATGACTGACATGGTTGTTAAGAATGCCGCAACGGGAATAAATGTGAGGATAGTCATAAATGCAAAGACTGGTCAAAAGTGCGAGAATCAGAAATGACTTTTTTCAGACTTCAGAGTAGTCCTTATGCACATAGCCACGCCTCCCAGTCACATGACCAGCTAGCCACACTCACCCAGTCACATGACCAGCTAGCCACACCCAATCATATGACCATCAAGCTACACCCCCAACTAAGCCACGCCCACAGAATCAGTTGTTAAAAAAATTGAATCCCACCACTAATTTCACCCCTGCTATGAAGCCGTGGCTTTCATATCATGCCTGGGGACATATCTAGCTGTGGTTTGCTGGATGGTTATATTGATATATTGATTGACAAGAGTCAATCAATATAACTTGCATTTGCCTGCTTATTATTATTTGTTTTAATATGGTTTAAATTTGTTTTTATGGGGTTATTGTTTTATTAATATCTGATTTTGTTTATTTTGTGATTGTTTTAATGATAAGAGCCAAGCAGAGTTACAAATGTAAGATGGGCAGCTATATGAATCATATTAAAAAAAATAAATAAATAAATAAAAAGATTGCCTTATTATTAAGTGGGGCAGGATACAGACTGCATACTGTTGGTTAATGCAGTCCAAAGGTTACAATTTTCCAATGCTGATTACATTTAGAGGAGAGGGGAGTGGTAGTTTCATCCAGAAGTTACATTTTCTTTTCAGCCTCCCAGGCTAAAACTATAGTGCTATGGGTCGTTTTTCTTAGCTTTGTGACAGTATTTTTTTCCCCAAGAAAACTTTTTTTAAAAACCCTTTAACTCTTATGGAGTATTGTTATCTCTATTTGTAGTACTTAAAAATTAAAATTATCCTAAAGTTTTTCTGCCAGATTTTTATGTATTTTCCTCATTATGTGACACCTCTGATGGGGCAGAGATGGCAAAGATCCCTCTGAAGTTGCATGTAATATGCCTGTACTAATTTAAAATATAGGATACTTGTAAAAGTAAATAAGACCAGTGGGAGTTATACTTTTTCATAAATGCCTGTATTGAGATCATTATAATTTTGATATTTTGTATAATTGTTTTCCACTGAAATGAGGTCTATAGGTTTTAGATCTGGTGTTCTCTGGCTAAATGATAAAAGGAAAAAACTGCATATAGCAATAAAAGACATCATGGAAAAAAAGATGTTTAGAGTCGTAATAGTAGGACCAAACACTTTAATAGTGGGACCAAATAGTGGGATTCAAACCAGGGGTGGGTTCCACTTACCTTTAATACTGCGCATGCGCAGCGGGATTGTGCACACACTTGCTTTGCTCGTGCATGCGCACAGTCTTCTGCACATGCACCAATGATGATATCGTGCCGGGTGGGTGGAGCCTCCCGCTGGTTTTACTACTGGTTCTATAGAACAGGACAGAACCGGGAGCAATCCACCACTGATTCAAACTCTAGCAGAAGTATTTTTTTCAGGAAGTTAGATTTCTGCATCTTGCTCCTTTTTGCACCTTGCTGTTTGATAAATAATTTTTTGGAGGACAGCCTTTACAAGTTGCCAAGCTAGAGTAAAATAAAAGAAAATTAGTTGTGCCTGTCTGTATAGAATTATTTCAAGGGCACCAGATAGAAGTATGAGATTTTTGTCTCTTATCCTATTTTTGGAGGAGTATTCCTTAATTAGTAGATTAGTAAACTGGATTATAATGGGTTATATTTTCCAATTTAATTTGTAATTTATTTCTATTCAGGTTACAGATACAAGGAAACAAGCTTGATAGCTGTGGTACACTTATCCAAAGATCATTAGCACTGCGATCTGCAAAATGCAATGTCAAGCTCAACTTTATATGTAAAAGAAAAGAAGGCAAGTATCAGCTTTTTATTATTATCTATTCCTATCTCTCAATAGGGGTAGGAAATAAACATGTGAGAACTATCCTCATGTAATATTACTGAAGAAAAGAACCTTTCCTTTATCCTATGTGCTGATGACAAAATGATTAGGATTCTTTTCTAAGTTTTTAAAAATTATAAATGCTAATTCATCTATTTATAATTTATTTAATCATTCATTTGCTTGCTCAGAAAGGGAAAAAATGCCATTCAGGTTTTCTCAGAAACTGTTGCTATATGGTTTCATACACAACTGTCGGTTGTATTTATTTTGGTTGAGCAGTTATATCTGTAGTCATTGTTGGCTTACTGGATTTTCTGAAGAAAATACTGAATATTTTCTTCAGCTTTTTAGAGCTCCCTTTATTGTACAGAGACAGAGAGATCTTTTGTAAATTATTTATCTGTGTCTGCATAATCGTTAGTATAAAATGCCTTCGTATATAACTTTATTGAACTGCTTTCAATAACTTCGTATTGAAAATATTTATTTCAGTCTTTGTTAAATGATTTCCATATTGAAAAACGATTCAAGCATATATACTCTTAATATAAATTTTAACATAACAAAATTACCTATTTAAGGATACTTATCAGTGAGTATTAGGAGGTTGGGGGATTATTTTAAATAAATACATAAAAAACTAAGAACCCTAAATGTTGCCAATGTAGCCAAGAAAACAATCCAGTTTTATACTGATGTTGGATGTAAATCAACTGTCACTTATTATCTTAAATCTGCGGCTTTGAAAATTGATAACACTGATGGGGGTTATCATCAGGGGTCCTCCTGAACTTAGAACTCTGTTCAATGAGCTAGTGGCACCTGTGACCAAGAAGACCTTTGCACAGCTTCATCTGGTGCACCAGTTGCATCCTTTCCTACTGTAGGTGATGAAGTTCTTAACTATTGCAATATCTCTACTTGAAGCTGTTCTTAAAAACACTCTGAAAACTTCAAATGGTTTAGAATGAAACAGTGGTGAAATCCAATTTCTTTTACTACCGGTTCTGTGGGCGTGGCTTGGTGGGTGTGGTGTGGCTTGGTGAGCATGGCTTGGTGGGCATGACAGGTGAAGAATACCGCAAAATCTCCATTCCCACCCCACTCCAGGGGAAGGATACTGCAAAATCTCCATTCCCATCCCAATCTGGGACCAGCCAGAGGCGGTATTTGCCAGTTCTCCAAACTACTCAAAATTTCTGCTACCAGTTCTCCGAACTACTCAAAATTTCTGCTACTAGTTCTCCAGAACCTGTCAGAAATTGCTGGATTTCACCCCTGGAATGAAGGCCTTAGCATTCCTATGTTAACACCAGGGGTGGGTTCTAAATCTTTTTACTACTGGTTCTGTGGTTGTGGCTTATTTTGTGGGCGTGGCTTGATGGTCATGTGACAATTCTTTAGGCTTTAGTAGAGGTACTGGTCTGCTAAAGACCAGGATTGGGGGTGGGGCCAAATAAAAGGTAAGAATAACGTGGGGGGTGGGGGGGTGGGCAACGGGAGGTGTGGGGGCAGAACCGGTTTGGTGACATCATATTGTCACCGCTACCGGCTCGTGAGAAGCGGCCCGAACCGGGAGGAACCCACCACTGGTTAACATCTCTGCTTTGTGAGCTGCACTGTTTTCCAGTTGCTTTCTGGTATGATTTCAAGGTGCTGATCGTTACCTAAAAAGCCCTACATGGCATAAAACCAGTGATGGGTTGCCCCCGGTTTGAACCGGTTCTATAGAACCGGTAGTAAAACCGGCGGGAGGCTCTGCCTATTGACCCCGATGTCACCAAAATGCTTCTGCGCATGCGCAGAAGAGTGCGCACATGGCCCCGTTACGAACCGGTAGTAAAGATAAGTAAAGCCCATCCCTGCATAGAACCTGGTTACTTGAGGGATGGCCAAAGACCCTGACTAATTTGATCTGGCAGGATTGGCACATTATGGGCTCCTGTGATTAAATAATGTCATCTATTGGGATCCTGGAAACACCCTTTCTTTGTAGGAGTACTTGCCTTTTGGAATAAGGTTCCAGCTGAAATCCAGATAGTTCCCACCAGGCTGGTGTTTTAAAAGGCCTGCTCTTTGCCCAGGCCTTTGGTAAGGGCAGTTTGTATGGATTTGCTTCTTTATTATTCTTATCTGCTTTTTTGTCATTCTTTTATTCTTTTGTTTTTGCTTATTATTTCATTTTCCTGTTGTTTTTAACGCTTTTACTTGTGAACTGCCCAGAATTTCAGGACATCCAAATTTAATTTATAATGTTAATAATAATGGTCTATAATTCTTTTCTGTGCAGATGTGAATATATTTGAGAAATACGAAGGCCACATAATACCACAAAGGGAAATGGTATTGCCTACGAGATTCCCTAATTTGCAATCCGCTGAGGAAGAATGCATTTTTGAAAGAACTATTTGTACTGGTGTAGTCTTCTCAAAGAAGCACTACTATGTGGTCAGTGGAACAGAGATATTCAAAAGTCTTATGGCAAAGGATATATTATACTTGAAGTCTGGTGAGTTTGCCCCTTGTCTTTCTCCGATTGAGAATGGATTTAAATGTGGTTTTGGTCCTAGTTCAGCACCTTAACCACTATGCCATAATAGCTACAGTTAATAGCTTGCAGCTTCCTTAGAAAGACATAAATATTCTGTTTGTAATTTGTTGGGTACATGTTGTCTGAGAATGAGATTTATGTAACTTAATATTTCAATTGCATGACTATAATAAGAAATACAGTGATTACATGGTTTGTTTATTTTGATAAAGAAGTAGAAGATGCTTGATTAACATTTCTTATTTTTTATTTCTCCTTTTTTATTTTTATTAAAATTAATATTCAGAGGTGAACATACTAATACTCCTACATCAAAGTGACTCTTTTAGGTATTTCTCAGACAGTTGTGGACATTCTCATCTGTTGGAAGATACATTATTAGGATTTATATATCTTTTTGCTATCCTAGAAGAGCCTATAAAATAAATGTGAAATATTTAGGAAAAGCACTTACCATTTGCTAAGGCTACAGTTCTTTCCATGGTAAACTATGAGGGAACGGAGTCAGCCTCTATATAAGGAGCCACAAGTTAGTACAAATGGCTCTTATTATGCAGAATTCCATTACCCATAATTTTAGGTATTTATTGATGAAAAATACCAGCACATGAAGAACAAAATAGTTTTCAATGGTTTTTATATTCTCTGTTGAAAGAAAGGTTTAATATAGATAAAAAGATAACTGGAATTGAGAAAAGCACAAAATGGTGTTTGAAATTGAACTATGAAATTGAATGTTTGAATTACATGCAAACGCTCAACACCTGGTAGTAAAAATGTATAAACTTCTGTTAAGATTTGAAACTGAAGAAGTTCAAATTAAAGATTGCATTGCAAAATGGGCTATTAATTTTGGATATAATATACAGATGGACTCTTGGGAAAGAAGGTGGATAAATATCATAATGTCAAATTTACAAATTTACACTGAGTTATAACTGAAAAGAAATTATTTTTAAATTGATGCATTATTGGTATAGGACACAAGGAAATTTTAAAAATGTAGAGAAATATTTCAAACTAGTACTGAAAATGTAAAAAACATGACAGGACATTTTATAATGCATGTGAGACTTGTGATAAAAACTAAGAAATTTTGGATACAAATATCATATCTGTATCCAAAATACAAAAGATTTTAAAGATAAATATTGTGAAGAACTTTTTTTATTGGGACTTATGGATAAGGAATTAGGAAAGAGACATATCAGATTGATTTTATATATGGTAACTGCAGAAAGATTATTGTATGCTTAAAGATGGAAGAAAAGTGAAATTCCTACAATGGGAAAATGGCTTATAAAAATATCAGAATTTATCAAGCTGACCTGTTTTGTCAGAGAAACAACAAAAACGTTCTGAAAGACAGAAAACCTTATATGGACCTTTTACTGAAAAAGGAATAAAATGATATGGTGATTTATGGGTTCAAGGATTAAACATAACATAACATAATTCTCAATTAATATGAATTAATAAGTAAAAGAAAATACAGACCAAATCTTGTTATCTATAGGAAAGTATTTTATTTATTTAAGGTTTTGATTCTTGGTTCTGATTTACAAGTTTTTCTACTTGTTTTATTTATAGTAAGACTACAAAAATGGTACATGAGCTTTGCACATTCAAATAATGATTTCATTATTCACAATTTCATTAGCCATGATTGTTAGGCTGATACAAAACCCTTGTGAATACTGAAGACCACCTGTTCTCATAATCATGGCCATGTTCTGATTTTCCTGTATTTTGTAAAATACTTAGGAACCTCAAACAGTTCTTAGAAGAAGCATGGAAAAATACCATACATATTAATCTTCTAGTTTTTTCTGAAGATGTCTAATTTTAAACTTTCCTTTTAGTTTGTAGTCCTGGATTTTATGGCACAAGCTGTCAATCCAAATGCCAAAAGTGTAAAGATGACCTTCCCTGCAGTCCTATCACTGGCAAATGTATAGCTCCTACTCTAACAAAATGTGGCTTAGACTCACCAGATCCAAAATGTATTATACCAGGTAAAATATACTACTTTTAAACACTGATAACTTTTTGCTTTTCCATTTTTCTTGCCTTTTTAAAATACTCAAGTTTGTTTTTATTTATTTTTTTATTTGAGTTTTATTGGGTTTAAACAATTAAACAATTCTTATTCAACTCTTGTGCATGATTGTGACCATTTACATATTATCACACTAATGTTCTCCTACATCTATATAATTTTACAAAATCTACTATCTGTTATTTCCCTTTTTTTCTATTTTCAATCCAATTATACCATTTCTCCCATATTACATAAAAGTCGAATCCATCAGTCCTTTCAGTTCCAATGTCATTTTATCCATTTCGGCGCAATCTAATATCTTTCTAATTATTAAATCTTAAGAGGGTATGTTTGAACTTCTCCAACATTGCACAAATGCCAATCTTGCCACCGTTGTCATATGTAGAATAATATATGTTGTTGTTGTTTCATATTTATTTTTCATTATTCCTAGAAGAAACAATTCTGGTGTATATTCTATCTGGAATATTCTATCTGGAATTACTTCCTGTATCCAACTATGTATTTTCATCCAATATTTTTTTGTTTCGGAGCATAACCACCATGTGTGAAAGAAGGTACCTTGCTTTTGTCCACATTTCCAACAATTGGGGTTTAAATTTGGATATATTTTTGTCAGTCTAAAGGGTGCCAAGTACCAACGGTAAAACACTTTATATTGATTCTCTTTCCTGTTGTATTGTTAAATTTTTGACTATCATTTTTGTTTTTGTCTTGTTAATTTTAAGGTACCTGCTACTTCCCCATATTTTTCTATTTCCCGTAATAATATTGGTCCTGTTTCCTTTGGGTCTTCCAAAAAAAACCCAAATCATCCACAAATGCCTTTAATTTATATTCTTCCGTTGTAATTAATCTCTGGGTTTGCTCTAATTTTCATCAATAGCGATTCTAAAGTCAAAATAAAAAGCAGAGGTGACAGTGGCATCCCTGGAGGACTCCTTTCTTTATTTTGTAATTTCTCCATTTATTATTATGTTTGCTTTTTGAGACAAATAAATTGCTTCAATCATTTGTTCAAATTTGTCACTGAATTTCATTTCTCTACTTTGACTAATCATATATTTCCAATTTAAATTATCAAATGCTTTTTGCGCATCCAGAAAAACAAGGGCAATTTGTTTCTCTGAATGCGCTTCGTAATCAGTGGTAGGTTCCTCCCTGTTAGGCCCGGTTCTCCTGAGCCGGTAGCAGTGACGATATAATATCACCAAACTGGTTCTGCCCCCCCCCACAGCCTGAACCCACCCCACCCCCCCCACGCCCACCCCACCCCCTACATTATTCTTACCTTTTATTTGGCCCCACCCCCAATCTATTGCTACCTCCTGAGTCCCAGCTGATGGCTAAAGGGAAAAAAACTGTTTAAACTCTTGCCGCAGGACTTCAAAGGGCTGCCCTACAGATGATCAGTGTTAAAAGAAAACAAATGAGTAGACCAGTGCCTGCAAAAATAGATGAGTAGATCAGTGCCTGCAAAAGTACATGGGTAGACCAGTGCCTGCAAAAATACATGAGTAGATCAGTGCCATCAAAAATAAATGGGTAGACTAGTGCCTGCAAAAAATAAATGGGTAGATCGGTGCAACTCTGCAAGCAGTTAAAAGCCTGGTAGACCAGTACCTCTGCTAAATCCTAAATAATTTTCACATGACCATCAAGCCACGCCCACAAAATAAGCCATGCCCACAGAACCGATAGTAAAAAGTTTTAGAACCCACCCCTGCTTGTAATACTCTAATATGTTCAATACTATTCTTGTGTTATCTCTAATTTGTCTAGAAGGGAGGAAACTATTTTGGTCAGAGTGAATAATCTCATTCAGTATTTTTTTCATCCTTCCTGGTATGATAGCCATAAAAATCTTATAGTCTGCATTCAGAAATGAAATTTGATTTGAGTCGGTACCTTCTTTCATAATCACTGTGATATATGCTTTTCTCCATGAAACAGGGATTTTTGCTTCTAACAGGACCTTGTTATACAGTTCTAAAAGAATGGATTCTTATAGCTCCCCCATGTTTTTGTAAAATTCTCCTGGTAAACCATCTGATCCCGGGGTCTTATTATTATTATTTTGTTTTTGAATTGTTTATTTTAGCTCTGTCGATGTTATTTCCCTATTTAGCAGTGTTCTCTTATCTTCCTCTATGATGGACATCTTTTTCTCTTTTAAATAGTCATTTATTTTTCTATCTCAGTTTCCTCCTGTATATATAAGTTCTCAAAATATTTTAATGCAATCCTTTTAATTTCTTCTTCCTTATTTTGTAAATCCCCTACCTCGTTCTGCAGTTGGTGTATTATTCTACTTTACTTTACTTTTCTTAATTTGTATGATAACCACCTCCTAGACTTACTTGCGTTCTCAGATTGGTATTGTTTCGCGTATTTAATGTTTTTAACATGTCCTGCTTGTTCTATTAGTTTAATTTATGTTTTACTAATGTTAATTCTTCAATTAGTTGTACATCGCCTGGCCTTATTTGAATTTTTTTTTCTAGATGTTCTAATTCTTTCACTAATATATCCTGCTGTTTCCGTTTTTCCTTATTTCTTTTTGCTATGTATGCTACAGTTATTCCTCTTGTATATGCTTTTATTGTGTCCCATAGGTTCTGCAAAGAAATTTGTTGTTTATTATTTACCTCTAGAAATAAGGTCAATTCTTGATTAATCTTTTGTATGTATTCCTTTTCTTGTAGTATCTGTGGGTTTAATGTCCATCTTCTGATTTTCTTTTTTTGACCTTTCCATATTATTTTTAGGGGGTTATGATCTGCCCAAATCTTTGGGAGAATCTCTACATTTTCTACTTCTTTACTTAGTTCTTTATTTGCCCATATCATATCTATTCTTGAGAAGGACTTATGCGGGTTGAAATAAAAAGTAAATTTTTCCTCTTTGGGGTTTAGTGTTCGCCATATATCATTCAAGTTGAATTCTTCCGCCATATCGAAAAACGTTTTTGGTAATACATTCCTCCCCCCACCTTTTTCTTCTCACTAATATAATCCTTTTTTCTATCTATTATCCCATTGTAGTCCCCCACAATACATATATTTTTATAACCCGTTTCAATGATTTTTACATATTTTTTTTTGTAAAATCCCCTCTGGTTTTTATTGGAAGCATATAAATTAACTAATAGCATTTTAACTTCCTCTATTATTAATTTTTTTTAAAAAAATTAGATCTATATACTGCCCTTCTCCGGAGACTCAGGGCGGCTTACAATGCGTTAAGCAATAACTTTCATACTTTTTGTATATTTTTTTACAAAGTCAGCTTATTGCCCCCATAAACTGGGTCCTCAATTTACCTACCTTAGAAAGGATTGAAGGCTGAGTCAACCTTGAGCCTCGAACCTTGCAATAATTGCAGATAGCTGAATCTTAATATCAGGCTATTAGCCTATTGAGCTATCTGAGGCTCTTTTATTCCCAATAATAATATTTTTCCCTTCAGATCTTCATATATTACACTGGTTTTTATTTCTTTTCTCACATATGTCACAACCTCTCTCTTTTTTTTGTCTGCCAGTACGGCATATAAATTCCCCAACATATTATATTCCAAATATTTCTGATCCTGTTTTTTGATATGTGCCTCTTGGAGGCATATAATATCTACATTCTGTTTTGTTAATTTTATAAGTTTTTTTTTCCTTTTCACCTGGTCATTCAATCCATTTATGTTTATTGACAGTAATGTAATTTCTCTTTCTATTTTCTTAATTGTCTGCTGGTCTCTGGTTTTTGTTTGTTCTTGTAATTCTTTGTGGTCTGGTACTCATACTCCTTTCTTCATTTCAATTCCCCTTGTTTGTTTTGGCTCCTTCTTCGACATCTTTGTCCCCGGATTCTTGTCTTTGTTCTTCTAATCTAGATGTTTCCAATCTCTCTTTACTGCTCGAATCTTCCTCCTTCCCCATCAGTTAATCATATAGTTCTTGGGCTTTATCTAGATCATCGATTTTAATTCATTTGCCCTGCCAAGTTACTGACATTCGCTCTGGAATGTCCAAGAAATAATATTTTTCTTCTGTTTAGTAGAGATGCTAAGAATCGATAATCCTTCCTTTGTTCTCGGATCCATCTGGGGACTTGCTTCAATGTTATTATATCTCTTTCATGATATATCATTGGTTCATCTCTTGTGATTTTATAGATAATATCTCACACATTCTTGCATGCAAATCTGATATGTACTTCCCTTTGTAAATGGTGGCACTTTGCATAATTGGTTTGAACTCTACACTTCGTCCATCTTGTTTATGATCTCTTTTTTATCTCTTTGGAGGCTTCTGTAATCAGTCCTGCCATTATGTCCCCTGGGTCATCTTCTTTTGTTTCTGCCACATTTTGAAACCTCAGGTAAAAAGAGGTTCGATCTATTTCCAAATGCATTAATGAGCTTTCCAAGTCTTTGTTTACCACGATCATTTTTTGGTCTATGTGCTTTAATTTTTTTTCAGTTTGTTTTTATTTTTCTTATTGCTTTTCTTATTTATTTTTATTTGCATGCCACTTCTTACCTATACATAGACTATGGAATCAATTGACCTTTAGGATTGTAAGGATCACACAGTAACATTTCAAACTATATAATTATTACATTTTAGAAGTATAGTATGTTCAAATTAATCAAATTTGTAAGGCCATACATCTTGAATCATACCCACTCCTATGTCTGCTATATATCTTTTTCTGTGCTATGGTTTTAAAAATGTCCTACTATGCAGATCAATTATCTACTAAAAAACCAATAAAATCTACATAGTTTATTAGTAAAAATAGTTGCTCTCAGTATAACTAAACTCAAAGCTTTTATTAATACTTATGTTCAATTATATTATCACATGTGAGATTAATATGATAACATTTGTGATTCAGAGTAGGCACATTTATGCAACCAAGAAGAGAAAATCATTTCAATATTATTAATGCCAGTTTTCAGTTTTTTGGGCTATAAGTGTCAAGGAGAAAATTTCTAATAGAATAATAGGAAGAATAGAAGATGCAACAGTTTAAAAATATATCTGTTAAATTTCTAGGGATGGTGAATTTGCATTTACCAATTTACCAAAGGTCTAGAGCTGGGGTTTCAAACTCACATCATCCTGGCATCATCATGTGATGTATCCCTTCGCTAAACTGGGTGTGGCCAGCACGTGACACATCTGGCCCGTGGGCCACGTGTTTGATGGCCGTGGTCTAGAAGAAGTAGAATATGGTCTAATTTCTCAGGTCACTTTACAATGGAATCAGACTTTCATAGTTATTTTAAAATAACATTCTTCCTGAGAAAAATCATCTTTGTGTAGTAGTTTTAGATTTATGTCTGGTTTGGTACATTGTGCTCTGTCCCTAAGATAGATGCTGTTGGGTTTGACTTTAGCAATGCAGCAGGAGTTCCTTTTTTTAATCCAGTGTATCCAGGCATGGGTATCCTTTATTTATTTATTTATATATTTATTTATTTATTTATGTACAACCCAAAGACAAACACCATCCCCATTCAAAAGGACCTGAAACCTTTTGAATTGGGTCTTTAATAGGTGCCTGAACATCAATAGGATTCGAGCCATCTTGATCTCTGGGGAAATCTCATTGCACAGGGCAGGCATCACAAGAGAAAAGCACACTTCTGGGTCACGCTAGATAGCACTGTCTACTGATGACATGCAAAGTATGCCCACTCTGCCAAAACTCACCAAAGAGACAGAAACAGCTAGAGTCATGCAGTCCCCTGAATAATTAGGCCCTATGCTATGGAGGGATTTTATTAGGTAGCAACCAGCATCTTGAATGGCATCCAGAAGCAAAACTGTGAACTCAAAGAACAGTAGAGTGTCTTAAAAATAATGAAGCATGACCACCATCATTGCCCACACTGCTGCATTCTAAACTTACAGCTTTCAAGATGTCTTCAAACATAACCCCCATGTAGGGCACATTGCAGTCAATCTATTTGTAGGGTGACCAAAGTATATGTAAACATTTGAAAGGTCTTCTGTTTCAGGAAAGGGTACAATCTGTGCATTAGATATACCTGTGAAAAGGACTGTTAGCCACAGTGGTCACTTGTTCATTCAATAGGAGATATGAGTTCAAGACTATCCAGAAATTGTGCACCAATCTTGAAGTATATTCTTGTTTCACCTCTGTTCCCACATGTAACCATGTGAAGGATTGCTTCATTACAACTGCTCTTTTTTCTTTTTAAAGTTTTCACAGGCATATGTCCAAAACTACCCCAGTGGTATTATTTTTCCAAAGCATGTTATTACGTGGAAAACATTAAAAAAGATACATGGGACAATGCAAGGATTGCTTGCCAAGGATTTAAGAAAACAGACTTAGTTAAAATTACAAACAGCCGTGAAAAGGTATCATTATTTGTTTTACTATTTTCGTATTGTAAGTTAAATTTTATTTTATGGAGGTTTTTGGACCTAGGCATGTGCATGTTACAGAAATGATTGGGAAGAAATGCACTGGGTTTAACATAAAAATAACCTTTTTCTATTTCTAATCTTTTTTCCTATTTCTTTTTATTGTTGTTGTTGTTGTTGTATTATATTTTCTATACTTTTTGGATTTTTTTAACCCAGGATCAGTTTGGTGGACCCAAAACTGAATAATTAAATTAATCAGATGCCAGCTCTTTTTTCAAGCTTCCATGAAGCATTGAAAAAGGTTAAGGCTGGTTTGATGAAACAGCCACATCATTTTCAGGCTCCAAAATATGCTTTGCTGACACAGGATTTGAATCATTTGTTTCAAATACAACTTCCACTTTATTTAATTTCTGATATTTTACATGCTTCGGAAATCAATAATCTCCAATACATCAGTTATGATAAATAAAATGAAATAATCTGCATATAAAAATAAATCTGCATATTTAGTTTCTGTTTTGTTCCAGTCTTGTTCTAGCCCCCTCCTCCACTAGTATTAAAATCTCATGACCAGAAAGTTTTTGCTTGCCATAAACATAATCAATCGGTACAATAGTCTTATGATGACAGTGTATTGGTAGGTACATCAATTCACAAAGATTACTGTCAAGCATCAATTGGTATCCTAATTCTAACTGACTTGGCAGGTAAAATGTATAAGTCAGCTAAAATAAACACAGTTGATGCACAAAATTCACTCTTGGGCAAAAAAAGGAAGAAGAGCCTCATGCTGTCTCTTTCATTTAATTTACATAATATATATATAAAATTAGATTTATGTACTGCCTTTGTCCCAGGAGCTCAGAATATTTAATTTTCTTAATGTAATAAAATCTCAATATTGTTTCACCACTCTTTTATTATTAATAGTAATAATTTTCTCATAGTTTTCCAACCAAAATGTAGATTTGAATGAAAATGTGTATTTTTCAAAAGTACATTGTCAGATTTTCCTAATTGATTTGATGTTCTACCCTAGAAATCTGTTCAGCTGGCAAAACATATTAAGTTAGCGAAGAGGCCTCTCTAATCATAGTTGTTAGTTGTGTATTATATACAATAATTCTGATATGTCTGAGAATAAGTTTCAAAGTAGATGTTGCCTGTTAAATGTTGCTACAGTTAACACTAGTGTGAGAATATAATGTGCATGTATTTTTAGAAGTTCACTTTAAAGGAATGAATGTATTACCAAAGCCCTGGGCATCTTTTATGAGGAATATATAATTGGAGAATAAGTATATTAGAAGTTCTTGAACTGAAACTTCTATTTTAGAGTATAGGATCTTATGTTGGATATAAATCTTAATGCTTGCTCCAACATAGACTTTAGAAATTTCCCTCTAGTTAAATATTAATTTTCAAACGGAATAAATTTTTTGGGACACATGTCAGTTGTTATTTTGACCAAACTTTCTTTCCAGACTCATGTTAATACATAGTTCAGATGACTGTTTTGTTTTCAGATGTGGATACAATACAAAGGAGATGACAGCTGGGTTGGTTTCATCTTCTACAAGCGAACCTCTCAGTATCTTTGGGTTGATAATTCATCTACAGTTTTTCAAAATGCATGGTGAGACTGTTTCTGAAATAAATCAGTTTGGTTGTTATTCAGTCAGTGTATGAGCTTAAGCTGCCATAGAAAAAGAAAGAAAAGAAAAAAGAAAGAAAGAAAGAAAACTTAGTGATCTGTCCACTTGTTCTGCTCATCTCTTTTACAGCTGCATAAAATGTAATCATTGTGAATTGCTTTTTATTTTACTAAAATGTAAAATGCTTAAAATAAAGTGGTATAATAAGTAAAACATACTTATTTTCAGAAATTTGGTAGAGAATATTTTGGTGTCAGTCAGTCCATAGGTTTGTCAATTTGGACAGTGAAAATAGCCTTGCTTAGATGATCATACTGCATTTTAATAACAAAAAATAAGATGCAGTACAAACAAGTATTTTTCCTACGTGGCAAGTCCTTTCCCTTTTTTTTGAAAAGTGAGAAATCAAGCAGCCATATTTTTAACTAGTTTCCCAATCTGGCCAAACTGAGAAACTAGTTATCAACTGTGTAACAACCAAGAATATTAAATCAACTTCAAATTTTGGTTTAAATACCTTGGTTTGTTTCAGGGTTAGTAACCACAGCTTTTCAATTAAGATTAAATTATCCTGATTGGGCAATTTAGAAAAGAAGATTGAGTTGTACTACAATTGAGAAAAGATCTATTCATGTACTAATTACACTTGGTATGTGATAAATAGAATGAGGCCAGTAACTTTTAGAAACAGAAACAACAATTTCAGAATGGTTGTCTTTTTTTATTTAGCTTCAGAACTTTTGAGTTTTCTATGTGGGATGCCACTATTCATTGAGCCAGAGTGACCTTTCATTAATCTTAGATCATTGTTTGAAGATCATTACCAAACTTATTTTATCTTATTAAACTGTGATAGGGTTTAAGAATAACATTTGACAATACTTCTTCTTTATAATTATTGACAGGGTGATTAGGCGAAATAGAAGATTCATACCCTCTTATTATGACTGTGGAGTTGCTTTCAAAGATTATCTTTCTGTGGCAGATTGTTCCCATCACAGAAAATGGATCTGCAAAAGAGAAGAAGGTGAATTAAATAACTTATCGTAATTTCTTTTTCAAAAAGCAGACTGACAGCTTCGTAATGATTGTAAATTATTGTTTTTCATGATAAATAAAGTGGTATAGAATTATATATTTTATATGTATACCTTATAATGGTTACAAACAGCTTCTAATAGTGATTCAATGTATAGGTCACTGAACAGTATACCATTAAGTATACATAGCTGAATCATATGCATGCTTACTGTAAATTGAATGCTGATGTGTTTCAGTTACTCATTAGTAAATAGGTGTAGAATATTTTGTTATTTATTATTTTACTTATTTTAGTCAAATCATTTTCCAACAAAATATAGGAATCAGAGCTCACAACTACCTATAATAAAATAGAAAAATAAAAACCATTTAAAAGCTGCAGTTAAAGCTTGTCCTTGAGACAAAATTAGGAAAAGTCTGGCTGGAATAAAACCTTTACTGCCTATACAGATACCATAGATGTACATTGTCCCATATACTCCTGTGCAGATATGGATATCCTTAGAGGCAGGGGTGAAATGCTACTGGTTAGGTCTGGTTTCCTGAACTGGTAGTAAAAAATGCTACTGGTTCGCCGAACTGGTAGTAAAAAATGTTTATAAAAAAGTTCCGATGACCAGCTGAGCGACCTGCAATTATCAGAATTTTTTTTTTTTTTTTTACTTTTTAGGCATTTTTTTACTACCAACTTGGGCGAACAGGTAGTAAAAAAATGCCTTAAAAAAGTAAAAAAAGGGCTCTGAAGATCACAGCTGTGCTGCGTGATCATTGGAGCCTTTTTTTTACTTTTTTAAAGCATTTTTTTAACTACCTATTTGCCCAAGACGGTAGTAAAAAATGCATTTAAAAGGTAAAAAAAAGATTCTAATATTTGCGTGCCTCAGCTGTGATCATCTGAGTCTTTTTTTACTTTTTTAAAGCATTTTTTTTTACAACCTATTCGCCCGAGCCGGTAGTAAAAAAATGTTTTTAAAAGGTAAAAAAAAAAGGCACCGATGATCACAGCTGTGGCATGCGATCATCGGAACCTTTTTTTTTATGGGGGTGCAGTGGGTCTGTTTTTGCTCCCACAGGTTTCCCAGAAGCCTGATAGGCCAAAAACAGGGGGTGTAGGCAAAAAATAGGAGTGGGTGGGGGTCTGTTTTTGCTCTCAGCAGGCTTCCCTGAGGAAGGAGAGGAAGGAAGGACTACAAACCTGGCAATAGACGCAGCTTCAGAAGATAGCTTCAGGGCTGGAAGGGACCTGGAGGTCATCTAGTCAAACCCTGCTCCAGCAGGACATTGTTAGTGATTTTCTGACTTTTGATCCCCAGTCACATGGTTACATAGCTACACCCACCCAGTCACATGGCCCCACCAAGCCATGCCCACAGAAGCGATAGGAAAGACATTTAGGTTTCACCACTGCTCAGAGGGCTTGCCTCTTCCACTTGCTTTAAGAAGACGAATATAAATAATGCTTGAAATGTTGTCTCTGCTCAACAGCAGTATGCTGCCAGTTTTATTCCTATCTTTCTCCAGACATTGCTCACTACTATTTGCTCCTCTGTTTCTTTCTCTATGATAATTTCCCTTTTATCCTTAATACAATTTTTTACATACACACGCACATACTTTTTACTTTTCTTTGATAATGAAAAATGTGCATTTTAAAGTTTTATTATTATGAGCTGCAATGCTAGGATGAGGGAATGATTACCCAGAGTTGTCTTGAAGCTCCCTGAGAGCACTCTTAGGCCAGTTGAAGTAGAAAATCTATGGAGATTTTCAATCACCTGTTACAGTTGTCCCAAATGTGTTTTTCAAAAGGCAAGTGGACTTACTTGATTTTTTCCTTGAAAATATTTCGCTTCCCACCCAAGAAGCTACTTCTGTTCTGACTGAATGATAGGGAATTTCTGCGACCAGCTCCTCCTCTACAGGGTCAGTTTTCTGATTTGAGTTGCGCTTTCACAGGAGTTGTTCCTTACCTCTTCTACAGTACTGATGAGTCCTTATGAATCAAAACAGTGTATGGAAGTCAGCTAGGAGATGTAAAGCATCCTGGAGGTTTCTCCTTCTGTCACCACCAATAGCTGGATTTTTGCCTACCTTGAATTTTTGCTACTGAATTAAAAGACCTTTATGTGGAAATAGGGCTCAGAATTCTAACAGAATCAAAAGTATTACCAAGGCTGATAATGTTCTAGTTCCGTTTATCTTCTAAAACAAACCACGTTCTTCTCACAAGGAACTTCATCTTAGAAAAAAGAAGAACTTCTGGTCTTTCCCTTCCACTAAAGGTGACAAACAGGCAAGTGCTGGAAGATATAAAATCAGAAATATACCTGGAAGGCAAAAATCACAAAATTCTGACATACTTATTTTGATCATGTAATGCATTCACACTCACTGGAAAAGGCAGTTGTGCCTGGAATGGTTGGTGGTAAAAGAAAACAGGGCCTCCAGAAACCAAAATGGTTAGCTACCATCAAAGCGATATCCGCCAGAGCATAAAAGAAAGAAGCAGTACAGATTGGAACATATGGAGGGAGATGGTCCATAGAATTGCTAAGCATCTGATATAATTGGATATCATCATCATCATTATCAGCAGCAGCAGCAGCAGCAGCCTGGTTCTAGGCCATTGTAAAAAAACGTACGATAATCTAATGAGTATCAGTAACCAGTGCAAACTTTAGGAGCATGCTTTCATTTCTTAAATCACACTAAAGAATAAATAAGTTACCAAATGATATATTAAAAATAAATTTTCTCTGTATATACATGTATCTACAAAAAAAATTAACTTTGTTTGTTTTCCCTCCTCCACCCCCAATTGTAAGGTTATTATGCACAGACTATCTATCCATGCATGAATTGTATGCTGCATATTAACCAGCTACAAGTTAATTTATCTTCATATTTTATAAAGATTGTTTTATTTAATGGTTGCTTTTATTTTCAACAGTTGTTGATCTCTTTACGGAACATGATGGAAGAGCATTTTATCTTCCTGATGGAGAAACGTCTAAGTATTCTAGCTTGACTCGAGCGAAGCAGGCCTGTTTAGCCTTGGAAACATGTACTGGAGTGACACATTTTGAAAAATATTTCCTCCTGCACAAAAGTATAGACCTATATAATACTAGAAAGAAAACAGTCAGAACCTCGATCAAATCAAGTATGCAGTGAAAATATGTATAGGATTCTTTACTATTTGTTTTTGTCTGCAGAGATTAACATAGGCAAGAGATTACTGTATGCTTTCTCTAAATCTGTTGTATGTCACTTACAACCTACCAAGGTTTCCTGTCAGTCTAGGACTGACTTTCCAAAAATACCATAGAGCCTTCTTATTATTATTATGTCTTTTTATATTTTTTACCTCTCTCAGAGAATTGCCAGAATAAATATTGAATGCTTTCGGGATGTAAGCAGCCTGCTGTACTACCAACAATATTTTAGTAACTTCAGCTATATCAGAAGTGGGGCTTAAAGAGGCAGAGTGGGAGAGGCTGCTCTGGACAAAGGGCAATTCTCAGTAATGGGGATAGGGGAAATGTTAAAGCTTTTCCTTTCTGGCTGTTATTGTGTGAGTGCTCTCACACAATAGATGTGTCTTTGTGATGTAAATGAAAATATGTGAGTGCATGTATCATGAGTCTGTGTGTGTGTGTGTGTGTGTGTGTGTGTGTGTGTGTATGTGTGTGTGTATTTTTACAGGATATGTCCCATCCCAAAGAAGTTTTTACTATTGCAGGTTTCATATGGAAGAGAAAGCAGAGCATCAAGTAACAAAAAATGAAAATGATCATAGCAAACACTGCAGCATAATGCCAGATCTGTGTTAATGATTCAAACAGATTTTATTCTACAATAATTTTATTAAGCAGATTCCTTGGAAAATGTATTTGGTATGGCCTACAAATCTACCCCTCTCTCACACACAGATAACACATTCTTTTCTCACATTGAAAATATTTATTATTGTGGAATTATAGAAGCAATTTTTGTACTCTGATATAACTTTTTTTTAAATAGTTTGTTCTGCTGGAAGATATGGGGAGACATGTGAGCGTGTGTGTCCCAAGTGTGATGATGATGTACCATGTAACCCACATACCGGGTTGTGCAGTGATAGCGTGTTCTGCAGCAAAAATGATAATTCATTCACTTGCAAAACAGGTGATTTAAGAACTAGCTTTTCTCCTTTCACATCCTTTCTGAATATGATCATAAGACTCTGAATATCATTAGAACTATGATGTAGGAATTTCCTACCTGCAGTTTTAATATTTTTCTGATTTGAAATGAAATTAACATCTAGAGAAAGTGGCTAAACATACTGAGCAAAATTAAAAGCATAAAGTTGAAAATGGTTGATGTTTTGTAAAGCCATTAAAACCTACCTATTCTAAGCCATTTTGGGAACAGATGTGGATCCTTAAAAAAATATATCCTGTGTGCTTTTGTTTGTTTTTGTTCTTGCACTGATTGTTTTAATTTTCTGCATTCAAGAATGGAAGCCATTCACATTCTGCTTGGATTGGATTGGAAGGCTCACTAGGAGTAAGATCACTTTGAGTAAGGACATAGTGAGCTGAAGGATGTTTCTGAAGAAAGGTGGACAATTGTCCTGCTTTAGGTTTCAACTACACAAACACAGTTTTGATGGAGATCATATACTGTATGTATTAAGCCAAGTCTGATTTTATCTGTGTGTTTATATTTTAGGAACCTTGATTGGTGGAAGGTGTCCTGTTGAAGATAATTGGATATATTGGCGTGGCAGCTGTTACTACATCCATAAAGGAGAAAATAAAAAATGGCTACAGGCAAGATATATGTGCAGACAGTATAGCAATACAGACCTTCTCTGGATAACCAGTAAAGCTGAAAAGGTAAACTAATGGCTTTTGTTTTATAACAGTGGGTTTTCTAGGAAATTATGTCAATGGGAAATAACACATTTTGAGGTTTTTTAAAATTAATATTCAGTGTTTTTAAAAAATAAATGTTCTCCAATTTCTATCTCTTGTAAGAAATTCCTTCTATCTATATTGCCCAGTGGAACTTATTGGACTGGTCTTAATGGGATTAAATTTTGTACCCATGTGCGATGGTCATACACTAATGCTTCAGATTTAGATATAGAATGGTAAGTTAAAAGCTTATGTCATAATAGCTCTTAATCAAATAGTTTTTCTAAATAATTTAATTTAAATTTCAGTGAACTCTAATTTATACTCCTTGGTTTATTGAGAACATTTTTCCCCTTTAGTTCTGTGTATGTATATATGTATATATATATATGTTTTCTGAGGTTTTTGCGGGTGTTTGTATGTAGGTCTTTGGTTTTTTGGGTCTTCTCCCGCATAAAATTGGAAGTGTCTCGGTGACGTTTCGACGAAGTCTCATTCATCATCTTCAGGCTGGTGTTCTCGGCTTCATGCTTCCTGGAAGTATAAGAAATATTCCACTTTTAATATATACCTGTATATATTATATTTTCATGACTGAAAATTTAGAAGACTGCAATTTTCCTTGTTGCATCCCAAGCTTGAGGTTTTTCTGAGCTATTTTATTTTATTCTCTATTGCTTTGAAATTGAGGTTATATAAGAATTCATGGTCAATCTTTTGGAAGTGCTGTGTATATCTCACCGTTCCTAAAGGTTCACTGATAGGAACTGGATGCATCTGGAACAATTTATGGATTTGCAAAAGAAGAGAAGAAGGTAAGGTGATTTGTCTCCAGTGCAGAAGCTCTCAGTATACATACAAATAAGTGATAGGTCATAGGTCATAAATCATAGTTATAATATTATTAAAATGACACTCAGACTAACAAATATATTTGAAGACAATTTTCTTTAAGTTGTTATGCTCAGTTTGAGCTGTATACACTTTCTTCCTTTTCCTTTTCCACTCATACAATTGTTTGTGAGCCTATAGTGGGATTTTGTTATCTCATTCCACTCCAGTACCTTGCAACACTACCACGTAGTTAGTCTTTTTCATGTGTTCAGCCTATGTCAATCAAAATATGTAGCTCAACAGCTTGAGCCCTAAATCAGCCCTACTCTGAATAAATTAAGGTGCTCTTTGCTTACTGACTGCCTCATTTAACAATTGTTCAAAATTACGGCAGCATATAAAAAATAGTTTTTTCAATCTTTTACGACTGCTGCAGCATCCTGGGGTCACATGATCACCCTTCAGTGCTTTGCAACGTCCGTTCATTTATGAATGTTGCAGTATACCACAATTATGTGATTGTCATTTGTGTCTTTCACAACTGGTTTGCAATAAGCAGAAATAATAGTCAAGGTAGAAGTAAAATCATAAGTCATGGTCACATGATGTTTAACTTAACAAACTGGAAGGGAAGTGAGGTTGTAAGGCCATCACAGTTGTGTGATTTTTCATGTAGTGACTGAAGGGCTTAACAATTGAGTCTTGATCCCTCCCAGTTGCTAAGGAAGGATTGATGCCAGGTTCTCATCCACCATTGCAAATTCCTTTCGTGTTATTTGTCACAAAATGCTTACTGTTTACCATACCCTGTTAATCAAATTTTTACATTAATATTGTTAATGGTGGTTGTGATTTTTTTTTGCTTTTTTCCATTTTCTTTTCTTTCATCATGGTGTTGAAGAAAACATATTTCCTCATTATTCTCTTAATCTAGAATCCAATTTCATTCTTAATTTGTAAATAGTAGCAGAGAACATGTTTTGCTCTCATCTCACTATAGCTTGACTCAAGTTTACATCTTTGAATCTAGTATTCAGCTTTGAGCCCCTTTTATTTTAAAAATTAAATAGCGCCAACATATTTATGGATTTCTTCTTCCTTTTGCAATTTGGCATACAGACATTTTGAAGATGAAAAATTGCACTATTGCAATTTTTGTGCCAGAAGTTCAAATGTTTGAATTTCTGTTTCTATTATTGTTATTAAAATCACGAATTTGATCATAAGTTTTCATCAAAACTATACGCCTCTCTAGATATAATCTTAACATAGATTGTAACAGAATTTGCCCTGATTATTTAAATCTTATCCCTAAAATCATCTTGCCTTAGAGTAATTGTAAATATTCCTGAAATGTGTGATAAAAGCAATCCAAGATTAAAATATTTAAGGAATCACTTACTTAACTAAAATTTGCTATAGGCAACATGGTTAATTTTCCAAATCAATTTTGTTCATATTGTAGAAACAAAGGATTTCCGTAAATTTGATGGCTATTTTCTTGGCTTTACCAAAAACAGTAAATTAGTCAACCACACATCGTTAAGTGAAGCCTTTCAACATTGTAGAACTGAAGGAAAACATTGTACCGGAATTCAGAGAATAAAAACTATTTATATAACATTACTTGCAAAACGATTGGTGCTTATCATTGGTAACGATGCAACTCTCTATACAGCATATTTGAAAAGTGGTATGTGTGTCACATTGGACGTTTACTTTGGATTTTACTTTGAGCATTAATA
Source organism: Masticophis lateralis (assembly GCA_030761175.1). Taxonomy (NCBI): domain Eukaryota; kingdom Metazoa; phylum Chordata; class Lepidosauria; order Squamata; family Colubridae; genus Masticophis; species Masticophis lateralis. The sequence continues at coordinate 95,470,447 of JAUDYJ010000002.1, forward strand.
AACTATCACAACATGAATCATAATTTGTATAACATACAGTAAGCCCAAATTGTTGCCGTGGCAAAAAATGTGCCCATTTTTCTAGAGATTTTAAAATCTTGGTCATTTAATAAAAAGCACATATTTGCCTGCTGGGACAGGTCCAAGTAATTTGTGATTAGATGTGAGATTAATTTTGCCCTCCAAGGGTAATAGGGCATTTGAAAAGTACATGTGCAACTGATTCAATTTCAGTGCTAAATGTTCTGGACAGAGGATATTATTGAATTTCCGAATCAATACCATTAATTAATACCATTAATCAATACCATAAATTAATCTGTTCACCGCCCTGAGTCCTTTGGGAGAAAGGACAAAGGAAATTCAATAAATAAATAAATAAATAAATGGTAAAGAGTGCTAGTATGAGCATCCCTACAAGTATGTATTAGAAGTTTTTGGATATAGTGAAAGGCTGATAGATGAGCTAGTATTAGCAGAAAAAAGAGGTCAAAAATTCTCTGCTTGACTTCATGCTAAGTTTTGTCGTAGTTTATATAGATTTTGGGAGGAAGGCTGCAAAGGACCATTTTGGATGTTATACATGAAGAATCGATGTAGCAGTCAGTTAGTGCAAGTTTAGACTAGGGACTCACTCAACTCAAATGATGTGGAGAAGATGGAAATATATTTAAGATATTTAGGAATACATGATCGCAAATCAATTTTCACAATTGCTTTTTTCTAGAACCACATTGTGACAATAGTCTTCCACTTCTTGTTTCAACATTGATCTAGCATACCGTCTATTGCTACTAATTTGTGTGTCAGTGCTTAATTTAGAATTACAGGACAGGTACCGAACTATGAGAATACCAGGAGATACATCAGGACATCAGCAAACTTTAAATAATGTTTATTAATAAAATATTCCCAAGTATATTCACAGCACTGGGGCTGGGGGGGGGGGCTTCCTTGCTGCAATGCACTCAAGTAACAAGAGCAGTCTCCAGAATTCAACTCATAAATCAGAGTTGTAGGGCAGATCTTATAGCCCTTTACCTCATTCTTCTATCCATTGGAATGCTCACCCTAGTACTGGATTGACTAACCAGAAGGAAATAAATGGTTTTAGAGGATGGGATTACAAATGAGTAAACAGGCACACGAGAAAGATTCTCATCGAAAGGAATGTAACAACAGCTGTTTGTTTACTCTATGGACCCCTCAGGAGTTGAAAGATGGGACCATCAATTTATTAAAGTCAAGGGCAGGATTTTTTCAATTGCAGGCATCAGGGTAAGACAAACTAATTTAATTTACATAAAGTCACAGAGTGGAGCCTATTAACTGGGGTTAGCACTTATAAAGAAGTGCTGTGCCATGGAGAAAAGTCATGCACAATAGATTCTTTAAACAATTTCTTAGATTTGCAAAAAGCAACAAACAAATTGGGCCCAGGACAGTCTCCACTTGTGGCTAGCTTCATGAAAATGGAAATTTATGATAGTTCAAGAGCTTTTCCTTTCACCCTTTGAGTATTTTGGTGACTATGTCTGTCATAAAACTTGTGGGGAGAGAGTATAACACTATAATTATTATTCTGGGAGAATTAATTTTTAAAAATTTTCTGGCAGCATGTGCACTGCGTTATTATGGTGCAGAGTGTGGCATGGTTTGCAGTTGCAATGGAAGTGAAAGTTGCAATCCGTTAAATGGAGAGTGTGCAGAAAATGAGCAGTGTAATGAAAACCACATAAAAAACTATTGCCAACAAGGTATGCAATTTAATTTTCTTTTCTCCCTTCTATAAATATATCAGAAGGGGGAAACCCTGAGCTACAAATATTCCCTTTCGTTGGTATTCTTTGCTGCATTCTTTGTTTCTACTTTATGCCAAGTTTGATCCTGCTGCTGTTTTTTGTATACCTTTTTGAAGCTTCATATAGTCTACCACCTGTCCCCATGAAACTGGCGTTTATTCAGTAAAAAAGGTGAAAAGGGTTCAACTGCCACACTTCTGCTTATTTTGATGGTGTTAATTATTCCTGTTGTTTCAGGCTTCTAAGACACTTTCTTAAACTACTTTTTCTGATGTAGTTGAACTTTTATTTCACTTTTCTTTGACTTTGCTTTTGATCTTTAGTTATTTTCTGGAAAACTCCCTTATGGTGATCTCAACAAAACCACTGGCTTTTAAGAGCACTAATGTTCTGACACTTAGTTCTGTCTTTATATTCCAGAACCCCACTTGGGTTTCCAAATACCTGACCACTACTTTTCTTGTATATGCTTTTCTATCTCAAGCTCAGTAAATCTACACAAAACATTTTTCTTCACAAACCATCTATCTTCTCCTTATTTCTCTTTATGTTGCTTTCGCACTATTCAAATATTGAATTCTTTTGTTTACTATTTCTTTTGCTTTGTTACTCACGTGTCAGTATATTTCATTTCTTGTTCCCACTTTGATATTGCATTCTTTTTCTATGTGGCCTCAATTCTCAGCCTTTCACTTTTCTTAACATTGTCATTAAAACGCCAGTCTACCATCAAAAAAGGGAAAAAGAAACACGTATTCTTTAGTAATAAACTCTCCACTATACTATTGTTTATAAATATTAAAAATAACAAGGAAAAACAAAAAAAGGAAAAAAAGAAGAAATGATCTCTTAAAACAAAATAGATACTTTATTTGATTTTTTAAAGTTCCCCTTTCTTTGATCACAATTCATATGTAAGCTTTAGAAACCATGCTCTTAATATTTGTATTGGTCTTGTTGCATAATGTGTAATATGCATGAAAACCATTCTTGCATGAATTTAGTTAAACTTTTTATTTCGCCATTGCTGCATATTATCCAGTTTTATGTTCCAAGTTGGATGTTAGTACCTTAAAAGATGATAGACAGACAGACAGACAACTTCGGGCCACTGCTATCTCTCAGCCCAACCTCAGAGGGTTGTTGTGGGGAAAATAGAATGTCACCAATGCATGGTGGTGACGCTCATTCCCTTGTGTTGATATAGACACACAAACATAGATACATAGGCAGGATAAAAATAAATAATCTTATTGAAAAATATCTCTCTTTTAAAGAAAAGAAAAATCCTTCCACCATCTTTTGCTTCTATCACTTTAAGAGTCTGAAAGTTTTTTATACTTTAAATTATTATTGTCTGTTGCACAGTCAGCCAGTTATTCAGACTGGATTTGGTATTTTTGTCCGCTTATCGAGTCCTTTCCAAGGGCCTGGGATAGTAGTATTTGCTCTGAACAGTCACTGTCTCCATCCCCACCCTATTTTTGCATACTGTTACTTCAGATTTGTATTAGATTCTTTTCATAGAGACATTCTGGGAATCCAGTTTAAAGTAAAGTGGAGCTGACAAATATCCAGTGTAATGTTTTATTTTAATATTATTATGATATTCCAGTTTATCAGAACACTAAAATCTGCACCAATGTATGACTGAGGAAGAATCAATAGTTGAAGTGGGACTCTGAAAACTTTCTTACTTTTCTTCCCTTTATATAACCCCTGTAGAGAATTTCATTTAAGTAACGAGTTCAGTAGTAAGTTATTTACTGTCCTGCTTTCTTAAGTTGACTTTAATGACCCAAATACAGTAATATATTAACCACCGAAGGCTACAAAATGCCTTATGAAGCTAGGAAAACTGCATCCCTTCCACCTCAATTTTATCTCTAATTTAGTGGACAAGGAGGCATGAGTCCTGGAGTGATGGAGAACCTACTGAATTTTACTGAATCTTTTGAATTTGCTGAAATGGATAGATCAATAATGACTCCAGACCTATTTCTCTATACTTTTGTGCAAGAAGAAATAATGGGCTTTGAGATGCTTGATTGATTCACTGACTTGAAATACCATTACAAGTCAGTATTTACTCTTAGCAAGCACAAGGACAGAGTTTCTTTAGGATGATCTATCCCCAACCAGGTCCAACAAGTCTTCCAGCAATGAACCTGCTATCTCTGTAATGGAGTTCATTCACTTTGTTCCTAGTAAATCTCCTTCTTCCCTTTCCTTCCACCTTTCTCAATTTTGTAGGCTGTTTCAAATAACTAGTTTTCCATATAATGTGTTTGAAGTATTATAATTTCAGCCATTTGTGTTTTAAAGAAGTCTGAATTGACTTCTCACTTAAATGCTTCATGAAACTAAGAAAACTGCATCCCTTCCACCTCAGTTCTACATCTAAACTAGTGGACAAGGAGGCATGAGTCCTGGAATGATGGAGAACTTACTGGATTTTTTAAATGATCCATTAGTTTCTTTGACAATTCTGTGTTTTTTTTCAATAAGCTTTGAAATGGGTAATGGTTAAAATGAAATCAAATGTGTAAAGATTTTGAGAATAATTTAAGGTTTTCAAACTGAGACAACTATTTTCTTTTAGGAAACTTATTTGCAGTATTCAGAAGCAAAAGAGCAATGGGATCCTTGGTACTTTCTGATCTTCGAGGTATTGCCAAACTCAGAAGACACTAAGGGCCCCAGAGTTCAATCCTGAGCTACATATTCTTTTCTATTGGTACAAAAGAACAATCTCATGGCAAACTAGTTACAGATTCAAAAACTGATTCAGTCAAGAACAACTCACCAGAAATAATTTAAAACTCATTAATTTCTATATATAAGAAAACAAAATGCTGTGCTATTACATGTGGAGCAGGGGCGGGTTCCAAATCCCGTCACTACCAGTTCGCTCGTGTGTGCACACGCACTCATGTGTGGCGCTTCTGCGCATGAACAGAAGCTTCTGCACATGCGCAGAAACATCTGGGCGAGTGGGCAGAGCCTCTCACCACCACTACCAGTTCGCTCGATCTGGTGGGAACCGGTAGCAATCCACCACTGATGTGGGGAATTGTTTAACAAGAATTACTTCCATCTGATTTTAGACCAGTGGTGGGTTCCTCCAGGTTCGGCCCGGTTCTCCCGAACCAGTAGTGGTAACGATATGACATCACTGAACCGGTTCTGCCCCCCCCATCCCATCACCATGCCCCCTGCACCCACCCACCCACCCCCAGCATTATTTTTACCTTTTATTTGGCCCCACCCCCAATTTATCGCTGCCTTCTGAGTCCCAGCTGATGGCTAGAGGTAAAAAAACTGTTTAAAGTCTTGCCGCGGGGCTTCAAAGGGCCGTCCTACAGCTGATCAATGTTAAAAGAAAACAAATGAGTAGACCAGTGCCTGCAAAAATACATGAGTAGATCAGTGCCTGCAAAACTACATGAGGAAATCAATGCCTGCAAAAAATAAATGGGTAGATCAGTACAGCTCTGCAAGCAGTTAAAAGCCTGGTAGACCAGCACCTCTGTTAAATTCTAAATAATTATCACATGACCATCAAGCCACACCCACAAAATAAGCCATGCCCACCGGTAGTAAAAGATTTTAGAACCCACCCCTGTTTTAGACATGAAATATAAGAGATTTATAGATCTCCACTATGAAGCAATTCATGACATAAATTAGCCCCAATTGTAATTATACTGCTGAGGTCTTCCATGTATCAGGTTTTATAGCTTTCAAAATATATTTTCTGACTTTCAATATAAAGGAATTAAACCCTCTACATTGTTTTTATATTGACATTGGTTAACTTAAGCAAAAATATTTTTAAAAGTTGACTTCTTTCAGTTATGACGTTATTGTTGAGTTATTGGATGCACAATTTTATTGTGTTACTGGCTGGTTAAGGACAATTTATTATGCTAGTATTTATAAAACAAAAGCAGCAAAACTTCGTAAATCTTGTCTTATTCCTAAGTTGTTTAAATATAGCTGTTTATTTTTCAGATGTAATTCATCTTAAATGTCCACAAGATCTTGGATGGTGGTATTGGAATAACAGCTGTTATTATATAGAACCAGCAAAACTCTTGACATGGGAAGAAGCAAAAAAATTCTGCATGGCTTATCATGAAACTAAACTACTACAAAATCCAAGTGATGAGGAAAAAGTAATGTGTTCTTGGATGTACAACTGGAAGGGCATTTTTAGATTGTATAAATCATTATATTACATTGAGAAGAACAGATGTATGAAATACAGTGGATTTTTCTTTGAAGAAAGTAGAACTACCAGCGAGAATGAGCCCTGCCCATGGGATAAATAGGGAAGCCTTTTTCAGCTTCTTGAAATAATTCCATCTGCTTCTGGAGATTGAATTAGGCTGACCTAATAAACTATGGGGGTCTTGATCTCTTGTAGGAACAAGAAATTAAGAACTTTACGGGAAGTAGAAACAGATAATTTCAGAGTATTCTTAATTATCTTTATTTGGATTTTACAGCCAGAACACTCAGAATACATCAAACAGATATACACAGAAATAGATAAAATAGATTTTATTTGCACCTCAAATATATAGGTGCAAATAAAAAGTAAGCATAACATATAATAAATAACAATAATAGAAAGCAAAGATAACAGCAACAGTAATAGACACCTTTAATAGGTACAGAATCAAAACAACTGGAGACCACTTAAATACCCACCAGCATTGACAAAATCACAACTACTCAATTGCAAAAGATAGATTTACTTGGATCAACTTAACATCAACACCAGCAACAATAATGGCAGTCATAAAGATTAATATCGCAGGATTCAGAATTTAATATCCTGGAAGCTGTTCAGTCCAAGTTTGTAAGAGCAATCCTGAGATGTATCAGAAATGAAGTCTTATGTTTAGAGTCAGGTTTATTTTTCATGCGTGCCAGAACTTGGTACTATCTCATTAGTTTCAGGGTCATTGTCCCCCCATCTTCACTGCTTCTCAGAGATTATTTTAAATTAACTTGACTCTGAAGAGCTAATGGCAAACTCCATCTTAATTGAATTGAATTGAATTGACTTAATCAAATAGAATAGAACAAAACAGAACAGAATAAAATAGAATGTTGACATATTGAAGTTATGCTGATGCTATGCAACTTATTTGTAAAAGAAATAACTTTCTTAATCTGCAGGTGTGGCTAATTACTATGTTAAAGAATGATATATGGATTGATACTAAAATGAGAAAAATGGATATGACAAATAGGTAAGACAAATTATAATTGTTTCACTAATGGAATGCTGGCCAGGTTTACATTTGTGATGAAGGACTAAGACCAGGAAAATTTAATTTCAGGTACACACAAACTCAATAGATGAATTTGGCTTCTCAGCTTTATCTACCTCAAGGATGTCAAACTTACGTCACCATGGCAGTGTCATGTGATGTATCGGGACTTTTCCCCCTGCGCTAAACCGGGCATGGGCGTGGCCAGCACGTGATGCATCTGACCCGCGGGCCGCGAGTTTGACACCCCTGATCTACCTCATAGGTTTGTTGTTCTTGGAATAACATTTAATAAAGGAATATTTTAAGGGCCTTTTTAAACTCCTACAGCTGGATGTAAAAGCTGGATATTTTATAAAAGAATCCTGTTATGAATTTCTGATAATACTACAAAAAGCAATCTGTTCCAATCATTTATCCTAAAACAGATTCATCTATTAACAGCTGTATAATTTAGTGCATTAAGATAAAAAAACAAACCCCTAAAAAGCTTTGAATTTAGTTGAACTAATTTTAATTTATTGTAAGGCTACATTTACAGAATCTTGAAAATCTGAAGGCACAGATTTCCCACTGCCACTTTCAACTGCTTGATCCATAAATTTCTCTAATCCATAAAAAGGTTTCCATAATTTGAGTTATAGTAACTATTTTATGGTTTTCCATATTGAGTTTTGGGCTATTTCCACTTAGTTTAGTTTAGTTTATTAGATTTATATACCGCCCTTCTCCTGACGGACTCAGGGCGGTGAACAGCCAAACATTAAAACATTAAAAAACAAGCAATATAAAAGTTAAAAATAATCTAAAAACGTAATTAAATCAAATTTTGGCTTCCCCAAATTTAAAATCCCTCCTAAAATTCACCCATTAAAATCTACGTTAAGCCAGCCTGGCTTCCTGGAATAGACAAGTCTTTAATGCCTTGCGGAAAGTGCGGAGGTCTGGGATTAATCGAATCCCCGGGGGTAACTCATTCCAGAGGGCGGGAGCCCCCACAGAGAAGGTTCTCCCCCTGGGGGTCGCCAGTCGACATTGCCTGACCGACGGCACCCTGAGGAGGCCCTCTCTATGAGAGCGTATTGGCCGGTGGGAGGTTATCGGTGGCAGAAGGTGGTCTCGTAAGTACCCGGGCCCTAAGCCATGGAGCGCTTTAAAGATGAGAACCAAGACCTTGAAGCGCACCCGGAAGACCACTGGGAGCCAGTGCAGCTCGCGCAGGAGAGGTGTCACATGGGAGCGCCAAGTCGCCCCCATAATCACCCGCGCGGCCGCATTCTAGACCAGTTGGAGCCTCTGGGTGGTCCTCAAGGGGAGCCCCATGTAGAGAGCATTACAGTAGTCCAGGCGAGAAGTGACCAGGGCATGAGTGACTGTGCATAAGGAGTCCCGATCCAGAAAGGGACGCAACTGGTGTATCAGGTGAACCTGATAAAAAGCCCCCCTGGCCACGGCCGTCATATGCTCTTCTAAAGACAGCCGTCGATCCAGGAGGACGCCCAAGTTACGAACCCTCTCTGTGGGGGGCAAAGACTCGCCCCCAATAGCCAGCGAAGGCACCAACTGGCTATATCGGGACGCCGGCATCCACAGCCACTCGGTCTTGGAAGGATTGAGTCAGAGCCTGCTCCTCCCCATCCAGACCCGTACGGCCTCCAGACACTGGGACATCACTTTGAGGGCATCATTGGGGTGATCCGGGGTGGAGATGTACAGCTGCGTATCATCAGCGTACAGATGACACTGCACCCCGAAACCACGGATGATCTCACCCAGCGGCTTCACATAAATGTTGAACAGGAGCGGCGAGAGGACCGACCCTTGCGGCACCCCACAAGCAAGGCGCCTCGAGGTCGACCTCTGCCCCCCTGCCAACACAGACTGCAACCGGTCGGAGAGATAGGAGGAGAACCACCGCAACACGGTGCCTCCCACCCCCAATCCCTCCAGCCGGTGCAGCAAGATACCATGGTCGATGGTATCAAAAGCTGCTGAGAGGTCTAATAGGACCAGAACAGAGGAGCATCCCCTGTCCCGAGCCCTCCAGAGATCATCAACCAACACGACCAATGCCGTCTCTGTGCTGTACCCAGGCCTGAAGCCGGACTGGAACGGATCTAGATAGACAGTTCAAGATACCTTGCCATTTCTTACACTTCAAGATACCTTGCCATTTCTAAAACATATGCAGATTTATGTCAGAAGGTTTTCCCTCCAAAAAGGAGCAGCTGAGAATAATGTTCAGGAGATTTTGCTTCAGCCTCTTTACCATTTATACTTTTCACTTTTTTCCAAAACTACTCTTTCTTCCAAAACCTTTCATTTAAGTCAAGATGTATTATTGCTTACTATTTTTCCCAGTTCCTCAATAGTATTGAAAACATCAATATTTTTTTAATGTCTGTCACATGCTTTAAAGCTGAACTGTACAACATTATATTATTTTAATTTTCAAATGTCTTCCAAGACTTTCTAAAGGATGCGGTGTTTTCATCGGGAACTGTTTTCTTTTGTTCACACTAAATCTGCAAGAGAGATTGCGGCATTGGCAGCTTTCTCCAGGATACAGTATTGTCATTTACATTTTGCCAAATGATTACCTGAATTATACTCTTCTTGCAGTAGTACAGACTGAATCATTATTCCCATAGCAATGAAACCTGACAAAAGGATTACTCTCTGTTTGGTTACTTTAAAACAATCAGGCCTTATCCAGCTAAGAAGGATGTTCTCAGTTGTGCATATAAATCATGGAGAGTACAATGAAGAACTAGTTATTTACCGTATTTTTCAGAGTATAAAACATACTCCCCTCCCCAAAAGAGGGTGGCAATGATGGTGTGCCTTATACACCGAATACAGCCATTTTTGACCTCCCGAAACCACGCACCGCTCAATTCATTTTTGCAAAAATTGGGCCCATTTTCTGCAAAAACAGGGTGCGCAGGGGGTTTGGAAGGCTTACAGAGTGCTCGTGGAGGCCAGGGAGGACAAAAGGGGCCTGGTGGCTCAGCAGATTAATGCATTGTGATTAACTCCAGCTGTCTGCAATTACTGTAAATTCGCTCAAGGTTGACTCAGCCTTCCATCCTTTCTAAGATAGGTAAATTGAGGACCCAGTTTGTGGGGCAATAAACTGACTTTGTATAAAATATACAAAAGTATGAAGGCTATTGCTTAACGCATTTTAAGCCGCCCTAAGTCTCCGGAGAAGGGCGGCATATAAATCAAATTTTTTAAAAAAACAACTTTTTCTATTACTTTCTTACCTGTTCAAAATCTTGAATAGGATTTCATGCTGATCAATCTCCTTTTTGATTTTCATACATACACATACCAGAGTAATGTACTGATCAAGAAGGAACTTGGATCAGAGGTGTTATTCAGCAGGTTCTGACCAGTTCTGGAGAACCAGTAGTGGAAATTTTGAGTAGTTCAGAGAACCAGTAAATACCACCTCTGACTGGCCCCGCCCCCATCTATTCTCTGCTTCCCAAGTCACAGCTGATTGGGAGGAAATGGGGATTTTGCAGTAATCTTCCCCTGGAGTGAGGAGGGAATGGAGATTTTCCCTGCCATGCCCACCACGCCATGCCCACCAAGCCATGCCACACCCACCAAGCCATGCTCACATAACTGGTAGTAAAAAAAATTGAATTTTACCACTGACTTGGATCCATGTTGAGGTCTATATGGAAAACCTGTGTATGATTTTGAGTTAGTCACACTCTCAGTCACAACAGTTTTGATGAGAAATATTTGATATTTAATGTTTAATTCAGTAAAAAAACCATTTTGAAATATTTGTGTTTTTGACAAAATATAATTGATATAACTTTTTTGCTGATAATTTATCAGATAGATGGTATTGCACTAAATACATAAACTTTAAAATCACTAAAATCACTTTTTATATGAAATTTAAAGTCAATATGTTGTAAAATTTCAACATAAAAATGAAATTTTAAAAACTAGAAATTCCATTACTGTATTTTGTTCTGCAAGCATGCTTCAGTCCTATTGAATTTGTTTTTGTGTTTTTTAATTTGTATTATTTTGTTTTTAGCCTATTGCTGTTTAAACATTGCTCATCCTTGTTTATCTTATACTTCTAAATTGTAGTAAAGATTCCTATAAACAAGTTCTTCCTACCTGCACCCGAATGAAACAGAAAGGTACTTTTGAAAGGGTTACTTGTTCATCCTTGGCCAGCTGGGTTTGTAAAAGAAGCGTAGGTAGGTAAGATGAAGTGAGTTCAATTTTCAGTTGTAAATTGAGTTCTTGCTAGAATTAATTTTGGGAGGCTTTGGGAATGTCTGGCACAACTCTCAATTTAAAATTGAAACCAAAATAGGTTTTAAATGTGTATTTCGAGGGGAAAATATATTTAAATTTTAATCTGAAAACTGGACTTGTTCTAATTTTTTTCTTAATACTGAAGATTTGATTTGTTCAAATTCTTTAAAATAGAAAAGGTAAGTATTTCAAAGCAACAGCAAAGATTGAAGAGGAGAGTAGCATTCAAGCATTCTGAGTAAAGTTTTTTACTTTCTCCCTTTAGTCCTATTGCTCAAACAAACAAAATCTCAACTCACTTATAGGATCTTTTTGAAAACTCTGAACATTGAGGCACTGTTCCTTCCTTAGTGTATGCTATACTTATTGTCAACAGCAGCCATCATCTCAGAAGTGCTGCAGAACACTAGTAGTGCACGCTGCACAACCAATAACAGCATTGTGTGTGTTGCAGTTTAAACTCCACTACTGTAATATTTTTATTCTGCTGCCATACCCAATAGGATAGTAGTAGCAGCAATGACCCGTTCTCCTAGTTGTGGTCCTTTCTGAATGTTCATCTTCCTGCGCCTACAGATTGGACTTGCCTAGATTGCCTAGTCCTGTGATGGCAAACCTATGGCACGGGTGACACAGGTGGCATGTGGAGCCATATTGGTGGGCACGCGAGCTCAGCTCCGGCATGCATGTGTGAGTTGGCCAGTTGATTTTCGGGCCTTCTGGCCCACCAGAAGTCAGGAAACACGCTGTTTCCCGCCTCCGGAGGGCCTCTGGGAGGGTGGGGAAGGCTGTTTTTGCCCTCCCTAGGCTCCTAGAAAGGCTCTGGAGCCTGAAGAGAGCAAAAAACAGGCCTACCGGGCTCACCGTGCCATCGCATGCCAAAAACGGGGGGAGCACAGGTTGGAGTGCATAGAAGTATGGATGTGGGCACGCGTGCATGTGACCCCACCACGCTCCCACCGCTTTTGGCACGCGATGGCAAAAAGGTTAGTTATCACTGGCCTACTCTATCATGAACAACATGGGAAGAATGCCTTTCCAGTTAGCATTAAATCTACTGCTTATTTGATTGTCTCAGTGTGAGGACAACAATATGAATAATCCTGGAAGTGACTTGCCACACTGCAGTACATAGGAGTACTTTGAGTAAACTTAGTCAAAGTACTCCTTTCTGTTTTATATGTGTTGTTCAGTGTAAAATGAATATTGGTAACTGCAATATCAGCATTAGACAGTTCAGGAAAACCTTCTCTGCTTAATGGAATATTCCTTCTTTGGAGATTAAAATGGCCCCAACCCTATTGGCTTTTTGTAAGGCTTTAAAAACTTGGCTATGTACCTGGGCCTGAGACTCGGAATGTATTAAAAGCCCCATTACTTGGCTTTACTGTTAACTGATTAATCATCATAGCTGCTGTTTCTATTTATTTATTGTATGAATGTTTTTACTGCTTTGATGTTTTTTAATTGTTTATAATTCTAGAATTGTAAGCAGCCCAGAGTTACTTGATTGAGTTGGGCGTCTTTAGAAATTGAATAAATAAATGAATAAATAAAATGTGCAATTTTATATTGATGGTTCACATATCTATGAAGTAATATGCATTTTTATAGAAACACTATGAAAGAGAGAAACATTGTTCTAAGAAAAGCAAAGAAATCAACTGAATTGTGTGTTTTTTTAAAAAAATATTTTAGATGCCAACATGTTTTGGGAATACTCAAAAAAAATACTTCTCTTTCCATTGAGCAAAAGAACCTATAAAAATAAGGAATATGCAATGTCAGCCTGTCTTTTAGAAAAAGAATGCACTGGAATTAGTTATTGGAAAAAGAGGTATCGACCAGTCAGTGGTAAAGAACTGATTTCAACTAAATCAAAAGGGGATACTGCATACATAAAAATGGGTAAATGTTCAGTTAATGTAATATATATTATGGTATATATTGTAGTATGATCAAGAAATACAATCTAATCAGACCTATATAACCTGCTGTCAGTGTCTCTTTAAGTGGGACAAAGTAAAGCTACAATATATAGAAACTGAGAGGAGATAAAATTTATGTCATACTCAAAAGAGACTGAAATCTTCAAAATGGGTGATCAAGTTCTGCCATCTTGTCTATAATGTCCTGGAAAAAAAGTGTATTAAAGAAGCAAGAACATAGGAGTCGTGATTAAACCAGACCAGGTCCACAACAAAGCAATTGATTGATTTCAAACTCAGCAGCAATTGGAGTCTGCGACTGCCATGATGGTTGATGGTTGAAAATATTTGGCCATTTTAGAATTTTCACCTTCTGCGGGTGGAGATGTTCTCATTCTGAATATAGATTATATTGTACTGATGCGTGCTTACCAAGCTGGAATTATGGTTTGAAAAAAATATTGTAATTACTATTTCAGTATCAATCATGAAGGAAGTCTTAAATGTTGCACAGCCATGCCTTGAGCCATGTTATTCTTAGTGGGTTATAAACAATATGAACAAGGATATAGAATGGGTTTCTTATTACATATTTTGGAGGAATAGCCAGCATGATAGAAAAGCCCTGGTTTCTGGTTATTGTTGTTTAATGCTAGATCAGCCCGAAATAAGAATGCCCTTCTCTGTGATTTGATCACAGAGGAGAAGATTGACTGGGCATGTGCTGAAACCTGCAATCTGGCTGGTCCATGGAGGGAAAAGAGTTTACCACTTAAAAACATCCACAGATGGATTTCAGATGTGACTTCATCTGCAACTCCATGGCAGGGGTTGCTGTGTGTCCAAAGGTTTCTATTGGCTTTCAGGAATGCTGCTCCACATATTTCTAGATCTGACATCCTGTTAGTTAAGTTAGGTTCTAGGGATCAGTTGGGATTGTTGCTAGTGTACCATCTACCTGCTGCTGTCTATGGTCCTTGATTCCATTACTGGGTTGGCAGTGGAGTTTCTCAGGTTTATGGTCCTTGAACACTTTAATCTGCCTTCTCGGGGATGCGGTCTTAGATAGTCAGGAGTTCATGGCCACCATGACAACCATGAGCGAGTCCCAGGTCATCCAGGGCCTGACAGGTCAGAACAGTGACAGTGGGGGAGCTTTCTGTTACTCACCTGTCATGGACAGATCACTTGCTGGTAATCATTGCCCACTGGTGCTCCCCCTACTGAAGGAGGTGGGACATTTTTAGTTTGTTCACCCCAGGACATTGATTGAGTGATTGATTGATTGATTGAGTACATATTAGATAATATATATAAGTATAAGCATGAATTGAATAGATAAAAATAATACAATTAAAGGAAACAATAGGACAGGGATGGTAGGCACACTGGTGCTCTTATGCACGTCCCTTACAGACCTCTTAGGAATGGGGTGAGGTCAACAGTAGACAGTATAAGGTTAAAATTTTGGGATGAAACCACAGAGTCAGGTAGTGCTTTCCAGGCATTGACCACTCTGTTGCTGAAGTCATATTTTCTGCAATCAAGTTTGGAGTGGTTCACTTTAAGTTTATATCTATTGTGTGCTTGTGTATTGTTGTGGTTGAAGCTGAAGTAGTCATTGACAGGTAGAACATTGTAGCAGATGATTTTATGGGCTATGCTTAGGTCATACTGAAGCCCGCGTAGTTCTAAATTTTCTAAGCCTAAAATTTCAAGTCAGGTGGCATAAGGTATTTTGTTGCGAATGGAGGAGTGGAAGACTCTTGTTGTAAAATATTTCTGGACACGTTCAATTGTATTAATGTCCGATATGCAGTGCGGATTCCAGACAGATGAGCTGTATTCAAGAATTGGTCTAGCAAATGTTTTGTATGCTCTGGTTAGTAGTGTAATATTACTGGAGAAGAAGTTATGCTCAAGATTACGTTTACAACCCTTGAATGCCTTTTTGACAATGTTGTGACAGTGGGCTTTGGCACTTAGATCATTTGATATGAGTACTCTATTAATGAACTTTATGAAGTTTCAGAGAGTTTTAGGTTATCTCTCATAGTCTGTGCATGGTGCAAAGGAAGCCTTAATTGTCACCTGGAATGAACGGGTGTTAGAGCAGATTGTGCCCATGTGGCTTCTTTCTGCCCATGGTTAGGTACCTATCTGCCCCCTGGTTTACAGAGGAATTGAGGGAGATGAAGTGAATGAAAAAAAAAAAGCCTATAGTGCCCCTGGAAGTCAACAAAGAACTAACTTGACGTATAAAGGCTTACATGGCATGGGGACAGACTATTTGAGGGATTGCTTCTCCCTAGTCACATCTAATAAGTCCATCAGGTTTGGCAAAAAAGGTTGTGAGTCCTAAGGCACCAAGTAACGTCATCTAACAAAAGCAAAGCGAAGGAGAGGCTTTTCTGCAGTAACATCTGCTGTCTAGAATATCATTTGTTTTGAAGTCAGGCTGACTCCAGTTTACTGGCTTTCTGGGAAGGTTCTGAAGATATGCCTTTGCCATCTAGTTGGGAGATTTGGTAGTGATGGTGTGTAGCTTGCAGAAAACCCATACTGTTAGTGAGATTGATTACACTCTCTTGTGGAGTATTTTTTTATGATTTTAAAAATTATTTTTATAATAACTTTCAGACTTTTAATTCTATAAACTGCCCAGTATGTGGGATTGAGATATACATTGCAAATAAATCAACAAATAAATAAAACAGAATCAAGATTCAAAAGCCTAAAAGGCTAAGACCTCGATGAAGGAATTTGATGGAGGTTGTACAAAAATGTGCATTTAAGCTTTTTAAAAAAGCTTAAAAGGCACAGGTATTGATGGAAATCTGATGTGGTCACACACATATGATCTAAGGATGTTAGTGGACCTTAGTACAATCTAGCAATATTGCCACTGCTAAAAATGCTAATACAGTCTTATACAGTATTAACAGGTGTCTTATGTCTTGATCACAAAAAGCAGTATTTCCCTTTTATTCTGCTTTAAGCCAGTTTAGTATTAAAGTAAAATTTTGGGCATAATAGTTTAATAGAATGTTACAAATAGTGATGTATTCAGAGAAATCTAACGAAGCTGGTTAAGGGTTTGACATCTTTGGAATAAAGCTTGAATTGTCCTTAAATTACAAGTATTTGTAGCAGCAGGAGCAAAGTGAATTAGTATTTCTAATACTACAATTGTCCCTTTCAATTTTAGTCAAAGGTATATGAACCATAGAGCACTGCATGCCTTAATTATATGGAAAATTAGTAGAGCGGTCACCTTTTTGAAAAGAAAAATCTGTAGAGATCTAGAATTATCTAGTAATAGTTTGTGTTTTTGTGTATGTTTTCAGCCTGTAGTGAAGGACATTATGGAGATTATTGTCAGAAAATATGTCCTGAATGCCCAGCAGATAGACCATGCAATCAATTAACAGGAGAATGTGCTGATGAATTGACGTGTGCAGAAAAAAAGCAAATGCGTCTCTGTAAATTTAGTGAGTACTACTATTTTGGTAAATGGTCCTTTTTATATATTCTGATTTTGTAGTTTGTATATAATTACAGTTCCCTATCATCAGCCTTCATTTAATAGTAAATTGTTCCACTGGTATTTTACCATGTGAACTTGAAATGTAGTTTCCTGATTGGTTTCTGACTCTTAATTGTACTATTGCTTAACAAAAGTTATTGCCACACGAGTTGCTTCTTTTACTTCCTTTTGAACACCAGGTCAACTATGAGAATACTTCTTCCCGAGCAAACTACCTAGGTCCGTGATGGCAAACCTATGGCACGCGTACCACAGGTGGCCCACGGAACCGTATCAGTGGGCACGGAGCTCAGGTCCGGCAGCTGATTTTTGGACCTTCCGGACTCACCGGAAGTTGGCAAACGGGCCATTTCTGGCCTCTGGAGGGCCTCTGGGGGGGTGGGGAAGGTCATTTGCACCCTCCCCAGGCTCCAAGAAAGCATCTGGAGCTTATGGAGAGCAAAAAACAGGCCTACTGTGCCCACCGTGCCATTGCATGCCAAAAGTGGGGGGACTCTGGGTGGGGTTGCATGCGCATGCATGGAGGGGTGGGGCACATTGAATTATGGGTGTGGGCACACGCGTGCACGACCCACCCACACTCTCTCTGCTTTTGGCACAAGATGGCAAATAGGTTAGCCATCACTGACCTAGGTCATAGAAGCAAACATTATGGTTAGGCAGAGTACGGGCTTTGTGCCCAAAATTTCTTCAACAATAGTGAGGTCCTGTCACCTACTCCAATTATTGAGTCACTGGGCAGCTACAGCCTCTGTTATTTATGTTGCCTTTCTTCAGGCGTATCTTTTAAAGGCAAGGTTTCTAAGCACATCTTGTACCAACTGATTCCTTCAGTGCATCCTTATTATATCATGGTTTACTCCCCTTTTCGGTCTTGTTGCTGGAACTGTTCTTAACTTCTGAACTGCCCTATTCTTCTTTCTGCCCATCAGGTACTGATGTACATTTGAGCTTCAGTTTCTTGCATCTCACTTCTTGCAGGATTTGATCCCTTCTTTCCTCATGACCAAAGTAAAAGGGATACTCTTTATTTCTCAGAAACCATCCATGAGAAGTACTTAAGCTATTAGGTAAAATTCTTTCCAGATTGAATCCCCTGCAGTGCCATGTTACCTGTGTTTTGGCATTCCTTTCACTCCTTTCCAAATGCCAAGTTGTGGCACTATCGTCCTTAATGTTATATGTAACAGCCATCTTTGCCCACTGCCTTTAGTGAATGTCTTCCTTATTTTTTTTAATTAAAAAAAATGAAGTGCTTTATGAAGGATTTGGTTCTTCTTTATCTGCTGGTATTCATGCTGATACTGTTACACATGTGTGCTCTCAGATTCAGCTTATGGTCACTCACACACTCACCAGGCTGGAAAATTGACACACTCAGTCTCAAATTAACTGAACATTGAGGCAGTTCTTTCAAATACAAAGAGACCCAGTGAATTTCAAATAACAGCAAACTTTTACTGATATATTTTTACTCTTACACACACTCATCCATACTTACCCAGCATCAGTAAGCCTACCCAGCCTACTACTAGGCTGCCAGACACTAGCAAGAGGGACAGAAACCTCATCCAGGTCCGAGGACTGGGCTAGCTTCAGGACTTCTTTTTATCCCCCAGAGTTGGTGGGAGGGGCTTCCCATGCAGGCCCAATCCTTTGTTGGTGAGACTTGGGGAGGGGCTTGCCATGTGCTCAGACCCAAGTTTGGTGCTTTTGTTCCCTTTTTAACAACTTGGCTCCTTTCCCTGAGAGAGATTTTTTTGGCTTTTGTCCACCCTACTTACATGCCTTTGCCACTTTTAGGTATAGTGGCTTTGGTCTAGTCTCACACATTCCTTCCCCTGGCATCAACTTAATCAGGAGATGCCACAAAACGGGGCTCACTCATCACCTGCTCAGAGCATTAAAGATTTTTGTATATATTCTTGCCAATAGGTTTGCTGTCTAATTGGTATGGAGGTACAATATGGTAGGAAAACAAATCTAATACATTGAAAGTCGGAAGAGATTGATGCAAAGGCAAATAATACAAACAGAAACATTTGGACAATTTTCCTTCCCCAGGATCTCAAATCAGGTAACCAAGATGTGAGCCAGGACTAGTTCCATTCCTCTGGATCTTGGGAGATGTGAGATGCTAGAGTCTTAAGCTTGGCTAGTTTTGCTTCAGTGTAATTCTCTTTATTGGTTAAGTTAAAACATCAAAGACCGTTAAAGACTGCATTGATGTAGACATGGTCACTTTCAGGAATGTTGTGATGGGAAGCCATTGCTTCTTTTGTTTGACCTCTTTGAACATGGATGTGCATGGTTTTAAGCATTGTTGTGCAAAAATATTAAGCCAGGCTTTGACATGTGTCACATATTACATTGCTGCAAACTAGCAATAAACTCAATCTCATGCCATCTTAAATCTTGGAGCCTTCTTCTCTTCAATAGCTATATTCTTTCAGAACAACAGCATCTCATTAGCATTGAAAACCTGATTTATATTCCGTCTCCTCAATACTTTTTGAGTTTTGTAGTTAGGCTTAGCCTCATCATCAGCTAAAGTACACTCATAATTTTTACACTACAGATGGAATGATGTCTCTTGAATTTCTGGATCCAGCCTTTTCTAGCAACGAAAGTGCTTTCTGCTGAGCTATTGGACCAGGGGATGTGTTGCTTAAATTTGTTGTAAAGAAGAAAACCTTAGCAGAAATCATACCAATATCCATACATTTTTAACGGTCTTTGATCGAAATGAGAAACTCATTCTCTGTTTTTAGCATCACTTTATCACATGCAAATCCTCACAATATGGTACTTCTATATATGCCACATATGTGAGCCCTTCACAAGATTTATCTGGAATCTGCACTTCCTCATTCAAAGTCCTAAGTTTCTTTTGACCCTTTTAGGATTTTGTCCATCACCGGCTGCACTTCATTTAGAATCCATGAGTATACATATAAACACAGTACTATTTTAAGAACAAGTAGCCTAACAAAGGCACGCCATCCTACCCAGTGATACTCACAGTCTGTGAGTTTGAAGATACCCATGCTTCACCTAATTTAGTGAGAAACAACCAAATCTTTTATTCTTAGTATGATAAGTTTTACTATTGGCATTGTTAAAAAAAGAATCTGAGAACAAAGATCCCACAAATATGGAGATTCAAATACAATCCATATGTGTGAATGCTTTAGAGACAAAAAACGGCAACTCATAAATCCAAATATAGGGAAGTAACTTGTTCTTATACATAAGGACAGTGTGGCCTGCTATGTTTCTGTGTCAACAGAGCCCAGTATCAGAAAAAGAGAGGACATCATATTATTTTCTCCTAGTGATTTGATTTTGCAATACCAACTCACCAACATATTTTAGAAAATATGGCTTTGTTTTATATCTTATCCAGTATTGTTTGCAACCAGGATCCCCCACTTCCATTTTAAGAAGTTGTTTTCATCTCCAAAAACCATTGTGATCATGGCAAATTACAAGGATATCATAGAAGTAAATGGGTAGATGTTTTCATTCTTTTGGTGGTGGTGGTGTTTTTTTGGATTTCACTTGTTTTAGAAAGAAAAAGAAAATGTTCTGTAAAAAAATCAGAATTTATCCCACAAAGTTTCAGTTGCATACTCATTGCATACTTGGAAAAATGCAATAGATTCTGAGGAAGAGGATACCACTCTTAAATTAAATCCAGACAAATAAGTTGGTTTAGTATTATACAGTATCATATTTTAATCAAGAAATTATATAAAGAAAAATGTAACAGATGCAGATAATCATACCCAGTAAATTCCTTTCCTTGATTCTTCGATAATATGTTAATTTAATGCTTTCTTTTAAACAGATAGTCTAATGAATGTTGATCAGGTATGTATTCTTTTTTTTCTTTTTTAAGAACTGAAAAGCAAGTTTTGTTACCATTCCTGGATATACTTCAATAAACACTGTTATTATATTCCTAAATTTGGGGTGATCAGTAAAGATGACGCAGAATACATGTGCAGCCAATTTAAAGGAGCCGAACTGGTAAGCTTGGTTACCATCCAAGAAAAGGTAAATGATTTAGGCATATTTCACAATGTTTTTTTAAAAAAAGAGAATAATAATTATCCTGTTTTTAACATTTGTTTCTAATACTTTTTAAACTTATTTCTAATGCTTTACTGTATACAATATAAATAAAATATATTGTTTTGATGAATGGGAACACCTCATGAGTTTTTATATATTTTCTGGTGGTTTTTGGATGCTTTTATATTGTTCTTTTCTTGTTTTAAAACGATTTAAAATTCTTTTTGCTGTTTTGCTGTTTGTTTTAACTGTTTGTCTCCTGGAGTCATATGGGTGACTATTTAAATTTGAATAATAAATAAGTAGGAAGAAAATAAATTGAAATAATTAAATAAGACTTGTTTCCACAATCTATATTATGTGAAGAAAATAATAAAAAAAACGTAGAGTGCTGTACAGTGCATCCATTCATACTTATTTGGGAAACATTCTGCTTTTATACAGCTGTTTATATTTTAATTTCACACTGCTTCTGCATTAATTGGAATTAACTTTTAAACTGACACACACACATCCTTCCCCTTTAAGTTACCAAACTCTATATAGTATATATATTGCAAATAACTGTAAAGAACTCTTAGGGAACAGAAAGTTTACTTTCTTTACAAGAGCTAATGTCCATCTGTTTATTTCTTCTTTCCTTTTTCCTTGGTTTGCTTTAGTGATTTGACATGCAAACATTTGAATGGCAACTGGTGTTGCTTTTTTTTTTTTTTTTTTTGCTTTTGGCAGATTTTGGAAAAGGGTTTTTCATTATTTCCAGTAATAATTGGGGAATAACAATTAATTGTAATTGGGTAATATCTAACTTTCGAATGCAGATCTGGAATTTCTGGAGCCACCTAGTGGAGATGTTTGGGAGAAAATAAATGAAGTGCTGTGCAAGTATTTTTCCCCCTTCAGTCCATTTTCCAACGTAAATCATATCTTCTCAAAGATCTTTTGTGAAAGGGAAATTATGGAACTTTAAACCTCTTGCATATTACTACATAGTTTAATTCTTGATTAACTGTGATAAAATATGCTCAAAGTTCATTTAATTCCAAGCTGCCTTTGTGTCATTATTCCTTATGGACATTTTCCTTTCATTCTCTTAGGAGGTTAATCTATCCTTGATTCGTTTTTCTTACTAGACTTGTGATTTCTCTTTCTGAGGCTATTCTATTTTTCACTTTATTTCCTTTGTCCCATACCCATTTTATTAATTCTTGACACTATCAAAAAATGATGCATCACATATTCAGAATCTTTGTTTTCTTCATTAATTTTCCCAGTCTTTCTTCATGAACACATTCATTCTTTTTCCATGTATGTGTATGAATAAACTTGCTTAAATCATGTCTTCAAAATAATTTCGAATCAGTTACTCACCAAACAGTCTCTATGTCCACTCATTCTTGGATCTCCCAGTGCCCTACAGTTACTGTCCTATCTTATTATTACAGATCTATTCATGTCACCTAGGAGACAATGCCCTAGATCACATTCAGAATATTATACAATTTTGCTGTAAATTTCTCCCCTTCACTAACTCTAGTCACTATAGCATCACATACAATTAATAGCAACCTATGAATTCTTACATTCCTTTGCATCTACAGTAACCTAGATGATAACAATGCATACTTTCTGGCAAACAGCTTTGCTTTTTGTTTATAATTAAAGTTATATCTTCCATGAACATGTATTCCACTCTCCTCCACAAAACCAGGTCACATTCATTCAAATTTATCCGTCCTCTCTTATTTTCAAAAACATGCAATATCTATTTTTTCTTTCATTTTATTTATTAATTCATGTAGCATATACTCTTCTTATATTCCATATTACAATCTATTATATGTTTGCCACTGTCAACAGACCCATAGCTATTGGCCATTTCTCTTATAGCTTTAACTAATTGAGGTTTTCATATAAACCCTTTTGATAAAGTAGAAAAGAAATAAACTAGATTGATAACCTTTCTGCTAATGATAAGAGGATGATACTGTCAATTTGATTAGTATGATGCACATCCAACCATTTTTTATCTCAAACATGTTCATGCTATTCAGTGCAAGCTAGTATCTCTACATTGCAAGACCAATATATAGCTGCCACATCCCACCAATTAGTAACATGCTGCAGTATACTAACATACTGAGTGTATTGGAGTGACTAATTAAGCAATTGCAATTAACATATTTATATGGGTAATTCTGGTCATGCTATATAAGACTGAATGAGCTCTAGGTCCAGAAATAGTTATTCAGTGCCCTTTTAACTGATTGGAAAGTACCCATTTACACAATGTACAGTTTATTGGCTGAAAAATGTATGTGGCTGAAATTTATCTTCTATGGCTTGCTGGACTGCTGAAGGCTTCTAGACATCATGACTTTTCCTATTGACTCTGTTCATTAACTGCAGAATTGGCTTGCTAAAATAATCACTGAAAAAATTTGGCTTAATGCAGTTGGCCCAGCTTTCTTCCCAAAAAGAATGTTGTCAACAATGGAAAAAAAGATAACAGAAAGGTAAATCTAACCAATTTTCTTCATATGGGCTGTGTGTTTTCATTTAAATTTCTCATGTACAGAAATTAGGGTATGTTAATTACTTTTAGGACACCCTTGAATAAGAAAAGGCTACATCCAGGCCAATGTGGTTTGCTAAGAATATATCAAAGCATTTTTGCCCCCAAATCCAGTCCCTAACAGCCTACAGTGATTGGAAAGAATATTGTCAAGATACTTATCATACATAGCTCTATGATCCAAGTTGACATGCTTCTGTAGTGACTTTGGGTACGTTTTATAGGAAGGTTTACATAAAACTCTGTAAAATACCATAATAGATAGCTAGATTTTTCTCCCCAGTCTGACTGGAACTATCTCCTATGTATTCTCCCCACTCTTCCCTCCAACCTTTAGAACACCATGGTCCAAGGTACCAAAGGCAGCCGAGAAATTAAGCATATGACTGAGATAAAGCAGTCACATTCTCCTGTCTGAGTCGTACCACAGATAATTCACAAAAACAATCACAGCGAATGCCCAGGCTGGATTTAATGTGAAAAAGATCAATGATCTGTTTCTTACAGGGCTCTCCACAACTGCAGACCTAGCATCTTCTTAACCTTCTCCCAAAAGAAAATTGGTTTATGCTTGATTAAAACTAGTTAGGCTCTCCCCATCATTCTACTTCCTATAAAAAAGAACTTTGTTCCTTCCGTCATGTCTACAAAAGGTTCAGAAGTCCAAGCTTTTCATCTTAATAGGGAGCTTCCTTAATAAAACCCCAAACAAAAGAACCTATTGATAGGTCCCCTCAAATGGTTTGTTTGATTGTTTGGGGAAGTTAATAAACTTCCTTAATAAAACATATTAAGATGAAGGGCCTAGACTTCTGAGTTTGGTGGCTTTCTTGCAGATGTTTCATTACCCAAATTAGATAACATAACAGTGCTAATAAGGAGTGGGGTTTGTTGTCAGTTTATATTCTACTGGCTTGTCTGTCCATGTTGGTGGAGGCGGTCTTAGAGGTTCTTTGGTTGGGCTGTTTACTGTTAGCTTGTTTGGCAGTTCTTTGATTGGGGTATCGTTTACTTCTTGATTGTTGGTTGAACGCTAATCTTGAAGTTAATTTGTGCTTAACTGGATACTGATTGCTGATGGGGAGGTGTTTTGGTCTTTTTTGTTTGTCAGTCAAACTTCATAGGACTAAAGGGAGAGGGATATTTGAAAACTCTTCCAGTGCTAAATGTTCAATTATAGTATTATGTTTGACGATGCAGAGTTCATTTTATATGTAAAATCATGTAAGACTGATAAAAATTCATTTTGTCATTTTGTGTTTCAGGGTTGTAACAGACACTGAGCAGCTGTGCCTTCAGATGCTGCCTGGAGAAGGTCATTTGGTGGCAGTTCCCTGTTCCTATAATGCTTCTTGGATCTGCAAAACCCCTTTAGGTGAATTACTTCCTTATTCCTAATTGCATATTTTTAATCTTCATTAATACATTCAAGTTTCTAGAACATCAACAAAAAATAGCAATAACTGGGCAATTTTCTCAGGGGAGATAAGTAAGGAGATCTTGAGCAACTCAAGATCTCTATTGGGATCATGCTTAACTTGTCTGTACATGCTGGCCAAGTGTGCAGAAGATATTATTCAGGAAGGTAAAAGCAAAAGTGATTGCAAAGAGCTCCAGAAGCATCTCTTTAAGCTAGCTAAATGATCAAGCAATTGGTAAATGCATTTTTTTAAAATAAATGTTGCAAATTGGAGCAAAAATTCTTAAATTCACACATGCATCCACTGGGGTCCAGACTATCTGTAACTAAGCAGGAAAATTGCTTTTTTCACAGATAACACAATGAAAGTGTTAAATCAGTGTTCGGAAGCTATGAAAATGGCAGTTTTCATACCCAAAATCATTAGGAGGGGTTTTAAAATAAGAATGACAATATTGTACACAAATGTATAGAACCCTACAATACATATACAATATGTAGAATTCTAGGTGCTGCATTTTAAAAAGATTATTATACATGCAGTATTATAGAAAAAATGCAAATAAAATTAATCAAAATATGTAATTCAGGGAGTTCAATACTTTTCTGATAAGTGGAATCTAGAATACTGGAGATACTTAGTCTGGAAAAAAGGCATTTGAGAGACAACATGATAAAAAGTATAAAATCCTGCATGGAATGCAGAAAATGGCTAGAGGATAATTTCTCTCCCTCTCAAAACACTTAGGACCCTCACTCATCTAATATAACTGATTGGAGGACATGTAGAAAATATAAAGTAAAGTAGTTTTTTCACCCAGTTCACCTTACCCCATGAATTCATTACTACAAGTCATGACAATTCCAATTAATGTGGCTTTGAAAAACTAGTTACAGGATAACAGTTTCAGTTGGGAAAGTATGTCTCCATGCTTGTAAGCACCCTGGAGAACTTTGAAAACAAGTGCTGAACTGAGATCTTGGCCTGATCTAGCACAATGATTCTTAAATTCTTACTTCCATTAATTAATTATTTTCTTTATCAGGGTATTCTTATGTTTACAAATTGGTTTCAATGTCTAAACCACAGGCCAACTCCACATATTATGGCAACACATTCCACAGGTTGATTATAGGATTTGTGAATAAATTTTCCTCCTCTCAGTTTTAAAAATCAGTAGATATATGACATGGGAATACAATCATCAAAATTAATAAGATATAAATTTAATGGTAGCCCAAGTAGGAGACAATTGAATATCTCACATGAGAACATGATAGTAAAGATTTTCTGTAGTCTTAACTCCTAATAAGTGATGATGCAATTAAACAAATCATTTCTGAATATATTCTTCAATGTGCTATAGTTTATTCCATTTTCTCCTTGCTTGTCGTTCCAGCTTTTATACCAGTAGATGCTCCAGAAAAATGGTGGATGTCATTGGTCACATCCACTATAGCAACTATTATTGTATTGATTATGACTGTGTTTGTAACGTTTAAATATGGAGTCTGAATTTCATACATTACAGACGAAGTGAATCCCACACCGCTTTAGTGAGATATCAAGAGCAGAAACTTGTGGAAATATATTTTCATCTAAAAAAAAGGACAAAATCTAATGCGGATAGTTCATAGACTAATTTATTGAGTTTTTATTGTTATATTATTAAATATTTGTGAATGGGTGGATAAAGTTTTGTCACAGAAATAGAAGAATAAATGCTAAAGATTAAACAACTATTCGTCTGTTTTAATAAACTTTGGAAAATAACAACATCATCTTAGTTGAATTTACTGGCTTCCAGAATTTATAAAACTGAAACAGTTCAACTGTTCAATAGCAATCTTTTAAATATAATTACTTGAACAATTTTATAGTCTTTAGAAGAACTCCCAGTTCTATTTTCTGCTTATGAAATTAATAAATAAACTTGTAGGGGAAAAAACGTTTGTATTCCATTGTATTCCATTGTTTCTGCTGGCATATTTCCCATATTCTTATAGTTTTTGTATTGGAGGATTCAGGAAAGAATACTGCAACTGTCATTTTCATGGATCTGGCAATCCTTCATGGAACTCTCTCATTCAGCTGCAGTTTCCACAGTTTTTGTCCAACTCACCATGGATGCTAATGTCTCTCTTAGGAGAAAGATGTATCTTTTTACCCACTCCATTCCAGCTTTCATAATGTTAGATGTAGTTGAAGTTATTAATGTGGAGACCAAACACAACTGTATGATTTGGGGAGTTCATTATAGCATATGTGCTCTCCTCAGCCTGTCCTTTAGTTATTTCTGGGAGCTTCCAGCCTTAAAATCAAAATAGGGCTCCTTGGCCTCTTGATGACATTTGTTGCAGCACTCAAGGTTGATGCTAATTCATGTTTAACAAGCCTTTGATCAATGATTCATCATGACTTTGAAGAAGGATGGTGCTGATTTGCTTTCATCGTGCAATCATTGATTTGTAAACCTGAACTAGCAAAACTAGTCCACCTTTACTTTCTGCATGCATCTCTCAGAGAAGGATTTGAGAGGAACATCAAGAAGCTCTCTCCTGCTTTACTCTGTACTCCCACTCTGTGCTTATGATTGGTTAGCTGGGTTGCTTTTGAGTACAGGTTTAGCACTATTTCAAGACAGCCCAGCTGACATGTAGCAAACAAGGAGCAGTTGGGAGGATTGTGGGTAATCTTTGTCCTGCTTTCTCATGCTGCCTGTTAACATATAGCCCTGATTAGTTGTGCAATTTGACTAGCTAAATTAGCTATTATGAACATACAGTATGTCTAAACTCTATCCCATGTTAGACTGATGGTGGTTTCTGTGAGGTGATGATGCTTGTGAGGAAAAAGAATGAAAGGACACCTTAAGGACACTACTTGGCCTTGTTACTAGAATTAGACTTTTATACATTTAACTGTTTAGATTTGTCAAATACAATGGTTGCTTATTGAAAATAGATGACACAATGCTACTCACTTCAGTAATCAAAAGTAATGCTACTCAGGCATCTATGAATTTTTCTGCATGAGGAAAAAAATCTCCAAGTTTCTATCATTTGTAGAACCCAGCTGTATTCATTTTTATTCATCTTTTATTTTTGTTTAATTAATTGCTTACTCCTATCAGGTTACTGTCTGTCTAGGCAATTTCTTAGTTGGAAGTTCAAGAATTTATTTCCGAAAACATTCTTACTAGGTAACATTCTTACCATAATACTAGGGTCTGTTCTCCCTAGTATTAACCTGCTTAACTTCTAAATTCAGACAATGTCAGTTAAGTGTTGTCTCTGCTGAAGCCATCACTAAAGTATATCTTGAACTGAGTGCTAAATCACAGAAGAAATTCAGAGCAATAATGATCTGAAAGTGAACACCAAAAATTATTATTTTCTTAGAAGAGCAATCAAACCCTGTCTGATAATGTTTATTCTGCTGGGAGAAGTTTAGGATAGGATATGAGCCATGGTGTTGCAGTGGCTGGAATGCAATATTGCAGGCTAATTCTGCTGATTGCCGACTGTCAGCAATTTTTCATTTCAAATCTCACCGGCTCAAGGTTGACTCATCCTTCCATCCTTCCAAAGTCAATAAAATGAGGTCCCAGATTGTTGGGGGAAATATGCTGACTCTGTAAATCGCTTAGAGAGGGCTATAAAGCACTGTAAAATGCTATATAAGTCTAAGTGCTATTTTTGTTGCTATAAAGAAACGGAGAGGATTAGAGAATGTAACATGTCCAAACAAAGTCATGTCTCCAGAGCCAAATGGTTTGGATATGGAAGCAACTGGCAGAGGTAATTGCAGGAGCCCTCTCAATAATGTCTGAAGATACTTGGAGGACTAGTGAGGTCCAAGAAAATTTAAAGATCCCCATTTTTAAAAAATGGGAAGAAGAAAGCTTTAGAAAAGTATTGAACTGTCAGCCTGATAAGCAAGGTCCTCAAGCAGAATATCCTCTGGCGGAGAAAAATGATAGGCATAACTATAGAACAAGAAGATTGTCTTTTTTTTCTTTATTATTATTATTTATTTATTTGTCAAGCATGTATAAGATAACAGATATAAGTATAAACATTATTATGAATACAGGAAATGGATATGAATAAATGGGGACAGTAGGACAGTAGGCAGACACGTTGGTGCGCTTATACTCGCCCCTTACAGACCCCTTAGGAATGGGGTAAGGTCAGCAATAGATAGTCTAAAGTTAAAAAGTTATGGGAGTTTGGGGATGAAACCACAGAGTCAGGTAGTGCATTCCAGGCACTGAGCACTCAATTGCTGAAGTCGTATTTTCTGCAATTGAGTTTGGAGCAGTTTACCTTAAGTTTGTTTCTATTGTGTATTCGTGTATTATTGTGGTTGAAGCTGAAGTAGTCATTGACAGGTAGGATGTTGTAGCAGATAATTTTGTGTACTAACCTTAGGTCAGACCGAAGGCGGCGTAGTTCTAAGTTGTCTAAGCCCCAAATTTCAAGCCTGGTGGCATAAGGTATTCTGTTGTGTGCAGGGGAGTTGAGGACTCTTCTTGTGAAATATCTCTGGACTCACTCAATTGTATTATTGTCCGATATGCAGTACGGGTTCCAGACAGATGAGCTGTATTCGATAATTGGTCTAGCAAAGGTTTTGTATGCAGTACAATATTACTGGAGAAGAAGCTTCGCAAGATTACGTTTACAATTCTTAATGCCTTTTTGGCAATGCTGTTACAGTGAGCTCTGGCATTTAGATCATTAGAGATGAGTACTCCAAGGTCCTTGACAGGGTGAGGGTCGTTTACAAGGTCATATCTGCCAATGTTGTATTTGGCGTTCTGATTTTTTTTTTTTTTTTTTGGCCAATGTATAAGACAGAGCATTTGTTGGTTAAGATTTGGAGTTGCCAATTGTTTGACCATTCTGACACATAGTCAAGGTTTCTTTGTAGGGCAGCAGTATTGTTGGTGGTGTTGAATAGTTTTACATCATCAGTGAAGAGAATGCAGTTGCTTACAATATGATCGCAAAGGTCATTTATGCAAAGTATAAAGAGTGTGGGTCCTAAAACGTTGCCTTGGGCGATACTGCTGTTAACAGGTGCAGGGTTTGATAGGGTGCTCCCTATTTTGATTACTTGTTGCCTGTTTGACAGGAACACAGCTATCTATTTATGCAGAGATCCGGAAATGCCATAAGATTTTAGTTTTAGAAGTAGTTTGTCGTGTGCCACTGAATCAAAGGCTTTACAGAAGTCTATGTAAATTTAGTCTATTGCTTTGCCCTGGTCAAGTTGTGTAGTCCATATGTTTTTGCAATGTAGGAGTTGCAGATTATAGGACAATTTTTTCCTGAAGCCTAATTGTTTGTTAGAGAGTAGATTGTTTGTCTCTAAGTGGAGGGTAATGGGTTGGTTTATGGTTGATTCCATGATTTTGCAGATGATGCAACATAAAGAGATTGGTCTATAATTTTCTGGGCTGAGTTCACCCTTTTTTGAAGATAGGGATGACCGTGGCTAGTGACCATAGGTTGGGCAAGGAGCTGGTCCTGAAAGATTTTTTATAAATTATGCTTAGAGACTCTGCTATGGCAGTAGAAAGCTTTTTTAAGAAGTAGGCACATAATCCATCAGGTCCAATAGATAGAGATGGTTTTAGGCTCCATAGTGCCTTTTCAACGTTGACTTTTGTAAAATTGATATATGGTAGATCATTGCAATTAGTTGTGATACAACTAGAAAATGTGGGGCATGAGCCATTGCTGTTTACAAAGTATATAATTTTATTAAAAAATTATAAAGTCTTAATAATGATTCATGTGGGAGAAATCTGGGTGACCAGATAATAGTGAGGAAATATAATAGAATTCTTCATATATCTGAAGGGTGTCACATAGAAGAATGAAAAGATTTAATTTTAATTGAATGAAAGGTCAGGATACTAGAATCAAGGTTTAAAATAACAAAGAAGGAGCTTAAGGCTAAACATCAGGAAGAGTTGTCAGGTTGTGAAATAGCCACAGAACATGTTGAGTCCTTGCATTGGAAATCTTGAAACAGGCAGGTGGTAAACTATTACAGCTATTCTAGTGGACTCTGCAATAAACACTAGATTGGACTAGATAACCTTTAATGATCCCTTCACTTCTATGCTTTTATGATTCTATGCTGTAATTTCTAATGTTTTCAACAGCAGGTCTCTTTAGATGCACTACAGTAATTTAAAGGAATGGAACCATGCACATCAATAGAATTTTAATGTAATACGAACATTTATCTAATTATGTCAGTATCACTTTATAATACTCAGTATAATAACTCAAAACCTCCAATAAAGTTACTAGCATCAGAAATATTAGAAAAAGGAAAAACTGTTGTAGCAGCCAATATTTAGTATATTGACTAGATAAAACATAATTTAATGATAGGCAGCAGATGATTTTGTTGTATGACATACTGTTATACAGTAAAGCCATTAGAGGGCAGCAAATATATTTCACAAGATTGTTATTCCTTTAAGACTTAAAAAAACAGTTTGGAATAGAAATTCTTAAAACTTTATTCCGTGGTACTTTAATTAGAGATTTTGTTTCAGCATTTATTCCTATTTTATAGCCAGATAGGGTTGACAACAATTCTTAACTCTAAGCCACAGATCTGTTTAATAATATGTAAATCCCATCCACTCGCAAAGAACTGGAGGCAATGAAACTATTGAACAATAACAATAAAATTGGATATCAGTTAACAAGGCAAACTAGATACAATGTGAAATTATTTTTATTTGTTTTAATTAGTGATTGGTTCCTATGTTACAGGGAAGGAGTAAGTTCATGAAAAATTCCTGTGATATGGGAATTCAAATTTTAGCAAGGAAATCCTATTGTTGGGAAATTGTATCCCTTAGATGGCCCATGTTTGTGTGCTTCATACATAAATCCTGAAATCATGCCATTGAATTTCAGAAGTAAAATGGTAACATTTTGACAGTGATAATAAAAAATGGCCATGTTTAAGCCAATTAATACACTTTCATTCAGAGTTTTAAGGACAGATCCCTGGGAAAAAATGTGTTCTATCCCCATCCTTAAATGCCTAAAGCCCCAATCCACCACCCACTCCAGTTCACATCCTGTATTTTAAATGAATCCCATTTGGCTAGATTGATACATGCTAAGTGAAAACCAAACCATTCATTTTATAGTTAATGTGTGGATCCAATCAGTGGGTTCTTGCAGGGAACACTGGAGCTTTCTTTCTCCTTGGTCTTGCTGTGTTTCACTATTCCCAGATTGACCATTTCTCATTTCTTTCTTCTCAAGTACACTTTTTCCAAAAAACTTCAAATGGGATTATCTAGTACCTAACTAGTTGCTTCTAAACCAGTTCTGAAACCCTCACTAGTTTAGCACTAGTTTAGCAAGCTTTCTATATTTTGTGTATGCCAAGTACTGTATCTGCCGCTACAGCCAGGACCTTGTCGTTACCTAAGACATATGGATATATATGAAACTGTAGCTCCACTGAACATGTCGACTCTTCCCTCCTACTTGAACAGTGGGATTAAGAAGTGAGCTGACTGTAAAATCTATACAATTATTTAGCACTAGATCATTGGAAGACCTGAAAGACCAGATTAGGAATAGACTATGATGAAGAAAAACCAGGGGTGAAATGCTACCTGTTTGCTCTGGTTCGGGCGAACCGGTACAGTAAAAAAAAAAAAAGGTACCGATTCAGGTGAACTGGAAGCTAAAAAAAGTTACCAGTTCCTCTGAACCGGTATTTCCGATGATCAACTGTGCAGCGGGGTTTAGCTCTGCTAGAAAGCAGGATTTCCTGCTTTTTATCAAAGCTAAACTGTGTTGCACAGCTGATCCCACCCGCTGTTCTACTTACCTTCCCAAGCCTTCTTTCGGTGCATACTGTGCATGCATGTGCGTGCAGAGCGCATATTTGGTGCACACTATGCATGTGCATGTAGCGCACATTTGGTGTGCAGTGCACATGCGTGGCCAGAGAACCGGTAGCAAACCGGTTTGGATTTCACCACTGAGAAAAACTATGTTGCACTAAGATTTGACACTGACTTAATGACATGCAATCTATCAATGAGGACTGTGGGTTTTCCATCTCTGAAAATTTACAAGAGGCTGGACAGCCACCTCTTCTAGGCCTTACCTTAGGATAGGATGCTTGCATAGGTGATGCTTTTGTTAGAAGAGGTCGATTTGTTCAAACACACTGGATTTTCTTTGTATTTTTTATAGGTTTTTTTATTCTTATTTCACGTAAGTCATTTTGGAGTTGAACAGCCTCTAAATCTTCAAATATCAATAACTGGTTGTCTTGGAGAAGATTGGGTTAGATGAGGTTTGGGATTTCTTCCAATTCTACAACTGACTTGCTAACACTGTTCTTGCTAAACATCTTGGCCAACATTCTTCTCTGCCTACTTTTCACTGAAAATCCATTACGCTGTAATTCAGCTCTCTGAAATGTCAGTAGAATATCAGTTCCATGACATTCAAACTTGGGGATGATTTCCTTTGTTCTCATGTGATAAATTTTGTCCTGAATTTGGATGGCTAGCTTTAAAAATTGCTCAAACTCTCCAGAAAGAAAATGTGACCCTTTCTCCAAATCTAAGAGACAGATCTCTCTCTGCTACAATAGGAAATCAGGTCTCTCTGATGAAATAAAGTTCTCAACCCCAAATTCTACTATTGGCTTACAGATACCCAATCCTCTGACATTCCTAGCTATTCCAAGAGAGCCCTGTGACAACTTGAAAGATAATATATTTATTACGATAGAAAACTTTTGTAAGCTAGAATTCATTCATAAACAAATCACAACTGAACTCTAGACCATGCAAGACCATGCTACAATAAATTCATTCATTTTGCTTGAACAGTTGACTTTGTAAGAGTAGAAAAATATGTATCTTCTCTAGAAATCGCTGCTGGTGAAGACTGTGTCTGTATATGACATATCAGCATTCCAAGTAATGCGTCCCAAGAAATTAGAACTCCAAGGCAGGAACTCAAAGAACATGTTAATTGGATACATCACTAGTACAGCCAGTGAAAACCAACTCTAAAAGTTTCCCACGTTTATCATACAATTAAAAGAGCAAAATTTCCTTCCCAGGTGTCACAGATCATTGTCCAATCGAAACAAGTGGCAGGCTCCCTCGATCACCTCTGTTCCTCCTCCTAATGCCACCTGTTGGGATGATCTTGATTCCGAATGGGAGAGCTCTTTATTTTGTCTACGAGACTATTTCCCCCTCATCCTGTCCCCATAGTGCGTGGCAACTATGAAGCAGCACAAGATGGCTTCAGCCAGGTTTGATTCAGAGTTGACAACACACACAGACATGCACTCTGTGTGTGTGTGTGTGTGTGTGTGTGTGTGATTACGTATGTGTGTGTGTATCTAAAAGCAGTTTTTAAATCTAAAAAACTTAAATCATCATATGGAAACTGCTTTATTTATTTACAATTCAACCTTGATTCAACAGACCACATTGAGGGAAAGCATGTCCATTAAATTTGAATGTCCATTAAAATCCAAATGCATATTATTGACATAAATGGCATAATTTGCTTAATTGTATAGTTTTAATTAATTACATTACATAATTATGTAAAAATACCAATTACATAATTACACAAATGATGTGAAATGGCATAAATAATGTGGGAATTATGTCAGTTGCCTGGAAAGATTTTAGAAACAGTACACTTGTTTGTTGTGTTGGGTATATTAGCATCAATTTGGTACCAAATGAAGACCTTTTAAAAGAGACCCAGTGGCTCAACAGTTAGAGATGCTGAGCTTGTCGGCTGGAAAGCCGACAGCCCAGATTCGAGACTTGACAGTTGCGCAATGGGATAAGCTCACCTAGCAGTTTGAAAGCATGCAAATGCGAATAGGTTAATAGGTACCACTTTGAGGAAAAGTAACAGTAACAGTTAATATGAAGTCCAAGCACAAATTTATCATTTGCACCCAAGTGTGTTAAATTGGCATCCATTAAAGTTTTACAGTATAGTAGAACCTCTGGTCATGACCATAATTTATTCCATAACTTTAGTCGCAAACCGATTTGGTCGTGACCCGAACCTAATTTTAGAAATTTGGCGCTTACAAAAAAAATGTTGCAGAAGGGGAAGTTGACTGCGGGAAAAAAATTGTGGATATTTTTGGTCGGAACACGATTTGGTTGTAGTCAGAAGTATTTGTGACCAGAGATTCTACTATATTGCCTTTATTTTCTTCCTGCTTACAAGAAGTTTAGAGTGTGTTCATTGTGTTCCATTCCTGTTTCATTTATTTTGTTTTATTTAAAGATTTAGAGGCTGCCAAGTCTAAAACACCTCTGGGTAGCTTCCATTAAAATCCTCATAACACTTTGTGGTAACTTAGTCTGAACGATTGATTGAGGGTTACCCAGTAGGCTTCATGCCTGAACTGTCATTGGATCTTTAGATTCTTAGATTTTACCTTCATGCTGAAAGTATTACATCACACTGCCTCTAAGGTTTTACTGTGCATATTCTAAAGTGAGAAAGTCACTTGTTTCTCCTTCTAATTCTATAGCACGGAATTGATTTACATGTGCAAAATATCAGTTTTCTGTGTTATCTGAAAGCACATTAATACTTGGGTTGGTTGAATGTGAGAAAATTGATTTTCTGTCAATCTCTCTAAATCATAGCAGAAAATGGTTCTTAAAGATGGTTAATAATGTTTTGGATGCAACTGGAAAGTCACAGATGTGTCTAAATTATAGCAGGCTTGACTATGTTATTATTACATTGTAATTTTGTTCTAAATTCTGGTAAAACTGCCCTCCTGGAATGAGTTGGAGAGTGGATGATTTTTTTTTACAAGATTCATATATTTATGACTCCCTGGTCGATGTCACTTTCTTATTAAATAATAGAGATGAGGAGCTACAGATTTACATCCTCTGTTTTGTTTTTCCGGACAATATGTATGATTATATACATACATAGAAATAGACAGTCTTTCCTTAGAAGTTTTTTTTTTCATTCAAATCTTAGAGTTGTCAAGGATTACATGGTTTTCCCTACTTTGATCAATATAGAGCTCAGAAAGGTTATGAGCATCTTGACAGCTCAGCCTTTCAGATATAAGAACTGGATGTGCTGAAGAGAAGAATGAAATGCCCAAAATCTGTCATTTCAGCAGGTCAAGCATGGATGCCTAAACACAATCAATCCTGGTACATGATTGTATAGTAAAACATTTTTTTGCAATGGATTGCAGTGACAAAAATCATAGCCCAAAGAATGACTAGAGTTTGTAACATATCATTTTAAGTTCTTGAATTCCTTTCTTTCTTGGCAGCCATTCTCACATGGATCGGAGAGTTTAGTGATACCCAGTTACTGAATAAAAATGAATCCAAATATATTGAAATCTTAATTCTAGTTCCTTTTTGGAGTTCACGAAGAAAAAAAGTGAGAAAACCTCATCACATACTGGGCTTATTACAGAGTGGCACACATACAGGACATATTGACATTATATTTTTGTGATTAAGAACTATCAATTTTTCTGACAAGTAGTTCTTAACATCAGAAGTTATTGGAACGTTCTGAATTGCAGTTCTAGTCCAGTCACTAATACTTAATCCAGAGTTCTTCCCTTCCAACTTTCTAAATATCAGGACAGGACTGATTGGATAGATTGGAATGAGCCAAGATGCATCTGGTTCAAGAGGATGGTTTTTGTCTTGCATCTCAGAGAAAATGGGAAAGGCAAATAGCATACAAAATTCTTACATAGTGATCCCATCTTCTCACAGTGTCTATGTTACTAGATTAACCTTCCCCATCTTTTATGTTCTTCCAATGTATCACACTACCCAGCCAGCATAACCTTTGCTCATTCTAGCTGGAGACAGCTGGATAAGAAAGGCTTTTCTAGACACACTTTTATTTAAATCAGTATTTCTCAACCCTGGCAACTTTAAGATGTGGGGACTTCAACTCCCAGAATTCTCCATCCAGAATTCTGAAAGTTGTTCGCACATCTTAAAGTTGCTAAGCTTGAGAAACCACCGTTTTAAAATATGGAGACAATTTCCTGAAACAGCTAGTTCCTCCAGAAGGTTTAAATGCTTTGCTGGATTCGGGCCAAAGAATT
The DNA here is from genome assembly GCA_030761175.1 of Masticophis lateralis. NCBI lineage: Eukaryota > Metazoa > Chordata > Lepidosauria > Squamata > Colubridae > Masticophis > Masticophis lateralis. Next base: position 95,507,546 of record JAUDYJ010000002.1, read on the forward strand.
AGCGGAACTCCTTCCCGGATCAGAGTCACCGAAGAGGGGAACAAATCAGCGCTGCACGATACTGTACACCCACATCGTTTTAATGCAGATATCGGGGGATGGAGGACGGATCCTCGTTCATCGGCCGCGAATCTCTTTACTCTATGCAGCATCATTTGCATTTGTTTCAGACTATTTCACTGTGGGAAGGAGGGGGTCACCCGCTCCAGATTACCAATAATAATAATAATAGTAATAATAAAAAGGGCTGAATACGGCAGTCCCGGTTCAGGACACGAGAAGCAACTTCTTAGGGAATCTCTGAAAAGTGCTGATCTGCATAAAGCGCTGAGGCGACGCGACGTTTAAGTGGCAGCCAGCGCGCTTCTGATTCGTCTGCAGAAAAGTTGCCATTCCGACCGGCGTTAATCACAATTGCGGTGGCTCCTCGTTGCTTTTCGCTCATCCCCTGCCTCTTTTCTTCTTTCCCCCTGGGCTCTCCTTACGACTTGCCTGTCTTGTCCTCTGTGCGCGTGTCCGTACATCTTTCGCTACTGTTTTCTGTTGTCTGGCGTGTGTTTCACCCCCTAGTGACTGCTGCAAGGCTCCTCCTGCGATCTGCAAAAGGGAGACCTTCCCTGCAATCCAGGCTCTGCTCCCTAGCGTCCTTGCTGGCAACCGGGAATTCAGCAAAAGGGAACCTTGGTCGAGAGCAAAACCACACAAGGTGAGCAAACGTCTCCTCCGCCTCTTCTGCCAGTACCTGCAGCTTCGGGTTATTGAGGTTGATGCGGGTCCGTGGCTCCGTCCAGCGCTGGGGCTGATTTCAAATAAGGTAAGAAAAGGCGCTTCTCCCCCCACTCTCTCTTTCACCCTGAAAGACGTTTTCCACCACTAAGCAGCGCCTTCTGTCTCAGGACGATCCGCTGATGACTTTAGAAACTCTCTTGGAGCTTTACTTAAAAACAAACGAACAAGACAGACAGACAGACAGACAGACAGACAGACAGACACACACACACACACACATCTCCCGGTTTACAACTTTGAAGGCTATTCCTGGTGACAGCAGAATGGATCGAACCAAGATGATAGTTAAAGCGGCTCTTGGGGTGCGTTTGCAGGCTATCTGAAGAACTGGGTCCGTCTCCAATTGGGCAGCCAACGGGTCAGATCCAAGAGATTAGGCTGTCCTGAGGAGTGTTTTAGAAGAGCGCTGGTCAAGTTTCTTCCTGAGCAAAAAGCCCTAAGCTTTTAAATTACACCTTTACAACTTTTTACTAGGTGCGCTTCACAAGCTAAATGACTTCGATATAACTTTAAAAAGAACAAAACTAGGCTCTCTCCACCGACAATTTTGCACCAATCTGTTTATAGTTTCTAGTAAAGAATCTTGACTTTTCTCTTTAAGATGATAAATGGCTTTATTTTTTAAAACAACAACAACAACCCCACCTTGAGTTCTCCTGGGTAGTTTGACATGCCTGTGACCTGAATATGGCACTTTCTCTAAAATATATGATCTTGAAATCAACTACTTTTTATGTATTTCCTTTTCTTCATTCCTGCTTTTTCCTCCAGTTATTAATCTGTTTGCTGTTTTGTTAATTGAGCCTTGGTTATTGTAATCAATAAAAGATAACATTGCATCATTCATAAAACTGGAGCCATAAAGAAAGGGCTGTTGAATAAGTAATACAGATCAACGATGTATAAAATGTAATAAAGACCTTCATAATAAAGCTTCAAGGTTTGGCACTTTCTGCTCTTCAGTTATCTAAACCATCTGCAGATATATTTATATATACATATGAAATAATATGTTGTTTAAAGTTATTTGCCATATTTATCTCTTTTGAGGTTAAATAGATTTAAATAGTAAAATAAGGACTGGATGGAACTTTACATTAAGGAACAAACCTTAAGATATGTGCCAATTATTTAAGATACTTTCTGTTTTCCTGGGAGCAACTCATAACTATTGTGTAAACTTATTGATAATGCACTTTTAAATACCATGAACAGGTCAGTAAGCATACCTAAAAGTAGGGTAATTCAGGTTTTAATTACAGATTTGTACAAGGTTGAATAGTATTCTTGAAATACACTGAACTTGGCAAAACCAAACTTCATATACCATTCATGTAAAATATAAAACAATGATTTGCATTCTTCCTAAAATTTCACCTTTCAGTTGATTATTCAGTGATCTTTCAGTTCCAACTCTTAGATATGCTTATGTAACAAGTTCATATAAAAGCTATAGGAACTGACTTCACATGTTGCTTGTGGTGGGATAAAGTATTGGCATTGTAAATGTCATCACTATATCAGCTTACGATCTTTTGATTTTCACCAGCAGTCAACCAAACAAAAGAACTAATCCCCAAAATAAGAAGGCTTTTGTATTTCCTACTATCTACATTTTTTTATTCTTAGAAAGTGTTTTTCCCCCAGAATTTCATTTCCAGTGAACCTTTTAACAAATGTAAAACGGTGTACTTTCAGTTAAACTTAGAAATTAAACAGTGGTTTCTATTTATTGACTATGGTAAAACCAGTTTGTTATTAATCAGCCCAGATGTATGCATGTAGAAAGTTTTATTATGCTATTCTAACATAATCAGGTGGGGTTTTTTTCCAGACTTGTAACATTCTATTGAGAGAAAAAATGTACTGAAATTTTCCAATAAGAATGGAGCAGGAGCTGCTTGATTTGAGTTTTGCTATTCAGGGGAAAGATGGGAAGATATATTGCCCTTTACTTGTTAACTCATCTTTTTTTTTTATTGAAAAAGTTTTACAGACACAAATTTTTCCACTTTACCCCCCCTTCCCCTCCCTAACCCTCCCTAACCCTCCCCTCCCCCCACGACTTCCCAAGAAGAAATCCAAATCATACCATATCATACAATACCCCCCAACTATTCTGCCCCCTGTCTATACTATAAATTTCTCCATAACATTCAGCTAAAAGCTATCTGATACTTCCTTGTTTGATATTTATTCTGCACATAGTCTATCCATTTCTTCCATTCCCACACAAAAGTTTCTTGAATCCGGTCTTTTAAATATGCTGATATCTTCGCCATTTCTGCAAAACTGGCCACCTTCAAAGTCCATTCTTCAATAGTAGGCATAACATCTTTTTTCCAGTATTGACCAATCAGTAACCTAGTTGCTGTAACCATATATAATATCAATTTTGTTTCAGTCAATGAAGAATCCTTAACTATGCCCAGTAAAAACAATTGAGGAGAAAATTGGAGTTTTTTCTTCAAAACATTTTGCATAACCCACCAAATTTTAATCCAAAAAGCCTTCACCTTCTTGCAAGTCCACCATATATGATAATATGTAGCATCTAAGCAATCACATCTCCATCTTTTCACTTGAAGATAATTCAGAGTTGAATCTGGGACCACTGATACTATACCTACCACTAGGGTCACTTGGGATTCTTCATTTTTTGACATCTCTGGTGAAAACCCAAGCCTTACACTTTTCAGTACAAATAATTTTAAAATGTGATTGTGGAATCATTTTATTATTAGATCAATAGAGAACAAAATCTCCAATAATCTCTATTCCAACCAAGTCATATTTATAAATATGGTTTAATGCACTATTTTTATAATCTGTTTCATTACCAGTACATATGTTTGTCTACACATGAGCAGTTCCAATTTTCTTAAGGTGCAAATCTTTATATGCAAAGTTGGAAATAAATAATTTACTAGATGATAGTAAGAATAAGACAGGTGGGATGAAAAAAAGTGTAATTGATGGTTAATAACTTTGAGTCTAACTGTGATTGTTCAGTGAATTATGGCAAAGAATAGAACCTGGAGTTTGGGAAAAAAATATTCTAATTTCACCAAGTACAGAAATTATCTATACTGTGTGAACTGCTTCAAATATCCTATATAAGTTGTGACCCCTTAACTTTAGTGTATGTTTCTCCTGAAAGCCAGGGTGACTTCATTATGATCTGCCTTACAGTGTCAGATGAAAAGCTACTTCCTATTAAGCTATTTACTATTAATACTACTGTATTTAGTATTCTTACTATTTACTATCACGCTATTTAGATGAAAAGATGTTTAAGACTCAGCAGGTACTGCAAGAATATGACTGTTTTGCTTCTTCAATATTTCTTTGTCAGTGTTACTAAGTTTATTGTTATGCAAGCAAATTACTGTATTATTTATTTCACTTAAATTTATTTATGAATCTATTTTTGTCTTGCTTTTCTGAATTGCAATTGGTCACAGGATTTTTAGGATAGTGAACGAGCTGTAATGTTTTAAATAAATAATTGTAGCTGTTAAAATGGTCTTATTACAGTATGAAGGAAATCCTGAAAGCTCTATTGGTACATAATACCACAAAAGTATGTCACTTATTGACTGAATTGAAGACAAACTGTACATAATTGGGAATGGAAGATTTCCTCCTGTGAACTCTACCATGATTTTAACTTAGATGTATTTCTGCCCAACTTTCTTCTACTGGGGAGAATACATTGGAAATAGCTTTGCACTGAATCAAACTTTTCTTAGTCCATCAAGTTTAGTTTTATTTACATAAACGGGCAATTGCACTCCAGAATTTTAACCCAAGATTTTCCCCAACCCTACTTGAGGATGCTAGGGCCGAATTTGGGAACATCTGAATGCAGAGCAGATGCTGTGGATCTTATTTCCTTTCTCATTATGTCCCAGCTTTTCATTAGAAAGTCAGTCTCCATCTATCCTCCTTCTAGCTCCCATCACTATGCCTCATGAGGACAAGTCTATTGAAAGGCATCTCCTATGGAAAGGCATGCTTGACAGATTGGCATCTTTTCCAGCATTTACAAAACCATCAACCTACCCTCCAGTAATTCATACTTATCTCTTAAGTATAACACTGTGCACCCGTAACTTATTGAGCCAAGTGGAATTATATATTTAAGAATATGTTCTTGAATTTGATTCAGAGCCAGTCCAAGTTACTCTGCAGCTGAAGGTGAGATTATGTCCGCTCAGTGCCTTGTACAGAATGGAACTGGACTAGTAGCTGAATTTCACTTCAATGCTGGAGATGTGTCAGTATCTTCCATTGTAGCCAAAGGCAGGATCTTAGTTTAGAGAATGTATGAGAATGTATGAGTTCCCAGCTTAATTCACATGAAAGAAGAAAGGTTCAGCATGTACAGAATAAGACTATTGCCTGAGGAACTTGCCTCCTTCTGTGTACAGGTAGTCCTAAACTTATGACCATAATTGAGCCCAAAATGTTGTTAAGTGAATTTTTAAAAATATTAATTTTCCCATTTTATGACTTTTCTTGCCACATTTGTTAAATGAATCATTGCAGTTGTTAAATTAGTAACATGGTTAAGTGAATCTGGGTTCTCCATTGACTTTGCTTGTCAGAAGGTCGTAAAATGACTCCTGAATACTGCAACCATCATAAATATGAGCCAGTTATCAGCCATCTGAATGTAAATCATTGCAGCATCCCAATGGTCATAAGTGTGAAAAATGGTCATAAGTCACTATTTTCAGTGTTGTTGTAACTTTGAACGGTCACTAAATGAACTGTTGTAAATTAAGGACTACCGGTACATGTTGGAGGGCCAGCTTTGTATGATTTGATGGTTGCAATGCTTTACAATGAAAAGTGCAGCTTTGATGAATTAAAGTTGAAAGAGTTTGGAAAAGGAAAAAGAATTAAAACATACTGAAAATAAGCAGAATATAGATGGATGACAAAGGAATAAACTGGAATCTCTGGTAGAATTCATTACCTAATTTATCAGTCTATACTTCAGTTTAAAATGCTTTAACTAAGTGGATTAAAGCGTTAAATCATATAAAATAAAGCATTATATAAGGTCAAGACTGAAGCTACAACAAAAAAATGTGCCCAGAATTTTTAAAATGTCTAAAAAGCCAAGTGCAATGAAACCATGGCTATATGAGAAAGTATATCTGAGAATTTTATTCAAAAACAAAAACCACTTTTGATTCAACTATGAACTGGTTGACTGAGAATCTTCATAGACATTTAAATCTGAGAATGTTAAATAAAAGAATTGGGTATCTTTTGCCATTTCTATTATTCAAAAACTATTTATTTATTTGTTTGTTTGTTTGTTTGTTTGTTAATGCATAATTTATATAGTTTTGTAAATACTTTCTCCAGATATGCAATTTCAACATGGTTTCCTCAGACTGGCATAAAATTGTGTCTATTTTAAATAACTTTATTGAGGTTTGCAAACCTTTATTGAGGTTTGCAAATCTCACCTACATTTAACCAAACCAGATTCACATTTAAGTTGAAGGTTGCCATGGAGTATCTTCTTTTTTTTGCCAACCAAAATGTGTTTGCTTACCAGTGAGTTCTGTAATCACAACAAGGCTCTCTCGGAATTCATTTTACATGAAATATATGTGCAATGTTCACGTATTGGAGTGCTTGATTAATATTCATGGAGCTGAGAGATTGATTAATAAAAGTTTGTACCACTTGCCTATGTGAATTTATCTGCCATGGGGGGGGGGGGGAGATTTTTACCACTAGTGGCAGGCAAAAAAGGAACAAAAGCTGCTATCATTTCTATATCATTTATTATTTATTAAATACATTTCTACCGCACCACAATCAAAATGACTGTTGGCCGTTTACACAGAATATAAATGGGACAATTTAAAACACTTTCTGTATTGATTTTCTGATCACTGATATGGTTATTTTTATACAACTTATAGTGTTTACAAAGTTTTATTACTTAAAGTAGCATCAAGGCTTTGGAGGGGATCCTGCCAAAAGAATTTCAGATGAATTGCTGTGGATGCTTATTTTTGTTCCTTTTTTTGCTTATCACAAGTGATAACATCTCCTGTCCCAAAAATGTATATCCAAAAGCAGAAAAATTCAAATAGGCAAATTGTGCAAATGTTGACTCTTTCCCTCCCCTCCCTTCTTTTTATCTCTGTTTTATTTGCTGCCTAAAGGCCATAAAATTGATCTAAATCGGAAACTGAACAAATTAGAGCTATAATAAGAACAATCAGCCCCAAGGGAACACTAAAAAGTGATACAAATGAAAGATGGCATCATAATACATAAGCCAGGGAAAAGCCCCCAAGGAACAATTTCCATTAGTGACAATTTCCATTAGCAGCAGTTTCCAAAATATGGATTATTAGTAGAAGACAAGTCAAGTTATACCTGACTTATCACATTGCATGGATCTTCATACATCACTAAAGTACAATGTTCTTAATGAAGATATACTGGAAAAGTCATAGTTGGGTATGTTCAACTAAGACCTTTAGTCAGATATCATGATTTACACAGTTAATCATAGTATGTCTTAATATGATGCATGAAATAAATACATTTTGTGGTCTAGCAGATTGTCTGAAGCAAGGGCATCACCACAGTAATTCTCCTTTCTATTAGAGAAAGTCATGTCTGGCAACAGAATAACAAAGTTGCCCATGGCCAAATGAGGCAAAATTAATATATGCTCAGTTTTTCATTCGAACATAGCAATACATATATAATTAAGGTTACATCATACTCTAGAAGCCAAGAACCAATATAAAAATATTAGGAGTGCAGAAGGTAGTTTTGCACCTGGCTAGTCATCCATCTAGTCTTTTGCAATGCATCTGGCAATATCTTTCGAGAACTTGGGACAGAAGGTTGGTTTTATTTATTTAATTTTTTGTTTTTTACATTTATTACCTAATTGTTTTGAGTACAACCTTGTATTGTATTGTAGACATATGCAATCACGCTGCTCTACAGCCTGATTTTTTTTTAAAAAATCAAATAGTTGAGTTTCAGGCATTTAATTTCCTTCCAAGTACCAATTCTAAAATCACATTTGGGGTGTTTAATGCCTTTTCTTCATACTATGACTACCAAACTTTTCATGTTTGTGTGCAAGCGTCACCTTTAATTCTTTAAAATAGGTGCCATTCAAAGTAACAGGGTGCTACATTACAATACTAGTAGAATAAGGCAATCTTTGTCTCCATGAGTAAATAAAAGCTTCTTTTTATTTAAGAAAACATATGGATAGAAGAAACTTTTCCCCTCTTGAGCAACCAATTTATCATCTGCCATCATATGCAAAGTTGAGACCATATTAATTATATTTATACATAAAGTGCCCTGAAGTTCCAGCATTGCTTCCAAGTGCTGTAATAGACATTTCCACAGCCAAGTTACTGTAGAAAGGACAATGAATCAAAACGTCATAGTGAAAAGCATTTAGCTTGATTATGAAAAGGTACCTCATGAAATAGGTACTGGGTTTTGAATTTTAAAAAAAGGAGGCAAATATGAAATCTGTGTTTCAATTGTGTCTTATTATATCTGAGTTTTGTGCTCTAATTTCAGGTATTCCAGGAAGGAATTTATTTAGTGCACTTTCTTTTGAATATACAATATTAAAGTTTTTTAATCTCCCTGCGCATGCCCAAGATGGCGATCGTACCTTGGGCGTCCTAGGAAGATGGGCTTTTTGGCTGGCTCTTAGCAGGTCCGTGGGGGCTGCAGTCCATCGGCAGCCCCCTGCCCAGCCAGCGGAATATGCGGCCATCACGCTGGTGGGGTTGTCACCCACCAGCGTGCACCAGAAGATGCCGAAGCCCCCCGCTGCCTCCACCACCCAGAACAGCTGAGAGGCGCCGCGGAAGATGGCGGCACGGTGGGGGGGCGAAGACAAGCGGCGAAGACAAGCGGTGAGCGGCGAGCGGTGGTGAGCGGCGAGCGGCGGCTGCAGTGAGAGGGCAGCCGTGGCGAAGCCCTTGGAAGAATTCGGAGGCTCCCGCCGCCCTTAAACAGCTGGGCGGCGCTGCGAGTCCGCCACCCCGTTTTGAAGATCCCCGCCGCTTCCCCCCCCCCTTTCTGGACAGCTGAGAGGCGCCGCGGAAGATGGCGGCGTGGTGGGGGGGGGGGCGGCGAAGACAAGCGGCGAGTGGCGAGCGGCGGCTGCAGTGAGAGGGCAGCCGTTGCGAAACCCTCGCGAAGCCCCCGCTGAGGAAATAATAATGCTGCGAGAGATGGTGATGGGTGGCAAGGAGATGGCGGCCAACGAATGGTGGCAGTGATGAGATTGGGGGGCCAATGATTTTAGTGGCCCCCAGCAGCCAGCGGGCTTATGGCCCCATTGGAGGCTGGTGAGGGTTCCCTCTCCCTCCATCCTGCTTGTCTTCTGCTGGCCCTCAAACCTGCCCGCTCCTTTATTATCAGGCCGCCACTTCCAGAGTGGTGTTTCGGACCTTTTTTGGCGTCTTTACCAGCATTTGGCGTTTCCATCTGCATTTCATTACTCCGCTGGCTGGCTATGAGAAGACAGGCCAGCTCACGGGAGGATTGTGGAGCCGGTTGTTACCATCTATCTGAGGGGGTGCCACATTTACAGGACAAATCTGCCAGGCCACAGTGAGAGAGTGGCCTTGGACTTTCCAACGTACCTGTTGTCGGCTGAACCACCGTGAGAGGGTGGCTTGGACATTCCCCCTCAGGGACAGAATACAGAGACTCCGGGTCGCTACCGTGAGAGGGTAGCGGCGTTTCTCTCCTGATTGTTCTGGTCCTGCATTAGGACATCTGGAATTATGACTATGTTTATGGACCTATGCCATGCCCCATTTTCCTGCCTTATCTGTTGGATGCTCTCTAGGTCCACGCTTCTTGCCCTGCGAGATTCCCCCCTCTCGCGGGTTTGGCCCTCCTCGTTATCGAGGGCCTACCTTAATGACGGGTCTTGGGACCCCGAGAGGTGGCATGCTGCGAAGCGGGGATTGAGGGGTTTTTTAACTACTTTTTTAAGGGGTGTTTTAGGGGGTTCTGGGGTGGGGGAGGGTGTGGGTTTGGGGGGAAACCCGGAGGGGAAAGGGACAGGCCTGGCAGTCTGTGATGCCACGGGAGGTGTAGCTGCTGGAGGCAAGAGGGCTCTGATTGAGCCCTCTGTTGAGGGTGGTGTGATTTCTACGTTATGTGGGAGGGGCAGATATGGCGAGAGCAGGGGACCATATCGTGTGGTGGGGGCACGCACTCGCTGTCTTCGAGCGATTGCTTGCCCCGGTCCCCTGAGCTATTCCCGTTCCCCGGGTTGTCTAGAGTCTCAGGACCCGAGGCTCCGGCTGCTGTTGTGCAACGCGAGGTCCGTTGTAAATAAGGCCCCCCTCATATGTGATCTTCTCCAAGAGGGGGGTGCGGACCTGGCGGGTATTACCGAGACCTGGTTGGGCCACGAGGGGGGGGTCCCCCTCGTGGAGATGTGCCCACCGGGTTTCCTTGCATTTCACCAGCCGAGAGCCCAGGGCAGGGGTGGGGGAGTAGCGGTCATTATTAAGGAAGGTCTGGGTCCGAGGGAGGCCACTGTACCTCAGATAGCCGGGTGTGAGTCCATCTATGTGAGATGGGGCCCTGGTGGGCAGATGGGTCTGTTAGTCACGTACCTGGCTCCCTGCCACGTGGCAACAACCCTGCCCGAGCTTCTCAATGTTATAGCCGAGGTGGCGGTTGCTACTCCCAGGCTTATAGTCATGGGGGATTTCAACCTGCCATCCATCGGTGAAACATCTGAGATGGCTCGGGAGTTCATGGCCTCCATGACGGCCATGGACCTGACCCAGGTAATTCAGGGCCCGACCCACATTGGTGGACACACCCTGGACCTAGTTTTTGTCTCTGGTCAGTGGTTGGGTGGTCTTGATACTGGGGATATAGGCGTCGAACCCTTGTCATGGACTGACCACTCGCTCCTTCGACTCGACTTTCTGACCGCTGCACCCCACCGCAGGGAGGCGGAACCAATTAGGTGGTTCCGCCCCAGGCGCCTGATGGATCCTGATAGGTTCCAGACGGAGCTTGGGCCATTTCCTGAGACACTGACACGCGACTCGGCTGAGGACCTGGTGGCGGCCTGGGATAGGGCGGCCGGTGGGGCCTTGGACCGTGTCGTGCCTTTGCGGCCTCTGACCCGGCGCCGAACTCACTTATCTCCTTGGTTTACCGAGGAGCTGAGGGAGATGAAGCGCCGGAAAAGACGCCTAGAGAGCGGTTGGAGGGCCAGTCGCTCCGAATCTGACTTGACACTAGTAAGAGCTTATATTAAGACTTACTTAGTGGCAATAAAAGCGGCGAAATCTAATTATTTCGCCGCCCTTATTGCGTCATCAGATAATCGCCCAGCCGCCCTGTTTAGGGTGACCCGCTCCCTCCTTCATCTGGGAGCGCGGGAGGATCCCTTGCAGGGACGTGCTGAGGATTTTGTTCAATATCTGGATGATAAAATAACTCAGATTCGGGATGAGTTGGCCGCCGACTGGGTTGGTTCGGGCGAGGTGACTGAGCCCGGTCTTGAGAGTGTTATCTGGGCTGAGTTCGATCCTGTGGCTCCCGAGGACGTGGACAGGATCCTGGGGAGATTGAATGCTACCACATGTTTATTGGACCCGTGTCCCTCCTGGTTGGTGCTGGCCTCCCGGGAGGTTACACGAGGCTGGCTCCAGGAGATTATAAATGCTTCTCTGAGTGAGGGTGCCCTACCGACCGCCTTGAAGGAGGCGGTGGTGAGGCCCCTCCTCAAGAAGCCCTCCCTGGACCCAGCTGTTTTGGCAAATTATCGTCCAGTCTCCAACCTTCCCTTTTTAGCGAAGGTTGTTGAGAGTGTGGTGGCATGGCAGCTCCCCCGGTACCTGGATGAAGCTGTCTATTTAGACCCGCTCCAGTCCGGCTTCAGGTCTGGTTACAGCACCGAAACGGCATTGGTCGCGTTGGTGGATGATCTCTGGAGGGCCCGGGGTAGGGGGTACTCCTCTATCCTGGTGCTGTTAGATCTCTCAGCGGCTTTTGATACCATCGACCATGGTATCATGTTGCGCCGGTTGGAGGGATTGGGAGTGGGGGGCACCGTTCTTCGGTGGTTCTCCTCCTACCTCTCCGACCGGTTGCAATCTGTGTTGACAGGGGGGCAGCGGTCGACCCCGAGGCGCCTAGTGTGTGGGATGCCACAAGGGTCGGTCCTCTCGCCCCTTCTGTTCAACATTTATGTAAAGCCGCTGGGTGAGATCATCCGTGGTTTTGGGGTGGAATTCCATCAGTACGCTGATGACACTCAGCTGTACATTTCCACCCCAGACCACCCCAACGATGCCGTGGAGGTGATGTCCCAGTGCCTTGAAGCTGTGCGGGTCTGGATGGGGAGAAACAGGCTTCGACTCAACCCCTCCAAGACCGAGTGGCTGTGGCTGCCGGCGTCCCGATATAGCCAACTGACTCCATCGTTGGTTATTGGGGGCGAATCATTGGCCCCCACGGAAAGGGTGCGCAACTTGGGCGTCCTCCTGGATCCACGGCTGTCTTTAGAGGATCATACGACAGCCGTGGCCAGGGGGGCTTTCTATCAGGTTCGCCTGATACGCCAGTTGCGGCCCTTTCTAGATCGGGACTCCCTACGCACAGTCACTCAGGCGCTCGTCACGTCTCGCCTGGACTACTGTAATGCTCTCTACATGGGGCTCCCCTTGGGATGCACCCGGAGGCTTCAGCTGGTGCAGAATGCGGCCGCGCGGGGGATTATGGGAGCGACAGGGCGCTCCCACGTGACACCTCTCCTGCGTGAGCTGCATTGGTTGCCGGTTGACTTCCGGGTGCGTTTCAAGGTGTTGGTAATCACCTTTAAAGCGCTCCATGGCTTAGGACCAGGGTATTTACGGGACCGCCTTCTGCCACCAATTGCCTCCCACCGACCGGTTCGCTCCCACAGAGAGGGCCTCCTCGGGGTGCCGTCAGCCAGACAATGCCGGCTGGCGACCCCCAGGGGGAGAGCGTTCTCTGTGGTAGCCCCCACCCTCTGGAACGATCTGCCTCCAGAACTGAGAACTATTGCTGACCTCCGGACTTTTCGTCGGGCTCTAAAGACGCACCTTTTCCAACTCGCCGGACTTGCCTGATCCCTTTTATTTTTAAATATTTCTACATTTTTAAATTTTAAACTTTTTAGAGTTTTTAGTCCGTTCTTATACCTTCAGCCTTAACTTATATGGATTTTAGGATGTTTTTAATTGTTTATGTACTGGTTTTTAATTGGCTGTACACCGCCCTGGGTCCGCCAGGAGAAGGGCGGTATAGAAATTTAATTAAATAAATAAATAAATAAATAAATAGGGAGGGTTTTTTTAAAAATCCAGTTCAGTTATAGATAAAGCAGGTAAGATTTATTTCAGTACATTTTTTGAAGTTGTACCTGTAACTTTATCTCTAATGCTATGAAGATATCCAAATGACATAGAAAGGAAGAATATTTAGTAGCTGAAATTCATTAGGATAGCTGTTTTGTCAATGGCAGAAGCATGTCAAGGGCTACTGTCAAATGAATACGTTTAATCTAAGAAAAAATTTATTCATAGAACTAAATCTGTGTTAGCTGTTCCCTTCTATCTTATTTAATAATGTCTCCTTCATTCATTTATATTATATTGATGATTATCAAGGTTAGTATCAAAATTGTGATTTTCAAAAGCTTATTTCTGATAGTAGCTATGCTGTTTTTCTTTTCTCCCCAGGATCCACCGGAAGCACATTTACAGATCTGCCAAGTTTGAGAGAAGAAATAGCTGTGCTCTTACTCCGTTCTTCTAAAGAATGATGTAAATGCAGAACTTGTAGCCAAGTACAACATGGGCTCTAACACCTCTAGCAAATCACCAATGTACGATGAGAATGAAGATGGTAAGATGAAGATTGCTTTGTTTAAAATGCATTGCTAAGTCAAACCGGATGTTCCCAGACCATTGTCAACCTGTTATATAGGTTTATAGTAGGTGTCCCTATCAGCCACTCTAGCCTGTTGACATGTTGTAGGAGGATAATGGAATCTATCGTCTAATACAAATGGCATCAGATTGGAAAAGATACATTTAGGTGCCGTTATCTATGGAATTCTTTATTACAACTGCTGCTGAAATAGTTATGGAGCAAAACCAGGTGTTTTGGTTTCATTGGGCTTGCTCTCTTCTGTTTCTTTATTGCTGCTAAGTCCCTGTCTGTTTGGAAGCAGCTAAGGATCTGGGACAGATCTGAAAGTGGTCATTTGATTTGCTATCTGATCCATCAAAACTACAGACTGGAATTGAATTCTGGTGAACTGTTATAGGGTCTTGGGATCAAAATTTTCTTACTTTGTATGTGAGAACTATTCTATTACTTGTAAATGAATTGTGAATATAATCAATTATAAATTAATACTATGTATTCAATTTCTGCTTTGGAAATTATGGGGGTTCCTTTCTTTGCATACATTTTCAGAAACACAGTAGCAAAGTCACGGTTGACAATGTATGAAATATACAATATCACAGTTAAAAGTCTTATTGAGAAAGATCTTGGAAGCAGTTTTGTTGACCTCCCTTATCCCCAAGGACCCTTCCAATAATACTATTAGTATATGACTGCTTCCTATAGAGCTTGATTACACTAGGTAACATACTATAGGAAACTGACACAGGTAGCAGCATTCATTATTCTTCCTACAACGGAGGATCCAAAAACATCAAAGCTTTCTCCATTCTGGAATAATATTGGGAACATGCAACTGTGAACCTCAAATTTTATTGCAAGTTTTATATAAAAGCAGCATCCTTCCTTTTATTAATCATTCTTATTTATAATGTACTAATATTCATTATGGGTTATATTCAGATATAGCCTCATTTAGAAGAATTGCATGGAAATAAATTGGATTAAGTACCTCTGATTTCAATGGACCTACTTGAGCTATGATTACATCTGGTTACAACTTAATATCTGCCTAGTCCATGAAAAACAGCCAGTCTTTCTGAAATAATGCCAAGGATTTTCACATCACTCTGGGGCATTTTACAGGCAGCTGCTGTGCTGTGAAGTCCTTAGAGATATTAGCCAGGTGCCAATGTTAGTTTTCTCTAGTTGCCAGCTGGTGACATTTGGTAACTGTAGTTTTACATTTTAGTTAGCCTGGGCTTTTTTTTTTTTTAATCTTCTGGTTTAATCAAAATGGTTTTTGATTAAGTTCTGTGAAATGTCATGTTTTGGGGTGTAGTGATGGAGTGTAATGACATCAGTCATGCATGGGATAATTTGTTATTGTTGTTGATTTGAAGAATGCATTCTGCGATAGGGTGGGTGAGCAATAAAATTGGATTGAAGCAAAGTAAGGCATCCAGTTTATCTCTTTTGAAAAATCTTTTTTTTAAAAATAAAATTATCTTTTTCTTTGTTATCCATTCCTCTTTGGCCTAGCCTTCTACCTCTGCATATACTGTATATCTATAGGTAACCTGGCAGAGAAGAGTATAATTGACTATTTTCAATGGGCTGTGCTTGAAATTAGAGACTATACTAGATTGAGACTATACCAAATCAGGCTGAGAGCTATTCTGGTCACAGACAATGATTTGCCCTGAGCAAGTTGAGGAGCTACTTGAAAAGGAGCTGGTTCTGTTTAACAATCGCCCTCCACATTGGGCATGGGAGTTAAGTCAAATATGATAAATGGAGGTGTTTGAGAGCTTCCCAAAGTTCCCAGGGGGAAAAAATGGCTGAACTCATAATTTTCTAAGATAATTGAAGAACATAGATGTCTTTTTGCCATTCCCATGAAGTTCAGAAAAAAATACGTTGTAGGATTGAAATTGAGGAGTGGAACCAAAATCCTTGTAAGGATAATCTGCCTTTGACACACCCACCCCACATTGTAAATTAGCTCTATAGGTTTTCTCTCCATTCCCAAGGTGGTTTAATTACATTTTGCTAATATTGCAGTAATTATGAGGGTAGGGGTTTCGATATTCATTTCTAAGCCTGTCTTCAAAAAACTGGGTACAAACAGATTAGAACATTGGAACCTATAAAATCTCTGATGAACATGCTTTTATACAGCTGCAATAACCAAATTAACTCACAGACAAGTATATCTGATTAAAGATGGAGATAGGCACCAATGTGTTTAGATACAAAACCAGAGCTATCACTGAGCAAATCCCAGGATAAAATAGGGTTAGGGTTAATCCTTTATGCTCTTGGAACTTCTTCTGTTGACACAATTTTTCTACAGGGAACATTTTCCTATATACATTATTGGGAATAGTTTATTTTACTTAGGAAAGTATTGATTTTGTATGAGATAGTTACAGAACTCCAACCATTAACTCTAATGTTTAATCCTTCAAGTCAGATTACGAACTCTCTGTTTATGGAACTTTTCCTCTCTTCCCTCATTCTCAGGAGTTTTTCATATAACTTTCAAAAAGAGGCATTTAAAATTTTTCCGTTGAGCAGTTTTAATCTCAGTGCAAGTTCTGGCTCGGCAGGATCCTTCTTTCTGCCAATAATGATGCAATGATAGACCTAACCAATCTTCACACCTGCACTGCAGCTTTGCCCTTTTTATCTTTTAAAGGGAATAATGCTTAGGGAAAGACCACAAGGCTGTGTTTTCTTGTGAGCTCGAGTGTAATCTTGTGGAAGCAGCTCAGGGAGTATGATGGTTGACATGTATGAATGTTATTGTTACAGACTTTGTTATACCTCTCTCTGTTGCTAAACTCACTTGTTTTGTTCTTCTCAGCTTATTCTCTGCTGTCACGTGTTTTAATAGTTGCGTGTCCTTCATGACTTCCATATCAGAGGTTCTTTCTTGGTTCCTTAATTTCCTCGTTTGCTACATAATTAAGCTGTATTCTTATCCAAACATGGATCAACTTGAAACACTCAAGTATAAGATAGTTCACAGCTTAGCTTCTTTTCAAATCTCAGGATTTAATTTACAATGTATCTACTCCAGTTTTCATAAAGATGTTTCAACCTTGTGTGGTAATAATTGGATTGTTCCCAAAATATTATTAACTGGAACCTGGGACTTGGTGGAGGGGGAGGAAGTTGTTAGCATGTTATTAGAAAATTAAAATGGTTTCAAGTTTCAACTCAGATTTAGGTTTTAACCACCTCTATCAAATTAATTGTGGCATGGGAACACTTAATCTAAGTCAATGTATGCACTTTGCATTCTCAGTTCTTCAGGAAAAAAGACAGATGATTTCATGCCATTACCAGTGCTGAGTTGGGTTTGACAATTAGCTGTAATGGAATTTCTGTGTTGGCAAGGAGTTGTTTAGATGACCTCTAAAATTCAATGATTTAAACTGTGAGGGATTCGAGGAAAATTATTCTGGCAGAAATCTGAGGGTTCTTACATGTATGATAAATATCCTTTGTTGATTTGATTCAAGTATATCATCAGTGATATACTTATACAATCTAATGATCAAAACCCCTCACTGGTGATTAAATCTCACTAAATGTTTGGAAGACCAAATATACATATGCAAATGTATAGGAGTATTTACTTTTTTGAAAGTAATAGCTATGGCTAAAACCTGCCCCCAACCTAGGAATATTAATCCAAGAAAGCCTTACTTGTGGAGTTGCCTATGGGAACGGGATGAAGCTACTGAATTATCTTAATCTTCCAATATGTGGATTATGGCATATCAATTGCCATTTCTACATTCATTGCAATAGTTCAGCCTTCAAGTGATAAAAGCATACATTTTCATAATTAAGTGTACAAGTACAACAGGACCGCAACTGGTGAATGGACTACCTGAACCAAGGTAGACTGATAACTTGGCTTCTACTTCCCAATGCCTCTACCTTCTAATCAAACAATAGTAACGAGTCCAGTTTGGACTGTCAAAGGAAGAAAGACAATTTGTTCAACAACTTCTCCCCTAGCACAACTGAACATAAACTCTTAAAGGAAGGCAGGAACAGTAAAGCCTATCCCCAGCAGATATGAGCGATCCACAAATATACCATGGATTATCATGGTATTAAACACTGCTAAAAGTTCCAGCAAGACCAGAAAGGCTGAATTCCTTGGATTCCGAACCTGATGTAAATAACCTGATACAGTGACCCATGTAGTTTTCATCTCATGCCCAGGCCTAAAAGCTAAATGAAAGGGATCCATGATATATTGTTTGAATGTTCAATAATATGCATTACATTCTCTAATTTCATTCATAATCTAGCTCTGAGACGTACCAATTGACATCTCCTGACTCTAGGACCAATTTTCTTTCATTTGAGGATGCTTTGATCTTTGTTTCCAAGGATTTGGAAATTTGGTCTCTTCATTTCAGGGGTCTACCTGCTGGCACACATTCTTTGATGATTAGGTTGTTTGTGTACTTAGTAGATTTATAGTGATGCCCTCTGAATGTCACCGTTTTCATTATTGCACATCATGGCACTAGACACTGTAATAAATGCTGACCAAGTGCATTGAAAACAATTACTCCATATTTGGCTAGAATAACTATTGGCTACATTTCAAAATTAATAATGCTATTGTTTAGAAGATACATTTTGTGTGTGTCTGCATTTAAGAAATTGAAAAATATAACGGGGCAAAGCTACCATGAAATTTTCCTGGTTACTAACAAATTATACTCTTATAGATACAATCCTTTCACATTGACACCTCCTATAAATAGTCTCTGATGGTGTGTCACCAGTATTTGGAGTACTTATTTCTCAGAGTGGAGGGTTTGAGGAGGAAACTCTGTAATTTCTGGTGTATCATCTTTGCCTCAATCATCTGTTAAAGGAAACTGAAATTGGTAGTACCAAACTGATGCCATGATTTATGGGAATTACATTCCCAACTTCTTTGGATGGCACTAGGTTGGGGAAAGCTAATTTAAAAATATGTTTTGTACATAAATGGAGAAATAACCACTCGCATGGAGAAAACAAAACACTTGGAATAAACAGCTGGATATATTCAAAATATTTAAAACAACTGAAAGGTGATTGAAAGACCAAATGATTCTATTGGCAAACAGATGTATTTCTTTTAACTTGCTGACCCAATATACATTAGTAGTTTTTGAAATAATGAAACTCTTTTCCCCATCAAAACTGTATAAGAAAATGTATTTATTTAGGTTATTTACATTGTGTCTTTATTTTTTGTACAAATAACTCAAGGTGGTAAACATATATAACACACCTTCCTCTTCCTATTTCCCCACAACAACAATACTGCGAGTTGGTTGGGCTGGGACAGAGTGACTAGCTCAAGCTCACCCAGCTGGCTTTCATGGCTCATGATTTCCTGGTTTCTAATCTTGTGCCTTACCTACTAGACCAAACTGGTTCTAGGCTTACATAGTGGTTGAGCATATACACTATATCTTGAGTCATTATTTCTCTTTCTCTTTGGAAAACATTTTTGTCCATTTCAAAGGACTGATAAATTGAAGCAGACAATTCAGTACAGTCGGATAGGAGGAAATAATCTCATTGTATGTGGAACTGAACCCGATGAAGGAGATCATAATCAGGTGTATTCTATCTGGCTGCTTACTTTGATGGCTTGTCACCTGATCACCACAGGGCTGAAAGCTCTATTTAGTCAACCTAAGTATTAGCTGCCATTGCACAACACTTAAGATCGGAAGGCAAAAAGAACCATGAACATAGCCTCCATTTGCAACTCCTGAAAGCAACTGTGCCTTTTCTGGAATTGTGGGTATACCAGTAGGCTCCAAAGTATCTTTCTGCTTTTGAACCCCAACCATTGCATAGCCTTCCAATAATGTGGAGAGAAAGTCATCAGATCCTTTGTCCGAAACTGCTCTGATGTTGCAGGAACTAAGATGTTCTGACCAAGAAGTTTCCATGGAGTGGTAGTCTTTGAATGAAAAAAGAAACACCATCTCTTCTAAGTGTCTTTAGGCTTGTGGAATCATTTGGTATGAAAAAGGTGATACCATGAGATAAATCCATATTGTTGGATGCAACAGCAATGAAGAAGGAAAAAAAGTTAAAAATGTTTCATATGTAACCAACCTAGGAATATTTTCTTTTCTGCTTCGTATGATTTGTTACCACATAGAACAACAGTATTCAAGAGTAACCTCCTCTTTTCCAATGGAAATAACCAACTTTTAAAAATAGATGAAGGTTCTTCCTAAGAACAGAGCCACTTTTAACAGTTCTGCTGATAAGTAGCACTCTTACGATGCTGGCAAGTGATTGTTTACTGATCAGTGAAGCAACTGTTGGTCATGGATACTTAATCGTGGAAAAAAGTGGAGTAATAGTTGCCAGCTGTGGTTTCACAAATTCCAAGCCCTAAGACATTCTTGATTCTTGACTCTCCTTTTCACCTTTTCAGAACTCTTGGTACACATGATTTTACAACATTATTTTAATTTGATAGATCTTGCTCACTTTTGTATTCAGATGAGTCTTTCCTGTTTTTAAAAATTAATATCGTGATCCCTTCTACCTCTGCAAACTTTCTTCACTGGACTATCTGCCTGAGCTTTACTGCTAGATCAGAGAATGGTGGCATAGGCTTAATTCATTTAAATTATGGAATTCTGGCTTTTGCCAATAATGGCTCATAACAGGTAGCTACCATGATTGTCAAACATCATTAATTTATTCTGCAATGTTTCTGCTCAAAAAGCAAGCAACTCAACCCAATTGTAATGTGTAAAGGTGATCTCTGGGGAATCTGATAATACTGGACCTTGGCATCTACAGAAAATACCTAATGTTATTTATTACTGAAAGGAACAGCTGCAGAATTCCTCTTTTTGAATACTACAGTTTTTTTTCATTAATAGCATGTAATGTGCAAATTCTCTAAAAGAAAGAGATGCTTCATGAATGTCCTTGTTCATCCCAAAATAGCTCCTTGGAAAGTTTGCATAGCCATCATAGCTTGATTCTCTTATAAGTACAATCTAAATAAAAGATGTTACCTCATAAGTGATGATTTAGCATCATGATAGCCTTCTTTTTGCCACAAGTCTATAATAAGAAATGTGTCCATTGCTCTTCTGAGCCTTAAGCATATGGCAGAGAGCACCAAATGAGAAGGCAGGTACATATATCTCACCTCTAATGAGATGGACAGCACATAAAATAAACAAATAATTCACACCCATTCCTCAAGACCTGTAGCTTCTGTCCCAAACAGTCTCAATTCATGCTGTGTAGGATGATCATCTAATTTGGTCATTTTACTTAGGAAATCCATTTTTGGTTAGTAATATTGATAGCAATCTGTGACTCTATTTTTTTCCTGCCCTTTTTAAACTTTTGATTTCATAGATTCTTTTTGTACTCATTTATGCAGCAGTTCGAAAAACAGGAAAACAAAAAGAGGCATACTGAGGAGCATGTTAGCTGCCAACCCTTTTTTATATATAATATTGACAAGCCTTGCTTCTTTTCATTACTATTAGTTCAACCAATATACCCTTTGTCAGACTCTAGTAGCCAAAAAATATAGTGCTAATGGATGTTTATGTTCAAGTTTCCTGTGGGATTTTCCAACACCTTTCTTCAGTGTTTTGGCATTGCAAGTCTCTTTCAGAAAGCATTTATCTTTTATGTCATTCCTGGTAATAAGGTTACAGTATTAAGAGATCCATTATTTATGTCACGTAGAGCAGCGTTATCAGAGGTACATCTCTTCTGGAGATGGAAACTGACAAAGGAAAAGCTTACTCAGAGATTCTAGAATTTAATGATGGAGCTTTGTGAACTCTAGCTTTATGATTTGGTTTCTAACCTACTTTAATTAACAGCTTTTCAGGAATATTGCTTGCCTCTGTGCTAGGAGATATTTGAAGTTACTGTGCCAAGTCTTGGAGGGGATGTTCGATTATGAGCTCACTGAGCAATTTAAATTCATCCCCATCAGAGTTGTTATTACCAAGTCAAATAAGTTATATTTTGTGTTTGTCTTATAATCACTTAAATGGCATGAAAGACACTACTTAAAAAATTCTTAATTTCTTTGGACAGCCTATGTCCGTGATGGTGAACCTATGCCCGAAGTGGCACGCAGAACCATGTCGCCAGGCATGCTCAGTGTCACCCGTTCCTCTTCCAGGTTTCTGGTGCACATGCCCGTGCAATGATCAGCTGGCCTTTTTGCATGCGGCAGTGCCGAAAACTAGAAGAGCTGGTCTTCCATTTTCCTGCATGAGCATGTTTGCCAGCCAGCTGATCGTCGCATGCGCATGCATGCCAGAAACCCGGAAGAGTAGTTGTCTGAAATCGGAAGTTCAATAGCTGAAACCAGAAGTTCATTTTTGGGCATGCGCATGCACCCTGGGCAATTCCTCTCCTGGGTGCCAAAAAGGTTCGCCATCGCTGGCCTATGTTCTTCTTTATCACTTTAATTTTTATAAAATGGGAGAGAAAATGATTTTCTGAAGACCATTCAAAGGTGGATTGCCCAAGATGGATTGCCCAAGACGGATTGGGAATAGTCAGAGCTCCAGTTATCTACTGAAGACATTTAGTTTCAATGTCCCACTAAGTGAAGTTCACGGATGGGTTTAGTTGAATTATTTCCTACCAGTTTTTATGAAGAAAAAATTGGATGCTGTCATGGGCCCTCAATTCTAAACTTTTAGACAAAGAGTGTGAGTAAACATGCAGTGATTGTATATTACTTGTTCAACCTTGCCAATTTCTCAAGGAGTGCAGAACAGTGTTCTGGGTATCCTCCAAAAAAGTAGGTGTCAGCTTTCAATGAGTTGCTCGCTTAACATTTGGGAAGTTGAAATCACTGTATTTGCAGGATTTCTAGCCTTTGGGAAAGATACAATTATGGGAAGTAGACTGATACATATTTTGAGATTATTTTTCAAAATTTAATGGAAAGCTCTAAAAAATTGCTGGAAAGGAGAATTAATTTGTTGGCATTCTTAAATCTAAGTAACAAGAAAATTGATTAAAAGTAAATGGTTTCAGGTCATCTGTAGACTAATGAAATAAATACTTCCTTAATGGATTAAATTATTTCCACGCCAGCTGCTTATCTCTAAGTAGTTCTGCACAGTTTCAGCACAGCATAAATAGATAGGTGGGATGACCCATTGGCAAGATGGGGGATATATAGTTGATATTCAGTTTTAGAGGTCACAACTGTTTCACCTTATCAGGAGCCCTCAAAGTACTTCAGATTTTTGTCTCCATGGTTAATAGTGATTATACACTGTGCTCACACTGCCAATTTTTACAGGGCTAAAAGTGGTAAAAGATTATCTGGAATGTGACACACATTCCATTTATTGGTCTTTGTAATCAGGGAATGGCAATTAAGATGGAAGTCTGTGAATTACTTGCCAAAAGTAATTTATTTCAATATTGGCAAGTCAAGCTTTCCCCACCCTCCCTAGTTTAAATATTTTTGTTTTCTTGTTAATTGAACCCAGTAACAATTAGGGCGAAGATATACTTAAAGAAGCAATTATCTGATTCCAAGATTAATTGAAGTTCCACTTCAGTAAAATATTGAACATTTTCTTTACAAGAGTCCTTTTAACCATCTGCATAGCATTTTGGAATATGGTAAGAGGTTGAGGCTGGATTACAGTTGTATCTGAAAAATCAGTTCTGTAATTGTTGTACAACAAACAAACAGCTATTGAGATAAAGTGAGCTCTGGACTGTGTGAAATGGGGGTATCTAGGGGTTTAATAGAAGAAAGGATAGATTAGGGCAACAGAGAAAGGGAAATAATATATTTCTGGATGGAGGAGCCATCAAGCCTCTGAATTAGGAGCATCTAGGGGTTATTGTCATTCTTAACATTTGTCCTATTTGGTTGCAGGGGCCATTTCTTTCAGATTGAGATCACATAGCTCTTAGGGCAAAGCTTGTTAGTGTATGATGCAATAAAGGATCTTGGGTTGGGGTTTTTTTTTTTTTTTTGCTGGTTTATTGCAAATTGGATGCTGATGAGGCTAAGAACAAATGACCGGCCCAATGTCAATCACCTAATTGGTCCAACATCTTAACCACTAGAACATCCTGAGTCACTAGAAGCCAGGTGAGGATTAAGGAACTAATGGGTTGCTTTCCCTCATGCAGAATCTTTTAAGAGCTGCATATTCTAGGAATCCCTTTTGAGGCACACATCTCTCCATCCATCAAGGCATATACATTCTTCCTTTATCTGTTTAGTTAAGCTTTCTTTCTTCATAGTATCAGTTGATAATATCTTTCATCACATACAATCATTTATCTATATAATTATATTCTCGGTTCATGAGTAGCCACACACATCTTTGGTGGACACCTTGAAAGCGTCTTTCTTGGATGATTTAGAAATTTGGGATGATGTTCGATGGTGATACTGAAATTATGTTAAATTGCTTAATATGGTTTTTGGCTAACCACTAATTATTTTTTCCCCATTTATAATTTGCTTCCCCCACTTGCTGGTCAGGTGTTTGGCAAAAAATACTGACCAACTGGAAAAACAAAAGGTTCAAGGCCAAAAGGAAGAAGGCTGAGAAAAGAGGCTGGAGATTTTCCAATATTGATATAGAGTGACTTGTAATTAGATGTATAGTGAGAGCCAGAATGATTATTCCTGTATTTCAGATAAGATTGAAAGAATTTATAAAAGATTACTAAAGATTTGTGGGCGATATATTTATAACCTTGTATTTCTCCTTATAAAGTTTTTCAATACTTGGGCGGTTTTTTTCTTTTCTCTTGTTTCATACAATCTCATATTCTTGATGAAGGGTCTTTTACATGTGTTTTTTTTTCTTTTTTATTGACTTACTGTATTAACAGTGTTGTCATATGAAATATTTGCGGGAAGATCCTGCATGTTAGTATTCACAGTTAAATAACAGATTACATTTCAGGATTACATTTCAGGATACATTTTGCTCAAAACTTATTTGACTTGTAATAATATCCCAATTATCATAACAGTAAAGTCTACCAAAATCCATATCCTATGGGTCAAGTTTATTGCATTCCTTTCCAGATTAGGTTTTCACAAAATTTAGAAGCAACATGTTTTGTTCAGAAAAGTTATAATGATAATTAGATTCAAATTTGCATTGCATTCTTGCCCCCTCCCCATGTATATTCTTCTCAAAGGCCAAACACCCCACAGCTTGCATGGAATTTATTTATTGTATTAATGGGTTGAGCCTATAAAGTAAAATATTTCCCAAAGTACAAATTTCATGTACAAAGAAATATTCCCAAAGAAATATTTAGGATGGTTGTACATGAAGGTTGTGCAGATCGCTTTGTTTCTTTGTACATGAAAATGTGAAACTGAAATTGGCCAGAAAAATCTATTTACATTTCTAATGACTTTTCTCTGAACAAGCAGAATCCCCAACACAAAGTTATGGTGTATCTATGCCCTTCCAAACTCCATTATCTGTTTGACTCTTTCATTGTGCGCTTAACAGTGCTACCATGACTACATTAGGAAAGGCAACTACTAGTTGTCTTTCCTAGTGTAGCCATATTATTCATGGAATTCCAAAATGTGCCTGCTTTTCAAAAAGATCTAAAGAGTTAGCAAATCTCTTGATCAACCTTCTCCTCGAAATACCTGGATTTCAACATTATTTTTTATATAAATTCCCTTCTCACCCCTATGGGTGGTTGGTGTCTTCCTCAATCTCAGGTCCTGTATCAGAGGTTTGGGAGTTTGAAGATTCTGGCACAGTATCCCAGCTGTTCATGGCACTATACTCTTCTGGACAGATTGCTCTGATGTTGTTCCTGGGATCTATTGGATTCACTCTCTCGGCTTAAGAGTTACATCCCTCCTAAGTGCTCCTACCACCACTGAGACCACTTTGGTCTTTATTTTCTCCATCCTCTCTAGTTCTTCCTTCAGACTCTGGTACTTCTCCATTTTTTCATAGTACATCTTTCTGATGTTGCTACCACTTGATACTGCTACATTTATTACCATCTATCTTCTGTCCTTGTCTACTACCACAATGTTGGGTTGATTGTTGAGTACTTGCCTATCAATGTGGATCTGGAAATCCCACAGGATCTTAGCTCTTTTATTCTCCATGACCTTCTGTGGAATATCCCAACTGGATTTGGGAGAGTCTAGGTCTTACATAGTGTATTTGCATATACACTGTGCACATCTTGTACACACATGTCAACTACTTGTTGTGCCAGTCAGTGATACTGCTCCTGCTTGCATTTTACAAACTATCTTTATCTGTTGGACTGTCTCTGAGGACTTCTGTCTAGTATGGTAGAATGCTGCACATGCACATGTACACACAGCCACACCCACAATGCTCTTCTACACTCCTAATGCAGAAGAGCATTGCTATTTACCAAGGAGTTTGTGTCTTTCTTCCTACACAAACTTTTTCTCAAGCTCAGTGTATAGTTAAGATATTTATCTAGAACATATTCCAGAATACACAGTGCCACAACTCTTGAAAATGACAATTGTTTTCCTTTAAACAGTTATCTCTAGAGATTTTATGTACAGTTAGGAAAACAATGATGGCATTATGTTTCTACAGTATTTACTCAGAGAAGGCTCAGCTGCTGATTATGGAAAGTTTAAAAACAAAAGTTGTTTGCTGGAACATACTAGTTCCATCCCCTAATTTGCTGGGATTAAGCAAGGTTCTTCTCTTTTACCCAGGTCTTTTCTTGATGTAATTTGTTAGAATTGCTGCATAATATAATATGTAATATAAGTTCTTTGTACTTGGTTTTATTTCAGATTCTGTAGTATAATGAAATTCTTTCCAATTATTAATGCATAATCAACACTTCTTTCTCTAGATCCATTGAAAATGTTCACAATGAAGAATTTGAGCTATACTATGTTATATTGCAACAGAACATTTTTTCATAGAAAGAAAGATTCCTTCACATAGAAGAAGGAAGAAGGATTGGGACATTTCTCCTTAATATACAGATAATTTTTTAAAATACTTTTTACATTTTTTAAAATTTAAAATTAAAATTATCTGCAGTGATACAGCCTAGATATTATTTTACCGTAAGCAAATTATTCAATCCTCAAATTTCTTGGTTATAACTTGGAAAAGCTAAACAGGCTCAGTTGTAGTTAGTACTTTGGTGGGATATAACCAGAAAATCTCAAGAGTTATAGACTGGAAAGTTTTAAAAATAATTGGAAGAAGGTACTTTGAATATCCTATACATATTATTTTTGTGCTGATAGCATGAAAGCAAATACTTTTAAGACTGTATTTATGGTAATTTTTGTTAGCAAATGTGGAGGCTTAGTTCTACTTTCTATGTTCTGCTTTTCTGATTTTGATAGCACACAAGGGTGGGATTACTTGTTTGTACTGCAAATGTTGCTCCTTTTTTTTTTTAAATTAGATTTATATGCTGCTCTTCTCAGGGTGGCTTACAATGCCTTAAGCAATAGCCTTCATACTTTTGTATATTTTATACAAAGTCAGCTTATTGCCCCCACAAACTGGGTCCTCAATTTATCTACCTTAGAAAGGATAGAAGGCTGAGTCGACCTTGAGCCTGGTGAGATTCAAACTTGCAATAATTGCAGACAGCTGAATGTTAATAACAGACTTTTAGTCTGTTGAGCTATCAAGGCTCTTCTTTTGACACAATCTTTGTGAGTAATAGAGAAATGCAAACTTATAATGATTAGGTCAACATGGAGATGGGTGAACATGGAAAATAATTTCAATCCCACTGTTCCCGTTGTGAAATGGGAGCTATAACTGGTAGTGGCTATCCTCCACATCTTTTGTGGAAAGGAAACAATTTGGCCAGCAAATCTGGGGGCCTTAGCTATTAGTTATCTATGCTAATCTAGGTGGGGACTGGAGCATTAGAGTGGGCATGAATTATAAGATCTTGGCTAAGTCCCAGCAGCCATTTTCTCTGAAGTAATCTCTGGTAGTATTTTCTCATTTGCCAATCAATTTCCCATTTTATGTGTGTTCCAAGGATGTGGCAGTAGAGGAAGTAAGGTCTTATTGTTGTTGTTAGTTGTGAAGTCATGTCTGGCCCATCGCGACCCCATGAAGTACATTCCTCCAGGCCTTCCTGTCCTCTACCATACCTTGGAAGTCCATTTAAGCTCACACCGACTGCTTCAGTGACTCCATCCAGCCACCTCATTCTCTGTCGTCCCCTTCTTCTTTTGCCCTCAATTGTTCCCAGCATTAGGCTCTTCTCCAGTGAGTCCTTCTTTCTCATTAGGTGGCCAAAATATTTCAGTTTCATCTTCAGGATTTGGCCTTCTAAAGAGCAATCAGGTATAGACTAAGAACCAGTATTTCAAAGGATAGCTATTCTGACATGCTATTCATCAGAACTCGGTTCCTTTGATTTATAGTTTCCGATTCCTTGAAGGTAAAGGATCTGCCTTTCTCTCTGTGCCAGAATCCTGACCAAGTTTGAGACATTGAGCCACATTCCAGATTATTGAGACCACAGCGAAAGAAACTGAGGGTTTTTTCTCTCTCCATATTGTTAAGTAGATTTTTGTTTATAGTGTGGAATGGGTGAGGCACCAGTGTCTTTGCATTCACATTTTCTTATGACTTGCAACTTGCTCCTCAAAACCTATTTCCCAGTTTTACCCAACCCACAGGTGGTTTTATCCACCCACATGTGGTATGACTGCAGTTTCCAGAATAGTCAGCCAGCATGGCAGTTTACAATTCTGGGAAGATTGCTCTGTACAAATCGTAATTGACTTTGTACAATTCCCGTGCAGTCATCTTGTTCATGATCTGATAAAGACTTTAAACTGCACTGTACAATTGGCATTATTATGCCACATTCAGTGTTACTTTTGGGAGCTGTTTACAGACCTCTTCTCAATTTTTCCTGTTGCCATCCTAGGCAAAAAACAGGTTCAAGCATGGTTTGCCCAGCTTCTTAATTGGTGGGATAGATGGAATGTGAAGTGCTGCATTTTCAGGCTGTCGCTTGGGCAATGCCTGACAATTCTGAGGTCATGTTAATTAAGGCCAACATGTTGATTTAGTCTTTTTAATCAGTCTGAAATTTAAATGCTGCATAGCATATGCCTACTATGAGGAGTGAGCTGCCCTTCCTTCCTTCCTTCCTTCCTTCCTTCCTTCCTTCCTTCCTTCCTTCCCTTTCTCCCTCCCTCCTTCTTTCTCCTTCCTTCCTTCCTTCCTTCCTTCCTTCCTTCCTTCCTTCCTTCCTTCCTTCCTTTCTTTCTTTCTTTCTTTCTTTCTTTCTTTCTTTCTTTCTTCCCTGTGATCAAAAGGCCTGGAACACTTTAAAGACTTAGTGCATTTCCAAAACAAAGCAAAAACAAAACAAAAAATCCCAATCATATTTTCTGAGCTGCTCCTTCTTCTTCCTCTTTTTTTTTTTTTTTTTGGGTGCCTTCAAATATTGACACCTGGACTAATCTCTGCAGCTTTCTTGGCAAAATTTCAGGAACAGTTTGCCATAACCTGTTTATTACAGCTGAAAGTGAGTGACTAGCCCAAGGTCACCCAGCTGGCTTTGTGCCTAAATTGGGACTAGAAGTCATGGCCTCCCCATTTCTAGCCTAGTGCCTTAAAACCACTACAACAAACTGGTTCCTAAGCAGTATTTGCAAGTAAAACTTTGTTCTGAATTGCTTAATCATGGCAGATGGAGCACTGATGAAATCCAAGGTGCTACATTTTGTTCAAAGCTTCAATTCAAAATTATAAGTAATAAAGACAATGACTATTTTCCCACGTCATCTACCACACCTTGCCTCCAAAAATGCAGGAGCATCACTAGAGAGCAGCAAAAATATCCAGAAAACATTTAACCATTCGCTGTCATTTATTGGTCATAGAGATTGCGGCAGCCCAGGACTTATTGCAACTGACCACTTACTGCTAGCCCTTCAAAGTTTGCATCAATTTATTATACATACATACATACATACATACACAGGTGAAAATTAAAATATCATGCAAAAATTCATTTATTTCAGTAATGCAACTTAAAAGGTGAAACTAATATATGAGATAGACTCATTACATGCAAAGCGAGATAGTTCAAGCCTTGATTTGTCGTAATTTTGATGATTATGGCTTACAGCTCATGAAAACCCCAAATTCACAATCTCAGAAAATTAGAATATTGTGAAAAGGTTCAATATTCTAGGCTCAAAGTGTCCCCTCTAATCAGCTAATTAAGCCATAACACCTGCAAAGGGTTCCTGAGCCTTTAAATGGTCTCTCAGTCTGGTTCAGTAGGAATCACAATCATGGGAAAGATTGCTGATCTGACAGTTGTGTAGAAAACCATCATTGACACCTTCCATAAGGTGGGAAAGCCTCAAAAGGTAATTGCAAAAGAAGTTGGATGTTCCCAAAGTGCTGTATCAAAGCACATTAATAGAAAGTTATGTGGAAGGGAAAAGTGTGGAAGAAAAAGGTGCACAAGCAGCAGGGATGACCACAGCCTGGAGAGGATTGTCAGGAAAAGGCCATTCAAAAGTGTTGGGGACTTTCACAAGGAGTGGACTGAGGCTGGAGTCAGTGCATCAAGAGCCACCACACACGGATGGATCCTGGACATGGGCTTCAAATGTCGTATTCCTTTTGTCAAGCCACTCCTGAACAACAAACAACATCAGAAGCATCTTACCTGGGCTAAAGACAAAAAGAACTGGTCTGTTGCTCAGTGGTCCAAAGTCCTCTTTTCAGATGAGAACAACATTTGCATCTCATTTGGAAACCAAGGACTCAGAGTCTGGAGGAAGAATGGAGAGGCATACACTGCAAGATGCTTGAAGTCCAGTGTGAAGTTTCCACAGTCTGTGTTGATTTGGGGAGCCATGTCATCTGCTGGTGTTGGTCCACTGTTCTTCATTAAGTCCAGGGTCAACGCAGCCGTCTACCAGGAGATTTTGGAGCACTTCATGATTCCTTCCGCAGACAAGCTTTATGGGGATGCTGACTTCATTTTCCAGCAGGACTTGACACCTGCCCACATTACCAAAAGTACCAAAACCTGGTTCAATGACCATGGGATTACTGTGCTTGTTTGGCAGGCAAACTCGCCTGACCTGAACCCCATAGAGAATCTATGGGGCATTGCCAAGAGAAAGATGAGAGACATGAGACTGAACAGTGCAGAAGAGCTGAAGGCCGCTATTGAAGCATCCTGGTCTTCCATAACACCTCAGCAGTGCCACAGGCTGATAGCATGCATGCCACACCGCATTAAGGCAGTAATTGATGCAAAAGGGGCCCAAACCAAGTACTGAGTACATATGCATGCTTATACTTTTCAGAGGTCTGATATTGTTCTATGTACAATCCTTGTTTTATTGATTTCATGTAATATTTTAATTTTCTGAGATTGTGAATTTGGGGTTTTCATGAGCTGTAAGCCATAATCATCAAAATTACGACAAATCAAGGCTTAAACTATCTCGCTTTGCATGTAATGAGTCTATCTCATATATTAGTTTCACCTTTTAAGTTATATTATTGAAATAAATGAACTTTTGTATGATATTCTAATTTTTCGAGTTTCACCTGTATGTATGTGTGTGTGTGTGTGTGTGTGTGTGTGTGTGTGTATACATACATACATACATACATACATACATACATACATACATATATATATATATATATATATATATATATATATATATATATATATATAAATAAAACTTCCTCCAGAAGTTGTAAATGCTCCATCACTGGAAATTTTTAAGAAGAGATTGGATAATCATTTGTCTAAAGTGGTGTAAGGTTTCCTGCCTAAGCAGGGGGTTGAACTAGAAGACCTCCAGGGTCCCTTCCAACTCTGTTTATTCTATTCTATTCTATTCTATTCTATTCTATTCTATTCTATTCTATTCTATTCTATTCTATTCTATTCTATTCTATTCTATTCTATTCTATAGTTTGCATTATTTCAGCTTATCAAGCCTGGTTTCGAGAAAATAAAAAAATGTATCTGCTTAATATCTCATCCTTTTTTGAGGTGGATGGAAAAGGTTAAACATAAAAGAAGTTTTTATAATTAACACGGCCATAATTTAACTATTAATGAGAGAAGATTAAGTGAACACTTATTTCATGATATACCTATCGTTATGAAACAATGGATATAGGGTAATAATATTGTTTCCAACAACTTATAGGAGCAAATAGCTACATTTTAGCCATGATGATCCATAAGTGGATTTTTGAAATAATAATTTGAAAGTTATTGATTTTAATGTTAAAATTGCTGAGCTTTTATTTATTATCTATATTTTATTCCTTTTTTTAGTTACCTTTGATCATTTTGAAATTCTCAGAGCCATTGGAAAAGGCAGCTTTGGAAAGGTATGTTTTTGCAAACTATATACTTCGTTAATCACCTAAAGAAATAGTTCCTTCTTACCAAATAAGCATAAAATATTGTCCAGAGTTACATGCTAAATCTTATTTTCTAAAGGACTTGCAACTGGAGCCTTGTTCCTTGTGTGCCTAAAATCTTCAAATAATATTACAAGATATCAAATTGTTCATATTGATAACACCAAGCTTCTGAGTGTGTGTGTGTGTGTGTGTGTGTGAGAGAGAGAGAGAGAGAGAGAGAGAGAGAGCGAGAGAGAGAGAGTAGTTCTAGTAAATGCAAACCTTCTCATAGAGCAAATTCGGGCATGCTGTATTCTGCTTCATTTTCCTCTTCCAACTCCCATCATGTTGTTTTTGTAGAGGATTTACAGTATATGAAAAATTATTTCCACTTTAAGTCTGTTTTCAGCCATTGTATTAGATGTGAGCATTCATGAATCTCTTGGCTTGTATTGTTCTGGGAGAATGTATCCGATACTATCTGCAGGACACATCTAAGTCAGTAATGTGACCTCCTGTGGATTCCATCACAGAATGGATCCCTTATCATATCTCCTACATGGTCCCAGGTTGCAAAAGAAAGAAAGAGGATGAATGTCATTGTGTCTGTTGCTAAAGGCATCAGAAATTCTGCAGTTTAATCTCCTCCATGGAAAAAGGAAACCTTATTCTAGCCTGCAAGCTGTGGAGTCAAGGATTGTTGCTACAACTAACCTAAAACATTGTCCGGCCGTTCTCTATAGTTTTACCAGAGCATAACTTGTTTATTTATTTTAACAAATTTATATAGACAAAACATTAAAAATCACAGTTAATAATTCGCAACTTAAGCTCCCCCCAGCCCACTCTGTAGCGGCAACAAGAGAATCAGACAAACTTTTGATTGGCTCTAATTGGGATCCCTAAGCCTGCCAACAAAACCAGATCATCAAGGTCTTGCAGAAAAACAACAGGATGGAACCAATCATACCTCTAGGGGAATAATATTTCAAAGGAAGGGAGCCACTGAGAAGACCTCTTTTCTAGGTTCCATCAAATGTACTTCCTTGATAGTTGGGTCTTGCAACATGCCCTACCTTCTGGTGGGCTGTGTAGATGTAATTGAGGAGAGACCCTCTATAAGCCTTGTATTTTCATTTGTTCATTTGTTCTCCATTTCATGTCAGAATTGACTCATGAAAAATGATAGAGATCTTGCCCCATAAACTAAAAAGTACTGTATGTTACTGTATCTCAAAGAGAAGAGGTTGGACAATGGTGAAGCCTAAGAAATAGAGGCTCTGACTACCTTGGGTTAATTCAAGTGGGGATCAGATTACTAATTAGAAGGGCATCTTTTAAACAATTGAATATTTTCACCTTATTCTTATGCATCATATTTCCCATGCAAAACAGGAGCTTTGGTATTGGCAATTTAGCAGTCCTGGTGGAAATATTAATGTAGGAAAACATAATTTCCCCCAAATAAGATTAGCCCCATCCCAAAAGGCCCTTAAGACCTGGCTGCATTATCACTCCTGGGGCTTCCAGGCAGAGGTGGATTTCAGCTGGTTCTGACCAGTTCTGGAGAACCGGTAGTAGAAATTTTGAGTAGTTCGGAGAACCGGTAGTAAAAATTCGGACTGGCCCCACCCCCATCTATTCTCTGTCTCCCAAGTCCCAGCTGATCAGGAAGAAATAGGGATTTTGCAGTAACCTTCCTCTGGATTGGGGAGGGAGATTTTACAGTATCCTTCTCCTGCCACGCCCACCAAGCCACGCCCACAGAGCTGGTAGTAAAAAATAATTGAAACCCACCACTGCTTCCAGGGAACTGGAGCCGTGCTCAGATGGCTCCTTTGTCGAGGTGACTATTTTCTATGTTTGTATATTTCCTTTTTTTATACAGTTTATTTCTTAATATAGACATGTTATATATGTCATTTTTATATTTGTGGGTTTTTTTATTCAATTGTTGTGTACCTTCCAGAGTCACTGTAGTGAGATGGCTCTTCATATTTGATTAATAAATAAAGAATAAATCAGCAGTGGCCTGCTAGATTGAACCCCTGGCCCATCTAGTCCAGCTTTCTAGTTCTCACTATGGCCAACCAGCTGCATAAGAAAGCCAACTAATTTCCCCGCAGATGGTCTTCAGAGGCAAATCATACGTCTTACACATATGAATGAAAACTAGGGTAGTGAAGTTGCAGCACTGAAATGTTAGCTTTTACAGGAGACGGGTTATAGAAGAACCTGCATTTCTGCTATATTCATTCTACACATTCCATTTTATAAGTATCGTAACACGATACTTTGCCTTATTCCTTTAGGTATGCATTGTTCAGAAGAAAGATACCAAGAAAATGTATGCAATGAAGTACATGAATAAACAAAAATGTGTGGAGCGGAATGAAGTGCGAAATGTCTTCAAAGAGTTACAGATCATGCAGGGACTGGAACATCCTTTCCTTGTGAACTTGTGGTAAGTAACACACATTCCTTATGAGCATCTACCTATCCGAGTACTGCAGCTTCTATTATTTTTCTGGTATTAAGTTGCCTTGGCTTCTCTGTAAAGCGTAGTTTTGTTTATTTTTTTCTAACTACATGACTATTATTCATCCCTGCTGTTCTTCAGTGTTTATTGGTTTCCTTTTTCTTGTTGCTGTTAAAATAACTCAGTTTTCTCAGCGGGCTCTGAGAGCAACAAGAGATTCTTTCCAAAGCTACCTGCGGTTCAAGCGAACACTTTAAGCAGGACCTTGATAATACAGCCCCCTTCCCCCCTCTTTCATCTACTTCTATTATTAAGTTATTGGTAACCTCAGGATGCAAAATGCTGTATGTTTGATTTGTTATTGTTCATGTTGTTTAAAGAAGGAATTGTAATGTTTTCTTCAATGGTGCTGTATCTAGTAAGGGACCTTTTTGGACAGATTAATGTTGTAAAAGAAGGCCTTGATTAGGCAAAGAAATGGTCTGGTATCAAAATTTAGCAACAACTCATATATTTCAGCAGAAGGCTTAATTAGAATCATAGTTCAGCTTCTTGGTTTTCTATGCTGATGTGGGTAGACATCTACCTGCATGTCTCCGCCCACCCACCTGGATGCTTCTGTGCATGCGCAGAAGCATTGCATGCGAGCATGCATGCACCCATGAACGAACCGGTAGCGACGGGTTTTGAAACCCGCCCCTGATAGACTAGCAAGCTTCAGTACTGATTGAGTAATTTTTATGAACTAATATATTGTCACAGAGATTTATAATAATATTGAGCTTATTAATAATGCAATATAGGTAATAATTATCCTGATCATTATCAATACCTTTAAATCTATTTATGATTAATACTTGATATTCTATGAAAGGAGGATAATATCTGGCATATTTTGTCCCTTGGAGAGGACTCCAGCTTCAAAGTGACATAGAAATGTTTAAAATTAAATTAATAAAACAATTATAAAAACATTAACTGTTTTAATATTTCAAGTACTGGATCTTGTGAATTCTTTAAAATTGAAAATAGAGAGAAGAAAAAAAATCGCTCTATTGAATGTTGCAGGAAATCAGTCATGATATTAATCAATCTTGGGCTTCTTTCCTTCCTTCAAAGTCACTTCTAAAGAACATCACAGAGAAAACCATTGTCTGCACATTTCTGATCTTTGCAGATACAGACAAATCCTGCCATGTGGATATCTTTTCCAAAGTTTTCCTTGCTGCTCTACCAAGTGCCAGTTGGCAATGTATTTCTACCACTTCAGTATCTTCATTGTCAATTCTAAGACTGATCACTGTAACTGTTGGTATTAGTTTTGCCTCTTTAATTTCACTCACATTTTTCCACTCTGTCTTGACCTTCATTTGCACTTTCAGCTGAGGATAGAAACTATGTGCATCTATCCCAAAATATCCCCACAATTGAATACCTCTCTCTCATACATCAAAACCTCTTTTATTGAACTCCAGCTCCAAGAAGCCCATGAAGTGGCTGCATCTGAAGAACCAATTAGTACATTGACATGATCTTTGAAGAAGCAAAATCTTTGTTAGCACAGAGTGTGCGTTAGACCAATTGTCCTTTGCCAAGAAAAAAGAAATAGAAGAAAATTGGTTGGCTGGAAAACCAGACCCTACAAGTACCATCTAAGCACGCAGTCTATTCTTGCAATTGGTGGAGGCTTTTCCTTTGATTGGCAATATTTGAGTCTCACTGTTGATCGCTGTCTTAAAGGGTTTGGCAGAAGTATACAGACAACAGCTATTCATTCCAAATGGCCATTAAGAACATATTGTGGAAATAGCATGGTTTATGCCAACATGGTTCCCAGCTTCAGGAATTCATGGAAAACTGGACGTGTAGATCAATCCTTAGAAAGTTCATTATTCAAACACCACCTTCTCTTCATTTGTTCTTTAAATCCCTCTATCCTATTTTGTGTCTGAAATCCTTCACCAGGCTTTAGGACAAAGCAAGCTTTGAAATCAGCCTCACACTTTATTTATTTTCAAGAACTTGCTAGATGTCTTGCTGATCAGAACACTAATAATACATATTAGAACCTTCCTCCCCCCCTTTGATTTAGGAAGTGTTCTTTGGCTCTAGGAGCCTTGAAACAGAAAGAATGAAATATAGGCTTTTATAGAACATAACTTTGTTTAGAACCCGAATCTCCCATTTCAATTATTGTTTGATTCAGCTTTGGTTTCTAGGTGGGATTGCTGTAGCAAAACCTCTTAGTTGGAGGGTGGAATGATAATGAAACAGATTTCAGTGAATTTCAGCAAAGGTATTGTATCCAAACTGACACCTGTAATGAGAAGGCAAAAGTTAAAAGAATCAGATATTTTTAAAAATCATGCTTGATTTGTTTTAACATATGTACATCAGGGGTGGGTTCTACTTACCTTTACTACCGGTTCGCAGCGGGACCGCACACATGTGCTTGCTTTGCTCGCTCGTGTACGCACTCTTCTGCACAAGCACAGAAACTTCTGCATATGTGCAGAAGCGTTTTGATGATGTTGGGGTCAGTGGGTGGAGCCTCCCACCGGTTTTACTACCAGTTCTATAGAGCCGGTGCGAACTGGTGTACACATATCATTTGTCTTTTTTAATGCAACATTTTTTCTGACTTCGGGAATGCTGTTTAGTCTGGACAGTCATATACTGTAAGCTTCTCTTTGGGGACTTGGATGATCTTAACAGTTCTAATAATTTAGGCTAGTCAATTAATATGCTGTATAAAAACAATAAAGCCCTTGATTAAAAAGAGCAAGAACCATAGTACTTCAAAATCAAATATGATAGAAAGCATCATTAGGTGTCACTAATTTTTGGTTTAAATCCAAACCATTAATGTGGCTTCAGTAATAACTTGTAGCCCTTCTAAGGGCATTTCTTCATTTCTTTAATCCAGTCTATCCATCTTACATATTGTTTTCTCTGTCTTCTACTTTTCTCAGCCTTGCCAAGCATAATATTTTATTCTGGCCCATAATGGAAAGCTGTGATTTCTTAAATATGAATGAGCTATGAAGCTCTTCCTTGTGGCCACATTAAAATGCTTTCTTCTGATCCTTGAAGGTGAAGAAACGTAGCCAGGATTCTTTGCCCTGTTTTGCCTAAGTAATGAAGCCAGGATGGCTTTATAGCTTTAATGTGGGTTACATTAAGGAACACCACCAGTTGGTGGAAAGAAACTCCTGCCAATTGCTCTCCTTATCATGAGCAGGGATGGAGAGAGAAAAATTTTGATAGATGTCTGGATTAGTGGGTTTAGCAATGTCTCAAACTTTGCTCAATTTTTGTGCAAGCATTTTGGGCGACTACATTCAAAAGGCATAATATAATATTGCTGTTGTGGAATGATGTTAAGGCCATGTCCAAAAGGAATTGTCAGGTTTTCTTTGACTGCAGCCATGCAAAAACTTGGGCCTTTTGTTCAGATGACTTTTTTGTTTAAATTGTGCTAGTCTCTGCATGAGGATTAAAAATAAATTTCCTATGTTCTGCATAGGACAGTCCCTGTCGAAACCGGCAGTGAGAAAAAGATCAGAGTCAGTCTGTAGATTGTCAGAACATTAAAGTCCAAATGAATTCAATCATCCTGCTTCCTGGAAGGGACAAAAAGCTTGCTCCAATTGAGTATTCTTATAGCTACCCTGTTTCCCTGAAAATAAGACATCTCCTGATAATAAGCCCAATCGGGCTTTTGAGCACATGCGCTAAAATAAGCCTCCCCCAAAAATAAGACCCCTCCCAAAAAATATTTAAACGCAGATCTGGAAACCAGGTAAGACGGAAGAAGGAGCTCCCTCTTGCTCCATGAGCCCCAAAATAATAAGACCTCCCCGAAAGTAAGGCCAAGTGCTTATTTCGCAGTTCAAAAAAAATAAGACAGGGTCTTATTTTTGGGGAACACGGTACTGAAAATAAATCACTATGCTGTAATTACAAAAGCAATAGTCAGCAATCACAGCAGACTTGCTTGGTCCCACCTTTGCCATTGGACATTTAACTTGAATGCTATTATCAAATAAATGTTGTAGTTGGGATCCTTTGAAATCTGAGAAGGCTGGACTTTGGAAATAGAAATGGACCCTAGCTGTTGTATTGCACTATAGAAGCCAAAGGTTCCTTAACATATGAATCTAGCAACCCTATGGACACCTATTCAGGAGTAAACTGGAGTTTTATCCTCAGTTACATTCTTCTGAGGCTGTCCTGAAGATAGCATTGGAATGCACTAAATAAGTAAGAATGAGATAAAATTATATTTTTGGTCAAATACTCCATCTTAGAGCCTTTTCATACAACATGCCAGTGAAGTCTTAGACAATCTTAGGAATGCCTTCATTTTTTTGGTTTGTAATCTGAATTGTAACACAGGAGGAATAATGGAATTTTAACTATCCTGATTTAGAATCCAATTCTCTTATCTCCTATTTGATTTGGGGGGGAAAATATTCCATTTTTTTTTCAAAGGGAGAATGTTCTTCCAAGGCAAACAGCATCTCTAGAAGGTTCATCCAAAGTGGATTAAAGTGGGGAGGGGAATTAATGCCTATAATTGTTGTTTACATTTTAAAATATTTACTAATTATGGTACATCCAACTGAGTTTGTTTCTATTTGACATAGGGAATAGATAACCTAAAACAAAATCAGAGCCTGTAACTTCAAAGAGTCCAAAACACATTGCAAACTGCCACATCTATAAATCTAGCAACCAAAACATTGTGTCAAATCTGGGTTGCTGCCTAATTCATATTTAAAACACAGAATTTAAACCTCTCCCCTACCTGTGATCCCTCCTCCCGCCCTCCACCTTCAAACTAGTTTCTCCTTAGCAGTTTTTTTTCATGCAGAAAATTGAGATGGGAGAGTCCTATGGCAGCTCTTCCCTATCAGTTTTTCTGCTGTTGAATTGCCCATATGCATTGCTTGAGAAGAAATTGGTACATGGTAAGTGGTGCTATCATTTTATTTAGTTTTGGTCCCCAGGTGCCTCTGTTCCTTTTCATGAGTCTTCCCGGCATGTAAAAGGTTTCAACAATTTGTCTCCTCTGGTGTTAATTTTCTTAGTGCTTATTTTTCCCTGTTTAGTCTATCTAGCCTGTATAAAGCAGAAAGCGGCAGCCTGTCACTAGAGAGACCCTGTCTACAAGTGCTCAGTGAAGAAAACAGACAACATGATAAATGAGGGCATCTTATGATGCTCTTTTAGCTGGAGCAATAAATAACACCTGCCATCCTTGCTTCTCTGAGCTGTTGGCCATTGACTATAAATAATACGTTTTTGGCAGTCAATACCAAATAGAAGGTAAATTAATTTCCCCGAGCAAGTATTTATTTATTTATTTATTTATTTATTGAATTGATATAGTCGCCTATTAACCCTTGAATGACAATTCAAGGCGGCTTACAGAATATAAAACCACATTTAGAACAATAAAACTAATAAAATGAATCAAATAAATTAATATAGTATAATATAATAAAAATCACCCCACCTACCCTCTGCCCTAGTGACAGCAGATCACAAGAGCCATTTAATGGGCTCCATCCCTCTCAGGGTTCCCCAGGCCCGCTGGCAGAGCCAGGTCTTCAGCATCTCCCAGAAGAGTACTAGAATGGGGGCCGTTCTAATCTCTGGGGCAATGATGTTCCAGAGGGAGAGAGCCACCAGAAGAAGGCCCTTCTTCTGGGTTCCACCAGGTATATCTCCCTTGGGAATGGAACCCCAGCATTCCCTGCCTCCCCGCTCTGATGGGTTGGGTAGATGTGACCAGCAAGAGACGGTCCCTCAGATAACCTGGTCCCAAGCCATGAAGGGCTTTAAAGGTGACAACCAGCACCTTGAATTGTACCTGGAAGCAAATCAGCAGCCAATGCAGCTCCTGCAGGAAAGTGATACATGTGCACACCAGGGTCTGCACAAACCCATGTGGGACACTGCATTTTGCACCAACTGGAGCTTCCGGATGCTCTTCAAAGTAGCCTCAAACCCATGGATGTTGAATGGATACTTTCGGCACAGATCTTTTTAAAACACAGTCTCGGTAACTCACTTGTGTTAGAATTTAAACCGGGATTTTCTCTCATTATGGCCAGGCCTGCCTCTTTAAGCAGAAGTTACAGAGTTAAACCTTAATTCAAACTGGATTGTCTTTTGTCATACATGTGAAAAATATTGAACCATGGATCTTCTTAGGTCTACGCTTTTAGTCTGCCTTGGTGAGAATTTATTGCCTGGCCCTTTAGGCTGGAGTTACTTAACTAGCAGGTCAAGGCTGTAAATCCATCAGACTGTGGCACTGTTGTAAATGCATTCTGAATTCAAAAGGAATTGGGCTCCTGTGGGTAGCAAACACTGTTTTCATTGAGCAAGGCAGGGTTCATTATCAGAGTCAAGCAAGGATTGATATTTGTAAGAAACCTTCAAAGTGAGAGCCAGTTACAAAAGATGCTTAGCTTAAAGCAATATTCAAAACCTGCAAGGTTGGGTTATCAAGCGAAATTATTCTAGGAGGACCGCAGTTAGATGGAACCTTATGGAAAGTGGAATTTTAGTCTCTCCCCACATGCAGCTAGCACTGATCAATCTGGATTTCTATCTCTTGGTTGCTTCTGTGTAAGCTTGCCAACTGCATCCCTGAATAGGTGAGCACTTTTGCCTTCCCTCATTTTCTGACTCTTCACACAGAAGTGTTGTGGGAAGATGAGGGAATAGAAGGGGAACTAACTAAATTTGTAGATGATATAAACTGGCAGGAATAGCACTCTAGAAGATAGGCTCAAGATCCAGATGGATCTTGACAGACTTGAACACTGGGCCCTAACTAACAAAATGAAATTCAATGTAGGGAAAAGTAAAGTCTTACTTCAGCAAAGAAAACCAAAAGTACACATATAGACTGGGTGAAACCAGGCTTAATAGCAGTAACTATGAGAGGGATCTTGGAGTTTTAGTGGACAACCAATTAAATATGAATCAAGAGTATGCGACAGCAGCCAAAAAAGCCAATGCAATTCTAAATTGCATTAACAGAGGGATACAATCCAGATCAAGTGACGTATTAATACCACTCTATAAAGCCTTAGTATGACCACATCTAGAATACTGCACCCAGTTTTGGTCACCACACTATAAAAAAGATGTTCAGAGTCTGGAAAGAATGCAGAGAAGAGCAACCAAGATGATTAGAGGTTGCAGAAACTGGGCATGGCTAGTCTAGTGAAGAGAAAGACCAGGGGAGACATGATAGCAGTGTTCCAATATTTGAGAGGCTGTCACAGAGAGGAGCGGAGTCAAACTGTTTTCCAAAGCACCTGAAGGCCAGACAAGGAATAATGGATGGAAACTGAACAAGGAGAGATACAACCTGGAAATAAGGAGAAAATTTCTGACAGCAAGAGCAATCAACCAATGGAACAGCTTGCCTTCAGAAGTTGTGGGAGCTTCATCACTGGAAGCTTTCAAGAAGAGACTGGACTGCCATCTGTCAGAAATGGTGTAGGGTCTTCTGCTTGGGCAGGGGGTTGGAGTAGACGATCTACAAGGTACCTTCCAACTCTGTTAATCTGAATATAAGTGGTGGTGTTTCAGGGGTCAAGTATATATACAGTAATGAGGGTGTGGCTTTCTCCTTGGTAGTTCCTTGATTAGGGTATTGTTTTTCTACTTGATTGTGCTAATTCCTGGCAGTACACACCACTGTATAGAAAGAGGGAGTAAACCTCATGGTCTCACACTAAAGATGTTAACCAGTAGGTTCATGAAATGTTTGCAAGTAAACCATCACAGTCAGAGAGCACCAAGGAGTTCACAGTTTCTCCCTGAGGATAGAAATAAGGACTATTTCTGTTCTTTAAGAAGCAAGATTTTCAAACAAACCATTTTGAATGGCACAATCATTAAAAAAAATGCTGGGCTGAATTC
The DNA here is from genome assembly GCA_030761175.1 of Masticophis lateralis. Lineage (NCBI taxonomy): Eukaryota > Metazoa > Chordata > Lepidosauria > Squamata > Colubridae > Masticophis > Masticophis lateralis. Next base: position 95,550,185 of record JAUDYJ010000002.1, read on the forward strand.
AAAGCAATTTTGCAAACTCGCTGTTATTTGTTATTATCCTTTCTATAAAATCATTAAGTAGTTTGCAACATTAAAATAAAATATAAGGTAATAGAATGAGACTAGATTTGTTTGCTTAGAGCATTGGTTGATAGAAATGCCTCTAAAGAATGCTTTTCCCTTTTGTACTACAATCTCAATTTATCAATCGTGTTTTAGAATTCTAGGTTTTCTTTGTCAGTTTCTGGAAGAATTCAGACCCTAAGCTCATATATAAATCGAACACAATGGCAGTGATGTCGCCTTGTATTGCACATATCCACGAAGCGTCTTCTTGAGTTAATCTGTTTTCTAATGAAAAAATTTCCTGGATCTGATCAGAAGGAATCATGACTCAGAGATGTAGTTGCTGCTAGTTGTTGCTTGGTTATCAAGCACCATCAATGTACTTGAATTGGTGGTGGGGGAATTTCAACCAGTGGCAGCACCTAGTCCAGGATCATGCCTGGTTAGTATTTGGGTGGAAAATTTCCAGGAAATCTTTGGCTTATAAATTACAGTAGGAAATAACAAATATCTTCTTTATCCTCATCATTATCATCCCATTATCACCAGTAGCCTCTCACCAACCAGTACGCTGCCATAGAGAGGGGCTTCTCAGGATGCCGTCAGTCAAACAGTGTCGGCTGGCATCCCCCAGGGGGAGAGCCTTCTCTGTGGGGGCACCTGCCATCTGGAATGAGCTCCCCCCGGAGATACGGAGGATCCTGGATCTGTGCGCTTTCCGCCGTGCCCTCAAAAGCCTGCTATTCTAGCAGGCTGGCCTGGCCTAATTTCTCTTTTATGTTGCTTTTAAATTTTAAATTTGACTAAATTTAATGTTTTAATCTGTTTTTTGGGGGCCAAAGTATTTAATATATTTTGAATGGTTTTTTAACGTTTGTATTATAGTATTTTTATTTTTTGGCTGTTCACCGCCCTGAGTCCTTTGGGAGTAGGGCGGGTTTATAAATTTAATAAATCATCATCATCATCATCATCATCATTATACCAGGAGAAAGCAATGTATTTCTCTATTATTGTTAAGAAGCTACATGGATGTGTCCATGAATTCCAGGAAAGAAGCTGGACTGAAATGAGATTTGATTTATTATTTGCAACTCCATTTACATAGTGAGCAACTCAGCTTGCTTGTTTTCTTGAAGACATTTCATTACCCAAACTAGGTAACATTATCAGTGAGTGCAGATAACATCATCCACATCAGCGCTGCTGATGTTATGTAGTTTGGGTAATGGAACGCCTACATGAACACAACCAAGCTCAGAGAGCACCAAGGACCCCTCATTTCAACCCTGAGCAGCAAATATTATCTTTTATTGATAGCGATCAGCAATAGCCCTGTTTACTGTTGTTTTCTTTTTCTTTTTGTTTATTTCTTGCAACTCTTTCTCCTTTGGTTGTCTTGTAACAATTGTATTGTTATTGATGTTGTTGCTGCTGCCACTGTTAAATCTTCCAAGGAGATTGAAAAGATCACATGGATTATATTAACAAGAGAACAGATACTTTTTTTTCTTAGATTTTATTATTTTTTTTATTTATTTAATTTGATTTATATGCCGCCCTTCTCCGGAGCCTCAGGGTGGCTTACAGTGCGTTAAGCAATAGCCTTCATACTTTTGTATATTTATATTTATACAAAGTCATCTTATTGCCCCCAACAAACTGGGTCCTCAATTTACCCACCTTATAAAGGATGGAAGGCTGAGTCGACCTTGAGCCTGCCTGGGATTGAACTCGCAAGTAATTGCAGCAGCTGGATCTTAAATGCTGCCTTTGTAGGAGGCATTACTCCCCTACGCTACCCAGGCTCCCCTACGCTACTCAGGATCATAATGTATTGACAGCTTGCACAACTGTTGGCTATCTACATAAACTGGTCACAAAGTACGAAAGAGCTCTGTTTTCCAAAATTAAAACCACATAAATATGCCAAAGACTTTTTTGTTTTGTTTTGTTTTCAGAGTGAGATGGGTGGCATATACATTTATTAAACAAACAAACAAATAAATAAAGTAGAGATTCAGGAAGTTGCTTTTATCTGTGCGATATTGATGAATACAAAGAGACAACCTGGGGAGAAACCATCTACTGTAATTATGCACTAATAAAGTATCTGATTTTCTGACCTTAGAACATTTGATGCTCAGCAGTCTCTCAGTCCTGCATGTAATGGAAAGAATTATTTTGGAGTTAGCAGGCTGTACTTTAAGGAATTGTTTGCTCTTTCTCTCTTTCCTGTTTTAAAAGACAAACAACCTTAAAACTTCTAGGTTGATGGAGATTCCCGTAGAGAACATTATGTCCATGTAACAACTCAATTGAGCACCAGATTGATTTCTTATACCCTTCTCTGTTGAACAGGATATTAAAACCACACTACCAATCTACCGTGATACCAATTCCAAGGGCTGCACCACTTGTTCAGAAACACTTACATTGTAGCATTGCCACCCAAATAGTTCATTCAGATGTTTAATCTTGACACAGCAGAGCAAAAAAATAAATAAATACATAATACATTTTGAGACAGTTTTTATAACAAAACTCTTGATCTTTAAGTTTGCAAATACATAGGTGGCATCTACCCCCGATGAGGATAGCCAGAATGTTCCAGAATAAATCGGAGAAGTGTTGGAAACCATCAGACCCCAGGATCTTATTACCACATGTGGTGGTCATGCATAAAAGCAAGGAGATATTGGATTCACACGTGGTTGGAAAAAATTATAAAGAGACATATTGACTTTAATCCAGAGACATTTTTATTAGGGATCGTATCAGAGACATATGCCAAAGAATTGTAATATTTAATGGTGAATCTTTTGACTGCAGCCAGAATTGTATTTGCTAAAAACTGGAAAGGAGAAAAGTTACCTAATGATGAAGTAATAACCAGAAAATGATGGAATGTGCTAAAATGAGTAAACTGACATTTGAAATAAGAGAGCAGGAAGATAGACAATATTATTTGATATGGGATTTATTTTATCAATGGATAGAGAATAAGAATTGGAGATAATTATGAAATAAACAGATGTTGAAATTTTTGGAAATAAACTAGCAAGTTTAGTGATAAATGGAAGAGAGGAGGAGCACAAAAAATGTCACCGACCGACATGCTATCTGTAACTGTTTGGAATGATAATGTTTTTATGTTTTATTTTTGTTTTTAAAAAAATAAAAAAACTTTTTATAAAAAAAAGTATGCAAATACATTTCTTTATTTTTACGTTCACAGCCAATATTTTCTATAGTAGAACCATATTTATTTGCAAAACAAGTACAATGAGCTATGGTTTGAAAAGGTTCACATACATTGCAGTCCTATGCTCACTGCCCATACAGTAAGGAAATACTTTGGTGTTTCTCATACCTTTGCTATAATACGTGCAAGTATTTATGCACATGCAAATACGTGCAAGAATTTATGAATCTAGAAGTTCATTGAGTTGCAAATATTTTTTAAAAATGTAAATGCATACTTCAACTATGTGTGATTACTGTTTTGCTATTGAAAGCTGCTTTATTCTGAGTTGAACCAGTGGTTGATCTATTTCTAAGGATGTGTGTGTGTGTGTGTGTGTGTGTGTATGTGTGTATTTGTTTTCTGAGGTTTTCGTGGGTGTTTATGTGTAGGTCTTTGGTTATTCGGGTGTTCTCCCGCGTAGAATTGGATGTGTCTTGGCGACGTTTCGACGAAGTTTCATTCATCATTTTCAGGCTGGTATTCTCGGCTTCGTGCTTCCAGGAGCAATGTGAGATCGCAGCTGTTTCTTCTTTTTAACTGCTAGTGAGGGTGTGAACTGATTGGGTGGGAGCTTGGCTGTGTTCTGATTGGATGGAGGTGTGTTCTGATTGGTTGGGGGGTTGGCTGTGCTTTGATTGGCTGTGGGTGTGTTCTGTTTGGGTGGGGGCTTGATTGTGCTCGGGTTAGTCTTAGTTGCAGGGGGATTTGAGCTGGTGAGCTGCATTGCTCTTGTTTGGCTTCGTGTTCGTGTTCATGCTATCTCTTCATGGTTGGTGTCAGCCAACCCCCCAACCAATCAGAACACACCTCCACCCAATCAGAACAGAGCCAAGCTCCCACATAATCAGTTCACACCCCCACTAGCAGTTAAAAGGAAGAAACAGCTGTGATCTCACATTTCTCCTGGAAGCACGAAGCCGAGAACACCAGCCTGAAAATGATGAATGAAACTTCATCGAAACGTCGCCAAGACACATCCAATTCTACGCGGGAGAATACCCGAATAACCAAAGACCTACACATAAACACCCACGAAAACCTCAGAAAACAAATACACACACACACACACACACACACACACACACACACACAATTTTAAGATTCATTCCCAGCTTTGCTGTTTGCTTTGTCTGTATAAGATGACCATAGGCTTGCCCAGAAAACAATATTAAATTTTGACAGCATTGTTATTTTTCCACCAGAAATATACACTGGGTGACTGTGGTCCTGCAAAGTTTGAGAAACATAATTATACTTTAATTATTAAAATTATTTATCATATTTATTTCTAGCTCAACCCTAACTTCAATGAACTGATCAATTTTATTCATGGGAGAAGGTATATAAACTCATTTATCATTTCAGGGTGTTCTGAAAATTTTGAGGGACTCTGGATTATCAATCTGTCCTGAGGGAGCAGTATAAATCCAACATAATAGGCTAGTTTATGTGTACTTTCTGATTCTGAAGAGGTGATTTTCTCGAGCAGTTCTTTACCATCTTGTGCGAACAAGATGTGTTGGATGACTATACCCAGAGTTTTCAGAAACCATACCAAATCTACTGACTTTTGCCTTGTTTCTTATTCTCATGAATCCATTGATTTAGAGATGATGTGGTTACCTTGTATTTAATTATGTGGCTCCTTAGGGAATCTCTTGGCTTGGCAACAGTTAACTTCCCTCTCTGTGTTCAAAACAGTGACTATTCCAAGACTAAATGTATTGATTTTTTTAGCACATGTAATTTGCTGGCTTTTTAAAGATGTAGACATTGAGAGGAAGTTTTGGGAGAATGTATAAAAAGGAGTATGAGAATTAGCAGCAGGACTGAATTTATAGCAAGACTCAGTTCTACAATTTTTCTGTCTAGTGACAAAGCTTACTATGGGAATATACAAAATATATACTCTTATGTTTGCGCTATTTTTTTTCATGTTATCACAGAACTTAGTTATCAAATAAGGCAAAACTATTTCCAATAACAATTCATGATAGCCTTCAAAATGAGAAATGCCATACTAATTATTTGTCAGGACATAGCAACACATCTTTTTACAAAAGTATTATCTCAAAATACATTAAGAGCCAGGTGAGTCATAACAATATAGTGTCCAGCAGGTTCTAAGAGGTTCTGGAGAACCGGTGGCGGAAATTTTGAGCAGTTCGGAGAACCGGCAAATACTACCTCTGGCTGTTCCCAGAGTGGGGTGGGAATGGAGATTTTGAAATATCCTTCTCCTGGAGTGGAGTGGGAATGGAGATTTTGCAGTATCTTTCTCCTGCCATGCCCACCAAGCCACGCCCACAGAACAGGTAGTTAAAAAAAATTGGACTTCACCACTAGTGTGAGGTCATACTATTTTAGATTACAGATTCCTGTCTGCTTTTTTTTTTTGCTTTGAAACTCTGCTTTTTTTATGGTTTATTATGCTGTGTGTCCACAAAGTAATGTTCTGAAACAGAATCCTGGCAATCCAACATTCCAACCAATGGACTATTGTAGGTGTTTCTCTTATGTATTATGTATCCTTTTCCAGGTACTCATTCCAGGATGAAGAAGACATGTTTATGGTGGTGGATCTGCTTCTTGGAGGAGATTTACGTTACCACCTGCAGCAAAATGTCCGTTTTGAAGAGGAGACTGTGAAACTATTCATCTGTGAGCTAGCACTGGCATTGGATTATCTCCAAAGCAAGAACATCATCCACAGGTGAGTGGATGAGCTGGAGAGCTACATTAATGTTTCAATGAGTATCAAATGATGGCTTCCTGGGCCACTGAAACTGAATTTCAATAGTAAGATGTAAGTCTATGTATCTCTCTTTTAGGTAACATTTGTGACTGTATGGTATTCACAGTACTCTCTGAAACAAAGAGATTTGAACCAACAATATATTTTAAAAGAAATAACATATTTTCCGGTGTATAAGATGACTTTTTAATACATGAAAATCTTCTCAAAAGTCGGGGGTCATCTTATACGCTGGGTATTGTTCTCCTGTAACCAGGCAGACCAGCCCGAAAGGCTCTAACGAGCCTTAAATGACTCTGACGATCCAAGCTCTGACGATCCCAGCTGACTTGCCTGCTAATCAGGCAACTCAGCTGGGATCGCCAGAGCCATTTAAAAGGAAAAAACTTTTTTCCTTTTACATGGCTTTGGCGATCCCAGCTGAGTTGCCCGCTAATCGGTAGAAAAAATCCCCCCCCCCCCCCATCCAGCTTGCTTACCTTAGCTGCTAGTCGCAATGTTTGCCTGGCTTCACTTGCCTGCAATCCATTGCATCAGAAAGCAACTGAATCTCCCTGCCTGCAATCAAGCAGGCAGGGAGTTGTGGACTTCAACTCCCAGAATTCCTCAGCCAGCAAAGCAAAGCTGGCTGAGGAATTCTGGGAGTTAAAGTCTACAAGTCTTAAAGTTGCCAAGGTTGGAGACCCCTGTTCTATTGGGTAAGTTTTTTTCCCCCTTTGGGAGCTTTAAAAAAAAATAGTTAATTGTGGTTTTTTTTTAGTTGTTCTTTTTTAGACCTAGCCATTTAAAGTTTAGGAAGTTTTAAATATAGCTTTCATATAAAAATAAAAATAAAATAAAATAAAATAAAATAAAATTTGTGCAGCTTTCTGAGATTTAGTGTGTTTCTATAGTGTTTCACTCTAACTACACAAACACACAAAATCTCACAAACTTGTATGTGGAATTTTGTGTGTGTAAAGTGTGAAAGTTAGTTTTTTGGGCTTTTTGTGGCTGTGTGAGGTTCCTGCTTGTTGCAAGGGCCATTTTTGGTCTAGCACAGCTGCTTTTACATTGTGGGTAAGCCAGTTGATGTTTTTTAATTTTTATTTGGTGTGCGTTGGAAGAGGGGTCATCTTATACGGCAAGTATAGCCCAAACGCTATATTTTAGCAGGAAAAGTCGGAGGTCGTCTTATACGCCCAGTCGTCTTAGACACCGGAAAATACGGTATTCATATTTTTCAAATTGAATATCTTAATACAGATATTTTCTTTTATTTCTAATTTTTATAACCGACCACCCCATTCTGCAATACATATACAAATCTTAACTAGCTGTCCTATAATTGATGGTAGACAAACATTCAGAGTATTTCTATTTCTAAGGCTTTTGACAGACAAACTGATAAATATTCTAAAAATGCATATACTATGTATAAGCTTTTCTGCTAACGTGGCTAGTGTGTGTCTATTGTATGTGTGATATGTGTGTATATATTTATAGTTTATATTTTATATATATAAAAAATGGGAGAATATGTGATTGAGAATGAATAATATAGCCTGGCTTTAAGAGATTTCTATGAATCCCTGTATACCAACTCTGTTATTCCTAAATTTGGAATACTTCGTTCAAGTGATTTAAAGATACAAATTTATTTAAATCAATGTATTTAAGCCTGGCTACTCCACATACACCTATGTAAAGAAGTACACCTATCAGCCTTGTGAAACTTGTAAGTAAAACAGTTCCTGGAAAGCAATTTGACCGTGAGAAATGTAATAAAAAATGCTAACCTTTTGTTACTCTTTTTGTTGTGATTCCTGCCCTGTGAGCTTTTCTTTCTTTTGGGAAAGGAATATGCACCATGAACACTTGTCGAGGAAATAGAAAAATCACCAGTGTTTTATACCATTCCTCTGTAAACACTTCCCACAAAAATGTGGTAGTTTAAAGAAAAGACTATTACATATTAAAGAATGGTTCATTACATATAAATGAACTTTGTTAAATATCTGGCCTGATATTTTGCATTTACAAAATTGTTTCTATAATGATTTCCACAAACACTGGAATGTTAAAAAACAAACAAACTTCACAGAGTGAAGTTCACATCCATCAATCTTTCTGACAGATGATTCTCTAAGATTAGTTCTTTGGGCACAATTGGAGTCTCGATAAGTCCTATTATTTCCAACAAACATTACAAGTGTCACATCTAGAAAATCTGTTTGGATCACACGAGGCTTAGATAATCCTATTCTCTTCCACTGACATAATATTCCATATTATTTTAAAGTCACCTGGTCTTCAATATATTTTATTATGTCAATGGCATGAATCATGGAGCTCAGCTATTTAAGAAATATATCTAAAATCTTATTGGGCAAGATTGTGATCATATTTACTTTGTGTTCATCTGGGAGTCTTTAATGCCTAATAAGGTTGTAGAGTAATATCACTAAAAGAAATTTAGTAGAAACACTTTAGGACTTAGAAATCGAAAATAAAGTGCTAATAGAATTCTGCTCTATGTAAATACTCTTAAATGGATAATGAAAATATTATTTTTAATTTTAAAAAACAGGATTTAAGATATAAACTGGATGATTATCATTTAAGAGATCATGTATATCTATTTTCCCTGTATTTAAAATATTTAAACAAATTTGTTTGCACATAAATCTTTTACTTTTCTGTGTTATAAAGGAATATGGAGAATGTAACTGGCAGTTGAGATACTGTTTTTAAAAGAATGTTGGAGAAAATATCTGCGTTTAATCAATTGGGCATGGATTAATTGAATAATTCCTGAATTTAGGGATTAAAGAAATGGTGTTAAAAACCAATGAGATGATTTTTTGTATATCAGAAGGATCATCCATTGGAACCACGATCATTTCCAATTATTTGAACTTTGCTGTGTACTAAATTGTCAAATGCTGAATATGTATTGTTCTAATATGGAATATATTTCATATTTAATTCTACATTTCTGTTAAATTTGCCTAACACCTATTAACATTCCAGAAGCTCTAACTATTTCCAGATAAAATGATGCATTTTTACTTGAAATGATATTAGTTCAGTGAAACTTCATATGTAAGGATGCAAATATATTATGCTCAGTTTACACATTTCTTCTACAGTTGTGTAAAACATTTGATTTAAAGCAATCAAGTGCTTGCATGCTTGTAGAAGAAATGAATAAGTCAAAAAGAGGACAATTCATATTTAAAGCAATATTCCCATACTTTAAAAGCTATAGGAGAAGGTACAATTTTGTATGCATAGACTTCTGTCCTATATTTTGCCAGTCTTCAACACTGACTAACTGGGATTAGCATCAAGCAAACCTCAGGAAGTCCCCCCAAATCCTTTTATGCAACCTTTTAGGGGTTGCACAAACTGTGATAATTTTAAATATGATTTTAACGGGGTTTTTTAAAAAACTTATTTTGTGATTTGTGTCATTGATTGTTGTTGTAAGCCGCCCTGAGTCCTTCGGGAGAATGGCAGCATATAAATCACAAAAATAAATAAATAAATAAACCAACCAACCAACCAACCCCCAGAATTCATGGCAGTGAATTTTAATAGGAAGGCAATATAAAATGGAGAAATCAAATACATATATACATACAATACATACATACATACACACAATGTGTACACATACACATACAAAATATAATATTTTAAAAAGCTTCCAAAAGACAACCAAAAAATATTGTCCATTTGGATGACTTCACCATCATTGTTTTCTCTGCTTTAGTCCCTTAAACACAGTACAGAAATATATCCCTTTGAACATAGTAATAAATTGCTGGCCAATATTATCATGATATTCAGTATATTCTAGGAGTAGAATGCAGAGTGATATTGAATCCAAGTTAATTCTCCATGCTGTGCATTTGTACAACATTCTCCAAGTTGCGGTCCCCTAGATATATTCAATCATCATTTCCAGCATCCTCCCGAAGGATGGCCATGCTCATTGGCTAGATTGAAGAACCAATCCTCAATGCCTAAAGACCACCATTTTGAGAAATTTTCTAGACTGTTACAATTGGTTAGAATGTTTGAAGGGCTTACATGAATTATCTATTTTTAGATAAAAGTTTTCTATGTGCTTGGGTTTTTTTTAGGTTTAGTCAAATTGTATGTCTTTCGTTAAAGTAAGATTATCAACTAATGATTTTAAGATAAAAAGACAGAAATGAAATCTTTTATTTTAGTTTTCTGAGGGTGAGTGGCTTTTCTTTATCAGGCAGGACTTGGACAACAAAAATAAAAAAATTGCGTGTGTTATTTAAAAGAGATGAAACATTTCATACATGGTCTTTCAAAATATATGATATTTACTCAAAGAAATTAGAAAGTGATCAGGTTGAACATACAGTTTTAAGATAACAGCATTTTAAAAATGTAACCTAAAAAGCATTTAAAGTGATGTCTTTGCAGCTTCCATACTGAAATGTCTTTCAGGCATCTGGGCAGGTTAGAATTGTCTTGCTGCAGTTTGAATATTTCTCAGGAGCTTTGTCTGTAGGTACACATTTTAAAAACAACACGGTTGTGTTCCATTCTGCTGTATTTAACCGTTATACCTGGACAAATCCAGTTGCTTGTGTTGTACCTTCAGAGTCAGAGGTGCTTCAAAGCCAAGTGGGCTGGTAATGAAGGTATAAGATTAACTTTTTCTGCTGTGCACCTGTTCACCCAGCTAACAAATAATGAATGAGGATAAATTACACTTGGCGAGACAGAAAGATTCCAGTTATTTAGCACAGGGTTTGAAATTGGAAACTGGCCAAAAGATGGATGGTTTCATTTAAAATACAAACAAGCTTGATAAATATATAAATAATTCAGTTTGTGGCTTGCCTGTTTATTTTACTGTTATTAGCAACAAGTGTCCTAGATTCAAAATGATGTTGAGAGAGGAAAGGATTTTTTTTTTTTTTGGGTAGCTTACATCTTTCACCACTTTGGTTTCCAGACCAATTAAGGGATCAGTGAGGTGCTCTGCTGAAGAGTGGAGTTATGTGTTATAGCTCACCTGATAAATTGGCTGATTGGTGTTATCCAATGTGATGGAGAATATTGGATGATGACTATAAGAAGACAGAATTTGGTGCCAGACATATGCTGCCTTTTTTCATAAGGAGTTACTGGACCATTTGAGTATAGAGCTAAATAATCAAATGCTTTGAGATCATTATTTCATTGTGTTGGTAAACTAATGTTTGACAAACTTTCTCACTGATTCCTAACACTGAATTCTTTCACAAGCCTAGCTGTATAACAAAGTATGAATATTCTCTTTAATGCTGTATTTTAGAATTTTAGATTTTTCCTGACTGATAGGAATCTGAATCTGATACCCCCATTTTGGCTATCATAAGCAAACTTCTGTATTTCATAAAAATGAAAATTACCTGCAAATTCATTGCACAGTGGTTTATGTCATTTTAACACTGTAGCAACTGTTAAAATCAATTTAACAATAAAATATTGCTTTGGAAAAAAAGATTCCACATACTGAAATAAGACTGGATTCTAACTAAATGAAATTCTGTCAAATGCATGTGACTGATTGCACAAATGTTTTGCTATAAATTGGAGTGAAATTGTTTCATTGCTTCTGAATTACAAAAGGCGCTGAATTCTCCTTTCGGTACATGCTTGTTATTACTGTGTAATCCAGGCTTTTTCTCTGTCTCACACACACATATATACACATGCACACTTTATTCCCAGAGCACTAGACACTTCATTTCCTTAAAATAACTGCAGGGTTTTGCTTTTCAGGATCCACTGAAATATTACAAAATGAAGATCAAATTTAAAATTCTTCTGACTTGTTCTTTGGACTGAATATTATGCAAAAATTAAAAAAAAAATAAGATGGTTAGGGGGATGTTTTGAAATGTGATTAAGTATTTTTTTCACTTTAGGTTCAGTTTCTATGTGTATCCAAGAATATAGGAAAAGAGGGAAGAAGGGTTTGAAAATATACATTCAGAACAGAGGTGGGTTTCAGCATGTTCTGACCAGTTCTGGAGAACTGGTAGCAGAAATTGTGAGTAGTTCGGAGAACTGGTAGTAAAAATTCTGACTGCTGCCATCTATTCTCTGCCTCCCAAGTCCCAGCTGATCGGGAGGAAATGGGGATTTTGCAGTAACCTTCCCCTGGATTGGAGAGGGAATGGAGATTTTACAGTATCCTTCCCCTGCCACGCCTACCAAGAAATGCCCACAGAACCGGTAGTAAAAAAATTTGAAACCTACTATTGGTTCAGAATATAGTTTGGGGTAAAGATAACACAAACATCAGTCTGCTGGACATTTGATAACAATCAGAGCTTGGGATGGGTGCAATACAAGAGCAGCCACCTTCTCCTTTCCCCCATTTATTGTGGGATCAGCTTTTTTAATGCCTTTTGGCCCTGCAAAACATTTCCAAGGGAATATTTTATCTCAGAGCTGCGCTAGGAGGAACAGAGGAGGCAGCCCCAGAGAGTGCCACCTCTGTTCCACTACTGTTGTGTTGATGTGAGTGCTCTGTAGACCCATCATGCTTAAAGGAAACAATGAGTGAGTGAGTGCCACCACTACTGTTGTGTTGATGTGAGTATTCTATACCCACTAGGGGTGGGTTCTAAATTTTTTTTACTACCGGTTCTGTGGGCATGGCTTATTTTGTGGGTATGGCTTGATGGTCCTGTGACAATTCTTTAGAATTTAGCAGAGGTACTGGTCTACCAGGCTTCTAACTGCTTGCAGAGCTGTACTGGTCTACCCATTTATTTTTGCAGGCACTGATCTACTCATGTATTTTTGCAGGCACTGGTCTACCCATTTATTTTTGCAGGCACTGATCTACTCATGTATTTTTGCAGGCACTAGTCTATCCATTTATTTTTTCAGGCACCGGTCTATTCATTTGTTTTCTTTTAACACTGATCAGCTGTAGGGCGGCCCTTTGAAGCCCCATGGCAAGAGTTTAAACAGTTTTTTTCCCTCTAGCCATCAGCTGGGACTCAGGAAGCAGCAATAGATTGGGGGTGGGGCCAAATAAAAGGTAAGAATAATGCTGAGGGTGGGTGGGTGGGGCGGGCGGCGGGGGCAGCAGAACCAGTTTGGTGATGTCATATCGTCACCACTACCGGCTCGGCAGAACCAGGAGGAACTGGGAGGAACCCACCACTGATACCTACCATGTTTGAAGGAAACAGTGAGTGAGTGCCATCACTACTGTTGTAGTGAGTGCTGTGCGAGTACTTTGTAGACCCACAATGCTTTGAAGGAAACATGCCAGTCTTGGTATCCTGAAGCAGCGCTACAGCCTTGTCACATCAACAGATGTTTGCTAATGTTTTTACCTCAGCAGTGAAAACAATAGTCATGTTTCTTGATGTCCTGAGGCCGCTTTCAGTATGCTCTGGAGATGATCTTTGCTAGACCTGATAAAATCCTTCTAATTTTGCTTGTTATTGTTGTTTTTTCCTTTTAGCTATTTTATTTATTTCTCTTTTTGTGAAGAAGTGGTTAATTGTTTCATTACATTATAGAATACCGATAATAGCCAAGTACAGTGATAAAATAGGAAGCAGAAATATGAACACTCTAATGATGAAAGTAAATTAAACCTTTCAGAATGGAAGATTTATAACAATGCTAAATATGATTTCTGAGGTGTATCCTTTATGAAGATAGGATATTACTAAAATGCTCTATTTAAATGCATAAAAGTAGTTTTTTGATTTTGTTGGGATTTAGTTACATTATCATCAAGTTATTATTTCTTGAATGCCTTGAGGAAGGAAACATATTAACATTTTATAAATGTAATGCACAGTTTGTATATTGCGAACTATTTTATTTTAGGTGTGCTTGTTTGGCTCCTCAAGAAACCTGCCTTGGATCTGGCTGTTTTGAGTAATTTCTGTCTGGTCTCCAACCTTTGTTTTCATGCGAAGGTTGTTGAGAGCATGGTGGCATGTCAGCTCCTGATGGTCATGGATGAAGGGGAGTAACTTGATCTGTACCAATCAGGTTTTAGGCCCGGATACAGCACGGAGACGGCATTGGTCGCGCTGGTGGATGATCTCTGGAGGCCCAGGACAGAGATTATTCCTCTGTTCTGGTCCTATTAGATCTTTAGATTTTTGATGCCATTGACCATGGTATCTTGGTGCCTTGAGGGGTTGGGACTGGGAGGCACCTTTTTACGGTGGTTCTCCTCTTACCTGTCGGGTTGGACGCAAGTGGTGTTGGCAGGGGGCAGAGATCGACCATCAGGTCCCTCACTTGTGGGGTGCCTCAGGGGTCGGTTCTCTCGCCCCTTCTGTTCAACATTTATATGAAACTGCTGGGGGAGATCATCCGTGGTTTCGGCGTGACGTATCAGTACGCTGATGATACCTAGCTTATTATCCACCCCAAACCAGCCCAGTGATGCCCTCGACTTGATGTCCCAGTGCCTGGAAGTGGGTCTGGATAGGGAGGAACAGGCTTTGGCTCAACCCTGCCAAGACTGAGGGTACCGGCTGTGGGTACCGGCATCTCGATCCGAAGGAGAGGTTCCATCGTTGGCTATAGGGGGGTGAAGTTTTATCCCCTGTACACAGAGCACGCAACTTGCGTGTCCTCCTGGATTCACGGTTGAGTTTAGATAATCATATAACAACTGTGCCTGGGGGGCGTATGCCCAGGTTCGTCTGGTGCATCAGTTGCTCCCCTATTTGGACTGAGATGCTCTATGCACAGTTACTCATGTGCTAGTCACCTCCCATCTTGACTACTATAATGCTCTCTACTTGGGGCTGCCCTTGAGGACCACTCAGGAGGCTTCAGTTGGTGCAGAATGCAGCCGCGCGGGTTGTGATGGGGGGGTCCCGATACTCCCATGTTATACCTCTCCTGGGCAACTTACATTGGTTACCGGTTGCCCTCCGGTGAGTTTCAAGGTGCTGGTGATGACCTATAAAGCCCTATATGGCTTAGACCCAGGATACTTGTTGGACCATCTGCAGCCAGCAACGGCTTCCCTTTGCCTGGTGCATTCTCACAGGGAGGGCCTTCTTCGGGTGCCGTCAGCTAGACAATGTCAGCTGGTGGGCCTCAGGGGTAGAGCTTTTTCTGTGGGCGCGCCCACTCTTTGGAATCAACTCCCCCTGGGACTTTGGTTGGCTCCTGACCTTCGCACCTTCCGCCTCAAATTAAAACATGGCTGTTCACATCGCCCAGCCTGGACCGAGGTTTTTTTTGATTATTTTAATGGGTTTTAATATATGTTTAAATTATATATTTATACATTTATGTATTTTATGTTTTATTGGGTTTGTTTTTATTTGTTCTGAGCCGCCCTGAGTCCTATGGAGATAGGGCGGCATACAAATTATATTAAATAAATAAATAAATAAATAAATAAATAAATAAATAAATAAATAAATAAATAAAAATAGGCTTTATTATTTTATTTATTTATTTATTAGTTCAATTTATATGCTTCCTTTCTCAGGAGACTCAGGGCGGCTTACAATGCGTTAAGCAATAGCCTTCATACTTTTGTATATACCTGCTTAGTAGGGCTTTCAGCCCCCCCAAGTGGTGTTCTATATATATATACACACAAAGTCAGTTTATTGCCCCCACAATCCGGGTCCTCATTTTACCTACCTTGAAAGGATGGAAGGCTGAGTCAACCTTGAGCCTCGAACTTGCAGTAATTGCAAGCAGCTGGTGCTAGTTAACAGCACTTTAGTCTGCTGCGCCACCAAGTCTCTCTATAAACTTAATGCACAGTTTGTATGTTGCAAAATGTTTTATTTTAGGTCTGCTTGTTTAGGAATAAGTAGGCTATCTTATTTTCAAAAGTAGTTTTAAATATTTGTATAACAATATTTCCTTTTCTTTCCTTTTCAGGTAAGTCAATAGTATGTGCTGGATAGATTTTATTTATCCTTCTCTTATCTGCTAAAAGTTTTGCAAATTAGATCACCAAATTGACTTTTAAAGTTGTTCTTGTCTCCCAGTTTCATTGATGATTGGTGACAGCAAATGACTGAGCCTTTTTTTCTCTCCACATTTGTTGCTATTGTGATGTTCTATTTTATTTTTTTTGTGAAAGAAGTGGTTGAGAAATTAAACATTTACAGCATTTTTGTCAAAGATAAAGTTTATATATTTAAAGGCTCAATTATTCCTGGTGACTTCCAAGAAGGATGTAGGTAATTTCTTTTTATTTCCTCTTTTCTTCCTTTCCCTGTGTAACCTTTTCCTTCCTTGTCTCAGGGGATTTGTTTTCCCTGTGGGTTGTGTGTGCGTGTACAAGTGCTTCCCTGCAGTTTAGTGTGTATTCAGTCACCCTGTTTGTTTAATGTTATGGCCTTTTGAGCATGCAGTTGTTATTGCAGGATATCTATTATTTGGAGGACACCTGCTCCATTGCAAATAGTAATTTCCATTGTGCTAAATGTCATTTGAAGACAGAACGTTCCCCTTATATCTGTAGATGATTGCTACATTTAGATGCAACTACAAGGAAAATGACTAAGATCTATTTTCCAGGGTCACATAAACACACATATCTAGATTTAATTTAAACTCAAGGATAATATTCCTGACCATAAGGTTTGTATAACAGTCGAACAGTTTACCAACGGAGGCTATGAGTTCTCATTCTAGGAGGATTTTTTTTTTCTTTTAGTAGCTGAGATTGGGTAGCAACTTGGTTTAATTGGTCTTCCTGAACATTGCAGAAGACTGAACTAGTTTATTGTTGTTGCCATTTCCAATTCCATAATCTCCTAATAAAGATGATTAGGGGATTGGAACTTAAAACATAGGAAGAACAGTTTCAGGAATTGGATATGTCCAGTTTAATTGGGGGGGGGGGGGACTAGAGGTGACATGGTAGCAGTGTTCCAATATCTAAGGGGTTGGCACAAAGAAGAGGGAGTCAAGCTATTCTCCAAAGACAGAATGAAGGTAGGACAAGAAGCAATGGATGGAAACTAATCAAGGAGAGAACCAACCCTAGAACTAAGGGGAAATGTCCTGACAGTTAGAACAATTAATCAATGGGACAACTTGCCTCCAGAAGTTGTGGATGCTCCAATACTGAAAGTTTTTAAGAAGAGATTCCAATTGTCTAAAATGGTACAGGGTTTCCTGCCTGAGCAGGAGGTTGGACTAGAAGATCTCCAAGATCTTTCTCAACTCAATTATTCTGTTAATTCTACATTTATGTGATTCTTTGATAGTCTTGTGCAGGTTCCTACATAAATTTCAAAACTTAGATCTAGTATAGATTAAAGTTTTCTGAATTCCATTATACTTTCATGATATTTCCTGTCTGCTAGTAAAATGATTCTTGACTGGTGGTGCCCATACCATAAGGGGGTTTCAAAAGAGCCTCAAGGCAGCTTGTTGAAACTTTATTTAAGTTCTTAAAACTTACTTTATATGATAAACAAGAGGATAAATACCAGCAAACATTGCAAAAAGTAAACATTTGGTTCCTGTAATGGTGGATTCCAGGTTTGATGCCAGAATAATTGGTGGGAAATTTGCAGAAGGTTGTGAACTGCTTGAGTACATTGTGTATTATTTGGACAAGTCACAACCATGTGATAAGTCACAATTTTCTTTCTTTTTTTTCCCTAATTATTAATTTAACCAGTGGGATTAAAGCTATTACAAGAGGTTTGTCAGCAGTGTCCCAGAATTCTCACTCTAAAACAATTTATTTGCTCCAATTCTACCTGTAGAATACTTGGGTGTTGATTAATGTTAAAAGTAATAAATTTAAAAAAATCAAATGAATGATTCAATTCCCAATGCATGTATGTTACAGTATAGTAAATTATATCCCTGTCATTTAAGCCCCCTGCCCCCAATCATTTTGTAAATACTATGTTGGCATTTTAAGAACATTAGATAATGAGATGGCTGTTTGGATTGGCAAGCAATATGTGTCATGGGTTCAAGACATAAATGAATCAGTGGTGGGTTGCCCCCAGTTCGCACCAGTTCTATAGAACCAGTAGTAAAAGCGGCGGAGGCTCCCCCCACTGACCCTGATGTCATCAAAACGCTTCTGTGTATGTGCGGCACAATTGCGAACCGGTCGTAAAAGTAAGTAGAATCCACCCCTGAAATGAATTCAGAATTCAAGCTTATGGTTTCAATTAATTCTTGGGTACCTTTTCAAAATGATGAAATCCAAAAGTTTTTGGCCAGCGTGGATGGGAATCACAAGCCTTTTGAAAACTTTATCACAGTGTGGAAAACAGGTTATATAAACGAGATAAATGTAACATGATGAAATAGTTTTGGCCGTCTGGAAGATTTTGCTAGTCATGTAATTAACCTTATTCCCAAATGAGGTGGCATTCAATTGATAAAACAGCCTCTTATCTGTAGAATACAACATCTGTCTTTGAAATCCTCAAGAGATGGGCAGGTCAGTGTTTACTCTGCTCTATGGGGATTGCTGTAAATCAGTCCGTGTTTTTAAAGTATCAGTAGAATTGGGGAGGCGAAGATGAGAGAAAATAGTTAAATAACCCGGACTCATGATACAGATTTTTACTTAGCTGGCAAACACGCGTTGGTGAAAGAGAAACTAGCAGACTCCCTTTTTTTCTCAGTGAAAGGGGATTTATCTGTTTGCATGGTGTTTTCCATGTTCTCTGTATGGTGTGTATTAAATTACAAGGTGCTCGACTAATTCCCATGGCAGGCGCTTGGAAGCAATGTAATTAGCCTATTAAGCTCAGGTAATTTCTTGTAAAGTCAATCAAGTGCACAGAGCAGACAGATCAGTTGTCACTTTAGTCCAGCAAAAAAAAGGATGTTTGCCTTCCTCCACAATTTTTGGAAATTATTCTTTCTCCCCTAGTTCTGGGGGTGGGGTGGGGGGTTTGAGGCCCTGGTTTAAAGATTGCAAAACGTGAGAAAATGTTAAGTTTGGTTGATTCAGAACGTATTTTTGTGGCTTGAAAAATACGTATCCAAGTGATACCAATTAACAAGTTGGCTAGAACATTGGGGAGGGAGGAGCCTTGAAAACAAGGACATGTTTTTTTAATGCTTGTAATTGAGTTGTTTTGGGCGAATAGACAGAGGCAAGTCTTGACTAGGACAGCAGGACAGGATGCTTGTGGAACGAGAAGGAGTTTGAAGTTGATGTAGGTAGTAAAATACTCTCACTAGTGCTACATCTGGATGCTGCCTTTCTCTCTAAAATTGATCTAGGTAGTAAAATACTCTCACTAGTGCTACCTCTGGATGCTGCCTTTGTCTCTGCTGCAGAAAAAACAGTGGGTCAATGTACATATGATAACACATGTGCAAACGTAAATTATCTTAAGCATTAAAAAAAAAAGAAAACAGCTGTAACAGAGACTTTTGAGGGGAAGGTAGAATTTGTCTGTTTACCATGGACTCTGAAACTCTAAACTGCTATTTGCATTCAGAGGGGATCTTGAAAACATGAAAAGATGCTTAGACTTTCATCTAAAATACTCGTTTTAGACATTCTTTCAGAGGGAAAAAAAAAATCAGGAAAAGTCCAGGAGCGCTTTTAATTAAGAAGTACAGATAATCCTCGACTTATGACCACAACTGAGCCCCAAATTTCTGTTGCTAAGTAAGATATTTGTTAAGTGAGCCTCACTCATTTTATGACCTTTCTTGCCATAGTTGCTAAGTGAATCACTGCAGTGGTTAAGTTAGTAACCCAGTTGTTAAATGAATCTGGCTTCCCCATTGACTTTGTTTGTCAGAGGGTCGCAAAAGTGATCATATGACACTGAACCATCATAAGTATAATTCAGTTGCCAAAGTCTGAATTTTGTTCACATAACTATGAGGATGCTGCAAAGTCTGTAAATTTGAAAAACGGTCATGAATCATGTTTTTCAGTGCCGTTGTAACTTCAAATGGTCACTAAATGAACTGTTGTAAGTCAAGGACTACCTGTATCTATCTATTTATTTATTTATTGGTTCGATTTATATGCCACCCTTCTCTGGAGATTCAGGGCAGTTTACAATGCATTAAGCAGTAGCCTTCATACTTTTGTATATATCTGCTTAGTAGGGCTTTTGGTCCCCCCTAAGCGGTGTTCTTTTTTATACAAAGTCAGCTTATTGCCCCCATAATCCGGGTCCTCATTTTACCTACCTCGGAAGGATGCAGATTTTTGGCAGCAGTATTTCAAAGGACTGTGCCATAGCCGCCTTCTTCCTAGGGCTGAAAAGAAAAGGCTGGTTCAAGTCACCCAGCTGGCTTCCATGCCTAAGGCAAGACTTTGGTTTCCCAGAAGCCCAGCACTGAACAGGTACTGTATGTTCTTTTTCCGCCATTGACATTAGTCACAGGGCCTAGTCAGAGTGCCAGTCCTTTCTGATAACAGGAAAACCTAAGTCAGGTCAAATCTGAAACACTATAAGGGCTCTTGTTTGAAAAGTGTGAACAGTCCCCAAATAGCATTGATGGTAAATTGGAACAGGTGAGAGAAACACTGTTGGTATATCCTATGAGGAAATCCTCCCATTTGCAGGGATGATGTTTCAGTACATGTAGCTCTATACTGTATGAGTCAGTCAGTCAGTATACCCTGGGATGTACTTCTGGAACTGACGCATTGGCCCAAGGTTTGACTTTTCGCAGCCTCAGGCCTTTCAGATTCAGAACAGCCGAGCATTGTTCCCCTTTTTTATAACTAATGCTGTATTTTTGTTTGCCTCTCATTATGAAACACACATCAGCTCATCAGTCACATGAACCAATGATATCCATTTACAAACATTTTCAAGTCCTACAGAGCTACAGAGAAAATGAATAAGAAGCTCTGTGCTTTATTAATACTGAAGTACCTTCATGAACAGAGAATGACAAAATATTCCTGGGTCACATTCTTTGAGGAATATATTAGATTCTGAAAGAAAAATGGGAGGAGGGAGTTCACATCTGGAAGGATCCTAGCAACACCATTCAAATTGCCGCCTGAGTTTCTCTCTGACACAATTGTGTGTGTCTTATGTGCATGGTTAGGAAGAGTTCATATAAAAACCAAATTAAAGAACATCTTATCTGAAGCCATTTCCCCCATATTGTTGCAGTATGTAAGTGGTGTCATTGATTTTTTTTTCTGGGAATGTTCTCACTTATATCTTGAAAAACTGAAAAAAAAGATTACCTAGGCTACAAACAAAACACATCTTACAAAATGTCCTCTCACAGAAATAGTTTGAGGATATGGTACATGAAATCAGAGAAAGGCCCAAATACACTTTTTTCCACCAATCCAGTCTGGAAACATCCTTAATGTTTCTGAGATTAAATGATTGTAATTAGTAATTGTAGTAAAAAAAAAAAAAAGCTAAAACTAATTCATGACACTTAGGTTTAGATTTTCACTCTCATCTTCCTGATAACTTTTCAGTTGCAATTAGATCTAGAATAGTAAATAGCTTAAATATTCCTAAAATCATGTTAAAGTATATAGCAACATTCTTTTAAAAAGTAACGAACAGTTTTAACAAAACTCTTTTATTTACATTGGAGGTTTGCTGTATCTGGGAGAGAATTAAAAAGGAACTTTCTTTTTCCAAAAGAAAAGAAAAGGACATGTAATCTGATTTCAAATTTCTTTTTTTTCTTTAGTAAAATATAGCCACAGAAAAAGTTAATTTAGATCAGTGACACATTGTTTCAGTTTATTCATTGATTTTTAATTGCAAAATAAAGAAGAAAAAATTAAATATGGGTTCTTCCTTGCCCCTCTCCTTGTGAACTAATTATAGCCTCAATACAGGATTGCAAGAGGGTTTTAAATTAAGAAAAGAAAACAGTGACTCCTATTACCACTTCTGTGATTTAAATTACTTCGCCTCAACTAGTTTTAACCAACTATCAAAAAGCCTGGTTGTAAATCATATTCCTCAAAATATTGGGGCTGGTGGTTAGAGAATCAAGTTGTCTTCTTTATTTAAATAGAAATAGAATTTTTCCTTATTTCTTTTACTTCTTGACTTGCTTGCTCCCATGTTCCTTTCTTCCAGTGAAACAGTCACACTTGTTAATTCTCAGTGAAAGGATGGATTTTCAAACATTTCCAGTGCTTGGAAAGATTCTGTCTTTCCTTTCCACAGGCAAGCCTAGAGGGTTCCTCCACAGAGGGTCCTGACACATTATATTATATGGAATTATACACCGCTTCATAGTGTTTTACAGCTCTGTCTAAGCAGTTTACAGAGTCAGCATATTTCCCCCAACAATCTGGATCCTCATTTTATCTACCTCAAAAGGATGGAAGGCTGAGGCAACCTTGAGCCAGTCAGGATCGAACTCAGGGTAGTTGGCATAATTAGCCTGCAGTACTGCATTCTAATCCCCTGTGCCACCATGGCTCTCACATAACCTCTTTCCTTTTTGCCTAGAATAGGCAGCCAGAAAATAAAAATCAGTTAAGTGTATTGTCCTCTGAATATTTTAAGGCTTCTGTTTTAGAATATGTACGCAGGTATATTGTTCCTGAAAATACTGTATAGGTGGTCCTTATTTAGCAATTGTTTGCAGTTATGACAGTGATGAAAAAGTAACTTTGCAAACAATCCTCACATTTACATTCTTTGTAGGTCTGTAAAGCAGAGGATAACTGAAGTAAGATAATAGGCATGGTCATGGTTACTGGCTGCTTTGCTTAAGACAATTACAATTAGGTAGTCCTTGTTTAACAACCACAACTGGGACCAGCAATTGTCTTCTTGTTAAAAATTAAGTTATTTTTTCATCTTCCTCTGGATAAAGGGTATGTCATTGTCTATTTGGTAATCATGAATATATAGTGGGCAGTAATCTAGTTCATGTATATATGAATTATATATATGATAGTTTTATGATTATATGTGTATATAAAACATACATATATAATATAATATAATATAAAATTATATATTACATATTATATAAAAACATTTTTAAATTTCTCTCTACCTTCCTCCCTCCCTCTCCTCTGCTGTCCTGAAATATTTGTGTTATGCAATACCTGTTTGTATAATTAATATAACTAAGGTTTCAATTGAATTTTCTGTTTATATTTACCGCAAAAATAAATTAACGTGTATATCTTGCTCCTTTGTCTCTCAGGGTATAAACTGAACTTTAATGTTGTTGACATTTGTTTTCCTATTGTAATCCTATAATAATT
The DNA here is from genome assembly GCA_030761175.1 of Masticophis lateralis. Classification (NCBI taxonomy): domain Eukaryota; kingdom Metazoa; phylum Chordata; class Lepidosauria; order Squamata; family Colubridae; genus Masticophis; species Masticophis lateralis. Next base: position 95,573,444 of record JAUDYJ010000002.1, read on the forward strand.
ATTTTTGTATCTGTATTCCACTTTTATGTTTTTACAACTCCAGATAGTATATATAATGCCTCTACCTCTTATTTTCGCCACAATAATAAGGCGAAAAGTGTGGGGTAGGTTGAGGCGAGAGAGAGTGAGAGATTAAGAGAAGGCTAACTCCCATAGTTTCCCAGTTTCTAGTTCAACATTTTAACCATTATACCAAATATGTGCATATAGCATGCTATTTTTTGTTTGTGTTCATAGAACACAATAAAATAGAATCAGAAATGTTGCCAGAAAAGTCAATGGTAGGACACTTGTATAATATCACCAAAAAATCTTCATACTTGTGTCCATGTAAATCCCATCTTGATAATATCTAATCAAAACAGAGAGGTATATTGTATTTGTACATTTGTTTGTACAAAATGAATCAGCTCATTAATCTCAGTTCAATATAATTTTTAGTGCCAGCTAATATTGAAATGTTCTATATTATTGATCTTATTTAGGAAATAAATACCTTTTTATTGAGGCCATTGAGTGGAAGAGTTTCACAATAGCCTTCTCATATAGTATTTTAATTTTCCTTTTATATCCTGTATTATTATTATTTTGCATGACCTTAATATGGATTCTCTGAATTATATCATAATCTTTGTTTAATACAATGAAGTGTTGATGTCATACTTCTGAAAAATAGATAATCAGAATTAATGCCAGTCTGACTAATCTTTTGGTTTGTATATTTAAATCACAAAAGATTCATTTGGCAATTCATGAAGCAATCCTTCCTTGTTTTTAAAAATGTATACTTGCAACCAGAGTCTAACAGTGCACAATTCAGTAGAGGAATTAATGGCTATAACCAAAGTCTTATAACTTGTGATCCTCTGTAACTTTTGGAGTTTATTACAGATATAGTTTTCAGCCTACAGAATAGCTTTTTTTCAAAAGCCAAATTAAATGTGTTTCATCAAATATTCAGTATGGTATATATATATATATATTTAAAAAACCCATCTCTCAAAGTTTTTTCCCTATCTTAGTATTGCTCTTGAATGGTGGATCACATTTTATTCTATTGTAAATTTTATAAGAGTCTTCAGCAGGTTGTTGCATATTTTTAAATAAAACACAGAAATAAAGCAGAGATACTTCTGAGTCAGGGGTGGATTCTACTTACCTTTACTACCGGTTTGCAATTAGACCACTCAGAAACTTCCTGACACCAACATCCGGGTCGGTGGGCGGAGCCTCCCGCCAGTTTTACTACTGGTTCTTGCGAACAGGTCTGAACCGGGCGCAACCCACCACTGTACTGAGTATGTTACAATACAAAGGTAGCAGCCAGATGTTTAACTATGGGTGTAAAAATAGGGTCTTTAGTAACATATTAATTTTATTAAAGGGTTTGAAGAATTGTATGTAATATTTAAGAAATATTCTATTAGATAAACTGTTTTATCTAATGCGAACTTTATATTTTTAACTTGCTACTGGGCCTTTTTGTCTATAATAAGTTGAAACTGAAACTGATTATGGATTCTCTCCCCACTCCTCCCCACATGTATTTTATTCTCACAATACCCATGACCTGAGTCAGGCTGCCAGATTTTGACTGAAGATTCAGTAAGATGATGGTCAAATGCCTTAAACTGAGCACTCCAGCAAATGTAAAATATGATTGCAAAATGCAAGTGGCTCCCTGTTAAACTAACAAAATAGATTTCAAGAGAGCCTGTGTATGTATGGCATTATTTTATATTAATTAACAGTAACACTTTAAAAAATTCAGTTTATTTTTTAATTTTGGAAGTTCCCTCCTTGTTTTAAAAACAGACTTACAGTTTGTGAAATTTCATCAGTTAAGTGGAATCAACTAATAATAAATGGAAGTAGAAAATATTTTAAATCAATACGTCAATAAAACTGTGTTAACTTTACTAAAGAGAGAACTAGCATAGTTTCCTCTTATTTAACAGTCGTATATACAGAATTGATGATTTTGTGGCAAGAGAAGCCGAGAGGGAAGGAGAAAAAATATTGCTGCCTGCCAGAGGATTAGAAAATCATTGAACATGGAAAATATAAGAAATTCAATGCCTACAAATCAATGAAAACCAAAACTAAAACTATGTTTCTAGTTTTAATTAGCACTAATGATCCCAATAATGGGATCATGAGTTGTAACTAATAACTGCATATAGAATGAAACTCATTGATAGCATTTGCACCACACAGAGCAATTGGGAGATACTTTATGAAGCTCTTATATTCTACCCTAGACCTTTATTGTCATAATTTTGGCTTTATTGATGTATTTTCTCTTTTTTAAATTTCTACTTTAGAGACATAAAGCCTGATAACGTCTTGCTGGATGAGCAGGGTAAGTGACAATTATATCTGATTGCAGGAACATGTATATGCTTGCAACTGTATAGCAAAATATAATGTTTTCTGTAGGATCATGACAGACTTTATGAAGCCATCTTCTAGTGAGATGGAAAACAAGTTGAGGCAAACCTTTATCCTAGCTCTGGTGTTTTTGCTGACTAAAGATACAAATAATACATTTCTACGGATTTCTTAATGTATCATAGGTTTTATTTTTTAAAAAAGATCAAGTAATCTGATAGTGCAGTCCAGTTAGTGATCTAGTTAAGAGAGCTATACAATGTTCTGTTATTATTTTTGTGATGCATGCTGGGTCATGTTTTAAACCAAAGACAATGGAACAGGGGTGAAATGCTCCTGGTTCGGACCAGATCACCTGATCCGGTAGTGATGGCGGCGGGTGGTTTGGAGAACCAGTAGCAAAAATCCCTGCACCCCTCCCCCCCCAATGCCCGGCTGAGCCGTGCAATCATCAGAGGCTGTTTTTTTTCTACTTTTAAAAGCATTTTTTTCTACAACCTCTTCGGCTGAAAAAATGCTTTTAAAAGTAAAAAAAAAAAGCCTCTGACGATCAGGCAACTCAGCTGGGATCATCAGAGGCTTTTAAAAGCATTTTTTCTGCAATCTCTTCGGCCAAAGAGGTTGTAGGAAAAATAAATGCCTTTAAAAGACTCTGGCGATCCCAGCTGAGTTGCCTGATCGTCAGAGGCTTCTAAAAGCATTTTTTCTGCAACCTCTTAACGTTGTAGAAAAAATGCTTTTAAAAGTTAAAAAAAAAGTCACATCACCCAGTCACATCAACCCCCCCCCCCCAAGCCATGCCCACAGAACCGGTAGTAACAAATTTTAGATTTCACCCCTGCAATGTAATATTATGCAGTAAGAGATAAACAATATTATGTTTTATCTTTTGTTACTTTGTTTTAGCCCCCACAGATGCTTGGAGGTTTAATAAGATGAATCCAGTATATATTTCTTAGTAATTTAATAAATTCAGTGGAACATAGTTCCAGGTAAATATATATTGGATGACACACTTAATTCTACATGTCCTCACATGTCCCCAAACAAAAATGAAAATAGGACAGGTTCATGAAAAATAAGTGTCTAAACAAGGTCTTTCATTGGCCAGAGATCCAGTTACCCCAGCCCCTTAGAACTCAGTGATTTCTACCAAAGAACATGCTTGAAGAGCAAGCTTATACTAAGGGTTATTGTTATGTATGGTGAATAAATATAGAAGTATTTTTCCTTTGAAAAATATTTAGGTTCTTCTGAAAAAGTTTGACAACAGTGCTTTGCTTCAGATCTTAGCACAATTTTCTTGCCTGTTCTCCATGAAATGAAATGCAGGAATAGCCTACTTTGTGGTAAATAGTGTTTACACTAATTGTAAACTACGGTACTGTTTACAATTAGTCAAAGAGTAGGAACCAACAATCCCAATGACATTTGTATGCCCCAATGTTTTAATCGCGCTATTATTATGACAATGTTGTGACCAAGGTATGGGTTTAAAGGAGACCATTGAAATCAGTATTTTTGCAAAGGCTTTCAATTTAATGCATTTTAGCTGGTTATTTTAGACTATATTTGGAATTGTCTTTTCTCCATTTGTCCTTGAAACAGAGGTCATTCTAACTATTTCCTCTTTGCAATTTCTCTGTGTTTCACCAACCATGGCAAGAGAGGTGTGTAATTCCATTCATGTGTGCAAAAAGCCTTTTACCTATTGTTCAATTCTTTCCCCCGAGACATTGTTTTTGCTGCCTATGTACCTATATTTAGACTGTTAAGACTGCTTGTTTTCCAGTGGCTTTCCTTCCTTGGAGGATCATATTTCAAGCTCCAGCGCAATCTTCTGTGGTTTTGCTAAGTTTATGTGATGAGATTTCTAGGGTACTCACTACCAAAGACTTATTAGCTTATTAGCTACAAAATCTAAGCATGTTGAGATTAAAATAAAACCATCATATCACTATTTAAGATGTTAAAAAGAAAGTTAAAATTTCAGTTATATTTGGCATATTAGGCTGATTTAAAAAGCTGTGCTCTTAAAGCCTTCTTAAAAGCCTGTGCACAATGCAGCCTCAGTATTCCATTGAGAAGCCTCATCATAAAAAAATTCAGGCCTCACCAGTGGTGGGTTGTTCCCTATTCTGTCTGGTTCTATAGAACCAATAGTAAAATTGGCGGGAGGCTCTGCCTACCTGGTCAGATGTCATAAATGGCGATCTGCGCATGCGCGGCCCCATTGCGAACCGGTAGTAAAGGTAAGTAGAAACCAACCCTGGGCCTCACACAGTAGACAGATAAACCTGCTGCTGTCAGAGATAGAGATTCCCAAACAATTTGAATAGATAGTGGGAATTCTGCAGTTATGATATGAGAACATGACTAGGCTAAGTCCATCAGGCGAGTAGAAACAATAGCAATTTTTCCATTGTATAAGGGTAGCCCTACTTGGAGCACATTACAAAAAAATTAAGTATTTAAGTAGTAGAAGGATCACTGTTGTTACTTACTAGGAAAAGATGCTTTTGGCATACCAATTGAAATGGATTAGAAAGCAGTTCTGGCCACAGATGTCGCCTGAGATATTAGCTATAGATCCATATGAAAAATAATTCCCATGCTATATATCTTTCCTGAAGGAAAGGTCTATAACGCTCTTTTCATCACTCTCTTTCTGTACAAGATATACTTAATGAATAAACTTTATGCTGAGCTAGCGGTTCAGATAGGAGCAGATCAATATTCTCAAACTGTTAAGATAACTGTAATGATAAGAATAATTTCTAAACTTTAAGGTTTAGAAATTGAACAGTGGTAGTATTATATATGTTTAAACAATATGAAATAATGAAAGATTATAATTAGATATAAATGTGTATTACTATTAAAAATATATAAACTGGATGAATGTGATAACTATGATTAATAATATTATTTTATTTGTACTGAAATGTATGGCACCCAGGAGTCACACTGTTCCCACATTGATATGTATATGTAATATAAAATAAAAAACTTGATAAAAAATATTCTCAAACTGTTCCATGTGGTTGACAAAAATATGGCTTGGGATAATGATTAATCATGACAGATTAGTATGAGTATTGTCGGTGGCCTGTAATGATGAGGATTTCCTATATCCCTTTCCTTTCTTAGGTTTTCTCTAACCTAATTTTGCATATGCAAAATTTTGCATTATGGTTCCGTGATGTTTTATGAAAAACTTTAAAGAATGAGAAGGCAACATATTCATTGTTTGGACTATATAGCACATAATCCTCATAAAATTCCTTGCTTCCCTCTGCTGTTATAGTTATATATGGTAGCAACTTTCAATTGACAATTTATCGTTTTATATCATTCTTAGGGCATGTTCATGTAACAGATTTCAATATTGCTACAGTGATAACTAAAGATACACAGATTACCAACATTGCTGGCACGAAACCATACATGGGTGAGTAGTCAATAGATCCAAGCTATTTGCATGACAATGTTTTGTTTTTTAATGGACATTTTCAGCTTCCTTCTTAGTAAAGACTAAAACAGTTTTAAGAAATAGAGCCTGATTCAGAAAATACTTCAAGGCTGATCTGGCCTGCTAGATTTGGAAGGGCTTCAGTTCTCCTAACCTTAAAGGTCCTTGGATGGATGGCTGATCTGACCTCAGTTTACCTACCAGGTTTTCCCCAAAATAAGACCGGGTCTTACATCAATTTTTGCTCCAAAAGACGCATTTTGGCTTATTTTCTGATTAGGTCTTATTTTGGGGAAAATACAGTACTAAACACCTCCATCTGCTGATCTTAACTGGGGCTTATTTTGGGGGTAGAGCTTATATTACGAGCATCCTGAAAAATCATGCTAGGGCTTATTTTCCGGTTGGGTCTTATTTTTGGGGAAACAGGGTCCATGAAATCCTACAAATCGAATCCAAAACTATAGATAGAGTTCTTTTGTTTCTCCATGTGAGTCATAATTGGATCACCCATCCCACATTGATATGGGCTCAAAATATTACTCTTGACAGGTTATACCAAATTATACTAACAGGATATCATAGTGGCATTAATTGGATTTATTGATGCTTCCTCTCGAACCACTGTTATTTCCTCTATTCTTGTTAGTTACTGAAGATTATAACCAATTCACCACATATTCTTAGAATCAAAAAAAGTATTAATTGCAGATATTTTCTGTTCAATACACTTGCCAGAAATGTGGCTAAGGGAGGGGACCAGTGATAATACTAACCTTGGATTAAAACTATATAAAGTCAGTGTCAGTTGCCTGTCCCTTTCTATTTGTTCTCTCAATATTATATTTCACTTGAAAGTGCGTTGAAATATTTCAACGGGCTAGAGGGTAGAGCTAGTATTTTCCTCAAAGTAATAATCATTTTAAAACATGAAGGAATGTTTCAGATGACTTGAATTATGTTCAGGCTTAATTTTATTACGTGTGTACCAGGGGCGGGTCTCAAAATCCGTTGATACTGGTTCGCTTGTGGGTACATGCGCATGCATGTGTGTGACGCTTCTGCGCATGTGCAGAGAGAGCCTCCCGCTGCTGTTGCTACTGGTTCGCCCGATCTGGGGCGAATCGGTAGCAACCCACCACTGACATGTACCTATTAAGCAGGTGCAAAATGTGCTCTTCTTTAACAACAACAACAACATAGTAAAGCCATTTCTATGCTTTCTATTTCTATGGTCATTTTCATGCTTTTGTTTCTATATCAAATAGCTAATGAGTTAGTCAAAATGTAACCTGGAGGTTATGAGAAAGAGGTGTGAAAAGCTTTATGCGAGAGTAAGAGCAAAGAGTTCAAGAGCACAAAGTACAGTACATTGTGCAGTGACCTTCTGAACAGCTATGTTTTTTGAAGAACTTGGGGAAAGTCTGTTGGTTCTCATGTTCTTTTTTAAAAAATTTAATAAGACAAAGTAAACTTCCTCTTTTCATTACTGAGAGATGCAATTTTGCCTTAGGTCTGACTGGATCTCCTCCAAATGCCATTATTAGAATAGCATGATTCTGATTAAGGAGTTAGCAGTATGATGGTCCAGATTAAAATCAATTGAAAATAGAGGCAAATTGTTTCTCCTTATTTTCTAATAATTCCCACATAAGAAAGAGAGTCTGACAAAAAATTATCTATCCCAGCATTCTCTTCTCACGCAGATCTCCCAGACATCTCAGGGAAGCCAACAAGGATAAATGAAGATGTTCACACAGACTTCTATTCCCCAGCAGCTGAAGATGTTCTGGAGATGTTCTGGAGTTGCACAACCCTAGGGAGAATTTCTTATGAAAACTTGTATTAGACTCAGTGGTGGGATTAAAATAATTTAACAACCAGTTCATCCAGGGTCAGGTTGGCTGTCTTGGGAGGCATGGCCCATCCCCATCCTCCAGCTCCACCGTACATGTGGGACGAGCCTCCCGTGACAGCCAACCTCACCCTGGGCGAAGTGGTTGTTAAATGTCCACCCTTTTGCCAAAAGGCTGTTTCTGAGGGTGCTTATCTGCATGTTGGTCTTGCGGCTGTTTCAGCCTTCTGAATGCAGCTCCTTTAAGAGGCGAAGTTTCTGAAGAACAAAGGGGGGGGATTGCCATAGAGAAAAGAAGTTGATGCTCCCGAGCTCATGTGGGATGGTGAAGAATTGGCGGGAATGACTGACTTTGTATAAAAGAGAACACCGCTTGTGGGGGGGGGGGCAAAAGCCCTATTAAACAGGTATATATAAAAGTATGAAGGCTATTGCTTAATGCATTGTAAGCCGCCCTGAGTCTCCGGAGAAGGGTGGCATATAAATTGAACCAATCAATCAATCAATCAATAAAGTGGAGGGAGAGACTCCCCCTCCCCATTGAGCTGCATGCAGGGGGTGTTGGTCAGTCTATGAGCAAAAGTAAGAGAGGCGAATAATTAAGTTGGCAGCACGATCGAAGCTGGGCCCAATGTAGGGGAAACTGTGGGGTTAGTTTGGCCAGGCAAATTATTAGCTCCCCACCCCGCTATCAAAGTGGATCGTGGGCAGGGGTGGGTTCTACTGAGCTTGACTATCGGTTCGCGTGTACCTTATGACGTCCAGTTTTACTACCGGTTCTCAAGAACTTTTACTACCGGTTCTCAAGAACCGGACAGAACCGGGAGCAACCCACCACTGATCCTGGGTGCTGCACTGCAACGGAGAAATGAACAATGGAGTGGCCGGTGTAAGGGAAGGAGGAGGAGCAGGGAGAAGAAAGAGGGAAAGCTACCTTCTCCTTCCCTCGCGACAGTCACTCCATTGCCTGTTTCTCCATTGCAGTGCAGCACAGCACCCAGGATCCACTTTGATAGAGGGAGATTGGTAATTTAAAAAACTGGTTCCTCTGAACCAGAAAGAACTGGCTGAATCCCACCATTGATTAGACTACAGAAAGAAAAATCAGTCGTTTTCTGGAATATTCCATCCTAAAGCAAACTTTAAATTTCCCTTTTTTTGCAGCACCTGAGATGTTTACTGCCACAAAAACTTCAGGTTATTCCTATGCTGTTGACTGGTGGTCATTAGGAATTACAGCCTATGAACTCCTCAGAGGCCGGGTATGGTACAGTTAACATATATGTATTATTGGACCATGCATCCATTTATCTTTCTACTCATGTTTTCACCACATTTGGACTATTCGGAAACAATTACTTTCCAGATCTGCATCCACTGTATACAAGTAGTCCTTGACTTATGACCACAATTGAAACCAATATTTCTGTTGCTAAGTGAGACATTTGCTAAGTGAGTTTTGCCCCATTTTACAATCTTTCTTGCCACTGTTGTTAAGTAAATCACTGCAGTTATTACGTTAACAAAGTGGCTGTTAAATGAATCTGGCTTGCCGAATGATTTTGTGTGTCAGAACGTCGCAAAACGGGATCATTTCTGTCATAAATGTGAGTCAGTTGCCAAGCCTCTGAATTTTGAACATGTGACCTGGGAGATGCCACAACAGTCATACGTGTGGAAAACGGTCAGAGGTCACTTTTTCCAGTGCTGTTGTAACTTCGAACAATCTCTAAATGAATTGTTGTAAGTCGAGGACTAGCTATAGTAGGGCAGTGATGGCTAACCTTTTTGCCGTCGCATGCCAAAAGTGGGGGGAGCGCGGGGGAAGTCGTGCATGCACTTGCCGACACCCATAATTCAATGCGCCCTGCCCCCCACGCATGTGTGCATGATCCCCCTGCACTCCCCCCAGTTTTGGCACATGATAGCATGGTGGGCCTGATGGGCCCATTTTTCGCCCTCCCTAGACTCCAGAGCCTTTCTAGGGGCCTGGGGAAGGGCGAAAATTGCCTTCCACAGCCCTCCGGATAACCTCTGGAGGCTAGAAACAGCCGGTTTCCCGACTTCCAGTCCCACCGGAGCTGAGCTAGGGCAATACTCACATGCCCACTGATATGGCTCTGCATGCCACCTGTAGCACGCGTGCCATAGGTTCGCCATCCCAGTAGTAGGGTCATTAAAATTCTAAAGAGAAGCTGTTCTGCTTAGAGATGAATTTACTGATAAATGCCAATGTGTGCTGTAAAGTTTATCATAAAAATATCAATTCAAAAGCTATAAAGGAAAAAAAATGGAACTATACTTCAAAAGATCTTTCATAATTATGGATCAAGGATGCAGTCTGAGGAAGTGGCCTGCTGTGTGTGAATTAGTAACCCAACACATTTCATGCTGCAACATGCCTTATTGGTTCGTTGGGTCGTAACATATTTTCAAACTGAGCAGTGGATAATATAGAAGACAGTAGGCATTTTATGAAACATATGAATAAAGTAGGAAATGTATTATAGTGTAAATATGCAATATTTGTTCTGTTCTTTATCTTAGGGATAGTATAGTATCACATTTATAACTTCCTATGGTATTTGTGCCATTTTTTAAAATTTATCTAGGCATATACGATCTATTAGAAGCAGTCTGGGGATGGGTGGTAGGGTGATTTTCTTGGAGTAGAGTATGTGGGACAATTCCAAGTAAGTAACATGATGCTTGTCTGGTTATTGGAAGTAGTTCAAATTTCTAAAGCACAACACATTTGTTTTCTTTTATTTTACAGTAATGTTTGTTTAAAGGGAATATTAATCTTTAATGCCAGTTGCACCTTATGCAGAGGAGAAAAAAAACTAATTTCTTTTATAATTACTTCTAAAATAGTTGTTTGATTTTCAAAATGAAACTGAATTATTACGATTCAATCAAAAGGTTATATTGTTTAAAAAAAGCTGTAAAACCAAATGGTTTTCTCGAATACATGGTGCCCAGTGGTGGGTTTCAAATTTTTTTACTACCAGTTCTGTGGGTGTGGCTTGGTGGGCGTGGCATGGCTTGGTGGATGTGGCAGGGGAAGGATACCATAAAATCTCCATTCCCTCCCCAATCCAGGGAAAGGTTACTGCAAAGCCCCCATTTCCTCCCGATCAGCTGGGACTTGGGAGGCAGAGAATAGATGGAATGGGGCCAGTCAGAATTTTTACTACCGGTTTTCCGAACTATTCAAAATTTCCACTGACCAGAACTGGTCAGAACCTGCTGAAACCCACTCTGATAGTGCCTTATATTTTCTGTACTCTTTGCTGTTGTTCTGTGTACACACAAAGCGAATTACACCAAAGTTAAGCATTACTGAATGTGTGCCTAGATTAATGGTTTTCAAGTCTTGCTGTTTCTGTCTTCTCCCCATTCTATCTGATCTGTTTTTCTTAATGGAATTCTACATTTATCAGGTTGTTTTCTGTAGCACATAACTTATATTAAATAGGTTCTGGATAAAGTTGTTATCTAAAATGTAAAATCTTGGTTATTGTAAGAAAAATGCTATTGAAAAGCTTGTATATTCCAGGGGCACAAATTCCAATGTAGTCAGATGATTGAAGTGAGAAGCTATGCCTTGAACTGTTCCATTCCATCCTCTGGAACAAGTTACCCCCGGGGATACGATTAATCCCAGACCTCCGCACTTTCCGCAAGGCCCTGAAGACTTTTCTATTCCAGCAAGCCGGGCTGGCTTAATGAAGATTTTAAATGGGATCATTTTATGAGGGGTTTTAAAATTGGGAAAGCCAAAATTGATTTAATTCCATTTTAGATTTTTTAACTTTCATATTGCTTGTATTTTAATTTTTGGCTGTTCACCGCCCTGAGTCCGTCAGGGCGGTATACAAATTTAATAAATGAATGAATGAATGAAATGAATAAAGAGACGATGCCAGACTGCATCCTGGAAATGTAGGGAATGGAAGTGCTAATGATTCTGAAATAATAACATATCTATTTTCCCCTACAGGTTGGAAATGTCTTTCCATTGTTTAATTTTCTTTTCAGAGTTGAATGAAAATAGCCATGAGGGCTAAATTTTATGTCCTGAGGATTTAGTATAAAACATTTTGAGAGCATGTTTAAAACTGTGTCATTTTGATTCTGTTTTGTCTTATTTCAAAGGAGAATATATTTCAGTTCAGAAAAAAAATACAAATTTTAAGTACAGTATTTCTAGGAATGTTGAAAGAATTCACACCTACAACTAAAATGATTTTCCTTGAACTCAATTTGCATTGAGTGAAACACCAGTTGCACAATGCTTGATGTCTTGCTGTTGCTTACATGTTGCTTTTTAAGTGTAATTTTTCTGTTGTCTTCCTTTCCTATGTTGATCTGTTCAAAAAATTACCCAGTGTCACAATGCCTTAACTAAGAATATTAGTGGACTCTGAAGAAGGAGGAGAGAGAATGAAGTCTCTTGGAGAAGTTGTCAGCCCATTACAATCTAGTGATACTGTTTTTCCTCTAAAAAACTTATCTAACCTAAAAGAGAGAATTCATTAATTTATTCTTGGTGGATGACGAACTGTGTTTCAGTGTCCATGCCTTCTTCTCTCCTTGCAGAGACCATATCACATTCGCTCTAGTAATTCTGCCAATGAAATTTTGCATGTGTACAAGACAGCCACCATCATGTATCCTGCTGCTTGGTCACAGGATATGATCTCATTGATTAAAAAGGTGAGTGAGTTTTAGAGAGCAGATGTTGGTTAAGATACTAAGCCTTCCAAGCCTTTTGACTCATTCTACCAAGAGTAGAACATTACTGGAGATTTGGGACTGCTGCTAAATATGGAAGCTATGAGTCATCCTACATTTCTCCTCCCTCACCCCCATGGAATGCATTTTAACACCTAATGTGATGTTATTTTACAACATCAAACAGTTCCACACACTTGATTGGCTCTGATTTTAGGAATGCAGGAAAACCTAAAATGCAGGATCATTTTAGGAACATAGGAAAGTTCTTAAAATGAAAGGAAAGTTTTACCCTACACTGTGTTTGACATTTCTTACTTGATCCTCCTTCCGTTAGTTTATTTATACAATATTTCTGTCTGAAACAACAATGCCAGATGTTGTAATCTTTTTAAATACTTTAGAAGTGCTGGATAGGAGCTTAGAATCTGAAGAAAAGTCAGACTAGGATATTTACAACAACTTATGGTGTCAGTTTTGGAAGCCATATTAGGCTGGAAACTTCCATGCTGCCACCTTCTCATGTGTGGGAAAGTAGGAGGAGGAGATTTAGTAGGTCAGGGCAATCCTGCATCTGGAGAAGGAGTGGTCGGAATGAGGTCTTGAGATGGGACGGTGGTTGATTGGAGCATGTGATCAACTGAGGAGTGAGGGAATGGTTTGGGGGTGTTTTGATTTACTGAGGAAAAACGTTGATCTCTCTGATTCAGGTTTACCTATTCTAGTAAATAGAACTTTTAAAAATGCTTACTTCAGAGTATTTACTCGGAGTTGGGTTTTTTTCTGGAATGCTGACATATGGACTGCATGGAAATTCTTGAACTGTAAACATTCATGGGCTGGAGGTTCCCTATTATGTCTGAGATAGATAAAGAGGCACATATCATCCTTTCTGTATTGATTCTGCAATTGTGTTCTGTTCTATTCTGATATACTTAATAAACTGCTTTAATTCTAACCTCTAGCTAGTGGAAATGAATTCAGAAGAAAGATTTTTTCAACTGAGTCATATCCAAGAGTTTCCTTACTTGGCTGATATCAACTGGGATGCTGTTTTACAGAAGACGGTATTGCCTGGATTTCTTCCTAATGTAAGAATTTTAGTTTGAATGTTTTCTTAATTTAGAAACTAGAGTTATAATGATGATGACACTGTGGCATGTTTCTTAATGCATAAAGCAATAAACTATCATCATGCAGATTTCACATGCCAACAGAGTCAAGTCTGAAGAGAAACATAAACTTCTTAAAACCCAAAATCAAGATTATTATTATTAAGATAATAATCTTAATAATTATTAAGATAAATTATTAAGATAAATTAACTGGCACATTAATTAATTAATTCATTCATTCATTCATTCATTCATTCATTCATTCATTCATTTATAACATTTCTAGGACTGCCCAAAACTCAGCAACAAGTACCTCCCCCTCCCCAAAGCAACACAATACATTAAAAGCCAACTAAAACAATAAAATGGCAACCAGATTAAAATATATAGCAACTCAATCAATTGGGACTCCAGGCCTGCATGGACCAGTCATATATTTGGGAGGGGGGAAACACTGATTAAAAAAAAAATCAGAAGTTGCCATCCAGAAGACATGTCCTTGAGGTCCCATTAGGTGGCTATGTCTTGACTAGAAGACCTGAAGTGTGCTCTCTTTACTGCAGCCTGAAGGAATTGATGTTTGTGTGGAGTTAAAGGCTTTTATACTCTTACAATTATTGATCCTAGCTGTCCAATTCAAGCATTCCTCTATATTATATTTCAATTTTGAAATTTCAGAGAGTCCTAATAGTTTTAATTGGGGAATCTGTTTTGGTTCACTTTTATGGTGTTCAATAGGATGTCCATGCAAATGTCTTTCTTTTACTTTCTTTTATTTCGGGGGAAGGGTAACAATTTCTCTCTGCATGTGCTTTCCTCCCTAGAAAGGGAAGTTAAACTGTGACCCAACTTTTGAACTTGAAGAAATGATCCTGGAGTCAAAGCCACTTCATAAAAAGAAGAAGCGCTTGGCTAAGAAGGAGAAGGAAAGCAACAAAAATGAATCCTCAGAGGTAAGGCACAGAGAGTTGGATGTCTGAATTGCCCAAAAGATGTTTGGCTGCTGTAAGGGTGCCTGCATTTTAATGTCTTCCACTTTCATTAGGTATATTGATCTAAAAGACAGAAGTCTCAGATCTAAATCACACTGACTTTAATGGCAATGCCCCAAATGAGTAGGACAACAGCCAAAATATGGAGCCTGTAACCCTCTGTGCTTTCTTATTCTTGGCATTTAAATGATGAATTGGTGCTTCAGTATATTTACAATACTTTTTAAAATATAAGAACACCTTTTGAAATCTTTGCAAAATTCGGGAAAGGCCCATAGATATACCAGTTTTAGATTTCTGGATTATTTTAAATTCTATGAGCAATACCTTACATCAAGGTTAAGCAAAGAAGCAAAGAATCAAGCAAAGAATAAGAATAAGCCAGCTTTCCCAGTGTAGCTTGATGCAGTCTTTCTCTCTCTCTCTAACACACACACACACACACACACACAGAGAGAGAGAGAGAGAGAGAGAGAGAGAGAGAGAGAGAGAGAGAGAGAGAGAGAGAGAGAGACTGGATCTTTCTTTCCTCCCCCCCCCCACTCCCACTGGAGACCGCTGGATTCTCTCCCAACCCTGCCTGTCCCATATAGGTACCACCCACACAGGTGATGTAGAGTTGGCCATGCTGAGTCACATGACACCACCCCCCCCCCCAGCCAGCCAGTCATTAGGGCAACGAACTAGTTGTTAAAAAATTTGGAGCCCATCACTGAATAGACTAGACTAGACTAGACTAGACTGGACTGGACTGGACTGGACTGGACTGGACTGGACTGGACTGGACTGGACTGGACTAGACTAGACTAGACTAGACTAGACTAGACTAGACTAGACTAGACTAGACTAGACTAGACTAGACTAGACTAGACTAGAAAATAGAATAGAAAATAGAACAGAACAGAACAGAACAGAACAACAGGATAGAGTAGAATTTTCTATATTTTTTTTAGCTACCTTTAGGTTTGGTGAGGGGAATAGAATGAAAGGAAAACCCAGGGAAAGATAGAGATAATAAGAAAAAGTGCACAGTGATTTTGGCAATTTTTTCTAGGTTTATTAGCTTTGGGATGAAAACTATAGCAAAGCAGGGAAAACATATTATCCTTTTTTTTGTGAAAAAGAAAAAAATCAAGAAATAGAGCTTCCTTGTTTCAGATTTGTATCTCCTTTCTCCCCCTCTCTACACCAATGCTTGATACAAACAAAGCCAGAAAAAAAAATAGATATTAAGAGAACAAATAGAATCCGTGCCCATAGGTTCTGACTCTAGCTACTCCCAAGAGAAACTATGGTATCTTCATTATCACTGCTACTAAGTCAATTACTTTCACAAAGCAAGATACATTGAGGAAGGGCATTATCTTTAGTCTATTAGTGAGGAAGGACATTATTCTTAGCTTACTACTACTACTATTACTACTACTAGAGTCTTCTGTTCAGGTAAACCAAGATCTAGAGAGATCAGGGTAAATTCTAAAAATTGATTGTCAACTACTGAAGAAAATAAACTAGATATAATACTTGATCACATTTGATGCATTTGATCCAGGTTCTTAGATGAATTTAGTTTCTGTTAAGAGAGGTGCACAACAGAGTCAGCTAATAATTTAGTGCATGGATCAGTCGTTTGAATTCCTTTGAAATGTCTTTCTTGATAAATTTAGTGGCTTCTTGCATCAAATACTACAATGATGAATTCTCATTAATGGATCTTTTTTCTTTCTTAATATAAGGCCTGCCAGCTGCAGAAAAACCTGGAGTCAATACAAAGGGACTTCATAATTTTCAACAGAGAAAAGTAAGCATTGACCTGAAAATATAAACTTTAGCTTAGCACATCAATAAGATTACTTAGAACTAAGGAAATCTGATTACTGTTCCTCAGATAATTAGGTAGTGATTTTGGCACAAAATCCATAGAAAAGCACTGGAAACCTGGCATTGCTGTACACTCTCATTTGGCTGTTGCTCAAACTATTTCCCTGAGGTAGGAAACCTCACTGAATTTAAATTTTGAATATCTTTCTGACAAAAATATAGAATGACTGAAATGGCTTTATTTTACGTTTTTCTGCCTTGTTATCCTTCCAGAAAGAAATTGTAGCTGCTGCAGTTAGGTAGTAGAAGGTGAGCAAATAACAAAGGCAGATGTTCAAACAGTAAATATTTTTCTCAATATATAGACAGTTCTTGATTTACCACCAGTCATTTAATTATTCAAAGTTACAATGGTGCCGAAAAAATTAAGGTACAACCAGTCCTCACACTTATAATGTCACAAAGTCCCTGAGGTCACATAATCAACATTCAGACGACTTAGCAACTGGCATATATTTACAATGGTTGCAGCATCCTAGGTTCATATAATCACCATTTATGACCTTCCCAGGGCAATTTCTGATAAGCAGAGTCAATGGGAGAAGTCAAATTTGCTTGATGTGATTTGCTTAACAACTAGGTCGTAAAATTGGGCACAACTCATTTAACACATTACTTAGTGACACAGGTTTAGTCCAGTGGTGAAATCCAAATTTTTTTACTACTGGTTCTGTGGGCGTGGCTTGGTGGGCATAGCAGGGGAAGGATACCACAAAATCCCCATTCCGTCCCTACTCCAGGGGAAGGATACTGCAAAATCCCCATTCCGTCCCAACTCCTGGGGGAAGAATATTGCAAAATCTCCATTCCTACCCCACTCTGGGGCCAGCCAGAGATGGTATTTGCCAGTTCTCCGAACTACTCAAAATTTCTGCTACCGGTTCTCTGAACTACTCTCAATTTCTGCTACCAGTTCTGCAGAACCTGTCAGAACCTGCTGGATTTCACCCCTGGTTCAGTCTCAATTTTCGTCATAAGTTGAGGGCTCCCATAATTCTGTTTCTTGACTTTCTGAGACCATTTTTATAAACATAGCAAAGCCAGCAATTAATTGTGTGATTACCTACTTTCCAGCATAGCAAAATTTTCATTGCATAGTGTATAGAAGTTATAGGATATTATGGGCTGGATCTTTAAGTATTGATCAATGGCTTAAGACATTCAATTAATAGGGACTTTTAACAAGCAATAAGTTCTTGAAATGGATGGTATACAGCCTTTATAACTGGAATCATAGCAAACCTGATAAAAGGAGAACTGATTGTATCTTGGCTAATGCAGAAGGCGAGAACAAGTTTGGTATCCTGGTTAAGATACCAGACTAGAAACCAGGAGACTGTGAGTTCTAGTCCTGCCTTAGGCACAAAGACAGCCTGGGAGTACTAGGAAGAAGGCAATGGCAAATCATTTCTGAAGTTTTGCCAAGAAACTGAAGGGACAAACTCAAAGGCACTCCCTGTCCCAATGCAGATGGTAAGATTTTTGAGAACTGCTGGACTTTATTGCTATCTGATCATGGACTTTGGTTTCTCTTATATACTTTTTAGGGCACGACAAGAACATAACAAAATGCAGGAGAACTTGACGGTGACACAAACCAAAGACAACGAAGGGACAGATACCAAAGACAACGAAGGGACAGAAACCAAAGACAACGAAATGACACAAACCAAAGACAACGACGTGACACAAACCAAAGACAACGAAGAAGATGACGATCAGAATAATAATCTTTGAGATCAATGTAGATTTTGCTCAGGTGCTGCTACCAAAAAGGGCAGGCTTTTACTTTAGCTCATGGAGCTTAGCAGATAAAATTGCACACTGCTTTCAAGAAAAGGCAGATACCTTGCTAAGGAACCTTGAGGCTAGATGCTGAGTCTCTCTTCCCACCATAAGGACTTGTGGCCTACAATCCTGCAGAACTACTTAAGGCACAGATTACCGTCTTTATGCCTGTTTATTTTTTTAAGCCACTTGACCATTAACAGGAAAGAGTATGCTCTTTAAGTACTGTGCAAAAGGCACTCCAAATAGGGAAAGGTTAAGTTCACTTTATAGGTATAATTTCTGTTGGTAAAATGTCAAAGTTGCTGATAATTGGGTTAAATCCACTGCCTATGGGAAAAAGGTCTTTGCAGGGCTGCTAGAGGGAGTAGCTCCACATTTTCTTAGAAGTTAAAAAAAATAGAGATGAATTATAATACTAGCTGTGACGATCAGTTGGTAAAAGACCATTGATGGCTCTTGAAATCAATAGATGCTTGGTACAGTTAATGACAAATATTAACTTTGTATCCTAAAGTACAGTTTGTTATTATACGTAGTTGGGAAGAGACAGCAAAAATCCAGGTTGTTTGAAATTGGCAAGAAATTGTATTAATGTTACAAGTACCCCAGGTTAAGCATAATTCTTTATGGGAAGCCATTTTATGTTTGACCTAATTTTTTGCTCTGCTTTGCTTTATGGCTCTATTTCCCTGTTCTTTCTTCCCCAGATACAACATTGTTAGACAAAATAACTGGCTAATACATTGGAAGTAGGAAATTACAGTGACAATTATTGTACATTGTCAAGCTGAAATCTTTTTCTAAGCCTGTTTGTAGTTTGAGTCGAAATACCACTGTGAGGTCACTTGCTTTCTAGTGACCTTCGATTCTTTGTTTCGTTCTCTGTGTGTACAAAATGTAAAAGCATTCTCAACCAATACAATCTCTTTGATTTCCAAAGAAAAGTGAATTGATTATGTCCACCTGGTGTGCATTATCATTAAGAAGAGAACATGGATGGATTCTGTGTCTACTGGGATAGTCTAGTAGGCAATTGGATCAGTGGATGTTCTCTGCATTCTTTTAATCCTAAAATTTCTTTGAAATTTTCCTCTACAACCAAGTAGTTCCTCTGAATGCAAAGGGTAGCAAAAGGTGATGGAAGACCTCCTTTCTCTGGATTGCTTAAAACAGGTAAATCTGCTACCCTGCAAATGGGGGGAAACATACAGTAGTTCACTTAGGCTTATAATTTAATAAGCTCAGTAACTAGATCCTTACTGCATTTGTAGCTTTTCTCGTCTCATATGGACAGATAGCTAAGCGATGATTCTCGGGTTCCATCTTGCCACTATCATTCTGTTTGGCCTGCTGAACCAGACTGAATGATCAGGGCATAGCTGCTCACTTCACGTACTCCTTCCTTCCTGAAACAGATGGATAGATATAGCTCCAGAAAATCTAGCCCAGGATTGTGCTCCTTCCAACTGGAAGGAATGAAATTTTAATGAAAAGCAATGGAGTTCCCACCCTTAAGCAGCACAACACACACTAAATTTTAGTGCACATCCTAAAATTGATGCAACATTTTTGTTGGGTGAAGCAAACAGAAAATCTTGACCCTTCCTATGTATATGTTGTGGTTCCATCTACTTCACACAATTGTTCTGCCCATTGTGGTTCCATGTCCTGAGATGTAAAAGGTAATCTTCAGTCACACAAAGTTTATCTACATTTCATCTGGTCCCCTCATTCAGCTTTTGTCCCAATTTTTCAGCTATTTGTTGCTTGGATTTAAAACTTCAGCACTCTTAGAATGATGTGGTTGGAAGAGATCACAGGGATCATCTAATCCTACTCCTATGTAATATATAAAATTCATAGCATAGGTATACAAGTCAACTATCTTGACTCATGCAGCTTCTAAAGATAACCCACATTTTTCTTTAATTCTCGCCCAAATTAAGGCCGCTCAGTTCCAGCAAGAATATTTCACCTAAGACAAAATTAAAAAAGTTGTTAAGTGCTGCAGAGCTACAAGTCCAATGTGGCCATTTTTGGGGTATAAGGATTTGTAGTTCAGCAATTTTCTCATGGGTCATTAGAGCAATCAGTCCAAAAGCCTGTATACCAGCAAAATGCCTGAAAAAGACAAAGCATTAAATGGGTTTGGTTCAAAGGACAGCTGTTTCTAAATGCTCTTTAAATGCGTGAGACTTCATATCTGATCCTCCACAGCCAGCAAGCTATTTAAGTCTGCTGTACAGCACTATATTAACCCAGAAACTTTAGGGACTCTGTGCGTAGACTTTTTAAGATTGTTAAGTGTGTTAATGGTTATTTGGGCCCTTTAAGAGCATGTATACAGATTACACCATTACTACCTGCTATTCTGATCTCATCATCACCAAATAATCTTCCCAGGAATAGAACACAAAGTAAATGTAATATTTACAAGAGTAAATTATAAATACCAATTAATGTTCCTTTGATTCAATTAGGTTTAGAAGGGCATCATTCTTTTCTTCTGATGGAAAGAAAATAAGGACAGAAACTTCCATGTCTATTAAAAATGTTAAGAAGTTTCTAATTAGAATGTTAAAAGTAGTATTTCCTCTCTTCCATGTTATAAATAAAGTTGGTTAGCCTTTCTGTAAGGGCCTGTTGCAGTGCACTAACCTTTTTCATTTTTAAAGCCTCAAAATAAAGTTGTATTAACTCTTAGTTGCAGCTGTGCTCCATTGTATCCTATTTTTTCAAAGCTCGATTGATGGACAATAGGTTTTTACAGCCACAAAATTCTAGCATTTCAATGAACCTCCCCCCCCCCCCCCAATTTTTAAAACAACGATCCACTCTTGTTTATCTGGTCCATAATGGAGAGGTTGATGCAAATTGTGACTCCAAAACCTGGGAAATTTCCTCTCCCCTCCCACTGTTTTAGATCCTGATTAGATGCCAAGTCACACTAGGATATGCTCAGATTGTCTGACTTTCAAAGATTGATGTAAATTGCAGAGATAGTTATGACAGCAATTATCAGGATGGAAAATGTTTTAGATCCTCTTTAGATGCCAAGTCACAATGGAAGATATTTGAATGAACCACATCAGCAGGGATTTAGCCAGCCGTTATGAGTATTTGAAATAGCATGACGGGAAAAATCCATGGAAAAGCAGCACTAAGCAGACCATTTGGAGTTCAGATTTTGGCAGTTGTTAAGCCATGACAATAATGTTCAATTCATGCTTTTTTGGTAGCAAAAATACTCCCAAATTGATCTTGTACTAGACAAGACGTGGACATTTTACATCTCTCCCATCTGGTCCACATGAGATCAATTGGAAATTAGAAATCAAATATAAAATATTAAAATAAAAAATAAAATGTATGCCATGCAGACAATACAACTATATTGTTTTTATTTTGAAGGCAACTATTTTTCAATTTACCCATACGTGTGCACCTTTATGGTCCTATTGGTTTGGTCCTCCATTACAGTCCATTTCCCATGTGGCCTCTTGGGAAAATTTTCCACCTGTTCTAAATTAATCCACTCTCTACTTCAAGTATGGTCTCTCTATTTGAGCAGCCAAAAGCAAGAAATTAACCCACCCTGAACCAATCCAACAGGCCCAATAGTGTTGATATGTTGAAACTGAACCTGCCACAGAATAAGACAATAAGCATAAATAAATTCTGAATATTGTCAGAACATTAGAAAATCAAAATGTCAGAACATTAGGAAAAGCAATGGAAAAGCCATAGAAAAAGCTGAAGGGCATATTTAGAGAGCATTTTATTGGAAACCTTTTATAGCTTTCATTATAAACATTTTGTTTCATAAAAGCAGTATAGCTTGCATGTTAAGCCTCATCATGTTTTTTGAATAGCAGTTTCCACTAAAAACATGAGCATTATTTACGTTGTGCAATTTTCCTTAGTAAAACTTCAATAGATTTTTACATATTTTATTTTCACTAAAAACTCATTGCTGGGCACAGAAAACAATATCTCCTCCAGATAACAGAAAAGCAGTTTATCTTTGTCACATAATTGCTCCAAACACACAGCTGTTTGAGATGAGAAAGTCTGATATTTGCTATCTGAATTTCAAATAATATAAATACGTATTTTCACCTTAGTTGTCCCTGTCCCCATATTTTAGCAGACTGCTTTTATTTGTTGTTTGGCACCACCATGTGGCAACTTGAAAAATACACAAAAAATATTCCTAAATGATACTAAAACAAAAATAGAAATCTGAATAATTTGAAGCTACCTTAAAATTGGAATTTTCTCTGAAAGAAATGCATCTTTCTATTGAAGAATATTAACATTTGCATTAAGTGCATTTATAATTCTACAATACTTAAGATAACCAAGGGCTTATATTATCAACTGTAAAAACAAAACAAAATTGGAAACTTGTTGGCATTAACTTTGCAGAATTGCAATTTTAATTCTATATTCAAACTGTCCTGCAACTAATTAGATTGAGTGGCAATTAAACATTTTTAACTGTGTTGTTGCACATTAAAACTAGAACAATCCACAAGATTTTAATATACCTGCATACCATTCACAATATAGGGATCAAAAGGAAAAAGTTCTCCTGCTGTGAAAGTAGTAGTAATTGCTTATAAAGTTACCTTACAGAAATAGCAGGAATGAGGCAGGTAAGATTGGGAACATAAGCTTTTCTCTTTTTTGACATCTGACCTTTGTATACAGGTCAAAGACATTCAAAAGATTTTGAAGAGATGTATTTGACAATATATATGACAATAGCCAGGTGTAGGCAGTCCTAAGTGGGTGGATGAAAATCTTCTGTTTTATTGTAATAGCATGCTTTCAAGCTTTTTTTTTTTTAAAGAACTCTTCCCTTCCAAGTGTTACTCTGATAATGGCAGGAAGAAATGAGAGAAATTGGAAAGATGAGTAAAGTTGTTTTTACTTTGCTTGGTGCTTGCTTACTTAAATGAAAGCAAGTGCTTTCTAAAATAAACACAAATCTCTCAGAGCAAATTAAAAGTGTGTATTCCATTGTTGCAAAAATGATACTCAACAACTGATGGACAATGAAGTTATACAAGGAAGGAAGGTAAGACTTGTTCTGCAGCAGACAATCTTTTCAAACTTCAAAACTGAAGTGGCAATTCGACTGATTTGAGAGCTCTGCAAAATCAAAGGCACCCAGGTTTCTCTTAACTCTCCCACAGTTGGAGGGGGAAATGAAAATACTGAAAGTATCACCATCAGGCCCTCCTGAGGAAAGAAGAAGCTACAACTTCCTTGGGCGAGTCACTAATAACTTTATGTGATGTGAAAACAGACAGCATGGATGGACGTTAAATAAGTTAATGCAAATATCAATCCTAATCTAATTGGATGTGTTTTCCTCAATCCAGAATCGCATCCTTTTTTCCCCATTTGCTTTGTCTCAAAGGAACGGAAATGAAAGAGACACACATTACTTTGTCGAAGCAAGTCAATTAGAAAGAAAATGTCTTTCAATTTTTTATTCAATAAAATGTACGAAGTAATAAAATTTCTAACAAGAAAATGTGATACAACAGAGCCATTACAAAGATGATTTGAGTTTTCCAACAGCCTCATGATTGTTTTGAGGCATCTTTGTCTCATCAGCACTGAGTGGAAACAGAAGAACATGGACACAATACAAAGATCTACTGCCCCTCCCTCCCCCAATCCACCTCCCACTACCTTGGCCCACTGTCTTCTGCCCCCCCTCCCCATACTAAACTCCTGGGTTGATTCTGCACAAGCACCCTGGCTAAAGAGCTCGCTCATGCCATTCCCTCTTTTCTCCAGCCCCTTTCTTACGAGTTCCTTGCACAAGCACTCACTGTGTACAATTACATATTTTTAACTTAATCACCTGTCAGATTTGCATGCATGTAAAAAAATGGGGAAAATATTAAGGCTATGAATAAACAAAAAAGGAAACCCGCAATATTTTTTTAAAGCTAGGTAGCGAGTAGCAATTTATGAAACATAAGGCTTGAGGCTTATTGATTCTTCAAAATCTGAATTCTCCATTGCTCTTTTTTTTTCTTAAATATCAAGGTACCATTGCTCTGTTTTCCCAAATAATGGTTTTCCATTTTCTTTCTTTTCCCAATGACTGGAAGCTTAACTTAGAGATGTTATATTGGAACGCCCCCCAGGAGGGGCTACTATGCGCTTGCTGGCCGAGCGAATACCTTCATCAATCTGAGTACCTGTGGACCATATATAACAGGGGGAGAGGAAAAAAATATGCAAGTTAGAAGGCTATTAATCTACTGCTGTTCCATTTTGAAAATCTTCCAGAGAAATAGTCCTTAGCTTATTATGTACAAACATGCATTTAAGCAAACTTGCTGGTCAGCTCTGGATATATCTGTGATCACCACGTAGAAAGAACTGGAGATGGATTACACATGAAGAGGTGAGTCACCTCTCTTGCTGTTCTTATGAATTGGCTTCCTCGCATATCATTAGTTGTGTAGGAACAAAATAGAAGGAATATGATCTATGAGTAGTGTCAGCAATATTCTTCAAAAAGCCATAGCATGCATATAGTCCTCTTTTTCCAATCTAACATTTGAGGCCTACCAATGTGGCACAGAGGCAAAGATTTTGGAGCAACTAGGGGAAAATATACCAAATATTACTGGGACTTCTCTTCTTGGCTTCTGTTGTAATCAGTGCAATCTTGTCTTACTTACCTGATAAACTAAATCCAGACTGGTGAAGATTCCTTACAGGTGCTGTCTGCCTAGTAGGAGAACCCCGAGTAGAACCTGCAGGGGTACCTCCTTTAGGTGTGGTAGTCAAATCAAACACAGGCCCATCATACATGCCCCTTGGCACAGCATGCATTTCAGCCATCTGTTAGAAGTAATGAAAGGAAGCAAAATTTAAAACTGTAATAATGACCCTAGACTTCCTCTTATGAGCGATAGAAGATGTTCAACATCTTGGATAGATTTTCACACAAAAATCTCTTATCACTATCTTATACACTGACATGTTTGGATATGGTGGAAAATAGCATCTATGCAATTAAATATACAAAAGCCATTTTGATGTCTATTTTGCTGTGATACCAGACATGTGATGGCGACGGTAGGGTGGGATGGGGAGGGAGCAGGCTTATTGCTACAGCTTGCTTGTTGAGTTTCATCCTTATTTATAAAATGAAAAACAGCTAATATAATCCAGCGCTGTTGGACATCTAAACACAGAATCATGCTACCCTCTAAAAGCAATACAACAACAAGAAGAAAATGGAACGTTAACAGAGGAAACTAAGGGTGTAATTATCTTATGTCTTTCACTAACTATTTTTTTTCTTCTGCTCTTCCATTCAAATGTGTGTAATTGTAAGATTTTTGAAGCATTGATGTAAAGACTAGGGATTTATTAGTGGAGTCCCACTCCAATTTAGGAATCTCCCAAATGCTTTCAAAAGAAATGATGAAATATTGCAACGTTCTGAATATTTTTCTTGCCCCTTTCCTTAACACTTTTTCAAACAGTAATTTCATATTACAATCCAGGTTTGTCTTACCTTCCTCCTTGCTTTGATGCGCTTGTAGACATAATCTGAAAATGGGATGCCAGGAATGAATCGTCCTGTCCCTTGTGTTATATGAAGGTTGCCATCTTCAAGCATGATCTTTCCCTGACATATGACAACCAGCGGGGCTCCACGGAGCTCCATTCCTTCAAATATGTTGTATTCAGCTGCCTACAACATACAACCGTCAGCATCGTTATTATGCAGTTTATGAAAATCAGTGCCCAATCTTAATTTTATATTTAGGTGAGATGAAAATCTAAAATAGCTGGAGCAAAAAGGATGGACTTTATTGGGAGTTAAAGAAACATTTAAATATCACATCAAATGTTTTTTTTAAAAAAAAACTATAAGGGGGATTTTGGTTTTAAGGATTAAGAACACAAAGATTCAAGATCTTAATCTTTCAGGTAAAGGGCATTTTGTCCCCATGAATTAAGCAAATGAGCCATGCAAAAAAACTTAAAAGTAATCAAATTGCAAAATCATTACAGACTTGGAACAGTAATTGTTTCCCAAACTGGAAACTCTTACCACTAGCATTTTTCCTCCAAAGAGAACCTATGTAAAACAGAGGTTCACTTTACTCACAAATTTAACCCCTGAGTTTTAAACTGAAATTCCAACAATTCACTTGTGGCAGTAAATTAACTGATTCAACCATTTAGACAATTACTGTATGAAAAAAAAAACTTACTGACTGGTGGCTTTTAGCAGATACAATTTTCACTGCATCAGGATCCCAAATGACCAGGTCACTGTCTGACCCAACAGCAATCCTGCCCTTCCTTGGGTACATGTTGAAGATCTTGGCAGCATTAGTGCTTGTCACAGCCACAAACTGGTTTTCATCCATTTTCCCTGTAGCCTGTAATAAATGGCCCATAGAAACAGATTGAAGCAGGCATATGTCAGGAATGGGTAGGACTGAGGTTACATCCATCCAATGTTTCACCTATTCACATAAAGCTCTACACACCAGTTCTCACTTTTGTTTAATTACCTATCTTACACAAGTGAGTCTCGGTAGACCACAATTAAAATAATAACCAAAAATAATCAATATGATGAATAAACAAAATCATTAACATGTAATTAAATATTCTTTCTTGTATTGATGTTTCTTCCCTTTTCTCATTGTAATCTCTCCTCAACAAACAATTAAAAATTATTTTAGTACAATTAGATATAAGAATTGGAAAAATATATTAACACGAAAGACCCTGCTACAATAGTGGAAGGGGGATCAAGGCAGGGTTTATAACGGCATAGGCATAAAAACTGTACTAGGCACATCCATTCCTATATAAGAAACCCTATCATAATTTAATACTTCAATTTTAAAGGAAGGGGAAAAGAAATAAAACCCAGACAAATGCTCGTTGTTGTTGTATGCAGCAGCTTTTTTTATTGTATCTTTATTTTTCATAGCTGAGTTAGTCTGAGCCAGTTGCCACAATTCACCTTTATTATGAAGGCCTCACAGGAATTTCCTGTGACATCACCCCAAGCTTAACTATGTGGCTGCCTTCCTCCCATAGCTTCTTTTTCTTACCACTGCTTTGTCCCATATAACAGACATCCGTTCTTCAATGCCATTGGTTCCCTCTGGAATGGCGGTGAAGTTGTCTTTCCCAATCGCTTTCTGTGCTGTACTGAATGTACAATGTGCACTTCCAGAGACTTGGAGGTCCCCGCTGGCTCAGAGACAAACCAAAAGGTTAATATGCCCTTGATCCATTCAGGGTTTTTATTTAGCTCTACAATTATTTATAATCTGTTAAAAAGTTTTAATAACCACAAACAGGAGAGGCAATAGATATGGAGAACATATAATTAATGTTTTTTTAAAAATACGTATTGTTCCTTGATACAAAATAATTACTATATTGAAATTTTACTCTTCCTAGTAGGTAGCCACTTTGTGAAACAGATCCAATTAACTTACAAGGGTCCTAATCAGGCAAGGGCAAACAAAAGCAAGAGATTCATAGAAAAGTATCAAGGAAATAACCTTGCTTTTTAAAAAGGAAAACAGGAGTCATAATTTTTTTCTTATTTTAACACTCAAAAAGTAAAAAAAATTGATACCGAACACTCCAGTATCTGAAACGTTACAATATATTTTCTACTCATGGCACTATTATTTTAAGAAAGTTTTTTGGGATGTTTTATGAAACAAATCCTAATAGGAGAATTTATTCTTGCTTTGGTTTCAATGACAAGAAATGTTAGGTGTGTGAAGTTGGAGACGACTCTGTTTTTTTCTGAATCCAGATCTAAGCCCCTGCATTGTAAGGAGCAAGCAGAACAGAATTATTTTTGCTTGTTGCATGCAAAAAAAAAAAAAAAAAAAAAAAAATCAGGATAGAATGAATGGGGCAAACTGGATACATGCTGCCCACTCCTTCCCCAAGTTCCATGGCAACTTATTGCACCAGCTCCCCAACCTGCCTAACAATCTTCCCCCTGCTTTCCTCACTGCAGCCAGTATGCCAGGACCCCCCACTCCACTGGCTACTCTATCTTCTCAGGGCCCTTTCTCCCTCCCCACAAATGTTGCTCCTGCTAATATCTCAGCACCATTTCACACTTGACCTTCCTGATGCTTCCCTTCCTTCCCCTCGGCCAGTAGTGCCTCTTCCTCCTGCTTCTTCCCTAACCATAACAATTCCTGCCCAAAATAGTGCATTTAGATCTGTGCTCAGCACAAATTGACCCACTGCGTTTTATTTACAGATCAAAGATAAAAAGCACAGACGTTTCGGTTTTGGCACCGACTCCCTAAACTAGCTCTTCTAAACACAGAAGAATTTTTCCACATAACATATTGCATATCCCTTAAGTCAAAAAGCTGCATTTAATTTGTCCTTTAGAGTAAATTTACTCATCACATGAGCAACATAACATGAAATGTTTGCATTTCCATGAAAACAAACAGAAAATAATGGTTTTCATATTCAAAAAAGAGGAGTTTCGGCCTATGCTATAGTAGCTCTTTGTTAAACTAGTACTGCATGTTGACTATTTATTTATTTATTTGTTTGTTTGATTTATATATGCCGCCCTTCTCCAGAGACTCAGGGCAGCTTACAATGCATTAAGCAGTAGCCTTCATACTTTTGTATATACCTGCTTAGTAGGGCTCCCCCCACTCCCGAGCGTTGTTCTATTTTATACAAAGTCATCTTATTGCCCCCACAAACTGGGTCCTCAATGCTATGCTCAAGAGCATGTCAAGAGCAGATACAATCATATTAAAACATTGGAGATCCTAAGACCTTGACTGTATCACACAGGTACTTCATAAGATTTATTTTATTTTCTTGAAAAGGAGTTCAAAGAGTTAATAAGCAGAATGTTACACAAATGTTTTACTGCTTTTGCCTTGACTTCAGAATGTTCTGAATTTTGTTTGCATCATAATTTCTATGTGGCAAGGAAGGACAAGGCAAAGGGCAATATCAGCACCACAGCGGAATTTTATAACAGCCACCCTAAGGATGGTATGTTCAAACCTTTGTACAGCTCAGTCAAGATATATATATTGACATGTTGACATATATTGATATATATATTGATATATATATATATATATCACTCCGAAAATCTAGATGTTGTAACAAAATGCAACCACTTGAATTGTTTCAATGTTAGCAAAAGCAGTGGTCAGTTCTAGAGGTGAAGCAGGTTTAAAGCAAACCTTTCACAAACTTTTCATATTGGTTCCCAAACCGTAAATTCTTTCTTCTGATTCTCAGTGAAGGACACCATGTGCAGAAAGCAATTTTGAGCAGCCAGTGTTGAAAAACAGCAAAGGAAGCCAAAATCTAACTACTCAAATGGCTAAAGGCATAATTAATTCTAACAAGCTGCATATCACATGACCATAAATATATAAGGCAAGGAACTAATCCTAACATCGATGACCCAGTTCAAGACGCCAGATGAACCTGTAATGCAAATTGATTTAATATATTTGCTCTTCACTCTCAGGAGCCAACCTGAAGATCTAACAGAAGCATCCCCAGGGAAATTATTTTCCAAATCTCAGCAAGAGATGCTCTTGATCTCTTACAGCACAGCAGGATAGTGAATAATCTCTCTGTTTGATACTTTTCACAAAATGTTGGCAATAGTTTCTCACAGGAAATATGGTAAAGTGGGAAGCCGAGCTGACGTGACACATACCTTTCACTGCAGGCTACCCCACCTGCAAAGGAGGACAGCTCATGATGGTTTCCTTATCTGATTTCTGCCAATTAGAATTGTGTTCTTCTGTCCCTATAAAGCAGTGGTTCTCAACCTGTGGGTCGCGACCCCTTTGGGGGTCGAATGACCCTTTCACAGGGGTTGCCTAAGACCATTGGAAAACACATATTTTCAATGGTCTTAGGAATAATGTGATGATTGGGGGTCACCACAACATAAGGAACTGTATTAAAGGGTCGCAGCATTAGGAAGGTTGAGAACCACTGCTATAAAGTGTGATTGGATGACTTTTGCTATTAACTTGCAGATGAAGAACCAGAGGCTTTTATAATTTTATCTCTCCTACAATTCACTATGTTGATGATTATCCCAAGCATGACAAATGAGAACTACTTGGAATCTGTTTATCAGAGTTGCTATTTAAGTCCCCAGTGCCAAACAGAATTTTGAAGGAGCTTCATAAATAAGGTTGGTTTTGGAGTTCATGAAACCTTTGACATTAAATTAGGTCAAAGAATGGCATTCCATAGATACCAGTAGCAGGTCAAGAATACACCCGGGAAGGTCTCTACAGAATGACCCAAGCATAAACACTCCAAGATGATTATAGTATGACTTCCTTCAAGTGTAGACATGTCATTGCTGTGGCCATACATTTGCAAAAGCCATTGTGGGATTGAAGAGCAAAAGTCAAAATATAAACAAAACAGTGCACAATAAAGTAGAGGTATTGGCATTGGCGTTTGATATGATAAAGATGTGAAAATTAGCATTATACAAATCAGCAGAGGCAAACCATAGATCTTTAAATGGAATTCACGAACTATAGCAAATGTGATGATCCCAAACAGAAAGAGGTCTGGAAAGAAGTCAAGTAATGAGAGTTCCAATGTATCCAGTATATTTATTTTTCTTGGGAACAGTGAAGTTCCCTGAATAGAACTCAACAGAAAGCTTGTTATATGGGAAGCCGGTTCAAATGCCTTCCATGTATCTCCTGCTGGAAATGTTATGGAAGCAGCATATGATTCAGCAGAGACAGTGAATTAAAGAATTCAGAATGGTAACTTTTGAAATAATGGAAATGTCCCTCTGTGATTATGGCAAACACATGACAAAAGAAAGGTACAAATGCATGGTGAAAGCAATAGAACATCTGAGTCAACTGCTACTAATCTCTCTGAGGTATCCACAGCATGCTCTTAATCCCTAAAGGTATAACTGTGTCCAATCAGAGCAGAGCACTTAAACCTGGCCCCACAGCATTGCATCTGGAAAAGAGAATCTTCAAAACAGTACAGTCAAGATAATCTGCAAAAGTTCAACTTCAAAGTTGAAAGTATGTTTAGGAAAATTGGGGGGGGGGGGATGACAAAAGGAGTATTTTGGAGACTCTTTAATGCACTACCCACTGTGGAGATCAAAGAAAAACTGAAGTGATTTGTGGAAGAACATATGAAAACAAAGGTGGTGAGGCTCTAACAAAACATACTGAATTCTGTATAGCCATAGAATTCCATACATGTGGATTACAGAGAACACAGCAGAGAAGCAAGACTTTAATCTAGCACTCGGTTTAAAAATCCATGTATTTCTTTAAAAACCAAGTAATAATAAGTGTCTAAGAATTATCTTTATTGACAGTAGGGGGCAGCAAAAAAATAGTAGTAATGGACTTAAAGGGTTGTGCACAGATTTTTATGGAAACTTCCTGTTTCCTGACATCTGTTAGTTGCCAAGGAATAAAGAACTGAAAGGATGTACTATTATTAAGAAAGGGGGGGGGGGGAATCCTTAAAGCCCTGTCTAAACAACAGGAAAATATAGAAAACCTTTGCCTTCCAGATGGACTATTTGTCTTATTTTTCTGAATCAAAGATGATTAAATCTGGATCTCTAAACCAAAATTTTAATCCAACAATAATCTTAATCTTCTCTTAATTATTTGGTACCAAATACATTTTCCTGCACAGAGAAATCTGTGTCAGTTAGATCATTTTACTAAATATAAACAGAAGCAAAGATTTCTGTCATACAAATCTCCTGAGGGCTGTACCAAAACAGAGAACAAGAGTAACTTATCAGAAGCAGATGTAGCTGACTTCACATGCATTATCTAGGTAAAATGTATTAGCAAAACTATGCATAGAACTCACTCAGACACAGGAATACATAAAATGTCCCATCGTTCCCAAGGAACCATGGCCAAGGTTCCATATGTAATTCCTATTACCAGAATGGCTATTTTTACTATGATAGTCAGTTTTAGCTCTGTTCAAAGAATGTAACGTATTTTAGTTGTCCATTTAATCCTATGCCAGAATGCATTTCAGTTAAATATTATTCTGTTCTATTGGTTTATTTTGCTTTTTGGTGATGTAGTGTTGATAAGGTGCTGGACTGCAACAGGGAAAACACAGGATCAAATCCATTTTCAACAAAGGAACCTCACTAGATGATTTTGGGTTAGTCACTCTGTCTCAGTATAACCTACATCACATAATAATTGTTAATGAGGTTGTTGTGAAGGGAAAATCACTGTCAAATTCTTGAAGACCAAATCCAAAATAATTGTTTCCCATTAATGAATCATTATGGGGCTCACCATTGTCCTCCACTTATAATATAATACAATATAATGTATTTTATTACTCTCTCATATCTAAATATACAGCTTTGTAATCAGGGACGTCTCTGTGTATGCTATTGCCAAACTCTAGGCAGCAATACATTTTATTTTAATTTTTTTAAAGAAAGGTAGCAAAAGGAGGGCTTTCCCTTTCCTTGCCATTACCAACCTGGCCAATAAGGAGTTGATGTAATCTGGGGTTGTTGGATCTGGACTCAGAGGTGGGGAGGTCACAAATGCAGCAGCCTTTGCCCAGTTCTTACTCCAGTAATGGGTTCCATCTGTTCCAAGACTGGCTGTGATTGGCTCACCAAACACAACATTGCCTGGCGATTATCATGGAGGGAAAAAAAAAAAAGGGGGGGGGAGGACAAAGAACATGCATTACAGAGAAGGGAGCAGGAAACCAGATAACATATCTTTTTTTTTTTAAAGACAGCAATCACTTATTTCTAATGCCTCCTTTGGTTCTGTTGATCCAAACCATGACAACCAGATTTCAAAGCCATGGACAAAGCACTTGGGCTTAAAAATTGATATGTCTTCCAGTTTGCTTTTAAACCCAGATCAGATAAATTTTTGCCTTTAAAGAGAATGAATTACAGACTGCTTTAAAGGAAAGCTCTTAGTGTGAGACCTGCTAAATTGAACATTCTGTGTCAGGTAACTAGATACATCTGGGAACCTTGCAAATAAAAATGTAACTGGAACTAAGACTTAGGAAAGTGATTCTACCATATTCTTTTAATACTCCTCCAAATTCAGACATTTTTTTCCAGTTCTTCTTACCAACCTTACTGCTTGGCAGCTTCCAAGATTATGAAAAGCTTTTGCATCCTTTGAACAATTTCAGAGATGTTCTTTCTCGCTTTACCTATGCTCCTATTCTGTAGAATGGGCAAGGGGCACTTAATTCAGGGTGCATTTTGAGGTATCAGGTTGAGTGCAAGTTCTGATGAGCAAGAAAATAAGATAAGAGTTGAAGATACAAAGCTGAAGCAACGTACCTTTTTTCCGGGCTTGTGATATCAGATCAGCTGCACTCTTGCTCATTACTTTAGTCACATACAAAGGGCAGTTGGTCTGGCTGGCAATGGTGATGGCACGGAAGACAGCTTCAGCCTCCAACTGAAAAAGAGGTTAGTGACTTCATATACATTCATATAGGATAAATAATCTCATAAGACATAATGAATTCATTTTACTGCATAACGTTTTGTTTTCAAGACCATAAAAAAAGATGTCCAAAATGACCCATAATGTATAATTTGTATATAAAACAGACATGATAAAAACAGGTCCAAAATTTTTCTAGCACAATATCAATCTGTACTAAGTGTTTCATTTTTCTCTGTAAATCTGGCACTGCACCTTGGCTTAAATCTGTGCATTTTGTAATACAAACACAATGCATTACTATATACAGCAGAAGATTTTGGCTTTCAAGATGACACTGTATTTTTACATAATTGTATGAATTGTATGCTGTATGGATCTTGAATGTGTTACAGAGTAATTAGACGAGTTTGTTTGATGAAGAAAACATGGGTCCATAAAACTGCCAGCTATTTAAATCTGGGAAAGCAGTGAAACATTTATGAAAGTGAAAAAGTTTATTATGTTTAGAGAAATTGCACAATAAAGTGAATGGGCCTAAATTATGGAATGATTTGTATAAATAAGGAGTTGAAGGTTGACTGTTGTACGCAACAGAGCAGTCCACAATGGAAGCAAAACGTGGCTGAGAATAAATTGAATATTTAGTATATAGTTTCATACTGGGCAAGAAGCAAGGCAAGACAAATTAACTTCCCTGTGATTGTTTTGCAATTATATGGCTAAATGTATCAGAAAAGTTTTTCTTAACAAAGTGCTGTTAGGAGATATAAGGGTTTGAACCTTCTGCAGAAAATGTCATGTAATCTGAAAACAAAAATTAATTGTAGTGTATTTTAGGCTGATTGTATGACATAACAAGGATAAATTATTTAAACATTACAGTATCACTGAAAATAAAGTATAAGTTATACATAAATTGTGAACAAACAAATGAATTTATGTATATTGGCCTATGGAAATGGTGGAAAAAGGATGGAAAGGTACAGACAGGTATAGTTAGTGAGGTTGGTATATTTAGATTTTTGTTTCATATCCTCTTATCTTCTGCTTTTTAAATTCATTTTGCTTATTACTTTCCCCCCCAGCATTCTCCATAAGGTTGCTTATCTTTCAGAGAATAAGTGATGGACATGAGTTTATATACGGAAAACAGTATGAAGAATGAAAGAGGTATTATAAATGTAAATCTTGACCAAATGGAATAATATTAATTAATCTTTAATGTAACAGAACAAATTAATAATTGCTTTTCTTTCTGACATCTAATTACTATATTAACACTTCTCTACTGAGCACACATTTCAATCTAACAAGTAATTTTTAAACAGCCTTTGCCAAGATAATGAAGACCAAAGTGCTAAACTCCTACTGCTATAATTGCTAACCTGGAAAAAGCTGGATTAAAATACTTCTGCACTAATAAATTATGTATCTTGATTACTGTTCTGTCAGAGACTGGGGAAATATTTGCACCTGGGTGTTTATATCTGTTGCGATTATAAGGGTTTTTCTACCTTTCCTGTGAGCCTGTTGGCCACTTTGGCTTTCCATGACACAGTTGGTCTGTACTGCTAGAACTTTCAACACTTCATCAAGTGAGCTAACTTTGGAACATTACATCACTGACTAGTCAGCCTGACTTCAATGGAAATTGCCTTCTGGCTGTCCAAGTATTTAGCAGAACAGGCTAAATACTGTTACACAGGAAAGGGGAAAAACAAACAAAGAGTATCCTGAAAGGACACTGTCCTAAACACACGAATTATTCAAGGCTCCAAAAATGTGAGGCTTTTAAAAAGTTTAGCTTATAGCTCAGGCAGCTGTATATGAAGATTATGTTTTTCTCTCGAAGTATGAACTCAAAAACTTGGTTTCCTTCCCTAATACAATATGCATCCTAGAAACATTTCATATTGAATGTAAAAGGCTTTGCCAAGAAAATCATATTTACGTGTCCTGTTTTAATTCTGAGTATATTGTACCATGGATCTGAGAAACTGTGAATTCAGGATCTGTCTGTTTAGAAGTATTGGAAAATGTATCATATAAACTCTTCAAAAGTATGGAATTCCATTGATGAAGGCAACTTGAACATGCTACTGCCTAGATAGTCAAGGACGCAATTTTATGGTATGTATGTTTTTCTGAATCATCTTATTGTAATTTATCACAACAATGTTCATTTCAACTTTAATATGTTTGTATTGTGTATGTGTGCATCAATGTGTGTCTGCATGTCCTCTTCAAGTAAATGTTGACTTCTTGCAACTGTCTGGACTAATCCCTGAAGCTTTCTTGTCAATATTTCAGAAGTGGTTTACCATTGCCTAGGCTAAGAAAGGACTGGCCTCAAGGTCAGTCAATTGGCTTTGTGCCTAAGGCACCACTAGAACTCACAGTCTCCCAGTTTCTAGCCTGATGCCTTAACCATTATATCAAACTGGCTCTCTTATTTCAACTGGCCACATAAAAATGCAAATAAAATAAAATAAAATAAATCATATTATGACTTTCAAATTGGACATACGGATAGCAATACGTTCTGGCGAAAGTAATCATTGCAATAAATTCTAGGTGGTTTTATTACACACGGTTATCAGTCAACTGGCGCAACATAATGGAATGCTACAACTGCAATTGTTTTATTAAGCATGTAGACATACTCATACAGAACATGATACCACAGAAGTCCGCTGTGACATCACCATGTGGCCTAGTTATTTAAATCAGTGAAATGTTTGCTTGAAAAGCTAGAGAACTTGAGAACAAATAGATATTTAAATAGATATATCTATAAAAAACCTTACAAACTACCTATGTTGAAATGCAGGTCATTTTTCTACCTATGTTTTTTGTGTCCTTCTTAGGTTTTAGTTAAGATAGGCATCAGAGGAAATGTTCAATTCTTTTTTCCAATTAGTTATTACAACGTATCTTTCACCTAGCATCTTAAATGTACCCAATAATATTTTGTGTAGCATTTCTGAGAAGCAAAAGTGTGCATCTTCTACATGACTATTATTAGGTGATGACTGAATTTCAAAACCACTCTTACATACCATCAGTCTCTTTACTAACGAAGACGTTTGCTAATCAATATAATTGTTTCACAAATAAGATTTGAATCAGGCATAATTATGCTACTAAAGAGATTCAGCCTTCCTAAAATGGCAATAGTACTACATAAACCTGGGGTAATTTCCATTCTTTCCCTTTCCTCCAAATCTTCATCATTAGCTACAAATGTTTAGCAAGAAGAAAAAATGTACAACACTGTACCAAGATGATTCGAGTAAAGTTTCTTTTAAAATTTCTTTTTAAAAAAAATTTCCTTTTAAAAGTATGTTATCATTTAATGTCCTCTTAATTTCCTAGTTAGATAAAACTATTACTGTCAAACAATGAATTTTATTTCTTTGTGGCTACATATTTTGTTATACATTTTAATTTTCATACTTCTTCATGGAGCAGAATCAAGTGGCCAGCATAATAAAACAGCATTAAGAGTATTAACTCAATTTAAAAAATACAGTATTACCATAAAATGATTACCCATAAATTAAAATGTTCAGGAATTTACAGACCAAAGAATAATACATTAATAATAACTAATCTAATTGACACTTTTATTTCTACTGCATGAATTTTGATTTAAATGAACTATGGCTCTTAAACTGAATTGAGAATTTAGCAAATTTCTAGCAACTGTTTTTGCAAACATGTGCTCATAGAGGTTTTTTAAAAATAATTATCTTAATTTTTAATACCACTTCTCAAATCTAAGCTTTCTACTGCTCACAGGTACATGTAAAAAGTTAAAAAGTTCATGAACAGATAATGGGATGTGCCGTCGCTGAGGTAAATCCACGATCAAATTTAGTACACTCACGAGTAAAACAGTCAAGGGAAGTCAAGTCCAAGTCCAAGAAAATCAAACCGTTGAAATACACTTTGGAGAGTATATAGATGAAATAAATTGCTAGAGACCCAGAACCACACGACTGTCCAGTCTGACGGACTGAGTCAAAAACTGGAAGCCCTAGCAACAAAGGCGGGACTTGACAACTTTGACAGACTCAGTCCACCAATCTGAATGTACAAGTACATCCCAAGCATGGCTGCTGTCTCCGCCCACAATGGAGAATGGGATGTGTAGTATATATAGATCCTGTGGATTATTTTAAACACTATTCTGATTCATGTCTTTAACAGAAATTTGCACCACCTAGCTTTTCATAAAGTTGTAAATTTGCATTTAAAAATACATGCATATAGAGTGTATAATTTCCAACCAATTGTATAAATTATGCTTTTTCATTCATCAGCAATATATTACCTCTTCTGGTCTACTTAGCACATGACCTTCCGGGCCAGTTATTCCCATCTCCAACATCCTAGCTTGCTCCTAAAGAACAGAACAACATTGAGACCTGAATCAGAAACAAGTTTCATTATTTCTTGATTTAACTGTTAATTTAATTGCTAAATGTATTGTGAATAATTTAAAACAAATGTTTTACACCTACCTTTCTTTCTCTTAGTATTAGTTTTAAACATTTAAATAAGAAATTTGAAAAAATGATTTAACTGTATACATATAATTGAACTTTACATAGGTAGCATTCATTATCTATTGTTTTGTTTTTGTACAAATTAGCTTTTAGGAAATCATATGAATGCAACATTAAAAGTGTGACCGAAGTGTAGCAACAAAGATTTCAAACAGTTAATTAGTATAGGTAGTCCTCGATTTATGACTACAATTGAGCCCAACATATTTGTGGTTAAGTGAAACATTTATTAAGTAAGCTTTGCCCTATTTTACAACTTTTCTTGCCACAGTTGTTAAGTGAATCACTGAAATTGTTAAGTTAGTAATACAGTTATTAAGTGAATCTGGTTTCCCCACTGACTTTCTTGTCAGAAGGTCATAGAAGGTGATCACATGACCTCAGGTAACTGCAACCACCATAAATATGCCAAGTATCCTAATTTTGATCGCATAACCACAGGGATGCTGTAACAGTCATAAGTGTGAAAAATGGTCATAAATCACTTTTTTCAATCCCATTATAACTTTGAATAGTCACTAGAGGAACTGTTGTAAGTTGAGGACTACCTGTATTTGAAAAATCTGGAGATGGTCAAGCTTGTGTATCTAAGAAATGGACAGGCCTCCAACATTAACTCAGAGACTGTTGCAGCTCTACTAGTTATTGGCAGTGAGAAAGCCCATATTGAAACAAGGTTATTTGAAGCTGAACTATACAAAATTAAGGCTAAGCATACTGTACAACTCAAGCATTTATATTGTCCAGTTGCGATCGAAGGACTCACTTGACTTGTCAAATAAATCTATTCAGGAGGCCCTCGATTTCCGTCCACAATTTCCACTGCTAAGCAAGGCGGCTGTTAAGTGAGCCATACCTGATTTTACAGCCTTATTTGCCATGGCGATTAAGTGAATCACTGCAGTTATTATTAAGTAAAGTAACGCAGTTCATTAAGCAAATCTGGCTTCTCTCTTTGACTCTGCTTATTGGAAGCCTGCTGGGAAGATCACAAATGGCAATCAAAGGACTCCAGGATGCTGTAACCACTGGTTGCTAAGGGCCCAAATTTTGATCATGTGACTGAGGGGATGCTGTGGTGATTGTTAAGTGTGAAGATTGGTCCTAAGCCACTTTTTTCAATGTTGTTGTAACTTTGAACAGTCACTAAACAAACCGTTGTTAACTTGAAGGCTACCCATGCGATGTGTCATAAGGTATTCTTTTCACACAGTACAATATTTCCATATATATCTTTATAGTGTTGCTTGCATGTTTATTTATTTATTTCATGTGATACAGCAAAATGTAGCATAAAATTCACAGAAACCACGTATCAATTGTGTACGTGCTTGCTTGCTGTTATTTGGTCAAGAAAAGGCAAAACATTACCTGTGCAATTATGTCCCCATTTTCAGCATGAACCTGAGCTACTGCACCAAGTTCTCCTAAGAAACTAAATATCTCATACAGCTGAAAAACAGGATGCAATAAGAAAGGCAGTATTAAAAGACTGAAGATTTATCTCTGTATAGTAATGTCTCAAACCAACACATTTTGTTAAAATTATGGACTTTTAATAAATTAACCATTACCTGCTAGTAATAAAAAAAGAAACTGATGTTTATCCAAATAAACATCAGTTCAAAATCTTATCAAATGCCTCTTTAAAAACTTTAAAGTTATTTACAAAATGTATAAATAACCATATAACACAATTATCATCAAAACTCATCTTCAAAGAGTGCACTGTTTCCACTGAAGGTAGAAGTATCTTACAGCTCATTCTTGTTATATCACCAGAAACTTACCTTTTAAATATTTAAAAATCTACCTTATATATTTTAATTGGAGGTCTTGAGTAAACAACATAATAGTTTTGGCATACATCCTATTTTTATTAAGGAAGTTAAATAATTAGAGCTATCGCATTCTGATAAAGTTATGCTGCTTTTGAACATGGGAGTATAATTTCTAATAACCAATAATATGTCTTATTTTTATCAAATGTGGCTACAAACCTCCCATGAGGGATTATATACATCATTAGTGTGGTTTTCTTTTCATTTATTTCTAATGCCATTTCTCTTGTTTTTAATTTCACATGGGATCACTAAGATAACATACAGCCTTCCAAATTAAAATACACTAACAATCTGAATAATTTTTATCAGATAAATGTTCAATTTTTTATTTATTAAGGGTGGTATAGAAATGTAATATTCAATCAAAAATCAATCAATCAAATTTTTATGCAAGTACAACAATCCATTTCTTACCTCTGTGTTTGACATCTGGTACAAATCCTTATAAGCCATGTAAACCAGGAAAGAGTTAACTCCTAAAGTACGGAAAGATTATACAACACAAGTATTGGCAAAGAAGTAATATAAAAATATTCTGTACACAGGGTGGAATGGAAGTCTTTTACAAAAATATCTTAAATGTAATGAAGCATATTGCTCACACTCTGGAAAACAACCAGGTGTTGTGCAATCCAATGTTCCTTAGTTTATTATTTCTCGTAAGATTATAGAAATAATCCCCACATGATGAGGATCGCTTCTGAAAATATGAAAACATTATCCACCTTTGCATATTATGGTAAACTATAATTTATGTTTATGCAAAGAATCAGTTCCTTTGAGAAGTTCATAATGCTGGGAAAGGGGTAGAAAAGAGGAAAATCAATGGCGATGTGTGTATTATTGGTAAAGAACCAGATTGGTGAAAGAGCATTCTAGAGAAGATTATTAAGGGTCTGATCTGACTTGATGACAATAATTTAGCTTATAGGTTGCTCAAGTATATTTTCCAAGCATTGAGTCTATATATTCTCAGTTCTGTTCTCTTCAGACAATTAGGGAGGAGGTAAAACAGACTTATAATAGTTTCCGGTGTAGGTAAACCAGGAATTGTAATTTAAAATAAACTTTAGAATTCATTGACAGCCAATTAACTAATAAAAAATAGCCAATTGTTCAGTCAGTCAGTAAATTAAATTTTTAATAACCCAAAAGGGGGGGGGGGGGACGACTTGTGGCTATCATTTATAAAGCTGCTTATGAAAAGATATAGTTATCTGGAATCACTATTTGGATCAAAATCAAAATTTGGAATGGGGAATGCATTTGCAGTGCTAAACAATTGATATTGCTCTTTGTAAATAATTGTTTACACTTCATATACTATGAAGCTAAATTCACAGTGAAAAATAGCTTTCATTTTTAAAATGACAAAACTGCATTAATTGCAACTAAATCTGAATTGCAAGCTTTTGGTCCCTAAGTCACCCATCCAGAACAGTATTTTAACTCTTGTCACAAAGAACTGAATATACTTTCCTTGAAGAATGACAAATAAGGAGTTAAAAAAATTGTTGCAAAAGTTATTTTGCACACACAAGCAGACTAATAAATAGCAATTAAGTTTCACTCAAAGAAAGCATTAAGAAAACTGGCTGAAACAGAGTGTTAGTTTAGGTTCATTGTTGTATAACTTATTACTCAAGCAGAAGAGCAATTAGAATGAGAAAAGCCAAGAGATCTTGGAACTAACAGACCTTTCTCTTTGATGAGTGTCTGCACTTCCTGCTTGACGCTGTCATTCCAGTGGGTGATGTCCACATGCAAGGAGTAGTCACAGCAAGCTTTCCCATCACCCCATTCTCTCCATTTCTCATAAGCTTCTACCAGGCTTGATTCAATTTCAGGTACAACATGGTCAACTGTGAAAAAGAGTTAGCTCTAGCAGAGAATCAAGAATAGATGTCCTTTCCTCCCGAGTTTGACTGCTAAACTATGTCCTCAGTATCCCAAATCAAATGTCCATTCATTGTGAAACTTCGTTATTCACAATGATTAAAATACTACGTCTGGCTAAAGGGTTGAAAAAAACCCTAAATACCTCAGAGATCAGCTAATTAAATTCTTATGGCTTCAGTGTCTTATTTAGAATATTGCTTTTGCAGTCTGAAGAACAGAAGAAGTATTATTTTAGTCCTCATTCTTGTATAAAAATAAGAAAATTATTTAGGTCAATTCAGTGAAACTCATTAATTCACTAATCTAAGGGGAAAATATTTGAAGTTAGAAACATTTTATAACTGTGCAGAATAAACTTTGCATTTTCATATTTATTAGCTTTTATGCAGCAAATGAGCCAAAAATATATCTTATTTCTTGTAATCTCTCACATAAAATGAATTTGTTGGACAGGGATTAAAAAAATAAGGCCCTAATTTATTATTAGAAATATTCTAGATGCTTCTAGTAGATTTTTGTTGAGATTCCAGCCTCTCTATCGTCCCATTTAAAAAAGTATGCATAACTTCCTAAGATGCAATCTAAACACTTTCTGCTGTGATTGCTGTAATCTTCAATTTTCATTTCAGACTTTTCGTGTGGCAAACAACTTCAACAAGCATTAGACATGGCAAACCAAGAATGAAACTATTGCATCAACTGTTTTTATAATTGAAATTTATCCTGATTTTTTAAATGCAGTAAATCAAAAGGCTTCAGCAAAAGGCTAAGCTGTGGACTAGACTTTAGTGGTGTTAAAATGACTTAAACTGTGAGTCAAGAATTTCTCTTCCATTTTAGTTTGCTCTGAGACATATTTGGCCAAGTGCCTATTTCTTTCTGCAGGCATTTACTATTTGTTAAGGACCATAGCAGCTAAAATCTAGGCATGGGCAGAAATATTTATTAGCTATTTAAGGTTTTCCTTATAGATTTTAACCAAAATATGCAGGCAACTGAATACTATAAGAACTGAAGATAATGGCCAGTTCCTAGACTTCTGAAGTAGTTTTCAGAAAATTCTGTCCCTTGGAGAAAGTGTACATGATCCTAAAAAGGGTTACAGGGACATATTATATACCAGAAATTTAGCTTGCATAGTAATAATAATAAAAATGGGACTACTATTTAACAACATTGAAAGTGAATAGAAAAATCTTCCTTGCACTTACTGATCATGGTAGTCCCACCCGCCAGGGCTGCTTTTGTCCCCTGGAAGAAGTCATCCACAGCTGTCATTCCTTTGTATGGCATCTGCAAGTGAGTGTGGACATCGATTCCACCAGGGATAACCATCCTCCCATTGGCTTCTATAGTTTTCACTCCTCCAGGAACTATTAAGTTGTCACCAATTTGCCTGATTGGAAAAAAAAATCAAAATAGTTAGAGATAGGCACATCCATTTATAATGAAAAATGAAAACTCTCCATAGAATGTAAGCGTCATTTTCTCATGTATTTGTTATTTGCCTCTGTTTGTATGATTCAAATATTTATTTTTATTATTAAATGCACAACCCAACTGTTTGTGTAAACTCAAAAGGCAGCTTACAAAAATATAAAACATTCAAAACATAAAACATATCTATGACCCCAAATTAACAGAAATAAAAATATAACACTGATATCATTAAAACAATGAACTTTTTAAAGTTTCTAGATAGAGAGTCAGTTTTGGCAACAGATTATCTGAGACCCACCTCTCCCTGATTATATGAGCCCACCCAGGGGTGAAATCCAGCAGAGAACCAGTAGCAGAAATTTTGAGCAGTTTGGTGAACTGGTAGCGGAAATTTTGAGTAGTTTGGAGAACCAGCAAATACCACCTCTGGCTGGCCCCAGAGTGGGGTGGGTATGGAGATTTTGCAATATACTTCCCCTGGAGTAAGGAAGGAATGGAGATTTTGCAGTATCCTTCCCCTGCCATTCCCACCAAGCCACTTCCACCAAACCACACCACACCCACAGAACTAGTAGTAAAAAAAATTGATTTCACTACTGACCCA
Source organism: Masticophis lateralis (assembly GCA_030761175.1). NCBI lineage: Eukaryota > Metazoa > Chordata > Lepidosauria > Squamata > Colubridae > Masticophis > Masticophis lateralis. The sequence continues at coordinate 95,617,563 of JAUDYJ010000002.1, forward strand.
CCTCATTAGTAGTCCTTGGTGTACTCTTCAACTCTGAGCCACAAATATTCTTCTTAACTGGCACCCTATTAGTTCTGGCAGAGAAGGCGTGCTGTGGACACTATCTGCCAGGGACCTACATTTGGAGGGTCCCAGGGGGTGGGCCTTCTCTACCCTGTGCTCATCCTATCGAACATCCTCTCCACCCCCAAAATTAAATTAGCTTCATCCCTCTTGGATGGCCTTGGAAGTCCGTCAATATCTGATTATGATATCAGGCCTGGGAGCCCTCAGGGAACCAGTCACTTGTCTAGATGGCTCCATAATTGAGGGAATGCATTCATTTTCTTTTTGCCAGGGGCAGGGGGAAAGGTGTATATTTCACCTTTAATTAACTTTTTATTTTTAAATGTTAACTTTTTTATTTTTAAATGCTGGTCTGTATGTTATGATTTTATTTAATTATCGTACAATCGCCCCAAATCCCTCATCTGAGATGTACAGCTTTATACATTTGTTCAATAAAGCAATGAATGAATGAATAAATAAATAAATACATAAAATTATTACTTTGCAGAAGTGCAAAGGTATTTCATTCATGCTTTATTCTGCAAACAATGTGTGTCTCTTCAAGAAAAAGAATGTACTTTATTAAATAAAGATATAAACTTTTTTTTTTTTTTACTAGAGCTGTTTTGTATATCGCAACAATAATGTTACACATTAGGTTGAAACCCAACAAAATCATTAGATACAAAGCTTTTCTTCTGCTTCTTATTGTTTCAAGGGAAAGCAACAGGGAAAAATGTTATGGAATAGTTTGCTTTGGATTTCCCTAAATTGCAAAGTTGTGGGAGCAGGTAAAGTTTCAAGTAAGAAAGTTAGAAGGACCAAGTCAGACGGATGTCTTGACATGCATTACAGAAGCAATAGAAATGCCAACTGCTCCTATCTTTGAGGAGCAACTGGTTGTCAGTCTGTTTCAGCACACAGGTGGGAAAAAGATTTGAACTATGGAACTGATATGAATTCAAGCCTGTTGGTAGTTGCTGTTTTTCTTATTTAATTTCAGTTTTTCTAGAGTCTGTAATATAATTAGCTTTTGAAAGATGATGTTTTTGAATCTATGTTTGCTATCTTCAAGCTCAAGTAACTAAGTGGATAAAGCTTACCACTGGATTTTCAAAAACATTAAAAGTACAGGTATTCAATGTTTGGTTTCACCTTATCTAGAAAAACAGTAGGCAATTTTTAATACTGCAGCTGCCATTTGTTTACCTTTTAATTCATCCTTTTTTTGCCATATTGTCTTTCCTTATTTTACTTTATTTATTTGCTTGTATCCCTCCTTTATTATTACATATAACTCAAGGCAGCAAATATACGCAACACAGCTTAGTTCTATTTTTCCCACAGTAACAAAAGTGAGGTGGCTTGGGTTGAGAGAGAGTGACTGTCCCAAGATTACCCAGACAACTTCCATGGCTAAGGTGGGACTTGAACTCACTGACTCCCCCTCTCTAGCCTGGTGCCTTAACAACTAGTCCAAATGTGGCTCCCCATCTTATTGATGGCGGAAGGAATAGCAACAATCCCCAAGTATATTTAGCAAGTCAGAACTATGCCTAAGAGACACTGAGAGCTTCAAACATAAAATCCCACACTTCGGCAAGTGCTCTTCCTCACTTTCACATTCTTCCCTCCTTTGCATTCCTCTACATCCCTTGCAAGTGTGTTTAGAAGACTGGTCTGGAAGTACTATTGAGATCTAAAGAGGGAGGGAGCACTAGCAAAACTCTGCTTTTCATAAGCAGGAGGATGTTGAACAAACTTCATTTAGAACCAATCTAACATATTGAGAAGTCTTGGGATAATAGCACAACATACAATAGTGTGGACAGAAGCAATTTCCTACAACAAAATAATACTATTTCCCTGAAAATAAGCCCTATCCTAAAAATAAGCCCTAGCAGGTTTTTACATGTGCACATAATATAAGCCCTACCCACAAAATAAGCCCTACTGAAGAACCTGCGCCGCTGCCTGCCCACTCCATCTGGTTTCTCGCGGTGACACAGCCACAAAGTGATGCTGGGGGGTGGAGTTGCCCCATGTGCTCCGCACCAGATTACCTCAAGGTCCCCACAGCCAGGCCATCCACACCCCAACATCTGCCTTGTGGGCATGTGCAGCAAGAGCCCACGTTGCCATCGGCCCACTTCTGCTTGTTCGTGGCTGCAACGGAGCCCGAGCGGTGTGTTGGTGCCGTGGCCCGTGAGATGAGGCAGGTGTCGGGGCATGGATGCCCTGGCTGCGGGGACCCTGAGGTAGGCTGGTGTGGGGTGTGTGGAGCACACCAGCTGTCTACCTCGCCTTATGGCACTTCACTTGGCCTCCTGATCCGTTGCAACTGCGAGCAAGCAGAAGAAGTGGGCCAATGGCCACATGGGGTCCTGCTGGATGGGGCTGCTGGTGCTGCTGCCGTGAGATGAGGCAAATGTAGGGGTGTGGGTGGCCTGGCTGCAGGGGACCTGAGGTAAGCAGGGGCTTGGGGCAGCTCCACCATCCCTGCTTTGCAGGGATGGCACTGGCGCATCGCACGGCCTCCTGCCCCACTGCAAACAAGCAGAAGTGGGCCTCCTATCCATGGAAAAAATAAGACACCCCTGAAAAATATCCCTAGTGCTTATTTTGGGCCCCAAAACAAAATAAGACCCAGTCTTATTTTCGGGGAAACACGTATAATCAAAATGACATTTTATTAAATAAGCTGAACTGATAAAGGAATGGCATGACAAAATTGTCATAATCGAAAATAGATAAAATCACCATGAAAAATATTTTTAAAATGTGCATATTACATTTTCTGGAAAGTTGCCTAATATAATAATTCCTAGCTTCAAAATTCAACACATTTTTTCTATTCAAATAAATAAACAAATTATACAATCATATTTGAACTAATGAAAGAATTTCTGTGGCATCTCAAAACAGTATTAATTTCATTCAGCATACTATTTCCAACAGCAAGTTATAGTTTCTGAACTCATGACAAGGACTGCAGAGAGTCTGTAACCCTGTTTTCCTTTACAGGTAGCCCTCAGTTAACGACAATTCAAACAATGATTGTTTAAGTTACAATAGCGCTGACCGAATGGTGGTTACAGCTGTTCTGGCTATGCCAGTACCCCTGCAATCACATGATCATGATTTGTAACTTTGTGAATGTGTTTTATGCTTTCATCACTTGCAACAGAAATTCTGGTCCCAATTGCTGTCATAACTGTTAAGACTATCTCTGTCCAATATCAAGTAGCATAATACTTCTCAATAGAGAGAAAAAGCTACTACAGACGATTTAATTTGCATAATCTTTCTTTATATTCGATCTGAGATGAAGTGAAACAAAGAGGGAGAATCAACTCATTCAAAGGTGAGCAGGGATATGAATTATGATATTCTTAATCCGAAGTACGACACTACTTTACTGAAATTCTCTATAGGGTTAATGACCCTCAACTAAATATTAGGATAGTAAATTTGATTATTCTGTATATATATTACTTAACCTTAGTATGCACTATTTTCTACAACAGAATCCCCTATGCTATATTGCAATAAAAATACAATTTTTCTTTTTGAAATTTGTTTTTCTGTGAAACAAAGAATTTTGCTGAAAATATATCAAAACTGAACTATAATTTGTATGTTCTAAATGACAAAATTTTAGAAGATTAAATTCTTTCTTAATATGGACACATATTCTACATGAGGCTACTTTTAAGGGGCATTTTCAAATAATTCAATTAGTGTAAGAATCCTGTTATATTATACTAGAAGCCAATTTCTGAAGATAAAGTTTAGATGAAATTGCTTCAACTAAAGTTCTATGACCATTCTTTTTTTTAAAAATGATCCAATACATTATGCCATTAACAACTTTGACTTTCAGTTCACACTGAACTCCACTTTCAAATACTAATTCTTACTTCCAAGGTAGCATTTAAGAATGTTTTAAATACTAGATGGAAAATATGCCAATATTTGAAGCACTGAAAAATTATTTGTAAATTGCTAAGTATATTGCTGATGGTACAACATTTGATAAACCAGCAGTTAATAAATTACATAAGAAACATGACAGACCTTAGATGTAAAACATTCCATAATGATATTGGGCTTTAATCCTAAATACATATATTTATAGATCAGGAAAAAAACACATCTTTTAATCCGTATGTGATTATTATGACTTGGCAAACCCAGACAGCAGTCAGATAAAAAACATCAGATATTGTAGCCTTATTTAAAAATTCCCCTTCAATTTATAATGAAATGGCAAGTCATAATTCTGACATAAATTAATCTTGCCCCCTGTTCTCTTCATCAAAGAATACTTCAATACTGTGAGAGTTTAAATCCAGTAAGCATGAAGTAACAGTAGATGATCTAGGACCGTGATGGAGAACCTATGGCATGGGTGCCACAGGTGGCACATGGAGCCATATTTGTGGGCACACGAGCGTTGCCCTACCTCAGTCCAGCAAGCATGTGCGAACTGGCCAACTGATTTTCGGGCCTTCAGGACCCACCGGAAGTCAGGAAACGGGCTGTTTCTGGGCCTCTGGAGGGCCTCCGGGGGAGTGGGGAAGGCTGTTTTCACCCTCCCCAGGCTCCTAGAAAGGCTCTGGAGCCTGGGGAGGGCAAAAAAATGGGCCTACTGGGACCACCATGCCACTGCGTGCCAAAAATGGGGGGGGAGGGGGAGGGTGTCACATACGTATGTATGAGGGGATGGGGCACACTGAATTATGGGTGTGGGCACTATTTGTGGGTGTGGGCCCATTACTCCAGCTTTTGGCACACGACGGCAAAAAGGTTAGCCATCACTGATCTAGGATGTTCAGTCAAAACCCAAACAGAAGCTGGTAACAAAGGATTGCTGGATTTCTCTCTTCAATTGTTTTTTTTTAAACAAGCCTTGGAAACTTTATACTTACTTTATAAGACCATCCTCCATGTAAATGTCAGCATGGAATGACTGGTCATCATTGACTATTCTTCCTCCTTTAATAAGAAGACGGTCACTCTGTGTGAAAGAAAAACAAAGAATATCTGAGTCATTTTCTATCAATCTATCCCTCTCCAGAGGGAAAAATACAAAATTCAAATTTTGAGCTGAATTAAACCATGCCAAACTTGATTTTCTATATTTTCAGAAAGGATCGTTTTAAAAAGACAGGAACTTCAGCTCATCCAATGGTGGATTTGGGATGACAAATGGAACAAAATTTAGCAAAAGTCAATCATACTGCCCTTAGAAATTCCAGCCATCAAAACTATTTCCTATAAGGTTTTCCATTTTGTGTCAAAACAAAATTTTGAGACATTTAAATTAACTTCATTTACAGTTTACGCACGGCATTGAGAGGTTTAAACATAACATGAAACTCTGAGAAAAAAGATTAACAGAACAATTTCTAGAAAAGAAAAATGACTTATTTTATAGACAGAAGACTTCCATAGCATAAATATTCCCTGGAAAAATATGCATAAAGGATGCTCACACATGGTTTTGAGCACTATAACTTCCTTTCTTGTCTACTACCTGTCTAGACCCAAGATTTATAAGATTTGTTACTTCTGATATATTATGCATTTTGGTATGGATATTTTAATACATTGTTTTAATTAAGAAATTGGTGATAAATATACTTTGAAAAATCCTCCCAAATTCTTTCTATACTCAATATGGGATATTGGGTTACAAACTGCCCTTTCTTTGTCCGTCTGAAGTATTCTCACTGCTGTTTATGAACAATGGGTCTCATTGTGTTCCGACTGAAAATTCCTGTTAATTATTTTCTAACAACATTCTTTTTGAATGATGTGTCATCATTATATTAGTACCACATTTTAAAAAGTTAATCATATTCAGAGAATGTGTTACAGAAGCAAAAATCTGAACAACTGATAGACATTAAATCCTTTGCAGCAGTTATTGGTATTCATTTGGCAATAATCTCACCACTGAGTCACAATCTTATCTAATGCCACAACAGCAGCACTATATATAGCAAAGAATATAATGTACCGGTTTCCAAATGCATATTTGGACTGAAGGAGGAGTTCAGATTTGAGAAGTTAAAAAGATGATTACACAGAACAACCAGGATAAGCCTCTGCATCTCATCCTATTGGTGGCTTTATGGCAAAATAATGTCAAAGTAGTGATCTGTTTATTCAGAAAAGTTTTGACTTGTCTTTAGTTGACAAAATGATGGAAGGATGTTTTATCTTTACCAAATATGCATTCAATATTAAAGCGTGGATATTTTGGAGGTTCAGAGTAAGTGTACTCAGATTAACACCAAAAACATACCCCAAGTGCTCTGTTCGGCCTGGCTCAAGTATTGTTATAGTATATTTTCTTAAATGCTTCACTTTCTAATCAGTTTGCTGATTGCTATAAATACATCTTATTTCTGAATAAACATGTATGATTAAATTATAAGGCCCCAAGTATGTGAAATAGTATATTTAAATGAAAATCTTCTCAGAAAAATATGCTATAAGACAGGGGTGCCTGATCTTTTGGGTGCCAGGGACAAGTTCTGTGGAGGATATATTTTCCACGGAGCAGGCAAGCATGATTTTGCGCATGTGCAGATGGGGTTTCATTTGCGTGCATGGTCCGGTTACTGGCAATCCAGAGTCCAGTATCAGTCTGTGGCTCGGAAGTTGGGGGACCCTGCTATAAGACATTGCTTTGTATGTATAAAAGTAGTACATGATTTGACTAATGTGCTTATACATCTACCAATCACTTGAAAATATTTCATGAATATTTTGAAAAGATACACAAGGCATCATTTGTAATTAATAACATAACTAAATGATGACAACCCACTATTTCTCTGAAATGTACCAATTTGCAAGAATCAATTCAGCTGTCCCTTATTTTTTCTTTAGCAAAGCATTCACTTGGGAAGGCTACATTTGGTTTTGTATTTATTAACATTAAATCTCAATGCCACTATCAGATTTTTCACAAAATCTAAGGCAATTTGCAAAAAAAGTACCGTAGTAAACAAATCCCATTGTTTTATTACATGCCACAAAAAGTTGAAACAACATCAATCAATTCCCATTTCTTGGAAATGCTATTTTAGTTCTATGTAAGTCAAAGACTCCTTGTTCATGGCAATATCATGCAAATTTCTGAATATGCTTTAATGCCAAAGTAAATAATGTAGGACCTCCTTACAAGGAATGCTGTGTGCACTGCAGAACTTCAACGATTACACTGAAAAGCCAAAATGACTGTGTGGTAGAAAATCCAATTTATTTTAGTGTGAAACTAACCAACCTGAATTTGTTTAGGAAAATTAAATGATTGTGTTTTTTTCTATTTGCAATATCAAAAATCATTCAGAATGTATAGTTAGAAAGCAATTAAGGTTGTTACCCATAATTTGCAAGCAATTTAAGATGTAAAGCCTTCTACTAATCTATCATTTATATACTATTGTGAACTCAGGGCTGAATTATTGGATAATAAATCAGAGATCTATCATGCTTTGGTTTGTACAAAGAAGGGAAAAAATCTCAAGAGGAAAAAAAAATGCCCCCCTCACCCATCCAAAAAAGTTTTGAACGAACTTGATGACTACAAATATTAACTCTCCAAAGAAGTTGGGATTGAGGAAAACCCACTAGCTGGTAATGAAAGGGTATATCCTAGAAGAGCCTGCAGATACAGCAGCCTAGCTAAAACAGGAATACTACACATAGCACTCCTTTGATGTGTCCCAAATCCTGTCATTCTTAAGAACCACATATCATTATGCTATAGCCTGGTTTTTAATTTATGGAAATTACACTCAAGAAAACTGTGAAAATGTTCTGAAGTTTAGATCCAGAGGAGTGTGGATAGGTAAGAAAAGGCTCATCCCTAAGAATATTCAGTGGTGATAGACCTGTTTTCAGACATCTCCCAATAAATTTTCAGTGGGACTGCACTATCCCAGGTGGAACTTGTGTGCATGGGGGGGGGGGGGGGAGGACTCCTGGATTTCTGGTTTTTGATCAATCAGCAAATAGCAGTTACAGATACATTTGATGTGCCAATTATATCCATTATGGCCATTTTCACAGTCACTCAAACCTGAGTCATCTCTTGTATTTGCTCTATATGGGATTGCTCTTAAAAACGTCTCAGGAACTTCAGTTTATTCATAATGCAGCTGTGCAAAAAGTTTCACGTGTATCTTCTTTTGTCCATGTGACATTTGGGCTTCACAAGTGACCAATGCAATTCAATGTGCTCGTTCTCATCTATATTCAAGCCCTCTTTAAAACCTAGATACTTAAACAATTTTCCTTCTTGGATGTTTCTGCACATCTATTTAGATATGGAAAGTATGTGTTGGATCCCATCAGCAAAGTAAAGCCATCTTGAAGGACCCAGAGAAGTTCCTTGTCTGTAGCTGCATCAGCCTTTGGAATACTGAGTCTGCATAGCCCTGGCACTATTGCCTTTTAGGAGAGCCTTGAAGACCTTGATTGACATATGGCATACAGACTTGTGATCCCACTTAGTCCTTATTGTTTTATACTATTGTTTCCTTGATATCAATGTATTAAAGTTTTATTAGTGATGGCTATGTTTATGCCTCTTTTACTGTGGATTACATTATTCCAAAGGTTGACACAGCTATAGTCGGGGAACTTCTGGGCTCCTTCAAGACGATGTTACGTAACTGATGGGATTCCAGAGCACAACAAACTTGCCAAATTTTACTAGATTGCAGAAAGTCTCCAAGAAAGGAAGTTATATAGGTATCCAGGTATAAAAAGGGAGGAAGAGCAGTCTAGGCCAATGGAAGATACAATATAATTGGGGATAGCTATGGGGAGGCAAGGAAGGAAGGCACTGGTAAAATGTTGGATTATCCAGTGGGATATGCCATGAATGAAAGATCAAGAACAGCTAAGGGGAGGCACAAAAGGGATAGAAGGAAATGCAAAAAAGGCATTCATATATATTGCACATCAACTATTGTAGTGATTGTTGACAGGAGAAGGAAGGGAACATGTTGGAAAGATTAGGGCAGGATAGACTGATAGGATACGCCATGCTGGAAGCTACTGAGGAAAAGCAGATGTTATGCACCAGCTTTTCCCTATTCTCCCTCTAAAATAATTCCAATACAGTCCTTGACTTATGACCATTCATTCAGTGACCATTTGAAATTACAATGGCATTAAACAAAAGGACTTAAAATCCTTGCCTAAAGTTCCAACTTCCCAAAGTTGTAGCACCAAATTGAACAAAAGTTGGTGCTTGACAGGGCATCCACTCTTACATCATAGAAGTGTTGCAATTTCCCCTCCCCGACTATGGGCCAGGAGACCTTGGCCAGCTAGGTTCACTGGTGTGTGGAAACCTGACAGGGGCTGAAAAGTTTGGCTAGCTAGGTCCAACAATATGTGGGCCTCCTTTCTTTCCTCCATCATGGATTTCTCTTTACTTTGCCATGCCCAGAAGTCTCAGCAGGCCACTTGGGAGTGGTGGTGAGACACAGAGAAGACCGGGCCTCTCAGGATTTGGGGGAGGGGAAGGCAAGGAGAAGGTCCACACACTCCTGGGCTAGCTGAGAGACGCCTTCTGACCCATAGCAAGTTTCCACATGCCGGTAGGCACTGGGCTTCCTAAGACTCCCTTACTCTGAGGCACCTCTTCAGTTACTTAACAACCGCAATGTGGGGAGTTCAGTGATAACTGAGTGAGGCAGCCATGTGGGTGTGTTTCTTAATGATCATAGTGAGTTATAACCAAATTCTGGGCTCAATTGTGGTTGTAAGTTGAGAACTACTTTATTTCAGTCAAAACCTAGGAAAATGAAGGTATTCTGGGTTTTGTTTCTGCCACTTGACACTTGAGAATGGTTCAGCAGAACTTCCAGAAACTCAGGTTTTGGCTAAAATCCACTGTATTACTTGCTTTATAAACAAAATGTAAGTTTTGGGGTATGTCAGATTTATGCACAATCTCTGAATTGTTCTCAAAATTTTTAACATATTTTCAGTACCCAATCAATGGTGAGGTCTGCTCCTCTTAGTGGTGATACTGCCCGCTGAACTCAACATAGACCAAACCGATGTCAGGCTCTGGCAATAAGCCAATCAGGTTTTATTTTCATCGGAATCAAACTGATCAAGTCTCATACATTAAACTTGGTTGTTAGGTGTTTCTCTCCCTGACCATGCCAGCAGTCACACAGTTCAGAAGAAAATGGGAATTGTGCTAATATCAAAGAAAGTGCATGAGAAACATTACAGTGGTACGGCCATGTTCTACAAGTATCACTTCACATCTTTGCCTACATCACCTTCCAGTTTAATATAGATAGCAAGTGCCCACGTGGAAGGCCAAAGCAAGGATGGCAAGATACAATAAATGTGGGCATGAAAAATGCCCACTTGGACCAGGATGCTGTGTTTGATCGTGCAAAATGGCGCTTGTTGACTTGAAAAGTGGACCATGCACCTGAAGAAAAAAAATGCTAGGATGATCATGATGATGACTGAATCATGGACAAACCCAGGAGGGTTAAACGCAGCCTGGACTGTTTCCTATTCCTGCTTGTAACAAAATGAAGAAGGTCCATATTCTTTTTTTGTATTCCTTTTTTGTACCATAAGCTTCCTTGAGGAAAGCTATCTGAACTTTTTTGCCCTTTCAAGAAAGAACTAAATGACAATAATATGAAGTAGCAATAAAAGCTAAGGAGCGCATTTCCTTCTGTATTAAGATATATATGAATTTTTCAGGGTTTTTTTTTCTAAAAAGTGAATGTGAGTTTATCACCATTAATAATTTTGAAAGCATAGTATGTACCAGATCAGAAACAAAGCATTCCCATTTTAGAAATATTGCAATTATAACCATAAAGAGCTTGATTGTGAAATCAAATGTATTTATCCATTTGAATAAGGGGGGGGGGATCAGCATCAAACTCATCCCAAGCATTAACTGTGAAACAGAAAGAGAGGATATGTACAATGACATCATGTCTATTTTAAAATGGAACATCCTAGATACATTCCTATATAAGAGGAACTGAAGAGGACACCAAATCATTTAGAGGAAAAGGATTGAGTAAAGCAAGGACTTCAACTTGCTTATTGAGATCCTCTAAACTATTACAATAAACACACTGTTCATTCTGCCAAAACTCATTTAAGTTTCCCCACACCCAACCACGTTTTCCTGCCAACCCTGTGTCAGCTTGGATCATTAGCCATTATTAGCCTGAGACAAATACTAACTGCAGAGTACAGATAATAATCTCATTCATGAAGTCTACATAACTAAAGCACAGCTTCCTCCAAGTCGTCTTGTGTTTTCCACTGATTTAAATAGGACTTAAACCTTCTAAATCCCCAGTATAAAATGTTATACTCTACTGTTACACAAAATTTTACTGCTTGTGAATTCCCACAGAAAAGTAACAATATACTGTAAGTCAATTTTTTTTCCTAGAGAAAGGGAGAAGACTACCTTCAATACCAACAGGTTGTGAGATAACGTTCATGATTTAACATTGTAAGGTTCTACAATATTGTTGTACTGTTGAAAACAGTACAATAATGTACTGTTTTCAAATACCTTGATTCTAAAACCATACAGGCCAACAACAGTTCAATGTCATCACTTCTAAATCATTCTAATATGAAGGTTGTTTGTTTGTTTGTTTATTTATATCAAATTATATGGCTGCCCATCTCATGCAAATATGAGTGGCTAAGAATTAAAACATCAATATAAAATAATAATTTAGTAACACCTAAAAAAATCAATCTAGACCCGTTAATGCGAACCTATGGTACGCATGTCAAAGGTGGCACGCAGAGCCCTCTCTGTGGGCACGCGTACCGTCACCAGCTGCTCTTCTGGTTTCTGGCGTGCACATGTGCGCCACTCAGCTGACCATCACTGATCTAGGCACTACAAGTAAGACTGAAAAAAATTAAGGCATTTGGATTTAATTTTTTGCTGGGACAAATTAACAGAACTCACAAAGAAAAGGTTAAGTCCAGAGATAAACAAAACATAGACTTGCAAAAGAAATCCTATCTGACAACTGATCCCAAAAGGGAGACTTCTGCCAGATTCCTTAAAAGGGACAGCTTAACTGATCTCTATTAAAAGATAATGTAGAACATATAGACCACTATTAGATTAATCAGAACAGTTTAATGAAAATAAAAGTCATTTCAGAATATTTCAATTACTTAAGGTAGTTTAAACCTGAATTTACAATAAAGTAAATGCCTTTCTTCAATTCAAATTCCTTTGAATCAAAAGTAATTTTCTTGGCAACAACACAGCAGGGGCTTGTCATTGCCTTCTTCTGGGATATTCTTCTTTTTTAAAATTAATATTATTATTTGATTTCCCAGCCTAGCCTAAATCTCTGAAATCCTCTTGAGATCTCCCATCCAAGTGTAAACAGGGACTGTCCCTGCTTAGTTTGGGTTGGCTAGCAGCTAAGAAATACTAAGATACTGTAAATATGTTTAAAAAGAGAAAACATTTGATCTAAAACTAGATGCTTAAAATTAAAAAAAAATAACCTGAATTCTATATAAAATATGAGCTAAGGGCAAAATTATGCACAATGTATGATATATTTAGTTATGGTATGATATGATGAGATGATGTAAGACAGATTTGTAGGTTTCAGCATTTCCACATAACCAGGAGGAGGAATAGCCCAAATTAATTTTTAATTGAGCAGATAACACTATCACTATATAAGCCAGAAATTATGGTTTAAAATAAACATTATTTTATTTGTATCCTATCATTATTTTTACAAATAACTCAAGATGGTGAATATATCCAACACAGCTTCCTTCTCTTATTTTCTTCACAACAGCGCTGTGAGGTTGGTTGGTCTGCAAGAGAGAGACTGGCCTGGCCCAAAGTCACCCAGCTGGCTTTCATGACTAAAATGGGACTTAAACTCAGTCTCCTGCTTTCTAGCCTGGTGTCTTGATCACTGCTAAACAAAATACGAAAACAGCTTTCCAGGTTTGTTAGAGATGGTTCAAAGAGTTTATTTGCTGAAATTTATTTTGTACATAATGTCAAAACATGAAGCTGCTTTTGAAAACAAGAATGAATTTATGGGGCACGTGTAAAGACTGGCATACTAAGCAGTCGTCTGCAGTGCTTCTGTTCAATAGAACCTCCTCTTAACTGAAAATAAGCTAATTTAGTGCAGAGGTATGAGCAGCAAAGGCATTTTTATAGTTAGTATATTACATTTCAAGAGACAGCCAAAGTTGTGCCTCATGGACTACTGCTGCTGCTATATTGGCATGTAAATTGACTGGATGAACCATCGCTTGGCAGACCTATGTAAACTGTCCTGGATGGGTAAAAATAAAAATGCATTTCCTTGCACACTGTCACTTCTCTATAATTAATTTTCTTCTTATTTGAATTAAAAAAAGGGAAGTCCTGATACACACCATACTTGAGCTCTTAAAATTCTAATAAGTAAATAAACCAATAAGTAAAGTTGAACATATTCTATCCGTATTCAATCCCTATGTCTGCAATATTTAGCGTGTCATAAGACTGACACTCAAAAATAACTAGACACATATCTATACTGAGGTTGAGAAAACACCTGATTTACCCCTGTCAAAGCCCCCCCAGTACTTTCCATGTTTATAATACTCAAGGCACATTTGTTGGAAGAAAGTCAATGTTTTAAAAGTCATTCCTCTTACTGAAAGAAACATCAGAAAGATAACGCAAGGACAGTATTTCTCTCTTTTGAGTTGTTGCATTTCCTCTACTCAATAAGAATCACCACAGCTGATAACTATAGGGGCAAACAACTGTTGTTGTACACAGTACACAAGGTGGTTTAGCCCCATGCTGGGAAGTCTGGCAGGTGTGTACACTGCCAGAATGCTGCCCGTAGTCTGAACTAAGGAGTGTTTTTCCAATGTGTTCATATCTACTATAAATATAGTTCCCTTAAATCAAGAGTAGACAATTAATGGTCTTGCCTATCCCACAATATGTACCCCTAGCCATTTGACTTGGGGTGGGTGGGTGGCAGTTAGTACCAGATTTGCCTCATGGTAACTACATGGACAAGTCCATGCACTTTCCTAGGCAACATTTCCAGAAGAGGTTTGCCATTCTCTTCTTCCTTGGGTTGATTTGTTCCAAGTCCTTCATCTGACTTCCATACATAAGGAAGGTCTATAACACAGGTTTCCTGATTCTTTATCCAGAATCTTAACCACTAGAGTTAATGAGAATTAATTTCAAAACAATTAAAGGGCACTGGGTTGCCTCTGAGTCTAAAGCTCCAGTAAAATGGTGTTTCTGAGGACCTCCCTTAGCAGGATCTCTGCACTTTCCCTTCCTGTTCACCCTGAAAATGAAGTAATCTTAACCTTGAAATATAGGTAAAGATAGATGAATTGTCAATGAAAAGAAGAGATGAGGTAAGTGTTACTATCAGGTGCAATAAAACAGGAACCAGGATTGTTCAAATGAGTACCAGTTTATCCATGCTGCTTTAAAAAAGAATCTGAACTACTAACAGTCAAGGCAAATTGGTGGTAGTTAAGAATCAATGGAACTGAAAGAAAGCTGGGAATAGATATCTTGTGAGCACTAAGGAACTCCAAACTGATGATGCGCCTGATCCGGGCCCCCCTCAGCATTAGCCTGGTCATCACCTACATCCACCCTACTTTTCCAGCTAGAAATGACCATCAAAGTAGGTAAGTAGTAAACAATTATCAGAGAGTGAAAGCATCCTCCAATGTTTTGACAATTAGATAATTCAAAAAGATAAAGCAAGTATGTTTGTAAAGCAGACAAATTAAGGAGACAAAGCAGTGCAATGGAAAATAGAAAACAAAGAGTAGGGTGTGCCTGTATTTTTTATCTCTAAGTCTAGATGAGTTGTTCTTTCTCTGGATTTGTTCTTTTATTTTGACTATATTTAGATTTCATCTCTCACCTTCTAGATCTGGACCTGAAGATAAAGTGGGGGAGGAGGATATTAATCCCTCCAAAAAGAGCAAATCTTTTTGCCTTCTATGAACTAACACTCTGCTGGGTTTAAAGTAGAGGTCTGTGATTCAAACCATGATTGTAACATGTCTTTAGTTCCATAATTCAGTTTTACCAATTTCTGAAATGGCTATTTTGTGAATTATCATGTCAAAGGCAGCCATTTTGAGACAACACCCATAACAGTTTCAAAAAATTCAAATATAAACTATGTTAAAAAAGAAATTTTAAAATGTACAATAAAGTTACATTAGAAAGATTAACGCATATTACATATTTTTCTAATTTCCTGAAAACATTTAAGCCAAAAGCAGCAACTAAGTGAGCCAACTGTCACAGTGATGCACTATGGCACTAATTTGATTAACACTCCCAAACACAATTTAGAAAAAAATATAATGTTCTTTTGGGAGGCATAATACAATCTAAGAAATTAATTCTTAATAATTTTCTATAACCTTAAAGTGTACACAATGAGTTCCAAGATAATGTGTTGAGTTAAAATCTCAGGTTCCTTTTCTATACTTTTTGGAGACTTTCAACAGAATCTACTGTTTTTAACATTTCTTCTTTTGAGAAGTTCTCTTGATTTTAATCATTTAACATTAAAATAATTTCCATCAACATTTTCTAGATTGTTAAGAACTCAAGATCTTAAAAATAAATTACTACATTTATCTGATCTGAAATCAAGCTGGAATTTGACATTGTTTTATACAATATATCCTTGATGGCTAGCCTACTAAATAATGAGGATAATATGAATTGATTTCAACCTGCATTATCTATGCAGCAATCCGCATGTACCTATATATAATTCTGATCCACAGCATCTCTTTCTTCTTTGTAAAATATGTTCCTTTATGGCAATAGGTGCAAAGGGATTTGAGAACTTTACTCAGAAGACACACCATTTGATCTGCAGGGAATACACTTCTTTAAGGTGGTCCCAGTGTTCTTAAAGAAGCAACTTCTGAGCACTTCCCAGTAGAATTATAGCTCCTTGTTTTGAATAAGGAATATTTGCACAATAGTGTAACCTTTGTACATACCTATCACCAATTGTGCATAAATGCATCTATCTATCTATCTATCTATCTATCTATCTATCTATCTATCTATCTATCTATCTATCTATCTAGAAAATTAGTTTCTTTCTTCATCTGCCACCTCAAATTTTTTTTTCAAATGACCTAATTTAACCCATCCAATCCTCAAAATTTTAGGATTACTTTCTCAGCAAGAATTATTTCTTTTCAGTTCTTCTAGAAAGATAGGCAAGCATTAAAAATTACACAAAGATATATACACATAATTGCACTTAGAAGACAGAGTATAAATCCTAAGGCCAAATTCACAAGACTTTTCTTGTTTTGAAGCAAAGGACACATTATTGCAATATGGACCCTCACACAGGGGTTCTAGAATATGATTTCTAGATACTAGGTAAGTGACCAAACCCTGGTGAAAATGGATTTCCCAGCATTTCAAAGAAAGTGTTGGCTATGTCGAATACCAAAGTAGGTGTGGCAACTCTGCACAGATTATCAAAGAAGCAGAAGTACTGCAGTCAGGTGCAGCAGCACAAAAGAAAACAACATCATGGAATTTAGCTAATGGATGTAGATCACACCTTGAAGACCTAAGGGGAAAGAAAACGCATCAGTTTCTCAAGACTGGTCCTTTGTATTATGCTCGATACATTTGTCTGGTTTCTGGATTGCTCAAACTGAAAAACAGCAGATAAGACTGATTTAAATAGCAAAAATATTGATCCATAGTGGGTACTTCATGGTAATAAATTAATTATGTTCAAAATGATTCTTTGAAGAACTATGAGTGAAGATGTTATGCTTTCTTGAAATAACCAGGGAGTGGGATCCTCAATATTATTGCATGTTAAAATAAACAAACACAACCCACCCCAGGGCTCACCCAATAGATTCTAGAAGAATCCTATTTTTATGAATAAACAAACAAGCTAAAATGGCATATTTTATTCAGTTATTTAAGATCACAGGGGAAAAACATGCTTCACTCACTGCAAAATAAACTGTAACTTGTATAATCATGCTTTTCAAACTAAAAAAACAAGGCACCCTGATTAACAGAAAATTTGTGACTTTTAACCAAAAACATTTTTTCAGGGAAATTATATATAGATGTTAAGCTTTTAGTCAAGTGTATGTTTTGTGTGTGTGTGTGTTTCATTGTGCTTCCTTTGTTCGCTACAAAGATGGAGTAGCCATCCATTCCCCCAATGCATATCCCATCCCACAAAAGATTTCATTAAAATGCATTAGAGACAAAGTACAGCTGCACTCCTTGTATCAGAAGCCAGTAACAAAAAAGCCCAGGCCTATTAAAAACCAAGGGGGTACCCCCAGTGCAAGGCGTTTCATTGCATCAACAATAAGTCAGGGTGGAGTATGAATCTACTGGAAAGGCATCTGCAGAGCACACGCCAAGAAAGATGCAAAATACTGCAATATTTCAGTCTCTCTCTAGTCTCTCCCTCATGCTTTGCAGCGAATATATTTTTCTTCAGGTTAGCAAACATTGTATTATAAATGAACATTCCTTATATTAGTTGATAAATCTGACTTCTCTTTTTATAAAAGAACCAATTCCTTTTTTTCCTCTTTGGTAGTCAAAGCACATGACGCATCCAAATTTACAAGAAATAAAAAAATATGCCGCAGACAGCTTGCAGACAACAGCATCTTCTTTTAAAAAAATGAGAAGAAACAAAAAAATAAAATGACATAAAATAAAGTGAGGAAGGATCAAGCGTTTGGCTTAACCTCCAGCTCAACTCCTCCCCAAAAAATAGGATCTCAAACTGAACATCTACTTCCCCTATGTAAGTTTGTAAATAGAATGTCTTCACTATGCTATAGACACTTCGGACAACAGGAAGTGGGGGGGGGGGTGTTTAGCTGATCAGAACAGTCTGTATTGCTAATAAACAACGGTGCTTTTCATAAGCACCCTACATTTTAATAAAACGATAATGTCAGAACACAAAATGAAATCCTTACAATCATCACTTGCGCAGATTAACAGAAATCCCCCATTTGTTTACTTGGGGGCCATTCCTGCAAACACTCCCTTCCTTTTCTGCATGCTGACCAGCTACCTTCTTATTCCTACTAAAACGCATTCTAGCACCTCTGAAGCAACGCAGCTGGCCATATTGCTGACATAAACCGTAGCAAATATAAAAAGAATGCATAACAAAACCAAGAGCAGAAGACAGGAGAGGTTAAGTCACTTACAGTTATCCTGGGGATATTCTTCTTGCCCTGGTAACCAGACATGATGTGTGGCTGTTGTTGCAGCAGCAGCAGTGCCGGCTCCTACCTTCCAATTCAGAAGCAACACTAGCTTGCAAAAAAGCTCGAGCTCAGGTAGAACAAATGTCGTTCCTCACTTTTCTCTTTTTCCTCTCTCTGTTCTGCCCCCTCCCTCTTGATTCACACAATAGTAAAATTCTCTTTCTCTTTCCCTCCCGCCTCCTTTCCCAGTGACAGCTGGGTCCCTGTAAGACAAGAATGGCTGATGAAGCGACTCCTCCCTTCTTCTTTCCAGTCTCGCTTTCTCTGTGCATTGATTTCTCTCTGCTTGCCTCTTTTGCCTCACCCACTCTTTTATTGCTGTCACTGCAATAAGGCGTGACGGCCACTAGAGGGTAGCAATGCAAAGACTCCAAACATCCTATTCCAAAGGGAATATATGTACAAGGATCTGTAAACCCTTTTACAGGACTAAATGTCTTTGGAGATTCTCCGTCATCCAGGTCCTTTTTCAAGAGGCAATTGGACTTTCTGGTTTTTCTTTGAAGACATTCCGCTTCTCATCCAAGAAGCTTCTTCAGCTTTTGCAGGATGTTGCTGGTTTCCAGGACAAACGCGAAGAACAGCTAGGTACACACTTCCAACAATATACACAACTAGAAAATGGACCTAGGATTAGGGATTACTCATCATAATCCCACAGTGGGAAGTCATTCAATAAATCCCAACTCTATGTAACAGAATTCTAAAGTAGAATAAGTCTTGCTGGATCAACCAATAAGCCTATCTAGTTTGGTTTTTCGTATAAAAATTTCTTATTTAAAAGAAAGTACATATAATTTGAAGAAAATTACTGAGCTAGCACTTAAAAGGCTAAAGTGAGAACTCTGTAAATATAGTTTAGCCAATTCTGAAATATATCAATGATGTATTATCACTTTTTCTATTGTGTATTAGTCTTGTTGAACATATTACTGCTAATATTGCACTCCTATCTTTTCTAAGTAGTTTTTCATACACCTTGAGAGCTTACAATTTTAATATATTTTGGAAAGAAGTAAATTCCAAGGAATTCATCCACATAGTTTTAAAAATCACTTGTAATTTAGGACATAATGCCACTAGGGGACAATATGAATACAATCTCAAGATTATATTTTTTATGCTGTAAACCACCCAGAGTCGCTTTGAAATGAGATGGGCCATAAATAAATCTAATAATAAATAAAAATAAATAATAAATAAAAATACAGCTACAGTTAAATACAAAGATACGTACTTCAATACATACTTTATGAAAGCTTTATTTGGAAATCCATACCTTAAGATTTCTGTCAGATTCCATTTAATCTTTGTATTAAAATATTTTCAATTCATACGCAACATAAATTCTGTGACAGTATAACATATAAACATAAAACTGAGAAGATACAAAG
This sequence comes from Masticophis lateralis, assembly GCA_030761175.1. Classification (NCBI taxonomy): domain Eukaryota; kingdom Metazoa; phylum Chordata; class Lepidosauria; order Squamata; family Colubridae; genus Masticophis; species Masticophis lateralis. Next base: position 95,637,392 of record JAUDYJ010000002.1, read on the forward strand.
CAAGTAAAAACCAAAATTTCTAGATATAATTTATTCATTCTATGAAATTTTATTCTATGATTAGCATGTCTATGATTACTGATGCTCTGTGGACCATACAATGGGAACCCATATTGTTGGGGGCAATTGAACGTTTGACTTACCTTGAACGTTCCTTCTATGTGTGCTGCAGGAGAGTCCAAGCATGGGTTAAATTTGTCTGATTGGTCAGAGACTGAGTTGGAAATTCTTTGGCCACGCCTCCTTTTCCCGGCCAAGGCTCAGTTTTTTTCAACGAAACCAGGAACAGAAGACACAGTCCAATTGAAGAATTGACCACTTCTGGACCCGGACCACAACAAGCCAGGGTGGGATTGGACTCTCCTGCAGCGCACATAGAAAGAACGTTCAAGGTAAATCCAACGTTTATTCTCCTGTGCGCTGCTTGGAGAGTCCAAGCATGAGATATACCCAAACTAAATTGTTACAGGGCAGGAGACAGATTGGTCCAGGGTCTCCCGAATGCTGGTGGAAGATCCCTCAGAATCACTAGTATTTGCCATTATTGTATTAAGTATTAAGCTAAACAAAATAGAATTGAGCTGTGGAGATAAGAATGGTAGGCAAGTCTAGACAATTACTCACTGAGCAGTCCAAACCTTTAGAAATCACTCCAAACAGGCAACATGGTTTGTTTGCATGTGAAACTGCAAACAGTAACAGCAGCAATAATCAGGGCACTTCCAGTGCTAAAACAGGTGCGAGACCGGCAACACTGCCATAAAAACATGCCTAAAAACTGGTAACACGGTTTACTTGCATGTAAAGTGCTCCACAGCAATGTCCAGGCCCGTTAATGAAGACCACTTGCTCCAAATTGCTGGCAGGCCGATCGGCTTGCACTTTCTAGGTGCTGTAAAACTGCATACAAAATGGCCACCGCCCACAAAATGGCAGCTATCAGCCTTCCGATCAGTGTGCTTCTCCTCAAACCACAGGTCTCAACTGGCACCCAATTGGGTCTCTCTTCCAGACTGAGCTGAAAAAAACTGAGGCTCGGCCGGGAGAAGGAGGCGTGGCCAAAGAATTTCCAACTCAGTCTCTGACCAATCAGACATATTTAAATCATGCTTGGACTCTCCAAGTCCAAAGAGAAAGCAGTTGACTCTGTAAACTGCTTAAAGGAATGTAAAAGCCCTATGAAGTGGTATATAAGTCTAAGTGTTATTGCTATACTGTAATTCACACTTGACAGTAATTTCTTCCATTTGCAAAAGTCAGGTATCTCCATTGAAAATATTTTGTATTCAGACAAAATACATGAAAAAAAGCAAACCACTTTAATTGAATTCTAAAATTACTGTATAAACATCCAGTCTATTAGCCACTACTCTCATAATCTTGGGCCTAATGTAGCAAAACATTCATGACTGTAGGTGCAAAAAACTACCACAAACTTAGTTACATATATTAAGACAGCTGTGGCTCCTTGTAAGTTGTTTACAACAGATATGGAAATAGTTAAATAGATATGGAAAGAAGAAAACAAACTCAATCCAGACATAATTTTTTTCCTTTTCTGGATATGTACATATTCCAATTCTTCTTCTTTCCTCTGCTATACCACTTCTTTTAATTTTACTCTCTCCACTACTTTTACATCCCTTCCCCAAATCTATATGATGAAATTGCACATTCCATTATAAAAAAGCCAATCCTGATGTGAAGATTAGAAGTGAACAAAGGGCATCAGCCAACATTCTCAAGATAAATTTATTCCTAGGGCCTGGAAATTAAGAAAAATCTGTCTTCTTTACTCCTGAAGTTTGAGCAGATGGAAAGTTTGCCAAACACAACAAAATCACAAAAGATTATTACCATATATCTGAAATGCATACTTAGAAATCTTAATACTGGATAAAGCTTCCTTAATTACAAGAATTAATAAAGAAGAGCTGTGGTAATGCAGTGGTTAGAATGCAGTATTGCAAGCTAATTCTGTTGACAGTCAGAAGTTTGATTCTGACCAGCTCAAGGTTTATTCATCCTTCCAAGGTTGGTAAAATGAGGACCAAGATTGTTAGGGCAAAATGCTGACTCTGTAAACCACTTAGAGAGGGCTCTAAAGTGGTATATAAGTCTAAGTCCTACTGCTATTAATTCAGGCAATATTGATTAAATAAAACCTGACTTATGTCCACTTTATGCAAAAGTTTCCATAAGTGATATCTTCCAATATGCACTACTTTGCATTATTTATAAAGATTAGATTATTACAAATTAGATGAATATTTAGGATGCTCTGGGCTTGGTTCAATATGAATTTATACAGAGCAGTTATAGAAGTTGGAGAATGATTGAATAGATGAATGGAATTTGAACTCATGGTAAAAGGTAAAAACTATTAAGTCATTTTATTATTTAATGAGTGTTCATTATTTTATAATTTGCCAGTGTTCTTCCTTGCATTCATAAACATTTGCTCAGAATTTCGAAGTGCATTAGAATGAAGCATACATACACTTCATTAGTCCATTATTATGAAATATAAACTAAATCAGCTAACTAGAAATCAATTTGTGTAATGAAGGTCCCCGCCTCACACTTGTGTTCCAAGTTCCTCCTTTCCAAAATCTGTACTCCCCCCACCCACATTACTAATAATCAGAATCCTCAGGTATGGAAATGAAATGATTATTGGTAAAATATGGACTGAAGCAGCTTCTAATTAAACAGTACAAAATTGTATTGTTAATTCTGCTGTGAAACAGATCTATCCTATTAATCCCTCAGAGAGTTGATTTTTTATGTATTTCTAATCTTACAGAGTAAAACTGACAAAAATAGATAAACTAGTAAAATTAGAAATAACACTGTCTATGGAGATTCTCAATCATCCTGGTTGTCCCAAAGGTACTTTTTCAAGTGGCAGCTGGACTTTTTTGTTTTTTCTTTGAAGACATTTGGCTTCTCAGCGAGTTATCTGTGTCATCAGGGTCACCACTTCTTTCTTACTTTTCATCTTTCCTATTACCTTCTCCTACTGGTATATTATGATTTATCAATTGTTGTTTGTATCTTATGGTTTATGATCTATGACGTATCACAGTTGCTTGTATGTACACTGAGAGTTTATGCACCAGAGTCAAATTCCTTGTGTGTCCAATAAAGAATTCTATTCATAGAAAAACTCTGTTGTTGTTTTTTTCTTTTCTTTTTGAAAGCAATATTTACCTTTTTTCTGAGCTGATGAAGAACACACTCCTTCACAATAGGAGAAGCGGGAGAGGAGGAAGCAGCTAGGTGTGTGGAGATATACACTGGGAAAACATGCAGTCAGAGGATCATTACTCAAAGCAATGGTTCCAGTCAACTGAAGGGGAAATGTGGCGTGGGGGGCGGAGCTCTTCATTTTCCAAAAGAAATAGAACAAGTAGCATTTGATGAGGATGTCAATCTTCCAATTTACCAGACTACAGTTTGTTCAAGCTGTACATTTTCCAAACATGCTATATTCATCAGCAAGGAAAGGAGACATCCTTTTCCAAATAGAAGTTTAAGTGTTAAGAGATTTTAAGGTAGTTTATGGTTATAACAGAACCCTGAAGTAACAACTGTTTACTCATTTACCTCTTCTTCCAAAGCTGTTTGGGGGCCTGTTATTACTGAATGTCCCATTTGCAAGGTCAATCATGAGGCCAATCATGGGGGTGCAAGAGGAAGGCCAAATACTTTTAACAGATTTCCTTTATATATGGAAAATACAGGGCTTTTTTACATTGTGCTATTTGTTATGTCCATATCATAAGATACATAGGAGCAGTTATAAAGATACATGAAAACTTACTTACTTACTTATTTATAGAAATATAGTGTTCTAAACATTTGAGAAGCATTGTAAAAATTCAAATAACTTAAAAAATAATGTGTAAGCATATTAGTATAAACTATAACTCAGCAGAAAAGTAGTATCATTTACACAGATGTCCATATAAAATTACAGGTTATTTTCTAAACTGGAGATGGAAACTGGCCGCAAACTAATGTGAAATTCTCAAAGCTTTTTAAAAAATAAAATAATAATAAAGTATACTTTTGAGTAGCAAGACTTTATAATGAAAAGTGGGTTTTTTGAAGAAGATTGAATTTTCTGTATTACTAATCCATCAGTTACAAAAGAACTGGGTTACTTCTTCAAATCAAATCACACCCTCTTGTTAGCATTCAGAGTCTGTCCAGTGTATGGAAGAGAATAGTGTATCTATAAAGCAAGGATGCCTCCTTAGAATGAGTGTTTAACTGTTCATTCACATAAATGGGTTTGGTACAAAGTCTCACTGTACACTGAAGAGGTTTGGGTGGGAATTCCATTTTCTATTTTCAATGTGTATGCACATTGGCATGATTCCTGTTTTATTTTGCTCAGTTTTTGCTATCAATTTGTGACCAGTGGGATCACAAACAAAAAAGGGTGGGAATTAATACGTGTCAGTTCTCATGTCCTTTTCCTTCATAGGCTCCAATGCAAAATATATGAATGAGCTAAATTATTTAGAGCAGGAGTGTCAAACTGGCGGCCTGCGAGCCAGATGTGTTACGCACAGGCCACGCCCACCCCAGCTCCGCAAATGGGAAAATATCACAAAATCTCATGTGACAGCAATGTGACACGGCGAGTTTGATACCCGTGATTTAGAGGAAGGTCAAATAACTCATGATAACAGCACAGAATATACAGGTAGTCTTTGGGCTACCATGACAATTGGGACTGGAATTTCTGCGCTAAGTGAGCTAAAGTGCAACGTCACATTACCATATTGCTTACTCATGGCAATCCTAACAGTCCCTGCTGTTATTGTTAAGTGAGGATTGTGTGGGTTGTTATGCAAGGACCATCAACTGCAACATGAGTAGAGGTAGAAGTCCCTAAGTACTTGCTTATATGTCACTGAAACCGCATCCCAGGCAAGCAGGCAGGCACTATGAAGTAAGGGTGGGTGGGCACATGCTACAGAGTATGAGATCTCCATGCCATCTAGGGGCTCTTTGGGAGAAAAGCAGGATGAAAGTGACTTGCAATCTCCTGCATTGACTGCTTGTGGGAAGGTAGCAGGTGATAAAATAACCTGCAAATGGCAATGAAATAACTATGGGACTCTTAATCCATTGTAATTGTTAGCTGGCTGACAAGCACCCAAATCATGATCACATGTTCGCAGGGACACTGTTGACAACTGCAACTTTGAAGATGGTTTTAAATCTCCCTCAATCAGTGTTGTCATAACTATGAACAATCACTGAACAAGTCATCACTAAGTGAGCACTGCCACCTGATAAAACAGCATGTATCTGTAATCATGGAAAGTAGAGTCTGAAAAATAGCCAGGAATTATATAGGAACACCCATTATAAAAGTTGTGGTATTATATATTATCATTGGAATTAAAAGTTTTATCAATTTTGCAGCTTGGCTGGGACTATGATATCACTAGGATGGATGACTTGAACAAACTGGTGTCAATATGGAGCAAGAATAGATTTAGCTTTTTCAGCTGCCAATATTTTGGTGCATTGCTTACAGAGAGCAAAAATAGTTTAGAAGGGAAAGTCAAGTAGAGGTGTGGTTTGTTTATTCATCAGAGGAACAAGAAGATGCAAGGAATTACTCTCACAATATGCAGGGATTTTTTTTTTCTGAAGACCAGAACTGCACATGCTGCAAATGTAGACTGATTCCCCTCCTTGAAAAGAATGAGAAGAGAAGTGAGGAGAAACTGTTCAGAATTCCTGTACTAAATACAGGGAATGCTTTCTAGAACAAAGCCAAGCAAAAGGAACTATGAATTGGAGAATTTAACCAGAAAATCCTAGTCTGTCAAGAAGAGCTCATTCTTTAAGAGCTTAAAAGATTTCAGGACCTCCACTCTGGACGCCTGGGTGAAAAGTAACTGCTGCAAGAAGTAGCCACAAAGAGACACTATGGCTCTGCAAAGAGAAAGATTGTTGATTTTGCAATCAGCAAAGGAAGGAACTGATAGCTCCTAAATGAGAACTGGGCATTTTATGGCCCCCAAGCCATATCCTGCTTTTTGGCTCTCTCTGTCCAGCCCATGTGAGGTCAATTGGAAATTAGAAATAAAATATAAATAAGTGTATGCTGTAAGACTAAGCTAAAGCTGCCATATCTAAAGATGAAGCAGGCACTTCAGCTGGTGGACCAAAGCCGGGAAAAGATCCTTAGGGACAGTAGTTAAGAAGGAACAATGTTGTTAAGGAAACAAAGGAAAAATGTCACCTGAACCAGACAAAACAATTGGCCATGAACACATAAACAACCCTTCCCCAAATCCCATCAACAGCTACCAGTCTCGGAAATCAACGAAGGAAAGACTCTGGAGATAGAAGGGGTCCTGAAGCCCATCCACTCTGAGTTGTCTTTGGATCCAGACTTGGTGGTTTCCCTCCATCTGACTAGTGTCTACCAGCCTAGCTGAAAAGCGCATGGGTAAATGTGGATGAGCTTGCATGTGTGCCTCTGAAAAAGAGCAAATATGTATCTTGTAACCAGTAAGGTTTTGCTGTTATTTTAAATTCACTGGATCTCTAAAGAACTAATTGTGCTTCAGTGTTTGGTTGAACGTGCCTATTTCCAGGACTGTGAGTGTATGAGTGACTATAAGACAAACCTAAGAATGTGTGTAACACCATGCATGCAATATAACTACATTCCTTTTATTTTGAAGGCAACTGCTATTTTTTTTTCCAAATTTCAATTTATTTATGTGCTTACATGCATCCCTATGCAACTTCACAGCCCTATTGGTTCAGCCATCCACAACAATCCTAGTTTCTCATGTGGACCCTTGGGAAAAATATTTACCCACTTCTGTCCTAGACCAAAGCAATCCCACTCATGATAGTTGATCAATACGAGAGCTTTTTAGGACAACAGAAGGCAGAAAATTGGTAGTGATCAATGGGTCAAGAAAATTAAATAACATTTTGGACTCTGATAAAAAAGAATGCTTCTGAGAATGCATTTAGAAAATGTCCTGCAACCCTGTAGACCTCCATGTGAAGAAAAAGACAACCCAGACAATAGATCAACATCAAGAAATGGTGGGGAAGTTATGCTTACATGATGGGGAAGAGGGAGAGGTCCTGCTTTACTTCGGCCTTGTCCCCAAAAGAGAACTATGTTAAAATGGGTTTTAAACAGAACAATTGAGAAAAGGAAGGAGAAGCATCTCAAGGCAAGCGGGAGATGGCTAGAGAGCATCTGGGTACCATGAATGATTTTATAACTTCAGGACCACACCAATTATATACATCCAAGTGTTTGAAGGAAGGTGCGGATGTCATCTTAAAAGTCCCTTCCTGTGATATTTGAGAAATAACAAGAGGCTGGGTATAGTATCAGAGGACAGGAGTTTAAATGTTCCTATTGTTAAAAAAGAAGACTCAGATAAATACAAAGTAATACCTGGGCTAACCTCAATTTGGGACAGATTATATTGAAGAGGGCAAGTGCCATGGATGAAAAGGCTTCCCTCCTAGGTCCTGTCACATGGAATTCTTTTGGAGATGGGACCTACAGCATGTGTCTCCTGCGAGACCTTATGAGATGGGTAGATGTCATCAGGAAGAGGCAGTTTCTCAGATAACTTAAGATAACTTTAACATTAAGACTCAGCAAGTGCTGAAGTGAAATTTAGCTTTTGAAAAATAAAAGTTTAGTTTTCTTCCAGGCTATCCGTCGCGGCAGACCCAACAACCATGTTAAATGTATTACAGTAACCAATGCAAGAAAATTGTTTAGTTATTACTAGGTAATTAAAAATGCAATATTTTAATGCATTTTAGGGAAAAATACAAATTAAAAAATTACTGAATACTCAAGTTAAGTATGGCTGTGAAAGAGCTAACAGTGTAATAGCTGGGGGGAGGGGAATTCTGTGGTGGCTCCCTTGCCTCGATATCTTAAGCAAGTCCTTTCTTTGTTTAATGGTTAATCCAAGGTTGGGTGAATGTGAGTCAATGGAGTGATGCAGCTAGCAAAGTACAAAAAGTACACAAGTAAAATAGTAAATCAACAGTAGAATTAGTATTGGAAGAAGTTAATGCCCCTCTCTATTTTGCACTGGTCAGACCATGGCTACATTCAATGAAACCTCAATTTAATGCACTGTAGATTCTGCCAAAAAGAGAGTGCATTTTTCATTGCTCTGTGAAAACAGAAAGCACTGCATCCTGAATATGTCATCATGTGAACGAGCAAGGGCATCTGAGGATTTTGTGAATTGAGCCAACTCAAGAGAACCCCTCCCTGCTTTATAAAGTCATTTCCTAAATAACAGAGTGAGTAGTTTTTCAAATCTTGTCTGAATTACTGCAGTGCACTCTACATGGATCTTCCCTGGAAGAACATTTGAAAGCTTCAGCTGTGCAGCATGCGGTTGTACAGATAGTAAAGTTAGTCAGATATTTCATGCATATAACATCCCTATTGTGGTGAGCTGCACTAGTTCCCCATATGTTGCTGGGTGCAATTAAACATGGTTTTTGCCTTTAAAGCCCTTCGTGGCTTGATACCAGGTTACCTGAGGGGCCATTTCCTCCCTATTGTTCCTACCTTTCCAATTCCTTGCCTTACCTGGCAAGTTGGGCATGCTATGAGTCTTATTTTTGGCAGGGATTACCTTCTCTAGCCCTCTGGAACATCCCCCCTCCAATGATCAGAATGGCTCTCACCCTCTTGGCCTGTCTTGAAGATCTGGTTATGTGCTCAGGCTTGGGACCCCAAGTATATTAAGTATCCTGTTTCTTGGTTACATTGAAATCTATGGTTCTAATTTTTCTTGGTTTATATATTTCCCAAGCTTGATATTAATTGATTTTATGATTGTTCACCACTTGGAATCATTTGTCTGAGACGGGCAACTATAGAAATTGATTGAATGGATGGATGACAGATCTTTTTATAAAGTAAACTTTCTTTAAAAACAAACAAAAGCAATCCTGACCTCCCTCCCATTGCCTGAAGAACTGACAATGCAAACAGGAGCCATTTTTAGTGCTCAAGTCTGTCTTTTCATTCGAACTTTCTGATTGCTGTTGCTGTATTAAATAATAATATATTATTCTCCCAGACAGTGGGAAAATGGCTGAACTCAAGGTCCGCAGCAGCTTGAGTGGTTAAGTGATGAAGAACAAGAGCCAATATTTTCTTGTTTTCTCAGTTCCAGGAAAAAAGACTAGATGTTTTGGGAGTCTTTTTAGATCATTCTTCTTTCCACCTATCTATAGCAATTGTACTGTCTTCTATATCCATATGTACAGATTTCTGAATGTATGTAACAAAATATATTTATCCCATTTTAATCACTGGTAGTAAAATTCCCCTGAATTTGAAACTACTGTAGTGACAACTTCAATTAACAACACTTACCCTCAACTTAGACATTGTATAATGTGCACAGACTGAATCTCATTAAAATCTGATTACAATTTTTTTAAAAATCACAGAATCGTCACATTTGAAGAACAGCTTCATACAAGGCACCTAACCCATGTCACTACTTGGTAAATGAGCAGTTTTTGACAGCCTATAACATAAAGCTTTTCTATGGAAATAGTTAGGTAGTCAAATATGACCATTTACCATATAATTTTCAATGTCAGTGAAACTCTCACCAGAGAAAGAATTTGAATAGTATATGATATGTGAATCTTAAAATAGATTTTATTAGCAACCTCATTCTTCATCCCATAATTATGATAGCCATAACTCTCTTTTCTGCCTTGGCAATGAACTGAGTCCAGCCCAGGCAGCATACAAGGGTATTGTGTTTATTCAGGCATGATAAAGGTAATGCAGTAGGTGATTTCTATGAAGGCTTCTCTTTTGTGACACTCTGGCATCCACACTCTGAACAAGTCTAAACAAGCACTGATGAAACAGCATAGCAGGATTTGAGAGGGAATACAGAGCCTGTGTAGCGTAGAGGGCTAATGCCTCCTACTAAAGGCAGCAATTAACACCAGCTGCCTGTCATTTCTCTGAGTTCAATCCTAGCCAGGCTCAAGGTCGACTCAGCCTTCCATCCTTTCTAAGGTGGGTAAATTGAGGACCCAGTTTGTGGGGGCAATAAGCTGACTTTGTATAAATATAAATATACAAAAGTATGAAGGCTATTGCTTAACGCATTGTAAGCCGCCCTGAGTCTCTGGAGAAGGGCGGCATATAAATCAAATTTAAAAAAAAAAAACGAAATCTAGTTAGTTCTAAAACTGAAATGGATGGGGAAAGATACCTATGTAAGAGTATACTGGGCAGTGGTGGGATCCTACCAGTTTAACAACTGGTTCGCTGAGCGCCTGTGCAGAGTTTGCAGAAAATTGAATTTTCACCTTGCTGAGAGCAAGGAAAACAGCTGTGGAGGAGCAGCAATCCACTCTGTCGCCCCTGCTGGGCTTCGGAAGCAGAAATATAGTTGAGTATAATGGAGGGGTGCACAGGTGGGCCCATTTCAAAGAAAGAGAGAATTGGTTTGGTCACGACTGAAAGTCGGAGTTAATGGTTTGCCTGAACCGGTAGAATCCCACCACTGATACAGGACCCTGAGGTGTTTCTATCCACTTATTGTAATAAATTTAATAAAAACAAGTAGATTTGTACAAAAGTCAGCCATCTAATGTTTATCAGTAGCAAAGTTTGAAAAAACTCACTCTTGATGAAAATCTAAAACTATTCATAATCAAAAGCAAAATCTTAATCTAATTAAGTACCGTAACAATGTATTTATTAAAATATGAACATTCAAACATTCCCTTCCTTTCTGATTGAAGTGATCAATACAGCTACAACTTCAGAATCCTTCTACAAGTATAAAGTGCCTTATTACTAATCATGATGGGCAGAAGATAAACAATTTCCCTATAAATGTTTAATTCCTAAACATTTAGGAATTAGTATTAGTACTAAAGGAATTAATACATTTAGGAATTAGTATTAGTACTAAATACATTTAGTATTAATCCCATTCCCTTTGCTCTTTTTTTTTAAAATTTAATTTATATGCTGCCCTTCTCCGGAGACTCAGGGCAGCTTACAATGCATTAAGCAATAGCCTTCATACTTTTGTATATACCTGCTTAGTAGGGCTTTCGGCCCCCCCTAAGCAGTGTTCTTTTTTATACAAAGTCAGTTTATTGCCCTCACAATCTGGGTCCTCATTTTACCTACCTTGAAAGGATGGAAGGCTGAGTCAACCTTGAGCCTGATGAGATTCAAACTTGCAGTAATTTGCAGGCAGCTGGTGTCACTTTAGCATCACTTAAGCTGCTGCACCACCAAGGCTCTTCAATATCTGTCATGAGTAGTGGCTTCAATTTGGTAAACACAAACTATTGGATGTAAGGACACAAGGAATAATCTAGTTCAGGGGTGTCAAACTGGCGGCCCGTGGGCTGGATGTGTCCACCCCAGCTCCACTAAGGGGAAAAATGTTGTGAAACACCACGTAATGGCAACATGATGTGGTGAGTTTGACACCTGTGATTTAGTTGATAAAAAAAGGAACACATCTGAAAGTCTAGACATAAGAAAATTCACTTGTACAGGCAAAATGAGATTATGCTGCATGTCTTCACATAATCATTCTACGCTGGTATGCATAGAATGACCTTGCTTTCACTGAATGTTCGCTTCATTGCCGCTGGGTACGTACAGCAAAAACAAAAAGTGTCAAGAGAATCATAAATTATCGGTAAAGTTCCTTAACATATAAGCAAGCTAAACTTCTGAAATATGATCATGTAGTCTTAGAAACAACCTTCCTAATAAAATATTTGGGACTTTTGGTCATAAATAAAATTGATTTTGTCAGAAAAGTATAATTTTTCTCTTCATATTTTGGCCTTTGGAATTATATATTTTTTCTTTCACATCACAATTTATCTAGGTGCATGGAAATAGTGTACACTTTTAAAACTCAAACTATCTCAAGGGAAGTCTGGAAGTTGAGTCATGGCAACTGAACTGAAACGTTTTGCTCTTATCCAAGTAAAGATAGAGAAGTGTTTAAATATTGTTTAAAAATTCCTTATCTAATAACTTTGATAGGAACCATTTAGTATTATTTACCAAATTAGATTTGGCTCAGAAAATCGTAACCAGTAAAGGTCTCTTCTGAATCCATCTGTTTTTTCCAACAAGTATCTCATAAGTAGTGCGCACTCAACCCTTATAAGTAATGCCTAGATTTCTAGATTCACCTGTATTATTAAACCATAACAAAACAAATAGCTAATCCAAAAATGAAAATTAGTATCTTGATTCTGTCAAAGACAGATAAATACAGCATCTATTTCAAAAACAAAGGAATTGTTCCGATGCTTAGAATTACACAGAAAATTTAGTAACCTACAAAAATTTCCATCAAATCACCATATTTCCAAGGAATTTAATCCAGATAACTTAACTTCCTCTGTTTCATATAGGGTGACCATCTTTTTTTTAAAAATTAGATTTATATGCCGCTCTTCTCCGGAGACTCAGGGCGGCTTACAAGGCGTTAAGCAATAGCCTTCATACTTTTGTATATTTTTTTATACAAAGTCAGCTTATTGCCCCCACAAACTGGGTCCTCAATTTACCTACCTTAGAAAGGATGGAAGGCTGAGTCAACCTTGAGTCTCGAACTGGTGTAATTGCAGACAGCTGGATGCTAATAACAGGCTATTCAGCCGGTTGAGCTATCTGAGGCATCTTGGAAGCATGTCTTCAATATTTTGAGAATTAACATAAGAATTCCTCAAATCCCCTCAAAAAAAGAAAAATAAAAGAAATAAAATGGCTCCTTAGCTATCTATTTTCTCTTTGCTAGTAAACAAAATAAAGAGCACTTTCATAATTGAGCCATTCTGAATCCACTATCTGTTTAATATAAGCCATTTTATGATTACATTTACCTAGACTGATGCTATCTTAAAAGTCTTTTTTTCTTTTCAAGCTGCTTTCTATTAATCTTCCTAAATTGTATTTACTACCATTACATTGAAAAGAAAAATATCCTGAAGGATATTTTACAAAGAAGTGTGCCCACAGTACAAGGTAGGTTCATTTGACCAAGTGCAAAATCTCTAAGTACCTATGAAATGGCCAACTAGATAGTTATCCACTCCCCCCCCCCCACTCCCCGAAGGTTAGGAAAGTAAAGATTGGAGAATGCAAGAAAATCAGGGTTGTGTGCAGTGGTGAAATGTAAAATTTATTACTACTGGTTCTGTGGGCGTGGCTTGGTTGGGGGTAATGTGGCTGGGTAGGCGTGGCCCTTTTTTTAAATTTTAAAAGCATTTTTTCTACAACCTCTTCGGCTGAAGAGGTTGTAGGAAAAATGCTTTTAAAAGGCTCTGACGATCCCAGCTGAACCACGCGATCATCAGAGGCTTTTTTTTACTTTTAAAAGCATTTGTAGAAAAAATGCTTTTAAATGGGAAAAAAAAGCCTATGATGATCGCGTGGCTCAGCTAGAAATGGGGGGGGGGGTGTCTGGGATTTCTGCTACCGATTCTCCGAACCACCCACTGCCATTGCTACTGGATTGGATGATCCGGTCCGAACCGGGAGCATTTCACCCGGGTTGTGGGTGAGGGGATGATATGTACGTATGTGTGTGTGTGTGTGCATGTATCTATCTATCTCTGTGTGTGATCTTAAACAAGACAGAAAGTAAAAAGTGACTTCGGGCTCTGTCCCCTCTTTTGTCCACAGCTCAGTATCATAGGACTTACTGCTTTTTTCTAACTCATCATTTTTTCTGTAAGATTTAGTTGCAGCAATCATATTAGCTATTTTATCATACTATTTACAGTATCTTAAAATTCCTAAAAATAAAAAGTTGGTGATATATATTTATTACTGATAAAATATCTTAAAATGAACTATCATATACTCCTGTGGGTATCTGCCACTTATTAAAAAAGAAACCCAGTCTATAAATAATAAATACAATTTTACTAACAGCTTTAAGCTTTCTATTTAATCTCCTTCAATATAATCAGACTGAGACCAAAGCCGCTCTTCCTCATTCCATGGGCACTCTTGGTATAAGAAATTACATATATTATTCTTCCCATAAATTAAGAACCCATGTACGCCTTTTAGATTTCTTGCTTCTGAAAAATATGCTTCATAGTAGTGTCTGTGCAAATCAATCATCTCTATTCAAACATTAAAACAGCCACATCCTTTGCAAGGATTACCCAGGCTGTCTCCCATTAGCTGTACTTGTGTATAGCTTGTTGAATCTTAAAAAAGGATGAAGCTGCTTTCACAGCCCAAAGAGAAGTGTTATAATGCAGGAACATGCTTTGGGGAACATCTCTTTCAAACTCTTTGCACAGCCCTACTGTAAATTACTCAAGCCTCTGCAAATAAGATTATTTCTTGTAGCTTTAATTAAGTCTGTATTATCAGTAACAGACATGTGAAATTCAAACATAAAGAAAAATGACAAAATTACATATTTGGATGATTAATGAACAATTTAAGTGTGGCAAATTGCAACAGATACTGTACTGGCAAAATAATGGATTTATAAAGTACGGTAACTCTCATTTTAATGAAAGCTATACTTAGCAACCATTGTATTTTGCTGACAAAGATAATTTGTCTCTACAAATTGGATCATTCCTGTGCTTAATACTACAAAAAGTAATTTGCATCTGTAATAAACCCATTTTGTAACATAAAAACAGCTGTCATAGGGGGAAAAAACATTGTGCAGAAGAATTACATAAAGTTAGAAAAGGCCAAAAACAGATGTGGAAGAATAAATATTTCCCTGATTTGGTTTTGAAATAACTAGAGAGGTAACAATGTAATAATGCCAATTTTGTCATGTTTTCCAATATTTACTAACATTCTACTTACTATTCCAATTTCTAAGAGTTACTCATTTAGATCAATAAGCCAGAATTATATCTTAATATGAAAAAAAAATGAAATATCCTTTGCATAATGCCCAATTCACTACTCTTGACTGTGGGAATGTTTAAATAAACTAGGGAACATCTATCCGTGATATTTTTGTGTTTTGTCTGAATTATGATTCCTAGATTTTTTGTACTAATACAACTGAACACGAAACAGGACAAAACTAAGAGAGTTCTGCTTATAGTACAATCCAGTATCAATTCAAATATAACACCATTTCCATAAAACTATCACGAAAGTATATTTAGAACTTCTGCTTTAAATACTGTATTTATTTTGACCAATACATCAATTAAGCCATGAATTATTTATAATTTTAAATATTTATTTATTGGAATTAGACTACCTCTTCCGAATAGAATCATTGTTATTCAATAAATGAAACATACAAAGGTATTACATAAACAGCTATAAAACAATTTAAAATAGTTTATATAAAAGTTAAGGTGAAAACAATTAGTCTCTTGCTAGAGCTAAATTTTGCTTTTGAGTTCAGAAGCAAATCTTGTCCTTACTGTGAAATATATTAACATAACAAATGTTTAATTTTTTTCTTTGTGCAAAAAAGCTAATTATCTATATTCTGGTATCATTATTGGTACTAATTAATGATTTTATCATTTCTGATTCCTTGTTATATGATGGAACATTTCACTAGTTCTATAAACTTATGTTTAGAAGAATTGCCTCATCAGTGATGGTATCTGGCTTTGTTATCTTCCTGGCCTCCTTATTTATTCCCTTTGATTTTTATGGATCAGAGTGTTCACCAAGATTCTTGACTTCATATTATGTATCCAAACTAGTTAGTTTAGCTTTATTATTACTGCTTTCAACAAATGAATCATCTTGAATTATTTAGCGTCTGATTCGTTATTCTTCTTGAAATCCAAGGTGTTCTCCTATCCCATCATTCAAAGGGACCATTATTTTAATTCAGCATTTCTGTCCTGCTTTTAGAGCTATGTTACGTCCAAGAAAAACAATGAAATTGAGTGTACATAGCTTTATTGTCAATATTATATATTAATACTTTAGCTAGGAGTCAGAAATTATTTTTCGAGTATGAAATATATATTTCATAACCAGGGCTGTGAAGTCGGAGCCGGAATCGGAGGAAATTTTGGGTACCTGGAGTTGGAGTCGGCAAACAATGCACCGACTCCGACTCCTACTAAATTTAGATTGGAATTTTAAAAAAA
Source organism: Masticophis lateralis (assembly GCA_030761175.1). Classification (NCBI taxonomy): domain Eukaryota; kingdom Metazoa; phylum Chordata; class Lepidosauria; order Squamata; family Colubridae; genus Masticophis; species Masticophis lateralis. The sequence continues at coordinate 95,653,571 of JAUDYJ010000002.1, forward strand.
GCAAGTTTAAACGTCCCAATTCTCCCGACTCCACAGCCCTGTTCGTAACAACTGTTACCATCTCTATGAATTTTTGAACCTAGGAAGATAAATAATTCTGTTATTACTTTGACAATATATTTGCTTATTTGCAGTGATTTAGCATTGCATGCTGACATTTTATTTTTTAATATTGAGGAAAGACTGACTTCTGTATTCTAACTTCCCACAGGAGATTTCTTAAATCTTCCTTGTTTTCAGCCATCATATGGTATTATCAGTATATCCAAGACTACTGGTGTTTCTTCCCACAACTTCTGATTTCAATTTCTTGTAGTCCATCATTCCTCATCATATATTCTGCATGTAACATTATAAAGAGGGTGACAGTGTATAACTGTGATGTTCTTTTTTCCAGATTTTGAACCCCTGAATAGCTCCATATTGTTTTAAATGTTGCTTCTACTCATGAAATAGCTTCTGTGGGCAATTCAAAACATTTTAAAGGACTATTCACAACATCTCTTGATTTACAAAGTAAAATGTTAGTATAATCAATAAAGCACAAATAGACATATTTTGGAACTTTCATGCCATTTCCATTACCTATCATGTTAGCAATATAAACTCAGGTGCCTCCCAAGCTTATCCACCTGACAGTTTTCATCCTATGTACTCATGAAGTCTAGACTACAAAATCTTGCTTTGGTAAGATTTGTTCTTTTCCAGTCCCTTGACCACTGCTGCTTCCAAATCACATATATAACTCTAAATGCATAATCTGGTAAAAATTTAAATAGTTCATCAACTCATCCAGCTTCATTAGCAGTGTTTTTATAATGCCATTATAACACATCTGATTCTGGCTCAGTGATCAAATTTGAGGCAATTTTTTTCTTGTTTCTTCTTTTTTCAGTTTTTTTCAATGTTATCATCAGATAGCCATTACATTTTTTTCCCCCATTCCAGGATATGTTTTTAATCATGACACAAATTGCAGTCCAGAGTTTTTCAGTTATCCATTTATTCATTCAATATATTAATTTCCCCATGTAATCACACAGAGTAATACTGAGATTGCAACTAATTTGTATGATAAGTTTTAATTTTACAGGAAGTTTACAATTTGAACCACAATCAATCTTGGCTTTGTTGAATGAACAGAGAGCTTCTCCATCTTTGTAAGAGTATATAAGAATACATATGTTACATATCACTGTAGAATACTATATTCAAACTTTGGAAAGTTACCAGAAACTTAAACTGATTTAGCAGAGGAGCAATTTAAAGGCCAAACGCAGCACAGTGATATCTGTTCATTTATTAAGGAACTACCATAGTGGCTGGCTGTTTGTTTTCAAACAAAATTCAAAATGCTAGTGTTATCAAGTATTAAATCAAAAAGAGATAGTCTGGTTTCCACTAAATATTTGGAAGTAAGAATGACATGGAGTTAAAAAATGGTGCTGAAACAAGAACAGAGGCAGACTCAAGTCTTACCTTCACTAAAGAAACTCTCTTCGGGATTTCTGTTAATCATTTTTTACCACGGCATCTATCTATTTGTGACAAATACTTATTATTTTTTCATCCTGTTACAATAATCTTGTAACTCTTGTTAGTTCTTTATGTGTCTCCTTGAGCTTCTTATAAAAAGTTATGATTTTCAATCAAATACTTTTCTCATAATGCTACAGTATAATTACATTTTTTTCTGTGATGAAATGATACAATACTTGCATTCTATTTAAATAAATTAAAGATTAATTGGATATTTCCATGTAGGGAAAGCAGACAGAAATATAAGTATCTGGAGGCAGTTGACAAAATAAGAAAAATAAACGCAGATAATCTATAAACACATGTACATAACACATAAATAAAACACATAAATAAAACAGACAAACCCATTGATAGCCTTCATAATTGTTCTCTAGGAAGCCCTCAGGGTTTTTTCCTGACTCACGTCTAAACAGAAATACTACCTGTTCATCCTTTTATTGTTAAAGTATTAATTGTTAATAATCAACTGGTTCTCTAAATAAATAAGAGACAGAATCTAATACCCTACCTCCATGTAAAGTATAGTAACACTGATAGAAGAATCAGCAAAAAAGATAACCTCAATATAAGAACTGTGGGAATGGTGGCTGTTTTGAAGTTTTAAAAAGGCATTCATCTCCAAATTAAAAACTGTGCCATTTCTGACTAAATAGATCTAATTTCACTATACTGTCCCTAAGCAATTTCATCCAATATCTTCCTCTTCCAGCTGGATGATTTTTACTCTTCTGTTGCAGTGATTTGAGCTCTTACTTCCTGTTTTTTTAAACCCACAATCCAGAAACTATAGAATGATTTTGATTTTCCACTCTAAGATCTGAGAGAAGGTTCCAGACTTAGATGAGAAAATTCTTTTTCCAATCTTCCTGCTTCCCCTCCCCATGTCAAAAAGGTGAGAAAGGAGGGACTGAGCAAAGGTCATTCAGGGAGACCATAGAGCCTACTATTTCTAACGCCACTGGCATCTCTATAATCCACCTGAATAGTATGGCTGTACATAGCTTGCAATGATTCAGTCTTCGTAATAGCTTTAAGAATATTTTTCACTCTTTTCTGACATCCAAAGCTAAAATAGCCTTTTTTTAAAAATGTGAACTGAGAACCCTGATACCCAGCAATACATTTGAGCCACAATCAACACCTGAAAAAGCTATCAAGAGTACTCAGTCTGATCCTATGGTATGATATTTGAATCAAATCTATTTTAATGATATCAGCCTAAGGTCAAGAATTCAGATTTGGTTTTCAGGCCTGTGATTATATAGGAAGCCCATTTTCGTAAAAGGGGAAAAAAGCCCCTCACTTTAAAATAACCAAGCCTGGCCAAGTTTATGCTACTGCCTTCTGGCAGTTAGTTATTTGACCATTCTTGGAAACTCGGCATACAGCTTTTCAGTTAATCACTTGAAAAACCGCTGACACACTTTGTTACAGGCTGACAGCAAGGAGGGAAAGAGCCGCCTTCTTCTTCTCTTGAAAAGAAACAGAAGAAAGTTAAACAGAGCCTCTCTTTGGTTATTACTTCTCTCGATTAACCCCAATCCTACGGCAGTAAGGAAGAAAGGAAGGCGCAGCATAAGCCCGGCTAGTATTGAGTAACGGATTTATTCACAAGCCGATGGGGGTGAATAATTAGACCGGGGTCACGTGACCCCCATACCATTCAAGCCTGGGCCGCAGGAAATTTAATTGAAGACGCTGCAACACGCGAGGGCAAACCTGGAAACTGCCAGGAGCAAACTCAACCCTGTACCACAAGATTGCTCGAAATGCTGAACTTTTATTAAAAGACGCCTCGGAGCGTAAATTAAGTTATTGGGTTTTTTTTTTTATGCGTCAAGAGGAAAGAATTAAACCTTGGAAAATAGAGCGCCCTGCCCCTGCTTGTAACCGCCACTAAGCACAGCCCCCTTCGCCACCGCCACAACTTTGGGGCAGGCGGGATAGAAGTGCGAGGCCACATTTAACCCCGGTATCTCCTCCTCGAACCACAACCTCTTTTTGCAGCTCTTTAGGAGGGCGCGTCGTCGTCGTCGGAAAGATGCTTTTTGGGGCGGAGCGCGCCAGTCTCTCCGCGTTCCCGTCTAGTGCATATCACCCCGGGGAGGGCGGGATTGACTCACCGGCAAACGGCCCGAGCATCCCCCCAGTGCATCCGGAGCAAGGCGGCGTTTCTCCCCATTCCTACACCCCCCCCCCATCTTCAGCCACGCTTCCAAGGCCACCCACCCTCCTCCTCCTCCTCCTCCATCCCTCGCCGAGACCTCCAGGGGAGGCTCCCCTCCTCCGCCCCTTCTCTGACCTTGTAATCCTCGTGGCCGAGGTTTTGCAGCCGCTGTTTGCCTGAGGGCGGGCGGATTTCCACGCCGCCGGCCGGGGGCTCCTTCGGGATTGCCTCCGCCGGAGATTGCTGCTGTTTCTGGGGCTCCTGGTCCCGAGATGGGGCGCGGCGAGCTCCACGCTGCCCCACGCTGAGAGCCCCGAAGTCCAACGTCTTGCTCTCGAAGGCGCCCTCCACGTTGCAGAACATCCCGCCATACTTCTGGCGGGGCACTTGGTCGGCGGTGCCCGGGCGCGCCAGGTAGACGGGTAGATCTTCCTCCCCCGCCGCCGCCGCGGGATCCGGCCGTTCCCGGCCTCTCCGGCCGCTATGGGAAGCCATGGCCGAGGCCGGCAACCGCGGGAGTCACTGGGGTAAGTCAAGCCGGCGACTCCGTCTGCGAGGCAGAGAAAGAAGGGCGGGAGGGAGGGAGACTCCCCGGGCGCCGCTGGCTCGACTCAGGCGCGGAGTGACTGATGACTGAGAGAGAGAGAGAAAAGGAGCGCCTGCTGGGAGGGAGAGAGGGAGGGAGGGAGGCGGCGGCGGCCACGAGGACTTTTCACACCCGCGCCGGCGCTGGCCGCAGATTTGGCTGGGGAAAGCTGCGCTCATGCACGCGCTGCGCTGCGCTGGGCGAGCGGCGAGTCTCTTCCCTTCGAAATCCCGGGCAGGATAGGCTTGATTACTTTCGTTTTCCGCCCCTAGCGGATTCCTGACGCCTCCAAGAGAGGCCGACTCGCTATCCCATCGTCCCTGGGCCTCCCTGGCAACCGTTCGCAGTCCCTCTACACGTTAGAAGGGTGCTTGCTTAGACGGGGGAGTAGCTTTTGGGGGCAGTGGGGTCAATTCCACGTCAGGAAAGCATGGTCTTTTTGCTGCGTCCTTTTGCTTAGCTTATAAACTGGAGAGGAGTGTGAAATGAGAAGTAAAACGGCCATTTTTTTTTATAAAAAAAGAAAAAAAAAACTTTGCCTGTATGCTTAAATATTTAACAGGAGGCGCGTTCCCAGAAGAAACATTACTTTCCCCGTCTTACCTGTGTGGTTGGGTCTTTGGTTCATTGGCAAAATCTACATTAAAAGAATAATCAGGTAAAAAGGTAAAAGCAGCAAAGTTCATGCCTGAAAGTTTTCATCAAGTTGAATTTCGTTCCTTAGGACTATGTGGGCAAATTCCTGTGTTTCTTTGGCAGTCTAATGAAGTGATTTGCCATTGTCTTCATTATTTTTATTTTAACTTTCCAGTCTTCAATAATTATCTTCTGAACATGGGACCACAAGGAAGGCCTTAGGTCAAACAAAAGATGAGCCCAAAGTCCCACACAGTTTTTAACTTCTTTTTTTTTAAATCAAACCTGTCCCTGACATCAGCAAATTTCATGGACAAAGAAACTTTTTCGGTTATTAATTACGGTACTCAAGAGATTCACATTGTGCTGGTTTGGAGTCTAAAATGTAAATTATGATAATAGTTATGTGGTTCGTAATAAAGTATGTGATTCAAATAAAAAAAGTTTGTTGGTTGGTTGGTTTAATTGCTAAATGTATATAGTTGCCAATCTCATCTAGGTGAACTTGGGCATTGTACACTGTTAAACAGTGCCACAAATGTAACAACCGTAACAAAAAGCATTGTAAACATTAAAAGCATTAAAACCACAAAACATAATTTGTGGATGAGTGCAATCAGTTTATTTAATAATATAACCAATTTAGCAGATTCCATATCCACATTACTAGATCCTAAGCCAGATGGCACAGCCATATTAACAGCCGTTCAAATGAAATCTCTACAAGTATGTCCAAGACGATTAACATTTTAAGGTACAGTCAGTCCTAATTGAAAAATGTTAATATTAACACTAATCATATCTTGGTAGATTCACATTTAAATTAGCCGAACTTAAAAAATGTAGATTCTTCTAGAGCAAGGGTTCCCAAACTCCTTAGCTCATCAACACTTTCATGAAGTTTCAGATTGTTCACTGACTTGCCTCAAACATTTATGTTATAATTTAATAAATACTGTTTTAACTAATAGCATTAAGAATCATAATATTAGCAACCCCAATTGCAGTCCTACCAACTCTTGTGCATTGATATTGACTACTTTGGGGAAGCTTGTTCTAAAGCAGGAGTGTCAAACTCAAGGCCCACAGACCAGATTTGCCCCAAAGAGTGCTTAGGTCTGGCCCTCAGGGCCGCCCTGGAAACAGCTAAGGACCAGCCCGCGGTGCCTCTGCCAGTGAAAACAGCTTGAGAGGGCCGTGTGCAGCCCCAAGTACTGTTCTCACTGGCAGTGGGTTGCAGGGGGCCGTCGCAGTCTAAAATGAAGCTCAGGCTGGCAAAGCAGTAGGGCCACCAAAGGTGCCCCCCGACTGATGTTGAGCTGGCCATGCCACACGTACCCCAGCCGCCCCCCATGTCAAATACAACCCTGATGCAGCCCTCAATAAAATAGAGTTTGACACCCCTGTTCTAAAGCCCAGCAGCAGTTCACTTTCAATTCTAAAAAGGTGATTTGAAGTGCACAGAAAGGTAATTGTATTATAGGTTTGCCATTGTTTAAAGCAATTGTATTTTTCTAATGATTGCACAGTTGCCACATCATCCCAGAAAATTATGTGGCTGCTTTAAAGAGTGGCACACTGATTCTGCATTCAAACTCACATATTGCAAAGAATCTTTAGGGCCTGAAATTCTTAGGGCCTAGACTGTTCTTTATAGAGTAAGTAACTTTCTATAATTTAAAAGCTATTACTTGGCAGATTCCCATGAAATATGCTGATGCATAATTTAGGACTGCCATATAGAAATGTAATTACAGAATATGCAATAACAGCAAGATACTAAGCTGGAGCTAATATGTTAGGATGTTGGTTTTTTGTACAATTTTCTCCCTTGATTCCTATTTGGAAATGAGATAAGCGGACTTTGTTGTTGTGAGCCAAATACTTAATAAAACTGAATGTAGTATACTATGTATTCTAAGTATGTAATGAAATTAGGACAATTCAGAACAAAATAATCCACTTCATAATTTTTTTTCAAGTCAATGGAAGAATGTTAAGAGCATGTGCTTCAATCTCCATCATCTGGTTCAATCACGCTCAACATGGTTAGAATAAAATTTTATTTTGTGCCCTATATTTCAAAGATGATCCTGTTACTCAAAGAGTGTTTGAAGTTTTGAAAATATGTACATAATCTTGCCATATGTTGTTAAAAAGACATATTTCATCCACAGAATTATCGAGTTTGTTTTTCCTCTTAGCAAAGATTACTGTCAGCTTTGGAGAAATCTGCTGAGAGAAGGTAGCTTCAAGGGAAAATATATTTTGAGGTTGGATATAGTGCTTTTCCTAATTTTAAATTGTGCTTACTGTTTTATAGAAATTGAAAGCAATTCAGTTTTGACGTAAGTTGCACTATTATAAGGCTTTCTATATGCTTAATACTAACCCTAATCTCCCCCAAAATCAATAGGTTTGAAAATCATGGAAGAAGCTAGGTAGAAAATGTATCTGAGCGCCAAACCAGATGAACATTAGCCATGTATTCAGTCTGTATTACTTCTTTTTCTGTCACCTGCCCCATATTTTTTATAAACAGAATACAAGCTATTTTAATAGGAACAACCTATTAGGAGTAGGTGCAGTCTTTGGAACTGGCTCAGTATTTTACAGCTGATTTTTGAAAGAGAAGGGGAGAGGGAAAATTAAGATTGATTTATAGTGCTTTGGGGAAGGAGAAAGAGTTCTTTAGTAAATGAATTCCATGGAAGATGGAAATGAAACCAATGATTTGCAAAGCTGTGAAGAGGTTAGAAAATGAAGGAAAGACCTGTCTCTTAATTTAAAGAAAAGTGACCTATTTGGACTGTAACTTGTAGAATATATTACCTCCAGGAAAGATCTTTCAATAGTTTCTTAGCCAAACTAGACACACAAATCACAATAGAAAAGCTATGAGCTATGTCATGTGGACAGTATGCAAATGTCACAATAATGAAATTCTGTGGTACTACGTAATGCAATCATGCAGAACATACTTCTGCCAGGTAAAGGCACCATGGTTTTCAAATGTGACATATTATATATATTCAAAAACTGGATTTTAATTGTGTCTATTTCCTGGCAGACATGGGAAGACGGAAGTTACAAAAGGCATGTTTTTGTTCACTTTTTTCTTTTTCCCTATGTAGTACCAGCCTGCAGTCTATTATTCAGTCTCTAATAGCTAAAGGTAAAGAAATATAATCTTCAATAGAAAAAAGTGCCCCTGTTATTGCACCTGATGTTATCTATTTTGTTTATTTATTTGTTGGATTCATATTGTGCCTTTCTTTCAGGAACTCAAGTGGCATGCCTATTGTTCCTTTCTCCATTTCCCTCATCCTCTAACATATAACCTGAAAGAAAGTGACTAGCTTAAAATCATCCAATTTCTGTAGCTGAGGGTGATCTTGGGCCTATGTTAGTCTAAAACCTCAACCATATCTTATGTGACTGGACATTTTAATACAATAAGTAACTAAAATCCCTGTCTATAATTTTATCAGAAATATACCTAATAGTTACAGTAATGGGTAATATATTCATATTGTTATAAATTCTGTAATTATGTTAACATCTTTCCTATTTAAGTTCTTTTTATATCAATGTAAATTTCCACTGTTGTCATACTGTTTCTTTGATTGTTAATCAGACACAAAATGCATGCCAAAAGTGCAATCATCATTGTTCACTAATAATAGTAGATGATTTACTGAACTAATGTCACTCTCTAATTTGTGACTAATATTCTTAACCATGGATGCTGATAGAGCAGGATAAGGCTTCAGTAGATAAGCAGAATAAGATTTCAGACATACATTAAGATTCAACAAATACTTGGATTGGACAGGATATCCTTCACTGAATGATCTATTCAACTCAGATTTTGCTATACAGTTCTGTGAATTTTTGACTTGTACTTTTATGGAGTCTTCATCTATGCCAACCAAAAGCTTCCCCATCAATAAATTCAGCAATAAAACATTCTTAGATTCCTAGACCAACTACTCAATCTCTGACTCTTATTAGTTTATTGATTATATATGAACATCTACTTACTTGGCTCCATGACATAAAAGAATAGACCATATCAGCTGCGAATGCAATTTTTATTCATCCGACAATGCCCATATGCAGTAGCTTGTTTGGTTTTTCTTTTCCATTCCACTTGCTACCCTGTTTCCTTGAAAATAAGACCCTGCCATATTTTTTTGAACCCTGAAATAAATGCTTGGCCTTATTTTGGGGGATGTCTTATTACTTTGGGGCGCATGGACCAAGATGGTGTTCCTCTTGTTGTCTTACTTGATTTCCAGCTCTGTCTCCCTAAACCTAACCAAAGGACTGGCTGCACATGTTTAAATATTTACGGGGATGGCTTATTTTCAGGGAGGACTTATTTTCATGGGGGGTTTATCTTAGCCCATGCGCTCAAAAGCCCAATTGGGCTTATCAGGGAATGTCTTATTTTAGGGACTAAAATACCGGACTCATTTTTATGAATGAATTCTACCTGTAAAAGAGATAGTGAAACCCATAGTGAATTTTGGGTAAAAAAAATCTTAGTTATTGGGGGAGTGCTGAAGAAAGCTCACTGCAATAAAAGATTACCCATCACTTTGAAGGTATGCACACATACACATTTTTAACTATAAACTCCTTGTCAGCCAACTTCTACTTTTTATGAGTTTTTCAACCTCATTTTTGAAAAACTCTTAAACTAGCAAAAGTTAATATTAGCCTGAAGCATTTACTTTCTGAAAGAAAGTCATAATTTCTGTCTGTTCTGTAATTGGGCCATTAGACTCCCTCTCAATAATGAATCCTAAACATATGCTTCTGGAAGAGTTTGGAAGACAAACTTGGCATTCTTACTTTTTGCAGGATGCTCAGAAATGTTAAAAGAGAGTGTCATGCACCACTTCAGTTTTGACTGAGTCCTCTAACATAAAGAGTGTGATTTTTCTGTTGCTCAGCCACATTTGCTGATCAAGTACACACTTCTAGAGAGAGAAAGAAGGGAGCATTATACAGGATATGGAGTGGAATTAAGTAGTGAATATTCCATGTGGGTTATTGAGTTGAATTAAGCAGTGAATATCCAGAACTAGCCATGATAAAGACAAAGAGCAGCATTTTAATTGAACAGACATGCTGAAGTTCCTAATGGCATTGCTTCAATGCTACATTATTTATTTACACTGCTGAGTAATGATAAAGCTCCAATTGACTGTACAATAATTATTCCTGGCATACTAATAACATCCAAACTATATTACTCAGTAGTGTATGATTCAATTGAGAGAAGCAACTATTTTTCAATATTGGCCTCATTGTCAAATGGCTGAAAATTTGAGGGTGTTCTAGAATAATACAAGAATGGAAAGCTGATAGGATAATAATTAACCAACTAAATAAAAATTATGCAGTCATGTCCTAACATTCGCAGATTAATTAGAAGTTTAATAGAAATAATTAATAAATTATTACTTTTAAAATGGATTAATCTTATAATTAGTGATATTGAAAATGGAAACGAAAGTGTTAGTAATGTAAAATAATGATAATAATAGGCAGAAGAAACAGTACCTCATATATTGATCTTGTGCAAGAAAATTTCCCAAACTTATTATAAACAGTGAAGTAATAGTCACCAAAACAATTCACTGAAAGACCTGTAACTATTATCATGTGCCAGTAATTTAAAAATTGGTGGAAACTTAGAGTTGAAAAAGTAGTTGACAATGAGAAGGTTACAATATTGTGGGATTTCTGCATATAAACTGATAAGGACTCGTAGATTTACACCAGATTTAACTGTGGTTGAAAAAAAGAAAGTGCGGATAATTGATGTGAATAGCAGAAGGTAGTAGAATAAAAGACAAAGAATTGGAGAAAATCACAAAATCCAAAAATCTGAAAAACGAAATTGAAAGATTGTGGCATAATCTAGCCAAGGTAGTCCCAGTGTTAGTATGCAGGGTGCCCTACCAAAAACTCTTGGAGGACATTTAGAAAATATGTCTATTGATAACTTTTCTATCTGTTAATTAAAAAAGACACTACTGCTTGGGTCCACACATACACTATGCCTATATATTATGACATCCTAGGTCAGTGATGGCTAACCTTTTTGCCATCATGTGCCAAAAGTGGGGGGAGTGCAGTGGGGTCACACGCACACGTGCCCACGTCCATAATTCTATGCCCCCCATGTTCCCCCCGCTTTTGGCACGTGATGGCCCGGTGGGCCTGGTAGGCCTGTTTTTCACTCTCCCCAGGCTCCAGAGCCTTTCTAGGAGCCTGGGGAGGGCAAAAATGCCCCCCCCCCCAGAGGCCCTCCAGAGGCCGGAAACAGTGTGTTTCCTGACTTCTGGTGGGCCCAGAAGGCCCGACAATCAGCTGGCCGGTGCACACATGCATGCCGGAGCTGAGCTCGCATGCCCACCGATAAGGCTCCACATGCCACCTGTGGCACCCATGCCATAGGTTTGCCATCACGGTCTTAGGTTCTTGGGAAAAACTTGATGTATATGAAGGGCAATACCAGCTAAAGACCTGGCAGCTGAAATTTCACATTTTTGTGTAAATAATACTCATAGTAATACATTGTAAATGGACATATACAATACATCATTTTTTCAGCCATGTATGATTAATACTTACAACAGAAATAGTAAATGCAACTGTATTTACTGAGTTCCATTAAAATCAATTTAATTGGTGAATGCAGTACATAGCATTGCTCTCAATTTACATAGCACATAGAACCTACCTGTAACATATACATATCTGGAGTAACAATAACTTGAAAGAAACCAACAACAAATAAAATACTCCTATATAGATATAACGGAAGGGTCGGCAGGGGCTTAAAAATCATATAGTACAACCTCACAGCTTCATTTCTTGTTCTTCAAGTCCCTTTGGCTTCTTGTGGCTGTCCTTCGGACATGCTCCAGCTCTTAAAGGGCTGCTTAACCGTTGTGCTTGGTATTGCATACTAATTCTAGATGTGGTCCAACTAATTCAGAACTGAGAAGAATGATGGCTTCTCTTCATCTTGATGTAACAGTTCTGTTAATACAACCTAGGATTGACTTGCTGTTTTTGCAGCTCAGTATTGGCTTTTATCCAACCAGTGATCCAACAAGAACCCAGACTTTTCCAGATGTACTGCTGCCCAATATAGTTACTCCTATCGTCGTCCCCCCAGCATATATTCATGCCTTTGATTTTTTTCCTTACAGATCCTTTTATACTGAGAGAGGATATCCAGCGGTATCTCTATTGTAGCTCCGTATTGTTTAAATCACCTGGCAGCGATTTTCAGAGTTTCAGACAGAAGTTATTGTGAGGGGAAAAAAGAAGTCTTCTTGCAACGTGAAGTAATATTTTGTGCTTTTGCACAATAGAGTTTTCCCAACAGAGACTATGATCCTGACTTCATTAGAGATTAAAAAATAAACAACTGCCCCTCATTTTTGTGTTAATATTTACTGAATAAAGTTGTGGATAATCAGTTCTGCAAATCACAGCAATTAAGTTTCTAGGGTAATTACAATGTCCTACTACCTTAATTGTAGATTATCCCCTTGCCAAGGTAGGATAAATGTCACAAAATACTTTCTATTGTTTAGTTTTAATTTCATTATCTTCCCCAAACATTTGGATGGATGACTCATTCAAACACGTGCTGTCAAACACCTTTTTATTTTTAGTATGCCTCTTTTTCCAAGCTCTCCATGGAAAGAAAACTATATGATAAGAATTGAATGAACAATGGAAGGAAGTGGAAACACTGCAATCATCAGCCTTCATTTATTAAGCTTTCCTAACAATTGATGCATCTAGGTATACTGGGTATACTGTGTATACACGTACAATGATAATAAAGTTATTTATTTATTATTTATCCAATGGAGTCCACTCTTCTGAAACATTAAGCAATTAGAAAAGACTTTAAACCCACTCCCTCCCTCCCCACATCTCTCTGAAATACTTGAAAAATGCTTGCTTGGGCCTGTTAGTTACAGATTTCATCAAAAGCCTTCAAAATTGAGGTCGCTAGTAATACCAAATAAGCAGAGGTGGGCATCACTGTAACAACCCGTTCGCCCAGAAACGAAAATGTGAGCGCACGCAGCATTGAAAAAGCGGCCATTATATAGAATGAAATAGTGGGTGGATGGTCCCAGCCACTGGTTGGAACTACCGATTCACCCGAACTGGTCTGAGCCGGCAGCAGCCCACCTCTGCAAATAAGTTTTTTTCAACCTAGTTTGTGATTAAGTGAAATCAAGTTTTATTTAATTGATGGTTATTTCAGTTCTCAACTTATCCTTAGCTTTTTTTTTTCATTTTCCTTTTATTTCTTATACATTAAATGATGTACATGAAAAAAATACTTTATACTTCATCTAACTTATATACTATGGAAGACCCAATTTAGTATAGTGATTAAAGCACTAGGCTAGAAGCTAGAAGACTATGATTTCTAGTCCCACCTAAAAGTGAAAACCACTCTTGGAACTTGTAGACTATTAATTCAAAGTTATTAATTTTTAAATGAATTTATTCCATTGTATGGTATCTTGTTTACATGAACCTTAGAATGATATGTAATTCTTGCTATGAATGTCAAGTAATACACTACCAGTAAAGACCAGTTCCTTTAATACAGTGCTGGTATGTATTATTTACTTCAAAATATGATAGGTTAGCTAGCCCTGTAACATTTGGGAGTCCTGTTTTACATTCTACAGCCCTAGACTTTGCCCTGAAATTTTTCAGCACCACTTGTTTATTTTGTTTGTGTATTTTATGCTTACAGCTGTCTTCTAAGATTTTTGCAGAGGAGACTTTCTTTGCTGAGCAAAGAGTGAGATTTGACCTTACTCCAATATTTTGACCACTATATTCTTTCACCATGCTTCATTCTTTTACAATTCTGTAAAATGATACATGTTTTATAATTTTCATCAGCCTTTCTCAACTTTGGCAATTTTAAGATGTTTTGACTTCAGCTCTCAAAGTTCTATGCTGCCTGGAGAATTCTGGGAATTGAAGTCCACACATCTTAAAGCTGCCAAAATTGAGAAACACTACTCTAAAATAATATAAATTGTTTAAAAAAATAAATGAAGAAAGCATTTCTCCATCCTTGAGGAGAAATGAGCCAAAACTAAAATCCCTTCCCTTCGCCTTGAAGAAAACAATTGTCTGCACACAGTTTATTCCAAGAAAATAAAGTCCTCGGGGAATGTCTTTTTTTCCCTGCAACTATATTGATGAGAAATGATATTAAAATGGCTTTCTGGTAGACTTGGAAACCACATGTTTCTGTAATTATACACAAAATGTTTATAATGGGGAACTAACTAAATTGGCAAAACTGATATATAGTTAATTGCCCAGATAATCCATTGAAAATGCAATAAAGGAAACCACAACAGGAAAGATATTTCAATTACATTTGTCTTCCAAAATATAATTCTGGCAAAAGTGAAGCTTGCTCTGTATGATTCTTAATAAAGATAAATGTTGAAAATAATAGATGAAAGTAAGCAGATTCCCTTGACATTTCTGTATGCCTGCGATGTTGCAGCTTATTGCTTTTAGTTTGAAAACACTCAAGAACTTATTTTAGAGCGAGATTTCTTAAGTATCTTGGAAATCCATTTTCCCAAGAGGATGTTATTCTGAAAGTTTAGTTGCTCCTCTTATTTGCACCAAAAGGCAGGATTGTATTAATCCTTAGAGTGGGACACAAAATGCTCCGGCCATTTTCCTGCCTAGCTTCCATGGATATTGTTTTATGGAATTCCTTCATCTCTCTCTTTCTTTACATCACTGCCAGTAGTTCTATTCCTCTGTATCACAGCATAGATGAATATGATTTCATTGGGACTGCCATGAGTTGATGTTTCTTTGAGAACTTTACACAGCATTGAAAACTGATGCACAATTCTGGATCATACCCCCATCTCCAAGAAATCCAAGACCTAAAATTCCATTAAAGATAACCAAATAAAAAATAATGCCAGTTATATACAGGACTGTCTTTCTCCTCCTATCCCTGCTCCAACTGTTATGAACTGGAAGAGATGTCACACCTCATGTACTCTCTTCTTGCGGTTCTTCGGAGGCACACGTCAAATAGCTGTATATGTCCTGTGGGATAGCATACACCCTGAACTTTATTTAGCCCTGACTCTGTTGAACACGATTGAACAGTAACTTGCTCTTTGATTTATTTTGTTATAGTCCTCAACTTACAACCATTTGTTTAGGAACCACCCAAAGTTACAACTGTACTGAAAAGTGTCTTACAACTGATCCTCACACTTGTTCAAAATTTGGGTGCTTGACACCTCGTATATATTTATAACAGTTGCAGCATCCTGAAGTCATCTGCAATCTTCCTAGCTGAGCTCTGACAAGCAAAGTCAGTGAGAGAAACTGGATTTGCTTAATGACCACAAGATGCATTGAACAAGTGGAGCGATTCACTGGCAAAAATCATAAAATTGGACACAACTCACTTGACAAGGGCCTTTTTTAGTCACAGAAATTCTGGTCCCAATTATGGCCATAAATTTAGGATTACCTGGAATTGTTAGATAATGTCATCAACAACACACTACACTTGTCTGTATTACAGCCAGTTTCTTGTTTCTTGCTAATACTATTTGTATGGTTGTTTTTAACCCTCATATATCATGTGGCTAAAACTGTCTCCATGATTGAAGCAACATGGAAGCCAATCAATCATTAAAAGGCCAAAGTTGGACACAATTTTTGTTACAACTCTGGAATACAACCTAGCATGCACATTGCAGAATTGTTTCTACCGCAGTTTCTTCGGGACAACTTTGAAGTTGTCCAGAATGCTATGGTAAAACAGAAGTGGAAGAACCCTAAAATGATAGGATGTCTTTTTGAAAAATGACAGGATGTCTTTCTAGAAAGAAAAAGGCTGGCACAGTCTACACAAGGGAACTCTTAAGGCCCTGATTTCCAGGGGGAGAAAACCTGGATATCTTGCAAGATAGCTGAAGGAGTTATGGATTAAATTCTGTGGAAAGGGAAGATAAATGACAGTTCTCTTGGATTTTCTCAAAGTTCATGCATCTTTCTTTATCAGGACATGTCTTGTATTCATTAAGTCCTGAAGAGCAGGAAATAACTGAACAGTGAAAGATATAATCAGTAAAAATGTTTAGCCTTGAGAGTACATCCGAGTTTAGTCACTGCACAAATATCTACTGTATCCTGTAGATATAAATATAAAATTGTAATTTATAACTTATATGTCTTAAGCCTACCTTGCCTTTCTTCCCATATTTAGGGGAAACATGCTCATTTTTTGGAAATGTTTTTATAACTTACATTATTTATCTGATAACAGAAAAGAATTTCTAGCAAAATTACCTCTAACAACTGGATGACTTCATTATAGCCAAGAACATAAGAGTATAAATTACTATGGTAGTATTAGATATATGTAATCTTTGTTGTTTGTGTATATTCTAGGCAACTATTTCAGTTTCCAAACAAGTTAAATTTTACATGCTATTGCAGAATTATAGGTAGTCCTCAACTTACAACAGTCCATTTAGTGACCAAAGTTACAACAGCACTAAAAAATGTGATTATTGAGCATTTTTCACAGTTACGACATTTGCAGCATCCCCATGATCATATGATTAAAATTCAAATGCTTGGCAACTGGTTCATACTTATGACCATTGTTCTGTCCCAGGGTCATGTGATCCCCTTCTGAGAAGTAAACTCAATGAGAAAGTCAGATTCACTTAACAACCAGGTTACTAATTTAACAACTGCAGTGATTCACTTAACAACTGTGGCAAGAAAAGTCATAAAATGGGGCAAACTCACTTAACAAATGTCATAAGTTGAGAAGTACCTGTATTTTTTTATATCTGCATTGGTGATAGATTTCTTTTTAAAGATAAATTCTTCCATAAAAACAGAATAATATTTGGGTACAGTAGTTTCTTGTGTCACCAAATTGTTATTGGTGTTCCCATGCAATTTGATTTGTAGCTGTTTGGGGTGTATGTGAAAAATCTGCTTATATAAAATTATGTCATGTGTTTGTGTATTAAGAAAAAAGTATGGAAGCAAAGTACAGGTAGTCCTCAACTTAATGACCACAATTGAGCCCAAAATTTATGTTAAGTGAGAAATTTGTAAGTAAATAAGACTATACAACAGGATTCTAAGAGGCTATAACAAGGAAGGGATGGTTCTCAAGCGAACAATTCGAAAAGTATCAAAAGGCATAAAGAAAGAACTAACTGAGCCTTGATGGTAGTTATAAAAGTGATTGAGAACTATAATATTTTGGAATTCTCTCATAGATTTGTACATACTATGTACATGTTATGTACCTGCCTTGATCTCTCGAGAGTGGGTACTGAAGCTGGCCTACCAGACTTTGAGTTGGGAAGGTATCCATGAGCATGTGGATGTGTGAAATCTGCTTTTCCCCCTATGTATTGGACTCTCTGGCTAAATAACAATAAGTAACACTTAATATATGACTTAGTTCCCAAATGATTCAGAGTATAGGCAAATTTCCTTTATACCTAATTTAATAGTTCAGTTGATCTTTATTTCCTAAAGATACTCAAACCACCCCGTACTACAGTATTCCTTAACAATGGAAAACCTATCACAGCTTACAGTTGGAGTCAATACCTCATACTAATACACAAGCCAACATTTGTATAATCCATTAGGCTGTAGATCTTGGGTAGTTTGAAAAATTCCTTGAAAATTTTGTCTCTGAAGTCAGTTTTTATTCCACTCTATAGAGCAACTTGGTCTACATTCCGAAGATGGTTTCAGTTTGGGGTCGTACCATTCACAACGTAATGACCATGCTTCCAGATCACTAGAATGGAAACTAATCAAGCAGAGAAGTAACCTGGAATTAAGGAGAAACTTCCTAACAGTGAGGACAATTAACCAGTGGAACAGCTTGCCTTCAAAACGTGTGGGTGCTCCATCATTGGAGGTTTTTAAGAAGAGACTGGACAATCACTTGTCTGAAATGGTATAGAATCTCCTGCTTGAGCAGAGGGCTGGACTAGGAGACCTCCAAGGTCCCTTCCAGCTCTATTCTGATTCTGTTAAAAGGAAATCCCATTTACAAAGAACATAAATATTTACTTACAGGGGATAGCAGTACAAGAAGGCAAATATTATTTAGTAGGACAGTAGAGTCTTGGTGGGAAAATTCTTGTGATTGGAATATAATTACAAGATATTTTACTCAGCTGCTATGTATTTTAGTGTTTGCATTTGTGGTTGCAATTGTTTTTAATTTTAACATTTGCTACCCAAAATCACTAGTTGAGATGGGCAGCTGCTCTCTATAAAAATTATTAAATAAATAAAAGATACTTGTTTTAGTACTTTTGACAAACAGAATCACACACCCCAAAATTTATTTCTCATCAAATTTAGGCATTGAAAAATGGGGCAGGGCATATGAAACCTGCAGATCATAGTTTGCCTTCCCGGATCCAGGTAACCATGTCAGATTCTGTATGCTTTTTAAAAAGTAAATAAATATATTTATATACCACCACCTCTCTATTCAAAGCAACTCTGGGAAGCTTACAAAAAATAAAATAATAAATATGAAAACATTAAAGTTAACAAGAATTAAACAAATTTAAGACCCAAGGGCACAAGAGGTTGTAAGATGGGGTCTCTATTACTCCACCAGTTACCTCCAGGGTAAAGTGCCCCCATTGGGGACCCAAGCTAACTGGCAACTTTTAAGACTTTTAGATTTCACATCTGGTGGCAAGATGTTACAAAATGCAGAATAAGAGAAGAAAAACCGACTTGCTTACCAGAATACAAACTACTGATCGATTGATTGATTGATCGATTGATTGATTTGGAGATCACCCGACTGCCAAAAGACTCTTATAATACACACAAAGGAAAGCTAAACATTTTTTTTAAAATGTGTGTCTGGAAGACTAAAACAACCAAAAATATCCCAAAACAAAAAACGAATGAAGACTCAGCAATCTGCCATAGCCAGACTGCAATTTGTGGAAACTAATCAAGAAGCAATGGGTGGAAACTAATCAAGGACAGAAGCAACTTAGAACTAAGGAGAAATTTCCTGACAGTTAGAACAATTAATTAGTGGAACAACTTGCTTTCAGAAGTTGTAAATGCTCCAACACTGGAAGTTTTTAAGAAGAGATTGGATATCCATTTGTCTGAAGTGATGTAGGGTTTCCTGCCTAAGCAGGAGGTTGGACTAGAAGACCTTCAAGGTCCCTTCCAACTCTGTTATTCTATTCTATTCTAAGTCCTAGGCCTTTGAGCAAAGCCATGTTTTAGTGATGTCTGGAAGAACACTTTGTATTGCACCCAGAAGCCAATTGGCAGCCAGTGCAATTCACGAACCAGGGGTTATACATGGCATAACATCACTGTCCCTGCCACCACACATTAGGCCAGCTGTAGCTTCCAAGTGATCTTCAAGGACAACTTCATTTAGGTCCCGTGGCAGTAATCTAGTTAAGAGGTGACAATGTGAATGAATCATTAAAAAGAGTCCTGCTATAGGAAAGGGAGCAACTAGTGCAGTTTATTTATTTATTGGTTTGATTTATATGCCGCCTTTCTCCGGAGACTCAGGGCGGCTTACAATGCATTAAGCAATAGCCTTCATACTTTTGTATATGCCTGCTTAGTAGGACTTTTGCCCCCCCCTCCAAGCAGTGTTCTTTTTTATATACAAAGTCAGCTTATTGCCCCCACAATCCGGGTCCTCATTTTACCTACCTTGAAAGGATGGAAGCTTGAGTCAACCTTGAGCCTGGTGAGAATTGAACTTGCAGTAATTGCAGGCAGCTGGCAACTAAGTGCTACTTTAACAGCACTTAGTCCCCTACACTACCAGGCTTTGTCAGCCCTTCAAGGTAAAACCAATGGCATGTAGGTCAGCACTTTTTAAATAAACTTTAAAAAGCTATAATAACAGAATCTGGCAAGTCTGAATGTGTCCTCCCCCTTAACATTATGAGTACTAGGAAGCAGTTTGCCTTAGATCAGAGGTCTTCAAAGACCTTTGCCTTAGATGTTTACTCAAATTCTTGCCTAGACTCAAACCCATTTTATGTGACTGTTGCCTTTATAGTGGGTCTTCCTCCTGTCCTCCTTCCCACCTAATTCACAGATGAAATCTGCACAAAGATCTTCCTCTGCGCAATTCTCACCTGATCCTTGGGCAAAATTTGTGAGTCCATGAGGACTCCAGATTGCATGTCGGTCTTGAAAATATGACCCCCTCCATAACCAAAGATAAGAAATCCTCAAATTGAGGGGATCTTAATAAACCCAATCACCCAGTCTTGTCGGGATTTTATGATTTATTTATTTATTTAAAACATTTTCATAGCTGCTCATCTTTTAATCATCTCTGGGTGGCTTCCAATTATAGACTGAAAGGTTCCTCCTCATCCAGACCTGAACAGTTTCCAGTCCCTGTGTCAGGACTTTCGACAGCCTAAGATCAAGATATACAATTCATATCATCAGTGTTTAGATGATGCCAGAACCAAACCAATAGATGACCTCACTCTGCAGTTCAATGTAAATATTAAACAGAAGGGGCAAGAGTATAGAGCCTTCAGGCACTTCAAATGAAAATTTTCTTCATTGAACTACCCTATTGTAAGTCAGTATTTTTTCTCCTTGTACTAAAAATACATAAATAAATTTCTATTAGAAATAATATAGTTGCATATGAAATAATGAAAGGGATAAACTCTTATCTATAGAAGATTAGATGATCCAGGATTTCTGCTCTTGGATGCTGCTGTTTCTTTGCAAATTTCTTCTTTGCAAATAAATGCTATTTTTAATCTCTCATGTTGAAAATATCAATATGCATAATATTAAATCTTGTGTATGCATAAGGTTGGGTAGAGAGGTGTGTGTGTGTGTGTGTGTGTGTGATCTGATAGCAAATTTAAGATCTTTTAAGGAGGGATATATATATATATATATATATATATATATATATATATATATATATATATATATATATATATATATACATACATACATACACATCACATTTCCACCAAAGACGGAAGAAAAAAATGAAGAAAAAAAGAGCTAATTCTATTTTTGTTGTTTAATGTTGTTGCTGTTGTTGTTAGTTGCAAAGTTGTGTCCAACCTATCGCAACCCCATTCTCCAGGCCTTCCTGTCCTCTACCATCCCCTGGAGACCATTTAAGCTCATGCTGACTGCTTCGGTGACTCCATCCAGCCACCTCATTCTCTGCCGTCTCCTTCTTCTTTGCCCTCAATCGTTCACAGCATTTGGCTCTTCTCCAGTGAGTCTTTCCTTCTCATTAAATGGCCAAAGTATTTCAGTTTCATCTTCAGGACCTGGCCTTCTAAAGAGCAGTCAGAGTTGATCTCTTCTAGGACTGACTGGTTTGATCAACTTGCAGTCCAAGGGACTTGCAGGAGTCTTCTCCAGCACCATAGTTTAAAGGCCTCAATTCTTTGACGCCCAACCTTCCTTAAGGTCCAACTTTCACAGCCATACATTGCAATTAGGAAAACTATATCCTTAACTATACACACTTTTGTTGGCAGGATGATGTCTCTGCTTTTTAGTATGCTGTCTAACTTTGCCATAGCTATCCTCCCCAGAGCGAGCGTCTTTTAATTTCTTGGCTGTAGTCTCCATCTGCTGTGAACTTGGAGCCCAGGAAAATAAAATCTGTCAGTACCTCAATTTCTTCCCCGTCTATTTGTCAGGAATTGAGAAGGCTGGGAGCCATGATCTTAGTTTGCTTAATGTTGAGTTTCAAGCCAACTTTTGCACTCTCCTTCTTCATCCCCATCAAGAGGCTCTTTATTTCCTCTTCACTTTCTGCCATTAGACTGGTATCATCTGCATATCTGAGGTTGTTGATATTTCTCCTGGCAATCTTAATTCCAACTTGAATTTCATCTAGCCCTGTCTTTCTCATGATGTGCTCTGCATATAAGTTAAATAGGCAGGGCAACAGTATACAGCCTTGCCAAACTCCTTTCTCAATTTTGAACCAGTCAGTGGTTCTGTGTCCAGTTCTCACCAGTTGTTTCTTGATCTGCATATAGGTTTCTCAAGAGACAAATAAGATAATCTGGTACTCTCATCTCTTTGAGAACAATTTGTTGTGATCCACACAATCAAAGGCTTTAGCATAGTCAATGAAGCAGAAATAGATGTTTTTCTGGAACTCCATAGCTTTCTCCATGATCCAGCATATGTTGGCAATTTGATCTCTAGTTCCTCTGCCTCTTCGAAATCTTGCCTGCACTTCTGGTAGTTCTCGGTCCACATACTGCTGGAGCTTAGCTTGTAGGATTTTGAGCATAACTTTGCTAGCATGTGAAATGAGTGCATTTGTTGTTTATTAGTTTGACTCAAAAAGCAAAATTCAAAGTACAGTAGTTCCTGGAATGAAATAGAGCTGTCTATTAAACATTTGGTTTTGGTTTTTTCTTTAATGCCAGCCATATGAAAGAAGGAAAGTCTACAGAGACATACTTTTGGCCAAACAATGAGGCTAGATATTGGCAGAAGTTTGTTTTGAGAAACAGTTGCTGCTGGACAAAGTAATAACAGATGAAAATCTGTTTTAGTCTTACTGTTCTAAAATAGAACATGCTGCATATCTAGAAAAACAGATGCTCTAAATTTTGGGCACTGAATTTAATTTTTTTAAATTTTAATTTTAAAAAATCCTGTTTCTTTGTTTCAGATGCTGAAGATATTTATTGGGGCAATACTATACCCTTTTTCTTGTTTTAAATGACTACTGATCGAAACTGACAATATTTCCACTATATATCTCAACCTCTCCATATGGATAATCCAGACTGCAGATTACTATATGTATGATACTGACATAGCATGTTATCTGCATTATTTGCTGGCAGAAATAATATCAAATTACAAGATTTCTGGGAATAGTTCAGAGGTTATAATAAAACTCCATGTAATCGGAAGAAATATAGTTTCTTATGTAATATTGTGTTCTTAATTTATTTTGTGTTAAAATTAAAAAAATGTTTATTATGGTAGCATCTGGAAAAAGGAACAACAAATATTCAATAGAATAAAAAAAGATAATGCCTTTAAATAGGATCCCTGCAAAGATCAACTGGTCCAATTCATTGATTTTACGGCAAAGTAAGGTCATCATTCCAGTTCATGAATGAAAATACAGCAAAATTAAAATTAGGGAGCATGAATCTTAACGGAGATGTTCGCTTGTAGAGTACTCAATAGCATCTTATTATACTAGCCAGAGAAAGCTGTCCACCTTCATCAATCAAGAAAGACAGTTAGGCTCCAGGATTTAGCAAGGGAAGCTGAAAGCATGAAATGAATGAGTTCAAAGCCTTTGAACATTTGAAGAAGCTGTTATGTGGTATTGTGCTGATGTAAAGCACAAAAGCTTCCTAGCAGAATGGGAAGAAACAAGCAACTTGGCAAAAGCGAAAGAGCTCCCACAGATGCTCCATTCACAGCCAGCAATGACTTACTTAGAGTAATGCATACTTAAGTACTTGATATATTTAAGGTTATCATTCATGTCAGTTCTGCATTCATTTGAAGTTGTCCTCTTCCTTTGTAGTGGCTGCCAAATAACATTATGGGAGAAAATGTAAAGAAAAATCTTGTCAGCAGAAACAACCACATCAGGAGGACAGTCAAAACCCCTTAAATTAACCAAAGCAGAGTTAAACAGAACACTCTATTTAGCATTATTCTCAGACCCATACTACCTGCCATTGTAAGGTTTTACTTGCAAATTCAGGTTAACATGCACATCAACATCAAAGATCTTAGAGAAGATTTCTGTGACTTTTGATTTGAAAAGTGATAGCACTCACTTGGAAAATATATCAAGATGAAACCTTCTCAATAAAGCTGAATTAGAATGGATTTTCACATTTTCCCCTTGGGAAATACATGACTGTCAAAACCAAGCTGGGGTATATCTGCACCAGGGGTGGGGTGGGTGGGATCCTCATCTCTGTCTTCACAGAAACAGTACTGGAGCTATAGTAAGGATAAGAGGCCATTCTATTAGCAAAAGGTAATAGAAAAGGTAAAAGGTAAAACACTTTGGGTCCTGATGTTTAGAACAGGAATAGCTAAGGCTTCAAAAGGCGTGCCAATTTGTCAAACTCTCAGGTTATGATTTTCATTTTTTTAAAAAAAATCTCAGAGTTGCCTTTTTTGCAATAATGGTTATTTCAACCATTATTGAAATAACCATTATTGAAATAACCAATAATGGTTATTTCAACATAGTACATTGATGTTGGGTTCATTCATTGGCAACCTTCAGTCTCAAAAGACTATGGTATCGTGCTCTGGAAAGAGGTCCTAAAACAGCATCTGGTGTGTCTAAAAAGGCCAATTTGAGAGTGGCAGTCCCTTCCGCACTGAGGCCATATATATTCTGTCCCCTGCCCAGCCCCCAGATTTCACTGGTTCCGGGACTGCCTCTTTGCCTCAGCCTGCTGAACAAGTGTTTGTTCGAATTGGAGAAGGCCATGCTGCGTCTTTAGCCTCCAAGCTGAACAATCAGAAGTCAAGGTTTCCCAATCGTTAATGTCCATTCTCAAGGAATGGGATGTTGGATTATGAACATATAAAATGGTTATTTGGAATTTTTCCTGTCATTAATGGAGAAAGGACTGTGCTCATTTCATCAGCACAAATTGAGTGTTTTGCAATAAAGGTATTAGAAGAAGCCATCCCCAAAGACACAAATAAATAATTTTGGAAGTCCCATTAAATTCTGTACATTAATCAGTGCAGAACAGTTAGATTTCTATTTATTAATCAATCAGGTCACTAGGATAGGAAGTTCTGACTGTGTGTGTGTGTGTGTGTGTGTGTGTGTGTGTGTGTGTGACAGAGAGAGAGAGAGAGAGAGAGAGAGAGAGAGAGAGAGAGAGAGAGAGAGAGAGAGAGAGAGAGAGAGAGAAAGGGAATAGACAAGGTATCCTCATCCCTTTTTACAAATGTCCAATGTCAGTACATGTCCAACAGAGGTGGGGCTGAAATACCAATGTTGTGCCACCATTTTGACCCCTCTTGCAAATGCCATTGATTGGGTGGATTTATACATTCCTTTCCATGTTCTCATCTATGTAACAAAAATAACTTGCTCCATTTAGCAAATCATCACAGACTATTATTCACAGATTGCTCATGTATTTTTGTCAGCTTGCATCCAGCAATACAATTTTCAGTGGTGCAAGTTTCAATATTCAGTTTAAGTCAAATAGTGAAGATTATTTGATTGAATTCAGTTTTAAACAAAGAAAAATCAAGGAGTAGCCATATGTTCATGAATAAAAAGTCTTTGTTGAATCAAATTAGATTTATGACTAAACTTCCACATTTTCTACTAAAAGAAACCATTTCCCTGAGAATTTGGCCAACAAGAACAGGAATCCATCTGAATTAGAATGCCCATTTTGCTTATCATCCATTTTCCATGGAGGTCAGCTAAACAGGAAGTTGTCAAAAGGATATCAGGACAATTGTGCTTAAGGATGCTGGAAATTGTAGTTCAACATCCACTGGGATGTCAAAGGTTGTGCATCTTTGGCCTGAGGAACAGAGTGGAATACAATTTAAGTAATTGTTTACATAGAATGGGTTCATCTTTCTAGCCTACAACTAGAGGTTAATAGCTTTCAATACTTTCAAAAGCTTCTCAAAATGCCTGTCTTTTCCAGTTATTAAGGAAATACAAGAAATTAACCATAAGTGTTCAGAGACTCAAAGCTTCTGCTGGAATATATCTCCAAAAAGAATGCTTGGATCCCAATGATGGGAGACAGGTTGTTTCTTCAAATGTTAAGAGTCCAGCATGCAATTAACTGGGAAGAATAAGATCTATTATTTAGCAAAAGAATTCATTATATAGAAGCTGCCTCATTAGCCTCCTGCAACAGAGAAAGCACTTTGAGACAGAGACTTCTTGCTAATTGTTCCCAGGCTGCATTGGAGATGTAAAGACATAATAGAAGAGTTAGGTCATCACATTGTGATTCAGAGATAGGAAGAAACCTGAACCGAACAAGGTGGTGGTGATGTGTGTGTGAGCAAGTTTTGCATCTCCAAAAACTGAAGACAAAACTAAGATGTTGCCAACAAGGATTTCCTCCCAATCTTTAAAAGACTAAGACAATAAAAGACAACTTGGCATAGTGATTAAAGACACAAAGCTAGAAACCAGGCACCTGTGAGTTCTAGTCCCATTTTAGGAAGGAAGCCAGCTGGGTGACCTAGGGCCAGACACACACTCTCAGCCCGAGAAAGCAGGCAAGGCCAAAGCACTTACAAAAAACCTTTCCAAGAAGACTGCTGAGATTTGTCCAGGCAGTTACAAAAAGTCAACACTCTTGAAAGTGTGTGTTTGTGTAGAAACTTTGGCAAATCTGATTTTGGGAGTAAGGAGTATTCTTCCTATTTAATGTAACTGTCTGCAGGGGTACAAGGCTACCAAACACTTATCTGAAAGTGTATCAGTCCTTGTCACAAGAATCAGCTGCTTGAGTTGAAGGAACAGGAAAATGTTTTATTACTATAGGTCCACAGGTGGCATGCGTAGCCATATCAGTGGGCACAGGTGAGACCAGAAGTTGGCAAACGGATCATTTTCGGCCTCTGGAGCACCTCCGGGGCGGTGGGAAGGCCGTTTTTGCCCTCCCCAGGCTCCTAGAGAGGCCCTGGAGGCTGGGGACTGCAAAAATGGGCCTTCCGGTCCCACCGGAAGTTGGCAAATGGGCCATTTCTGGCCTCTGGGGGGCCCCCAGGGGGATGGGGAAGGCCATTTTCGCCCTTCCCAGACTCCTAGAAAGGCTCTGAAACCAGATAAGAGAGAAAAATGGGCCTAACAGACCATCATGTGCCAGGAGTGGGGGGAGTGCATGTGTGGGGGTGGAGCACATAGAATTATGGGTGTGGGCACATGTGCATGCGCATGCGCACACGACCCCCCCGACCACCTCCTGGCACACAATGGTTAGCCATCACTGTTATAGGTAGTTCTCAACTTTTGACCACAGTTGGGATCAGAATTCTAGTCATAAAGCATAGCGGTCATATGCTGAGGCACCACATGAGTAGACTCAACTTTGACTATTTTTATGGCAGTTATTCAGTGAATTCTGAGGTCATAAGTCTGACTCCACTCTCCCAAATGGGCTTTTTTTCCCCCATTAAACAACTGGTCATAAATTGAGGATTGCATGTACTTCTATTACAGATTTGTTTCTTTATCCTAAATCCTAAATATGATAATTTCCATTATAAAATATGGGAGGTTGTCTTGGCAATGGTACTGTTAACTTTCCAAGTCAGGCTCCTAGAACAGAGCTGCTAACTATCAACCAAGCAAAAATATAATTGAAAAAAAAAACGGGGAACCATAACCTTATTAAATAAATTATAATTTAAAAAAATTAAAATAAGAATACATACATTAAATATATCCAAACCTACTGCATTTAGGTTAAACTTACTTTAAACCATTAATCAAAATGGTTAACAAACCGAAACTAGTTAACTTTTTATATTTTATTCTCAATCATTCTAATCAATCAGAAATTGATTTTTAGGGCTGGAAGAACAGGAAGAAATATTTATCATTTGGCCTTATTGAAGTTTTAGTGTTGGGGAGATGGGCCTTGCCACTTGAAGGACTCAGTTTTTATTACAAAATGTATTATTGCATTTTATCTATATATTTCTCTAAGGATAACAACCTAGCCATTGGTTGGAGCATAGGATTTCTAATAAGGAAAGGTTGTTCCAAATGGACAGAAGGCCCTTCAGGTTAAAAGGCCATCTGGTACTCCTTTAAAGTAGGTATGATAATGTCTGCTTGTTTCATCTGCCCTCACAATAAAGCTGTAATCAGCATGTAATTAGGGAATCCTTAATCCTACAGATTAGGAAGTCTTTTCTCCGAGGACTCCATCTGTTGTGGTGCAACTCATAAAAGAAGCTTTACATCTCTGCACCTAACCTTGACTTGAGCTGTGCTGCAGTTTTGGTGCAAATGACTTATGGTATGTAGTTTGCTACTGGAAATCTTCTAAAGCCATTATTTATTTGTTTATGACATCTTTATCCCCACTTTATTACTTTGCTTTTTAAAATAATAGGTTTTTTTCCCCAACTCTATAGGAATTTTGAGAGTGTTGGAAAACCATGGTATAGAATTCTACTTAAGAAAAAGAATGCGTGGGTGTTTCCTCAGAGGGATGTTGTTTCTCTTTGCAGGTCAGATTGTCCTTTCAGTATATTTGATTGCAACACGGAGAACACCTTTAAGAACGCAATCTTTCGTTTCACTTCTTTTGAGACCCTTTCTTCACTTGCATGGTACTAAACGGTTTCTTTAAAATGGCGAGTCTTTCAGATTTTAATTTTATTCTGCACAGTTCACCATGCACAATGGAGGAAGCGAAGCTGAAGGAAAATACTTTCTCTTGGGCTATGCAAAAGAACTTTTGTGAATTTGATCCTGAGATAGATGATAGATAGATAGATAGATAGATAGATAGATAGATAGATAGATAGATAGATAGATAGATAGATAGATAGATTTCAAATTTTACAGATTAAGCAGACTGTTTGACTTGGTAATGTTATGTTTAGAACCTGTCAAAATTCCCTTTATTTATGAATAGGTACCCATTTTTTTCTATAAACATCTTTTTGGAATTGACAATATTAAAAAAAAAAGGTGGTATGGTAGTCTTGAAAAACATTGGTTTAAATTGGTAATCTCAAAAACCCATGTTACGTGTTTTATGTGTTCTCACTAATATCCAGTATTCAAGAATGTCTTAGGAGGCCTTACACATTAGTTTAAGAATGTTTTACTGTAACGGCTAACAGCACCCTTCCAAACATTTAAGCTTAGATCAGCTCCAGATCCTGTGTTATGTATTTTATTGCCTTAGCAACATACACAGCAATATGTTCTTGTTCTAATTCTTAATAAAGTCAGAATATTTGCATCCATTTAATTGGATAAGAGTTCCTCCTGATTTATATTGGAGCAAACTTTTGGAGTGGACTTTCTCATTGTGAAGTGAATCATAGAAAACAATATTACACATACAAAAACCACGTAGATACCGTTCTTTACAATAAAAAAAAGTTTTAACAAGATTGTAACAATAAAATATTTATATTATTTGTGAACTGA
This sequence comes from Masticophis lateralis, assembly GCA_030761175.1. Classification (NCBI taxonomy): domain Eukaryota; kingdom Metazoa; phylum Chordata; class Lepidosauria; order Squamata; family Colubridae; genus Masticophis; species Masticophis lateralis. The sequence goes on from JAUDYJ010000002.1 coordinate 95,682,809, forward strand.
GTTTGAACTATGAGAAAGCAAAGCTATGGGTTAAAGCTTTTAATTATCCAAATGTAGTTATAAAATGTATATTCTGTTTCTCTGCTGAGACTTTCTGGATTTTTTTCTTTTTCTTTTTTGCAAACGCCCTCTTCAAGAGGCCTCTATTGTGGAATATCCTGTCTGTAGTCTTGTATCATACTCTTCTACCTACGAGATTACACACTTAGCCAAAAAAGACATAATATTTTGTCTCTTTGACAACAGATGCAATAAAAGCAAAACTCAGCTTCCATCTCAGGAAGAAATATGAAAAGGACCTTTTTGTTTTCTCAGTAGGGATTAAAATTTCAACAAAAACAGCATGCGATTTAACTCTTCGTTAGAAGAAGATGAAGTTTTCATCATCCATTTTTCTTCAATGAGCATTTATCTTAGTTGACAGTTTTCATCCAAACAGGAATCAAGAGAACTCTATCTCAGTGGTGAAATCTATTTTTTTTTTACTACTGGTTCTGTGGGCGTGGCTTGGTGGACGTGGTGTGGCTTGGTGGGCATGGCAGGGGAAGGATACTGCAAAATCTCCATTCCCACCCCACTCTGGGGCCAGCTAGAGGTGGCATTTGCTGGTTCTCCGAACTATTCAAAATTTCCACTACCAGTTCTCCGAACTGCTCAAAATTTCCACTACTGGTTCTCCAGAACATGTCAGAACCTGCTGGATCTACCAGAGAAGGCAAAGGGCAAGACTAGAATTTGTGCCTACATCCTTGTACAAGGCAACTATAGGCTGGAATTCTGTGGCATTACAGAATAACAGAGTTGTAAAGGACCTTGGAAGTCTTCTAGTCCAATAATCAGCTCAGGCAGGAAGCCCTATACCATTTCAGAAAAATGGTTGTCTGATCTCTTCTTTAAAACTTCCTATGTTGGATCATTTACATCTTTTGGAACAAGGTGTTCCACTGAATAATTGTTCAAACTCTCCTTAGTTCTAGGTTGCTTCTCTCCTTGATTAGTTTCCATCCATTGCTTCTTGTCTTGCCTTCTGGTGCTTTGGAAAATAGGTTGACCCCCTTTTCTTTCTGGCAGCCCCTTAGATATTGGAACACTAATATCTATCATGTTACCCTAATCCTTTTTTCATTAAAATAGACATACCCAATTCCAGAAACCATTCTTTATATGTTTTAGCCTCCAGTCCCCTAATCATCTTTATTGATCTTCTCTGTACTTTTTCTAGAGTCTCAACGTCTTTTTTTACATTGTGGCAACTAAAACTGGATGCAGTATTCCAGGTATGGTCTTACCAAGACATTATAAAGTGATATCTGTTGCTTCAGACTGTAGTGGATTCACAAAGATACTTCATTGATGGGTGTGTTAAGTTTTCCGAAAATTACCATTAATTCTTTACAGTCTTTACATACACTCTACATTCTTTACATACACCTGGAGCTCCTCTTAAACTGCTTGGAGTGACATATTCCTCAGTTAGGCTGCTACACTGGTAAAAGGGTTGTTGATTCACAATATTATCCAGGTGGGTTGGAACAACCTCTTCTAGACTTACCTCATGCCTGTTTAAACCCCATTACAGCCAAAATGAACATTTGATCCCCCGAAAGAAATAGAGCATTCTCGGCCTACCCTCCTTGAAATAGTTAATGATGATTTTCTAAGCATGCTGAAAACAGTGCAAGATGTTAGCATAGGTTCATGTGAGCAGGGCTGCTGGATGTGTCACGGTCTGGCCAAGCCCACTCCCGATTTAGCGAAGGGGGAAAAAGTCCCAATATGTCACGTGATGCTGCCATGACGATGTGAGTTTGACACTCCTGATGTAGCGGGTTTTACCACATGTGCCTTCCATCAACTCTCCCTCCATCATGAATTCCCCATACCAGTGGATTACATGAAGTAGAGGGTCATTTACCAAAGCTAGTTGATATGGCTGGTCAATTTTGCAAGGGTGAAAGGGTGTGTAGAAACCCACCACTAAGAATATGGGGGTAAGTGACTATGTTCCATGGAAGTTCACTCCACAAAATGAAGGACAGGGGGAGGCTTTGTACTTGGCTAGAAGACCTCTCCTAAGGCTTACTTAGCTATACTTGGAAGAATTGAATTCACAGTAGTAGAACCTCTTCCTTAAAGTCAAGATGAAAAGAGTATGTCTCCATCAGCTGTAGCACTGCAAATTTCATGTGTTTTTTCATGAACATCTGCCCAGCTGGTAAGGCATATACAGTAGCTGCTCGTGGATTTTCTTCCGCCCAGATGTTTTGATCACCTACCTTAGTAGCTGCATCTCATGTTCCCTAGGGATGATTGTTTATGGAGTGGAGGTCCCCTAATTTTCCTCACCCTCTCTTTCTTCTCTCCTTCTTCTGCCTAATCTACAAAGTGTGTGATGCATAGGCACTCTTGCAAGTACATAGTGGTGTTGGGATGAAAGCCTCTTGCATAGCAATGCCTGTGATGTATTTAGGAGGAGATATTTAGGGAAAGGCTTTTCCTGTTTGATTATTGCATCTCTTTGATCTTTCACTCTTTGAACCTTTAAATCATGACATTACTTTTCTGCCGGCACTCAGGGAAAGGGTTGGATGAGACTATGGTTGTACGTTCACACCACTGACAAAAGCATTGCCAGATGGCATATGAAGCAGAAGGATCATGTGGATCAGACAGACAGCGTGCTGTCCCTCCTATGGTTTTGGGCATTCCCGTCCTCTATCTTACAAATGTAGTTTGTTAACAAATATAGTACAAGGAGTCCTCAGGTTTAGAACGAAATCAGTTCCTAAATTGGTCTTTAAGTACAAATTTGTATATAAATCGGAACTTGTACTTACAAACAGTTTGCCTAATGAAGTAGCATTCTCATTGTTCAAACCAAAAAACTGTTGAAACTGTATAATATTTTCACAAATCACTGAAAACTACTGAAAACAGCCCGGATATTAAAATGCATGGGCTTCAGTGGTGTCCACCATTTTTTAAGAAATAGGCAGCTATTCGTAAGTACGAGTTGTCCGTTAAGTCAGATGCTCTTAACTGGAGATCACCTATAAATAAATACAGGAATAAATTAATATCTTCTATAGTTTCTCATGGATCTTTGTTGCCTTTGCAGCCAATAAGTAGTAAATGTAGCATTTCTTGACTGCTCCAGTGGGATTCAAAAGGCCAATCAAAGCTTTTCCCATAGCACAATTAATAAGATAAAATTTGTTTAATCATGAGTATCCATGATGAGTCAGTTCAGTTTTGAGCTAAACTGATCCCTTTTGGAGTCATTTTTCTTTGTTTAAGTGTGTTCTTATAGCATGCTACCCCCTAACTCCTAGCCCCCATTAGTCCATATAAACATGTTTGGCAACAGAGCTTATGAATCTTCTTTTCCTGGCTAGCTCATGGCTTTTGTTCTGTTTTCGTGGTGTAAGTGCATCATTATGTCAGCATGAAGAAAACCATCCAGAATATCCTACATATATGTGAGAAATCCGGTGATAGCAGAGCTTATCTAGTGCTTTTTGAAACAGCTTCAGTATGAGGACCAATAACGGGACTTGACTTATCTAGAGATGAAAAGAAATAATGTGTATATTTAAAGGACATAACATGGGAAATTCTGCTTAAAGTGGGATGTTTCCTTAATCCTATGCGAAATAAACTAGAACTGTGATGCATGCGTTGGATAAACAAGAGCTGCTCTTTCATTAACTTTCAGTTTGACCCAGTTCCAAGGGTCTCTTTCTTTCTGCAACGTATTCCATTGTTTCACTGTCCTTTCGCTGTCTCTTCACCCCTTCTTCCCTGCCCCATTTCTTAACTGGAGTAGAAGAAGCACAATGGAAGCTGTTCACAGGCAGATTAAAAGGAGGTGCATTTCTACTGAGCTAAATGGCTAATTCCTGCCTTGGAAAACACTTCACACATTTTCATTAAAAAAAGAAGCCAAAGGATCACAACTAGTTCAAGGAGAAATATGTCTATGCGTGTGTGCTGTAACCAACAAAGCCCTTCTCTAAAAGTGTAACTAAAGGCTGTAAGATGAGATAAGGTGAAACATTTTTTTAATGTTTTCCTTTTGGGCAGTAGTAGATAATAAAAGGAAGGCCAAGGAGGGACTAAGAATGCATCAAAGTAACTGTAATGTCTGGGTTATATTTTTGCAATCAAGATTGGCATTGTACCAAGTGAGATGTTTTTCTTCTTATCTAGCCCTCCTCAGTCTACCTGACCTCCTGCCAACTCATTCCCTTTGCCTTAGGAAGTAAACTGTTGGCATATCTCTTGCGTTAGGCTTTACAAAATTGATAATTCTGGAGGATTCAAGAGCATCTTTGGAAAAACACATACAGTCTTTAGTGGCATCCTGCTTGTTTGGCAATTAGCCTGGGATTGTAGAGGTGAGGGGAAAAAAGGAGAATTGACTACAAGGTAACCAGTGTGATATAGTGGTTAAAGGACCAAGCTAGAAACCGGGAGGCTGTGAGTTCTAAGCCAACTGGTTGACCTTGGCCCAGCCACTGTCTCAGCCCTAGCAAACAGGCAACGGCAAACCACTTCTGAAAAATCTTGCCAAAAAATCTGCAGGAACCAGTCCAGCCAATTGCCAAGAGTCAAGAATGATTAAAAAAGAAGGACTCTGTAAATATGTAATTATTATTATTTTTTTTTTAAATTTGATTTATATGCCACCCTTCTCCGGAGACTCAGGGTGCTTACAATGCGTTAAGCAATAGCCTTCATACTTTTGTATATTTATATTTATACAAAGTCAGCTTATTGCCCCCACAAACTGGGTCCATTTTCCCACACTTCATATATTTATGACAGGGATAGTGACATATGACACAAAACATATAAAGTTTTGAACTCCATTTCCTTCCCCCCTAAAGATGATTAAGTTTGTATCACAAAATTATATCATTCAATGATTTTCGGGGGAAATTAAAAAGAAATCTTTTTGGACACTGATTACTTCAACTACATACATACATGTTAGAGGTGTGTGCGTGCATGCACATGTGTGAGAAACATCATTTTCAATAGGGGAAAAATAGATCCACAATCCTTTCCATTTTATCTGACTGCATTATTATATATCTGCCCTATCATTGTAGCCCTCAGGCACTATTTTTTGTTTTCTGTTGGGCTTTGTTTACATGTGGCTTCTAGTCGCTGAACATTGTCTGCCTCTGTTTTGAATACACCCACCCTCACATGTGCACTGCTGTGAAGAACTGGTCCTTTTCCTTTTGACCAGACTGGCTATGAAAGGAGTGCACCACATTGTATCCCCAAGCACGCACGCACTCACTCACTCACTCACCCACCCATACATATGAGGTTATTGTTCCTGCCCATGATTTGAGTTACTGCTGATTCATGTTATTTATTAAAGTTCACCAATCACAACAGGATGGAGGAATAGAGGCGGAAGGCATATGGACACAATCAAATCCTTTATTCCACCTTAAAACAGAAGCAAATGCCTCCAAAGGTTAGAAGTTAGAAAACGATTCTGACGGAACTTTATCTTTTTTGTGATGGCTGAACTTCTGAGAGTGCAGTTAATTAATTCCAAGGTTTTATATTCTGAAAGATGAGCCACTAGGATATGGAAATTAAACTAAAGTGCCTGTCACACAGCAGGCTTAAGTATTAGGCAGAGAAGTTAAGACTTCATTGCAGAGACCAATCTGTCGAATAAGAGTTTTCCCACACTCTTTTGAGACACCACAAAGATGCTGGCACTGTGTCATATTTCAAATAATTTAGGATTTGGGGTTAATTTGGACACAGAAGAAAACAGATGATGTCTAGATAAAGAGAATTATAAGAATAAAACACTGGATTCACAAAAATCTCTTGATTTTCCACCCAAATCTATGTTTGTTTGAATGACAGCAAATGGCTGCCACCTTGTGGATAGAATCAGAATCATAATTAAGGCAAGGATTACAGTATATGTGGGTGCTCAACTACTATTCTATAACTATCCAAGTTACCATTTTGTTAAAAAATATCTTTAAATATTATATGGTAGGCAAATGAGGGAATGTCTATATTCTGAAAAACATAGCCAGCAGGATATTTGGAAAATAAAACACATGGTTTGCTTAATCATTTTTGTTTAAGGCATATGTAACACACTGAGCCAAACAATTGAGCTAAGCCAGGTGTCTGCAACCTATGGCTCCGGAGCTGCATGTGGCTTTTTTGTCCCCGTGCTGTGGCTCCCTGTCCACTGAATCCACCACTGGCTGGACCCGCCTCTTGGCCTTCCCTCCTAGTCACTCCTCGCCTGGCCTAAGAAGGTAAGGGCGATTAACTAAGGTAAAATCAGGAGCCACAAAACCTGGGTAAGCGTGACTGGGGGACGGTTCATGTGACTGGGTGGGAGTGAGTAATGTTGAGTTGGCCATGCCCATTCAGATTGTATGGCTTCCCCAGAGACTTCTCTTCTGTGGGAAATGGGCCCAAATGGCTCTTTGAGTGTTTAAGGTTGCAGACTCCTGAGCAAAGCACTTTATCATGTGATACCAGCCATTAATGAATAATATGCATGTGCATTTATGCTTACACAGACACACAGACACACAGACACACACACATATATGCATATGACACTATCCTGTGTGTGTGTGTGTGTGTGTATGCTTGTATCTGTGTGTGTGTTTACACACATACAGTACATACATACACCCAGAGTAGTGACCAAAGTTGATAAAACAGCTGGTTTTAGCAGATGGTCTTGCTACTTAATGCCAAATGCACTAAAATGTTTGTTTGCTAATGCTAATTACTTTCCTATATAAACACTCAGCAGAACTTAAAATTGTCCCCTCACTCAAGAATGCAAAATTTTATCATTCAGGCATCAGAAACGGTTTTATATTGAATTAGAGTACTGATCCTCTAGTTTACAATTGCTTATACTTCAAAGTTTCCAACTGTGGTTTCTTCGGTCTTTTAAGCATTTGGGATCTTTTGTCACTAGATTCTACAAAGGAATCTTATTCATGCACATTGGGTGCACTTTCTTGTACAATGGTATACCACTTGTGTCCAGCGACATGTTTACTTCATCAAGTTATTTTACTTAATTGAAGCATCCCATGTAGTTGGTTTAGAAGGCACTGTGGTTTGTCTTCCAGTCAGAAAAAGCCTGCTGGGGCAGGAAGATGCCATTGCTTAATTCAGTGTTTCTCAACCTCCATAACTTTAAGATGCATGGACTGGACTTCAACTCCTAGAATTCCCCAGCCAGCAGCTGGGAGCTGAAGTCCACAGATCTTAAAGTTGCAAAAGTTGAGAAGTATTGGCCTAATTTCTGAAAAGGAATTTCAAAGGGCTCAAGTGCACTGCTGTCCTTCTAAATTTTAAAGGTAACGACTTAATGTTGAATAAAATTAACTTAGCACATATTCAGAAGCACATAACTTTATTATTACTTCATATATACCAGGACGTTGCTCTGATCATTCCTGGTAAAAATACAGCCCCAAGCTGAAAATCTGTTCATTTTATGATTATAATTTGCATGTGGCAGGAAGCAGATGGGATTTTATTGCTCTCTTGCCCTCTGTATATAATATTCTAGGATCAGATTTTAAACAAGATGTGGATAATGCATCCATTAATGTAAAGTGAAGTTTTAAAAAATGCTGCAGTTTTATTATTATTTTTTTTTTATACAAACTAAAACACCAGTGGTCATTGAACCCTATATTAAATACATAAATTAAAAAATAACCATCCATAAAACTTTACATACAGTAAGGATCCTCATCTACACGTTAATACATACAGTACATATACATGGGTCCCAGTGTTTATCAAAGAGTCGTTCTGCCAAATAATTTACAATTCTCTTCTGGAGGTATAGACACAAAAAAAGGGAGGAAGTTATATACAAGGAGATGCAGTAGAGAAAGTAGAATTGCAGTCGAATAGATTAGCACTTTCCTGAATTTCAATTCAGAGAGATAAAAAGGGGTCCGTTAGCGGAGTCCAAATAGAAAATAACAGAGGAAAATACTATGTTGATTCACCAGCGCAATCGATTCACAAGTGGCTCGCTGCCCTTGAGAAATTGGAAATTTCTCAATTTACCACACTTGCAAGAAAACTATGCTGCATTACCTTTCCATATGTCAAAAAGGGAAAGCTTGGTATGGTGAGTGTTGAGAAAACTAATACTGCTGAGTTGCACATGAGGCTCTTTTGCTGGGTATTTGCCACTCCAATGTACCCCCTCCTCCCTTTCCTTTTGAAAAGGCTAATTTGAGACATCTTCCTCAATGGTGATGTCAATGGAAGCCACATGGTGTTGATGCTGAAAAGAAAATACTGTGGGGTTGTCAGTGAAATGCCAAATTGAAAACACAAGGAGCCAGTTGTGATGGCTTAATCCATCTGGCTTTATTTTAGGAAAAAATCAGCAGGGAGGTCCTTCCAGTGGGCCTGACCAGCGGGGTCTAGTGGGTTACAAACGCTTGTAGGGTTAACTACATACACACAAAAGCTTCCTGTGCTAGCTGGTGCTATAGGGCCACTTTCATTAGGATGAAACTGCAAATTCACCATCACCTTTCCCAGAAGCTTCTTGCCTCTGAAACACCTTAATCCCACAAACTCCTTCTTGGAAATGGAAGTACAGTTTTATAAGAGGTAAAAGCATTCTACTATGTACACAAAACTATATATATATATATATATGTACACAAAAATATGAATGTATTGACATACATATGTATATAAGGGAACTAATTTTGACTTATGGAGAGTTTGAAAGTCAGTGTCAAGAGGTGGATATTAGGCACAGATTGGGTTTCACTGAGCAGAGGGGGGAAAAAGCCCCTCCAGGGTCCAAGAAGACCACTGAATGTTCTCCATAGTAAACCTTCATGTATGGAGCTGGGGTTTAACTGTCCTCCTCCACAGCTTCAATCAAAAATCTGGTTGTACATATCAGAGAATGTGGGCTGAACATGCATTTATAAAGAACATATTGCAACATTAAAGGCAGAGCTGAGAAGATTGTAGTTCCTTCAGCATGCTAAGACTGCTCCTTAGCATTTCCTTAAGCCATATAATCTTTTCATACTTTTCAAAGGATGGAGGAGAAATTGAAATTAAATTCCATGGGAACAGAAAAACACAACAAGGAACAAGTGTGACAAAAGACAACAAGCCATGTGCTGTCAAAGCAACTTTCTTGCCCAAAAGTCAACAACCTATTTTTCTGAAATGTTAAAAAGATGAAAACTCAGTTACTCCATTTAGAGGAAGTCGAATGACAAAGGCAAATTATGTACTGCATTGTCTGTTGATGATATTTGCAGAATAGAAGATTTACAGAGGTGGGCATACACAAGACCAAATATATCAATAATATCTGCCGTTATTACCTAATAAAAGTTATATTTTTATATTTGGATGCAGTTGCATTTTGACACTGTCCTTTTAAGAATAATCACTTCCATCCAGTTAGTGGTCACAAGCAAATTTTCATGTTGAAAACAAACTGAAATATAGAGCTGGGTATTTATTTACGACTCAATCTTTACAAGAAAACCAAGACATTTGAAAAATGGTAGCTGTGGCTCAAAGTCCCAGTAGTATAAAGAAACCATATTGCTATATTCTAAGTTTCATGGGAGGTGTTATGTGGGTCCTGAATATTTCTTCTTTTAAATATCACATTATGTATGTCTTTGCCTATGTCTGTGTATCTGTGTAGGTGTGTATACATCTGCATGTTTTATTTCAGTTTTATACTGCACTATATAGAGGGAAAATGCTAAATCAGTGTTTCCCAAACTTGGCAACTTTAAGCTGTGTGGACTTCAAGTCCCAGAATTCCCCAGACAGCAAGTTTAAGAAGCACTGTTTTAGACTGTCATAAGAATTCACTGTGCGTTGCTTGTTTCAGTCTGTTGTAGTTGACAGTATCTGGACTGAGGCAATCTATAACACTCTTACAAAACAGGAAATAGTCTGCAGGCTGAATATTTCTTCCTCAGTTATTTTAGAACCACGAAGGATTTGAACATTAACATACACAGTATAAGAACAGCCTCTGTTCCACTACTGTATCTGATAAGAAAATGAAAAAAGAATAGTTTGGGTTCTTTTTATCACCAGGTTACCTTTCTATTTTCATTTATTAACAAAACTCCATTTAAAGCAACTTATCAACTCTGTCATGTACAGATTGCAGGAAACACTCTGCTACAAATGTTAGTCTCTTTGATAGAGCCATGGTGACGCAGTGGTTAGAATGCAATATTGCAGGCTAAATCTGCCCACTGCCAGGAGTTCGATCCTGACAGGCTCAAGGTTGACTCAGCCTTCCATCCTTCCAAGATTGGTAAAATGAGGACCCAGTTTGTTGGGGGCAATATGCTAACTCTGTTAACTGCTCAGAAAGTGCTGTGAATCACTATGAAGCGGTATAAAAGTCTAAGTGCTATTGCTATTGCTACATGGATAAGTTTATTTGGTTCACTTTCCTCTACTTCCTGGTAGGTGGGCCAGAGCAACAAATGGTATATCAAGTCCATGTGCTTATGGTCCCTCCAGGCTGTAGCAGGCAGCTTCACCAATTTGCTGTCCTCCACCTTGGCAGCAAAAACACAGCAATAATATGTTATGATCCCAAATCATATACTAAATGGTACAGATGGCAAATAGCATGCTACTATTCTCTGTTTTGTACAGATATCAGTCATCATGAATTTCATCCGTAACTTCTGGGATTTTCCTGACAAAGACTAGGGAATTATAAAAAAAGAAATAAACGTAAGTATTTAAATATTAGCAGATGTATGTAAAGATAAAATTATTAAATTTAATTCTCCTGAAAAAGCCTTCTAGTGATGATGATGTAAATGATTTTTGTTAATCACCGCACAATTGTATTCTTGAGAAGCTTCATATGCTTTTTCTTAATCTTGTGCTGACTGACAGAATTTATGCATTTTGCGGGAAGACAAAAAACAATATTTAGGTCAGCATATTTTCCTATATGCTCATATGTTACAAAGGATTAAAGTGGTTTATTCCTGAAGTTCACTGTGATGCGAAGAACACTCAACCATTTAAGGCCTTTGAGATGGACTACATTTGACTCACGGAAGTCATCATCATCCTAATTTTTTTACTGGAACCATAAGACAATGGAGAACAAAAGGCAGATGAAAAATGTCAGTTACTAGATAGAAAAAAAAAGGTTTTTTTGGACTATCATCAATTTTGCTGAATAAGTTATATAAATAAATTATATAAATAGATCATCTTAAACTGCTTCATATAGAGTTGCTCTTTGGAAACTTAATCATATTCTGCAAGGTATATTATAATAAACGCAGAATGAACAAACTGTTTCTTTTAATATTAATATTAGGGAAGCCTCAAGAAACAAGATCAGAAAAGGAAGATATTTTACTTTTCAGTACTATTGTATACTTGTGTGCTGTGTGTAACCTACAATGTATTCTCAACTAACAAGGACAATTTCATGCCTGGAGATTTCCTAGTCAGCTCTAGTTGCATGCTTAGGTTCAGAGCAGACTGGTAGATGTGGAAGAATTTTTTTGGAGTCCAAAAAGTAATTTATCATTAAACAATTCAAAGTTTGACATGTACCTCTTTTCTCTATATTCTGTTTTTTGTTTTAGTAGTCTTATTCAATGAAAGTCTGAAAGGAAGGGACAACTTCAAAGAAAGTTTGGGTCTAAGTAAGATTTTGGAATAATGTGATGTAAATTTATCAAAGTGTATGAAGTATACACTTTGAGACATGCAATATGTATCAAAATCTTCAACATACCAACTGATTGACTACAAGGGCTGAATCCTTGTCTCCCTTTGGAATGACGACAAATTTTAGAAACCAACCTGATATGTTCTTTGGTTGATAGAACAAAACTGATTACACAGACTCAACTCAGAACTGTACTTGAGAAAGAAAAGATCATGAGACTGCATTAGTAGTCCGGGTCTACTATTACCATGATTGTGTGATAGATAACAAGCCTTTTCCTGGATGGCTAAATACTAATTGTATGGCCTATATCATTAGCTTAAAATCTAAAGTATCTGAAAGGGTCCCATAGATAAATATTTCCAAGGTTTGCCTGATCCTCTAATGATTTCTCAGAGGCAAAGTCTACCAAACTACCTGTGACCCAAGAAGTACTAGGAACGGATGGATTTTTAGAGAGCAGATATGAGGCCAGGCATCCCACCACTGAGGCCAGGTATAGGTGAATATAGGGCTAAATAATGTGCTTGGATTATCAAATTAGGCATGATGGTGACCAAGCAGTAGATGCTCAAAGTTTTAAGCATTCCAATCTTGGATTGGAAGAGTTTTTGTTAGATGTTCAGATTGATTTTGAGTGCTAAGCAGCACTTAAAGTACATCTTTAAAGATAGATGCTATTGTTATTGATATGAGTTCAGGAACAAACATCCAGAAGAAAAGTAAGATTCTTTCTTTTATTTTTAAATGTAATTAAATTATGCAACCCTTATGCAAGGGTTGGATCGTTCATGGGTGACCATCCAACCCTTGTTATCTATAGGGGGAATAAACAAGTCTACCATATCTGGGCTGTAGATAACAAAAAGAAAAAGAAAGAAAAAAGAAGAAATCCAAGCAAAGAAACGCAGAAGACTTTTTTTCATCATCTGATTGGTCATTTGGATTTTTACAGCCCAGATGTGGTAGCCTAAGAGGATAATACAAATGGAAAAATTGGGCAGTGAAGATTTTTTGGAGCAGAAATGGTGGGATACTAATCTCCACTAAATTCTCCTGCTGCCTTAAGTGCAGTGACCCGAGTGCCTTGAATTCATGGGACTAGTAAATGGGATCCCCCCTCCCCCAAATACAAGCCAGTGATTTCAGATGAGCATTTGCATGACCAAGAGATACTTCCACAAAGAAAACCATCAAAACTGAATGTAACACCTTGTCACCTAGAAAAGAATTGCTGCATTCAGGTAGACCTTAATGCTAATTTCAGACCTAGTCTCACAAAATAAATTTGCCTTTTTACTGCGCAGGCTTGCTAATCAAGAGGTGTCCCCATTGTGATTCTTGCAGCCAGTGAAGAAAACAAACACGATGAGGGAAAACAAAACGCTTATTTCCTTAGTACGTTAACTGCTGAATGAATTCAAGGATGAAATTTTGTGAAGCTGAAATCTCACTAAAAGTATTTGTTTCTTCTCAGATGCCATTGTTTCTTACCCTTCTATCCCAGTTCCTGAATAGATATTAAGCAGCTAGTTAAATTAGTGTAGTGTAGCATTCTTGGAACAGTTTTTCGTTTGACGTAACATACATTTCTAGCACACAGTTCTTCATGGACAGTTTTCATGAGACTACAGTATTGGTCCTCACAAGCACTGTCAGCCACTCTCACTAGGCCTGATCATCCTTGATCCAGCAGGCAGCAGTAGGTTAATGTCAATTATATCTATCCTGTTGTCCACCCAGTTTGAAACAAAAACAAGAGTCTTTTGTTCACATTGCAGCTGTCATTGTTCCTGAGTTTAAAAACAGAAAAAAAGTGTCCCTGTATTAAGAAAGCCAATTTTTTTTTCAAATGGATATTATCATAATGGTCCTCTTAGAACTCTAAATACTTTGTCCCCTCAATTATTGAAGACTTTCATGGGAAGTTGATGTTTTATGTTTAAAATAATCCCCCTGCACAGCAGGGATTGATAGTCTGTAGTCACTTTGGTTCCTTGCCTGACATACTTCTACTCAATCTGCTGAATGTGGCTTCTTGCTGATTTTTTTTTTAAAAAATAAACCTAGTGATGTATGCTGCTGGGATATTCTCTTCCTCCTCGCAGAATTTCCTTAAGTGCAGCTGATATTGTAGCTTTAGACAGGAACTGTCAAGTAACAAATCTTGAATAATGGCTTTAAACTGCATGGTGGGAGTGGTCTTGATTGCAGAAAGTTGCTTTATTTTAAAGTAGTTGTAAACAGTGGGGTTTTTAATTTTATTTTGCAGGTTTGGAAGCATCTTCCCTCTCAGGACTTTTCTGTGTTGGTGATCAGTCTGGAAAATGACCAAAATAAATAAATAAATGCATAGTTGAAGAAGTCTGCATTAGTGAAATTTAATTACCCATCTACTGCAAGAGCCATGAACTCTAGAGTACCTTATATTGGATTAAAATAAATACTCATCTATTCTTTAAAAACTGATTATTGCATTACCCAACCTTTGCTCTTCAGAACTCAGGGATACATATCATGGAGTTGCTATCAAATTTATTCCTTCTATTATAAATAGAAGTATGAGGTTGCAGAGCAACAAAAGTCACTCACTGTGATCAAGTATAATTGTGCACAGGGCTCTCAAGCTGCACAAGTTACTATCTTAACCATTATGTTACCCTGGAACCAAATTTATAATATGTCAATCTCTTCTTAAAAACTTCCAGTGAGGGAACATCCATAACTTCTAAAGGCAAGCCATTCCACAAATTAATTGTTATCACTGTCAGGAAATTTCTCTCTATTTCTAGGTTGGTTCTGTTTTTGATTAGTTTCCATCCATTCCTTCTTGTTCTGCCTTTAGGTGCTTTAGAGAATAGGCTGATACCGCCCCCCCTCTCTTTGTGGCAGTCCCTTAGATATTGGAACTCTGCTGTCATATCACCCCAGTCCTTTTCTGTAAACTAGACATGCTGAATCCTTTCAATCTGTTCTTCATCTTTTCTCTTCCAGTCCCCTAATCATCTCTGCTGCTCGTCTCTGCACTCTTTCTAGAGTCTCGACATCTTTTTTATATCAGGGTGACCAAAACTGAATGCAATATCCCAAGTGCGGTCTTACCAAGGCTCAGGCTAATCAGTTTAGATTAAATGAGAGATGTTGGATCTGCTAAAAGTCATATATGGTTCAACATTTTTCTGCCACAATGGCCATTGGAATTCACATATTGGAAATAAGTTCATCAGCCTCCTTTCATTTCAGATTTCTAGCAATGGTATGTGAACATTGACTTGAGTGACATTAACATTGGATTATTTTAATTAATGCTTTCCTTGCCCATTGCGATTTCATGATAGTTAATTCTATATCATATACATAATATTTGAGCTTATGTTGGTGTATTTGTCATCTTGGATTTTCTTTGCCAATATTTCTACAGGAACAATAATAACAGGAGAAGAATGTAGACGTCTTGTGCCTTTACTTATTTGAAAGAGTGAAAAGTTCTCCATTGGCTGAAATTGTTGCTGTGTGCTGTCAATATATAAACTTTTGACCCAAATTCTGAACTCTTCTCTGGGGTTTATTTTGTTCAGAATATTTAACTTTTCATCATGTTAGAATACATTCCTTTCATGCTTTTATTCTATAACAATATTAAATCATTCAATATAATGAGGTACTTAAAAACTATATTATGACAATAAATCAATTACTCCACAATACAGTTTTGTATTTGAAAATTTAACTCACCAATAACTGCTATGAGGAAAAATAATAATATATGTACATATGCACACCAATACCAAATACATACACATTCAGACAGACAGACATTTCACTGAGAAAGAAAACATTCCATTATGTATTACATTTAAAATAAATTATGCTTTAGATTTTTAGGTATGTATTTAAAAGTCTATGTGTCCACATAACACAGACCTGAATTTTATTTAATAAACACGTACCCGAATTTTACTTAATAGGTAGCTAAAATTTGCTTTGATAACTTTTGCAAAACTTTTGCTCTCTGTGTAACATGTAAAAAGTAATAGACCTTTGTGAAATATTTGACAGTTGCTCAATTTATCCTTCCATTGTCATCTCTGATGTGAGTTCAGATAGTCACATAATAACTATGCTACTTTGGAACTGAATTGGAAAAGAGTATGTTGGTGTCAAAAAAGAAAATAAGAATCACCCTTACCTTTCAAGAGGCACATTGACATCAAGGCCAAAGAATAAAGGCAAGAGAGAAGAACAAGAACAGAAACAGAAACTGCAAGAAAAAATAGTTTTAAGAGGTTTTGATTATCATAGATATGGCATGTAATTTGAAAGGAATAAAATCCAATAGATCAGGGCTGTCAAACTCCTGGCCCATGGGCTGGATGTGTTATGCGCTGGCCATGCTCATATCCAGTTTAGCGAAGGGGGGAAGTCCTGATTTGTCACATGGCGCCGATATGACAACAGGAGTTTGACAGCCCTGCAATAGACTTAGTCCAAGAAATCATACAGCATTATAATTTAAGGCTTCTATCTTACTAGCTAATTTCCTTAATGTCAATCTAATATTAATGGCTTCAGTTTTGGTGATATCATTTGATCCAAGGGTGGGTGTTTTCTCCATAGAGGAATTCCAAGTCACTTCATTGGACGGACTCAACCGACAAGATACCCTTGTCCTTAAATTTCTATTTCCTAAATTTCATTGAACCTCCCTTTTTGATTACATTACTAATTTAGGGCAAATTATTTATGTTTTTACAACCAAACTTGCTTAACAAGAAAACCTAGCAAAATGATAGCATCATGAATAAGCTTTTGTGTTAGAAACAACAGCTTTTCATGTTTAATCACTATGGACAGGTGTTTAGTCTTCTCCTTTAAACAATATCCATCATGATATAAATGAACTATAAATGAACTATTTTGATTTTTGTTTTAAACTAAGATAAAATATTAGTTAGCTAAAATCCTCTGCATTTATTGACTGATTCTAACTTAGTAAAATAGAAAACAGTCCGTTAAATAAAAGGGCAGATTGAAAATAGAATATAGTACCACTATAGTATAATAATAACAAATTTAAGCTGATTATTCTTACTGTGTTCATGTTACTAAATTGATATAATGGTAGAATAATGGGTAAAATCTGATTTCTGTATATTTTCTTATTATTACGGTATGATTCTAAAGGAAATCCGAATGTGGAGAAGAGATTAGATAGTGATTCTTGTATCATTAGAAGAAAAATGACACCCAAGAGTCATATTGAAAACCCTTTCTGGTTAGTGGGACATATAATTTGCCCTGGTTGTGTTCTTCCAAACATCATCAAAATCTCTGAAAATGATGGTGGAGTCCTACTGTTATAAAATAGGAAATTTTTAAAAGTATTTTTTTTTTTAGAAATGCAAAACAACCAACCTTTTCTTCCAAATCCTTTATCTGCCTCTTCTGGATGTCTGTTTTATCTTCTAAATCTCGGATCCTCTAGAAACAAATTGAAAGTATCCATAAATAATTAAATCAATAAAAAAAAATGTCTTATGAAGTCTGTCCGAAGACAATTAATTTAAAAATTCTAAACTAATACATATGAAAAATAAGTATCCCTCTAATGGCATGGGTTTTAGCCTTTTCCAGGTTGAGAGACAAACTTTGTTTCATAATAAAGTGAACGGATTACACTTTAACATGGAGGGAATGTGGCCTGATAAAAACCTAACCATTTTAATTTGATTAAAATTTACATATTGATTGTTCTCTAATACGATCAGCAATCTTTAATAATTATTTAATCATTTCTTTCACATTTTTATCTCAGCGATAAATACGATGAAACTCATATATAAACTGGACCTCCCTAATGTTTTTCTGTACACTGAATCTCACCTGATGTGCCTGTTGAAGCAATTCCATTCTCTCTTGGAGGATCTGACAGTCATATTCTCTACTTTTTCTCAGCATTTGCCTTCTCAGTTTCTCTACAGCAGTTCGAAGTTCTTCCTGCTGCTTTTCACTCAGCAGTTCTCCAAACTTTATCACTGTTTCTTGTTGCAAAGCATTGTAAAGCGTAGCCTCAAGCTCCTGGATTCTCTAAGCAATAGCATAACAAAATATTGGAAGGGGATACAATTGGGTCAAAACCATCTGTTTGTCTCTGTACATATTTTAAATCAGTAGAACCAACTGGAATTAGTAGACAATAACTATACTATGTATTTCTCTCAAATGCAGCGTACTACATTCAACGCCTCAAATCTAATGATTACTAATAGCTCCATATGACACCTGAAGGTAAACTTTTTTTTTACTCCCACTATCTATGCTCCCTCCTTTTCAGAACTTACCATAGGTTTTTCCATGCATTTCAATGGCAAAGAAACCTTTGTGTGGACAGTGCTCCACCCTTCTGAAGTTAACATGTAATGTGCTATGTCTTTGGAGTAGAAATTCGGATATTCACTGGAACTCTCACTTATGTAAGGAGAACAAAAAAGTAGACTGACACATTATTTCATAGAGAGTTCTCTCTCTCTCTCTCTCTCCCTTTTTCTTTTCTTTTTTGTCCCTGAAATGCCTTCTATCGAGATGGGATCAGAGTGACTGGATAAAGCTGAGCGTTTACTGGCCGGATGCCCTTCCTGTCACCTACACGTAGTTCACAGCGTATTTTTTCTCCTTGTGCCCTGATAGAGAAACACCTACTGCTGTTTAGGATTGAACTCTCAAACTCCCAAGTGTGAGATGACCTTCTTCAGTGAGTGTCTCTCTCCCTCTCTGTCATCTAAAAAAATCACATTAATTTGGAGTTCACTTTAACTAAACTTATGTGAGAACATATTGCAAGCCCATGCATTTGTCACTGGAATGTAGCAAACTTGCATTCTGAAATGTACTTTTGTTTCCATCCTTGGCTTTCAAATTACCATATAGGCTTGATCGAGAGCTTGTTTCCTGTAGTCCAGTTCTTCTTCCAGATAACCTTTTATTTTACAGAACTGCTCCTATATGGAATGACAGTTTGAAAAAAATTTTTTTTACTTTTAATATTCTTGAAATAAGAAAATATATACAGATAGTCCTTGATCAATGGTGGGTTGCTACCAGTTCGCTCTGGATTGGGTGAACCAGTAGCGGTGGCAGTGGAAGGCTCCGCCCACCCGCCCAGACACTTCTGTGCATGCATAGAAGCGTCGCGTGCATGTCCAAGCGTGCATGCACTAGAGCTGGGTTCTACTTACCTTTACTACTGGTTCGCAACGGGACTGTATGTGCTTGTTGCTTCGCTCACATGCATGTGTGCTCTTCTGCGCATGCACAGAAGCATTTTGATGACATGGACATTGATGGACGGAGCCTCCCACCGGTTTTACTACCGGTTCTATAGAACCAGTGCGAACCGGAGGTAACCCATCACTGGTGCGCGCCCACAAGCAAACCGGTAGCAACAGGATTTGAAACCCACTACCGTCCTTGATTTATGACCACAAAAGAGCTCAAATTTCCATTGCTAAGCAAGGCAGTTATTAAGTGAGTTTTGCCCCATTTTATGACTATTTTTGCCACAATTGTTAGGTGATTCACTGCAGTTGTTAACTGTATAATGTATTCATTAAGTGAATCTGGCCTCCCCCATTGACTCTGCTTGTTGGAATCCGGCTGGGAAGGTTACACACGGTGATCACATGACCCAGGGCCAGTGCAACTGTCACAAATATATGCCAGTTGCCAAGGGCCCAAATTTGGATCACATGACCTGCAGTGCCTGTAAGTGTGAAAAACAATCATATGTTCAGTGCCATGTAACTCCAAATGGTCGCTAAACAAATAATTGTAACTCAAGGACTACCTGTAATAATACTCAGGCAAAAACAAAGGAAATTCCAGCAGGCATGGATTCCAATAAGCATGGGATAAAGTGAAAACTGCCCCCACCCCCAAAAGGTTTTCTTTCCTACCATGTCACTTTCCAATTCCATCATCTTCTGGTGCAGAGCTGCTTCAGCCCCCTCAATCTGCTGTATCCACTAGAGGAGGGGGGAAAAAAGGAATTATTAAATCCCCGTTTCAATTCCACTTTCAGGATTATAATATTGCCAAAACTGCTGTCTTTCCATGTCATCAACTCTAAACTCAGAGCGTAGAATTTTGACTGCAGTTGCTTCTAGTCACCTGCTATTAGTTAATCATCAAGGAACAAGAGGAGTGAGAAATGAAACCTGGCTACATCCTCTGACCTGGAATTAACACATAGAGCCATGGTGGCGCAGTGGTTAGAATGCGGTACTGCAAGCTACTTCTGCTGCCTACCAGCTGCCTGCAGTCTGGCAGTTTGAATCTCACCAGGCTCAAGGTATGCTCATCTATGCTTCCGAAGTCGGTAAAATGTGAATCCAGATTGTTGGGGGTAATATGTTGACTTTGTAAAATCAGCATATTACCTGATAAAGCACAGTGCTTTACAGTGCTGTAAAGCACTGTGAAGCGGTATATAAATCTAAGTGCTATTGCTATTGCATCACAGTATGGCATGCTGGACTGACAGCCAGGGATAGAAAAACTTTACAGAGGGTGGTGAGCACAGCACAAAACATCGTGAGTTGTCCCCTGATACCAAATCACTAGAGCTCGTTGCCTTAGAAGAGTGAGAAAAATTCTCAGGGACGACTCTCACCCTGGTCATCACTTCTTTACCCTCCTACCATTGGGAAGGAGATATAGAAGTATAGCCAGCTGCACAAATAGGCTGAAGAACAGCTTTTATCCATGGGCTGTCAGACTCCTGAATGAGAAATAGCACCATAACTATGTAGTATGATGGACTGGAGGGCCGGTGCAATGTGTAACATGTTCACACTGGTGCAATAGGACTCGGTGTTTTGTTATTATGATTTATTGGCTTAGGGATTTTCTGTCTTCACTGTGAGTTGTATTGTATTGGGAGGGGGGATGCACTGAGGGAGTTCAATCAATCTCATTGTACATATGTTGTGCACTGACAATAAAGATTTGAATTGAATTGAATTGAATCTCCAGATTATATGATGGCTAGTTAAAGTTGTGGAATGTCCTGTACATGATCACAGGCGTATGGTTGCTACCTTTTAGGACTCAGGTTTGAAAATATTTTCTAAGCAAACTCTTGGCAAGTCTTGGGCTAACGGTATGCCTTTATTCCTTCTTGTGGATATTTTTATCTTTCCAAAATATCTGTTCTACTACAGCGTGGGGCCAGCAATCAGGAATGAGCTAACTCTTTCATCTGTTCTGGACTGAGTCTGCGATCTGAGAAGCTCCTCTTGCTTCCCAGATTTCAGACGCAGTCGATCTGATCGGACAGACATCGCTGAGCTGCTCATTTTTGACTACTTTGACAATGTTTCTAGCTCCAAGGATATCTGTGGAGCTTTTCCACCCAGTCAGTTTCCCTGCGGCTGGTTTATTCCATCGTTTAACAGCTTGCAGGGCTCCCAGGGATCTGGTTGAGCCCTGCCTTTTCTAGTGCAAAGGGCTCACGCACAATCCTGCTGAAGACTGCATAGCAGTTCCTGCAGGCTCTCCCTCATCTTCAGGTTGAGAGCCTCTTTTCCAGTGCGAACGGCTTCAGCTGGAAACTGCTGAGGGCTACTTCAGTAGCGGATCCTGCAGACGGCGTCCCTGGGTTCACCCACACGCCATCCCTGGCGGCGCTTCAGTGCTTTTTCCAGCCTCCGCCATTTTGTTGAGCGCCAGAGGAGTTGCAATGAGGTTCAGTGGCATCACCAGCAGCTACTTCAACCCTATTGGGGCTGTTCCACCGCGGTAAGCCCATTTCATTTATTTTTGGATCCTGGTTCTGGCAGGCAACTTCCTTTGGACTTGGCGGCCTCTCCCTCATAGTAGATTTGGCGGCTGCCATTTTTAATCACCCCAAGTTCAGTTGTTGGCCATTTTATTTTGCCTCGTGTTGGAGATCCCTCCCAGCTCATTATGGCTTCCACCTCGACCCGGCATTGAAAGAGGGGCCCTGTTTGCCTTTCTACATTGGAGCCTGCTAGCTCCTCTCAGCCTGGAGACTTCCAGGAGACAGTCTATCTCTCCTAATTTGACCCAGGCAAGGATGCCAGAGCTGGTGACTGCCCAGGAGATCCCCTCCACCCCAACTAACCAGCCTCCTCTTTCTACCTGGTCTCCAGATTGGGACCCTGCCTCTTCCTGTTCTGGTCAGGCGGAGGCAAGTGCTAGACTTTTTGGGATTTCTCAGCCTCCTCTGGCTCCACTCATTCAGGGCTCCCAGTCTGCCCAGGAGGGCCCTCCCCTCAGGTCTCATCCCCTGACCAGGAGCTGCCTGAGTCCCAAAATCCTCCCCAAGGGTTATCTGCTCAGGCTGAGGTTTCCCAGCCTACGGAAGAGATGCAGGCTTCACTTATTTCAGGCTTGACTGCCATTATCTAGGAAGCAGGGCAGAGGAGCATTGCCTTTGAAATGCAGCGCAGAACTAGTTCTTGGGTTTCAGATCAGACCAGATCTCAGGAGTCCCTCCATCATTCCCAGGGTTCTGCTGACTTGGATCATTCCCAGGTCCAAGTTTATGCTGGGACATCTAGCCAGGGCTCTACAGCAGGTGATGACCCTGGGATCCGGGGTTGTCAGATGATGAGGATCTGTCTCCAGATCAAACATCCTTTGTGGGTCTGTTTAAACCTAAGGTTTTTAGTTCTCTTCTCCACAAGGCCAAGCTCACTACCAGGCTGGGCCTTCCTCCTCCTAGGGCAGGCCCATCTGGGGATGGAACTGGACCATCCTTATTTGAGAAGCCGACCTTTGAGGCAGAAGAAATACCAGGTCCTAAGATGTTCAAGGACGTGGTCACACGACAGTGGTCTGCTCCTGTTTCGGGCCCTAATCCTAATGCATCAGACAGGCGACTGTATAATTTGGATTCTGACATATCTTCCATTCTACAGGTGCCTGTAGTGGATCCACTGGTGGTCGCTCTCTCATCTCCTTCTGTTCTCACTGACCTGGCTGAGGAGAGTGTCCGGCCTGAGGATAAGAGGCTGGAACACTCCCTAACTAAGGCCCATCAGGCGGCTGCCTGGGCCATTAGGTCAGCTGCTTCCTTCTTTAATAGGGCCACACTCATGTGAGTTAAACAACTGCAGGATTGCTTGCCAGCATCTGATACTAGGGCTCACCAGGATGTGAATAAAATAGTGGCTGCCCTTGAGTACTCAGCAGATGCTACATTGAATGCCTCTAGGTTTGCCATCAAGGCTGTTGGCTCCAATATCACATCCTACCACCTTCTCTGGCTTCACCAGAGTGGCAGGCGGATGCTAAGAATAAATGGTGGCTGACGTCCTCTCCATACTCAGGGGACAAACTCTTTGGAGCTCCTCTCGAACCCCTACTCATTGAGTCCAAGGACAAGCAGAAAATCCTGCCTAGCTTGTCCTCACAGGGTGATTCCCACCCCCTTCTTTTTCTTCCTTTTGGGGGGCAGGCTCGGGCTATTCCTCCTCAAGGGCCCAGAGTTATTTCTCTCCTAGTCAGGATAGATGCCAAGACAGACAGCCTGGACCAGGTCAAAAGGGCCAGGCCTGCCGTTCCTTTCGGGGGGCAGGCTCATCCCTTCCATAGATACTGATGACGGCTCATCCAACCCTCCCATCAGGGGCTGCCTGGCGCTATATGCCAGCCAGTGGGAGGCGGCGTCCTCCAATGTTTGGCTCAGGGGGACAGTCTCCTGTGGCTTCTCCCTGGAATTTCTCTCCACACCCCTGACTTGATTTCTCTGATGCCCCCTATCATGGGATTGGTCACAGAGACTCCTGGTGGAATCCACTATCAAACATCTTCTCCAAATTCAGACCGTGGAACTGGTTCCACCAGAGGAGCATGGGCAGGGCTTTTATTCTCGCCTGTTTGCCATCCAGAAATCCTCATGGGGATGGAGAGCCATTCTTGATTTAAAGATGTTGAACCAATGAATAGTTTATCGCCGGTTCAAAATGCATTCCCTTCAGACTGTCCTAGAGACCATCAGAGACGGGGATGTCCTCTCGCCGATTGACGTGATGGAGGCCTACCTCCACGTTCCCATTCATTTGGCCTAACAAATTCCTCTGTTTCTGTCATGCAACTCGCCACTACCAGTACCGGGCTTTTCCTTTCGGCCTCTCCTTGGCTCCCTGAGTGTTTACCAAATTGATGCCACTGGTAGGCCACCTCTGGACACTTCTGATAAGGGTCCAGTTCTACCTGGATGATCTTCTGATCCAGTCCAGTTTGGAGTGGTCAGCACAATAGGACCTGGACACCAACATTCAGGTCCTGCAGAGCCATGGTTTCTCCATCAACATGGCCAAGAGCCATCTGGTTCCGATGACTTGCATCTAACAGTGATAGATATGGTCCAGGGCAAAGTCTATCTTTCCCAGGAGTGCCTGACTAGTTTGCGGTCACTGGTCAGGATGGTGTCATCGGGAAGGCTTGTCCCGGTCTGATTGCTTTCCCAGCTCCTTAGAAAGATGGTGTTGTGCATCAGGATAGTTCCATGGGCATGTCTCCACTGCAGGGCTCTGCAGTGGCTCCTTCAGTATCAACGAGCTCACAGGAGCTCCTCTGCCCTCCTGATTCGGCTTCCCCCCAAAGTCTGCCTCTCCCTCAGTTGGTGGTCATCTCCAGCTCTTCTCAAAGGCCTTTGTTTCAGGGTCCTCACTGTCTGATTCTCATGACAGACGCCAGCCTTTACCGCTGGGGAGCTCACCTGGACTTGAACTTTGCCCAAGGCTGGTGGACTCCAGCCGACCTGACCAATGGCATAAACTGGCTGGAGCTCCGGGCCGTTAACCTTGCTCTGAGGGCCTTCCAGGGCATAGCGCAGGACCGTCATGTCCTAGTCAGGACAGACAACGTAGCTGCAAAAGCTCACGTAAACCGCCTGGGGGGGCACACTCCCACCGTCTGATGCGGGAAGCTGAACAGCTGGGACTCTGAGTGAAGAGACACCTGAGGTCCATCTGGGCATCCCACATTTCCGGGACAGTGAATTTGCAGGTGGATCTCCTCAGCAGGGCCACAGTGGACCACGGCAAATGGCACCTTCACCCCTCCATCTTCAGCGACATCACTCACCGATTCAGCATCCCAGCAGTTGACCTCTTCTCCTCCAGCACCAATCACCAGACAGGCAGATTCTTCTCTTGCTTTCTGACTCCATGGGCGGAGGGCATGGACACTCTGAAGAGCCCATGGACCCCAGGCCTTCTTTATACCTTTCCACCTCTGGCAATCATCTCCAAGGTCATCCAGAAGATGCTGAATGAAGAAGCCAAGCTGATCTTGATCGCCTCCCCGCCATTGGCCTAATCGTTCCTGGTTTGCGGACCTAATAGCCCTCTCAGTTGCCCCTGGCACCTTCTATGAGACCAACTGACCCTCAGCCAAGGGCCACTGCTCCATCCAGAGGTTGACTGGCTCCAATTGACCGCATAGCGGTTGAGCAGCAGATTTTGCAAAACCACAATCTCTCCCCCAGTGTCATAGCCACCTTGCAGGCATCACAACTGTACCTACGACATCCACCAACCGTATCTATGACTCCACCTGGTCCTCCTTCTGCCGCTGTTGTTTCTGCAGGGACATCGTTCCCACGGGGACTATGACGGAGCACGTCTTGGAGTTCCTGCAATCCAGTCTGATGTCAGGTTTGTCACCCAACACTCTGCGGAGACAGGTAGTTGCCCTCTCCTCTGTCCTGTTGTGTGGGTCCTCAGAACCTCTCTCCAGAACCATTCTCATTAGGCAATTCTTCGGGGTGGGGCACTAATCTCCGTCCTCCCACGCTGGCCAGATATCCTACTTGGGATCTCCTTAAAGTTCTCATGGTCCTTATTCGAGGCCCCTTTGAGCCTTGTAGCCTTTCCTACAAGGTGGCCTTCTTGGTCGCCATCACTTCGGTCCGCCAGATCTCTGAGCGGCCACCCTCTCTACTAGGCCGGACTCTGGATTTTTCATACCGACTGAGTGGTCCTGCACTTGGATCCTTTCTTTCTCCCTAAGGTCAATACTCCTTTCCATTGGTCTCAGGAGTTAGTCCTCCCTAACTTTTGTCCCAATCCAACCCATCGTTTAGAACATACTTGGCATACTTTGGATATCTGTAGGGCTCTCCGTATATATCTTAAATGTACTGCTTCTTTTTGGCATTTGGAGAGCCTTTTCATGTCCTTCCAGCCAGCTTCCTTGGGTCTTAAGGAATGACTTCCTCCTCCATGGGTTGCTGGCTTTGGGCTACCATTGCCACGGCTTATGAGGTCCAATCCTTGCCTGTCCCGCACCATATCACTGCCCACTCAACCCATAGCACTGCCACTTCTGCAGCTTGGTCTACACAGGCATACTTGGAGGACATCTGCCGGGCGGCCACCTGGTCGTCTCCTTCCCTGTTCATCCGCCATTACAAATTGGATGTCTATGCATCGGCGGAAGCGGCCTTTGGCCGTAGGGTTTTATAACAAGTCCATACAGGGATGACGTCTCTTGCCCTATAGGAGGTCTGCTTTGGCATGTCCCATTCCTGACTGCTGGCCCCATGCTGTAATAGAATGGGCACTGTCTTACCTGAATGCACATTCTGTGAAGCAATGGGGCCAGCAGTCAGCCCCTCCCTGTTTCACCCAGTCCTCACTGGGGGACGGGGTTGCTTCTAATGTTTTTCTTGTCAACTGAATTCTCCAGTCTGCAGAGTCTCCTTCGTGGGAAATCTGGGAAGCAAGAGGAAGAGGAGGAGCTTCTCAGATCGCAGACTCAGTCCGGAACAGATGAAGGAATTAACCCATTCCTGACTGCTGGCTCCACGGCTTCACAGAACGGGCATTCAGGTAAAACAACACCCATTTTGTTGTGTGCTGCTGTACTACTGAATGCTGACTGGTTTGTATTATTATTAAAAAATATGCAGACTTGGAACCATAGGCTACAGAGACATCTGTCCTGTATTTAAAGTACAGATTGACCTAGTTAGTGTACATTACTACAGATGCATTATAGTATGCTATTTTTCATAATTCCTGTACTTAAAAGAAAACCCAGCTAGCTGGCATACCTAAAGTGTATCGTTAATTGCTCTCTTATTATTCTATAATGAGGTTTTTCTAATCAAGCAGTTCTTATATCTAGATATTTATCTGTATAATTAAATACTGATTTCATGACCATTGACTGTAGCACATAGGCTAAAGCAAGCTGTGACTTCGGCAATTGGAAAAAGTTTTTTTTTAATTTTTTTTAATTTTATTTTAATTCAAACATCATTCTTATTTGATGTTTGCATACAGATTGCATATTTTCCCACAGATTGCACTTTTCTCTTCATAATTCTGTACCTTGTGTTAACTTTTCGATTCATATTAAATAATATACATGAGATACAAATACATTTAAAAATACCTTTTCTGCAAGAGATAACACAGTACTGGCTTGAATTATAGCCACTTGCTCTTCATTTCTCAAATTCTGAAAATTCAAGAGGCAGAAAATCAAATTAAGAAAGCAGCAATAGTTTTCCATGCAGACATCTGGTCAATGTCAGAGTTTTGCTCTGGTGCATCTCTTCTTGATGCAGGGATTTTGATACACTGCAAAACTCCTAGTCTTCCACATTTATTTAGACAGGAATTCTCAACCAGCAACCTATGAGAAATCCCCAAATTTCATTTTTGACCCTTTTAAAAATCACTGAGATTTTTTGTTGCTTTTTGGCATGGAATTAAGCCACAGAATAGGTCTATTAAGTTTTGAACATATATAACACTCCTAAAAATTAATTGTAAAAATTAAAAAACATAAAGAGAGAAGATTCAAATCAAAACTCTCACTGTTATAGTTTTAAAGTTAGTCCTGCAGAACTTGTAACCCAAAGTTGCTGATGTTTATTGTAAAAATATAAATATCTATTTCAATGGAGGTACTGCTTAATAGAAGAAACAGCTCTTTGTATATCGAGAGCTGGGAAAATGTTTTCCATCCAAATGAATGGAAAAGCTGTAGGTGTAGTGTTTGCATAGGAATGTTTAAAATGATAAACAACCATAAAAGTTAGAGCTTCAGGAAAAAAGTAATCTAAAAGTAACATCCCAAGTAATTTGACTTCCTAAAAAAAGTCTTATCTGTATAAACTGTTAATATATGTGATTGGCTAGAAAAAAATGAGAACAACATTCATAGGAATTAAGCCAAGTCTTTCTCAGCTTGGTGTCTTCTAGATATATGTGTAAATAGCAGATTGGGCAAGTTGATTCTAGTCTATTCTAATCTGAGATCTTCAGGTTTATTTTATTTTAAAAGTTTCACAAATTGAATACTATCTTAGTATCTTATACTATCTTATACTATCTTATACTATCTTATACTATCTTAGTAGCCCATTAAGAGATAATTCAAACAGGATAAGTTCTTTATTTATAAAATTAGGGAATAATGGAGCAGGGAGGAATAATGAATGAAATTTGTTTATTTTGATTGATCTTTTATTCTGCAAAACTACACATTTTCTAGAAGGTGCTTTACACACCTTGTTACCTATCCATATCACTTACCCCATTGTCACCCAAGATGTCTAACTGCTTTATAAGGTCTGGAATGCTAACATCCTATAAAAGAGATGATAAAATTCAGAAAAGAAGGAGCAAAGGTTTTCATAAGCAGTATCTATTTCATAATATGGACTTGATGATCTAGAAATGATTTAGTATTCCCTAAGTGAAGGAGCAGGAAAGACCTCAAAGCATCATAAAAGGGATGGAGAAGACTTTAATGTACAGCCATCTACATGGGGTACTAACAAAAGGAGCCTGGATAGCTCAGCAGACTAATGCATTATAATTTAACTCCAGCTGTCTGCAATTAGTAAGTTCGAATCTCACCAGGCTCCTGGTGAGATCAACCAGGTTGATTCAGCCTTTCATCCTTTCTAAGATAGGTAAATTGAGGACCCAGTTTGTGGGGGCAATAAGCTGACTTTGTAAAATATGCAAAAGTATGAAGGCTATTGCTTAATGCATTGTAAGCCACCCCGAGTCTCCGGAGAAGGGCGGCATATAAATCAAATTTTAAAAAAAAGAAAGAAAAAAAAATGAAGAAGTACTGTTTTTCACTCCATAAGGCACACTTTTTTTCCTGCCAAAAGTGGGTGGAAATGTCTGTGCATCTTATGGAGTGAATATGAGTGACAGGCAGCAGCAGCGAATTGTGGCAGCAATCCCCACCGCCTGGAACAGATGATTGGCGGTATTCCAGGAGGCCGATTCAACTGCCAATAAACTGCTCAGCGAATCCTGGCGGAGGCAACAGACACAGAGGAGGCAGGCTGTTTGCTGTTTGCTGTTAGTTAAATGAATACTGCATGGGTGCTGGGAGCAGAGGCAGATTTATTTTCTTGTTTTCTTCCTCTAAACCCAGGTGCGTCTTATGGTCAGGAGTGTCTTATGGAGCAAAAAATATGGTAATTATTTGTGTGAGAGGCCTAGTGTATAGAAAATCTAACATTGAGGAGGAAGAAAAATAGCTAGACTGGTTCTTAAACATTTCTTTACAACTTTAAGACTTGTACAAAAAACATTTAACATTCATATCATCCAATATTCAGACTACTCTATATATTTGTTGGTAATCAAATTTTCCATTTCTGAATGGTATCACATGTTTTCCTGTAATTGAGAGTAGACAACGCTAGCCTAACACAGACTGTTAATCAGAATTCTAGCATGGCTCTGTATTCTCTATTGCCACTTTTGCTTCAAGGAACATTATATATTTCCATTTTCTATGCAAGACACCAACACTATAATCTTTTATAGATTTTATAAATTTACTTAGAAGGCCTTTTGAATTCAACAATGCACAGAGGACAATATCAGTAGGTATAAATGCTTAAGCTGCTTTGAATTCTTGCACGTATACAATGAATCAAAAATGGATTATGTACAGTAAAACTGTTGGCAACACATGTGACACATAGAGTGTTCAAAATTATAGGCTCTATATCCTTTGTTAACAAAAACATTGCCTGTTCTTCAGTCTACAGTAGAAGAAGTATTACAACCTGCCCATTTTCTATACTTTTAAGAGTCTTCTATGCAGGGGTGGGATTCTACCGGTTCGAACCTGTTTGGGCAAACTGGTAGCTCTGACGATCAGCTGGGAGCGAACCGGTTTACTCTGACGATCAGGTTGGCCCAGCCACCTGCCCCTGCATTTTACTTATCTTTATCTTCTCAGCTGATTGATGCAGCAGAGTGGATTGCCTTGCCTCAGCTGTGTTACTCCCAAGTGATAGCACAGAAGGTTAGTATTTGTAAACGGTGCATGCGTGTGTGTCCGCGCAAAACGCGCGATCGCTGAAAGGTTGTTAAACCGGCAGCATCCCACCATTGCTTCTATGCATGGAACTTAAGTTTTAACTTGTGTTGTAAATTGTAGATTACATATACAAGTTTTCTATAAACATATTACCTTGAATGTTCGTAGGTGAAGGACAGAACTGATCCCCTGTGTTTTGAAAACTACCAAGATATATGATGTCACATGCTAAAAAACCATAATTATTTTTAGTGACCTCATGTTAACATACCTTGACACCTTCTTTCATACAATAGATTTGTAGAGCGCTTACACCATCAGAGAATGGATGGATTTGTAGATTAAAAGGTGGAGATCTTCTTTCTCTTTCCTTGAAACAAAAGATAAGGTAAAATATTTAGTATTTTCTTTTTGTTTGATTTTTTCCCCCTGAAAAGTATTTTGCTTTTGGAGCAAAACCTAGTTGATTCAGAAAGAATATTCTTTTGGTTAAAATTTCTGCCATACTTAGGGTTTAGGACAAGTTGCACTTTATAGTTACACTTACTTCTGAAAAGAATGTTATTTTGAGATTGGCCATCCCTATTCTCACTGTTGCAGTTCTCAGAATCTTTCCAGGTTCTGAGCTTGACCTGGTTGCTTTAGATATTTTTTTCTCAGACCAAAAATCCTGTATCTCTATTTTTCTGAGGTTTTACTCTGAGCTCAGGATAAACTAGGGGACTTCATTCCATGTTCCTTTAAGCGTTGGCAAGCCCTTGGTTGGGTTGTCTTTCTTTAAATTCAGAATGGGAGATATGATTGCCTATGAGTGATCTATCTTTTTCAATTCCCATTGTCCCATGGCAGAACATTTGAAATATTTTTGGTTCCAAGGTAGAGCTATTTATTTCTCACCCTGTAAATTTTTTCCCATGTTCTGCACATTACTATATTTAAGTGTTTTATAAATAGATTTGCATAATTTACTAAATCTGTACGTATCCCATCCCCATTCCCTGACTTCAAAAACCCAACGTAGCCTAATAGCACTCCTTTTATCTCTAAATAATCATCCAAATTATTTTGGATTAAAAAACTGTGACTGTCTCAAAATCACCCAGGGGCTAGAGGTAAATTGAACTTGAATGTTCCTAGTCTAATCCAATATGTTAACCACTATGCATATGGTTGAAATGTGCTTGAATATTAATACTTTGGGTTGGTAGTTAGGCTGTTGATTTGAGATCCAAGTATATATTAACTATAGCCCAGTAACAACAGCCAGCCAATCAAACAGTCTGAAATCAAAGCATGACTTGGAAATATCTGAACAAACAACATTCAGAGTGCTTTGCATCACACAACAAGATATTTAAAGACCTGTGTTCTGACAGACGAGCACAACTCAAAATGTACTGATGAGGTTTCCTCAAATGGTGACAAAACGTTTGCAATCAAATTGGCAAGCTCGGAGCTCAACAGCCTAACTATACAACTTGGCTTACCACATTAGATTTCATTGTGGCAGTTTTGAGACCCAAGTCCTATGACCCACTCTAAATTCCTCCAGCCAAAAAAATAATGATTATGCAAGCTAGTTTCAGTTTTCTTATTCTTTAGTATAACTGAATCTGTTTTTGTTTTGTTTTTTAAATAAGAAATTAACTTAATTTATACATATAAAATGCAGTCAAACATGGAGGGCAGGTTAATTTATATGAAAGAAAATATTTGGAACAACATATGACTGCAAAAATATTTTCTCCTTTAAAATGTTCCTTAGTCCCCCAGAGTAAAATTAGCAAGTTCTTACTTCAAGCTCTAGATTTCGAAATTCCAAGAGTTCATTCTGATCTCTGGCATCCTGCAGCTCCTGTTGCAGTCGATTGTTCTCTACTTCCAATTTTTCTATCTAGAAAAAGATCTAAATATATAATTTGTGGAAATGATTCCAAGACATACTTGTTTAAACATTTATGACCACTGCTGTTTTTGCTCCCTCCTACAAGTCTCAATCACCGAGGAAGCAAGCTATTCAGTTATTTTAATGTTATTATCAGCTTTTTTGTGGGAAGCATAACATCTACAAAAGTCATAATTCATATACTAAAGGAATAATTATATTATTATGGAAAGAATACATCAAAAGCAACTTGGCAAACAACAAAAGGATTCATATTTGCTGATTCAGAACTTTGGGAATTCATTGTTTACTTGTGGTTAAGACAGTAAACTTTCAAAGAATAATTTTGCATATTATTTTTGATGATTCTGCACCTTTATTTTTAAATTTTACATTATTATACTTATATTTATATTATAAAGATTAGCATTTGAGAAGTGAGCAGTCTGAAGGACCCTTGTGCAAAAATACAAAAGGTACTTTCAATCATATGGTCTGATGGTGCAATAAAAATCTGAATTATTATTTAGAACTTATTATTTCTTCAACTCTTGAATTTTGTAATTAATGGACTGTTGCCTAGAATAGATCTTATAAAATAAATGGGAGAAGTTAGCCATGAATAATAGGTTCAATAGATTAATCTAAAGATGACTAAATCTGTTCCAGTGTGTGTGTCATCATTTAGTGAAATTACAAAGAAACTAGTAGAGTCTTATTATGGAGTCAGAATTTTGAATTGATTCTGGGAAAAAGTAAGGTACAGAAATTAAATAACGTACGGAAATTTCAGTTCTAAACACCACCCTGAGCTCACAGTATCATATATGTCAGTACAAAGTGACTAGGATTATCCTTTTCAGTGCCAAGCAGAATTCTTGCCCCCCTCCCAAATGATTTCAGTTAAAAAAAGAAGAGGGTTGGCATGATGCAAACCAAAGTACTTGCCTTAAGCACAATAATTTCAACTTGTATCTGGGCCTCAGTCTTAGTAATATTATTTAAAAATGAAATTGTGGGCGAATGTAGCCCAGTGCTTTGTTTGGAAGTAGGCCACCTTCCAGAAAGAAGACAAATTAAGCTAAAGAGCAGAAACCATTCTGGGAAATGAAGGAGGCAAACATCATTTTGTAGTCACCTAGTAGGAACCCTGGTGGCACAGTGGTTAGAATGCAGTATTGCAGGCTAACTCTGCCCACAGTCTGGAGTTTGATTCTGACCAGCTCAAAGTTGACTCAGCCTTTCCTCCTTCTGATGTCAGTAAAATGAAGATTCAATTTATTGGGGACAAAATGCTGACTTTGTAAATCACTAAGAGTGGGCTGTGAAGCACTATGAAGTTGTATATAAATCTTTAACAGATTAACAGAGTTGGAAGGGACCTTATAGGTCATCTACTCCAACCCCCCGCTCAAGCAGGAGACCCTACACCATTTCTGACAAATGTCAGTCCAATCTTTTCTTGAAAGTCTCAAGTGATGAAGCTCCCACAACTTCCGAAGGCAAGCTGTTCCATTGGTTGATTGTTCTCACTGTCAGAAAGTTCCTCCTCATTTCTAGGTTGAATCTCTCCTTGGTCAGTTTCCAGCCATTATTGCTTGACAAAACAGCTTGACCCCGTCCTCTCTGTGGTAGCCCCTCAAGTATTGGAAGATGGCTATCATGCCTACCCTGGTCCTTCTCTTCACTAGACTAGCCATGCCCAGTTCATGTAACCATTCTTCATATGTTTTAGTCTCCAGTCCCCTAATCATCCTGGTTGTTCTCCTCTGCACTTTTTCTAGAATAGCAACATCTTTTTTATAGTATGGTGACCAAAACTGGACACAGTATTCTAGGTACTAAGTCTAAGTGCTATTCATAAGTGCTAAGAGCTGTGGTGGCACAGTGGTTAGAATGCAGTACTACAGGCTACTTCTGCTGCCTGCTGGCTGCCTGCAAATTGGCAGTTCAAATCTCACCAGGCTCAAGGTTGACTCAGCCTTCCATCCTTCCGAGGTCAGTAAAATGAGGATCCAGATTGTTGGGGGCAAAATGCTGACTCTGTAAACTGCTTAGAGAGGGCTGTAAAGCACTGTGAAGCAGTTTATAAATCTAAGTGCAATTGCTATTTTGTGAGAATACCCACAAGGTTTTCTCAGAATTCCAAATGTGACCCCCAACACAAAAAGACTAGCAACCCCTTTCTAATCATTGAAGCATGAACATACCTTATCCAAAAGCTCTTGATTCCTCTTAATAAAAAGTTGTTTATCTTCTACCCAGTGTGAATCCTATTTATTTTTTAAAAAAAGAATAAAATATAAAGATATATTTATATATGGCTTTGTTAACCGGTTTTATTAAATTAAATTAAATTAAATTACCATGAATAAAATTAAATCTATTAAATGACTGAACTATGGCTCAGTCGATTGACAACTATGATTAAAACATCTGTCACAATGAAAAAAAATGTTAAAACAATTTAATAATTCTGCTAAATTAATGGAAACAATTGTTATTGGGTATTATTGGAACTATCAAAGTAGTTGCAATCTCCACAAGGACATCTACAATATACAGTTATCTCTCTCTCTCACACAGCAAGATACTTTTATATATTTATTTCTAATTGTTTACAGGCATCCTTTCAGATACTTGATTCATATGTGCAAAATGTATCTTTCCTAGATAAGTAACTAATTCTAATAACTTTAAAAGTAATTGAGACAAACTATATTTTGTAAAGTGTCTACCTGTCCTTTCTGGGCCAGTGTTTTTTCAAGATCTTCTATTTTTGCTCTATATCTCTGGACTTCAGCTTGGAGTTGCTCCTGTGCCTGTTAAAAAGAAAAAAAAAGTAGTTTCATTAATCATGTTTTTAGATCTTATCAAGCTTTCTGAGTTTCAAATTATCTTTAATTCATTTGCAGCTCCTTCTTTTCCTCTGGCAAGCAGCCACATTGCTACTTCGTGCTAATGAAACGGTCCTTTTGTAACTCTTGCAACACTCAATGTTTTGAGACCCTGTTCCATTCTACTCTGTGTTTTTCAAGTAGCATCTTTTTCTGTGACAAAGCTCTTAGCATGCATTACTCTCTATTACTTTAAAATGATTTGTCTGTCTTTTTGTTATCTGATTGCATGGGCATTTTTGTAGTTTTGCTATAGGTTGTTTGAATGCATTAGAAATAAGATAGAGAGGTGGATAGATACACATACATGTTTACGGAATGCATTTGGGTGACAGTTATGTTGACCTTGGCAGATACCAACCTTGGCTTCTCTTTCTGCATCTATTATACCCCCAGTTTGCTCTTGCAGTAATGCATAGGCTCTCTGCAGGGCCTGATATTCTTTTGTTAATTGTCTAAATCGCAACTCTGATTCTTCAGCCGCTAAGCTCTGAAAAAGATAAAGTTTCAGATAAACATTAAGTGTAGCATTGTAAAAATATGGAATGTGTAAGACAATTCAATTCAAACCTTTATTGTCAGAGTACAACATGTGTACCATGTGATTGGCTGAGCCTCCCTTCGTGCACCCCACCCCCCAACACAATACAACTCACAGTGAAAGACCAAAAAAAAAAAAAATCCCTAGCCCAGTGAATCCTACTAACAACCACTCAGTCCTATTGCATCATGTGAACTTATTGCATACCACACAGGCCCCGCAAGTCAATCATACTAAGTTGTTGTAGAGTTATTTTTCATTCAGGAGCCTGACAGCCCATGGATAAAAACTGTTCTTCACCCTGTTTGTGCGGCTGCCTATGCTTCTATATCTCCTTCCCGATGGAATAAAGAAGGGCTGGCCAGGGCGTGATTGATTAGAATAGATTGTATGACAATAAGATTGGAATTTATTATGTTAGAAAAACAAAATATTGTGTTCTGGAATACACAGGTTAAGAAATCATTTGCAGAGAGCTTCCAGTGAGGAGCCATGGTGAACTAGATGTCTCTGAAGGACCAAGGAAGACACCGAAGAAGAGATCAGCAGCCAGACATGAATTCTGGCTGACACAGCTTCAACCATAAAGGAGAGATCATGAGTTCTCCCACTTGCACACAGAATGCCTACTCCTCCTAAGTAGACTGCAAGGACTAAGATTTTTGTGATCAGTTTATGAATTGCGAGGCTGGGAGTTGTGGAATTTCAATTAAGCTCACAGCCATAATGCAGCCTATATGAACATAAGATTTGCACTAGCCTAATTTCTTAAACACTTTCAGATGTAACTAATTTACTTCTAAAGAGAGATTTTCTTAGTGGCAGGATAAAAAATAATCCTGGCTGAGTCATTCCGTCTGGAATGGTTTTAAAAAAGGTTTTAAAGACTAGTTGCAAAAAGCTTAATATGGAGTGACTATAAATTTATACATAAAGGATAATTATTTTGAAAGATTGTTTTTGGTAATGTGCTTTTGAATTAATTGGAATTAAATTGACAAATGGATTAGATCCTTTGTGGAATGTTTTTTGGATACTATTAAATAGTGCTGACATGTGGTGGATTTTATAAAACAAAGGAAAAGTAATTTGAGCCAGAATAGGATGCTTACTGTAATTATGGAGTTCCATTTGAGCTGAAAGTAACAAAGGCACAGAAACACAAAATAGAAAAAAACGAAGAGGAGACTTGCTTTTTCTCTTTAATTATAATTCATAATGGTAACCTCCAGAAAAGTGGCAAAAATAGAGGGGAGACTTGTCAGAGCAACCTGCAGAGAAAGGGTTTGCTTCAGAAATGTTTGAGCAACTAGCCAGTAAGTTAGCTGAATCACCTGATGCTAAACTGTCGGCTTTTGAAAAAAGAATGGATTAAATATTTGTAAAGATGGAAGAGGAGATGAAAGAAGAAGTTGAGAAGATGGAAAGCTCTGTCAGAGCGGCAATCAGCCCCGTTACCTTGCATGGGGTAATTGCCCTCATTTTGACTTGGATCGTGGCTTTTATCCTGTTGCATACTTTGATCAATAAAACCGAAGAAACATCTTCTAATTAAACTCATATTTATTATAAGAAAATAAAAACACTCACTATCTAAAACAGATTACATGTTGGCAAAGAATCTCCAGCCTGACCTTAGCTGGCTGGAGAACAAAGGAAAGTTTCTAGAAGACGTACAAAAGAATGCAATGACATGCGTAGTAGGTGCTGATAAGGAATATAACTACGGTCAGTCTGATAGTCCAGAAATATTAGCTCTGCTGGTAAATATAAAAGCGCAGTGACAAGCTCCATAAAACAAACGCCTGGAGTTGTAAAATAAATCAATGCAAAGTGGACATTTTGAAGAATAAGACACTATTATAAAAAGAATGTTGAAAAGTGAACTAGATAACCTGTTTCTATTGGAATTTAGAGAGTGAAAAAATTTTGTTTGAGATTTGGAGTAACCCAGAATGATTCTGGTGAAGATATTCGAGAAAAGGTTATTAAAACTTTGCCAATATTTTTGGCTGGGTTTGAGGAGGATGTAGAGGTTAGACATTGATAAAGTATATAGAATAAATACAACATTTGAAAGAATAAGAAATCTTCTGAGATATGTTTTGATGCACTTTGTTAGGAAGAAGAACAAGTTTTACAGCATATGCAGCTGTTTTTAAAGAAATTCCTATTAGAATTTTGCTTATGAGAAAAAGTATTTTTGACTGAGAAATTAAAGCAAAATAAGGTTCCCCTTTGTCCATTTATCCATTTTGATGGGACAAATTGGAAGATGTGATTTTTTAAAAAAGAGCATAGTTTCTTGACTGAATTCTGTCCAGAAATTGAGGGAATTTCTAGAAAAAAAGTAAAGAGGAATTGGAGGAGGTCCAGATGGAGGTTTTGAAGGACATTATGTAAAACGACAACAACAGGTGCGACAAGAAATTGAAAGGGATAACACACATTTGCTAATTATTCAAACTTTATAAAAATAGGGAAGAAAATCTTACTTCATCTAGATCTTCATCTGGTGTTGCTGGTGTTCTGTCTGTCCTGAATGAAGCCATGGATGATGTCTCAGAGTCCATAGAGTCATCATCACCTCCATAAACTGTGTCCAGAACATGCCTCTGTAAAAAAAGCCAAACATTCTAACTCTGCCACCAGCCTAGTCTTCTAGTACAGATAATACTCCATCTATGTCCTTAGTCAGGTATTTGTTGGAGATGCTTCATCTGGGTGACAACAAAATGACAGCAAAGAAATACAGGAACCCATCATTCTTTTCTTCCCCAGGAGTGCTTTGCCAGGGGTGACATATTCTACTCCTCATTTCCAATTCTGGCATTCACAATGCAGACACAACTGCAAAGGTTCTGAATAAAAGGCCTTTACAGGGTACAACAGGATAGACTTTGCTCTGGGCAGGTTGAAGTCTAACAACTTCACTCACTGTAACAGCATTGCCAAAAAGGCATTCAGAATTGTTAACCTAATTTTGTGAAGCTTCTTTTCTGGTAACATTGTATTGCTAACTAGGGCATACAAAACCTTTGCCAGACCAATTTTCTAATACTGCTTGTCTTCCTGGAATCCACACTGTATATCAGACATTAATATGATTGAGCGGGTCCAGAGGTATTTCATGAGAAGAGTACTCCACTACTCTACTCACAATAGAATCCCTTACACCACCAAGCTTGACATTTTGGACTTGGACAATCTGGATCTAAGCATTGTACACAATGCTTAGTGGTCTGATCTAAGCATTGTACACAAAATTGCCTGCTACAACACCTTACCTGTCAATGACTTCTTCAGCTTCAACCTCAATAATACACAGGCAAACAATCAATACAAAGTCCAGGTAAATTGCTCCAAACTTGATTGCAGAAAATACAACTCCAGCAACAGAGTGGTCAACGCCTGGAATGCTCTACCCAACTCTGTTGTTACATCCTCAAACCCTCACAGTTTCAACTTCAAACTGTCTACTGTGGACCTCACCCCATTCCTAAGAGGTCCGTAAAGGGTGCGTGCATAAGCACACCAGCGTGCCTACCGTCCCTGTCCTACTGTCCCCATTTATTTGTATTCATTTCCTTCATTCATGTCCATGTTCATATTCATACCTGCTATCATGTACACATTTGACAAACTAATAAATAAATAGATTTAGGAAGCAAAGGAAATTGAGATGCAAATAAACAAGGAAGGATTTTTCCCCAAGACCATTTGCTTCCTCATTAAGCTTGCTTGTTTGGTTATGCAACATCATTTATAGGTCTTACAAGCAATGCTGTGAAAATAGCTGCTATCTTTTGGATCCCCCTATTACAATTCAATGATTTAAAAATAGCTTTAGTGTATTCAGACTGACTAAGTTAATTAGCAACATCAAACAAGAAAATGAGTCATGCACCAAGCTTACAGAATTGGTTAATCAGCAGGTTGGATAGCAAAGTACTGATGATTTCAGCACTTAAAACTTGCCAAAATGAGTCATGAAGAAGTCTGATCAATGAGAATTTAAATCACACTCATACTACTATGATTTTGTTCTCACATAAAAGATAAGCCTTACGGAGTATGGTCTACAGTCAGTTTTGCAGCTTGCAGAACACGTTAGCAAGAAATTGGCAATGAGATGCATATATGTTTATATATATATTTGTTTAGTTTTCCTGCCTCCATCACTTAATAAGCACAGCTGGATTTACTGTTACTTGAGCAAATGCTTTCTTTCTTTCATATATGGTTTCTATAAGGCCTAATATCTTTCCTTCTGAATGAATTGAGAAATATAATATGTAAACTTCATTTACCTTAATTGGCTTTGAACTTCTTTTATGCTTCCTCCGTCGAATAAGTTTCTCTCTATCCTAGATAAGAAAACCAAGAAACAGTTACCACTCAGGATACAAAGATAACAGAATAACAGAGTTGGAAGGGACCTTGGAAGTCTTCTAATCCAATCCCCTGTTCAGGCAGGAAACCCTATACCATTTCAGACAAATCATTGCCCAATCTCTTCTTAAAAACCTCCAGTCTTGGAACATCTACAACTTCTGGAGGCAAGTTGTTCCACTGATTAATTGTTCTAACTGCCAGGAAATTTCTAGGTTGTTCTCTCCTTGATAAATTTCCATCCATTGCTTCCGGTTCTGCCTTCAGGTGCTTTGGAGAATAGATTGTCTTCTTTGTGGCAGCCCCTGAGATATTGGAACACTGCTGTCATATCACCCCTAATCTTTATTTTCATTAAACAGACATATCCAGTTCCTGCAATCTTTCCTCATATGTTTTGTCCTCCAGTCCCCTCATCTGTGTTGCTCTTCTTTGCACTCTTTCTAGAGTCTCAACATCTTTTTTATATTGTGGTGACCCAAACTGGTTGCAATATTTCAAGTGTGGTCTTATCAAGGCGTTATACTTGATATTGAGGTATTAACATTTCATGTGATTGTGAAGATATTAAATGGACATATGAGGGTGAACCATTCACTCATTTGACTGATTGATTGATTCATTTATTCATTCCAAGTCCCAGTTCCATGAAATTTTTTTGCACTGAACAGAACACAAATAGAAGCAAATCAGATGAGGAGGAGTTGTGATTATTCCACTAACCCATCCTTTCTATTAGCTATAATATGGCAATAAGCATCATGAAGTTATTCCCAAGGCCTCTTAAAAAAGCTTTTGAAAGGTGATCTGAAAGAAATAAAAGAGGTAGCATATAGAATTTCTTTGGAAGTCTTACTTACAGAATAAGTATGGAATAATTCTAGACAAGAATGGGTCAACTTCTGGTTCCTAGCATCTATTCTGTATTTTTCCAGAGACCAAAATCCATCAGATGAAAGAATAATGATTTATACAACTTCAGTTAATGATTTCTGAATATATCACAGCTCAAGTATTTGTTTTAATTGATCAAAGCTCATTGTTAATTGATCAAAACTCTTTGTTGTTTCATCCACAAACACTCAGCCATTCTTCATTTCAGTTGATAAAGAGTGACTTTTTCATTGAATGCCATTATTAATGCTGGAATGAGGAACTTTTGCCAACCTAGTGCAAATCTACTGAGAGATTTATTTGTAAATCTTCATACTTCCAATTTCTGTTCATCCCTTTGGTTTATGAATGACATCATTAGGTAAATGGGGATCAATGAGAGGCAGACACAACAAAGGCAATTTTAAAGGTAAGAATTACAATATTATCAATTTGAAAATGGATGAGAAGCCAGAAAAGAAATTTACAAAGAACCCTTCCTCCCTCCCTTATTTCAAGAATACAGAACATTAAATAATGGGTTTAAATTAGAAAAGGATATTTGGTACAAGTTTTTGTTTTTAAATAATATTGCTACCAAAAGCAGTTTGATATGACACCAATTATTTAGAATGAGGGTGGTGTCCGCTTCATTCAGTAAGTTCATGTAGAAGCGAGATAGATATCCATAATTATGCTTTACTCTGAATTTCTGCAGTAGGCATAAAGTGGTCTATACAATTACCCTGTAACTGTAGGAAACTCTGATTGCATTTTGAATAAAGTACTGTATTATTGCCACCTTCCATATTATTTCCTGAATATGCCTTGAGGCATTTGTGGGGACCTCTGTTTCCTCCATTCTTGTAAATAGAGGTGATGCTGACTTCTTGGCTTTGCTTTGCAGCTTACCAGATATCAATTTATTTTATTCACCTAATCTCGCAAGCTCAGACATGTCTATTCTGGACTGTATTTTACATTAGTTGGACTTTGTAGAATTTGACACATCTATAGAGCATCTAGTTTAGAAAATGCTATATTGAAATATATTATTCATAATGCAATTTCTTTTAAATTGTATAATTCTACAAGATCTTGTTTCTTAGTTGATGAAGACTTAATAAACTTACTCTTGTCAGCTCGTCAATTATGTTTTGTTGTTCTATAACTTGGAGCTTCAAAAATTCGGTTTCTTGTTCTTCATTTGCTTGATCAAGATCATTGAGGGATTTTAATTTCTTCAGAGGAGGATGTGATACCATCTTTTCTTTCTATACAACAACAACAACAACAAAAATACAACAGGAGAGCCAGCTTTCTTTTTAGATTTTTAATTTTTTTTTTACTTGATTGGATATCATACTATATTATTTCTCACATTTTATTTTCCACCTGTCTTAAACATTTAATTATAGATTTTAGAGCTATTCCCCCCTTCATGGCATGTTTTTAAATTACGGAGGTGTTGAGAGAAGGGAAGATACACGTCTCTTTATGGAAAAACACTCAGCAGAGCATTCAACTATGGATATTGTGTGTATTTATAAACAAATAGACAAAATGGAACTCAGTGGGACTTCTAAATACAAATGCTTAGGATATAATGGCTTGGCTCCCTAGAAAAATCATCCAGGCCATTGTTTATTGCATCTGTTTGATTTCTACATATAAACTGTAGCAAATGGCTTTCAAAACATGAAAAAACAGGAATGGAAAAAAAGAAATTGTGATCTGGGAAATAGACACTTGAATTCCTAGAAAATTCAATGGTTCCAAGAAAAATAGCTTTTGCAATGTTAGCCCTGGAGAATTAAGGGAATAATGAAAATGAATCCCAGAACAATCTTTTTTTTTTTTTGGAAATAAAAGTTCAATTCTGAGTTGAGCATCACTGCAGTTTCTTCTAACTCATGTCCTTTTTGCTAAACTGAAGGGGGGCACTGACAACCCCAGGATTAAAAAAGTTTTTTTTTCCCTGTCTTCTAGCCCCTCCAATCTGAATCTCCAAATTTGATTCAAGTTGTCGGCATAATTTTATGCCATTTTGAGGAAATAGGCTGCAGTTTAAAATAAAGAAAAATATCTTTAAAAACAAACAAAAAAAAACAACAAACAAAAACACCAACCCAATGAAAAATTATTTCACCCCATATTGGTTGGGAATGATACATTCTGCTTTTTTCTTTGTTACAATTTTTTTAAAACATAAAAAGTCAGGATAACATTGACTGGATGTTAGTCCTTTCAGCTCTTGATACCCTGTTATGACACCAAAAAAGGCTATTATCAAAATACGATTATGGCATTTTCTTTAATAACTATATTCCAAGAACTGAAAACAAACAAACGACTAAAAAAACAGAATAAATTTGAATTCTTGGTACAAACCATCTCTAAATTTTCCTTAGTGATTGCTTTAAGTTTCTCCTCCATGCGCTGCAACGACTGCATGAGTTCATCATTTCTTTTAGAGAGGCACTTATTTCTTTCCAGAAGAGGTTTGCATTGTTTTTCAGCTTCTCGAACGCGTTTCAACTGCAAACAAAATGCTAATTAATTTACTAGATAGATAGATTACACATCTGTGGTACACATATCCACTAACACGTATACAGGTAGTCTTCAACTTGCGACCACAATTGAGCCCAAAATGTAGGTTGCTAAGTGAGAAATTTGTTAAGTGAGTTTTACCCCATTTTACAACTTTTCTTGCCACGTTTGTTAAGGAAACCACTGCAGTTGTTAAATTAGTAACAGGGTTGCTAAGTGAATCTGGTTTCCCCATTGACTTTGCTTGTCAGAAGGTTGCAAAAGGTGAATACATGACCCCGAGACACTTTAATCGTCATAAATGTGAGTCAGCTGTCAAGCATCCGAATGTAAATCACATGACCATGGGGATGCTGAAACAGTCATAAATGTGAAAAATAGTCTTATATAAGTTACTTTTTCCAGTGCTGCTATTCATTCAACTTTGAATGGTCACTAAGTGGACTGTTGTAAGTCAAGGACTACCTGTACATTTTGATTGACAAATATATATATTCATATAGTTTCTGGAATGATAATGTTTAAAACATTATTTCTTCAAGAAGTTATCCTGTTGATTCATATATCACACAAACTTCAAAACAAACTACAAACTACAAACTACGGCTTAGAATATAAATCAGATCAATAGAACACAGTTTGAGGGGTAGAATTTCAAGCATTGATTTTTTTTTAAGATGCCACCTGCAGATCTTAAAATAATGTTAATGTCATTTGGATCTATGAAACATATTTGATCAGTTAAAAATACTGATGAGTTCATTGCGGCATGCCACTTTCTAACTTTCTTACACTTATTTTCCCAAAATGTTGTTTAAGTATCTAGAGCCAATAAATACATTTAACATAAGAATCCAACCTAACTGCTGCTTATAACATTGAATGAGAGGCCATGTCATGCCTTATTTCTGATCAGTCTTCTAAGAAGAGAAAGGATGGTTGCTATTCCATTGCTCTAGTTGTATTTTGGTATTAAAATATGTATAATATCTAGTGCTGGAAAATTTATCACATGAAACCAAGAAGAAGGGCTATCTATCAGGGACTGATTTTACACCATTATTTATGAAATAAATCAGAATTGCCTGGGTTCACACAAGATGCTGTGCTACAAAAGCATGAATTATGGAAGATAGCAGTCAGATCTATAACATGATGAATTTGCTATAGTGATTAACCTAGGTGCACATCTACCTATGGCCATGGAAATTTACTGGGTAAATTTAGATCAATCATTCTTAGTCTAACTTAATTCAGATAGTTATCGTCTGCTGTCCTGCTCCTAACAAGAGAACGTCAATCCTCTTCCACTGAAATGATCCCACAGGAGATCATAAACTTTAGTTCCACCTTAGGAACAAAGCCAGCTGGGTGACCTTGAACCAGTCACTTCCTCAGCCCAAACCACTTCTGAAAAACCTTGCCAAGAAAATTGCAGAAACTGCAGAGAATCAGACATGATTGAACAAAAGAAAAACAAGTATGAACAAAGCTGATGCACCTCTGCA
This sequence comes from Masticophis lateralis, assembly GCA_030761175.1. Lineage (NCBI taxonomy): Eukaryota > Metazoa > Chordata > Lepidosauria > Squamata > Colubridae > Masticophis > Masticophis lateralis. The sequence goes on from JAUDYJ010000002.1 coordinate 95,727,561, forward strand.
ATATTATTTATCATTTATGATTTTGACATTGCTATCCCAGATATTTTACATTAAATAAAAGGTTCAGAAACTGCTAAGGGACCATACCAATTCATTACGTTCATCCACAAGCAGAGTGTTCCTATCCTCGAGCTTCCGAATAGTAGCATTGAGTTCTGCCATTCTCTTCTGATTTCTACGTAGATCCTACAAATGTTTGTCAAAGAAAAATAATTTGACATAGTGTTATTTATAGGCAAGTGCTGAGATCCTTGGCAGAAATTATGAATCACAATAAGGATGAAATTGCAGGATCCAATCTGTGTCAGTCACTGGGACCAAAGGTTTAGTCTTCTGAGCTTTCATACTCGTGGTGGAGCCCATCCTCAGGGGCGTTCTCTCTCATCACAGTGGTGAAAGAGATCCCTGAGGATGGGCTCCAGCATGAGTCCGGAAGCTTGGAAGTCTAAACTTCTGGACCCGGGGACTGACCCAGATTAGATCCTGTAATATTATCCTGGGACATGTATATGCCTTCATTTGTGAAGATGGAATTGTACAGTTCACACATAGCCAATAGTAACAAATATTGTGAGGTTCTTGGTGGTCCCTAAGTTTGGTTGTTTTCTTGCAGATATTTCATTACCGTACTTGGTAACATCATTAGTGTACTGATGATGTTAGTAGTTTGGTAAAAAAAAACAAAAAACTACGAAGCCCAGAGAGCACCAAGAAACCCGAAGGTCAATCCTAAGATACAAATATTATCTTCTATCAGTAACAAATACTGATAAATACAAGTCAGCAGTGTCTAGAGAACCACATATTGTGCATCCTTACTAAACATATAACTTTGTATTTTATGTAAACAAGAATGCGAGCGTATATTTCTAAATCAGTAAGTGGCTGATTTAGTACACTGAGTCACAGTCTCAGTGTACAATTCAATCTTCAACAAGGGAACATTAACAGCAGGCTTTTACAAGCTCTTTTATAAACTGTTGAGTTAATGAATATAGAATGTTTGGAGTGTTTAAAGGCTCTGCATAAATGCCAATCATTTTCCTCCTCCTCCTCCTCCTCTCTCATTTTGAATTACAGTAACTACCCAGTTGAATCAGAACTGAAATGCAACTTTCGAATTACCACAAGAGGGAGTATTGTATAATTCATGAGTAGATGCCACTCATGGAAAGCAGAGCAATGATGCAATAATCAGACCCAATCAAAATCCCAGTGTGATGAAATAGAACATGCTTCTTACAGGACTGCTGCAGTGTTCCGAGCCATCTCCTGCTCTGCCAGGGATCTCTCTTTTGGGACTGCTCATGTTGCATTCAGCCTCCTTAACCAAAAACAGTTGTTCATCCAATGCTTCTTTCTGTAGCTGAAGCTTCTGAACATATCCTGTCAGGGTCTCCAGCTCTTTCTCCAAAGAAAAGATAGTTCTGTCTTTTGCTTTGATCTCATCCATCTGAATGAAGATACATGAGAACAGTTATGGCATAAGTACAATCATGAATTCATGTATTTGAATACATTTTGCAAGTAATGGATCTTCAGGGTTCATATGTTACAGCATTGGATACAACAATTTCTTCTCTGAAACTGTAAGAGCATAAAATAGTTCAGTGCATATAAGGATATATCTATTTAAGATTAAACATGATTTTTAAGTTACGTATTTTGTCAGCACCATTAACTTGTTTTAATGTAATATTCCATGGCTCAAATAGTGGCACAAAAAAATACAAATAGACAAGGAAATCTGCATGTTGATGTTTTAAATGTAATTTTTAATTGTCCTTATATTAGAAACCAGGGGCAAGTGTAAATTCTGGAACGTCTACGGGTAGCTTGGTGCAAAAATCAATTAATTCACCAAATACATTCTACCTCAGGTTTGAGAAACAGCTTGATCAGTTCACATCATTCTGAAAATATTCTGGTTTGACCCTGAATCTTGAGTTAAATAGAACTCTGTTCCACTATAGCAGCGGTGTCAAACTAGTGTCATTACGTTGTTATGTGACGTATCATGACTTTCTCCTCTTTACTAAAATGGGGGTGGGCATGGCCCGCGTGTGACACATCCAACCTGCAGGCAGCAAGTTTGACACCCCTGCACTATAGATAAAACCTAGTGAAAGTCTTATTTACTGGTTGTCATTCATCTAACAAGAAAAATGAGGGAAGACTTTATAGCAGTTTTATTTTTGATATCCTCAGTTCTATGAAACTGGTGAATCTCTCAGCAGTCTGTTTTTCATTTTTGGTAAAGCCAAAACCATTATTGACTGTGTGATATAAGTAACACAGTGTTGGCTAGCAGAAGCCAAATTCTTCTAGTTAAAAATGCAGTCACATATTATGGAAATTATGGTGATATTTATCAAGAATGGGAGCTTTGTGTTGAATTTCCCATAAATTATAACACAAAAAGACGAGTTTGGAAAATACAGAATGAATACAACTTGAAATTGCCAGTCAGAGATTGCTCTTTAAGCAGATAGACTAATCTTTCTCTGCTTCATTGAATAGAAGCTATTCTGATCAATCATCATCATCATCATCATCATCATCATCATCATCATCATCATCTATAAATTTTGTTCTCTGGACCTCTCAAACTTTTCAAAAGATCCAAGAATCAAAATCTTTTATCATTTTGATTAACTATGATCCATTCCTGCTAATGTGTAGGCACATTCAATTCAGACTAGCATCACCTTAGAATTAGGTATTAATTAGTATTAGGTATACTGTATAATTGATTACCACAAACAGCAGAAGCATCCCAAGATTACTATATCTCTGTCACTCCCACGGCAGTTTCTGCCTCAAGCTGCCATTTTCATCTCCTCCTGTATATCTTACTCCAAATGGGAGCAACAAAAGGATTTATTCTTTAGAGAATACATACATCGTAGATGCTGCTATAGGAAGGTTCACAGAGTGATGCATTCTGAGTTTCTTGCATTAACCTTTGTTCTAAGCATCACCTCAGGGTGATGCCCACAGAGTGACTGGCCAGGCTAACCATCTTCCTTGAAATCTCCTAGCCTTAAAGTTGTTTATGGCCCAATGCAAGATAGATTAGGGCCATCCAGGGTTACTGTTCATCGCAGGGGCTTCATTTTGCCTAATGATAGGGCCAGCTTTGACAATCAGAGAAACTGCATGATAAATCAAAGATCCATTGATTTTTGTCCCCAATTGACAGAACATGCTGGGGAAGAAAATTATTTTCATTGGAGGAGAAGAAAAAACAAACATCAGATCAAATAAAGAGCTGCAGAAATTTCTACATATAATTTTGCAATCTTTTGAAATCTTATTAGCTGCTTTACAAAAATGAAGCAACATATTTGAATCAAGGCCTGATTTATAATATGTTTAATTTGGTAAAATGTGCTTTGACCCAACAAGCACGGGAAACTATACAGCTGTCAGAATGTTTCTATCCTTGGCTAGTTTTAACTCAGAAGCAGTGTAGTGGAATCTATACCTACCCAAGATGTTACTGACATGGTGAAATATGCATTGTGATGTTATGACCCAAGCTCCATCCTTTCGTATGTTGTGCATTGCAACATAATTTTGTTATGATGTTGCAATGCACATTTCTTCATTTGCACATCTTTCTCAGTGGAAACCTATGCCTAAGAGGGCTGAATCCAGATCTACATCCCTACTCTCAGTGACAAAAGTTGGGGCTGACTGGCATTTTTTCTTTTTCAATGAAGGTGTTACAGGTTGCTTTAGCATTTGAAAAGATCAATTACGAAAGTTCTATATGGATTATACCTTCTGGTCTTGCAAGTCTAACCATGAAATAAAATACTAAATTTTAAAAAAATCATCTTTAAACTAGCAACAAATAACGAAGCAGATAATTTATTTAAATCTCATTTCCCATTTTCTAGTACCCCATGTTTTTTCAATACTTGTAGCCAGCAATTATTCCCACTTGGAAACAATATATTCATTGTGTGATACCAGCTAATCAGGGATCACATGGTGAACATACCATCCTACAACTACAGCAGAAACTGCAAATGATAAAAATACTGTCATTCCCTTAATAGTAAAATACAGTGTTCAAATCTGAAAATGCATATCAAATTTAAATCAACTGAATTAAAATCCCTGATAAAGACACCAGTTTATATCTGGAGTTTAAATTAACAAATTTCCAATTGTCGTGCACAATTAAATGATCATAACAAAGTTGCCACTATTTTTCCTGGTTAATATATAATATCTCAGCGGTACTTCTGGCTGATAGAGGTATTCTTTTAGATGCTTCAATCCCATTTTTTGTTTATTTATTTGGTCTTTAAAGATCACTAATTATATCATGAATAGGAGTTAAGTACTAAGTTAGCTCCCGTAGAAATGGGTTCAATATATTATCTGCCATGTTTCATATTAACTGAAAGTTTTGATATAACTTTAAGGGTATTCTGAATCCAAAATGTGTATATAATGCAAGCAGGAGTTTAGCTGAGCTGTAAGCACTTCTGCTCTAAAGCCATCCAGAATATTTCCTGAAATTTCAATTATCCAGTTTGTTGGGCACCAGAAATACACCCCCAATTTTAAACTTAATTGCAGTACAGTTACTGAATAGCATTGTACTTGTGCTAGGGTCCATCTTAGTCCAAGCAGAATGTGGATAGGTGACACATACAAATAGAGATCCCATTACAAGTGGTATAGCATATATACTTAAAGACATATCTTGCAGAAAATATTATCTCAGTATTCTTCGCTTCATTCAAAGAACTTCCTGCTTAATTGCACAGGGGTATTCCACATCCTGCTCCAATAATCAATTAAACTTGCTTGGTCAGCATAAGAGAGAGCTAGCCTATTTGTTTTAACAAATGGGGCATATTTCCTTTCTTCTACCTCAAAAGCTGTCCTTCTACATGCAGTTTTGCACTCTTTTATTATGATGAGTAGAAGCAATAATTAAAAAAGAATGACCTCTCATCTAAACTACTGAAACATATTCTGTGTGAGGCTGCCCTTGAAGAGCATTTGGAAGCTTCAACTGGCACAAATATGAAGCCCGTTTACCTGGTGCTGGTGATTCCACTACTTCTTGAGTTCTGTTGGCTGCCAGTGTATTTCCAGGTGCAGTTCAAAGTACTGATCAGTGGTGGGTTGCCCCCGATTCACACAGGTTCTATAGAACCGGTAGTAAAACTGGCAGGAGGCTCCGCCCACTGACCCCAATGTCATCAAAATGGTTCTGTGCATGCGTAGAAGATTCTGTGCATGCGCAGAAGAGCGCACGCACGGCCCCATTGTGAACCGGTAGTAAAGGTAGGTAGAATCCACCCCTAGTACTGATAGTCACTTTTAAGACCTTTCAAAGCATAGGGCTAAATTAAGGAACCATCTATACCAGTGATGGCTAACCTTTTTGCCATTGCATGCCAGGAAGGGAGGTGGGGTTGAGGAGGGTCACGCGTGTGCATGCCCACACCGATAATTCTATGTGCCCTGCCGTGAGCATGCGTGCGCAACCCCCCATCTCTCCCCCCCATCTCCTGGCACGTGATGGCCTGGTAGGCCCATTTTTCTTTCTTACCTGGCTCTCTATTTATCTGGGAAGGGTGAAAACAGCCTTTTCCCTACTTCTGGTGAAAATCAACTGGCCGGCACGCGCATGTGCGCCAAAGCTCAGCTGGTATGCCCACTGATATGGCTACGCGTGCCACCTGTGACATGGGTGCCATAGGTTAGCCATCATGGATCTATACGCATATATCAAATCTGGGCCAGCCAGATAGACATTGTCTGGATCCCATTAGGTAAAAAATGTCAGTTGAATGGGGCTCAGAAGATGAGCCTTTTCTGCCCTAGTGCCTACCCTGTGGAACATTTTTCCTCTGTAGATTGGGTTGTCCCTGATACTGCTGGTCTTTCATAAGCCCAGAAGGCCTCATTGTGTACTCAGGCCTAGGGTCCTGAGTGAGTGAAGGGATTTGACTCCTGACCAGGCAATCAATCAATCAATCAATCAATCCAAAGATGATGACCATGCTAATGAAACATACATTTCTCTATTTCAACTCAGCTCTAGAACAGACACAACTGATAATATTTAGCCCATCAGCTACCTGTGTTTCAGCTTATTGATTTGGAGTAGTCCAGTCTTTCTCTTTCTACTGTAGTACCTTATGACATGCCTCAAGGGTGAATAAATTAATTTGAAAATAAATTATTTAGGTCTCTAATGAGCAATTGTTCATTGCTGTACACTAGCTGATCTTTCCACATAATTAAGTAACAACAGGCAAAGATTACTGTAGGAAAAATATGTCAATATTTTATGAGAGCACGAAGAAAACACAAACAAAACAACAAAATGGGAGCTCAGTAAAAATAAATTATTCCTGGAGGCAGACAATCAGGCAACACTGCGTAGATCTTCAAGACATCTTTTAAATATAACTGGAAAGCCAGTTTGGTCTGTTTGGCACAGGTGTCAAACTTGGGCGTCATGTTGCCATCACATGATCTATCATGACATTTTTCCCCTTCGTGGAGCTGGCGTGGGTGTGGCCTGCATGTGACTCATCTGGCCCATGGGCCGCCAGTTTGACACCCCTGGTCTAGTGGTTAAGGTTTGGTCTAATGGTTAACATCTTAAAAGAAAATACAGCTTATTTAGGTTTTTTAATGTGGATCTCCATCCAGTATGTTTTAATTATTAATGAACTGTTGGTTATAACTCCAAAGATTTCCTCAATAGCAAGTCATTCAAAACTCAGGCACCAAATCTCACATACAAGTTGTGAGAGAAACAAAATTTGTTTGTTCTGAGATACAACTGTGCAGAATTCCATGGCACTTTTTCTAAAGTATGCATGGGACTAAAACGTCAATGGCATGTGGAAAAGCATTTTGAAGACAAGAAGGTACACAGTTGTGGATATTAGTTTAAACACTCATATGATTTTGAGTAATATTCATTGAGAATCTTCTACTGTCACTAAATGCTTATCGTACCAGCACAAAGCAATGACAGCATAAACTGGTTCAATAAAATGCATGACGATAACTGTATCTTTTTTTTTAGTGGATACGGTATGCTTTCCCCCTCTATCTAATATTGTCACATTTCTTTATTTTAGAATCCTTATTCTTGGCTCAGCCTCTTATTTTTCAGTGCAATTTTTGTGCCCGAGTAATGACCGTTAAAGTGTCCTTTGCTGGTAACAATTGGAAAGATGAACTACTAATATGTTTTCTTCATGTTGATATTAGAGGCTAATTCTGATACACACAGAAGTTTGCATTATAACATACTTATAAAGCATGGTAGGTTTGGAGGGCAGATCTCTCTAAGTTGGCAATCAAAATCTTTGTATATAGTATAATGAGAATCACAGGAAAGGTTATGCAGTATGCACACTGAGCCATAAACATGGCTGGATATTTAGACACGTTACTAACCAGTCTGCGAATGTCCCTCTCACTCTCCCACTTGATCTTAGAGATTGCCTCCTGGTGGGACTGATGCTCACTCCGGAGGTCTCCGGCTTTAATCTTATCAGCTTGGATCATGTTATTTAGGGCTTCGTCCACCTGCTTCTTGGCAGATTTCAGTTCAGTAATTTCTTGCAAAAGTTTAAGGCGCTCAGAGTCAAATTGTTTCCTGGCCTCTTCACGAGCCTCAATGCTCAGGGCTGTCCGTACTTTATCGCTACTCCCTTCCCGCAATGCATACAGTGCTGACTTGAGTCTCTGGATTTCACTGTCTCTGATTTTCATTGTCCGTGCCATTTCTTGCTCATGCTGTTTGATAAGGTTTTCCCGGACAGATTGTAGCTCCTTCATCTTCTCCTCATGGAGTTTAGCTTTGAGTTCAGTGATCTGCACTGTCTGTTTGCGCTGTTCTAATTCCCGGATCCGTTTTGTTTCTTGGATTTTTTCCCTTTCAAGTTTGTTCACCTACAGAGTAAGAAGATAAAAAGAAGAGAAAATGGATACCAGCAGCATTATCACCATTGCTATCATCCAAAGCCTATAATTACACAGGATCTTCAATTTTATAAATGTTCAAGCTGTAATTGGTGCACAATTGCACATAACTTTTAGTTACCAAAAAGGCTAAAAACCAGTTCAGAAGTGTAACAAAGTTCTATGCTTTCAACCAAACCTTAATTGAAGAGTGCACTACAATTAAAATCTATTAATTCATATCTTATGAAAAAGTACACATTTATCTTTTTATATCTATATAAACTCATGGGGAACTCATTCTGTATGGGGAACTCATACAGAACTATGCGGCTGATCTATAAACTTAAAATGAAATACGCTACTGGTGTTATTTTGTATTCAAATTCAATGGATTTTAGGATTCCAGACGATGTAATCCGCAGAAATAATCTTTCCCTTAGTATCTGTTCGTTGAAAACACCTAAATATAAAAGTTGTGTATTCAGAGCATGTAATACTATTTCTCTTTACAAGACCAAAAGGACTAATGTGGCAGAACTGAGAAAACAAGACATTACCAAAACAATTAATTTTTCCTCAAAGCATCATCTGAGAAACGGTTTCAAATATAGTAAATAGGAGGCTGAAAGACAGTTTGGTTTAATGTTAAACGTATTGGACTATAAACCAGAACACAGCAAGTTCTGATTTTATCTAAGATATAAAGCCTACTGGATGACTTTGGCCCAGTCATTTTTTTCCCAGTCCTAGAAAGAAGGCAACAATGGCAAACCATTTTCAAAAATGTTGTCAAGAAACCTGCAGAGATTTTAATGTAATCTCCAGGAGTCAAGACTAATTTAAAGGAACACATGCATATACAAAAGGATGCTACATCACCCCCTCCCCCCAAAAGGACCAATTCTTAGAATAGGGTGTTATAGCATAATCATTTATTAAAAATAAGCTCATTTTTTTAAAAAAAGAAATGACATTGAGATGAAAAGGAGGATCAGATCTTTATTCCAGTTTTTTAAAAAACCAAATACTGAACAAAAGATTGCACCCTACTTTATATGAATTATTTTCTACTGTAGTAATACCATGTTTTCCCAAAAATAAGCTCTTCCCGAAAATATTTAAACGCATGTGCAGCCGGTCCCCGCCATTTCCTCTGGTTAGGGTTAGGGAGACAGAGCTGGAAATCAAGTAAGATGGCAAGAGGAGCCCCGTCTTGCTCCACACACCCCAAAATAATTAGACCTCCCCGAAAATAAGGTGAAGCGCTTATTTCAGGGTTCAAAAAAATATAAGACAGGATCTTATTTTCAGAAAAACACAGTATTAGATATACTCTACTGAAATTTTTCAATATCTTGACTCTTTTGGGATTTCAGACAAGGGATATGTACATGGGTGCTTTTTGTTGTGTGAGAGAGTGTGTGTATGATCTGTTTGGTTACTGCTGAATCATTTTAAAATCTGATGATTCTTTTCTTCAGTCTTCCACAAAGTGAGGTTCATATGGTGAAGTTAAGACCCAAACTGGTAATCTTTGGGACTGTTGGAAACATTTGGGATTCTGAGAAGATTTTGTGGGCCAAATTTCTCCCCGTCAAGCTGGAAAACTGCTAACACCTGCCTTGCCACTAGTATACACCTAGCTATTCTGTCTTAACTTTGCTTCCTCTGACTTCTCATATGTGCCCTATATGAGGCCAAACACATTCTTGTAAATCCAAAATATGCTGAATATGCTTTTCATAGAGTACATCAAATCAGAATAACAGAATAATAGAGTTGGAAGGGACCTTGGGACAGTGGTGAAATCACCCATGGGTTGCCACAGGTTCGTAGCCTGCGCATGCGTGGTGTGCACCAAACTCACGCTGAGTGCATGCATATGCAGTGTGTGCCAAACTCATGCTGTGTCCATGTGCATGCACAGTATGTGGCAAACACGTGCTTCACACGGAAAAAGGACCTTTTGAAGGTAAGTAGAACAGCTGCGGGGGGGGGGGGGCGGAACAGCTATGCCACGTGATTTAGATTTGCTAGAAAGCAGGATTTCTTGCTTTCTAGTGAATATAAATCGTGCAACACAGCTGGTTGTCGGAAATACCGGTTTGGATGAACTGGGAGTTTTTTTGTACTACCAGATTGCCCAAACCGGTGCAAACCGGAAGAATTTCACCCCTGCCTTGCAAGTCTTCTAGTCCAACCTCCTGCTCAAGCAGGAAAACCTGTTTCATTTGAGACAAATGGTAGTCCAATCTCATGTTAAAAACTTCCAGTGTTGGAGCACTCACAAATTCTGGGGGCAAGTTATTCCACTGATTAATTGTTCTCACTGTAAGGAAATTTTTCCTTAATTCCAGGTTGCTTCTCTCCTTGATTAGTTTCCAACCATTGTTTCTAGTCCTGCCCTTTGGTGTTTTGGAAAAATAAGTTGACCCCTCTTCTTTCTGGCAGCCCGTCAAATATTGGAACACTTATCATGTTACCCCTAATCCTTCTTTTCATTACAGTAGACAGGACCAATTCTCAAAACACCATTTATGTCTTTAATCATAGGATAATACTTTTAAAAAATCATGGCAAGAGGTTCAGTAGATCTCAAGGAATATGTCCTGGGAATATTAGTTATCATGAGCTCCAAATTGTCTAATCATGATTTAAAGATAATTTTTTAAAAAGTTTATTCCTAGATATATACCTCAATGTGCAAAAGCTACTCAAAATATTGGCCATCTAAAAAGTCAGGAATGTTTAAAAGTGATGGAAAATATAAAACAACAAAAACTAAATGATGATGAAATGAAAGTAAAGTATAAACTATTCAGTTGGTGACTTTCTCCATGCAAGCTTTTTATTATGGTGGGGGAGTAAAAGTTGTATGATGAGAAATTAGGGTTCTCAAGTGATAGTATAGGTGAAGAGACAGTTATCTGCTTGCCACGTGTGGCATTCTCATTAGCTTGCTGTCATTTTTTTGTATTCTTTGCCTTAGCTAACAATGTGATAAATGTCATATCTAGTCTAGCCTTTAGATAACAGTTTTTTCCTTTCATTTACCTGAAATCTGATGACAAGCCTCCTGCAGTGTGTATAAATCCCAACCTGAAATTATGACTACAGTTTCCACTCCCTATCAGCCCAAGAGCAACATACAGTAGATCTTGCTTCCTCCACACAGAGTTCAAAAGAATCATAATGCTTGTCCCTATAAATATTTCATGGTACATTTGAAAATAACATAATGCCTTTTTGCAAGGTAAGCGGCTTTCAGCAACCTCATGAGGGTAGACCACAAATGCAATGCAGCAATAACAAACACAGTTCAATAATGGAAAATTTCTGAGACACCATTTTGATTTAATGTTAAGACTGACAAATTTCTGTAAACATTGTTGGCTGGGAAAAGGCTTTAATTATATAAGATTTTTCTTTGTCTTTTGAATAGTTCAACAAATAGAGCAATAATTAGGGGGAAATGAAAGTTAAGAAGAAATGAAGAAAAAAATGCTACTGATAACTTCAAATTAACTAACTCAGTGTAATATGGGGATGAGGAACCTGTGACCCTTTAGATGTTTCTGAATTATAATTCTCATAGATACATTCAGCATGATAATGATGACAAAGGTTGCCAGCTATAGTTCAGGACCACCAGTCATATGAAAGATTCCTTGCTGTTATACACTGGTCATAATAAAATCTTTATAAAACAGTACAGACATCAACGAAGACAGACGAAAGTTAGAGACAATTGTTGAGGTTTTTCTAAAAAAATTAAATACATTTTATACAAACAAAATTCAGTATTTTACATGAAGGGAATGAGAGAGGAGAAGAGGAATACGTGTAGAATAGAATGTGATTAGGTATAATCCTAAATAATATAAATTCACACTATCTACAACCATATTTTATTTTATTGCCTGTCTTCCATTTCATTCTAATTTGAATAATTTCAGCAGGTCCCCATTTTCTTTTATTTTTCAAATTGTCTCCTAAGACTCGCCCTCTGATTGTCAATATAAATGATACAATAATCAGCTGTCAATACAACTTATATGTTCACTGCTATGGATTTGAGGACATTCCAGATTATGTATATATCAGAGGTGGGTTCTACTTACCTTTACTACCAGTTTGCAGCAGGGCTGTGCACATGTGCTTGCTTTTCTCACATGCACGCATGCTCTTCTGTGCATGCGCAGAAGTGATTTGATGATGTCGGGGTTGGTGAGCGGAGCCTCCCACTGGTTTTACTACCGGTTCTATAGAACCGGTGCAAACCGGGGGCAACCCACCACTGGTATATATCCTGCCAAATCCTGTGACTCATAGCGGTTTATACTGTACAAGTTATTAAAATATTAGAATACAATTAAAGCCATACACAATATGACACTGTAATATCAAAACAAATAAAAAATAAATAATTCCAAATACACTGGCAGCTATCCAACAATCTGTCTTTGAAGATTCTTTAGGTGTTTAATCAGGCTGAGGTTGACTAACATTTCCTTATATTTTATTAGATAATCTTGTTATAATTCTTCAGCCTCATTCTCTAGTTCAATCATATTCCAGTCAGAGCTGGAAAATTCCCATTTACCATCCCCTGGTCTTTGAAACAATGATGCTTGACGAGCAGGTCCCTCATTTAATTCAAAGAGGCACAGTGGTTAGAATTGCAGGCAAACTATAGGAGATGAACAGGCTGAACCCAAGGGAGGGGTCAAATGTGTCATAAGTCATGAGTCCCTTTAAGTCTGCTGGAGATCTAAGTCCAGCCACCTTGAATTCTTTTCTATTCTTAACCCCCACACATTTCCCTTAATGGCCACTTGGCCAGATTCTTGTTGAGAACTTAAGCTTGCAATAAATCTTTGTACTCATTTGAACTGTCTGAATCTCCTGATTTTCTGGATGTTTGACACAAACTTTGCCCACAGCCAAGTATTCGATCATGACATGGCTCAGGGTTGACTCAGCATAATGAATGCTGATCTGTTTTCAGTCTAACCTTTTTCAGAAAGACCTTATGGACATAAAATGGGGAGATTTCCTGACAGATTATTCTGAGTTCCTTGGAAAAACTTTATACTCTTTTAACAAGTAAAGAAATGGATTAAAAATAATTGCTTAGTTTTCCTTTGTACATTTTTAAAACATTTACAACAAGGGATGATTCCGAGCCAAAGCTATAGCTAGAGGCTATAACACTACCACTTACTTAGACATTATTCTTCTATATATTTCACTGCTTTCATATGTTCCATATATTTAGGTGTTCCTCTTAGTTAATGAGTGTGCACCTATTTTTATGGTATTAGGGTTTAAACTAAGTAGGAGTGCATTCATTTATAGTAGTTGTTAATAAAGCCCTTAATAGTATAAGGCCTAGTCATCTAAAGGATCATCTGTCTCCTGTGGCTTCTGTCCAGCTGTATGATTAAACACTGTTGACATGTTCCAGATCCCATCCGTGTTACCTGATGAATACAGCATGTCTTCTCTGTTGGAGTGCCTGTCTCTGTAACCCCATCCCCACTCTCAAGTTATCTCTGACCCCCTTACATGGATTCAGTGCCCTGAAACGAGGGGTGAAATCCAGCATGTTCTAACAGGTTCTGGATAACCGGTAGCAGAAATTTTGAGTAGTTTGAAGAACCAGCAAATACTACCTCTGGCTGGCCCCAGAGTGTGGTGGGAATGGAGATTTTGTAATATCTTTCCCCTGCCACGCCCACGAAGCCACACCCACTGAACCGATAGGGAAACATTTTGGATTTCACCCCTGCCTGAAACCTATCTATTTCTTCAAATCTTAGATTAGAGGGTCAGGTCCTGCATGATGAGATATTTTAATGGTCATTTTTCTTCTGTCATTTGGATTTTTATATGATTGTTTTTGCTGCATGTCACCCATAGTTATTGTAGAGTTGGATGGCCAAATAAACTAATAAATGTGAAAGGACAGGAAAGGACAGAATATCTCTGTGTGGCCTTTAAAACATTAGTCATTCTACCCTCTTGGCATTTAGCTTTGGCTCTGTAGACACAGTCACATTTGTTAAGGATTTGGGGGAACCTCTTAAACAAAGTTTGTTCAGGAAGCTGCAGTTAAGAAGAAAAGAATGAAAAATGCATGAATGAAGATTTGCTTGGGCAATGTTGGATGCAGCCCAGAAGTACAATTTAAGGAAAAAGGATCTCATTTAATCTTTTGTTTCAGAATACATGAGATTGCTATCCATGAGCAGCTTTCTTGTTATTATAAAAATTAAAAACTAACAGTGATGAATAACATAATTTTTTCTTCTCTACTTAAACTTCCACTGACCCAGAGCAACGCCCTTTTACATGCAGATTTGGTTGCCCTGGCACTGAAAATATTTCAATCTCTTTCTTATAACTAGGAAGTCCAAACATCTTTAGTGGTAAACACACACACACACACACACAGAGAGAGAGAGAGAGAGAGAGAGAGAGAGAGAGAGAGAGAGAGAGAGAGAGAGAGAGAGAGAGAGAGAGCATGAGAATCAATTTATTTTATATTTAATTCTTAGCATAAAAGTTATCTGGGTAGATGAAAATGTAGCATTCATCAAATTAACCTGCTCCCACCCCTGCCTTCTAGAATCTGGGCAATTATCCCATAGCTCTTAAATAAATCAGCTAATTTCTGTCTGAGTGTTAAAACATTTGAATCAATGATAAAAAATGAATTGCCATTCAAGATTGCAGCAGAACTTCCACATGTAGATAATGTGCAGGGTTATGCACTGATTTGACATGATTTTCTGTTATTAAAATGGGCTGCAAATTGAACCCTGACACTTATGGAAGGATAAAATTAGCAGTGCTATGGGGTATGTTAGCCTTTAGCTACAACTAAGCCCAAGAGCATCTTTCTTTCATCCCAATTGTCCTACGGTGCAAGAAACTGATATTCAGAAAATTGCCCTCTGTGATAAATGGTAACCTTGATAAATAACCAACCCTTAAAGGTTTTCATGATGAAAGACTCTGTGCAAGATAAAAAACTGCTGTTCCATTATGGAATCTAATGGTGCCTTAGGTTTATTTTCCAAGAAAAATAATGATTACTGGCAAAAGAACGAAAAAGTCTGGGTCACAGAAGTCAATTACCTCTCTCTGGAAAAAAGGAGAAGAAAAATCTACTTCAAAAGAGCAAGAATAGTCTCAAAACCAGTGTTGTTGTTTGAAAGACTGAAGATGACAGCCCCTCAAGAAGGATACTAAAATAGCATGATCCATGCACAGAGCAAAATGAGGTAAAAGAGAATGCAGAGGTGATACAAAGACTGAGTGAGGAAGACAGGGGATTTCTGTAAATGCTATCTTATTTAACAAGAGCAATAACAACAACAATGCATAATTGAGCGCAACCTTTAAGAAAAGATGAGGAATTCAAGCCAGGCAAAGGATTGGACTGTCTCTCTGAAAAACTCTGGAGGATGTGGAATAACGTGAATGACAGAAAATTGAAGAAGAAAGCCTCCCATTCTATCTTGTTTTAATTGTTTTTATGCTTGTTCAGCACTCAGTCACTGATTTGAGATGGGCAGCCAAGCAATCGAATCAATGAATAAATATATTAATTTCACAAAATCTTCTGCTTATATCAATACTTTATCCTTACTGAAAAACTCAGAGTGAACTTTCCTGTCCTCTTACAGCTCAACAATAACAGATTACTATAGAACCTATATGGAATCTTTTCCTTCCTCCAGGGGATGAAAGGAGAAAGTTATTTATCTTGCTTTGCATAAAAGGATATGTCACCTATGCCAAAACAAAGGCGACTTTGTAAGTGCTCCAGAAAGAAAGTCTCCCAAGGAAATCTCCAGCCACCTTGGACTCCTTAAACTTTCCCAGCTGAGAACTGCCTTACACAGGTCAGCTCTGCTTGTTCTGACTGGGTGAAATGCAGGAAAGCAAAGTCAACTTCTTCAATATTTTGCATGGCTTCAGCCTCTTCACATTTTATTATATGGCCAGCCTTTCCTCGAACAACAGTTTCAGAATGGGACAGAGGAATATTGTACAGAATATTCTGTCAGGCAGAACCCAGAAATGCCCTGCTGTGAAGTTTAATTGACACTGAAGTACCATCATACAATAATATTTATAAAACAGTGGGAGAATTGTCAAAAGGAAACATTTCCTTCAGACTCATCACAAAAGTAATTTTCTAAAGTATGCAAAATAATGTCTTAGTGAAGAAGAAATTCTTTGGAACAAAGTACTTTGGACTGATGAAACAAAAATTGAATAGTTTAGTTGCTACCACTAAAAATATATATTTGGAAACTAAGGGTAAAGCATTTGAAGAACATCTGTCAGTCATTAAGCACAGGGGTGGCCCAAGATTGTTTGAAGTTACAATATGTGGCACAGGAAATATTGTGCAAATATTGTGCAAATGGAAGAAGGGATGGATCAATCAAATATCAATATCTAGAAACTCAATCAGTGAAGAAATTAAAACTAAAACAGTAAGACAACAATTGATGGAGAGGTTCCAATACATAGCACATTCGAGGATCTTTAAACACACTTCTGAGCTAGAAGAGCTCCGTAAGGAGAAATGGAAAAAAAACCTCCTAAAGTACAAACAGGAAAAAAAAATCTTAAATGACTGCAAGAAACATTTGAACACAGTTTTTCCTGCAAACAGAGATGTTAAAAAGTATGCATGCAAAGTGTTCCTGATTAAGGAACCATCAAAGTAGAAACCACTGCCTAAAACCACTATCCAAGACTGCTAAATATAAACAAACTCTATTTACCCATGCATTGATGATGTTACCCAGGCTGGTAATGAAATGTCTGTAAGAAAATAACCAAGCTCAGAGAACATCAAGAATCCCATATTTTGGTATTCCTAGGAACTATGAGGAGGTGCTGCTTATAGTATATATGCACTTAGTACAATCTTCCTATTTTTTCCTTATAGGAGATGTGTTTTTTCCCCACATTTTGTTTTGTATGATCTTTTGTATGATCTTTTCCCTCACAACAGTTAACAAAAACATTCCATTCCATTTTGAATCTTTAAAAAATATTCCGATTTTAGACAGAAATCTTTCTGTACTGAGCCACAGTAAAATAATAATAGGGGGAAAACTAGTATGCTCCGGAGACAAGTGTTGAGTCATCTGTAATTCATTGATTGAGTTCCCCTTTATGTTTACTCTGGCAAATGTCAGCAATAAATAAAATGTATTTTTCTAGTATTCTTCCTCTCTTCCAGAATGAAGTGAGGAAACTTTAATTCATAATTTGCCATGCAACCATTATTTAAATCCTCTGGCATCAATGCTTTACTCACTTTAGACTTCTCTTGATGAAGCTCAATTTGAATATCCGTCAGCTTAGTCCTGAGTTCTTCATTGGCTGCTTGTAAGGACATAATCAGAACTTCAGGCTTTTCAGCCTTGCTGCGTCCTTTTTTGGACATGGCTGTTTGCAATTGTGAATCTGTGCGTGAGAATCCTTTTTCAAATTGAAATATCCATTTTTTTTTATTTCTTTCCATCCAACATGTTGTGGCATCTACAAGGTGACATTACACCTTCTCATTAGCTCCTTGGGCAGTCCTGTCAAAAACGATACAGTATATTTGTTAGTAAAAATGAAATGACTGACAACAAAGAAAATATCATGATTAGTTTGCAAAATTCACAGCCTGGAATTTCATCCAAGTATCATTTTAGGCCTACTCTGCTTATCTGTATAGTATCAGCCAAAGTAAGCTGGGTGTTGCCATCTACTTGGGCAAATAAACAATTTTGAACATTTGGTCTTTGGAAGAAATATTGCCCCTAATGTAAAATGTTTTCCACAGTAACATTTTATCTTTAACTACAGGAAGTACTAGTGGACTGCCCAATTGCACCAAAACTAATCTTTTTTCTTCCCATAGAGATAATATAATGCAAAACCAGCACAGGATTATCCCAAAGGTGCTTTTTCAAGAGGCAACTGGACTTTCTGGTTTTTCTTAAAAGACGTTTCGCTTCTCATTCAAGAAGCTTCTTCAGCTCTGACTGGATGGTGGGGAATGGAATGATATAAATTCTTCCATTCCCCACCATCCAGTCAGAGCTGAAGAAGTTTCTTAGATGAGATGTGAAAGGTCTTCAAAGAAAAACCAGAAAGTCCAGTTGCCTCTTGAAAAAGAACCTTTGGGACAACCATGACCTGGATGACTGAGAATCTCCATAGACATTCAGCACAGGATCAGCAATACCTCACTTCTAGTATTAATAGAGAAACAAAACAAAACAAAACAAAACAAACAAAACAAAGCAATTGATGGCTTCTGTGTCCATCTTTTCTTTTTTTCATATGTACAATAAATCAAACTGCATTTATGTCCATGGTGTCTCTAAATGTAAGAAATCCAGTTTGGTATAGTGGTTACACAAGGAGACCATGAGTTCTCATTCTGCCTTAGGTACAGAGTCCTCTGGGTGAGCTTGGGCCAGTCACTTTATTTCAATCCTAGAAATGAAGCAATGGCAAGCCACTTCTGAAAGTGGTTTCCCAAAGGAACTGTAGGATCTTGTATAGGCAGTCTTTAAGACACGATTGAATGGCAGGGAGAAAAAAAAAAATCTATGAATGCAGCAACTTTCTATAACTTTGAGATAATTAAATCTATTTCAGCATGGTTGGTACGGGTTTTCATTCTCTCATTTGGAATCTTCTCACTGTATCAATTTCAGACTTGAAGTAGAAATCAAAAAGGCCCACCAAGGAAAGAAATATGGTTTTACCAAAGAATGTTAAATACAACTTGGATTGATGTTGTTTTTAAAAATATATTTAAGGGACTTAGGTTTTCATCTTTTGATTTCCACTGAGAGTCATTTAGCTTTCAGTAAATTATTTGATAGACTTAATTAATTGTAGACTTGATGAAAGACTGAATCCACATCTGTGATTCGTAAGAAACCAGCTAAGTTTACGTGCCATTTTAAATATATACAGTATGTGTGTTTTTCTATGCACCATCTATGCATGCAGCTGAAGCAATGGATGTACTAAAAGAGGGAATCAATGAAGAAGGGTAAAGGCCAAAAGAGCTTTGTGCATCCTGGTTTTTTAACTTGGATCGCTGCCAAGACTGTTATCTTAAAGGAATTTCTGACTGTTTGATTCATTAACTCTTGGCTGGCTGTGTGTGTGTGTGTGCAACGGGGACAGAACACCAGATCTCAATCACCTAACTGCAGAGGCGCTGCAATGTCTGTAAACTTTAAGCATGGGTCATAAGTCCCTTCTTTCAACGTCATCATAATTTCAAACAGATGTTGAATGAATGGTCATTAAGCAAGGATTACCTATACAAGCAATTCAAGAGAACATATATCCCATCATGACCATGGAACTTTCCTTAGTTAGTAAGCCCTGGCACCTCATTGATTTGGAAGGGAACTTTTCAGCCTTCTACCCTGAGTTAGGAACCCAAAACTCTAGGAGATAGGCTGTCCACTGTTCAGTCTGGAAATTATTTCTTATTTTGAGTTTGGATTTCCCTCTATATCACTTTTACCCATTGGTTCTTTTTGCCCTTGGATGTTATCTAGAATAAATCCATACACTTTTTATTGCTAAAGCCATCCAGGTACTGAAAGATTGCTATCCTGTCTCCCCATAATTGTCTCTTTTGTATTCTAAAATACAAATATGGGGCTTATGCATGCTTTTCTATACATTTCCTCAACTAGCACTAGTCATGTTCCTTTGAAGGATTAGAGTTACTAGCAGGTAAGTTGGGGTGGTTTGTTTTTTGACACAGTTCACCTTAGTTTTCCTAGACACATGAACCACTTCTGTTTGTTACAAGCACAGCTCAAGGGGAAGATAAAGAGAAACTATACCTGCTGTGCAGTGGTGGGGTTCCACCAGTTTGCCCCAGTTCAGGCAAACTGGTAGTGGCGGTGGTGGGAGGCTCCGCCCACCCACCCAGACATCATCATGGGTGCTCTGTGCATGCACAGAAGGTTCTGCGCATGAGCAGAAGCGCCACGCATGCTCACAGTTCGAAACCGGTAGCGAAGGTAAGTGGAACCCACTACTGCTGCTGTGTCTTCCACTAGAAAGAGACTTTAAACAAGAGAAAGGCATTCCACTCTTCTATAAATCCTGTGTAGCATGAGGGACTACATTATTACTATGAAATATTATCCTCTTGGAGAAACAACATAAATTACAACAGGGTTTTTTTTTCCAGGCTGCACTTGAGAAGGAGGCACGTTCCAAACACTGGGAAGGGACAAAATTAAATTAGATATGATTTATGTTCAATGTATGTAGGAGTGGTGAAATCCAATTTTTTTTTTACTATTGGTTCTGTGGGCGTGTTGATGGGTGAGGCTTGGTGGGCGTGGCAGGGGAAAGTTACTGCAAAATCCCCATTCCCTCCCCACTCCTAGGGGAAGAATATTGCAAAATCTCCATTCCCATCCCACTCTGGGGCCAGCCAGAGGTGGTATTTGCCAGTTCTCCTAACTACTGAAAATTTCCACTGCCAGTTCTCCGAACTGCTCAGAATTTCTGCTACTGGTTTTCCAGAACCTGTCAGAAGCTGCTGCATTTCACCCCTGGTATGTAGCATTAAGTTTTGTTACTATGATCACATGAATCCCTTGTACTTAATTACTTTCCTCATCTGACACATTAAAATTATAATTCTGTGGCTACTTTTATAGAGGCTTTTGATCACTTTGAGTGTATTGCTTATAGCTCTGAGTTTCATCTTATTATGAACTCCCATTTTATTGTGCTAGGCCAGTTTGTCCTGTATACTTTGCAATGGAATTTGCAAAGGATTTATATTAAATGATCAGTCATGATGTCAGAATATAAATTTTTCAATCATTTAGAAAGGAATTCATACTCTATGAGAAGCTTGCTTGATTAAACTAATTTTATCCTTATACTGATGTAGCTGAAATACACTGAATTTAAGTTGATCACTCAAGAAAAAAAAAAAAAGATTGGCTAGAAATATACACGCTCTCTCACACATATGGACAAAAATCCTATACAGTGCCCAGCTTCTGCAGTTTGTTAACTTAAAGGTGTCAACTTCAATTGAAATCATTGTGAAGATTTTCCCCTCTCTGGTAAATATGGATATATAGCACATGTAAAAGTAAGTGCCTCCATTAATTGATGTACTGACTGCATGTAGCAACTAACTTACAAGTGCAACATAAATATCCTTGAAGATGAAAAAACTGCAGTGAAGAAAGGGGGAGGAGGGAGAATATGGAGAGGAGGGGAAGGGAAGAGGGAACCACAGAGAGAAGGACAGGGAGGAGAGATATTCCTTTTAGGCATTACTAAGAGGGTTAAATTTACCAGACTACTAGGCAATCTTAACTAACAGCTATTTATCTCAGTGAATATAAGATCCAATTAACAGGAAACCAGAGTAAGGGGAAAATTTCCCCTATTTGTGGAATTTAGTAAATAAATTTACTTAATGTTAAGCAATTGTAGCACTTTCCTGCTAGCAATCCTTCCCACCCATGAAAATATGCTGGCAACCAATGCTTAAATGTCAGATACTAGAAAGCAAATAAAAATACCTCCACATTTGTGCTGT
This sequence comes from Masticophis lateralis, assembly GCA_030761175.1. NCBI lineage: Eukaryota > Metazoa > Chordata > Lepidosauria > Squamata > Colubridae > Masticophis > Masticophis lateralis. The sequence continues at coordinate 95,749,162 of JAUDYJ010000002.1, forward strand.
TTTTAAACAATTGAGCTGGAAATATCAGAGCTTTTTATGTCTGAAAAACTGTTTGGAAACCTCTGCCGGAGACAGACATGTCACAGTTCTGTTACTGTCAAGCATCAATATATTCCATTATGGTTAATTAAATGTGGAAAGCCATGCCTTTGTTCAGATTAATTCTAGTGCTGATTTTGTTGCTAGAGAACCCATGATTCTGAAGTATGATGGAGTATCACTACCAGTTTCTTGTACAGTGTCTTTTTTGCTGATTTAGTGAGTTTAAGTGTTATGGTCTATAATATTAAAGCAATATTCTCTCTCTTCCTCATGCTTCTCCACAAATATTTTCAGAGAATGAAAGAGATACAGAAGCAAAAAGAAGATGAATTTTTCCTAGACCTGTGATGTATTCATTGATGGAAAGGGAAATACTGTACAAACATACCCGAGTAAAAAGGAACAATGGGAAACAAAGGACAATTCCTCCAAGTGATGCTTATTTAAAGCTGGTGGTTTCAGCAGCATCACCAAACTCCATCACAGCAGAAGGTTCTCCCCACAATTTAAATATCCTAACACTGCTGCAGATGGCATACAGTGCCAATTGCATTCCTGCAAAATGAATATTGCTTACTGTGCTGGATGGGCTGTTTTAAGGTCAATCTACTATGAGGGAACATTGGCCCATAAAAGACAGATGTTTTTGCTTCTGCAATAAGATAGCTTGGCTATTTGTGCCTGAGGGCATAAAGATTGCTGATTAAACATTACTGCCACACAGATGGAATGTCTCAGGGATACACAGACAGAATGAAGACAAGTGAAAGTACACATATGAATGTTGATTTGCTGGAGAAAAGCTATATACCACAGAAAAACGAAAGAAGCCTGGGTGAGAGGGGGGGGGGGGAGGGAGAGAGGGAGAGAGAGAGGGAGGGAGAGAGAGAGAGAGAGAGAGAGGAAGAGAAACGGAGACAGTCTGGCCAGCTTGGAGATTGCGTGGATTAAGAAGGTCCATGTCAGATATTGGAGAACCAGGTCATTGGAAAGAAAATCCTTTTTATGATCCTGTAGGTCCTACTGGGTAGAGTGTCTGGGCAACTGGATGGAGCTGAGTATTTACTAGCCAAATTCCCTTCCTGACACCTATGTGGAGTTCGCAGCAAATGTTCTTTTTTGGTTTTGCACCCTAGGAGAGAAACATCTGCTGCTACTTAGGATTGAATTTTCAGCCTTCCAAATTTCACAACTAGACAATCACGCTGCTCTGCATAGAAAACCCTTATGTTACATAAATATGTATTGCTCTATATAATGCTGAAAGCGCTGGACTGAAATGGGCTATAAATGGAATAGATAAATAATATTTGTTAACATACATTTAAAAAATAACTTTCAGGAATGCATAGTTTGTATGCCATACTACGTATTACTGAAACTGTGATTGACAACTAATGGAATAACACATGAAAACCAATTATGCTGAGGCAGACCATGTGGAATGTGGACCGTGCCCAATGATTGCAGTATGTCAACTGCAAATTTTTGGCAGATTTGTGACAAAATATAAAATACACTGGCTGCTCATTATGGATAGATTAACTGTTTTTGCTTCTTTCTCATGCATAAAAGGAACATGTGGTTTGTGTACTGTAGCTTCAAGCAAAAACTTTCCTGAAAGTAATGGTAAAAATAAGCAGGAAGGTCTCCCTCAACCGCCTGTGGTGGAAATCATCTTTTTCTGAAGACTGCAAAGCATTTGCAAGGGTGATTGAATAAGTGTTATTCTAATCCATATTGCACAACGAAGCATTTATTTTCCTAATTACATAAAGTTTGGAGACAATAGAGATGGAGAAGAGAATTGCACTCACTTCAGTAAAAAGGAAGCAGCAGTGTGTTTGCTGTAACTGTCCATTTATTGGATAGTAAATTCAGCTATCATCTATCTTGAAGAGATATTGACTATATAGCAAGCTAGAAATCCACACTGCGGTATGTGTACTACTTATAGTGCACTCTACAAAATATGAATTTGGTTTAGAATTCCCTTATTCACACCACAGGGATTCCTTCAGAGCAGGCAGGCACTTTTCTGCTCAAAGAGATTTAGCTGCTTTCCACTACTGTTACTTCACTGCCTCATCATTTTTCAGTAAAGTAGCTTTAATGTCCTTTTTCCTTCTCATAAAAAAAACCAAAACCATTTGGGGTTTAAACTAGATACACATGGATTGAGATGAGGGGAAATCCTAGTCTCCTCAGAAATAAGCCTTATCCTCTGAGGAGTAAATATTCACAAATGGGGTGCCCCAAAGCTTCAAAGCCTTGGGTGGAGAAGATGTAGAAAGCTGAAGAAAATTAACCATTGAACATTCTGCTATTCCCCTCAGTCTTTAAAGAGGTCCAGGTCTGCTGAATGGGGAGTTAAAGCCTCAAAGGATACTTAACTCCAATCCTGGAGTTGACTGATCTCTTTGATTAAAATGGTTGCCTTGTTTCTAGTTTGAGCTACTGAAACTCCAGTGGGAGACATTATTTGTTTTAAAGCCTTGTCCCCTAAGTGTTTTAAGGGACAGATGGGAATAAAAGAACCTTCTTCTCTTATCCTTCAGTATTTCTGTGCCTTCCTACCTTTGTCATTGCTCCCTGCTTCTTTATTTTGAGGTGTCCTGCACCTCGCTATTTGTTACTGTATATAAAAGGTAAATTCAATGGAAAAATAACTGCAGGTGGAACGTTAGGAAACAAGCCATTTTCACTGAAGAATTTCTTATGAAGGAAAGGATCTCTTTAAGGTTTTTGAGAGTATGAAATGTTGTTTATCCATATGGGATTCCCATATACTGGGTCACAACCATAAACTGAACTCTTTCAGAATTTAAGATCTCTCCAGTATTATGACCATTTTCACTTCTCAAAGCCTCAGTCACAGTTTAAAGCTGACCCATGGTCATCGTCATTGTCACCAGCCTTGTGACACGCTTGGGATCAAGGAACAAAGAGCATAAAGTAATCATTGGCCTCTTTACAGCTGGTCGGGAGGTCTTGTCCCTTCACAGACATGAGAAATACAAAAATGACAAGCACATCCTCATCCTCATTGTTATTCTTTGTTTTAGATGTGGGTGATGTGGAGAACGATAGAACCACTGTTCGCCATGAAGACTCACCTGCACAGTGTCTAGACAAACCTGGGTCACTGGGGGAATGCAGCAAGAGGCCCCCTCCTGGGAAATTGTCTGCCCATAAATTCTATAAATCACATCATTTCAGTGTAGCAAGACCAAAACTCAACCTAAATTGAGTTTAGTTTTTTTTAAAAAAAGGTTCGTGTCTCTAGCATTGCTGACACTGTTGGACAACAGAGAATGGAAGCTGTTTTCAACCAAGAATGCTTGTGTAGAAGCAAGAATATTTGTTTAGTATGTTTAATTTCCAATCCAGGAAAAAAAGGGATTGGTTGATTTGCTTTTTACAGCTCTATTCTCTCCTGCTTTTCATGTTTATTTTTCTGCTGCTTTAGTTTTAAGTTTTAAAATGTAAGGTTTTAAATTAAAACATAATTACTCAAGGCTAAGTTATTGGTAGCAGAGGTTAGAATCATGTTTCTTTCCTGAATACATACCAATTATGTTTCTCATTATCACAGAATATAATTAACCTGCTCTTAAAACTGAGATTTCAAATTAAAATAAATTTGGAATCCAACTATTTCTTAGTCACAGATTGTTTTACCTGACCAAGAGTCATTTACTGGAAGATTGTTTTCATTAGCTAAGTTGCTAACGTGAATCCCATGTAAGATTTCAACTTTTGGAGAAGTAATAGGAAGCAGAGAGAAAATTGTGGTAGTGTATTAGCAGTTACAGTCAAAATAGATTCTATAGGCCCATGATGGTGAACCTATGCCACAGGTGCCACAGGTGGCACACGGAGCCATATCAGTAGCTCAGCTCCAGCACCCTTGTATGCACCAGCCAGCTGATTTTTGGGCCTTCTGGTTCCACTGGAAGTTGGGAAATGGGCTGTTTCCAGCCTCTGGAGGGCCTCCGGTGTGGGGGAAGCTGTTTTCACCCTCCCCAGGCTCCTAGAAAGCCTACCGGGCCCACTGTGACATCATGTGCTAAAAATGGGGGGGGGGAGAGATGCATGTGCAGGGCAGGGTGCATTGAATTATGGGTGCGGGCACACACTACCTCCCTGCACTTCTCCCGCTAGCCATCACTGCTATAGGCCAAACTAAAAAAAAAAACCACTGAACCAAAAACAAAGATAAGACTGTGAATATGCTATTTAGGACTAGGCATGCATTTTAACATATAGTGTGGATGTTGTTCAAAAATAAGAGGAAATGTTAAGACAGCATGAGGACAATAGAGTAGCATTAATATGTTCTGAAATTTCCCATGACAGTCAATCATCTTTTTAGGTTTAAATAGATTTTAAAGCTAAATATTAATTAAGGCATATGAACAATAATGCTTGAAGTATTTTCAAACAAACCTGAAAGATATTTAGTCCCAGTCAATTGCCATAAAATAGCTATCACACGTTTATTTTTTGGAGCATAATTTCTGGTCCAAAGTGTTAAAGGTATATACCCGTGATAGTGAACCTATGGCACATGTGCCTGAAGTGGCATATGGAGCCATGTCATCTGGCATGCACGCCGGCCAGCTGATTAGCGCATGCGCATGAGCGGCAGTAACCAGAAGACTTGCTGGAAATACCTTATCCGGCATATGCTGGAAGTACCTTATCTGGAAGTACCTTATCCAGTGTGTGCATGCCCCCTAGGCAGCTCCTCTTCCTGGTTGCAGCCCTGACAAGCTTCCACGCGCAAAGTGTGTGAAGTGCTCCCTTTTTGGTACTTGGTGCCCTGCTTACTCACACTCCCTTTTTGGTACTTAGTGCTGAAAAGGTTCGCCATCTCTGGTATATACAGTACTAGACTGAACCATACTGTACTATATTATACATTAAAAACAAAAATAATTTAAAATTAAAATTGTTTTCAAATGTAAAAATATGATGCGATGCGATGCGATGCGATGCGATGGGGTAGGGTAGGGTAGGATAGGATAGGATAGGACGCAATGGTATGCTATGCTATGCTACGCTACGCTATGCTACGCTATACTCTTATATATGAATCTTATATTTAGAAACTTTCTTAAATGGCTGCTTAGCTGGAGCTTAATTGTGGCAACTCCTTTATATTATTCAGCTCAGCTTCCTCTCAGTATTCCCCTTGGTCAGCTGGGTCCACAGAATGAATTTACAGTCTCAGCTACAAATACTTCTCTCCTGGCAGGAAAGGCCAAGAAGCATGACATGGGCTGTATGTTATCATCTCTTACTGTTAGCGCTTCATCCTTCAATACCTCTTGTTAAAAGATCTCTGAGAGTTCCCATTATAGATCTATTTCCTGGGGCAGAGAATGCTTCTGGTACCATTTTTATCAGGCCAGTAACTAATCCTGGATAACCATTAAATCCTGGATGAAGTGAGGATATTGAAAAATTCTGAGAATGTATTTGCTACAGGCAGGCAGAGAGAAAAGTCATCCCTCATATCTCTCACTTCAAATGCGTTAGATTTCCCACTGATTTATCCAGCTTCAAAACTGTTATATTATTAAGACATACGGTAGTTTAGGAGGTCAGGTCTTAAGGTCCCCATTTCTCTAAAAGTCTGGAAATCTGCTTCAGATCTATTTTCCCTATCCCAGAATCTTTGCTTCATAATACAATTTTGTTCACTAGAATGTTTGGAATTGTCTGTCTTTTCTCCATGTGGCAAAATCTTCCTGGTAAATCTTTGTTGTAAACCTGGACTTACTAATTTTACTCTAAGATTGAAAGGCCACAACACTCAATTATCTTTGAGAGTTTGGACCATTTGAATATGGATTTACCCTCCTAATGTGGCTGTTACTCTACTCCTATATGGAACTACAAATAGTATATGATAACTGGAGAGAAACTAATTTATGAATCATCCAAATTCCTTGAATTATCTTGTTGTCATGACCATATATATAATATTTGGCATGCACTGGTAGAAAAAAGATAGGTATGCTCATTTTTCAGATGCAATTATGAGGATATGCATTCAAATTTGCCTTTGTAATTAAGCTTATGCCATAATGCCTGCAATTTATTTAAAACCACTGTAACACTCCATCTCACCCATCCTAAATTTATTACTGCAATTTTGGGGCATATTTTAAATTTATAGTCTGTACTTGTATTTAAATGAAACTAAGCTCTATATGTTTGTTTGTATTATTTTGCTGGAAGCATATTGAAAATTAAATTTTTTCATTGGATCTCCTATTGTTCCCTGTGATTATGTTTTTTAGGTTCAAAAACTTTCCGTGAGCTATTAAAGACCATCTCAGACCCAAGCTAGGCCCTTTGTTTTATGCCACATAAGTTCCTTTTACTTTCCTCTTGAAAGCATTGCTCCAAGCAATCCAAGTGCCTGAATAGATTCTGCTAAGCAAGCAAACACTTGCTTTCATCAGCCACTAAAGATATGCTGTGACTCTAAAAAGATTTTTCCAGAAAGAGATGCTTCCATGTTTGTGGTAAGAGTGCATAGAGGCTGGGAGATTTCATGTACAGTACACATAAATAGTTCCGCATGATCTGGAGCTCTCCATTGTCAGACCAAAGCTCAGAGGGGAGCAATTGCATGTAGAACTAGCCTTTTAGTTGCAGTCCACTGGAGTGTAAGATAGAGATGTCTCTTATGCCCACAGCACAATTAAGAGAGAACAGCGGCTTCTCATAAGTTCCCATGTGTTGAACCTATATCAAAGATGCTTTTCAGAATTGATCTTCTGTATCGTAAGTGTATAAAGTAATCACTGAAAAACAGAGAGCAATGATGCATGCATGTTTTATCAATGAAGCACACAGATTAATACTTCTCTTTGTGCATTAGTCATCTCTTTGTTTTATCAGCTTACTAAGATATAGTCATTCCTACTCTCAGCTGTCTTCTCTTATCAACAACTATTTCCAACAGTTTGGTGGCCAAGCTGTGATTGGTAGCCTGACCCATTTGTCAATCATTGCCATAATTAATGGAACTGGAATTGATTCTTCTGGACTAACTCATACAAGCTAAATGTTTTTCTATTTCTCCTTGCCAAGGTCATACACAAAAGAATCCCCCACTGATAGACATTGGGTTTTACTTTTAGCACTTAGCACTTAGACTTATATATATATATATAGACTTATATATCATTTCACAGTGCCTTCACAGTGCCTTAAAGCCCTCTCTAAGTGGTTTAAAGAGTTAGCATATTGCTCCTAACAATCTGGGTCCTCATTTTATCAACTTTGGAAGGATGTGTCACTGCGTTATGTGTTTGTCAGCTGAGCATCCATTCTGAGCATTACAGTAGCCTGCCAGAGAACTTTATCATGTACCTATAGCAACAGAGATAAGACTAGTCTTGTGAAATTTTGCTAAAGCTTTGCAGAGATATTTCACATTGAAATCTTTAGGTTATGTTAACACTTATTTAGGTGTTCAGGTTGTCAAAACTCAGAAGGGGTTTAGTCTTTCACAAGAGGATAAAATTGAGCAACTTTTGCATCATTGCAACATGAAAGATGCTAATATAGTACGTATACCCAAGTAAACAGATTTTCACAATTTGGCACATGAACCAAGTCTTGAGTTCGAGGATCAAACACTTTATCGTTCAGTTATTGGGTCACTGTTGTATATTAGTAGTTGGACTAGACCCGACATCACACTTAGTGTTAATCTCTTGTCTTGACATGTAGGTAAGGCAAGACAGTTTCATTGGACATGTGTTAAGAAATTATTGAAATACCTAAAACACACTAAAAATATGAGGTTATTGTTAGAACCAACACATACTGATCATGCAGAATTATGTTGTTATGCAGATTCTGAGTGGGCGAGTGATAAGAAATCACGTAAAAGTACCTCAGGTTATATGATGTTCTTAAATGGATGTCCTGTTTACTGGCAGGTGTGAAAACAGAATTTTGTTTCTTGTTCATCTACTGAGGCTGAATACGCTTGTGTTTCAGATGCATGTAATTCTCTAACGTGGTTTGATGCTTTGGTCACAGATATCTGGACACACCTGATCTGACCAATCACTGTGATGGAAGACAATGAATCTGTGGTTTATATTTCTGAATCACGTTTCACGGGTTCTAGGTCCAGACACATTGACATTCGTTATAAAAATATAAAACAATTAGTGAAACAAGGTTTTGTAAAACTGCAGTATGTGCCTACACATGATCAGATTGCTAATATGCTCAACAAATCGCTTCCAGCAGCTCAGCACGAGTATCTGCGTAAGAAGATGTGTCTTACCTGATGTCTGCTCAACTGACAAAGAAGGGGTTGTTACTGCATTATGTGTTTGTCAGCCGAGTGTCCATTCTGAGTGTTACGGTAGCCTGCCAGAGAACTTTATCACGTACCTATAGCAACAGAGATAAGACTAGTCTTGTGAAATGTTGAGCTACTGCGCATGTCTATATTCTTTCTTTTCTAACTTCTTAATCTATACTTTTTTTGTTTGTCTGTGTGATAAGCTGCCAATAAAGATGTAGTTAGCTAGTTTTTCTATTTTTATAATAAAATCCTTATTAGAATATATATATTTCGGTTTTTCTTTCTTTAAAGTATACAGCATGGAAAACAAGATCCATCTGTCTCTAATTAAGTGCAATTACCCCAGGGGGGAAATGAGGCTGATTTATGCTTCGACAGGATGGAAGGCTGAGTCAACATTGAGTAGGTGAGAATTGAACTGCCAAATTGCTGGCAGATAGCAGTTAGCAGAATTAGCCTGCAGTACTGCATTCTAACCACTGCACACTCTACTTTTGCAAACACTTCATGATACGTCAAGAATAAAAATCTGGTGCTCCACGCAGGACCATTATACAATGAAAATCTCGATGGGTTAAGAAGTTCGGGAGAGTTGTGTCTTGGCCCTGTTTTTGTTTAATCCTTATATAAATCTAGTGTCAGTTCTAGATAAATTGGCAAATTACTGTACTACCACCATCAGCAAAAATGGCACACAAATACATTTTGACTTTTCTGTATGCACATTATTATGCAATTTTGGCAGGCTGAGGAGAGTTTTTCAATTCCCTGCAGAGTTCTTCACAGAGGATATTCAAGGGATCAATTATTCTTGGTCTTTGCAAACTACCCAACAATTCATAAGTGGATAGGTTAAATTATTAAGCTATTTTGGAATAATATGCCATGTTCAAAGGATCAGAATATATATGATCCTTTAGAATGCACTGAAATCATTGATGGAGTCCTTCCAAATTCAGTTATAGCAATGTGCAGCTTCAGTTGGAAGCTAAAATACACAAGTTCAAACCTATTTGGCTCAGTAGTCAGAACTACTGATTAAAAATACAATCTATTGGACTATTGGTCCCTCTAATTTCTTTTAATATTAGAGAAATTCCTCTAATTTCTCACTTTCACAAGTAAATGAGAAAGTGTACCAGTAAATTTAGATAATTTTTTTCCCCAGAATTAAATAAAAGCATTAGGGAATTTGTATGGGAGGGGGAAAAGCTGAGACTTTCATTTAAAATTCTACAGGGAAAAAGGAACATGGGAGGATTTGGCCTCCCTGATTGGGAAACATATTATAGGGCAGCCAAGCTAGTATGGATAAAGGAGTGGGCCACTTTGGAAAACAAAATAATTTTAACCTTAGAAGGCCACGATTTACAGAAAGGGTGGCACACATACTTATGGATACAGAAACAAAAAAGAAAACATATTTCTGTAGACATAAAATTAGGGATTCCTTAATACAAACATGGATTGGAATTAGGCAGAGATACTATACCAAAGTCCCAAAATGGCTCTCCATGATGGAGGCTCTGATTCACCCAAATAGGTGGGGAATGGAGAAAATATGCAGATACAAAGATATTTTAGATGGAGGAGGAAATCTCAAATCAAATGACGACCTGAGAGATCAAGGTATAAGCCTAGACTGGTGGACCTATTTACAAATAAAATCAAGATACCAGAAAGATAAGGAAGAATATGGTTTAGAATTAGGATACAATGGATTGGATAAAATTTTGATAGGAAAGGGAAAAAAAGTCTTGGCTAAATTCTATAATTACTTCTTAGATGAAGACAGAGCTGAGGTCACAGCTAAAAATCAATTGAGAGTATGGGAAAAAAAATATTGGACACAGCTTAAATTTTAATGAATGGGAAGAGGCATGGAATAAAAATTACAAATTGACCAGAGCTGCGACGTATAAGGAAAATGAATACAAAATGCTCCACAGGTGGTATCTAGCTCCTGCTAGGCTAGCAAAGATGTTCCCCAATATGCACCCAAACTGCTGGAAATGTGGCTATGGTCAGGGCACCTTCGTTCACATGTGGTGGACATGCCCCAAAGCGAAAAAATATTGGAGTAGAATTTGGAGATGGTTACAGGAAATAATTAGAGAAGATATAGAATTGACATCGAAAATATTTCTCCTGGGAATAGTTAAGAAGAGGTATGGAAAGAAAAAGACCCACTTAATAATACACATAACTACAGTTGCGAGATTGGCCTACGCACAATTCTGGAAAGAGAAAGCCCTGCCACCAGAAGAACTTATAATTAAGAAAATACTAGAGTGCGCAGAGATGAGTAAATTAACTCATGAAATAAATAATGATGAAAACTCTGATTATTATACTGTGTGGGAAAGGTGGTATGAATGGATGAACGATAAAATCAAAACAGGAGTAAAAGGTGCGTTAAATAAACAACAACAAACAGCATAAGTGACACCAAGTAAAAGTATGTATATATATATGTAGGTCTTTGGTTATTCGGGTCTTCTCCCGCGTAGAATTGGAAGTATCTTGGCGACGTTTCGACGAAGTCTCATTCCCAGGAGCACGAAGCCGAGAACACCAGCCTGAAGATGACGAATGAGACTTTGTCGAAACGTCGCCAAGATACTTCCAATTCTACGTGGGAGAAGACCCGAATAACCAAAGACCTACATGCAAACACCCGCGAAAACCTCAGAAAACACACACACACACACACACACACACACACACACACACACACACACACACACACACATATATATATATATATATATATATATATATATATATATATATATAAACACTGCATATCCGATGTTAATGGAAATGTTATTTTATATATGTATATAAACTCAATAAAGTATATCTAAAAAAAACCCCCATAATTTCAACTGGGAAACTGTGAGCATCCTAGATCAAGTTAAATCCAAAAACAATAGTGAATTCCTGGAAACTTGGCATTCAGATCAAATAGCCATCAATAGACACATAGAAATAAACCACATTTACATGCCATTCAAAAAAAATAAAAAGCTAATAAGAAGGATGCAAAAAGAAAAGACTATCCTCTCCAGCAACCAGCACTCAGAAAAGCAGGGATTAGTTTCAGACAGATAATCAAGCAGAAAACAATATCCTAATCAAAGAACTACCAAGGTGAAAACTATTCTCCCATCAACATTGGCAGGGCAAGGTACTGAATATAAACATGGAGTAAAGCCCATGCTCTCAAGCAGTGAAGATGTAACATAGTCATGTAACAAAATGCCTGCAAACAAACAACAAAGTTCAGAGAGCACCAAGTATTCCATTTATTCTTTGAATCACAGCCTAGACAGATATTTGGGACAAATTGAAATGCCCAAATATAGGTAAGTGATGACCTTAGCACAGTTCAATATCCTACCTACTGCTGTTTTGGAAAAGAATGTACAGTATGAAAATCCCTTTTAATGAACAGCTTTGTCCTTGAGAAATTGGTCAGTTTGAAATGATTGCTCTTTTGTGTGTGTGTGTGTGTGGTGTGTGTGTAGTGGCCCTTGAATCAATTGGGCACGTTATTTAATGCCATTATTAGTAAATTGCTGAGACCAACCTGATGAATGCTATTTTTGGTATCTTTTGTCTGACAGAAATGAAAGTTATTTTGAATGTTGCTAAAAACTGATGCTGTAGATTACCTCTAGATTTTGGGAAAAGGGAGAACTGCTTGACTAATCCCAAGTGTATAAAATGTGTGGTTTTTATTTATGTAATTAGATATAATTTGAGTTAATTTTATGAAATATACACATTTTTGTGATATAGTATAAATATGAAACCCAAAATACTAGAATAATTTACCCCATTTGCAGTTACATACTTACTGGATTAGTACATTCAGTTAGATATTTTAGATTCATTTTTATAGGTTAATAGGATTTGGTAGGATTACAGTCTTAGTCATTTGGTTTAGTTTTATAGATTTTTATTATATTTTATTTATATTTGCCTGACTCTTTTATTATACTGTATCATATGCTGGTATTTGACTGAATAAAGCATTTTCCTTTGCTTCTTGCCATGACTTTTGACACATCTTGAGAACTTTTGTGAGTATTGCGTGTCCACACTATGCCCCATCTTGTCTTAGGAAAAATAATCTTCAAAAAGCTTGGGAAATTAGGATAGGCAGTTATGATTCTGACATGTTATTGTAAATGTTAAATGATTGAAGTGTCATTTCTAAGTATGAATTTTTCACGAATTATCTAATAGAGCTACCCTAACACTTTGAAACTACCTGGCCACTTTTATGCCTTTGGAACAGTGGTCCCAATCTTTTGAGCACTAAGAACTGGTTCCACGGAGATAGGTTTTGTTTTTGTTTTTTTAAAAAAGTTTTTTTTTTATTTCTCATAAAACAAATATAAATGTACAATCTCTTTAACCATTCTTATCACACATATTAGCTTTTCGTTTCCATATTGGTTCATTCTTCATCCTAAAACTTTAAAACTTTACATTCAGAGCTGCTCTTCTACCATTCCTTATCTCCCTTCTTCCACAACAACCATTCTTCTCCTTCTCCCCTCTTACCCTTCCCTCCCTTCTTCTATTCTTTTCAACTTTCTTCTTTCCTCCTCTCCTTCTCCTTCTCTCCTTCCCCTTCCTTTCCCACACTCCTCTCCTCTTCCTCTCTTTCTAACCCTCTCTCCTACTCTTATTTCCCCCCCCCCCTCTCTCTCTCTCTCTCTCTCTCTCTCTCTCTTCTCCTGGAGAAAGGTTTTTCCATGGACTGGAGGGACATGTTTCATTTGCTGCCTGCATCCTGCGGATGGGGCTTCACTTGTTTGCGTTCCCTGGTTTTTGACCTGCCGTGGCCTGCTGTTGGTGTTGGTGTTGGGACCCCTGCTTTAGAAGGCCAAAAATATAGACATTTGTAAGGCAAAAAAAAGAGACACTCATTACTACCTACACCAGAGTATAATAACAGCTCAGCAAAAGCATAAACAGAGCCTTATTGGATCGGTCCACTCAGATTATCTTCTGCAGCAGACTAGATGACAACTATTCATGTAAGACATGAAGGTTCTTTGAGGAAAGTCCCAAAAATGTTTAAGGAAATCCCCATTGCTCAAATCAGTTTCAAGCCAGTTTCAGTAAGCAGAGCTTAAATGAAATAGATGAAGGTAACAACACTTTTCTTTTCGGGATGAGACAGAAACCTGCGAAGCCAAATTGTATTAATGAATAAAAAAGAAGGGTTTGTGTTTGGGTGAGATCTGAAGATGCTTCTTTTGAAACAAAACGTGTCAAAATGTCTACTGCCCTACAATTTATAGACGAGTTAAACCATGGGAATTAAGCTATGTTTTCCCTTTGCCACTGCTACCTTTTGCACTAATTAAAGTCAGAAGTTGGCTTCTGCTTTGAGGTAGGCCAGAAAGCAAAAGTAAACTTATGTTCCCTAACATATGACATTCAATATGGGATGGAAGAAATAGCTTTCATGTTTTGTAGTCATTAAAAGCTTTATATTTCATTCATTTGTACTGTTTCCTTTCTCCCACATTTCCAGAATCAATTTTCTTCACGTATCGTGTGAACATAATCCATGATTTTTCCCCATCTTGTTGATTCACACTAATTGGAATAAATCCATTTGTTTAATAAAGAATTACTCCCTGATTATACAAATGTGGAATCGAAAGTTTGATTCTATATATGGAGCGGTAAAATAATATTGAAAATAGTCAATAGTCTACCATAAATGCTTGTTTGAGATTATTTTTTCTATTATTTGAAAATATCTGAGTAGAATAAGAATTTGAAATGATTAATCTTCAACGGTATATTCAAATTAGTTATTGTTCCCGCTTTAGTGCAACAATGATACATATATCTCCTTGTTACTTCTCTGTAAAGAGAATTCAATTTTTCAAATAATATGCATAAAGATATACATTCACATACTTTGATTAAGAACAGTTTAAAGATTTCATTTTTACATCTGACTTCTATGCATCCTGAACCAGTTGAGGATAGGTGAATGCTGAATGAATTATATTATTATAATAATAAAACTTAAGATGAACATTCTGTATAAATGTTAATTTATCCGATGTAATCTTAATTTATAGTTTGAGCTAAATGGAGAAAAGTGGATTCTGGTTTAATCCTGCCAAGGCAGAATAGAGTGTCATTTAAGATTCAACTGAGGCCATTGACTTTCCATCTTTGGTTCTGGATGAAGTCATGTTCCCCTGGACTAATTTTTCCTTGATGAACAGAAGAAATATATGAGTAGAGTTATGTTTTTGCACTATTCTATCTTGTGGGCCCATAACTCATGCCTTGGTCCCTTTTCAACTGGACTACTGCAATTTTCTATAGCTGGGGCTGCTTTTGAAGGCTGCACAGATGCTATAACTGGTCCATATGCACCTCTTCATTTGCTCAAGTAATGCCACTACTGCAAGAACTGAAGTAGTTGCCAGCTGACTAGTTGTGGGTTGCTCCCGGTTCGCAAGAACTGATAGTAAAAATTTGTAGTAGTTCGGAGAACCGGTAATAACATTGGCTCTCCATGCCCCCGAACCAGTCCCTGGCCCGGTCACCACTCGCTTACCCCACCCACCTCATCAGAGGCTTTTCTTTTTTACTTTTAAAAGCATTTTTTCTACAACCTAATTGGCCAAAAAAATGCTTTTAAAAGTTAAAAAAAAGTCTCTGATGATCACACGGCTCAGCTGGGATCGTCAGAGGTTTCTGAAAGCAGTTTTTTCTGAAACCTCTTTGGCTGAAGAGGTTGTAGAAAAAAAAATGCCTTTAAAAGCCTCTGATGATCCCAGCTGAGTTGCCTGATCGTCAGAGGCTCCTAAAAGCATTTTTTTCTGCAACCTCTTAAGGTTGTAGAAAAAATGATTTTAAAAGTAAAAAAAAAAGTTTAAAAGTAAAAAAAAAAGTAAAAAAAAAACACCCACCCTGTCACATTATCCTCCCACAAGCCACGCCCACAAAATAAGCCATGCCCACAGAACCGGTAGTAAAAATTTTTAGAACCCACCCCTGCAGCTGACATCAGGTTTCCATTTATAGTGCTGACTGACATTTTAAAAATCCTACACACCTGGATACCTGCAGGACCAACTTCTCCCAGCAGTTTCTATCAATTCAAATTGTTTAGTAGGGAGGACATCTTTTGAGTTCCTTTTTTGAAGGAATGTCCTCATTACAAGTGCATCAGAGGTGGGTTTCAGCAGGTTCTGACCAATTCTGGAGAACCGATAACGGAAATTTTGAGTAGTTTGGAGAACCGGTAAATACCACCTCAGACTGGCCCCACCCCCATCTATTGCCTGATCGGGAGGAAATGGGGATTTTGCATAACCTTCCCCTGAAGTGGGGAGGGAATGGAGATTTTACAGTATCCTTCCCCTGCAATGCCCACCAAGCCATGCCATGCCCACCAAGCCACACAGAACCGGTAGTAAAAATTTTTAATCCCATCACTGAAGTGCATGCCTTTGCTGCTACTGCCCCTCCTTCTTGGAAAAGGGTTCCACACCCAAGCCCAGGTTAGCACTTCACCTTTTTATTCCACTTCAGTTTGATAATATAATGTTTCTTCCTGCTCCTGCTCCCCTTTTGTGGAATATGATTATTGTTGTTCTTATTATTAGTGGAAAGTTTTATTGTTGTTATTACTTTGGGGTATTAAATTTTCCTTGTTTTTTAATTTTTTTTTACCCAGATTATTTATAAGGTGATTAGATATTTTTTTTTAGAACTGAGGGGCACATAACTGAGTTGGAGGAATAAGTAGGTAACTGTAAATTGTCACAAGGAAGCATATTTTGATCTCAATATGGAAAGACTTCTCTTCCTTGTTTTCAAAGGCTTGTCATGAAATTTGGCTCCAAATAAGCAGCATAAGAAAAAAAAAAAGCACAAAGTCTAAGAATGACCTTGAAAATGTTTCTGAGAAATACAGTGCTTGCAAATTCAGAGGATCAATGTGTGCGTGCACACACACACACACACACACACACACAAATGCTCATCTGAACAAAGGATTTGTTCCTGATATATGTATACCATGACATTCAAACTCACCCCACTCCCATATTCCACTTTGAATATTTATTAAATATTTCAAACTCAGTCTAATTTACTAATGCAGTATATAGAAAAACATTCTTATTTTTCACTCTTTAAATATCCAGGAAATGCAGACTTCATTATATTTTAAAAGCCTGTAATAATTAATTAGGAAACCGACCTAAACTATCAGGCTAGAAACGGTGAGACCATGAGTTCTAGTTTTGCCTTAGGCACAAAACAGCTGGGTGACCTTGGGCTAATCACTTTCTTTCAGCCTTATGAAGAAGGCTGTGGCAAACCATTTCTGAAAATCTTGCCAAGAAAACTGCAGGGACTTCTCCAAGCAGTCTTTGAAAATTGGACATGGATGGCACATTTCACTATTAATTTGTACTTTGCTAGAAGAGACAATACCAGGTTTAGAATTTGAAATTGAATGGAATTCTATATGGATATTTATTATACTTATTATGTTCTCCTCGTTCAAGAGAAATTCTAAAAGACAACCAAGTACTAATATTAATTATTTAACATTTAGAATAAGAATAAATTGTTCAAGAAAGACACATGTGCACACATGCACACACATTTCATTATCCCTCAGAATACACACGGATTAATATACTGTAATAAAAGTATTAACAAGGATAATTCACAAAGAAAGGCTTCACAAAGAATGAGAAATTAATAGTGATTCATATGCATGTCAAAAATAATAAGTAGAGTATGCCTAGCCAAGCCTAATAAAATCACCATACCCTAAGCATGATGTCTTGTGGTAAAGGAAGCCAAAAGGTAGCATTTATCTGGAAAAACAATACTTTACAAGGCAAGAGAAAGGTGCATGATTTTCAAATATCACTTCTCAACCAAGAAATTTACAAGGAAATGATTATATTGATATGCTACGCCAGAATCCAAATGATTTGTGAAAGTCATTTCTGAAGAAAAGGAATTTAAATGCATTGCTGCAGTTTTCCTCTGAAAGATAAATACATGCACATATGGAAACCTTGCCCCACTATAAAAATCATTACAGAGTGAATGGCAAAGCATGGATGCATAAAATTTGCCTTTTGCCTTTCTAATTATTCCATTTGAGCAGATGTCTCTTGAGCAAAGGGATCAAATCTGATTGAAATGAGAAGATCTGTGTCACTATCACAAGTGAATGAATGTAATAATTGAAGTCTGCTACAACATATGAAAATCTTTGTGAAATATCTGAGGGAAAATAGTAACTATTATAAATGTTCACATGCTTTTTAGTATCACTATCACTGTATAAATGGTAATAACTAAAGATAAATAGCTAATTTCTAGTTAATAGCTACCACAACTTTCATTATTTGGCTTGAAATATTTAACATGAATATCTGGATGAAACTGGAAACAGTTTTGGAGTGCAGAAAAGGAGTTAATGGTTTTCATATTTTTTGAATCTTTCCATCTGTTCTTTAATGCTGTCAGGCTATAAAATTTGTATTTTCAGTTTATAGAAACACTCAATCTGAAAAAGATGAAACAAACTGGTAAAAAGGAATCCAAACAGAAATGTTAAAAAAATAAAAATAAAATAAGACTGATGAGGATTTATTTTATATATCCCACAATGCTTGCAAGAATAACAATCAACAAACCAAAACTACATAAATTAATAAATTGATGATGTAGAAAAAGTCAGTTTGATATGTGTCCTATTGTTGACAATAGGAATGTACAACACATTTGCAAGAGATGTAGTTGAGCAAAATACACTTCCTTGGAATGTTAAAGCAACTGTATCATTTGCAAGTTTCACAGCCCCTGTGAAAATTATTTCTCATGGAATAGTAATTACCAAAACAATGTAAGCAGCCTATTTCAACAAACAAAACAAGTGCCTGTCCTCCACAGTAGAAAATTGCAACAGAATGGGCAAGAGCTCTGCCATTTTAGATGGCCTATTTAGCTTTCTCATTTGAAAGCAGAGTACTCTCTAGATTCCATAGATGCTTTTGTAATGAATGTTTTTCTAATACACTTTATACAACAGCTGTTAGATTCTTGCTCCTGGGATTAACTGTTTCCAGTCCAGTTGGAAATAGACTGTAAGGAGGGAAGTTTGACATTCAAAATTACTTTGAAGGATATTCTTGTTGCATGGACAATTCTTCCACTAGGGCAGCCAACAAAGTAAAATGGCATAGGGGTAGGTGGGGATAGTCTTTGAAGCAGCTGCACGAGTAATGCAGCTGTGTTAATGCTTCAAGGAGGAATGCTTTAGTTGCCATAACAACTTTGTGAACAGTTTTTCTTGTGCTTTTTGTGATTTCTCATGATCAGTTGGTGATTGGTTGGCCACTCTGGGAACAAAATTCACTCAAAGGCTTTTGATGAGTTCCAGCAGGGTCCATCTGCTGTTGCCAGTACAGGTAAGAGTATCATCTGACAGCTATAGCTGGATCTCTGTTTTGGTTGTTTGATTCTGGACAAACATAGTCATTGTGGTCAGTGGTGGGTTGCCCCTGGATTGGACCGGTTCACAAGAACTGGTAATAAAACCGGTGGGAGGCTCCACCCACCAACCCGGATGTCATCATAGGTGATCCCGATGCAAACCGGTAGTAAAGGTAAGTAGAATCCACCCCTGATTGTAGTTCAACTGTTGCAATGATGCTTAGGTTGCTTTAAATACATGCTCTTGAAACTTAAGGAAATGAAACAGAGCAAGCCAGGAGTCAATATGATTAATTTCTCCCCCCCCCCAGTTGCCCCTTATTAAGCTTCTCTTTCCCTCTTGAATGAGTAATCTCTACTAACTCCCTGGCTGGTAAAGATTACAAGCTGGGGATAGAATGAATTCATAATCTCTCTTGCTCTGTCCATTTTGCAGCACACCTCATTTTTCTCTTTTCTGAAATTGAAAAGTAAGGACTTTAAACTTTTATTTAATCCAACAGAGCTTAAATAAAGCTCCAATGCCAACTGGTTGGAATTTTCTGCCTGGAAGTAAGAATAACTCTTGGAGAGGACAATCTGAAAACTACTACAGCTCCTGAGATTCCTTCCCAGGATCTTTGGACTGCCACCTTAAATCATAAAGTTCCTTTTAATACAGGAATCAATTATTGCCAGAGTACCATATTTTTCTTTTTCTGCTTAATTAACTCAAAAGCAGTGCACCTACATTCACAGCAGAGATTTTTGCCTCAAGACAGAAAGCTTCAGAAACATGATTTCCATAAATCATGGTTGGTGGAGTAGAATATTATCAGAATTGAAGTGTACGTTTCTAAAGATACATATTTTAGACTTCTCAGCCAAGAAAAAGAGCAAGCAGGACATTTTGGCTATTATTCATTTACCTTTCTTGATCCAGAAATGCTGCTAATTATATTTCAAGATGGATCCCAGGTATTTTGAAGGGCACCAGAGACTGAAAATCACACTACTGCACATTTTTTCCTTCCATTTTGCAGAGCCCTGGAGTCAAATGCTTTCTTTGTTAGGTTTTTAGCCAATGTTAAATTATTTAAGTATTGACATTCATTTTATGGGAAGCAATATTAATAAATCATTAACTGAATAAAGATGGATGTAAACCAGCAAATAGGCCATGACTAGAGCTATGTCATTAAGAGGGTTGATTAAAAATAGCAGAAGTTCTGAACTGGTTTTGGCTTACATTTTGGGTCATTGTTTCAGAGATATTTCCATACCTAAACAAAGAAACAGATTGACCATGTATGGGCAAAATAACGATGGGAATGGGAGACTTCTTCCTGGTTTGACTATGACTGACCATCCTCTAGCAGCCAAGAGCAAGAACAGTTTACCTCCAAATGGGAAGGATGGGACTGATCTACCTGATCTCCAGTGACTGAAAGAAGGTATGGTCTACCTAGCCACTGGAGAATAGGGCAGCACCAGTCTACTGAACCTCTGGGCAGCAGCATGGCAGTGCAGCAGCACTGAAGCAGCCACAAATTTGCCAAATTTAAATCCTATGGGAGTCATGAGTCATAAGTTAGCCTATTTAAGGTACCTTGTTTCAAAAATTGTTGCCACATGATGCACCATTTCATCCAATTGAAGATTATGGACAAAGAGACAGGATACCTTTAATAGTATATAGATATTCCAAATGAGTACTAGTGTTACAGTATAGTGTTGGTTAAATACCACAGCATTTTTCCAGAAATGTTAAAATATATTAGGGAAAAGGGGGGAAGAAAATGATAGAGATTGTGATATTGCATTGTTACGCAACCAGTTCCAGAAACTCTGGGGAAGAGACTCCAATCTGCCGAAAACAGAAGAATCATCTTAACCATACTATGAAGTTTAAAAAGTAAATGTATTACTAGAGATTTTTCCTAGCAAGGAACAATAGCTAGATAGGCTTTATTAGACTAGAATTCATCTTAGTATAGTTCTACTTCAGGAAAACACCCAAATATCTTCTCATCTATCTATGACATAATACTTTTAATTCTTTTCAATAAGAACAAGATATTTTGGCTTAAATGGATACTATTTTATCCTGATAAAAGGCGCTTTTCTATTGGGGACACCTGAGGATTTACTCTGAAAATTATAATTCCTAGTATTTCCTGGAAAAAAATATAGTAATAATAAGTTATTTATGCTTCACCCAAATTCTGTCCATATTCTGAATCTGCTCCAAGAGAGATCAACATTTAGGATGTTCTGGAAGAGTTTGCCTTTTAAAATCAAATGTGTCCCTGCTCAGATGTCTTTCCGTAAAATATTGAAGACAGTCCATTTTAGGAAGGCGTTTGAAGAACATTTTAGTGGTAGCATCAATTGTAATTAACAATAGAGCAATAAATAGTGTTTATTGCTTTTAATTGCTTATTCTTTCTAATAAATATTTTTATTTTATTAGCTCTAGGCACTAAATGTCTACGAAGATGTTCAGTCATCCAATGTCATGGTTGTCCTAAAGATGCTTTTTCAAAAGTCATCTCCCCCCGCCCCCCAAAAGTCTTTTTTGAAAGCCTTTTGAAAAAACACCTTTAGGATTCTAGGCACGAAGCTACCTAGAGTTATGAGACTATTCAGAATACAAATAAAGGTAATGAGATCAATGCTAATTGAATGCTTTGTTTAAACATTAACCAAGTGCTGCTATATAGACTGCTATTCTATATTTTTCCCACATTCCATCTAGTCCCATTAACCTGGAAATATACAAAGAAATAAAGAGAAAAACAGATTTCTAATCAGGATAAGACTTGATGGTTGTGGCAAAATCATAGATTATTTACAGATATTCATGGGCTCATTTTGAAGAAAAAAATAGTAAAATAAGGAAAGGGTCCTCACATTCACAGGTGACACCTGTTGTGGATGTTCAGCTGAAAGTTTATGAACAGGAAGTATAGCTCAGTGGAGGGACAGAATAATATCAAATATTTTTTTCAAAATAAAAATATGTCCGAAAGTACATAATTAGCTTCAATGGCCTCTGAGACAGGGCAGGAGGAGATCAGAGAGATGAATAGCAATAGCACTTAGACTTATACACCGCTTCACAGACTTCTCTAAGTGGTTTACAGAGTCAGTTTATTGCCCCCAACAATCTAGGTCCTCATTTTACTGACCTCGGAAGGATGGAAAGCTGAGTCAACCTTGAGCCTAGTGAGATTCGATCTGCTAAACTGCTGGCAGCTGGTGATCAACAGAAGTAGCTTGCACAACTGCACTCTAACCGCTGTGCCACCACTGTGATGCAAGTCTTGCTCCCTTTCCACATGGATTAGAGTGATGCACACATGCCCCAAAGAGGTGGGTCCTGTGGCAATGAAGCCCAGATGTTGCTTTCATTCTTCTAATAGAACTGGCAAGATCCTGCAGATGCCACTAATTGGTAATGATAACTGGAAAAGGCAGGGATACAAAAAAGTTCTTGACACAAAACTTGCAAATTACAGCTGTAATATATAATATCAATGAACAAGATGGCCTTGATAGAGGAATGTGAGGCGAGACATTTCCCTCTAGAAGAGATTTCACCAAACAAGCTATGTTTTAGAGAAGTGTAATAAAAGAGAAGCAGAAAACCAATTCTAATCAAGTGGGAAATATTTGAGATACTTAGAAGTGAGTCTGCATAGTAACAGACAGCTTGAAATTTTAAAATTGAGGCATCAAGATGAACAAAGGGGATATGATGGGCATATTTCAATTAAAAACACAACAACCTATTAAAATGAATCTTAATGACTTTACCTCATATATTCCTGGTGATGAGTTATATATTTCCCTGAATAATGTCAAAGGCCTGCTAAAGGATAAAAAGTTTAAGGAATGTATGAAATGTATTCCTATTTGTATACCAAGTGCCTAATATTTGTATTGGCAGACTTTCTTTTGTCCGTTAAGCGCAGACTGATTTAAAAAGTCCATGGTATTGGAGGGATGATAGTTTGGGGACCCGCAAATGTCTCAGAGTACTGTTTCCAAAATCTCTTTATGTAAGAGAGGTTGCTATGTTCTCCAGCAGAACTGTTGCAAAATCCACGTGTATATACTAGTTTCTGATCTGTAGTCCTTAAAATCGCGATTACATACAATATAATGAGGCTTATTAAGGCCAAAATTTTAAAAGAAAACAACTAAACCAATATGGCTAGGGATGTTTTTTATCATCAACATTTTAGCATATTAGTATGGTATCAAATGATATATAGATAAGATCTACCTGGTAGATGGACAGGTAGATTTTAAAAATATTTTTCATAAATCCTTTGGTAAAGCCTCCTAAAACACAGCAGGTAAGAAGATGTTGAAACAGATCTTACTGACTATGAATTGTGGACTTCATGGAAAAATTAACAAATGTGACATACTTTTTGGCGGGATGGTCTGAAGTTGCCTCTGAGGCTCTCGAGTTTTCATAAAGAATCTGGAATTTTAGGTTATGAGAAAATTGGTTACTTTGTAATACTTTTCCTACAGCAGTTGTGTCTTTTCCTTTCCTTAGCTACGGTGTATTACAATTTAAATCTGCAATGGGTCATCTTTTGTTTCTTTTGATTTAACTAACATTTAATTTACTAAAGATTAGGCGTTTTGAGCTAATTAATAACTCTCTTTTAAAAATTGACTACTTAGATAAACCTGCCAAGAAATCTGCTTTAGATGAAATGTTCCAAAGCTTTAGCCTGTGTCTGTATGTTTGCATTTAAAAGCTTCCCCCCCCCCCCCCCAATTTTCTTTTTCAGCCATTGTTGGATAATTGCTCTGGGGATAATTACTATTAGAATATTCTTGTTAGACTAGCTAAAATTAGAGCTTGATTCACCAATGCAAATATATTTATGTTCATATAGGAATGAAGCAGTAGTGGGTTGCCCCCGGTTCAGATCAGTTTTATAGAACCGGTAGTAAAACCGGAAGGAGGCTCTGCCCACCAACTGCAACATCATCAGAACGCTTCTGTGAATGCACAGAAGAGCCTGCATGCGGCCCCGTTGTGAATCAGTAGTAAAGGTAAGTAGAATGGAGTCCCCCTCTATCCCATGAAACAGGCAAACTTTTTTGGTTTTAAGATAATTGCTTGAGTATAGTTTGCCATTACTAGAATTCAGGAAGTTTATTTTTCCTAAATTTGCCTGCCCCAGTTTGATGTTCTCTGAAAATATCAACTTCTGTCATTCTCAGCCAGCACAGTAAATACTTCCTATTTGTTAGCATGCATTTTCTCGTATATATATCTCGTATATTGTTATACATATTTTTTCTACTGGTTTCTTCAGCAGTGATTCATAATTTGCTAAACTGTCTATCAATTCATAAAAGTAGGCAACGCATAGATCCTTTCTTTCTTGAGTAACAAAAGTTTAAAAATTTCAAATGCCTAATTTCCCCCCCTAAAGTGCTAGTATTAATCTTTTTATAGTACACAAATTACACAATATCAAGCAACTGCTTTACCTTATAAAATGCGGTCATTTGTCACATGTATTTATTCATTACAAAGTCAAAGGAAATATAAAAATAGATTAGGAAATCTGTAACTTGAGGGTGTCAATTAATGAACTGCACCTCCTTTGAAATGGATATTTTCGAGTATTTTGAACTTATTTCTTTTTAAAAGTAAGAACTTGAAATGTTTGAGTTTTCTTATATGTACAGCTATTTTGGTATCAAGAGTAGAGATCTTGTTGTGAAAGGCCTTTGAAAATGAAATCTTAACATAATAAAAATATCAAAATAAATGGAAGTTATTTTGGAAGTTAAACCAACAACTAAAAATATAATGCATGAGAAAACTGGGGAGAAAAAGCAGTGGAACTTCATAATATTTTCTCTAGAAAAGGGATCTAATGACATCTCAGTGGAAGACTTTCCCAAAGATATAGACTTTATCGCTAGTATTCCCTACCCTAAACTCAGCCTTGTGATAATCTCATTTGATATAAAAGCTAATACTGGCGAAACCAATTTGAACTGCTCATTTCATTTATAGCTTTAACAGTTAAAAAACCCTAGTTCTTAGTCTCCTTGGAGCCAACACAGCTGATTTAGCATTGGTGTCACATGTATACATTTTCCAACAATATCTGTATTTTATGCACAGCAAATCTTGTTGAACCAACTTTAACAGCAATCCATATAAAGAAGATTTTTTTCATTGATTTCACCAACTCATGAATATCTAGGCAATATGCATTGTTTCCACATTCAACCTAAGATGATAAACAGCATTTCTGACTATTATATCATTGGAGCTTCCCAAATGTATTCAGAAGCATTCCACTTACTGAACGAAAAGATGGCTGTATATAAAATACATGCATCATTTCACACATGTGCTTGAATATTCAAGAGAAGTGTAGTATCATCTACCACCAGAAATATTACTGCTGATGTATACAACGATGTGTATAATTATCCAGATTAATTCTATTTTCTATCCATAGAATTTCCATTTTTTAAAATTTATTCAATTTGTATAGCTGGTAATCTCAGATGAATAACTTATATGTATAAAAAGTCTTGAGTAAGCCCTCTGTGATTATATTCTGGAAGTCTGTTAAAACTTTACTAAATCAGCCATTGATTTGCAGGTATACCTACATTAAAAGTTCTACTGGATTGCAGTAATGCACATTTTTTCATTAATAAATACACGGGAGTGAGATTTTTACCAGTAACACTCAGCACAAGAGGGAAGGGAGCATTGAGTGGAGAGTCATAATCTGAGAGGATGGAAGAGACATATAAGTTTAGCTTTTATTTGTCCATTTTCAATTTCTCCCTCCCTCCCTAGGAGAGAAACCCGGAGTTGTGCAGAAAGAGAAATCTTATATAACCTTCACTAGATTCTTTGTGTGTATCCTACTGCAGTGCGTCTGATCTCACCTTCCTGTCCTGATTGCCATTGTTTCTTTTTCTATAGTGTGTACCACGACAGCAACACCTTTATCTCCAAGGTTACCATCAAGGGTATAGAACATTAGTATCAGAACCAAACATTCTTTGAAACTTGCATTTTTTTTAAAAAAAAAATCAATACTTTCGAACAGTGATGGCTAACCTTTTTGCTGTTGCGAGCCAAAAGCGGGGGTCACGTGGGGGGGTCATGCGCATGTATACCCACACCCATAATTCAATGCCCCCTATGCCCCCTCACGCATTCACATGCAACCCCCCCATGCTCCCCCCGCTTTTGGCATGTGAAAGCAAAAAGGTTATTGGTACCTGTTTTTTGTCCTCCCCAGGCTCCAGAGGCTTTCTTAGAGTCTGGGGAGGGTGAAAACAGCCTTCCCTACCCACCTGGAGGCCCTCTGGAGGCCGGAAATGACCCATTTCCCAACTTCCAATGGCCCCGGAAGGCCGGAAATGACCCATTTCCCAACTTCCAATGGCCCCGGAAGGCCCAAAAATTAGATGGCCGGCGCACACATGCGCACTACATCAATGCTTGCGTGCCCACAGATATGACCTATGGCCACTCGTGCCATAGGTTCACCATCACAGCTCTAGAATCTCCAGTGGGATTTATAGTGGCAAGCTGCTGTTCTCAGGAAAAAATATATTTTTAGTTTGTTCAAAGCAATATTCATAAATTTTAAAAATCTTAAAAATTGTCTATAGAAAAAAGGGGGGAAGTTTCTCAGAATAGACTATGAATATATCTTTTTGGGGCTACCACTTTGGTGGTAGCGCTCAAATATTTTTTAAAAATGATTTTTTTTTAAAAAAACCACTAATTTATGAACTATACAGAGTGTCATAATGATTAACAGGTGGAATTCTTAAGCAATGCTCATGCATGTTTAAAATGTTCAGTGTTTCCCATTTTTCATCTACTTGTAGATCTACATAATTTGTTAATGGTCATTTTGTTATAAGTGACAAAATAGAGCTATTCTCAGTCTTTGCTTTTGATATCAAGAGTGTGAAGAGATGTAGTAGGTTCATAATTAGGGTCTTACTTGATCTTGTTGGGCGTGTGTGGCAGAGGTGGGTTTCAGCAGGTTCTGACCAATTCTGGAGAACCAGTAGCGGAAATTTTGAGTAGTTTGGAGAACCGGTAAATACCACCTCTGACTGGCTCCGCCCCCATCTATTCTCTGATATTCTCCAGAGTCCCAGCTGATTGGGAGGAAATGGGGATTTTGCAGTAACCTTCCCCTGGATTGGGGAGGGAATGGAGATTTTACAGTATCCTTCCCCTGAAGTGAGGAGGGAATGGAGATTTTTCAGTATCCTTCCCCCGCCACACCCACCAAGCCATGCCACCCCACCAAGGCATGTCCACAGAACCGGTAGTAAAAGATTTTGAAACCCACTACTGGGTGGGTTTCAAAATCTTCCTTAGAACCTTTGAGTGGAAATGTTACCATCAGTTATGTTGGAACAGGTTTTGATTGGAACAGGAATTTGAAAAAAAAATTACTGATTTCAGGAATTTCTCATTATAGCAATTTCATGAATTGAGGGCACTGCTGGAAAAAAAATAAGTTTTTTTAATATGTAATAAGCATGTTTTCTGCCACCTAATTGTGTTTGCATATATGTTTACACAGGGATACTATTCTCCTTTTTACCTCATTCAGTCTTTAGTCAAGAATGAATAAATGATGAATGAATGTGGAGTGAATATAGAAGTAAGTGACCACTTTCAGTATGAAAGAAGGAAACAAGAATGATTTGTTAGGGATAGTTTGTCCATGCTATAGACAAGCCTGGGGTAAATTAAATATATTCAATTCTTGTCTTATCTCATGCCTTTAATTTCTTTTGTTATATGGTTAATTTATCCTTTTTGCTCTTTGCATCCTTTCCTCAAAAGTATACCACATGACACATATTCATGTAATGGCTATTCATGTCTGCAATTAATTGTAATATTTTTTCCTAAGGAAATGGGTTCTTTTTTAGATAACAAATGAAGAAAATATGGTAATTTTTTCTCAGTGCTTTTGCAAGAGCTACTTTTGCTTTTAGAAAGGGGAGATGTTGGTGTTACATAAACTTTATTAGAATATCCAAATAGATTAAATTGGAAAAAGCCATCTGTCCAAAGCAATTTTCTCTGAATAAAAATGATATATATTTAATCTTTTGCAAGTCTTCTTGAGGATAGCTCGGGTATAAATCTGGTTGCTGCATGCATGTATAAATGATTCATACCTGCTTACTAGTTTAGCCAACTATGTTGTAGGGATATCTAAAGTGGAATAATTTATATTATTTCAACATAATAAAATTGTAATAGAAATTTTATTGTTTTTTAAAAAAAAATAACAAAAAAACCAAAAAGTTCAAAACACAAAAATACTCACATAATAAAAATACTTAACAAGTGCTTAAAAAGCAAGTGAAAAAAAATATAAAGGATAACTTGCTGTTGCAGTAAATAGTTACAATTCTGTACATAATTATCCAATTCAAGCATTATGCAAGTGTATCATTTGCAGTACACTTATATAACTATTACTTTATTTTTAACCTACTGAATTTTGTGTAAAAGGGTCCCGTATTTCATTGGTATCTTGAATAGATATAAAATGTGAGTGTTTCTGAACTGATAATTCTGGATTTTTTTAAAAAATGAGAAATGATACATCACTTTGCATGTAGTAAATTATAAATAAAACAAGATATTAAAACATTGCTGGTTGCCGCTGCATTCCCTGGTTCAGTTTAAAGAGATGCTACTGCTTTTTGAAGCCCTAAAATGCTTCTATTCAGTAGTTGTCTGGATTTTTGTCACCCACGTATAGTAGCTATAAACATACTAAGTCCTGCTTGTATTCCTTCCTGCTAAAGCAATTAGGTTGATAGCACAAGGTCTAAATCTTGGAGGTATCCACTTCAGCTAGGTCAGGAGTCGGCAACCTTAAACACTCAAAGTGCCACAAACGTTCTAACCGGAAGCCCCCATTCAATTCTGGAGCCAACCAGACGTCCGGTTCTCCCACCATAGAGTCTCCTCCTAGCACGGCATCCTTTTTCCTCTACTTGTCTTAACTGAAAGCCCTATCAATTGTGGAGCTGACTAGCAACAGGGAGCTGAAGCAGAGGGATGAAAGTGGCACATGCGGCTCCAGAGCTGTGGGTTGCTGACCCCTGAACTAGATGGTACTCCTATCAGTGACAATTCTGAAATAATTAATTTGGACTGCAAAAGTGTCCCAGCATTCTGTTATTCATAGAAAGATATATATTTGTTATGTAAATTAAACAGAAAAGTATTGAGATAACTAATAAATTTATCTCCAACCTTATTCAGATCAAAAGCTTAGATGTAAATTCTTTCCAGCAAGCATTTGGGATGGGATTCCTTGGGGTTTTAGGAGGCCAATTCCATATTTGTTTTTCTGACCTAGGGGTTAAAATGTGTTGAATGCTAGAATAACTATTTGTAACTTTGAAACATTTGGTTGGTTGGTTGGTTGGTTGATTCTTGCCTGATAGTTTCAACTTCTTTCAACTTTATTCAAATTCTGGTCAAGACTCCTTTTAGAAAATGCAGTATTTCTGGGTTAAGCTGACTTTGCAGGCTAATTTCCTCTCTATATCCAAGGTCATACAACAATAGAAACTGGGGTGAAGGAAAAGGTCAGTACCAGGCTCATTGGAATCAGGAGAGGAAGTCATCCTATTTCTCTGGCACATGGTCTCAAATAGCTCAGGTTCTGGCCAGAAAAGAAAGTATAACTTTGTTTACTTATTCTGATGAGTGAATTATCCTCCTTTATAATTGAAGGGCTATGCTGCATGGCTGCCAATTTTCAATAAAGTTCTAATCAGATGGTTGGGGAAGCAAAAATGGGAGTGTAAATTACTGTGAGGTGTCCCTTGAGATAACGCCTAAATTCTGTTCCAATTGATATCTAAGTTTGAGATGTCATTTAACATCTGGATTTCAACCAGCTACTAGGACCTCAGGTAATATCGGTCATAGATGCCCAGTAGTTATGGTAATAACATCCCAGATATTACTAAAATGATTATGAAATATGAGGGTTATTGTATAATAGGCCTGTGTGAGATGTCCTGGTTCCTGATCTTTACATATTAAAGAACTTTACACATTAGAGGTGATGTATTTTTTTCATTGAGATGAAGTGATGATAGAATTTGCCTCTGTTAGGGTTTCTCTTGACCTCGCAGTTTCAACTGGCTTGTTATTGTTTGAAAAGGTAGTTGGACTGAGAGCAACAATGCAACTACATAGCTTTGCCTTTATATAGAGCCTGTGTTGTTTCACAAAGCAGTTTCGAAGTAGTGTTTTTCTTCTGTAGCAAAATGAAACATCTCTTCAAAGATTTGCTCAGCTCTAGGATAAAGTGCATCTAAATAGGTTACATTCTACTATATCCAGAAGACTCAGGATTATATTTGAACAGCTAGCTTGAATAAATCCGGATTTTAAGTCCCAAAAACTCTTTCTGTTGCATCTCCAGCCACCTATAACAATTAGCATTATTAGATCAAAATGTGGAGTAGTATTACAAAATACTATTGAAGGAGTGAAATATACTTTGATTGGCATTTGCCTTTATTTTATTTTACTTCTTTATTTTATTATTTTATCTTTTTATTTTATTTTATTTTGGAAATTTTTGTTTTATTTACAAGAAATAAGAAATGAAGAAGTGACCATCCCTTTTCAGTATCCTGCATGGGAGATTTTGTTCAGCTACCACATTTCCCTGAAAATAAGACCTCTCCCGATAATAAGCCTACCCCCAAAAATAAACCCTCTCCTGAAAATGAGCCCTCCCCTGAAAATAAGCCTCCTCTAAAATATTTAAACACATGCCCAGCTGGTCCCTGCCGTTTTCTCTACTTAGAGTTAGGAAGACAGAGATGGAAATCAGGTAAGACAGCAAGAGGATCCCCGTCTTGCTCCATGTGCCCCAAAATAATAAGACCTTCCCAAAAATAAGGCCAAGCACTTATTTTGGGCTTCAAAAAAATATAAGATAGGGTCTTATTTTCGGGGAAACACGGTATTCAAGTATAGAAATCAGAATGCCACGCCTGTCATTATAACCCTTGCCCTTCCTCATGGTACTCAGAAAGAAGAGAAGTGAAATAAGAGGAAGATCCTCAGCACTGACTATTGCCTGTTTACAAGCCACATAGAAAATAAATCCCAATTTCACACCACCTCTCAACTTTAGAAGATCAGCTTTAGGGCTTACTGAGGACAGTTGCTTATTAAGTGTTGTTTGTTTATTTCAAAGTATTATTCTTTCTCAACCTCAACAACTTTAAGATGTGCAGATTTCCACACCCAGTTCTTCCCAACCAACATCTTAAAGTTGCTGTGGTTGTGAAACACTGTATTAGAATACTGCAAGAACCATAGGTATAGATAAAAGTTGTCTGAAAGGAGAATAAACTAGTGATTTTTCCATTCCACTGATATCCTTTCAACCTCCACATGGTGAAGGCAAACTGTTGGAAGTATTTTGTTTATAGGGTCCCTGGATATACCTCCTCTGGGTATTCACACCTGGGCATATTTCCATCTCTGTCTATCTGGTTCCTCTATCTTACACTAGGTATCTAATCATTCCCAAACCCTGATGTGTCTGGGATAGAAGTCTTTTACCGTGCTATCTTTCTGATAGATACCGTATTTTCCGGCGTATAAGACGACTGGGCGTATAAGACGACCCCCAACTTTTCCTGTAAAAATATAGGGTTTGGGCTATACTTGCTGTATAAGATGACCCCTCTTCCAACGCACACCAAATAAAAATTAAAAAACATCAACTGGCTCACCCACAATGTAAAAGCAGCTGTGCTAGACCCAAAATGGCCCCTGCAATAAGCAGGAACCTCACACAGCCACAAAAAGCCCAAAAAAACAACTTTTACATTGTGGGTTTACACACACAAAATTCCACATACAGCTTTGTGAGATTTTGTGTGTTTGTGTAGTTAGAGTGAAACACTACAGAAACACATTAAATCTCAGAAAGTTGCACACATTTTATTTTTATTTATTTTTATTTTTATTTTTATTATTTTTATTATTTTTATTTTTATTTTTATATGAAAGCTAAATTTAAAACTTCCTAGCCTAAAACTTAGACCTAGCCTTTAAATGGCTAGGTCTAAAAAAGAACAACTAAACCCCCCCCCCCCCCAATTAACTATTTTTTTTAAAGCTCCCAAAGGGGGAAAAAAACTTACCCAATAGAACAGGGGTCTCCAACCTTGGCAACTTTAAGACTTGTAGACTTCAACTCCCAGAATTCCTCAGCCAGCTTTGCTTTGCTGGCTGAGTAATTCTGGGAGTTGAAGTCCACAAGTTGCTTGCATCAGCAAGCAACTAAATCTCCCTGCCTGCAATCAAGCAGGCAGGGAGATTTAGTTGCTTGCTGATGCAATGGATTGCAGGCAAGGCAAGGCAAGCATTGCGGCTAGCAGCTAAGGTAAGCAAGCTGGAGGGGGGGGATTTTTGCTACGGAGCAATTAGCAGGCAAAAATTAGCGGCTGGGATGGCCAGCGTTGTGTAAAAGGAAAGTTTTTCCCTTTTACACAGCGCTTGGCCATCCAAGCTCTGGCGATCCCAGCTGAGTTGCCTGCTAATCTCAGCTGGGATGGCCAGCGTTGTGTAAAAGGAAAGTTTTTCCCTTTTACAGGGGGCTTGCGTGTAACTCAGCTGATTAGCGGCAACTCAGCAGGCAATTCAGCTTGGCTCCTTAGAGCCATTTAAGGCTCCTCAAAGTCTTTCGGGCTGGTCTGCCTGGTTACAGGAGACCGACACCCGGTGTATAAGACGACCCCCAACTTTTGAGAAGATTTTTGTGTGTTAGAAAGTCGTCTTATACGCCGGAAAATACGGTATATTCATGACTGTGTTTATTCTTGGGTTTCTCTTTCATATTTGTGTTGTATCTGGATGAAGAATTTGTGGTCCTTACATTTTTGCAGAAAATAAAAATTTCAATAGCCTCAGCCAGCCAGAAACCAATAGAGAGGGTTTCCAGAATGTTTAATTCTTCAGCCTCTAGGGCAGTGATGGGTAACCTTTTCCAGCCTCAGTGCCCAAAGTGCGCCCGACCCCCCCAAATGTCCTGAGTGCCTATCCCCCACACATGTGTCCTGGCCCCTGCATGTGTGCGAGGCCCCCACATGTGCCCCCATGCATGTGTGCACTGCCATGCATGCGCAATAGATACCTGACAACCAGTTGGCCGGCAGGGGCAGGCGTGCATGTGCTCAGAGCTGAATCTGGGGCAAAAGCTCACATGCCCATAGAGAAGGTGATGCATGCCACCTAGTTCACCGTCATGGCATTAGGGGGACCCAGGTTTTTTTGTTTTCTTTTTTAGATTTTTAAAATCCTGCCTTCATAAATAACTCTAGATAGAAAACATAACTAATACACATTCCTTCTCCTATTTTCCCTCAACAGTCCTGTGAGGTGAGGGGCTGAGACAGAGTGATTGGCCCAAAGTCATCCAGCTGACTTTCATGGCTAAACCAGAACTAAAACTCACAGTTTCGTGGATTCTAGTCTGAAACCTTAATTACCAGACCAAACTGTCTCTCAAAAAAACAGAAAGAAAGAAAGAAAAAAGAAAAGGTAAAAAAGAAGAAAAAAGAATACAAACAAGGTTCCTCAAATATTAAACTAGAACTCTTGGGCATGGCTATGACCACAACAATGATGTTAAATAAGAACAAATAATATTGCTTTTGCATTTCCTTAAGCAAAAATTATGGAAAGTGTAAGTAAAAGCCACATATGTATAAAACATTTTTAGTGCTAATTAACAAAAGAGCTGTATACCCTGTCATACTCTACAGGGAACACACAAAAAAAATTATAGCTTTGATTTGGAAAGTGCATAGCATATTTAATTTAAACCTTCAGGGATGCTATAGAGTTTTAACATTTAAATCAATGTAATCAATAAAGATTTCAGTATTTCATGGAGCAGTCTCCAATGTAGGCTAGGGACAGCTTAGTCAGTGGAAGAGCACAGGTTTTACATACAAAAGGCCCCCAATGCAGCTTTTGCTGGTTCTATTAACATGAAGGTAATGTGAAGGACCTGATACCCCGGAGAGATATTTCCAAAAGGAATAGACAATCCTGGGATAGATAAACAAATAAGTCTCCCTGAATATTAATATAACCGTTAGTAATTTAAATTCAGATATTCAAATTTACACTGACAAAATAAAATAGAATCAGTGTTTCAAATTGAAACTCCTCGGACATAAAATACAATTAACCTTGAGATAGTCAATTGCTGTAGCCATTTTTTTAAAAATCATGATGCAAGTATCCGTGACTAAACAGTGCAAGAATGACTATGTTCTACCCCAATGATTGTTTCATGAATAACCATCACTATTAAGATCATTATCATCAGTGTTTACATTTTAGGCATGTAAATTTTCACTGTTTATAGGCCCTCCTGCTCCAATGATGGGAGCATAGAAATGTAAGTTGTACAAATTTTCTTAAGTCTTCAAGATGGTACGAGGCTAACATGGTCACCTTTCTGAAAAGCCATAATCAGGCATTAAAAGTTCATATATGAAAAAGAAAATATACAGGATATACAGTGCTGCACTGATCTCCCCACTGTTTGAGTATCTGGGAAGGATTTTCTATCTGCACAGATGCCCATGCCTAGGGTCCTCCCACTGTTTTGGAAGATTCTAAGTGTGTTCAGCTGAATGCAAAAAAGAATCATGCTTCAGCACCCTTTCCAGGGACAGCAGAATCTTGACGGCCAAAGACACTTGCAGTCTTCAAGTCATTTATGCACACTAGCCTTCCTCAAGTTGAAGAAGGATATTTTTTAGGGCCAGGCATAAGCTACCATTGGCATTATCAGATTTATTAACATTTCATTTTTTAAAACATGCCTGGTCATGTTACTATGAGAAAAAAGAAACTGTCCAACATGAGTTATTTCGGTGAAATTTCTATAAGAATCTGGGCATAGTTTATATATAGCTCTTTCTACAAGGCCTCCCAGGAAGGGGACAAAAATATTACACAATCTTCTTCTCTAAGACTCCAACCATGCTATCACCAATATAATAGCCAAATTTTGTGTGGCTGAAGGCGAACTATAGCAACAATTTATTTAATAATGATAACTTTTCCACCCCGAACACATTTTATTGCTTTTCTTTTTGGTATTTTATTTTTCTTGGCATTGTTGGTCTTTTATCATAACACATTTTGATTTGTTTTGATTTCCTATACACATTCTGTATAGTAAATTGGATCTGGTATAATCAGAGATACCGGTTCATAGTAGGGGCATCTCATTTGATGGATTCACCACTTTTTATTTCTAAATATATTCTGTGACTAGGGCTGTGATTTCATACAATTTCTTGTCTCTGCAGGGACATTTCCCTGAATGACCATTAATTTCCCTGTTTCAGGTTTTTCCTTTTGGTTATCTAAAACAAACTTCACACATCTGAGGTCTTGGAATGCTAGAAAAGCTGGATTTATGCTTATTCTGCTCCCTTTAATTTAGCCACTACTTTTTCAGGTGCTTGAAATGTCCCTTCTAACTGACACTATAACTATGATGTAATCTTGGAAAACTTTGTATTTCCTGTTCTGATCCAGTATGACCCAGGTAATCAAACTCTGAAAAATAACAATGCCTCCATGCAAACCAAGGACTATTCTGGTAAACTGGTATAGCCCTTGGCTAATTACAAAAACTGTTTTTTCCCCTTGAGTTCCATTTCTAGAGGGTCTAAAAGTACTCTTTTGTTAAATCCAAATTGGATAAGTATTTAATTCCATCAAGTTTGCCTTGCAGGTCATTCACTCTTGGTAGCTATCAAATTGTGCCCAAATGATTAATTCAACTATGATCCATGGAAAGTCTAACTTGGATAAAAATGAAAGCTCATGAAGTAAACTAAGGAGTGTTTTAAAAACAACCACTAATTTTGCAGTGACTGTGTATCACTTGTTTCTAGGGTAGATAACTATGTTTTCAGGAAACCAGAGAAAAGTACAGTAAGAGATTCAGTATGCAAAGCTTACAAACAGGTACTTGACACACTGTGAATAAGTGAATAGGATAATAGAAATAAGTTGGATATAACAGTAGGATACAATTAACATAAAGACTTTTGCCTTTGTAGGAATAAAGCCTTTCTAATGTTCAACAATAAGGACACCATAGGTAAAGGTAAAGGTTCCCCTCGTACATATGTGCTAGTCGTTTCCGACTCTAGGGGGAGGTGCTCATCTCCATTTCAAAGCCGAAGAGCCAGGGCTGTTCGAAGATGTCTCCATGGTCATGTAACCAGCGTGACTAAACTCCAAAGGCACACTGAACACTGTTACCTTCCCACCAATGGTGGTCCCGATTTTTCTATTTGTATTTTTTACGTGCTTTCAAACTGCTAGGTTGGCATAAGCTAGGATAAGTAACAGGAGCTCATCCCATTATGCGGAACTAGGGATTCAAACCACTGACTGCTGACCTTTCGATCAACAAGCTCAGCATCTTAGCCACTGAGCCACTGCGTCCCTCATAAGGACACCATAGCATGGGTGAAATACCATTCTGCTGAACTATACTACTTGAGTCTGTACTATCCAGAAAACCATAACAATGTAAAGGAATTTAGAGATGACCTAAAAAGTATGAAAGTACCATTAAGGAGGGACTTGCAGAAAATATTACATAGTCCAGCGATTGCAGCAAATAGCAATAGTACTTAGACTTATATACCGCTTCACAGTGCTTTCCAGTCCTCTCTAAGCGGTTTACAGAGTCAGGATATTACCTCCAACAATCTGGGTCCTCATTTTACCAACCTTGGAAGGATGAAAGGCTGAGTCAACCTTGAGCCAGTTAGGATCAAAATGCTGGCAGTTGACAGAGTTAGTTTGCAATACTGCATTCTAACCACTGAACCACCATGGCTCTTGTGAGAAATGTGATAAAGAAACTGCAAATAACCCTGCCTTGATTATATTTAATATAAGAAGGGACCATCTTTCAAGATTCTGGTCCTATGCCTTCAACAATGGAATCATTATTCCATGAGTCTTTGTGGTATCTGTTTCTTGACCTGACCAACCTTGCATGGCTGACAGACACAGAAGTAACGTTTATGCATCTGTCCTGATTAGACTTGCACAGACAAACATAGAGAAAACACACCCTGGTTAGATCTTTTGGAAGAAGTATACATTCATCTAATGTTAATTCATTGCACAGAAGAAATACTGATGTCTCTTATATTTACTCCTAGTAAAAGAATGGGGAGAGGGGGGGAACCCTTATGATCCACATGGTTTCCATATCATATTTTAAAGGAATAAAGATTTGCACAAAGCTCACAATGCGAGTCTAAGATTGTTTTAATTATATATACAAACTTAAACATTTTGAAATTATGGAACAAGGTTTTTCCCCCTCCAATTTCCAGAAAAAACCTAAGTTAATCAGTTCCAAGACACCAACTAAGATTCCTGTGGCAACAGAGATTAAGTTATTATAGCTTAACTTTTATAGATTTACACCTATTTTTTAAATACATGGAGTATGGTATTGACTGAGAAGTTAATACAGAGAGAAAGGAATAGGAACAGAGAAAGGAATAATAAATTGTGTCGTTCTCTGAAAATAAAATGTACATAGACAGAGAAAGTGATAGTAACCACTCACTAAACATTGAATGTTATGCTATATGAGTGTGATATATTATAGGCATCTATATTCACCTCACTTTCATGCTCAGTTCTTTGTTCTGTGTTTTCCATAGCTATGTCCAGAGCAATAATGCAACAAAAAAATAATGTGGAGTAATGTATAGAAATATAACTTCAGACTGAATTATTCTCTGGTTAGGTATTTTTATTGTATGTTGAAAGTTCTCCCCATATTTGCAGTGGCAGCACATTTATGAATATTCTACAATAGAAAAAGATCAAATTTTAATAGTCAAAACTTATGCATATGTAGATATCAAACCCATGTTGTTTACACCCTCATATTATTATGTATGGTTGTATACTATCTTAGTTTAATAGGCAGTAAATTGACCAATCAGCTTGGCCCAGGCTGATACAACTTCACTCTCTTCAAGTATATACTTTTAAAGCACTAATCTATTTAATGGCAAGAGTTTATATACTAGATTAGCAAAGTGGGAGGTTGTATTTGGCAAATTGTCATAACTACTGGATGAGTGTGGGAGGGAAAGAATTTTAATAGAAGCAACAAGAGAAGGTAAACATTTTTTTCCTCTTGCCCCATTGGTTTTCTCCCAACTCCTCCTTTTCTAGTAAAGGTAAAAGGTAAAGGTTCCCCCGCAGATGCATGCTATTCATTTTTGGCTTTAGAGGCAGTGCTCATCTCCGTTTCTAAGCTGAAGAGCCAGCACTGTCCAAAGATGTCTCTGTGATCATGTGGCCAGCATGACTCAATGCCGAAGGCGCACAGAATGCTGTTACCTTCCCACCAAAGTGGTCCCGATTTTTCTCCTTGCATTTTATGTGCTTTCAAACTGCTAGGTTGGCAGAAGCTGGGACAAGTAATGACCTTACCCCGTTACGTGGGGCTAGGGATTTGAACCGCTGAACTGCTGACCTTCTGATTGACAAACTCAGCATCTTAGCCACGGAACAACTGCATCCCCCTTTTCTAGTAGCAAACCTCAAACTAGAAGAAACAGAACTGGATTGTAACATATAGTCAAAGGTTCCCTTCTCCAGATTTTGTCATTACAATAGTTAAAAATTCTCAGCCTAATTTATATTTGTTTTTAGTACGATTTTAACTTTTTTATATTGGTTTTTTAGCCGGCTGTTCACCGCCCTGAGTCCGTCAGGAGAAGGGCGGTATATAAATCTAATAAATAAATAAATAATAAATAATAAATAAATAAATAAAAAAAAGAGAGACAGAAAACTGACATATCAGTTGAATAGCTGTTTTGGATGTGTCTCTGTGTACTCTTTTATTTGAGAACTCTGAGGGTAGGAAGGAAGCAAGCTGTTGAAGCTTCTCAGGGAACAATGTGCACTTTAATTTAGAATAACCTAAGATTAAAACCAACTACTTGTATTTACTTGTTTTCATAGAATTATAGATTGTATACAATCTATAGAATTATAGATTGTATTTACTTGTTTTCATAGAATTATAGATTTGGAAGGGGCATTTAGGCCATAAATCCAAACCCCTGTTCCAGTGTCCCAAAGGTGCTTTTTCAGGAGGCAACTGGACTTTCTTGTTTTTCCTTTTTGAAGATGTTTCACTTTTCATCTAAGAAGCTTCTTCAGCTCTGACTGGATGTGGGGAATGGAAGGATTTATATTCTGTCTCAGAGCTCCAGAAGTTCAAGTAACACATTCCAGACAAATGGCCATCTAGTTTCTAGTTGAACACATCTATAAAGGAAAACCAACCACCCTCAGGGTAATTGGTTCCATTGCTTTTATTTCTTGAAAAAAATGCTATTAAAACTTCAGTCAGAGTCTACATTTTACATCACATGGCACATTATGAGAGAACAAGTCTTGACTTTCCTATAAATGTAAGGATAGTTAAAGAGGACGATCATATCCCTACCTGTAATCTGTAATCTTTTCTCAAGACTAAATTCTTTCACCCTCTCTTCAGAGGCCTTTGTTTTCAGTTCCCTCATCACCTTTATTTTCCTTCTTGTAATTTGTTCCAGTGTTGTAAAGTACAGTGCTCTGAAACAGACTCAGAACTTTCCTCATTCTGTTTCCTCCAGATGTGTTAGTTTCTAAAAAATCCCAGCCAGAATGTAGAGTCATATGGAATGAAGAGTGTCATGTTAAGAAAAGCTATCATGAATAATTAAATACCAGTGCTATTAGTCATATAGGAACTGGCATGAGTGTAAATAATAGAATAGAATAGAATAGAATAGAATAGAATAGAATAGAATAGAATAGAATAGAATAGAATAGAATAGAACAGAACAGAACAGAACAGAACAGAACAGAACAGAACAGAACAGAACAGAACAGAATAGAATAGAATAGAATTTTTTATTGGCCAAGTGTGATTGGACACACAAGGAATTTGTCTTGGTGCATATGGTCTCAGTGTATATAAAAGAAAAGATAGGTTGTAGATAAAAAAACTGGTGTATTACTAATACATAAAAATGGTGAAAATTATTAAGAATCATTCAGTTATAACATATCCAATATACTGCCGTATGTGCATTACTACAAAATGGGGTAGAATATTTGTGGGCATATGGGAGAGTTTGGTTTATTGATTTCTTGCCATTTTTTTGCTATTGTATTTTCCATGGTAAAAATACGAGCTCAAGTGACTTACAGTAAAGCAGAGCAATTTCATAAAACAAAATTGTAAAGAGGTAAAGTTACTCAGTGCCTAATGAAATAAAATGCCCAGATGGGGCTTAAAAGATTGATTGTTATTTTGAGGCTGATTTTGTTAGTCATGTTACATATATTTTCAAGACTTGAATGTCATGAATTTAGCCAACCTTTCTAGAATTTTGTTTCTTTAAAGTTAATATATAAAATGTTTTCCCTAATAGATCATAGTCTTAATAATTTTATTTCTTTATTGAAATTACGTGCCTGCCCATCTCAGCAGTAAAGAAAGAAAATGTCTTTTATGCATCTTTTTTAACCAGATGTAATTTTTTCCCCTATTCCACAGAGTCAAAAGCAAAACAAATATAATGTCCACATTTGGACACGTTTGGAAAAAGAACTATGGTTCTTTTAAACTATGGTTTAAAAGAATATATTACAAATTTGTAATATGCACTGGGTATATACAGCTGTATATAGGAGAAACCTTGTTATGGATAGAATAGCCAAGGTGCACTTTATCCTTCCTTGTTAACTAGAAATGCCACTTGGCACATAAAAGACAGTAGTGGGGAGGGGAAGGGAGAGGAGAAACAGATATTAATTTTTAAAAATTCAATTAATCTGCTTGGTAATACAGTATATGCATTTTAATCCTACAACTGCAAAAAATAATGGTTTACTCCATAAATGCATCAAGTTTTTCCCCCTTGTTGACAAAGGTTCAGTTGGCTCCAACAGGTGATGCTGTTAAGTCATCATAATACTCCCATATGAAGTCTGGTTGGATTCTGAACTTTACATTTTGCATTTTTTCCATGGGCCAGGGAATTGCGTCCCTCGATCTATTATAAACCGTAGTGATCCAGTAGCCACTGGAGTCCTGTCTAGCTGTGCCATTGTATTTTGGTGTATGATGACTTAAAAATAATGTTGTGGTTTCTTGCTGGTTTTTTAATGTACTATAATTCTTAACTCAGGATTAACATATCTCCAAACCCATAAAATATCAGATGTTCCCCAATGACAGAATCTTATTGTATCATTGCTTTTTCAGGGAGTTTGTCCCTGAAAAAAGTAAAGAACTGCTGAAAGTTTGCCCACTCCTCATCCTAAATCCATTGGTTGTCACTTTCTGCAGTTTTGCCGTTTCTTCTGTTAAATTTATGTCCCAAAATGTGATCATTAAAAAGATGACAGTCCTAAGCTTACCTGTAAGGACATCCCAGGCAATGGTATTCAGTGAGAACTACAGAAGGAATGGTACCATTGCCATTTCCTGTCATTTTTTATCTTCTGCTTTATTTGGGCATCTGGGACAACAGGAAAATTTCAGTTCAAGGTTATATGTATGTATGTATATATGTATCTCTTTTATAGAACTGTCCATCTCGTGGAGTGATTCTTGAAGATGCTCTTCAAAAATGTTAAAAGAGAAGTTCATGTCATTCTTTTGCTTAGTCTCTTGCAAAGTATTTTTTTAATTACAGTTGAAGCAACACACATTCACATTCAGCCAATTTCAGGTTAGAATTAGCATTTATGATGAACAGCTGCAAGGGCCTCTATGACCCAGCAGAGCTCACTAAAAGCTGACATTTGCCTTGGCTTCCATTACACATTTAACTCGCTACACTTTCCCTGGCTACATGAAATGGGAACTGCTTGCCCTAGCAGTAATATGAATTCCTCAGGAAAGATTGCCATCATGGGCACTATAATGGCTGGTTGCTGAGTGGCCACCTGGCTGTGACTGGCATCAGCCAGCCACCAAACTGTTTCTTCTGCAGTGTTATAGTAAAGATGGCCACCAGGTACCAATCCCAGTTGAACAGCCCTTTGGTTCCCAATAGTACCT
Source organism: Masticophis lateralis (assembly GCA_030761175.1). Classification (NCBI taxonomy): domain Eukaryota; kingdom Metazoa; phylum Chordata; class Lepidosauria; order Squamata; family Colubridae; genus Masticophis; species Masticophis lateralis. The sequence continues at coordinate 95,791,315 of JAUDYJ010000002.1, forward strand.
GGTCGAATAGTAGCATTGAGCTAAAGCCTATTGATTTGATGAATAAAAGTTGGTGGTCACTGGTTGCAATAACATCACTGTCATGGGTACTCCTACCAAGAATGACATCTAGGCTTATCACAAATGTATCATTCACAATGCAAGCAACAGGTGTTAGATATTGTTGCATAGATGGAATCATATGCTACCCTATAACAGTGGAGGAACAATCACATTTTCCTTCAGAATCGCATTTTACAGGAAATTAATTATAATGTCCATGTGTGTATGCTTCCAGTTACTTCCAATCAGAGGAAAATTATGCCTTTCCAGCATGAGCTTCATTCCTGCACTGGGTAGGGAGTGCAATAAATCTATCTTTATTTGCCAACTACATAGCCAGTCCTGACTGGCTGTTGAACCTCTTTGCACAATTATCCCTTGGCTGTGACTGTCATTATCACACTTTCCATTTTAGAGGATATTCCTACAAACATGGTCTGGAGAAAAGATTTTCTGATCATATTTTATCCCATTTATTCATTGCCTGACATGGTTCTCCTCTGCACGCTCGGTGATCCATTAGAGCATTCACTACATCACTGACAACAAAGGAATGTTATTTCAATAAACTGACTTTCTAAGCCAGTCTCAGATTCATTTGCCAAATATGTCGTCCTTGAATCTATATACTGATTGGACTTCTTTTAGAATAGATTTTGAGTCAATGAAATAAATACCTTGTTGACTAACACTGGGTAAAACCAGGTTCTAATATTGGCTTACTAAATATTTTAGAGCCAATCACATATATTTACTCTCTCAGCCCAATGGACCTCCAATCACCAAATAAAGGGCAGTACTGTTACAAGACACCCACATGTAATGTTGTTAAGGTTTTTTCCCCCTCACTTGCACCTTGAATCTCAGATTAAAGCACCTGTATGGTATGATTAAGAAGTTATACTAGAAATGGAGAGGCCATAAGTCAGCATCACCTTCAGTTACTGAGGCTTACTGAGTAGCTTTGGGATAGTTGCTGTCTCTCTACCTAACTTGCCTCATGGGGTTGCTGCTGTAGGAAAAAATAAGAGGAAGGTATACTACAGTGTGTATTGTCATGGAATTTCCATCACATATGTCACCTTGAAGGAAAGGGGATCTATAAATCAAAACAATAAATAAAACCATGTCGATTTAGTTAAAAGATGCATATAATAAATCTCTTTAAAAAAATCATGTACTGTAATTTTTATAGAAAGTATGTGTGTGGGTGTGTGTGGGTGTAGATGTGTATGTGTATATGTGTAAGTGTGTGTGTGAGTGTGTATAAAATGAATTATGGATATGTACTCATGCTTTTTCAGAAGTGTGAAATGCAATCTGAAATCTATATTGTCATACATTTTGGACCTACTTGTTAAATTAATACTACCTTAATACTTTAAATTCACATGGCATTAGTTTAATGCTGACATTTAGATTCATTTTTGTTAGGAAAACAAGAATGAGAAACTGACCCAGAGTGAGAAACGTACCCAGTGATAGTAGTTACAACATATAATTGATTATGATCAAAATTTTTAGTTCAAATTAATGATTATTACATATTAGGCTACTTTGTAAACTTGAGGAAGATGCATATATTCAGATAGAATTTAACCTAAACAGTGGAAAAGAGAATCTGCCAAAAAAGAATTATCTGATTCTTGGGAATTAGATTTGGGATATCAAAATGGTGGGCAATTAGATATGGATTGATGTTACACTGTGTCTGAAAAAAACAACAACTCAGTAGCATTAATATTCAGTACCTTAGTATTTCCGTAAAGGACATCAAGTGAAAGCTCGCTTACTAAGAATGCTCTTTTCCCTAAAGGCTAATCAGATGCCTATGGGAAATCTATGAACTGGACATGAAGGCAATAGAATAGACATGACAGTCAAGAAACAGGCTGTGAATTAGTGCTGTACATGGTACTGAATGTACAATATAGATCTGTCCTTTGTGGCTGAAATGAAACCAAGGCACTATCAATTCCTTCTATCAGCCCAAGTGGAATGCATTGTCTGTCCATCACGGCTTTAAATACACTCGTATGTAGATGCTACAAAGAGAGCCAGGTGTGTGAGGCTCACACACATACATGCAGGTATGGATCCTTATGCAGAAAGTGCATCCCACCCAAGTCTTTTGGCAATGCACTTCATGGATTTAATACACTTAACCATCCAACACACACACTATACCCACAAATCAATCATGGATGCAATCGACTGCTGGCTTACGACTAGCTCTGCTGCCAGAAAATTGTACTTCACGGAGGCCCAGCCCAACAGTCAGGGAATTAAAAGGAGGAATGAAAACCCATCTCAGAAATATCTGCATTCCCAAATTGACAGGCACTCGCCAAGCATCTCGTTTTTCAACAGTAAATAACAGCATCCCCTCCATTTGCCGGTGGATACTTACAATTCAGCTTTACCAGAGACAGCTTGTCAGCAGCCTTCATCCCTCTCCATCTTCCTTTTGCTTCCCTCTCACACCACATCCCCTCCCCTTTTTTTCTTCCTCTCCTCCTTTCCAGCAGCTTAGATGAAAGTCATTGTTCCGAGGGGAGGATGCTAACACCCAGAAGAACTGCAACATCTAGGGCCCTTAGACTCGGATGATGGCAGCTGCAGGAAAAAGCAGCAAGGGTGCCAGGAGGGGATACTCACCGGGGTGAAGCCAAGAAGAGACGCTGAAAGGTGAGGGAGGGGTGATCTGGATCCATTTCCCCCTCCACCAAGGCTGCTTCCCAGCAAACCATCAGCAGATGCTCCCCCACCCTTTCCTTCGGCTGAGGAGGGAATCCACCCACCCAGCAGAAGAGCCGGAGTCTCAGCCACCTCCCTCCTTGGAGGAGGAGGAGGAAGAGGGTGATGAGCTCAGGGAGGACGGAAACAGACTGGAAATTGCAGCATGGGCCTCCTCCTCCCCTTCCCTGCTGCGGTGCTTAGCTCTCCCTGGGTGCCATGGCAACGGCCATAAAAGATGGCGGGGAAGCAAGAGATGGGGAGGGTGAAAGAGAAACTGGAGAGGGTGGTTACGATGAGGAAAAGCTGCCTTTGACAGGCAAACAAATCACTTCACCGGCTGCTGATGTTATTGATGGGGAGGAGAGAAAGGTAAATTAACTTATTCAAGGAGGTTGGGGCAGGGATCTACATAATATTCATTCCTACGAAGGGGAAATCGAGGCCCTTTTATCGGATAAATGCTAATTCAATCCTGGAAAAGTCAGAGCAAAGGCCACAGTCATTTCAAAGGTTTGTCAGTGATGGTGACAAACTTTCTTGGTTTTTTAAGATAAATGGAATGGGGTATGGGGATGGAGATAGGATCAAAATACACATGGAAGTCTTTCTCAGTGATGGTAGCCTTGGGCCGTAACGCTCCATCCTGCCTCTGCACAATAAACATGACACACATTCACATTTTGGTCTGGATGCTTGCAGTTGTAGGTTGAATGTTCTGCCTTTACTTATCCAGTTCACCCCCAGCCTGGAGCCTTTTGGAGGGATGAACTGAAAACTGTCACAGGTATCTGTCAACGTGCATGCTGGCTGGGAACAATGGGATCTGGAGTCCAGCATTTCCAGGTTGTGTTGGTCTGGGGAAACTAGATATATAATTTCCTTTTGGTTTTAATATTCCATCCAATGCAGGTAAGAAAAATAATAGAACAAAGAACCATAAAACCCCTGAAATATCCAGAGCAAAGAGTGGAGAAACCAGTTCATTAAAAAACACAACAGATTAAGCAGCATGTCAAAAATGAGGGGGCGGGGCGGGAATCAGATTAAACTTTACAGACCAAAAGTGTCAAAATATAGAAATCTATATATGTATAAGTCTATCTAACTCTCAACAATTAAACTATTTATTCTACTGGGAGGGTTTGACGCATCAGGAAAAAAACCGAATTTCAGCATTAGTATAAGGAAATAGTAAAACATAACTGTTTAATTCTTCTGTTTAGAGCTTTACAATTTGCATTTATATGACACATACAGTATGCTCCATAATTATATAGCAGAAAGAGTTAACATTACAAGAAACAACCATCTTGGATGACCATTGGAAAGAAGAGGTGAAGAAGTGTCAGATCTGCTTTTCTAGCAAAGAACCAATAATAAAAACTCCATTCCTCCTGGCACATATTTCCCTCTGTAAGCACAGAGAAAGCTCCATGGGTATATCCGTACCACTATGGGTGTTCCTCATCCAAATTTTGGGATCAGCAGCCCCTTTGTTAATAAAAACATGCCCAGGGACATCTTCTTCAATAGCACTAGGAGTCAACCAGTTAATCCAGAGTGAAATTGCCCTATGAAGCCAGAATGCCATTGGGGGGGGGGGTCGGGGGTGCTCAGATTAATCAGAGAGGAGGTTGAATAAACTTACTTTTGACAGAGCATTCCAAAGCATGGCTATGGCTGTTAATCATATAGTTGGAAATTATATTTCTCTTGGTTAGAGAGGAAAGGAAGAAAACCTCCCTGGAAGACTTAGGGAGTCAATCTTGATTATGTAATGTTACAATGTGGATCTCTAAGATTTAAAGTGTGCAGAGCTTTAAAGATAACAATACCTGAACTAGACTTGGAAACAAATTCATAAAACTGATATAACAGAAAGTAATTTTTCCTCAGTTTATGCTAGTGGACTCTGAGTTGACACAAAATCAATAAAAAATCAATGTTTCCAAGTCACATTCAAGAACTATCCTACAAGAAGCAGGAGACCGCAAATGACATTGTTTTTCCATCTTTCTAAATAAAACAGATTAAATATTTTAATTTTTTTTATATGAACCCCTGCCTTTGGTTTCTGTGTCCACAGAAGGATCTTATGAATATTTGATGGAGCTCAATACTCCCTCCGACCTCCTTCCCTCCTATTGGTCTTCATTGGGAGTTTATTATGTCTCTGGTTATTCCTGATAATGGGATTGTTGAATGCAATTGTAATGCTCTAAAAACCCAGTACACTTAATCTAAAATCATTTGCATATGGAAAAAGAAATTTTATGGGGATGGTTACAAGATCAGGGAAATTAATGCTCTCTTTGTGACAGACTGGCAGAATTCATACATAACATGGCTTATTCTTTTTTAGATTAACATGATGTTTGAACTGTGCCGCTATAACCTTCTAGTTAAGAGGTTAACTCCTACTTGTTGTTTGATTGATGAAATAAAATAAATAAGATAGCAGAAAGTTTAATAATATAGCTATTAACTTATAAACTCTGCAGGCTCCCTTCTGCATTGTTGCCTTTCATTGGCAACATAATTCTGGCAACAAGGTAGTAGGAGCTCCTATAGAACATTATTAGCATCAAAGAAGGACTTCCAGAGAAGTTTGTGAGTGAAAGGGACTGATTTAGAAACAATGGTCTTTAGCCCCACTGGTATAATTAGGAACACTTGAAATGATATCGATGGCAGACTTAATAAGAACTTGCCAGACTCTTGAGAGGAATCTACATTTAGGATTTTGGGAAAATTTTCCCATTCAACAGCGAGTCATTCTTCTTTCTATCAGTGGTGCCCAAGCCTGGTTAGACACACTTTTGCAATCTTACTTGCATAGCAAGTTAAGCTAAATATCAACAACAACAACAAAAAAGATTCAGTGGGTCCAAAAGGTAATCATGGCTCTGATAAATAGCATATGGGCTTTTTGCTATGTCCATATATAGAAAACAAAAGTCCAGGCTGAGCTTCAGGAGCTACACATGGAAGATCTCCCTGTCATTACTGGGATGGGGGTTAAAAAGAAAGTATCTTTCATTCAGGTTTGCCAAGGTGTTTGTGCTGGATGAGGTCAATTTTATTTTATTTTATTTTATTGGTTTGATTTATATGCCATCCTTTTCTGGAGACTCAGGGCGGCTTACAATGCGTTAAGTAATAGCTGTTGATGTACTAGGGAGTTTTAAGGAAAGTTCATAATATGTCCCATAAACTGAAAGGTCTGCCACCATGCTCATAGATGTTTTGAAGGTGCCCAAGAAGTTTAGGAGAGACCCATGGTGATATGGACTAGAAAGAATATAATGCAATAATAAGAAATCAATTTTCCTTTCTGTTTTTTCTTCTTTTCACCAGTTCCCTACTTTTTCCTCCATGAAGAAATCTTATGTCACTGGTTTTGTTGTTATTATAGTTATGTCTAAGCATGAATGTGCTTAGGGGCCTGGTGGCTCAGCAGACTAAAGCATTGTGATTAACATCAGCTGTCTGCAATTACTGTAAGTTTGAATCTCACCAGGCTCAAGGTTGACTCAGCCTTCCATCCTTTCTACGGTAGGTAAAATGAGGACCCAGTTTGTGGGGGCAATAAGCTGACTTTGTAAAATATACAAAAGTATGAAGGTTATTGCTTAACACATTGTAAGCCGCCCTGAGTCTCTGGAGAAGGGTGGCATATAAATCAAATCATAAATTAAAAAAAATGTATCAACTGTATGTGAAATAATTTAGATTGCTTCCCATTATAATTATAGTAATCTGGCTATCCCCAATTACTTACCTACAACAGTGAACAATCAATAGATTGGTTGAAGCAGCCATTTTGTAAGAAAAGCAGTACTAATTAACATAGTAATGGAGAAAGCGAAGCATATAATACAATAAATCATCTTACAATATGTCAATTAAGGAAATGCCCCTCAGTATGGTGTGTCTCATCTGAGCTGCCTTGGGGGGTGTGGGGGGGCTATAATCCCAACCCTATTCCTCAAATCAGGTGTAATATTTTCTTATACCTGTCCTTTTTTAGTTCTGAATGTCATTGCATTTTGAATGCATATCATTAATTCAGTGATGCTCAGTGGGGTGGAGATTGGACTGGTCCTGGGAGTAATGAGTGAAGAATGTCACTTTATACTAAGATTACATACTTTCAGCAGGGTCACCCAAAGCATGAAAATGATCCCAGCTGTCCAGCTAAAGGAAGCAGGTATCTATATTGGACAGCAGCTGATAACTTCACTGTCAGAGGCATTATTTTACACTGTATGGGAGAAGGCCATGGTATTTAACCAAGATGCACATGGATACCCAAGCTATAGTAAATTGATGATATAGTTACTTGCTACTGAGAAAGACTTGAGGAACTTTCAGAGTACCAATGGTGTTTATAATATGGCTAGTTCAAAGTCTTTGGAATTTTCTGGTCTGTCTAGTTGGGTAAGGAGGTATTTGGTTTGCTGTTGTTGTTGGGAGAAATACTAGCCAACTCCCCAGAAGCGTTTTGATGATGTTGGGGTTGGTGGGCGGAGCCTCCCACCGGTTTTACTACCCGTTCTATAGAACCGGTGTGAACCGGAGCAACTCACCACTGCAACTCCCTTATAAGAATCTCAGAGCAACACAAAGACATTGTGGGAAATGAAAGTTCTCATGATTGACTGGAGGGATAGCCACTGAGATACTCATCTCACTGTGTCTTGTTCATGAGTATCTGGAAGAGGCTTAAATGGGGCATATTGGTGCTCTTTAGCCAGTTACGTCTGAAGATATATGTCCTATGGAAAAGATGGGAAAATGATTTTTGCTGTCATGTAATAAGTGGTACCATCAGTAGAAGCAGAGATGGGATTGTGCAGCATGTTGATTTGGCTTGGGATATGGCTGCAAAGAGAAGTAAAATCAGCTTTCTTTTGTTCTTAGATGATACCTAAATGAAGAAAACAAGGGTAGCTCTTATACCAAAAAAACTTGTTCTTTTTAAATGTTGCTTATTATTCTAGTCTAAAATTTCCTTATAGAAGAGCAATTTTAGTTTCAAACATTACTTAAAACCCCAAGACAATGTTTTCTTCTCAAAATCTTAAATTTCACATTTTCTACAGATAACAAAACTCTGCAGGAAACATCGAGAGAAGGAAACAAATGAGGTATTTTGTGCAACATGGGCCTTTGAAGCTCAGCTGGTGAAGTTCATGACTGAAATAGGCATTAAATGGGGTCAGAGAAAGTCAAAGGGTAAAAGAATTTAAAACCTTCTGAAGCAGTGAAGAATTCTTGGTCAAATCCACCAGAGCAGCTTCAAACATATTCAATTGCAGGTTTTGCTATTGTTTTGTTGTTACAGATAAGGAATGTATGCCACATAGAAGTGATTTATATGCATGAATAATGAATGATTTCCCTGATCTAACATGCATAAACATAGCTCCTTGTTTAATCTGCAAATGGTGGGTGAAATTATTCATCTCCATTGGATGAAGTATCATCAGCATGCCTATACCAGCTATGTATCTCTATCCCTGGCAAATTAAGCAATGCCACTGATGTCTTATCCTGACATCTGGAGCTATGGGGGGTCTGAATGAGGAACCACAGGCTTCAGCTGAACCCTGGCAAGACTGAGTGGCTTAGGGTTTTGGAGATTCATGAACCTAGGAACTTACCATCTTTAGTACTGGATGAGTTGTACAACCCTAGACAGATTTGGTGTACAACCTTGAGACTCCTGCTCAGTCGCAGTTGTGGCTAGGAGGGCCTTTGCACAGCTTCATGTTGTGCGCCCCTTCCTGGGCCCTAAGGCTTTACTCACTGTCACTCATTCCCTGGTCACTTCCAGAATGGATTACTCTGTTTTCTGAGGCTGCCCTTGAAGAGTTGTCTAAAAGCTTCACCTGGTCAAAAAAAGTGGCAATGCAGTTATGTATACCTCTAGGATGGCCCATGTTGAACCTCTGCTTTGCAAGCTGCATTGGTTACCAGTTTACTTTTAGATGTAATTAAGATTCTAGTTTTGATTTTTAAAGATCTACATGGCATGGGCCAGGTTATATGAGGAACTGTCTTTTCCCAATTACATTTACCCATCCCATCTGGTCCAGCACAGAAGTGGGTCCCATCTGGGCCCCACTGCTAAGGACTTCCCTCTAGCTGGTGTTTGGGTCCCATCTTCTAAGGACTTCCCTTTAGCTTGTAGCCCCCATTAGGGGTGGTATTCACTTACCTTCTCTACTGGTTCACAAATGTGAGCGTGTGCGCATCTCCGGAATGTAATGACGTCTGGGCGGGGCAGATCCTCCCACAGCTGCCACTACCAGTTCGCCTGAACCTGATAGAACCGGCTGAATACCACCACTGACCCCCACCCTCTGGAATATCATTTCCCCTGATGTGAGATTAGATCTACTGCCTCTGAGGTTCTGGAAAGCCCTAAAAACATAGCTTTTTATTAATCCTAGGGATATCATGGCAATTCTCAATGTTCTTATTTGAAGTTTTCCTGCTGTCCTGGAGTTCTTTTATGTTTTTATTCCTTTATATTTTTACGCCTTATTTTTGCTATTTATGTCTGAAGCTTTTATACTGTGATATGGTTTTAATTATTATTCTGTTTGTAAGCTGCCCAGAACCATTTTTTAAATAAAATGGGAGGCTGTATCAATTTGCTAAATGAAATAAATAAGTCCAGTGCCTAGAAATTCTGCCTTTACTTTGCAACATTTGCCATACTTTACTAACTTGCTCTCTGGAAAGTCAGAGCTCAAATTGCATCGATAGTTCTGGCACTTACCTTTTTTTTAAAAAAAATTATATCCTTAATAGCATTTCAACTGCATTAAGTGATGCCATTGCAAAGTAGCTAGGTTGCATACATTCAGCCGCTATCTAATGTCTTTCAAAGATAGATTGTTTTAAAATGGATCTGCAACAGTACTAGGTTAAAACATGTAGTCCTTGAAGACATGACTAATGTCTATTATCAATCAGGAAATTAAAAAGGAATAGAAAATGAAACTCAGTGATCCAGGAACCTGTAAAGAATTGATGGGGGGGGGGGGAGTACAATTGTTTAAAATGTGGTGGGGTTGGTGCTTGTATATGCTGTATAGCAGGGGTCTTCAAACTTGGGAGCTTTAAGACTTGTGGACTTCAATTCCCAGAATTCTCCAGCCAGCTACGCTATCATGCTGAATTCTCGGACTATGAGAATTCTGAAAGTTGAAGCTCACAAGTCTTAAAACTGCCAAGCCTGAAGGCCTCTGCTGTACAGTTTTCAAAAAAGGAATAACTTTGGCACCAATTACCGAGATATAACACTATAACAACATTCAAGGTTTCAATTTTTAATTGTTCCAATCCTCCCATCTTTCTTATTATGCTAGTGTTTTAAAAAAAATCCTTAAGATAGTAAATTCAGGTCCGCACTCAAATCCTCCATAGTTGCACTGTAAAGTTACGAAGTATAAATAGATGCATAGGGCTGGATGCTTCCTATGCTAGTTATTGAAAGAAAGTCTTGGTGCTGCATTCATTTTTCACCCTTCAGTCCGTATGTTGGCTGAAGGAATCAGGCCTTCAGAATTAGAAGAAAGAACTCTGGATTATTTCCTTAAGTGACTGGGGAAATCAGAAAAACAGTATACCATAAAAGAGATTTGTGGGAAGCTTATGCTGTGGGAAATAATGCCATCTAGTGTTCTTCCTCAATAACACCTCTAGCGTTGAGCATCCAGAGTTTGAGCAGTTTTTGAGTATTGGAGGCTCTCCAAAGGGAAATATTGGACCAACACTGGGGGAAAACTCATGATACATCAGCTTGGCTCTCCATCTCACAGTGAGTCCTTTGCAAATGTGGCATTTGTTTTCCTTCCAAATTATGAACAGAATAAATTAATTTCTTCCTAACCATCCCTCCCTCCCGCATGCACATCTTAAAATTGAATTTTCATGAATTAAGGTGCACCTGGCATGGAGTAATATTTTTTTCCTGTTTATACAGGGTAAATGGTATAATCACACTCCATAGCAATTGTTAGGAAAGAGACAGATTGGTTTTTCCCAGTGTTTCCCAGTGGTACCTGTAGCACAAATGAGATCCAGAAATCAAGGCCAATATACTATATTGGGAATTTCTACTAAATGACAAAAATAATAACAGATTGTCCATAGACGTACAAATATTACTCTGAAAAAAGAATTTCCTGCAACTGATTTTCATATATACCTTTATAATGCAAATATCTCATTTTTATGTATTCCTATTCAAATACAAAATTTATTGAAAGTACATTTCACACAGAGAGCATGACATTTTAATTATCAATTTTAATATCTCATCCAACTGATTTTAAGCAATATCACCAATTCTGGCAAGATGTTGTGCTAATACTTGTATTGAAAAAGTATGCGAATCACAGTATAATCCAGATTCTTTTTCTAAAATTGGACAATTTTAATAGTTACTCATTTAATTAATTCTGTATCCTTATTGCACTTCATTGGAAATTTAAAAAAAGAAACATTTCTACTAGATCAGTATAAATTTCCTGATTCTAATTTTATTTTGTTCTGCTAAACATTACAAAGAAAACAAAATGTACAGTTTTCCTGTTTAAAAAAATGAACAAAAAACCTTCTGATACTTAATTTGTTTTAAATACGTGTATTCCAGGAATAAAAGAATGTTTTTAATCCTAGAAACAAAATACGCAAGTAAAGATTGTTGTGCTCTAGGCTATATTATTTTAAGCATGCCACATGCGAATACCCAGTTTTTCTAAGCAGACTGAAGTCACATGATATATATTCAAGTGATATCAACGAAGCACATCTCCTGGACCGTTGCAGAAATCTCTCTCTCAAAAAACCCAGCCCTTAAACAGATGACTGCATCATTAATCTCCTTCCTGTAGTTTCTTTAGTTGTGAACTATAATTACTAGCAATTAACTAAAGTTCACATTTCAAAAATAATTATTGCCATTATTTTGCTAAGGAACCAAGGTCAGTAATTGTAGCCTAGCCTCTTGATGAAGAAATCAACCCCTTCTTAACAAAATGGGGTCCAATTGCTGAATAGATATGGTATAATCAGATGGTTGTAAAATTGATATCTGCACTAGCAGAAATCTCTGAGATCAAAGTACAGGTAGGTGGCACAGTCTTTAGGCTGCAAAATTCCCCTCCCTTTCCCCATTACATGCAGGCTACTTCTTGCCACACCACTTCTGTTTAAAGGCAAGTGATCTTTGATATTTTTCATGCATGCCACTCATATCAGAGTATGCCATGGACTAGAAAGTGCAAACTTTCTGGATGTAGCCTAAACAGGCAGTACAAAATCCAGAGCTATAGGAGGAGACATATAAGTCTTTAAAAACAGCAACCAAGTTTATAAACAATTTTGTCTTGGAGGCAGTTTCTCTCAATTCAGGAAATCCTTTCCACATTTGTTAGAAGAACCACCCGCAGAACAGAATATTTAGAGAACATAACTAATACTTAAAACAAGACTTTAGCTAAGAGTCTCATCTTAATCTGACATGAACAATATACCCAGTTAGCTAATTTTCCTGTGAGTATGATTTGTGTGGAAAATTAGACAATGCAATGCTGGCCTGTTCTTTGTTTAATCTTGAGGAACTCAAGATAAACTACCAGCTGCAAATATAACTGCTTAGGGGTCTTTGTAAAGTAGGTGTTCAAATAAAACATTCATTTTTTCCCCCTTTCGTTCCAAGTTGAGAATCATCTGATACTAAGTAAACTTCTGCTATATGGCACATTGCAATGTTTTATAATTATAATAATAATAGATTATATTCTGTCTAATACATCTGGGTATTAGCTATGCTATAAGTGGTCTACTAACGGTATATACTATACTATTTTCGATATATACAAAGGCCAAAGTTTATCCTGAATAGCAACTTCACTGAGTACAGAACTAGATCTAGTCAAACCAGTACAAAGGTCTCCAATGTGATATTACACATGGGAGAAGGTACATTAAATAGTAAATACCATTAATCTATGTTTTATCAGGCATGCTGAAATTCCAATGGAAACATTCAGAGAAACAATTTTCAGAATTTGTGCCAAATGAATAAATAAAATGTTTCAATCAACTTTGCATCAAGACTTTGGTTCAACTTAATATTAGACTTTCCAGGTGACTTTTAAAAAGTCACTGTTTTATTATCTGTTTTCTCATGTCTTTATAATGAGAAACAATAGCACCCTTCTGCACAGGATTGTTGTAGGTTCAGTATATAGCAAACTAGCAGAAATCAAGTAGGAAATTGATTAAAAATGCTATAAATACATTATTTTGCCCATGTTTTTTAAAAACTGCTGTATAGCACCTCCTTTGGGAATAAAAAAATAAAATAAAGCAGCGCATTCTGAAAATAGTATTTAGCCGTCTGGTTTTTTTATGTATTTAACAGACTATCTCACGAATTTGAGAATCATCAAATATCAGAACATGATCTTATAATATGTACTATTCATTTCTGGAATGAATAGTTCCAGAACTATTCTGGGAAACATAATAGATCACAGAAATGTACTGATGAAAAGTATAAATTCAAGATCTTGAGGTTTTGCAGAATTTGGCCAATGTCACCAGTTACGCATTAGTGCACAATGACTGCAAGCCATTATAAATTCATAAGATATTCCTGTCCATTGCGGCTGGATGCAAAGCTGATTAAGATGTTAACCAATAAAGCATTTTCTTAGACTAGGAGAATTAACATGGGTTTTTTGGCTTGGTATGTGCAGGGCATGCTCATAATTGCCATCTTCATGATGCATCACACACGGGGAGGTAGTATTGTCCTGACAGGAGTATGCCTTGCTCAACATTTGGATAGGCTTTAAGACTTGACTTACAAGATCACTTATAGCAGATATTCTCATTGCTTATTTTATGGCTTAGTGCCATGGTTCCTAAATAGTGCACCATGGCATCCCAGAGCATTGCAGTGAATTCACAGGGAACCACTGGGTATTTTGCTACCCAATTAATAACTTGATATTTTATTACTTAAGAAACAACACCATGGGGTTATTTACTAATTAAAAACTGACCCAGGTGCCATAGTACCAGTTAGTCTTCAACGTACAACCACAACTGAGCCCAAAATTTAGATTGCTAAGTGAGGCATTTGTTAAGTGAGTTTTGAACCACTGTATGACCTTTCTTGTCACAGTTGTTAAGTGAATCACTGCAGTTGTTAAATGAATAACACTGCAGTTAATTGAATCTGGCTTCCCCATTGACTTTGCTGATCAGAAGGTTGCAAAAGGGGATCACATGACCCAGGACACTTCAAGCATCATAAATATGAATCAACTGCCAAGCATCTGAATTTTTATTATGTGACTTGGCGATGCTGCAATGGTCGCAAATATGAAAAACATAAATCTCCTTTTTCAATGCTGTTGCAAAGTTGGTCACTAAATGAATGGTTGTAAGTCGAGGACTACCTATAAAAGTAGTCCTTGACGTATGACCACAATTGAGCCCAAAATTTCCACTGCTAAGCAAGACAGCTGTTAAATGAGTTTTGCCCCATTTTACAACCTGTCTTGCCAGTTAGGCGAACCACTATAATCGTTAAGTTAGCAACATTTGTTGTTAAGTAAATCTGGCTTCCCCATTGACTTTGCTTGTCAGAAGGTCGCAAAAAGTTAGCACATGGCCCTGGGACACTGCAACCATAAATAGGAAGCAGCTGCAAAGTGTCCAAATTTTGATCACATGACAAAAATCACATCAGAAGTATGAAAAATGGTCATAAGTCGCTTTTTTCCCAGCGTGATTGTAACTTTGAGCAGTCCCTAATGAATGGTTGTAAATTGAGGACTACCTGTACATGATTTGAGAACTAGTAGAAGCACTGTGAAAAAAATTACTGAGACACTAAAGGATGCTGTGAACCAAGAAAGTTTGAGAACTTCTCGCTTAGTGATCTTATTTCATTTTAGTAAATAGAATTCTAAATAGAATTTTATCCAAGCAGAGTTTGTCCAATTTCATAGAGTTTTTTATGTTAGAAGTACAGGAGTCAAACAATAAATAAGCAATGGCAATGGCTTCAAATTTCTGCAACATCGAAATATTTTGGTGCTGCAGTGATAGGCTCACCTATCATAATTACTTCCCCATTCAAACATTAGATAAGTGAAATAAGAAAATCTAAGATCCATATATCAAGGGAATACCACAAAGTTAACACTTTGGGACTCTGAGGAAGTAATCTGATAGATAATTGTCACCTGAACTGTATTTGCAAATGTAATAGCGGAAATGAATTTGTTATTTACTTTCTTTTAGTGGGAAAAAAAATAAGGTAGGTCGTAACTTTAAGATAACACTGTCTGATTTCCTTGAAGTTGTTACACTTTCCAAAGGAATTAAAATTTTGACTGATAAGTAATTCTTAATGTAAATCATTTTGAATATTTGCAGCTGAATTGGACAATTGCCAGAATTTTCAACCATAATTATGAAAATTTCCTTATGATACTTAAATAAGTGTTCAAAATTATACAAAAATTGAAAGAATGCATCAGGATTGCATTGTTTCAACTAAGTAGACTCAATTAAAATAAGTTCATCTAGCTATAACTGAATTGACAAATCACCCTATTTGTCTTCTATAAATCATAATCCTTTGTTAAAATATACCCGATCCAATTCAGGACTCATTTCTTTGATCTTAGCTTGTAATTCTGGCTCCAGACGTGTTACAGACATGGAACTAGGAAGAAAAAAATAAATAAAGACATATTATCCATTCTCAAGAAGTCTTAATCCATTTGTTTACTGTATATCATATGCCCCAGGAAATATCTTACATTTTATAATCCTTTAAAATATGCCATAGTAGTTACTTGTTTTCCAAACAGCTTCTCTTCAATATTATCAGCATGAATTACAGAAAAGATATTTCATATGGTATTTTGTTAAGTTATCTTCATATAAATTTTATATGATATGGCATCTTAATGTACCAGACAGGACAAACCATTATGATTTCCCTTGTATATGAAAGCTGAGCTAGCAGAACATGTATTATACTAAGCCTTTAAAATAGATATTTGTCTCCCCTTCTACAAATAAAAGTTATCAGAACTGACATGAGAGATATATTTCTGTTCTGCGCTTGAACAGAGTCAATCTTTAGGGGTTTGTTTTGGTTTGGTTTGGTATTTGACCAAATTGATTTTTCTCACAACCTCCAATTCCTCTCTCAAGGTTATGAAAACATATAGAATTTGGAATGGGTGAGGAGAAGCTTGCTTTACCTGATAGCTGAAAAAGAAAAGGAAGGGAAAAAGGGATTTTCTTGTGAATCTGCATTCTGGTATAAACAAAGGGACATCCCAGAAGCATGAAGTCTCTTTCTCTGGGACACAAAAGCAGCACAGTGGAGAATGGTTTTATTTACGGGAGGAGCCCCTCCAAGTGCAGAAATGGTGGCCTCCAGATTGCATGCAGTCAGGCAGAAAAACCAGCTGCAGCTGGTGACACCAATTTTTATCTCCTGTTTTGCAATTATGAACAGCTTGTGCTCCTCCAATTCCCACCCTAATTCCTTTCTCCTAATTCTTTCTCCTGCCTTCCCTCCTGCTGAGGCTTTCACCAATTTTCTTTCTTACTGAAAATGTCTCCGCTGTCTTTCCTCTTCAAACTGATCTACCCTTTCATTATTCTTCCTCTGTCTGCTGCTGGCACTCTTATCTATCCTTGATGCTATTCCTCCTGGCAGGGATTTCTCCAGGAGAAATCCATGTTTCTCCATGTTTTTCTCCATTGGCTGCATTTTCCATTTTCTCCAGTCATTTTTTTCCTTCATAATTCTCCGATATGCCTTTCTTTCTAATGTGCCTTTTTCCATTTTTTCTCTGCATCTGACTCTTCTCAAGCCTTTTTACCTCAGCATGCTATAAATACTTTCTCCCCAATTCATCCTAATAGCTTTCTTCCTCCTTTCCTAGATCTTTAATTCTATTTTTTTCCAGTTTACTTTCTAACCTTACTTCCAGTTCTAGTTTGTGGTGTTATGACATGTTCTGTTTCAAAAGAAAAGAAAAATTGCAGCATGTTTTCTATCAGTAAGGTAGATGGAACTATGGCACTCGGTGTCACAGCGCCATCTACTGGTGAAAAAAAGCTGCAATTTTTAAATACTATTTCAAAAACTAGTCAGCTAGTGTACTATTACTAATACTAATACTAGTATTACTAGTACTATTATACAGTAATACAACAATGTGAAATCACAGCTGCCAATTCTGTAGCTGTTGTTGGCCTTCAGCTACTTCATAGAACCTAGGATGTCATAATGTATCAACATAGTATATTTATTTTTAAACAAATGTTTATGGCTGCCCAACTCAGACTTAAAACATTAAACTTCCATGACAACATGCCATAATAGGCATCCAATACAACCATACTTGTCACTTTATCAGCTCCATAGCAGTCTGCTGATAGAACTATGTCTTTAGGAGCTTCTAGAAAACGTGTGGGAGCCAATATATCTCTGGGATGATGATATTCCATAGGGAGGGGGCCCCCACCAAGAAGGTCCCACTGTATCTACTTCCCTGCTGTGCAAGGTAGATGTAACTGGGGAGAGGCAGTCCTTCAAATAACCCAGCCCCTCATGTAGGGTTTAAAGGTGGTACACCAGCACCTTGACTACACTTGGAAGCAAATTGGCAACCAATGCAGTTC
Source organism: Masticophis lateralis (assembly GCA_030761175.1). Taxonomy (NCBI): domain Eukaryota; kingdom Metazoa; phylum Chordata; class Lepidosauria; order Squamata; family Colubridae; genus Masticophis; species Masticophis lateralis. The sequence continues at coordinate 95,808,847 of JAUDYJ010000002.1, forward strand.
CCACTGGATTTTGAACTTTCTGAAACTTGAACATTCTGAAATTTTTAAAATGTATTTTTTATAATTTTAACATGTTTATTTCTAAATTACTCTGATTTTAATGTTTAATATTGTTGATATTATACACCACCCAGAGCCCTTCTTCAAACATTCTTCAAAGGAATTGGGCAGTTAAGAAATATGAAGAATGAACGAACGAACGAACAAACAAACAAACAAACAAAAGCTGTTCAAACTTCACTCCCCTCTAATACTGATGATGTTATCTAGTTGGGTAATGAAATGTCTGCAAGAAAACAATCAAATTCAGAGCACAAGTTCAGTTCAACCCTGAACTCCAAGTATTCTCTTCCACTGGAAATCTCTATGGATGATATTACTGGCCTTCCTAGCTAAAATTAAAGTTTATGACATACGATATATAAAATCAGGATATGAAAATAACCTCTGGAAAAGCTATGGATAGAGCAAATGTTCTTCTTCTTTTTTTTTTACATTCAGGTTATAAAAGATAATTTATGGAATGTCTCTTTGTCATGCCCAGAGAAATGGAGGAAGATATGAGGGCCAGAGCAAAAGGCAGATTTGCTACTGGAGTAACAAAATAGAGAACAAACAAAGGTTTATTATAAAGTTATGATAAAAAGAGGAGAAATGGGAAAATGTGCAGTTAGGATGAAAAAACATCCCTTTATAGTCTGAATTTGGGCAGGTCACGGAGAATTAAAAGTACCATATTTTTCAGCATATAAGACGACCCCCGACTTTTCCTGTTAAAATATAGGGCTATAGTCGCCGTATAAGACGACCCCTCCTCCAACACACACCAAATAAAAATTAAAAAACATCAACTGGCTCACCCACAATGTAAAAGCAGCTGTGCTAGATCCAAAATGGCCCCTGCAACAAGCAGGAACCTCACAAAACCACAAAAAAGCCCCCCAAAACAACTTTCATACTTTACACACACAAAATTCCACATTCAGCTTTGTGAAATTCTGTGTGTTTGTGTAGTTAGACTGAAACACTACAGAAACACACTAAATCTCAGAAAGCTGCACAAATATTATTTTATTTTATTTTATTTTAATTTTTATATGAAAACTAAATGTAAAACTTCCTAAACTTTAAATGGCTAGGTGTAAAAAAAAACCTAAAGAAAACCCCAATTAACTATTTTTTTTAAAGCTCCCAAAGGGGAAAAAACCTTACCCAATAGAACAGAGGTCTCCAACCTTAGTAACCTTAAGACTTGTAGACTTCAACTCCCAGAATTCCTCAGCCAGCTTTGCTTTGCTGGCTGAGGAATTCTGGGAGTTGAAGTCCACAACTCCCTGCCTGCTTAATTACAGGCAGGGAGATTCAGTTGCTTGCTGATGCAATGGATTGCAGGCAAGCGAAGCAAGGCAAGCGTTGCGACTAGCAGCTAAGGTAAGCAAGCTGGAGGGGGGGGGGATTTTAGCAGGCAACTCAGCTGGGATGGTCAGAGCTTGGATCGTCAGAGCCATGTAAAAGGAAAAACTTTTTTCCTTTTACACGGTTCTGGCGATCTAAGCTGAGTTGCCTGATTAGCTTGGATCGTCAGAGCCATGTAAAAGGAAAAAAAGTTTTTTCCTTTTACATGGTTCTGGTGATCCAAGCTGAGTTGCCTGATTAGCAAGCAACTCAGCTGGGATCGTTAGAGCCATTTAAGGCTCATCAGAGCCTTTCAGGCACGTCTGCCTGGTTACAGGAGAACGACATCCCTGACTTTTGAGAAGATTTTCATGTGTTAGAAAGACGTTTTATACGCCGGAAAATACAGTACTTGTATTCCCCAGAGGTGAGGAACGTGACTGTTGAATGAATTGGGAGGTTTTTGGAAAGCAATAAATCTGTTTTCTCATTTTCATAGTCTGCATGGCATAATATCTCTCACTGTAGAAAAGTAGTAAAGAAGCAACTGTACCTTTTCTGAGGAAATAATGCACAGCACAGAGGTGTTGCGAACACCAAGCTGTAAAAGAAAAAAAGTATTTTTTTTTAATATACTCAGAGTTTGGATAATTTTAAGAGGAATCAACTTTGGCTTCTTGGAATAACACTTTGTCACATCAACACCTGAATAGTAATTCAAATGTCTTAAGAACTGGTTACTTAACTGTAGCAGTTCATTTCCATCTCTGAATTCACACTCATGGGTTATTTATTTGCCTGTACAGAATGGTTTCTGGAGGGGGCCAAGCTGCAGTAAGATGGCACCAAGTGGGGTGGCAGGTCAGATTGTGGGAAATTCTTCCATGTGATCCTTGCGATTCACACACATGGGTTAATAGGCAACTTATTATCTGGAGGAAAGTCTGCTTTCATAAAGCGATCGAAGAAAAAAACTATTTTTCCAAAGGTTGAATTCCTCTGAAGATGGAAGATCAATAATGTTGAACAAAAGTGGGAGGGGAAAAAATAGCGTAATTCTGGCTGGGGAATTTGAAAAGCCACACATATATCCCTAAATTGTTAGCATGCTATGGATCTGAAAAGGGTACAGTTGCTTAGCTGTCTCAGAACGAAGTTCGATGATCGCTAAAAAGGATGGCACAATGAAAAACAGAGGTGTAAAATTGCCCATTACAAAGTAGGGACAGTGGCAGCAATGGTACTACCAATCTATGAAAATAGGCATCTTGCCAGGCAATGTAAGCAAATCACACCCCTCATTGTTGGAGGGACAGGCTGGTAATAATTGAAACCATCTGACATCCATGGCTCTATTGTGTAAAGGCAATGCTTTCTTCCCAGGAACCAAGTAGAGTACATCTGAAAGGCTGATTGTCAGAGACCGGAGATGGGTATGAGAAGACACTAAATAGGGTTGATATGGACACTTCTTGTGAACTGTAACAAACAGTTGCTACACAACATCTATGAGATAGTCAGTTGAGGTACTCAACCTTTTCTTCACTACGGACACCCTTTAAATACTTTTTGTGGTCATGGACCATGGCAGTGTCGATTGGTGACTCCTAGAGAACGGCTTTCTCTGTGGGTGCACCTGCTTCATAGAATCAACTCCCCCTGGAGCGCTGGGTGGCCGCTGACCTGCGCTCCTTCCGCCATGACCTTAAGACATGGTTATTTCACCAAGCTGGATGGGACTGAAGGGGTTTTTAAAGGGGAATTTTAAGAGTTTTTAACACTTATATATTGATTTATTGCTTGTTTTATTCCTGTGAGCCGCCCTGAGTCCTTGTCAGAGAGAGGGCGGCATACAAGCTTAATAAATAAATAAATAGATCCCCAAGATTTAAATCATAACATTTCTTCAAACCTTTGTGGAGCCCCTGTGATGACATCATGGCCTCCCCAGGGGTCTGTGGATGACAGGTTGAAAACCACTGCTCTGAAATGTACTTTTATTTCCTATGCTTCTTCAAGAAGCAGCATGGCCTGAATTAACTCCCCCAATTTATATTCTCACTACTGTCGGAGGCAGATTTAGGTAATGTAGGATATAGGCGAAAGTCATTTCTTATGGCATCTAAGACTGTATGTGGAGGGATGTCAGATTCATGGCTGCCTTTTTTTTTTTTTTCGCATGCTGGGGCCTCAAAACATGTGCAAAAGGGCACGCTAGTGTTGCACTGCCTACCTTGCAGATTTTGACCCCTTGCTGTGGACACTGTGATGGGCTGTTTCCTCTGCTTTTCAAATATCTTCCGCTCAAATATCTTCATGAAGTCAAACATACATTTAAGTTCCCTTCATGGTTTTGGTCATGCTCTCAGTAGCTGGTTTATTAAACGCTCTTCCTATTGCTTTCTTGATATGGTTTGCCTTAAAATCTTCCTCAATGTAATAAAGTTAAGGATTAAACTGGACAAATGACACAAAAGTGAACATCAGCATGAGAAATATGAATAGGTCACCTCTGAAATTTTTACTCACCAGAAACCCACTAATCCTACTTGAATGGGGGCACTCATCCATGGGAACCTCTGCATTAAAAAAAGAAGCAAAATGATAGATTTGTTCTGAATTTGTGTACAGAGTTATTGGATACAAAACTTTGAACAATACAAGAAATATAGGGTAGAATGAAGGCTTAACTAAATATATTTTATTGTGAATGAAGGCAAATATATTGGATCTTGCAATATTTTATTACATTTGATGCAACAAACATTGTGGATGTTGCAACAATAGCCCCCTAGATGCTTCTGAATTCTAGCTTGCAACATGGCAATTGTATTTTTATAAAATTTCCAAAAAAAAAAGCACCATCATTATTTTTATAAAAGCACAGGTAGTTTACATTTAACAGCTGCAATTGGACCAACAACTCGGTTGTGAACCGAAGCAGTTGCTAAATGGAAAAAAAAATCACATGACTACACCTATGCTTTCCTTTTCCTCACTCTGCTGCTCTGGAATGATGACTTCATTGCTGGGATAAAGAGCAAGAAGGAAATGAATGTATGTATTTACATTTACAAGAGATTTACAAAAAGGTAGGAGGAAGGTTTATAAGAGAGTAAACAGGCATCCAATGGGGAGCATGCATGACTTCCATGGGATAGTGAGACCTTTTTTGGATAGTCCATGTCAGGCACCTAATGAATCCTGGACCAGATTCAAAGGGAATTTCCCAGCCTTCTGGTGGGCAGCTCTGTTTGGTGCCTGATGATCATAGGAGGTGAATTTGGCTGTAGATATTACTACTCTTGAGTTGTTTCTTTGGGCTAATCCCTGTGGATACCTTAATTCACTAAGGCTTTCTGAGACATGAACATCCAGAAATTATTCCTGGAATACTGGTGTAGGAAAAACAAGAAGTAAATATTATTAAGCTTGGGTACATGCTGCATTTTGTTGATAAAGATGAAGAAGCATGTTTATTTTTCCTCCTTTATTGCATTCACGGGGGGTTATTCAGGATTCTTTTTTAGGGTTACCAACTCCTTATTGAGAGACTCTTGAGATTCCTCCATCTGACCTACAATTCATCTGTATAACATCTTGCTGACAAAATGCACGGGTAAGATATTATAAGTATGTTGATAATGTCTAATGGTATATTGCTGTAATGGAGATGCCACTGATGTAGTAATGCCTGGTGCTTGGAGGCAGAGAATTATCTCAATTAGTTCATACATTTGGTTCCAGTGTCCAATTTCTATAACTGTTTTTGCCAACATTTCAATAGAATCTGCTTTCTTGTAATTTAAATCCATTCTTCTTGCATTCTAGATTTCTTTATAAAATAAAGAAAAAATATTCTTTATAAAATAAAGAATAAAATAACATCCTATCAGATATTTGAAGACAGCTATAATATTCTCCCTCAATCATATTTACTCAAGGTATAACATACTCAGTTACTTTATATTTCTTCAGAAGGCATGAACTTAAACTTTGCATGAATAACATTTATATTTTTCAGACACTAAATGTGAAACATGTAGGAACTCCTATACCTTCTGGATAATATAAGAATCCAAGGGGAAAAAGCTTCATTTAACTTTACAATTCTTCTTGTTGCTAATGAAGCAACAAGGAAAACAAAAAATGCAGAGTGGGTCCCAGATTAGAATCCAGCAGGAGAAAATGGGTGTCAGAATTATACAGTCTGATTTTACCATATAGATAAGTTCCTTAATGCTTTCGTTTTAGAAATATTTCAAAGAAAACTCCCAAAATATGAATCACGTGCATTCCTTTCCTATGTAGAGAATGTAGGGAACGCATTCCCTCCAAAAAGTTAATAATCAATAGAAGTATCTTCTAAGATTAAGTTTACCTTCAATTAAACTATTCAGACAACTTAAAAACAAATACAATTTCTGATCCAAATGACAATAATATGGTATTGTCTACACCTTACATTAGGTGATTCATCTGTCATTTTGCTGAAATTTATATTTGGTATAATTTATACCCAATAAGGTTCACAATGATGAAATTAAGAACTGCATGAAGAATTGTTGGAGTTCTTCAAGTCACAAGAGAAACGATGTTATTTTTGTGATTGTGGTTCTAGAAATGCATTTTAATATGTAATCGTTGTCTTTTTTCAAAGGATGAACAGTTTTTCTGGGTGGGGTTAATAATTAGATAATGGAAAAGTATTAAATGAAGACTGCAATGTTTTAATGAACTGGCTTGTTAACGGTAGATACAAGTAACGAGCTTGCACAAACAGCTTGTTAAAAAGGGGCAGTCTGTTGCTCAATGTATTTAGAACTGATCAATATCAAGTGTTATGATTAACTAACTGAAGACTAATGATTCACCTGAACTTATAGTCAATGAAGCAGAGAATGGACAAGGGAGGAGGATCAGAAAATCATAAAGAGAGTTAAGAGTGTGTCAGAAGACATGGAACAGTCACTAATGGGTTCTTTCAAATGTAAAAGCTGCTAAATTAGAATGCCTAATTAAATTCCACAGCAAGCAATGAAGTCTTAGTCGGACATGGCAATATCCTCTTTTTATTAATTCTTACAACACAGGGGGAGAGCATTCTCTGTGGGAGCCCCAGCCCTATGGAATGAACTACCCCCAGATATAAGAAAGATTCCTGACCTCCGTGCCTTCCGACGAGCCCTGAAGACCCTACTATTTCATCAAGCCGGTCTGACTTAAATTTGTGTTAATTTTAATAGGGGTTTTTAGGGGTTTTAAATTTTACGGCCAAATAGTTTAATTATTTTATTAGTTTTAATTTTTATACGTGATTGTTTTAATATGGCTGTAAACCGCCCTGAGTCCCCTCGGGGAGAAGGGCGGTATATAAATGCAATAAAACTGAAACTGAAACTGAAACACATTTGTGTTATCTTCTAATAACTAGAAATATAAAAGTTATGGACAGTGTGAACCTGGAAGCAAAAGGAAATGTTTGGCAGCTCTTCTGAAGGTAGAAATATTTCAGATATTTGGCATAAACATTGAAATAAATTACTGTATTAAAGTATTTATTTTCTGTCAATAATAAATAAGATCATATTTTACAGCTATTTATGGTAATTTTAAAATGCTTTATTTAAAACATTTACTGATAATCCTTATGAATACTGTTTTTTACACTGAATCTATATTCATCTTCTCCAGAAACTTAGGACTTGAGTTAATGTATCCAAAGTAGGATAATTTGAATCTGGTCTTTTATGTGAGTGAGAACACTGGGTTGATTTATCATCCATTCGTTTGTTTTCTTGGCTGTCCATGATATTCTCAGAAGTCTTCTCCAACATCAAAGTTTAAAAGCATCAAAACTCTTCCAACTTTCAGTTCCATAGTGTGTCCCAAGGAATGTCATGGTTTTCAAGATTCTAATCTTTGTAGATATAGACAAACAGTATCATGGCATCTAATAGAGCAATAGCAATAGCACTTAGACTTATATACCACTTTACAGTGCTTTAGAGCCCTCTCTAAGCAGTTTACAGAGTCAGCATATTGCCCCTAACAATCTGGGTCCTCATTTTATCCACCTCGGAAGGATGGAGGGCTGAGTCAACCTTGAGCCTTGTGAGATTTGAACTGTCAAATTGCAGGCAGCCAGCGGTCAGCAGAAATAGTCTGCAGTACTGCACTCTAACCACTGCACTACCACAGCTCATATCTTTTCTAAGGTCTTCCAATGGCTGTTCTTCCAAGTGTTCATCTGCAGAATATTGATTATTTGTTCCTATACTACAGGTAGTCCTTGGCTTCAACTTCATTTATTGACCCTTCGAAGTTACAAAATCTCTATGTAATGCATTTCCAGCCATTATAAAATGGCATGCCATCCTTCCAATAGACACATAACTGCATTTCAGGCACTTGGCAACCAACTCACATTTATAACTGATTGCAGTGATTCCCAATCATGTGACTGTGTTTTCTGATTTTTGGGGGGGGGCAGTTTCTGGTGTTCTTTGATGGTTTCTTGCAAAAAAATACCGATTCAGCAGAATAGATTCATAATTATGACTATTTGACTCATTATCCTAAAAATAGTCATAAAATAGAATCCACTCATGTGGGTGTCTCAAGTTATGACTGAAATCCAACTGCGATCATACATTGAGGACTACCTGTATTGATGGTTGATTATAAAATGCAGAAGCTATTTATCACTTTAATATCATCCTTGTTAATTCTATGGGTAGTTATTGTACCTGTTGTCATTAGTTTGGTCTTCTTTATATACTTCTTTATATGCTTCCCATATTTTCACAGTGTTCCTTGATTTTTATTACTAGTCTTGAAGGTCCTTTACAGCTATTGATCATCAGCATACTTACATAATTATTGTAAGCATCCTATATTATAATGTTTGGGAATTAAACATTAATCAATGGGAAATTATTTCTGAGAGGCTATTTTGTAATATTTCAGACACTATCATCTACTATTTTATTGTTTTATGTTGGTTTCATAGTTATTAGTTATATGGCTGTTGTGAACCACTCACAATTATTTAAGATGGGCAGCCATATAAACCTTTTAAATAAAATGAAATACAATAAAATGGATCAGGAAATAAATATTTTGGGGAACATAGGCTTACCTTTAAAAATGCCTTCTTTTCCAAAGTATTCATTATGAACGGGGGAATAGCTAAAAGACAGTAAGCAAAAGTTTTGTGCTTAATAATTTCATGCTATGCTGTAGGCTGCTTTAGGAATAAACATTTTGACAGATGACTTAAAAGTTAAACATTTCTTAAAACATATAGACAGGAGAGAACAGATCCCTTAGCAAATTGTTAGAGCAACTTCTAATAGCATAAGAAATCTTATCCCTAGGATTTACTAACAGTAACTTATTGTTAGTATATCTTGGTCTCTCTTTCTTTCTCTGTCTCTCCCCCTCTGTCTCTTTTTCTGTGTGCATAGATATATATGAATATGGGAATACAAGTATGGTTACAACTGCAGGACTAAGAGTGAGAAAACCTAGTCTTCCTTTATGCATGGATACTATCTGGATAACTTTGGGCCGATCATTCTTCTCAGTTCTATACTCAATAGTTGAAAAATGTCCATCTACCATTCGTAACTAGATTAGCATGATAGATGATGGTCCATATCTTTCAGTGAACATACCTTCCTCCTGCATTTGATTGATTTGGGCTAAACGAATATAAAAAATTGAGTTCCAAAGTTTTTCTGGATGTCTGGGGATGACATCCATGTGTTTGGACTACTTGTAAATTTTTTATTGTTGGCTTTTATGTTTCTTATGGGGTTTTTTTATAGATCTTTTATGTTTTATTATTGTTTATGAGTTGTTCAGGTTTTTGTTGCATAAGATGGATGCCTATACCAATCTTTTAAATAAATAACTCTCATATAGAGAGTTATTTCTCTCATATAGAGAGAAAAATGTTTTTTCAAATAGATATGCACTGTATATACTTGTGGATATGCTGAGAATGTTAGGTTCAAAATACACTCAAAACTGGGTTAAGATTATCTGTGACTATATATGACAATACTTTTAAAAATTACTCATACATACTTTGGGTAAAAGCTAAACCAAAATTCCATGAAAACTATGCCACTCAAACATAAGCCAATTGTGAATATTTAAAATGGAATCTAGTCTGGAAATTATTATTTTTTGGTAAAAGGTATGAAAACAAATAAAGTCCTTTAGAATACATTGAAAAAAAGAAAACATAAGAAAATTTTGAGAGTTGGCTTATCTGTGGGTAGTGCATTTTCGATGGTGTTTTGATTATAAATCTGAAGGTCTGCAGATGGGCTCATCCACAAGTATATGTGGCTTAAAGAAATGAAAGATAGTGGATAGCAATGCAGAAGATTCTTATCGAATTAAAATGCTGGAAATTAACAGACTTTTAGGAATATTAGACTACCAGCTAGAGTACTTCACATTCCATATATACAGAGGGATATAGGTACTGTATATAGATAACGTATGCATGAGCAAATAAATATATATGTATAGTGTACCAAAAGTCAGCCCCCACGGACAATTTACATAAAAATTACAATAAATATTTGAATTTGAGTCACAGAAGTTTCTTCTAACTTTAATTTTAATATCTAATACATTCTAATATTGTTGTAGGAGTTGATCTCTTTTCAAATGTTCTTTCAAAATGAAGAACCGCAGAGGTTTCTTCAAGGCTTTAATAAGCCTCTTTTGTAAACTTAATAAAGAGACATGAACTTGGTAATTCTCTTGGTTTACTATTTGCATTTCTTTCCTTTTTAAAAATTCAGCCAGCTTCCTTTGGATATCCAGTAAAGAGTCCTTATTCATGAAATCTGCTTTTCCTGTCACTAGTATTTTCACTTTCAGTTTTCTCTTTCCCATAAGTCATACTTTTTAAACCCAATATTTCTGATTCCACTATTTCTTCATCAAGCAAGATTTGTTTCACATCTGTCATTCTTTCATTAACATCCTTTAAACATAGCCTATCCATAGAAGCAGACCTCATTACTGATCCTGTTGATGTTGTGCCTACTAATTTCTGGCCCGTTCTTCAAAGTTCTTTTTTAATATTTCAAATGTCAAAGTGTTTTGTGTTATTTTATAAATCCCAATCTTAATTAAGATTAAAAGCACTGATTTTTGATACATCATAATGAGATACACATGTACACGTGTTTCTTACAAAAGCTCCCTACAGCCTTACAGCTGGTAAAGGAGCTAGAGTGAGTGCTATTGAGCTATCAATTACTTTCCTGAGGGAAGCACAACAGTATCAGAAGTACCATAGTTCTAATTTTTAAGAATTGTTAGAAGAATGTCAGCATTTAAACTTAATGCAAGTTGGGACACACCCATTCCTGGAGCAGCCATGAGGATCCTTGAAATCACAACTTGCACAATGGCCTGTTGAGCAGCTTTAGATGATTCACCCAGTCTGTTCCCATTTTCGTCTGTAATGGGAATACCATACTTTAGTTCCCTGTTGGGTTTTTAAAAAAGAAAAAGGAAAAAGAAGAACTGAGAAGATCATTGTTTCATTCTTAAAGGGCTCCAAATGCTTACACCAACGTCCTTTCAAGATTCAAGTCATCATTTCTGAATTTTTCATGGTCCTTCCATATATTGTGTGTTGTTTAATAGGATCCATATAGGATATGCAGAATAACTATTGGCATGATGGTATAACACCATCATGAGATAAATCCACCCTCTTTTCTTTGTGCATCGTGATATTGCACAGATGGGATTTTAGATATACAGGTAGTCCTCGACTTACAACAGTTCGTTTAATGGCTGTTCGAAGTTACAGTGCCCCTGAAAAAAGTGACTTCTGACTGTTTTTCACATGACTGTTGCAGCATTCCCATAGTTACGTGATCAAAATTCAGACACTTGGCAACTGACTCATATTTATGATGGTTGCAGTGCCCCAGGGTTGCGGAATCACCTTTTGAGAACGTCTGACAAGCAAAGTCGATGAGGAAACCAGATTCACATAACAATTGTGTTACTAACTTAACAACTGCAGTAATTCACTGTGGCAAGAAAGGTCAAAACGGGGCAAAACTCACATCAACAGAAATTTTGGGCTCAATTGTGGTCATAAGTTGAAGACTACTTGTAGTCAATAAGACAGATTTGATAAATTGAAAATCAGTTCCTCAAATTTCAATAGCAGAACTCACAGCTAATTAATAAGTCTACCCACACATGACACTGCATAGTTCATGATTAAAGAGCAATAACATTAGAAACATTTGAAATTAAAACCAGAATTAGCATAAAATAACAGTTGAGAACACACACACACACACACGGTTTACCCAAACTATCAGGAGCCCAGTCTAGACGGGAAAAAAACCAGTGCCATGAGTGTCTTTTAGATATTATGTTCTATCCTTACTGTTTTTTGTTTATGTGAAGTTGCTTTGGTAATACCCCATTCACAACTTCTCACATGCAGGAATTCCTTGCAAGCAGGTACATTCCTGGATTGATTGCTGCTGGTAGATCTAAATGACAAGAATGTTTCAGAACACCATCCTGACTTCCAAAGTTTGAAAAAACAAACATCTCTTTTGTAAGCAACTTGGAGAGGTTATGTAACTCTCACAGAAAGTGAAACTAAGTATTAGATAGAGGCAAACCTTTCAAAATTATTTTTTGTTTAACTTAAAAATGAGGTATTTCATATGAATACACATTTAGTGTGTGTGTGTTTATATTGGAGAAGCCAGGCAGTTATGGTAACTGCTGCCCTGAAGGTCACATGCTATGGTTTATCTTACCTTTGCCTCATTAATGGAATATTAATACAATTTGCAGCAGCTACAGCAGCAAAAGGAACAAAACGTCCTATAAGTGGTGAAACATGCTGTGGAAAGAGAAGAGAGGGTCACCTGAATATGGCTAACCCTGATTATTTTTTTATTTAAGAATTTTGACTTAAGCCATGAAGAAGAGGAGTGAAAAGTCTAACCGTAATAATATTTTATGATCAGCTCTCTGAAGAATGCAGATCAAAATAAAAAATAATATGCTGTAACTGTGTCTCTTGGTAATGAATTTAAATGTTTTTCCTTACAAGAAATTAAGGATAGTTTCCCCCACCCCCTGCATTTTTCTGAAAATGCACTGACACTGCACTATCAATGAACCAAGAAAGCAGAGCATGTTTTCTTTCACTTAAGCAACAGTGAACAGTTACTGTAACTTCAGTAAGTTTCTCTTCCAAGAAAAGAACCAAAGCAACCTTGTGACCGATTTTAGAATTATGCTACTTTGGCCTGTCAATGAGTCACAATTTACTCAGCATTCTTTTTTTTTTCTTTCAGGAACGCTCTCTTTTTTTCCCTGTCCGATTCATGAAGTAGACAGTAAAGATCCAGTCTATACAGTCCCGGTATAGTTCATGAGGATTTTCTACAGAGCAATTTGAGGGAGGATTTCAAAGAATGTAACGTAACATTCAAGGGCCAACTCTTGAAATATTAATCTACTCGACATATGGAAAGATACACATATACAAACCCAGTAACTGAAAACTACATATTTTTTGTCTCTGATATCTAGTTTTATGATTGCAAGGAAGATATATGCAGAGGTTACTATTCAGTTAATTTATTTTATTTATTTATTAGAAAATTTATATTGCCACCTATTTGCACATGGTGACTCAAGGCAGCTTACAGGGATATAAGTTAGTTAGTTAGTTTATTAGATTTATATACTGCCCTACTCCTGAAGGACTCAGGGCGGTGAACAGCCATAAGGTAAAATACATATATACCAAATTTAAAACAGAATTAAAACTGAATTAAACCACTTTGGCCCAATATAAAAACATGATATATAAAAAATAAAACCAATTTAAAAAATAATCAAATAATAAATTAATAAAATAATATAATATCCCCCTCCCACGCACCACTCTGGTGACAACACATCACACAAGCCATCTAATGGGATTCATCCTACTCTGGGGTCCCCAGGCCCGCTGGCAGAATGAGGTCTTCAGCGCCTTCTGGAAGAGTGTTAGGAGTGGGGTCCATTCTAATCTCTGGGGAAATGATGTTTCAGAGAGAGGGAGCCACCACAGAGAAGGCCCTTCTTCTAGGTCCCACCAGGTGTATTTCCCTAGGGGATGGGATACGCAGCATTCCTTGCCTCCCTGCTCTAGTGGGTCAGGAGATGTGGCCAGCAAGACACAGTCCCTCAATTAATTTCAGTTAAACCAAGAAATTTAATATGGAAGATCTGTATCTATATATCTATATATGTAAGTCTTTGGTTATTCGGGTTTTCTCCCGTGTAAAATTGGAAGTGTCTTGGTGACGTTTCGACAAAGTCTCATTCGTCATCTTCAGGCTGGTGTTTTCGGCTTTGTGCTTCTAGGAGCAATGTGTGATCGCAGCTGTTTCTTCCTTTTAAGTGCTAGTGGGGGGATGTTCTGATTGGTTGGGGGCTTGGCTGTGCTCTGATTGGCTGGGGGCTTCTTCTATTTGGGTGGGGGCTTGGTTGTGCTCAGGTTAGTCTGAGTTGCAGGGGGATTTGAGCTGGTGAAGAGAAGGTATGTAGGTGTTTGGTTATTCGGGAGAAAATCCGAATAACCAAAGACCTACATACAAACACCGCGAAAACCTCAGAAAACAAATATCTATATATCTATATATCTATAATATAGCCTGGCTAGGTGGCTTAGTGGCTAAGACGCTGAGCTTGTTGATCAGAAAAGTCAGCAGTTCAGCAGTTCGAATCCCTAGTATAGGTCTCCTGCATGAGCAGGGGGTTGGACTAGATGACCTCCAAGGTCCCTTCCAATTCTGTTACAGTTACTGTTCTGTAAGGTCATTCAGTGATCTTATCATAACACAAATACAAATAAATGCACTTTTTAAAATCAGTCAGGTTCACCTTGTGCATATAAAAACTATTACATAAAATGTTCACAACAATCTACACGATAGACTCAAACAGCAGAGAGAATAATGGAAATACCTTTGTGAGTGCATTAAGTCCTAGAGCAGTTGCAACAGCACCTGTGGTAGCAGAAACATAGGCCGTTCCCAGCTGGCTAAAACAAAAATAGGAGTGTTTATATTTGTATAAGAACCACATGCTGTAAATCTCAGTTTTTGATTCTATACACATAACTGGCATTGTGCAACCTATTTTATGGCAGCAGTACAAACATTGCCAAAACTAGAGCAACCAAATGGCTGGGAAGTTTTCCAGTGTTTCTAAAGTCCTTTTTCAAGGACAATAGGGACTGATAAAGCTATGGAGAATGTGGATATTGCCCTTAAAATAAGTACACTACTTTCACTGAGTTATCTTAATGGACTCATTTTATTATGAATCTGCCTAATCTTTGCAGCATAAGCACTATATAAAATTTTTCCTTCCAGTTAGGATTGGTTTTTCTGCTTTTTGAATTGAATTAGCATACTTCTTTTTGATTTGATCTCCTGAAATTATTAGTTGATCCTTTAATGTAATGCTGTTTTATTCATTAGTTACATAAGTATGCTACATCATGCAGGCATTCAAAGCAATGGGATATACAGAATGCGGCTTTATTTTAGTCTCACAACTCCTCTATAAAGTAGGTTGGGCTGAAAGAAAGGGAAAAGCTTAAAGTTATGCAGTGGATTATTATGACTCTGAGTAAGATTGAATCTACTTTTCCATTATTCTGATGTGTGCTTTTATAATTTGCATACATTTATCAGAATTTTTAATGACTAGATTTCACTATAAAACTTTTAAAGTTTTAAAACATTTTAAAAGTTTTAAAATGTCATGGCTCTGTGGCAGATCCATTCTCAGAATTCTTTAGTTTAAGACCAGGAGTATATTTGGGAGTATATTTGGGTTGACAATTTATATCTAACTTTCCCAAGAGTGGCAGGAAGTCATAAACTAACAGCTACACCAGAGCTGTGCTGTATAATTTGAGACCCAGATTATATGGCCCCTAAAAAACCTTTGATGGGACACCAAGTATTCACCCAGAATTTGCCCTAATTGTAATTTTTAGATGGCAGAAGGAGGTAATTATTCAGAGAAGTGTTAACATAGTAACTATATAATTCATTCAATTTTAACTTTTGTAGATCATATTTTGTTCTGGCCTTGTCTCCTTGGAATGTAGCCCCTGGCATATAGTAACTCAAAAGGCCAAGCTTGCGCAGCAATACTTGGCTATATTTTCTATACAAAGTGGCTCAAGTAATCTAAACCTACTTTCAATAAAGTGATTTAACACAATAAACTTTCACAAGAGCTGAAAGAAACAGACTAGCCTTACAATATTGCAAGGCCAATGCATGCTATAAAATATACTCTCATTGAAGATTAGACTGTGTTTAGGAAAAATATTTCAATCTGTGCTTTCTATCTTTAATACTCACTTGGGATTAGTTCCATGAAGAGCTGCTGGGAAAAAACCCATGGCGGTCATGCCTTTGCTTCAAGCTTAGTGTCTTGACTTGCTGAAGATCATTACTTCCTAGCAATATATTCCAGGTTGCTCTGTTCAAAATTTAAATGCAGCTCCTGTCTATTTGTCTAATATCTAGAAGCAGTCTCCTTCTATATTCCACTGCTATATTTCCCAGGCACCAGTTTACATTTTTAAATCATGGGATATTTAGAAAACTCTTGCAGAAGTTAGGAACATCACAAACTATAACAGTCAGATGCACATGGCATTTTGAAGTGTTCTGATTCGCATCAGCTGAAATCCTTAATGAATGACTTAGAATGCATTAGTGACCTAATTAGTCTTTTTAACAATGCAAATGATCTTGCGGGATGGTCAACATGCAAAGGAATTGTGTTTAGTACCACACAGGAATAACTCGGCAGACATGCATCTAGTAGCATTGTGTATGCTGATATTTACGTGAAGGGCTTTGAATGTTTTAAATGCACTATATGCTTGTTATATATTACTGTTATTAAATTAGCATCACTTCTATTTTTCCCCATTATAGTTTACCTTGTGCTTATATGTCGTCACGTCAAGCCATTCTATGAAAGACCACATTGCAGATTTAATAATAATCTTAACAAAGCAATTTATGATCCATTATCATTATAGTGCTGAAAGCCATTCAGAAAAAGCAGAGAGCTATCTTGTCCAGGGCATGCAATTCTCAGAAGTGTGCAGATCTGAAACAACTTGAAATCTACAATGATTTGGCCCCTCCTTTCTGTTTCATGGTGATAATAACCAGAGTTTTCCTTTTTTTCCCCCTCCCATTTTTATGGGAGATTCTTCAAATATTACTCTATTAAATCAACAAATCAGCACCATCAGGTCTATACTGACTCAATAATATAGTAATTTTAAACATAATTTTAACACCTTAGCAATTATACCAACACAATATTTTCTACAGCAGTTCATGTTAAGCTTCATATTAGACCTAGGTTCAAATTAGAGCACATATTTTATTCAACATACTTGAATTATCTGCTTGGTGCATCTTGATGGCTTTACCTGACATTAATTGGAGCATCTCCACTCCTGTTGGTATAATTTACAATGGCATTGAAGGACTGATTAATCCATTGCCAGAAGACCACAGCTGGAGTTGTTCTTGGAAGAAGGAAAGGACAATTAATTTTTTATAAAGTTTGATATGAGCTCAATCTGATAAAAGTAACAAACTAGATAAAGTACTATCTAGTACTTTAAATTTATCCAGATGATAATGAAGTTTCATCCTTTAAATGTAATTTAGGCCAGATTAATTCAAGAGTGAATCAAATTATTTTGGGCAGAGCCAAACTCGTTCTGAACTATCAAAACAACTAAGGATTACTTCACAGAACAATGCTGTTTGCCTACACAAAGTGCAGAAATATATACGTCTTAAGAAAAATGTTACAGTTTGAATATAGCCATCACTTACCTTATGGGGTCAGAGGGAGCAATACGTCTGTACTTCCTACAATGTGCCTTCCTAGTTTGCTGCAGCCAATGTCAGAAATGCAAGCTATGGGTAATCTTTTGAGGATGGAGTGGCAGAATGTTTTTCGTAGCTTGCTAAAGTTTTAATACAGCATTTCCTCTTTTACCTCAGCTCTAAATCTAGTGTAGAACAGTTCTGAAGTATGACAGGAGAATGATCGGAGTGTTGGATTTTTGAAGACCCAAAGCCTCTATTATCCTTCTTCCTTTGTTATCAGAGTGCTAATTGAGGAGAAGGATTCACAGCAGAGATTTGGGCTCCCACAGCAAAATTCCTGGCACATTTCCTTTATTGCTCATGAAAAGAGAAACCAGCTATGGCCTAAGGCCTCTGGGAAGCCCTTTCAGAATTGTTCCAAAGAAAGGAAGAAAAATATTTGATTCATCTTCTCGGTTACTGTAACAGAATTTTAAGGGTTATTCCAATTCCCTTAGAAATATTTGATAGAAAATTAAGCTACCAGACAAAATTTGCCTGTTTCAAATGCTCAGACGTAGGAAAACACAATTCCGTTGTTGTTGTTGTTGTTTTTGTTTTTGTTGTTGTTGTTGTTAAATCCAGGTCATATACAGATACGCACCCAGAAGTACAAATCCTTACCATTAAAAGTAATAAAGCACAGAATAGGCACAGATGAATAACAGTCTGAAGATGAACTGACATGCCACTATTAACAATTCCTAGACTAGACCTACCAACAATCCATTCTGAATTCCCTTTGTTAGCTGCTTTAAATAGTTTTCCTAATAGGATGGGAATCTGGACACCTCATTGTAAATGTCAGATAAAAGACAAATTAAATTATCCGAAGCTTGTGTCATAATTAATTCCAGAGAAAACTGTTTATCAGTACAAATGGGAAAATCATTAGTAAAAAGTCTATGGAGATTCTCAGTCATCCAGGTCATGGTTGTCTCAAAGGTGTTTTTTCAAGAGGCAACTGGACTTTCTGGTTTTTCTTTGAAGACGTTTCGCTTCTTATCCAAGAAGCTTCTTCAGCTCTGACTGGATGGTGGGGAATGGAATCCTTCAGTCAGAACTGAAGAAGTTTCTTGGATAAGAAGAGAAACATCTTCAAAGAAAAACCAGAAAATCCAGTTGATTCTTGAAAAAAACACCTTTGGGACATTAGTAAACAGGCAAAGTGTTCCTTTTAGCAGTCTTTCTGACCCTTCAACATATGTCTTTGACATTTTTAAAGACCCAAGCCTTAAAAAGTTCTTTATTCTGTACATTATTATTTATCAGTAATTTAAGATTACTTACCTATAAAATGTCATCATGAAGCCAGTAATTGTCATGTTCATAGGCACCTGAGCAGACATACGGCCAATCAAAACCATCTTTTCACCTGTATCTGGATGGAAGGCTGAATCGTAGACATATTTTGCTCTCCACAGTTCATCTTCTGTCAGTCCAGGGGCCACAATGCCTTGCCTTATGATTAGCAGAAATATATATATATAGTTTATCATTAATGTAATACCATCAATATTTTAGTTCCCAAAGGTTAAGGAATATTTTTTAAGTATAATAGTATCCCCATGTAAGAAACGCTATCACTCATTCTTTATTTATATCTGCTCGTTTTATGGTTTCATAACCACTGGAGGAAAATATGCATAGTTTTCTCTGTACAGATAGTCCTAGACTTGCAACAGTTCATTTAGTGACCATGTGAAGTTACAATGACTTATGGCCATTTTTCACACTTATAACCATCGCAGCTTTCCCATGGTCATGTGATTTACATTCAGATGCTTGACAACTGACTCATATTTATGACAGCTGCAGTGTCCCACAGTCATGTGACCTTCTGAGAAGCAAAGTCAATGGGGAAATCAGATTTAACTATGTTACTAATTTAAGAACTGCAGTAATTCACTTAACAAATGTGGTTAGAAAAGTTGTAATATGGGGCAAACTTCCCTTAACAAATTTCTCATTCAGCAACATAAATTTGGGGCTTAATTGTGGTCATAAGATGAAGACTACTATAACTGGTGCTTCCTTTTCATTTCCAAAATACTTCTAATGTGAAAATATTAGCATTTTTAGACCCACGATTTCCCAAGTTCATTGTTGCAGAACATTAACTCCTAGCTCCTGAAGCCTAACTCCTGAATTCCAAAAGTAATTCTTTTAACTTAAAAAAGGACTAATTTTTCTTAGACAAATAATTTTTCTGATCTTATTACAATAACCTTAGCCATCTAGAGAAACTGGGATAAAACTGGGAGCAGAAAACCCAAACCATACCTGTAATCATGTACAATTATTTTTGCTTTTTCTAATTGTTCATTGGGTAACAATATATTCCTAGGATCAGTAACCGTGAAGAAGTGGGTAGCGCGTCCAACAAATGTGCTTTGATCCCAGCGAGGCTCTTTGATATTGATGTTTAATGGTATATCTCCCGACATTTTTTTCAAGAACACTGAATATAAAACAGAGATTGAAGTGCATTTCAGTTTCAGAGTTATTGACGTTTTTATTTCTCTTATATCAGTTAAAAAATGGCCCTCTTACAGGTCTCTGAAGCCTTGTTAGAACTCAGATAAAGAAAACCTAACTCTGTGGAGCAATTCTGTGCTCCTCCCTGCCCAATTTTGAAACTCATGATTCAATCACCGTCCACTTCTGTAGAATTTTCGGCCAACAAGATGCCAACTGCAATGGGGTAAAATACAAGAGAAACATTTATAGAAATGTATGGGCAAAAGAAGGGGACTGGTGACGTGGCTTCAGTATACTCTGATAATTAACTGCCTAGATCCTTAGCCATATTTAGGAACTTGTGGTGGAGACTGGAACAGAATCAGACAATGTACAGAATTTGGAGCAAAAGCAGCAGATAGCTCCACTCTCCTTCTACCCACGGATTGAATTATAATTTTGAAATGTGTCTGTTTGATTTACAATATCTATTTACTATATTACTAATTCGTTTTGAGAATCCCTACTAAGATTTCTACAGAAAAATATACCAAATGCATTTTAATATAAAAGTTTTCATTTACTATCAACTCCTCTTCTTATTTTATGATATATTGCCACAACCTCATTGAAAATCAGATAGGAAGACTATGTATAATATTTTCCTTTGTAATCTGTTGTTAGGTCGTTTCACTTTAGCTTTAGTTTTCATTGCCAAAGCAGCATTTAAAACTCTGCATTAATCCAATTTACTAATCTTGTTATTTAATCAGATATTGCATGTAATCTAATATTCACGCAAAGTACTTTAAAAGTCCAACCAAATTTATATTCATTGTTTTTGAGGCCAAGCCAAAGTTCTGCTTGGTTTAATTTTTAGGCCAAAGATGCTTTCTTAAAAGAGAGGAATACAAAGAACTTTTTGAAAAGCTCATTTCACTGTAAGATTTGCTGATGCTGTTTCCCAACTTTCCCACTCCTTACTTAAAAAAATAAATCATTTTTTCCTTGTGTATCAGGCAATCATAAAATTATGTGCTGAACAAGGGTTGTGCAGCCAATCAGATATACTTATCTGATAAGGTGGTTGATGGCAAACAAGCCAAATTAGAGTGGAAATACAAACTGGGGCTTCCGAGATGGATCACATGAGTGGTTTCTAACCCTTGTCTTCATTTTCTCATTATATCCAGGATAATCAAGTCACACACATAGGATCACTATGGATTGAAAGGAGGGAGGTTTTAATTTTGCGACCCATTGTTCCCAATGCATAGATCAGCCTTCCCTTTCAGAAGTCTTGATCAGAGATTGTTCAAAAGTCATGGAGAAACAGGGATCACAATATAGGTGGAAAATAATGGTCTTAGATAATTGGGGTTGGGAGAACTCTAACTTTGCTATGGGGAAAGGAGTTTGATAAAGTAGACATTTCTAACCCATTCTATTCATGAGCACAATTTTCCTCCTAAAAGCTTATGGGAAAATGCTGTGCTGGCACCGTGGTTAGAATACAGCCTAATTCTGCTGAAGGCCAGGAGTTCAATCCTGACCAGCCCAAGGGTTGATTTAGCCTTCCATCCTTCTGAGGTCAGTAAAATGAGGACCCAGATTGTTTTTTTTAAAATTTGATTTATATGCCGCCCTTCTCTGGAGACTCAGGGTGGCTTACAATGCGTTAAGCAATAGCCTTCATACTTCTGTATATTTATACAAAGTCAGCTTATTGCCCACACAAACTGGGTCCTCAATTTACCTACCTTAGAAAGGATGGAAGGCTGAGTCATCCTTGAGCCTGGTGAGATTCGAACTTACAGTAATTGCAGACAATTGTTGTGGGCAATATCCTGACTTTGTAAACTGCTTAGAGAGGGTTGTAAAGCGCTGTGAAGTGGTATATAAGTCTAAGTGCTATTGCTAAAAGGACTCTGCAAGAAAAGGCATAATTGCATACTTTCGTCCTCAGTCCTCAGCCTAATTCTAGGAATGATCAGCAGCAAAAGAGCTTCAGGGGAAAGATATAAAATACAAGGATTGGGATGCCGTGCAATGATTGGACCAGGTAGATTCAGTTTTAGTCTCTACTTAAATCTAGAAACTCATGCAAAGATTTGAACCAAACAGTCACTCTGTCATCAATCTATTTCACAGTACTGCTATGAGGATAAATTGAGAGCAGACCATTCTTTATCCTTAGAACAGATGGGGTATACCGTAAATGCATTATATATAGAGAGAGGGAGATACAGCAAAAATAAATAAAAATAAAAAGACAAATCTTGAGCAAAGTCCATCAAAAAAGTAATGGAGAAATGTAATAAGATTTTAAACCTCATTTATAGATCAATACTGTATCTATAATGAAAGAAACTGAAAGTTTCAGATAGCAACACTTCTTTAAATAGAATTAGATTGAACTTTTTGATGTTTCCACACAATTATTTTTTAGAAATTATGAACACACATCAATTGATGCATGTATCCATCCCATCCCATCCCATCCCATCCCATCCCATCCCATCCCATCCATCCATCGGAACATTGAAGTGTTCCTTTCACTGAGTGCTTATGAAAGTAGCACAATGAATGTGTGAAATTATACATGTGAATATAGTCTACTAACTTCTGTAATACATGCACCCTCTAGGTGCACCCACATATACAGAAATTGATAACAGACAAATACTGCATTCACTGTAGAAGCATATGAGATGCACAATGTTCTAGTAAGACTGTTCATGTATAGATATGTGGAGAGAGTTAAGAAAAGGGCTGGAAGGTGCCGTGCAAACAGGAAAAAACCCCCTATTTAACAATATCAAAAGAAGTGCTTCATATTCCATCTTTTACGAAGCAGTATTTTCAAAGTATTTGGATGAATGCATATGATGTTTTCAAATCAGATGGTTGGTCTCATAAGAATACTACATGAATTTATTTGCAAAATTCCATTTTTTGTTTAAAAAACTTTTGGATTTTCTTCTAGTCAGTCTACAGTTTCAGCTAACCCTACCCCCCCTCCAATTTTTTTTTTCTGCTGAGAAATAGAGGTATTTTTGGAATTATAAAGACATGATTTGAGATTTGGATGGCATGGATATTTGTCAAGGTTAATGACAAGTCAAGGTTAATGTGTTTTTTTAATCATTATGTTAGACATACCATGCTGAGAATGTAGAATAGATAAAACCAAGGTTGTGCCCCAAAACACTTTTGTGGTTCTCAACAAAAGCAGCATTTTATAGAAGAGAAATAATAGGTAAACACAAATGGTTAAGTTATTGTGAGATACTAGAATTTTATTGAGGGGAATACAAAACACAAACAAGAGATTACACTTTGTTGTAATATTAGAGGTATTATATAAACTAATCCACCATTGGTATATGGCACCTGATAAATTTTCTAGAATATACAAAGGACTTTAAATTTATCATGGAAATGTCAACAATAAGAAGGGACTTTTTATCATGTGTTGGAATGCTGGTTGGGGAATTCTGGGAGTTGAAGTCCACAGCTGAGATTGAGAAACACTGGTATAGACAAATCTCTCTTCCCCCCCTCTTTTTTTTTCTCTGTGTACACACCTACCTTGGTTTGACTGTGTTGTTGCTATCAAGGGAGGAGTTTTTTATTACATGGTGGAGTTTTTAAATTCTTTAAACTGCCCAAAGTCACCTGCATGAGTTGGGCACTTATATAAATTTGTCAAATAAATAAATAAGAATCTGTTGTGATGCACCATACCTTGAATGCAAAATCCGTCAACCCCTGTTCTGTTGAATTTAAGAAAGGTAGTATATAAACAAAGAATGTGTGAATCACTTATTGCTTTCTATACATTTAATTCCAGTGTCATATGCTTCTATAGTGCAAAAATTTGAAATCAGGTCCTGCATATTAATTATGCATTGCTTTAAAATAATGAATAATATTGGACAAGTCAATATTTGAAACCCAGGCTTTTCTGTTTAGATATTTTTGTTGACAATGATAATTAAAATTGTGCAAGCTTGTTACTTGCATTACTGGCTTTCTCTCAGAAGACCACAGAATATGGTATAGATCAGTGGCCACCAACTGGTGGTCCGTGAACCACTGGTGGTCCACGAGAAAATTTTGGTGGTCTGCAGAAAAATTATTTGCAATTTTTATATTGCACTAAATCAGGGGTCCTCAAACTACCCCTGGGCTGAATATATGCAATGAACATTTGTGTTGCTGAAGAGAGTCTCCCCCTTCATGGTCTTCTTATGTGGGTCGGAGTGGGGTGGAATTCTGACTTGGGGTCTTCTTCAGTCTCCTGGTGCGGGGCTTTGGGTGAAGGCTGGAGGGAAGTGTTGCTAGTGGCAAAGAGCTGGAGGGTTTTGTTCCAGTGGGACTGCATCATGGTCTGGAACTGGCTGACCACCTCAGCCTGCTGAGCCTCCAGGTGCCAGTACCTGGCCTTGCACTCCTGCAGCCTTCCCTCTGCTTGGAAAGCCTATGCTCATAGTCCTCAGTGAGGTGCTTCTGCTGAGCCTCCTTCTCCTTGCCAACTCTTTCTCATTGTGGCTGCTTAGCTCCAACAACTGCTTCCTGTTGGGGCTCTAAGGAGCCTGCAGGGGATGTGAGCAGTGACTGGGTGGGGAGGGGCAAGTAGAGGCCAGCAAGGCGCCCCTCGATGTGAGTGACATTGTGTTGACCACGCCCACCCAATCACATGACCACCTAGCCACGGCCACCCAGCTGATCATTAGGCAGATCATAATAGTGGTCAATGGGATTTAAAATTATGAATTTAGTGGTCCCTGAGGTCCAAAAGGTTGGTGACCCCTGTTTTAGATGAATCAGATGTTGTAAGTAGCTTGCAGTAATCTATAGCAGCCTGTAGGGGAAATTTAATAGTTGATCATCAGCTTCATCGAGTTATATGTTCCAGGAATTGCAATTCCAATGGTTAAAGGAAGGCTGCTCCGCTGGGCAAGGATAGAATAATGGCCTTTTATCTAGTCAAATTTTATTATGCAGAATGGCAAATTAAACCAGTCTAAATAAGCTAATTGTGGACTGAAAGATACTGAAGCTCATCATGAAGACATTTCCTTGCTACCACAGTGATTTCTGGGGTAACCAAAAGGAGAAAAACAAATAAGGATGCAACACTCCTAACCTACTAATCTGAAGAGTTTTGGCCATTATGTCACAGATAAATGATTCAGTAACATTAGAAAGGTTACATGAAACAGTCACAAGGATAATTAGGGATATGCAACAGTTTCCACTGGAGGTTCACTGAAAGACCCAAGGGCACTTGCTTCCTTTAAGAAAACTCTCCCAGTCTGCCATCCTTACAATTTGGGTAAAGGTATCATTCAGAGTTCTGAAGATGGGAGTTCTAGATTTCCTGTGTGTAAACCCAGAGCAAAACTATTCTGTGTGTAATCACTCAGCCAGTCTCAGTTCAGAGCCCAGGTAACAGCTGAGAGATAAGGACAGCACTACACATCATTACACACAGTAAGGGTCTCTCTCTGTATATGTGTGTGTGCTGAGGGGGGGGGGGAGAAAGAATGTTGTCATGTCATTTTTTTTTATTGAAACCTGCTTTTTCTGCCATTTAACCGCCTCAGCAGATTTTCCTGTAACTTCCCCACAATGCATCAGGAGAAGCATATGCACCAGTGGGAATCGGGGATCAGAAACATCAACAAGATGCATTTATGTTCATGTGTATGTCAAGGGAAGGGGGGAAGATCCTGATGTAACCTAGCAACAGACTACAGCCTGTGGACAATGCCTATTGCTGAGGCAGCCTCCTCACCAAGAGCAGCCATCTTTTGCATGTAACTTAAGAGAATTATTTCATCATTTTCCCAGTCATTTCCAGATGTTAACAGAGGCAACAGAGTCTGCCTGCACAGCAGCTTCCAACCTCTCCAGTTCTTTCCTCTGCAGTGCCCTTCTCTTATCAGCTGCCGGGGCATGGAAGGGGGAAAATGCAATCTATTTTATGGCTTTCATATTTCATTTTCTAGGTGGCCTGTGCAAACGACTGTGCCCTTTTTATTTTCCCTTTCTAGCGGTGTGACCAATTGTGGGATTCCAAACACACACCAACCCACAGATGCAAACTCTGCATGGTTCCCCCCCCCCTCCCCGGAAAGTCATCATTCAAGAATCTTATCTCTTGCATTCCTTTGACACCAAATCAGAGAGAGAGAGAGAGAGAGAGAGAGAGAGATATGAAAACCGAATGGCCTCCACATTCGCCTTTCCCTAAATTTCGTCCTCCCCCCCCTTTTCTTTCCCTACGCCGATTTCTCGCCACGCGTCCTTGAAACAGATGGGTTTTCGGAGCATACACAGACGCTAAAAGACTGATACCCTGGAAGGGGCCTTTCTCTAGCAGAGAAGTCCAAGCGGCGAAGGGGTCTCGGGACATCCTGCGCCATTTCATACAGGATCCCGGCTCAAAAGAAACATCTCCCGCTTCTCTTCCCGGCATTCATTTTTTGGGGTAAGGGAGGGAAAAGCGTGTCAGAGACAAGCACAACCTCCGGGCACAGTATGCAACCAATCCACCAGAGGCGGCTTTTCTTATTTTTATTATACATTCTCCAGCCAATAAACTCCAAATTCATAATAATAATAATAATAGTAATAAAACCTCCGCCCCCCCTTTTTTCTCTCTCCTTCCCTGCCCAGAAATCGGATGCATCGTTTTTTAAGGGATTGGCGATATAGGGGGACCCTTCTCCTTTAAGAAACCGGCTGCTGCTGCTGCTGCTGCTGCTGGATTCTAAGGCTGGGTTTAGGCAGCGGGGACCGGGACTAAAGGCACGCGCTTTGGGTTTGAGGGGTACTCACGGCGCCCCCCCCGTGCGCCCCGCTCGGCCGGTGATTCCCGCGCGTCAGCGTCGATTCCTCGTCCGAGTCCTCCCGTCAAATCTCACGAACCCAGCCGAAGCCCGCCGGAAGAAATTCAACCGCTTGCGAGGCAAATGGCAAAGGCGGGCGGCAAGGCAAAGGAGGCGAGGGAAGGCGGGGTAGAGGCGAGTGAACCGCCCCCACGGGGAAGGCCAAGGAAGGGGAGGGCGCGGAAGCCGGGAAAGGAACGAGGGGACAGGTTGGTTGGAGCTGCTTTTTTTTTTTTTAATTTGGGGGGGGGGGTGGGGCGCCTCGCAGGCTGACGCGGATGGCGTTCCAACAGGTGAAGATCCCTTCGAATGCCTGCCTGGGACGGGAAGGTTTTCATTTGGGGGGGAGGCTAAATGAAATCCACTAGTCTCTCTCTCTCTCTCTCTGCCTAATTTTAACTAAATCGCGAAAGCCCCCTCCCCTCCCCCCCCTGCAGGCAGGGCAGGGTGAAAGGAAGGTAAAGCGGCCATAGCAAAAGTCGTGTGAAGGAAGCCTCGGTGTGCTGCGAGGGGTTTGCTCAGTGGTGGATTAAGGCTCACTGGTGCCCTAAACACTGACAAATCTTGGTGCCCACCCCCTTTCAATGAAGAACCAATCTTCATTGGTTGTTTTTTTTTCTTCTCAATTCTGTGGTGCCCCCTTTGGGCCTGGTGCTTAGTCTGCTTAATGGTTAATACACCACTAAATTGGCTTGTGGGAACCTCACTTTTGGAAAATAAACTTCATTATATTTGAACATTTATCTGAACGTGGAAGTCTTTTTTCAGGATCAGTTCTCTCTCTCTTTCTCTCTGTGTGTATAACGGAAGGGAGTGGCAGGATACTTTGTATGTGCTTAGCCCTGATCATTTTCACTCTTCAAGACTCTGCAT
This sequence comes from Masticophis lateralis, assembly GCA_030761175.1. NCBI lineage: Eukaryota > Metazoa > Chordata > Lepidosauria > Squamata > Colubridae > Masticophis > Masticophis lateralis. The sequence continues at coordinate 95,836,472 of JAUDYJ010000002.1, forward strand.
CCTAAAACAGATAAAGCCTCAATCCACTTTTGCAATGCTGTTCTAAGAACTGCCTGTAATGCCAGCAGATTAGTACCGAAAGATTTTTGCTGTGTAGTTGGTGAAGGACTTCGGAAATCTGGCTTGCTGCCAAATAGAGAAGACTTTGTCCTGCTGATCAAAATACACTGTGTAGCAACGGCCCTTCCCATCTTTATGAAATGGATCAGGGAAAAAAAATAATTGGTTAGAAATGGAAGAAATCATTGTATGAAACCTATAAAAACTCACTAACTCATAAAGTTTCATCCCCAAATATTTTAGCTATCCAGAATCTGAACTCTGATCTCTGACCATAGGTTTTCAGCCAAGGAGAACATTTTGTATCATTGCAGACATCATTTGACTCATTTCTGGCTGCAAAATAAAGATCAAAGGAAAAGTTCAAAAAGGGAAATTATTTTAAAGTGCTTTGAAAACATGCCGTAAAACAAGGTAAAACTTTTAATAACATTGCTGAAGTAGGAATTTCTTAGTCATTCTTTTTAACAGAAGCAATAGCAATTGGTTAAATATATGCTTGTTTCATCTAGTCTAGAGAAAAGGAGGACTGGGGTGACATAGCAGCATTCCAGTATTTGAGTGGCTGCCACAAAGAAGAAGAGGTCAATTTATTTTCCAAAGCACCAGAAGGCAAGACAAGAAACAATGGATGGAAACGAATCAAGGAGAGAAGCAACCTGGAAATAAGGAGAAATTTCCTAACTGTGAGAACAATTAACCAGTGGAACAGCTTGCCTTCAGAAATTGTGGTGCTTCATCACTGGAGGTTTTTAAGGAAAGACTAGACAGCCACCTGTCTGAAATGGTTTTAGTGTCTCCTGCTTGAGCAGGGGATTAAACTAGAAGACCTCCAAGCCCCTTCCAGCTCTATTCTGATTGAACTGACAATCATACACTGAATGGAATGCAGAAAAGGTTCTGGATAGGAGATGAACTGAGGTTCATTTAGCTGAAGAAATACCACAGTTTTAAGATATACTCTGGGTGGGATGAAAAGTATTTGAAGAATTTATATTCTTTGAGTTGGTTTAGATGGGGAATATATTGCCTTGCCTTCTGTGAAGCCGAATACAATATAACCAATGGAATAGCTTGCTCTCAGAAGTTGTGGGTGCTCCATCATGGAAGGCTTTCAAAAAAGAGATTGGACAACCATTTCTCTGAAATGATACAAGGTCTCCTTGTTTGAGCAGAGGTTTGGACTAGAAGACCTCCAAGTTCCCTTCCAACTTCTGTTCTGTTCTGTTCTGTTCTGTTCTATGTGACCCTCCATAAGCTGCTCTTTGGGTCATGGATGTGAAAAGACTTGGGATCCACCCCCCCCCCCCCACACACAATAAGTAGCTAAGTCCTATACTATTGCTATAGAGCTGTCTGGGGACTTGATGGCCTTGGCTTTTTAACTGCCAACATCACACATGGACCTGTATCACAGAAAGACCATTTCACTTAAAATATATCATTGTGAATTTTTCTGTTTTATTATTTTTAGCTTTTGTGCACAAATGTACTTCTAATATTTGACCTGCTTTTCATAATAATTGATCTATGATTGTAACAAAGCTGCAATTGGATAAATTATAATAATATTTTTTAGTTTGGGATGAAGGAATGAAATAGCCCTGTTATGCCTTAGGAAGGATGGACCTCTGAAAGCAGTGGCATCTTCAAAAGGACTTTGTTGCACTTCTTGATAGGAAGAGATGGTTATTGAGATAATCAGGCCTTAAGTGATTAGAACTTATTAAGCTTCAAACACCAATGCGTTAACCTGTGTCCTGTGATTATACTTTTATTTGATATTTTACACATCTCCATGAACTTCTCTTGCTGTAATGACTTCCTCTGAATATCACTGGAAACAAGCCTGTGTAATTTTAATTGGGATATTTGAAAAAAAAAAACGGGTGTGTGTGTGTTTGTTGAATTGTTCAACTTGGATTTAATCCATGGTATATAATTATCATAATCTGAATATCCACCAATCCCAGGTGTCCCTTCCTAGAACTGAATGCTTTTTTAATGTACTCATGGATCATAGACATTTTTTATGTATGTCAAATGTCACTTTGTAACATTTCAGCTTTTCCTTCAGTTGACTGCAGAGAAAAGCAGTATTGTTACAATCTCAACAGAGGCTGGGGGAATTTAAAAGGAAAGTTACGATTGATCAAGGTTTTCTTTCTGATAGTTTTTAAGTAGCCTGGAGTGGCTGCATAGAAAGGACAAAGGTAAAATCAGGACAAAATGAGTGTGACACACTATTGCACAAGCTCGGTTTCAGTTCAGGAATTGGTTGATTAAGCAGTACCCCTGTTCCAATGCCCTGGTATATTCTCTGCTAGCAAATTTCATTTGAATACTACTAAAAGACCCTTACACATTAATGATTTGCACAATTTTGTGATTCTCCCATTTGTTTTATTTTTATGAGCTGAATATATGTGTTTCTGATTCTGGTTTATTGGAAATCAGGAAAATTGATATTTTCCACTAATTGCTGTGGCTCTATAGATCTTGTGAGAGTTTCATTTTTCTGGAAGAAGCTCTTGCCTCACTCCATCTACTAGATTTTCTCTTTCACTTAGTAGTTCTGTTTCTTGTTCCTGAAATGTATCTTTTTCTGTATGCACTGATTAGAATTCATCCCCTCACTCCTCAAATCTAAATTAAGCAATAAGCAAGCATGATCACGGCTGTTGAGAAACAGAATGATGGATACTGCTATTATCTCAGCATTACAAATAATAGGGCTTTTAAATACAATGCCTCTGACAGTTTTTGTGTTTTATGTTTGGTGAGCTGGAAAAAAGAAAGACTGAACAGTATCTGGCTTATGGTATTCTTTTCATTTCATGATCAGCAAAAATCAATGCAATTTTAGAGGGAATTGGCATGGAAATGCCAGAAATGTAGAATATCTTAAAGCAACTGGCACACCAGAAGCCAGGAAAATAATTATTGCTGCTTTAATTACACTTGAGTACAACTGCCATCTACTTATAAACACTGCGGAGTATGTATGTCTGCTTGATAAACTCTATGTTGTCCGTTTATGTCAAAACTGCTTGCATAGGCCTTATGCTGCACTCATCATAAGCACAGGCTAAATAAATTCTTTTTCTTAAATATTCTGAAGGAGATTTCATTTTAATGTTTTAAGCATTTAAATAAAATGTTTATAGTGATGGATTTTTTTAATAATTAAAACAATCTTTGCATATGAAATAATATGTTTTCATTTAGGAAGATTTTTGTATTATTGTTTATTTGAAAATATTTCATATACTGGTACTCATTTGTTTAATAAAGTACTTTATGGTTTCATTTTAAGCTTTGAAACACTATACATTCCAATTGATGCAATCATATTCAGTGGATCATAGAATGTAAGGATTGGAAGGGATCTTGGTGAGCATCTACTTTAGCCTTCCCTGAGCAGGAATTTAGTGAACCAAAGAATTCAATTGCATCAGATGTGGTAATAACCACCAATTAAAAAGTTTCCAAAAGAATGATACATAGCTGTATAGACTCTAGTACTATAATTGATTACTAACTGGATAGTTTAATATTACATAAATGTTCTGCCCCAGCTCCAGATTCCCAAGGATTGTGACACACACCAACGGTCCTTATCAAAGTTATAACATACCAAGAATAAACAAAGTTCGGCAAAGGTTGGCAACCAGCCCAGAAAATAAGATACGATAAGACACTCACTCTCCAAAATGCTTTGTAATAATTACATGTTGTTTCCAGCAAGAAATTACTAACTGTGTGTGACTTAAATAGGCTAAGGGAGTGGCCAATTATCCTCAAACCTTACTCTCGTGGAGACCTCCTCCTGTGTAGCCACTCCTGCCTTTTAGCAGCCCTGCGTGCTTGAGCATTGAGGAACAGCTCCTCCACTTAGTGTTCTCCACTGGAAGGAGCCTCCAGAGGTTCTGAAGGGCCAGGCTGAGTCTCTGCCTCTGGCACCACATCCTCTTCGGCCTCCTTGCTGCCCAACACAAGCACTGGCTGCACAGGCTGCTGCCGCGACCCCACACCAGCCGCCTCATCATTGGGATCAGCCATGATCTGCACAGGCCATTGGCGGGCCACAACAATAAAAAGAATTATAATGTCAATTGTCTATGGAGATTCTCAGTCATTCAGTTATAGTTGTCCCAAAGGTGCTTTTTCAAGAGGCAACTGGCAACTCTTCAGAGCTGAAGAAGCTTCTTGGATGACAAGCAAAATGTCTTCAAAGAAAAACCAGAAAGTCCAGTTGCCTCTTGAAAAAGCACCTTTCTGACTATAATGTCAATTGTTCAAGGACAGCAGTAGAAGTAGGCTTTTATTATATCCTATTGGTGAATTCCATATATGCATCTGGTCAGCTACCATGTAACACAGAAAAAGCTACTTGGATAAGCAGCAAAATGTTTCAAACCAACAAGAAAAGAAGTCCAGTTGCCATGACTTAATTACCAGACAACTCTTACCTGAATGATAGAATCTTCACTGACATGTGTAACAGATAATGCTGGACTTGATACCTATCAGGCCTGATCACAATCCATATGTTACAATGAAAAATACATCTTTATTTTTCCTGGTGCTTTGTTCTAGGAAGGGACCCTTAGAACAAGTGAAAAGGCTTGCTCTGAACTTCTTAAATACAGTAAATTTGGAAAAAAAGCAGCAAAGGAATAAACAGTCATATGGAAGATCATTTGCTATGGGACAACCAAGTCCCATATTCCTTGCCTTGATCAAGAAATATCTATCAATTTGGGAAACCAAATGTTTCCAAGTCTGATGACCTATTCTTATGTTTAATTCATATTTACTGGAAGACACTTCTATTAAACTCTAATGAATAAACTAGCATACCTTGCCATGTATTGCATTGTGCAGTTATTTTTTGAGGTTAACACATTATTACAAATATATAAGTATAACAAGTGCTTAAAATACATGAAATCTCCTTCCCTCCCTCCTTTCTGTCTCTTTCTTTCTTTCTTTCTTTCTTTCTTTCTTTCTTTCTTTCTTTCTTTCTTTCTTTCTTTCTTTCTTTCTTTCTTGGTTGCAGTACCAGTTGGGAGAAAAGCTTCAAAGCTATCAGCTATCTTGGCTATATCTCTTTCTAGGGTCAGGACTCTTGAAAATGGCTCTAGGTGCAGCCACTCTGAATAGAAATGTTACTCCCTAGGTGTAAAATGATTTTCTGCTTTGGTTGGGTTATTATCAAAGCGCTGATTTGTACTGGACTTGGACTTGAACTGAGAAGGGAGATATAACATTGTCAGCTATGCTTGGGCTTAAGGGCAGGGAATGGAGTAGCTATAGTCTTAAGAATTCCCTGCCATTGACTAGATTAGAGGCTCCATCTGGCAGTTTGCCAGTTTTGAGTGTTTGCTGCTCATTTTAGTAGCTAGAATAGTGTAAATTTCCTGTACAACAGTGCCTCTTTCTCTTTTTAAAAATATGTTTTTATTACATTGTAACAGAAAAAGTAATAAAAAGTAATAAAAAAGTAACAGAAAAAACTTACAACTTTATTACTTTATCACAGAAAAACAAAATAAAACAGAAAGCTAAATACATTATTACAAATATATAAGTATAACAAGTGCTTAAAATACATGAAATCTTCCCTCCCTCCCTCCTTTCTCTCTCTCTCTCTCTCTCTCTCTTTCTTTCTCTTTCTTTCTCTCTTTCTCTCTTATCTTTCTTTCTGTCTCTCTTTCTCTCTCTTTCTCTTTTTCACATTTCCAAACTGCCCATCTCCCTGAAAGATACAGTATCAAAATTTAAAACACTATATTAAAAAAAAATTGAAATGTTTAAGAATGACAAAAGTACAGCATTAAAATTAGTTGATAAAGACAAAGGGGGAGGGCTCTCATGGCACCAACCAACCACACAACTGTGTGCTCCTTTGGGTTCCCCATGCAAGGCCACAGAGTCATGTTTTAACCCTTGGGGAATTAAATGGGGGAACCTCCTGGGGAAGAATATGCCATTGGATGGGGGGCAGAGAAGGCTTTTTAGATCCTGCCAGTCAGAATTTTTTGATGGTGGGGTTTGCAACATACTTTCCATACCTGATTGGGTGTACAATATAACAGTAAAGAATTTTTTAAAAAGATATAGAATATAATACGTTGTTACAACATTACCACAATAAACAGTTACAAATCTATATATAATTATCTAATGCAAACGTCATTCAAGTAAGAGTGTCACTTCCTCAAAGTGATTTTTCACATGGAATTTGAAGATCCTAGATTACTTGTGCTGGTGGACGTCAATGTCACACAATGGTTACCCAGACAAGTAAGGCTCAGTATTTCACCTCTGCTATGATAACCAGGGTTCTGTCTTAACATCTGGCCCATGCATGAGTGCTCCATTTGATGTGACTGTATGTTTGCCTGGAATGGGCATCTGAAAGTGGAGTCTCCTTATAATAACACTGCTGTCTGGTGGCTACGATAAAATTCTATGGAATGGAAGGCCAGGTTTGGCACTGATTTGGCACTCAAATGCATTTTCTTGTTTTAAAACTTCCTACTTATCTATTAGCAGTAGTATCACAAACTAGCAGAGAGATAGAAGTGGAAGAACTATCAGGATTAATTAGCTTGTTATGGTGAACAAACATTTTCTCGTGCTTTTTTTTCAAAAAAGGTAGCAAAACAGGCTCCCCCCCCCCCCGTCCCCAGGGCATCTCCTCACAAGACACTTTTATGTTCTGTGCAGCATCTCCTCATCATGATGGTGGAACTCCTCATCATGAAGCTGGAACCACCGAAAGTTCTGAACAATTTTCTTCATTTTTTTTGCAGACAAGGTTGATTGTCAAAAATTCACTTTGATTTGGGAGAGGAAACAGTTTGTTCTGTACATACAAATTCCTTTCAGCTTCTGCATCAAGTACAGTATATGGAGAGATGAGGCTATTATATTTTGGCTTGATTCTTCTAACCTCCCTTCTTCTCCTGGATTTCTGGATGGCTTTAATTTTTAATCGACCACAGTTGTAAGCTGTCAGGGAAGGAGATTGTTTTGCAGTAGTTCCAGTCCTTCCTGTTGGGGTGTATCAAAAGGTGGTGTTAAGGAATGTGCAACACCTAGGTAATTGAACTGTGGTATCCCCGATGTTATTTAACATTTTATCTACATGAAACTACTGGGACAATCACTTGGAGTTTCAGAATGAGGTGCTGCCAATATGTTGATGACCCTTAGCTTTATTACACCTTAATATAATTCCAAGGAAGCAATCAACATCTTTAATTTTTCTTTAAACGGGGATTGTTTGCACAATAAATTTTCATGAGACACAGTTACTATTACTGAACTAAACACAATTACTAAACTAGAACCAGAGATGAAGCTAAAGCCTATGTTAGATGGATTTGCACCAAGGGTGCTATTCAGCAGGTTCTGACAGGTTCTGGAGAACCGGTAGCAGACATTTTGAGTAGTTCAGAGAATGGAGATTTTGCAGTATGCTTTCCCTGCCATGCCCACCAAGCCATGCCCACCAAGCCACACTATGCCCACCAAGCCACACCAGCAGAACTGGTAGTAAAAAAATTTGAATTCCACCACTGATTTGCACTCTCTGAGATACAACAGGTTCACAGTGTGACAGTATGAATTGCAGCTATCACTAGATTTGCTGGTGTCAAATCTGCTGAGGAGGGGTTAAGGACGTTTAGTCATGGACCCTTGGCTGCACCTCCTTTGCCCCCAGCACCATCTCAGCCCATTTAAAGCCAGCTTTCCACCTCCACTGGCCCTCCCCTAGGCTCTCCCACACCTCACCCTGCAATGCTAGAAGCCATGCTGGCCTTGCACCTCCTCCCCTTTTGTTGAACCTGACTGAGTTGGGAGCCAAGCTGTCTTTGTGAAGCCCTCTTGAGTCTTTCCTCTCTCCCTTCCTGATCCCCTCAACACACTCATGCCTGTCTGCCCCCCCGCCCCAATGTCCGGTTGCTAGACCCGCCACCACTCCCTCTCTCCCTCTCTCTTCGATCCTGCTGACAAATCTGCAAAGCCCCAAAATTTGCTGAGGAGCAACAGTACTTAAAAAAAAAAATACATCACATGCTGTTCCCCCCACAGCACCATTGCTTCTGCCTGTCACCCAATTGACTGGCAGCTATTTGTCCCATGCAGCCAAAGGCCTGGGTCAAATGGTGTCTGGGCAAATGACTGAAGGATGAAGGGTGAGGGGTAGAGGAACAGGGCTCCATTGGCCATGGAGAATGGCTGGGGGAGTAGAGAAGGAAAGCTGGCTGTAAAGGGGCTGAGGTGGGTGGCTGCCAAGGGAGGAGTATGCTTATACATCTAAACTAAAACACCAGTTGCAATACTGAGCCATTCAGGCCTAATTATCCAACTTGTAGTTACATCTCATCTTGAATCCTGCCCTGGCCTTTAGAGACTGTCTTCTAAAAGTTTCAGGACATTAAAGTTGATACAAAATGCAGTAGACACGCTGCTAATTGCTGCAAGGTACAAGGCTTATATGATGCTTGGACTGAAAGACCTGCACTAGTTACCAGTTGCATAAGGAAGATGATTTCAAGTGCTTATCTTGACTTTTAAAATAGTAAATGGCATTGGTCTTGACCAGCTGAGAATCCATGAGTCCCAATTCATATCTGCCGGTTAGCTGCATTACCAAAACAAGCCCCCTGAATATGTTTCTACTGCCAGAAGCTTATCTGTCCAATACATTGGAGAGACATTTTTATGGTATGCCGGCCCCCGCCCCCCCCCCCCCAGGCTGCAGAATGCACTCCTCATTAAAGTGAGGTTAACTTCACTCTCCCAGCATTTAGGAAAATGATAAAAACCCATTTATTTGCCAGTTATTTTGATTTTAATGATACATACTTCCATTTTGCTTGATTTTAATATAGGAATAATGAGGGTGAAGGTTCGTTCTGCAAGCTTATGGGCTGGTTTCCAAATGTTTCATTCATATTAGGAATAATTTCATAATCTGTATTTTTAATAGCTATAAACTCCATTGTTTACACAGAAAGATGGGCTATGCCTTCAGAGAATGAATGGTTTTTTTAAATTGTGGTTTGCTTGCAGTTAATAAAACTATCCTCTAAGTGGCACTATATGACTGGTTGTTTTTACAGCAGCTTCAACAATTCTACAGGATAAATAAATATTAAAGTCCCCCCCCCCCCAAAAAAAACTTGTATTGTTGGGATAATATTTTTGTAATTCTTTAGCTACATTGTCTAAAAATGCTTTGTCCTTTCTGTTTAGAGTCATTACAAATGTGAAGAATGATGGTACATCAAAATAATCATCCCACACACACACACCCATACATACATATATAAACACATACATTGGTTTGTATGTTTCAGTTTCTGTGCTGTTTTTGTTTTCATTAGATAATTTAGAATTTTATAGTTGATATACAAGTAAACTAATTAAGTTTATATACATACATACATACATACATACATACATACATACATACACATATACACTCAAACATACATACACACACTTCCAAGGGAGATGGATGGTTAAGAAATGTGAAATATAAATAAATAAATATTGCAAATGACATATATCATGTCAGAAGAAAGAAGAAAGATCTCGTATTTGAAGATTGATTCATCTTGAGCAAATTCTAATTAAAACACAAGCTTTTTTCCCTCCAAATCAAACTATTATTGGTCCAAGCAAGTACATTTTGTCTGTGCTGCCTGAAAATAAATGATCAGACCAAATTTGATACCATCTTTTCTAGTTGTCTGAGCCACAAAGCCCTTTAGTAGATCACAAGTTGCTTGTAAACATTTTGAGCCTGGAAACCATTTTGGAAAGATTTCACAATGCAACTCTTAGGTTATTTACATTGCATTCAGATTCACTGAACATAACATTACAGCCTCAGTGACACAGATGGAGGAAAATATGAAACGAGTCAGCTAAGATAAATTCATATTATTTACACTACTAAGAAATGAGCAATCTCGAGTGCTTTCTCCTGGCTTACCATCTTTCAAGTTAATGTTAAGGATATGCTGATATAACCCCAAGGGTTGCTTGCTCATTATCACTCTGGGAACGGATTTCAAAATACCAAGTTATACATGGAAATTAATATGGAGTTAGCTTATCAGCTTAAGAGATATTGCAAAAGTGCTACAAGGAGCAGGAAATTGAGATAAACATTGAAGTCTCTATGGAATAAGTGAAGTTTTAAAGAAAGCTTCTGGAAAAGTCAATTTATATTCACAGCAAAATCAAGAAAGAAAGGCTAGAGTTATATTCAAAAGATTGTAACACATTTCCAAATAACTGATCGGCTTTGTGAACTATAAAGCAGCCTGTCTCATCATAGGCATGATCTGTTCTCAGCGTATTCACATAGCTGCTGAAGATTCAATGCAACACAAGTAGTCCTCATTTAATGACCAGAAATTTTGTTATTAAACAAAGTTGTTGTTAAGTGAAATGGCAAATGTGCTTAAAGTCTTACTTCAGTTCACCTTTGCTTCACAGATCTGCAAAGGTAATAAACGTGAAGAATGGCCGTAAAGTTACTTTTTCCTCACCATTGTAACAGCAAATGTTCACTAAATGAGGCAGTCACTAAACAAGGAGTACTTGTAATTACTTTTTACTTTTTAGGACCTCAGTAAGATTTAAAACAGAAGCATTAATTTTAACATGTTCTTACAATATTGTTATAATGCAGAAGAGGGAATTAATATTTTGTCTTTACTTGCATTCTGTATCAGAAACTGCTATTTACCCTATTGCTCTGAGGACAATAAAACACCTCTAGTACTACCTGTTCTTTTTATCCAGAAACTCAGATACACAGGAAGAAGAACAGGTAATCTTCTACATCCAAACATTCATTTAGTGACTGTTCAAAGTTACAATGGTACTTTAAGTCAAGGATGAGTTAAATAAAGACTGAGCAGCATATGTTTCCTTTGAATCACTGAGAAGACAATATAACCTGGAAGCTGTTGCTTAGCATCTTCCTAACTTTGTCTTAATAAGCTTCATGGCTTTGCTGTAAGATGGCTCCAAAGGACTATCATTCCCATGCAATTCTATGATAATTTTTTCAATGTTTGTTCAGTTAATATAATACTAGTAATAATAGTAAGGCTATTGCAATTAAGAGATTCAGCATGCAACAGAATAGAATATAAATGTTCCACAACATGAGGCAATATGGGAAATATATAGTGTGTATTCTAACATATTTCCAGTGGTGGGATTCAAGTAATATAACAACCGGTTCTCTGCCCTAATGATTTCTTCAAACAACCAGTTTGCCAAACTGCTCAGAAGTGGTGAGAACTGGCTGAATCCCACCACTGCATATTTCCCCTTTTTGTACCTAGGTAGGTCGATAGATAGGTAGATACTGTAGCTAGATGGTAGATGAGAGAGAGAGAGAGAGAGAGAGAGAGAGAGAGAGAGAGATAAAAATGATGTATTCATTAGAAGTCATTCCATGAGGGACTTCCAGTTGACCTCGTAGTGATACAGACACAGGGAACAGGTCTCCGCGTCCCCTGTGCTGACTTCTCCATGTTCGTGGACTCCAAGAAGAGCCGAAGCTGCTCTGTAGGAGTGGTGAAGCAAAGAGAGGCCGAGGAGAGTCACAGCTGTCCTGTCGGCCCCAGGGTTCTTTCTCCCTCCCAGCCATGGCAAGAAGAAGAGGCAGCCTAAATATGGCTGCCACAAAGCTGGGACAGCTGATCTAAGACTAGTGCTGGAGCGAAGTAGGTGAACAGTGAGTGGAACTGGGGGAGAGGATTGGAACAATTTAGAATTATCTGCTCAGAATCATCTGTCAAAGCAGCATCTAGGCATTCTGAGAAACCACCAGACCGGAAGTGAAGGGTGCAGGAGTAAAAATAATAAACTTTGAAATTTTGAAATATACAGAAAATTGAACCCTTAAACTGGAAAAGCGTGGTACTGGGAAGACATTTTAAAATGCTGGAATCATTTATTTGCAAAACTTATTCTGCTTTTATAATTCTTCTATAACTAAAAGAATGCTGGAAATGTCGTGAATTGAAATTTAAGATGAGAGTGCCACCTGTTGACAAAAGGGAAAATTACAAGTCTGGAAATAAGTTTATATTACAAGTCTGGAAATATCTATATAAAGGTGTGTGAAAATTTCTATTGGATTACTTTTAACCACCCTATAACTACTGGATTACTGGAGACCCAAATATAACTTAAATGGAACTGATTGTTAACCTATGGGACATAAAGAATTGGGACACTCCTTGAAGAGTAACTTAAAGATTGAATAAATAGTTCTTGGACTGTTGGATAAAAATTTAATTTTTAAAAACAATACTTAATAAAGAAGAGATGAGTGGAATTGTGAAGGAGATGGACTTACTTTTTCAAAATTCAAAAGATATCATGGAGAAAGGATTTAAGGAGATTATGGAAAAAAATGGAAAATACCATATGAGGGAAAATGGACTGTGCTGAAATGAGTAAATTGACATTTGAAATTGGAGAACAGGAAGATAAACAATATTATTTGATAAGGGTTGTTCTACCAGTGGATAGATAATAAAACATGGAGATGAAATATGAAATATGAAATTGATGTAAAGATAAAATATGTGAAGTTCTTTTTCATGAGAAATAAGCTTTTGTTATATATTGGTACTTTGAAGATGGGATTAAGCACAAAAGAATGTTAACTGATCGACACTCTGTCTGAATTGTTTGGAATGATGATGGTTTTATGTTTTGTTTTTGTTTTAAAATTTTTTTAAAAAAAAACAAAACAAAACAAAAAAACCCAAAAAACCACAACCCATTACAATATAAGGTCACTTCCGCCTGGAATTTATCCACATTGGGAGAAATCCAGTTGCAAACATGCTACTTCTTTTCTCACTTTGAATAATTTAACTGCATTTGTCCTTAATTTTGCCACTTGTAATTTGTTTAAAGTAGTTTAAACTTGATATTACTATTCCCCAGGGTGGGTTCTAAATTCTTTTACTACCTGTTGGCATGGCTTTTTTGTGGGTGTGGTTTGATGGTCATATAACAAATAAATCTTTAGGATTTAGCAGAGGTACTGGTCTACCAGGCTTTTAACTGCTTGCAGAGCTGTACCAGTCTACCCATATGTTCTTGGAGTGTTCCGGTCTGCCTATTTGTTTTTGGAGCGCACCAGTCTACACATTTGTTTTTGGAGTGCACTGGTCTACCACCACATTGCCTTTTACCACTGATCAGCTGTAGGTAGCCCTTTGAAGCCCGGCAAGAGTTTTTTGCCGCTCTGCCACCACCGAGAGCATCGGAAATCACTTTCAGGCAGCTTGGCCTCAATTGCCAATCTACCACCACTGAGCGGTTTACAAGGAGCGGATCGGTTCTAGCCAATCAGTTGGGAGGCTTCTTGGCTTCTCAATTTAAAGCTAAGGTGTCTTGTTTTTTTTCCTTTTCTTTGTCAAATGAGCCCTGATTTTTTCCTTCTAGCCAATCACCTGGGACTCGGGAGGGGGCAAATAGATTGGGGGCAGGGCCAGGCAGAGGTGGTATTTACCGGTTCTCCGATATTCCTCTATCCATAAAACTAATGTTCCCCATACAGGAACAGGAAAGAGAGGGAAGGAGGAAGGAGAGGGGGAGAGAGAGGTGGGGGGAGAGAGAAAGAGACGGAGAGGGAGAAACAATTAAATTTATGTTGGATTATTTTCAACATTTTGAAAGCTCAGAATTATAGCTCTATACAGAACCAGGATCAACATTTAATATTAAACATGCAAATGCAAAAAGAAGCAGACCAATATATCAAGGATTGGTGGCTGAGGAATTCAAATCAGAAACTATTATAAGATTGCAGTAATAAGTACAACTGCTGCTGGTTTGTTTGGAGGCTAAACTTGATGTGTGTTTGCCTGAGTGACTTCAAGTCACTCCTGGTCATTGCCTGGACTAGTCTCTGCAATTTTCTTGGCAAGATTTTGGTAGTGGTTTCCCTTTGCCTCCTTCCTAGGGGTGAGAAAGAGTGTATGGACCAAGGTCTCTCAGTCGGCTTTGTGCCAAAGGCAGGATTAGAATTTATAGTCTCCTGGTTTCTATTCTGGTGCCTTGACTATCATACCAAAGTGGCTCTCAAACTTGATATTACTATTGCCCAACTCTATTTGAGAGCTTCTGCTGTACATTTACTAATCTACCATCATAAAGCTAACTAATTACAAAGCAGTAAGTTTAGAATCCTGTTCAGATCTCCTATCTGAAGAGTGTTCTCTCTTTTCTCTTTTAACGGGGGAAGAATGAAAAAAACCTTCCCTACCATTCCATGCAAAAACACTGGTAGATCAGGAAAAATTGCTCAACAAGAGCTATAAGATGAGTTATATACAAAAGCAGATGAAACTAACAGTTCTCACTAGCAATGAGGCAATAGCTGCCACTTCACTTGAAGCTACCTCTTTCTGTTCACCAACATTTCTTGACTATTTGCTCACCATCTGTCTAACACCTGTAAGATGACCTTTGGAAGTCTGTAAAGTCTTTTGTCTGTCTGTCTGTGAAGTCTATAAAATGCAGACTGTTGAATCATGACAACAATACCCAATACAGGGAGGTGAAGCAATGAATGAGCATACAAGAGGTCCTTTGCTTGGTCAAGGTCTTCCTCCAAGGGATTTTTCTGTGACACATTTGGAGATGGTAACCAGACAAATGCTCCTTTGCATTTTACACCTTAGTTGCTAGCCATATTGTGCCTACTGGCCTTATTTTGACACTCCAAAGTGTACATAGGTTAAGGTTTATTTGTGGCACTCTGTTGCCAATCTCTGCATAGCCAAATTGGAAAAGTGAGGTACCCAGCTATACCAAAAGAATTTTGTGTGTATATACTGTATGTATGCATTTCTTTAGATGCCAGGCTTATAATTATTCTGAACATATGATGAAGATGGAGGACTGTGACCCTTTCCCCACCAATTGCATGTATTGTAATATCTAATATATTTTGAGGCATTCCAAGTTGTGCATGCAAAACCACAGGTCCACACAATTCAATAGGACAGAACTTTAATCAATGAAAAGTTTTGTTTCTGAAGCAATGCATATTTATAATCCATATAAGCAACAGGAGATGAATAATGCCTCAGAATAGTTTAATTCTTATGAATTATCCCTGTTCCCTTGCTGTTTTTATTCAATCTCATTTTTGCTAATTAATCTACTTGAACCAGCATGATATTCTTTAAAGGAACTTGACCTTTTATTGAATAATTCATATTGATGCATGCACTCTGCAATGAAAGTTTGTTAGCAATCCCCTTGGCAGGAGAAAAATGAAGTCAAAGCCTTTCAGTAATTTGTTTGCAAGAATATTAGTATAATCACTTATTGGCATTAATTATTTCTACCACAGAGAATACATATTAAACAAATGGTACATGTAAATTAGAAGCCATGGGCCTTGTCTTTGGGTTCCTTAACAAAATGAAAAGCCACAGACTAGGAAAGATAAAGATAAGAAATGGTAGACAAAATCGAATATATTGTGCCAGAAGTGCCTATAGCAGTTATAGCAGATTGGTGTTACTGAGCTTTATCTTCCTTTCATGTTCCTTTTTTTTATTACATCTAAACCTCCCTCTTAAAAGGTGGAGGTGAAGATACTTTCAAACTGAGCTTGACTCCTGATGGTGACATGAATGCATCCATGTGATGACAAAAATATGGAAGTAGCTTGTCATTAACTTCTATATATATTTGTCTTCCCAGTCTACCTTAGAGCGAAAAGGTTTCTGGTGGCATCCCATCAAACTGTTAATCAGGTCTGACTTATTTAGTTTTGAGATCAGGGAGCATCGGCTGGATGCTGCTATCTGAGCCTTGAACTGAATAATTGAATTGTCCTTTTGAAGCCAGATGGATTCCCAGGCTGGATGTTCAGGCAGAGCAATTTTCTGCATGAAGAGGATACAAGTACATTTCAGTAAATTAAAACGGAAATGGTAAAAACACATGTTTTGACTTTGGTGTACTGTTTTATTTACCCAATTTGTTTATTTCTATCATATATTTATAAACTAAAAAAAAAAATGAAAAAATGCAACACAATATAAAACAGTATAATACATAAATACATGAAATCTAAGAAAATATAAAAAAAGAAAACCATAGGTCTCCTCACATAGGTTTATATTACAATAGATATGCAAATGTTGCTTCCATTGAAATGAACAAATTAAATTGTACTATTCAACAGCGCACCATAGATTTTTAGCATAGCACCAGTAGTGGGTTATAGATGTTAGCTTAGATCAATTTGGGGCCCAATAATGTACGAAGACACACTGGGTTATTTATCATGAACAAGTCTTTATTTATTTACATCTGCTTCGTTACAGGTATCATCAGGAACAACTGTGGCATCAACAGGGGGAGACCTTAAATACCCAGGAGGTGGAGTTACAGGTAATGGGAGGGGGAAGAAGGAGGGGTTAGGTTTGTTTAACTTGGTTAACTCTTGACATGCCAGGGTACAATGTTGAATATGCCCAGGGAGAACATTTACTTGTAACAAATCCCCCTCTAAATGCTTATCCCTGGGACTGACAGTCTCAACCTGGTTGATGTTCATGGGTAGAACACAGAGTTTGGAAGTAAGGTATGAATGCTGTTTAACTGGTAAGGGTTTTGTGAGTATGTCTGCTATTTGATGCTCGGTGTCACAGTGTGTAATGGTAACGAAACCTGATTTGTGAAGTTGCCTTACGTGTTTGTTCTTGATGTCAATATGTCTTGACCTATGGCCTGCAGCATCTGATGTGGAAATTTCTATTGCTGCCTTGTTATCTTCATAAATTTGTTTGGGATGTATGGGTTCGGCCCAGATGTTAGTCAGTAGCTCATCGAACCAAACGAGGTTGTTTATGGCCTTGGATAAGCAAATATACTCTGCCTCAGTGGTGGAGGTGGCTACTAGGTTTTGCTTACCGGTATACCGATATACTGGGCAATCATTTAAAAAGAGAACGTACCCAGAAGTACTTTTCCTACTTTTGGTGTCGCCTGCCCAATCAGCATCAGCGTAGCAGTAGAGGAGAGGTTTCTCACTGGTATTGGGTTCTAATTTGAGGCAGTTATTGATACTGTATTTTAGATACCTAAGTATTCTTTTTATTGCTTCCCAATGGAATGCTGTGGGGTTGGCTACGTGCCTTGAGAGTAGGTTCATGGGCAGGGCAATATCCGGCCGTGTCCAGTTAGCAATGTACAACAAGGAGCCTATTGTGGATCTGTACAGGGTGTTTTCTGGGAATTGGGGTGAGTCATTGTACACGTTTTTTTGAAAGTCTGCTAACATGGGAGTTTCACAGGGTTTGGCACCTGACATATTGCATTTAACAAGAAGTTCGCTGATTTTTTCTCTTTGGCTTAGAAGGAAGCCCTTGGGTGATCTGGTAATGTGTACTCCAAGGTATTTGTTGATACCCCCCAATGATTTGAGAGAAAAGTGTTTGCCCAGTTCACTTGCGAAGACATCGCAATCCTCTTTGTTCTTACTTATGAATAATATATCATCCACATATACGAGGACATACTCTATGCCTCCGTTATTTTTCCTGGTGAAAAGACAGTTATCGGCTAAGGTAGCCTTGAACCCCATAGATTCCAATACTTTGACCAGACAATCATACCATTGTTTACCCAACTGTTTAAGCCCGTATAGACTCTTATTTAGTAACCAGTCGCCCTTGGTGGTGTCTTTACTGGGTGGAGCCCTCACGTAAATTTCTTTATCTAATTTGGCGTGTAGGTAGGCTGTTTGTATGTCATATTGCTGCACTTCAAGACCTAGGGTGGCTGCGATGACCAGTGCGCTTTTGACACTCTCGGGCCTTACAGTTGGTGAGTATGTCTCTGTGTAATCATCAGGGAATCTTTGGGCGAATCCTTGTGCTACGAGCCTGGCCTTGTATAGATTCTGGCCCCCCTCTAAAGTCTTTACTTTAAAGACCCATTTTGTCCCAATGACGGTCTTACCCTCCGGTGCCTTAGATGGTGTGTATACATTTAGCTCCCTAAGACTGTTCATTTCTTTTTCCATTGCGGCTTCCCATTTTTGTCTTTCTTCCAATGGCAACTTTGTTATTTTGCTATATGTCTCAGGGGTGACGGGTTCTGTCTGCAAGTGCATGACGTAATCATCAAATCTTTTTGGTTTTTGGTTCCTATTGTTTCTGACTGGCCTACCTTGCAGGGTCTCCGCGTCGTGCATGTATCTTGCCTCTTTATTAGTGAGTGAATCTACTTTCTGTTTGGGTTGGAGTGATTTTTGTGTGTAGTTGTCGTATGGGTGGTCAATATTGTCTGATTTCTGCTGGCTGTTCTCTACCTGGTGATGTAATTCATTGAGGTGTATTTTTGACCAATTAGCCTGTTCGTGAAAAATGGCAGATCTGGAGATGATGAATTTGTTGTTACTGTCTATAAACCTGTATCCTTTCGTCCCTGTCTCATAACCCATGAATCTAAGTCGTTTTGATATTTTGTCTCCCTTTCTACGGAGTTGTCTGGGTATATGCACATCTGCTGTGACCCCAAAGATGTGGAGATGGGATATCCTTGGCTTTCTATTGTACATCACCTCGTAGGGCATCATGTTTAGCACACTGGACCAGAGTCTGTTGATTGTGTAATTTGAATAAACCAGGGCTTCGGCCCAGAAGTGTTGGCCAAGCCCAGCGTCCTCGAGGACGCACCTCATCATCGTCTGCAATGCCGAATTTTTGCATTCTGCGACGCCATTCTGGAATGGTGAAAATGGCGATGACTTAAAGTGCAGGACGCCCTTTGACCTCAGCCAACGGGAGAAGTCATTAGACAAGAACTCTGATCCCCTGTCAGTCATGATTTTCTTGATTTTTGTGTTGTGCTGTGTTTCCACACGCTTATAGAATTCCTTAAATTTTTGGTAGGTTTCACTTTTGTATTTTAGGGTGTACACAAAGCCGTAGCGGCTATAGTCATCCACTATAGTTAAGAAGAACCTCTTACCATACTTTATGGAAGGCCTAAGTGGGCCTACGAGGTCCATGTGTACCATTTCGAATATGTGATCCGTTGAGCGTGTGGCCTTTTTGGGTTTGGGGGCTACCTTTAGTTTAGAGCGCTTACATATAGAGCAGTCCAAGTAAATTTCGCAGTTTTTTATTCTTGAACCTTCAGTACAATCATTAACCTTTTGAATAACCGGGAAGCTAGCATGTCCTAACCTGCGGTGCAGCAGATGTGCGCACTCATCATGGAGTGGTTTCCCTATATTAACCTTTTCTTTGTCTTGTGTGCCTTCCCTGCGGGGTTGGGTGTCCTCCTCCTCTTGTTCTTTGTTGCCCTCGGTGTCTTCTTTGGTGTTGGCCCTGTCTACGTAAAGGAAGGGTAGTCCCCCTCTAATTGTGATCTTTCCTATGATTGTGTTTCCTTTGGTCATGGTGATTCCCCCCCCTTTAATGCTAATTTCTATTCCTGCCTCCTTGCTGAGTTTTAAGGAGGCGAGTATGTTGTGGGGTATTTCTGGTACCAACAACACTCCTTCTAGTTTTCCTAATCTGGGGAGGGTTACGTTGCCTTTCCCTGTCACTCTCACGTCATTTTGATTAGCCACTTTGATTAAGTAATTTTCCTCTGTGAAAGATGAGAGGAGTTCCCTTTCACATGTGGTGTGATTGGTGGCCCCTGAGTCAATGAGCCACCAGGACCCTTTTTCGTTTGTCTTGCTACTCTGTGTGGCCCCTCCTCCTCTGCATAGGGATCCGTCTCTGCTATCCCTTGAGTTGTCTCTGCTTTCTTTCTTCTCCCAGGGCCTGGGGGAATCCCTTCGTCTCATCCTGCTGTCATGGTGGCGCCTATCTGTGTGCCTTTCGCGTGGTTCATGTTTGTATCTATCCCTGTGCCCTTTGGTGCAATCCCGTTTGTAGTGACCTCTTCGCCCGCAGTTATAGCACTCGGGGGAGTCGCGGGTGGTGTCAGTGAAGGCCACTCTTCGTGTTTGTTTATGCTCTCTGTGAATCACCTGGTGTTCCTTTCTGTGATTGTCCTCTGCTATAAGTAGATTAGATAGGCTGTCTATTGTCGTGTGGCCTAAGCTAAGTATGTTGAGTTGTGTAAGGAAATTTCGCCAAGAAGGGTCTAGCGAATTGAGGATGATACTCTTCATGGTCTGCTCTGACACAATTTCTCCCCTTAGTTGCAATTCTGCCCTAGTTGCATTTAATTCTATTAAATGCTCCCCCATTGACACCCCTGGTTTAATCCTGGCTGAATAGAAGTCTTTGGAAATTTTAGTTGTAGTGGCTACACTGTCGCTATAAAAATACCCAAATATTGTCTGAATAACATCATGTACAGTCAAATTATTTTCAATGCTATAATAAATGGTGGGTGATATGCTAGAGATAAGGAGGCAAAATGCCTTGTGGTGCATGCAGTCCAGTTCAAATGTCCATGGTGTATCAGGTGGGTCAGTTATAAAAAACATCATATTTTCTTTTAGAAATAAAACTTGGAGTTGCTGATACCACTCCATTAAGTTTGAACCCTCCATTTTTAAAATAGGAAACCCATTTGGTAAGTTTCCTGTGTTATTTTGTGTATTACTCACAGGTGGGTGTTGCTGTCCATGGTACTTGATATGCTGGAAATAGCAGAGCGGCTCAGGAACGCTGGTAGGTAATTTAAAAGTCCCTCCTTGCATTTTTTTTCTCTTTTGATCCACAGGAGCTTCTGCGCATGCACGGCGTTCATTTCGGCCGGGACTTCGTTGAGGAAGGACCTCTTCGTCTCCGCTCCAGCTTGGCTGTCTGTCCAAGATGGGAAGGCCTCTGCTCTGGCTCCAGATGTCCAGCGGCGGTCAAGGAAGGCTGTTCTCTCCGCTGGACGGCTCCTGGTCTCTCTCTGCGGCAGCGGCGGCGGCGGTGAGTATTCTCTCCATTCGATTCCTTCCGGCAGGCGTGGCTTGGGAGTGGGGTGGCGTATCGTGACCGGGGGGCGCTGTGGCGTCGGTGGGTCCTCAGCGGCGTCCGCGTCCCTTGGTGAACAGTTGGGGGGTCTTCTCTTTTCTCCCTTGGGTTTTTTAGCGTTTTTTGGAAGCCCCTTTAAAATTTTTATTTTTGTCCCGAAGGCGGTGGTGAGCGTTTTTATCGCTTCTTCCACCGCCTGATCACTAGGAATGTCCTCGGGGGGTGATTCCTCACTTTCTTCCGAGGAATCATCATTATTTTGTAGTTTTTGGGGTTCGGGCGCTTCATTGGTTGGCGGACCTGCATATTCAAATTTGGTTTTTTGGAGGTCGGCCATCTTTTTTGGCCACGTGTTCAAAGATGGCCGCCAATCTTGATTTTGCGTGGGAATTCCCCCCTCAGCCTTTGGAATATAACAGTTTTGGGGGGTTTTTCTTACCGGGCTTGTGTCCGGTCATCTCGCTTGTCGTCTTTGGATCTTCCTGGCCTCGTTCTGGCTTTGAATGAGGTAGCTGATGCCGGCCAGGAAATCTTCGTCCATTGCAGGGGTTTCTAGCAGGCTCATCATTTCTCTCCTGAGTCTGCTGGTTTCCTTTTGTTGGGTTTTTTCTTCGTTTAGGTCTTTTTGCCCCTGTTCATCATCCGATGAATATTCTTCGGGGCTGTTTTCTTTTTCTTCTTCCGAAGTCATTGGCGTTGCCATGTCTTCAATTGGGTTTTGTTGTTTTTCCTGCCTTTTGGTCTCTGACCTCGTCTGCGGTCTTTTTGGCATGTCTTCTGATTATTGGGTTGCCCAACCATCGACTGCTACCAATTTGTTAGCTTAGATCAATTTGGGGCCCAATAATGTACGAAGACACACTGGGTTATTTATCATGAACAAGTCTTTATTTATTTACATCTGCTTCGTTACAGGTATCATCAGGAACAACTGTGGCAACAACAGGGGGAGACCTTAAATACCCAGGAGGTGGAGTTACAGGTAATGGGAGGGGGAAGAAGGAGGGGTTAGGTTTGTTTAACTTGGTTAACTCTTGACATGCCAGGGTACAATGTTGAATATGCCCAGGGAGAACATTTACTTGTAACAATAGAACCGGTAGTAAAACCGTCGAGAGGCTCCACCCACCAACCCCAACATCAGTAAAATGCTTCTGCACATGTGCAGAAGAGCATGCGTGCACGAGCAAAGCAAGTGTGCAGGTGCGGCCTCGCTACAAACCGGTAGTAAAGGTAAGTAGAACCCATCCCTGCATAGCACCTATCTCTCTGTCTATCTCACAATTGCATTTCTGGGCAACAAATCTCTCTGTCTATCTCACAATTGCATTTCTGGGCAACAAACATAAGATTAAAACCAACAAAAACAATTAACTCACATTGCTGTATATGTAATACTAATAAGCAGAAATGGTGGAGAAAAGGGCAAGGAAGATCAAGAGTTGGTCAGCATTAGGTGTAGATAAACTGCATGGTTTTTGTTTGAAACATCTGACTGGTCTATACACATTTCTTGCCAAGCAGCTGAACAACATTCAATTTTCACCAAGGAGATGAAATTGAAGTTTGGTTAACATCTGGCAATATCTACCTGATAATGAATGATCCAATGAAATGGGCAACAACTACAAGCCAATTACCTGCTTACTAACAACTTTCAAATGTCTAACTAGTGTGATAGCTGATGCAATCTAACACCTTGTAACTGAAAATAAGCTTTTTCCACTTGAGCACAAAGGAAATGGCCTAAACATTAGATGAACAAAAGATCAGCTCCCAATTGACAAGATGATTCTGGAGAATTGCAAGAAATCGAAGACCAACTTAAATGTAATACAGATGGATTACAAGAAGTTATTCGACTCCATACCACATGACTCAGTGATGGGATTCAAGTAATTTAACAACCAGTTCTCTGCCCTAATGATTTCTTCCAACAACCACTTTGCCAAACTGCTCAGAAAGTTAACCAGTTCTGAAGTGGTGTGAACTGGCTGAATCCCACCACTGACATGACCGGATAATCAAGCCTAAAAATAACAGGAGTCAGTAGGAACTTCAGAAGTTTTGTGCAAAGATTAATGGTGCAATGGAGGACATGGTTGGTAGTCAATGGTGGCAGACTGGAAGAGGTTAATATCAAAAAATGGAATCTTTCAAGGAAATTCAGTATCACTACTATTGTTTAACATTGCACTTATTTCTCTATCAAGACTACCAAACAAATCAGGCTATCAAATATTAAAAACATCTGCCAAGCTATTCCAGCTCCTTTTAATGGATGATCTAAAGCTGTATGGAAAAACACCGTCTGCAATAGGTTCACCCCTCAACATTGTCCATATATACAGCCAAAATAGTGCAATGGAGCTTTGATTGAACAAATGTGCCACTCTCACCATCAATAGAGAAAGAATAATGAAAACTGAAGGTATCAAGATGCCCCATGGAACTAACATTAAGAATCTGGATGAAAATTTGCTACAGATACCTGAGCATCCTTCAAGCTGACAAGATCAAGCACACTGAAGTCAAGAAGAAGGTTAAAAGTGAATACATCAAGAGAGTAGAAAATATCTTGAAGTCAGGGTAGAAAAAAAACATCAAGGCAATTAACACTTGAGCAATTCCAGTTATTAGACAACATAGTTGGAATAATAGACTGAACTCAAGCAGAGCTAAAAGCTTAGAATAGGAAGAAGAGAAAAATACTGACAGTGAATCATGCCCTTCATCCGCACAGCAATATTGACAGATTCTATTTACTAAGGAAAATAGGAGGGCATGGAATGTTGCAAATAGGCCAGCTAGTTGAAGAAGAAAAAAGAGCATTGGAAGAATATCTGAAGGTTAACAAAGAAGATGCACTGAAGCTAGTATACCATGAAGGCTGACTGAGTATTTAAAAGACCAAACTGGCTTACATGAAATATCAAATAAAGAATAGAAAAGGGACATGGCAAGGCAAAGTATTAAAAAAAAAGCAGGTTAATAGATAAGAACAAGACCTGGAAATGATGAAAAGCAGGAACATTGAAGAAAGACACAGAAGGTCTAATTCTGGCTGTACAAGACCAAGCCTTAAGAACAAATGCATACAAAACCAGAATTGAGAAGACAGCAACAGACAGCGAGAGCCACTTCTTCAAAGAAGCTGGAGAAACAGTTGACCATCTAGTTAGTTGCTGCAAGTTTTCACAGATTGACTACAAACAATGACATGACAAAGTAGCAACAATGGGACATTGGAATATCTGCAAGAAATACCATTTACCTGCAATTAGTAACCACAAGATAGACAAAGTAATAGAAAATGAAGACGGTAAAAGTGCTCTGGGACTTAAGAATTCAAACAGACAAGCACCTGTCACATAACACCCTAGATTTAATAATTGCAAGACAAAAATCTCTGGATGGTGGACATTGAAGTACCTGGAGGCAGCAGAACAGAAGAGAAAGAACTGGGGAGGGGGGGGGGATCACAAAATACAAAGACCTGCAAATAAGAATGAATGTGGCAAAAGAAAGCAAAGATAGCACCAATTTTAATAGGTGCCTTAAGTGCAATCCGAAAACATCTGAAGCTCCACTTTAACACCACTGGCATTGACAATATCACCATCAGTCAATTTGAAAAGACAGCTTTACTTCGCACAGCTTACATCCTGCAAAAATACCTTTAATACCATCAAACAAGATCTGCCTATCCCAGATTCTTGGGAAGGACCCAATAGATGAATAAAAATGCCAAATCCAGTCTAAACATCTGGATGACTGCTCAATAATAAATAATACTAACACAATATAGAGTATTATTAGCATAATAAATAATACTAACACAATATAGAGTATGATTAGCATTATGATGATTTAAGAAAGGATGCAGCTAGAGATTTGGTCAGGAAGCAGTATTTTTTAATTTGATGATGCTTTCTCCCTTCTTATATTTACAAAACAAGTTTTGGTTTTTTTAAAAGCAATATGTTAGTTGCTATATATTTGAAAATCTAGTAATGAAATTTTCTTGTTCAGCAACAATGCTATCCTTAAAGCCTTTATGGGTTCTTGGGGTGCAGATGGGCTTGCTGACTAGGTACCTGGCTCCCTGCCACATGGCTGCAGTCCTACCTGAGCTGCTCGACATTATTGCCGGGGTGGCGGTGGATACCCCCAGACTTATTGTCATGGGGAATTTCAACCTGCCATCCATCGGTGAGACGTTGGAGTTAGCTCGGGAGTTCATGGCTTCCATGATGGCCATGGTCCTGACCCAATTAGTTCAAGGCCCCACTCACACAGGGGAACACACTCTGGACTTGATTTTCATCTCTGGTCAGCGGCTGAATGATCTAGGAATAGGGGATTTAGACATCAAGCCTTGTCATGGACAGATCATTCTCTCCTTCACTTAGACTTTCAAGCCACTTCCCCCTGCTGCAGGGAGGCGGAACAGACCATGTGGTTCTGCCCCAGGTGCCTAATGGACCCTGAAAGGTTCCTGACGGAGTTTGGGCCATTTCCTGAGACTCTGGCACATGACTCGACTGAAGACCTGGTGGCCGCCTGGGATAGAGCGGCCACCGGAGCTTTGGACCACGTTGTGCCTTTGCGGCCTCTCACCCAATGCCGATCTCAATTGGCTCCTTGGTCCTCCGAGGAGCTGAGAGAGATGAAACATCGGAAAAGACACATAGAGAGTGTCTGGAGGACTAGTCAATCTGAGTCTGACCGAACACTGCTGAGGTCTTATATCAAGACCTACCTAGTGGTGATAAAAGCAACAAAAATCTAGTTATTTTTCTGCTCTTATCGCATCTGCAGAGAACCGCCCAGCTGCTCTGTATAGGGTGACCTGTTCCCTTCTTTGGGGGGGTGGGGGGAGTGCAGGAAGACCTCTTGCAGGGTCGAGCTGAGGATTTTGTGCAATTCCTGCATGATAAAGTCGCTCAGATTCGGGAAGGCTTGGATTCCGACTGGGTGAGTCCAGGGGGGGAGATGGGGGTAGGTCTTGAGAATGTTATCTGGGAAGAGTTTGACCCTGTGGCTCCCAAGGACGTGGATTCTGGGTAGGCTTAGTGCTGCCACATGTTTATTGAACCCTTGTCTTTCCTGGTTGGTACTGGCCTCCCGGGAGGTTACACGAGACTGGCTCCAGGGGATTATAAATGCTTTTTTGAGCGAGGGTACCTTTCCTGCTGCCTTGAAGGAGGCAGTGGTGAGGCCCCTCCTCAAGAAGCCTTCCCTGGACCCAGCTGTATTAGCAAATTATCATCCAGCCTTCAACCTTCATTTTGTGGCGAAGGTTGTTGAGAGTGTGGTGGCACGACAGATCCCCCGGCACCTGGATGAAGATGTCTATCTGGACCCATACCAGTCAGGCTTCAGGGGTACAGCATGGAAACGGCATTGGTCGCATTGGTTGATGATCTCTGGAGGGCTTGGGACAGAGGTTGTTCCTTTGTTCTGATCCTATTAGACCTCTCAGCGGCTTTTGATACCATTGACCATGGTATTGTGCTGCAGCGGTTGAGGGGGTTAGGAATAGGGGGCACTGTGCTACAGTGGTTTTTCTCCTTCCTTTCCGACCCTTTGCAGTTTGTGTTGGCAGGGGGTCAGAGATTGACCTCGAGACGCCTGGCTTGAGGCCTGCCGCAAGGATCGGTCCTCTCATACTTTCTGTTCAACATTTATGTGAAGCCGCTGGGTGAGATCATCCGTGGTTTTGGGGTGAGGGTACACCAATACGCTGATGACACTCAGTTGTACATCTCCACCCCAGACCACCCCAATAATGCCCTTGATGTGATGTCCCGCTGCCTGGAGGCTGTACGGATCTGGATAGGGAGAAATAGGCTCAGACTCAACCCTCCAAAGACCGAGTGACTGTGGCTTCCAGCATCCCGGTATAGTCAGCTGATGCCATCACTTTCTATAGGGGGTGAATCCGTAGCCCCCACAAAGAGGGCTCACAATCTGGGGGTCCTCCTGGACACACGGCTGTCTTTAGAAGAGCATATGATGGCCGTGACCAGGGGGGCTTTTTATCAGGTTTGCCTGATCCACCAGTTGCATCTCTTTCTGGACTGGGATGCCTTGTGCACGGTCACTCATGCCCTTGTCACCTCCCGGCTGGACTACTGTAATGGTCTCTACATGGGGCTCCCCTTGAAGAGCACTTGGAGGCTCCAATTGGTCCAGAATGCAGCCACGCAAGTGATTATGGGTGCAACTCTTTGTGACATGTAACACCTCTCATGCGCAAGCTGCACTGGCTCCCAGTGGTCTTCTGGGTGTGATTCATGGTGTTGGTTACCACCTTTAAAGTGCTCCATGGCTCAGGACCTGGGTATCTACGAGACCACCTTCTGCCACTGATAGCCTCCCACTGGCCAGTTCACTCCCACAGAGAAGGACTCCTCAGGGTACCGTCAGCCAAACAATGTTGGCTGGCGACACCCAGAGGGAGACCCTTCTCTGCAGGAGCCCCTGCCCTTTGGAACAAACTGCCCCTGGAAATACGCATGATCTCTGAACTCTGAGTTTTTCGCTGTGCCCTCAAGACCCTGCTCTTCTGCCAGGCAGGACTATCTTGAAATTGAGTTTTAATTTGGCATTTTTAAATTTTTGGATTTTAATTAAATTCGGCCGCAAGTGTAATAATTTTAATAGTTTTTAAATTTAAGTTATGATGTTTATATATTTTGTTTTTACTTGGCTGTACACTGCCCCAAGTCCTTTGGGAGAAGGGCGGTATAGAAATAAAATTATAAATTAAATAAAATAAATAAAAATGTAAGCACTTGTTTTGATTATTCATAATTTTCTGGTAGGTTTGGTTTTGATCTTTGTAAAAGTAACTCAGTCAAAATAAATTAAGCTTTGTTTTTTCCTGTGGTGTCTTCTTGTATAGCAGAAACATACATATTTCCTCTGCCAAAATCATCTGTAGTTTGGCCTTCTAGATCTTTTTTTTTTAAAATTTGATTTATATATCACCCTTCTCCAGAGACTCAGGGTGGCTTACAATGCATTAAGCAATAGCCTTCATACTTTTGTATATGTATACAAAGTCAGCTTATTGCCCCCACAAACTGGGTCCTCATTTGACCTACCTTAGAAAGGATGGAAGGCTGAGTCAACTTTGAGCCTGGTGAGATTTGAACTTAATGAGATGCCAGTGAGAAAAGTTTACCCTGTGCCTACTTTTCATACAACCATTTTTCATTTAGCCTCTGTTTGTTCAAGGGTTGGTAATTTTCATTTAAGAAGCTTTGGCAGTATAAATGAAAATTACCAACCCTTGAACAAACAGAGAGACGAACACGCTAAAGCTTCAGGATTGCATACGCCCCCTCTAAAGGCTTGCAATTTTTAATGTAACATTATTAAATAAGTGACTCATGGATAATTGTACTAACCACATTATCTGAATTGAATTTTTGCTTAATTTAAATGAAAATCATATTAAATCAAATTTATTTTTTGTCACTTTGGGGATGCTAACTCTTAAATCACTCCTCAGAGGTGATAGCTTCCACCCCTCCCCCCGTGACCTCCACAAAGTTGTGCAACCTTGCAGTGGATTTAAGTCACTTCAAGAGGGCAAGAATGCATTGAGGAGTTCCATCTTGAGATGGGGCTAAATGATTCCCAGCGTTCCATGCATATTCCTGGCATATTTCACTAACTTTGAAATACCTTAAATAATAAGAGTGGGGTTTTAAAAACTTCAATCTTATTATCTGACTACTAAATGCATGAAGTATTTCATTTATTTATTTGTTTGTTTGTTTGATTTATATGCCGTCCTTCTCCGGAGAGTCGGGGTGGCTTACTATAGGCTAAGCAATAGCCTTCATACTTTTGTATATACCTGCTTAATAGGGCTTTTGGCCCCCCTGACTTTTTTTATACAAAGTCAGCTTATTGCCCCCACAATCTGGGTCCTCATTTTACCTACCTTGGAAGGATGGAAGGCTGAGTCAACCTTTATTGATAGTATAGAGCCTATGGTGCAGAGATTGAAAGTCTATAGAGAAATTTTTCTGATGTTTCTCAGTTGGTCTTGGGTTGCAATGAACCAAGTAGAGGCATAGTCTATTGAGTTGTTGGTGGTCTCTGAGCTTGCTTGTTTGCTTGCAGATGTTTCGTTATCTGATTAGGTAACATCATCAGTGTTAGTCAGTGTGGATTTGTTCTCTGTTTATATATCGTAGCTTGCCCTGTCAATATTGGTGGAATTGTGGTTTTCTCCTTGGAAGTTACTTGATTGGGATATTTTCTGCTGGAAACAATACCAATACCAAAACAATACCATTAAACCCTCAAAACAATATCCTAGCAGAAAACAATATCCTAATCAAGGAATCACCAAGGAGAAAATAACCTCTGGCAGGAAAACCTCTCTTCGTAATTTCTTCTGACTTATTGTAAGTCTTTAGTTATAAATTCTGCTGGCGCTTGTTACACCAACACAGATATATATTTCAATAGCTATTTTGCCATGCTTAAAGAGCACATACTTTGTGATGAATAAATGATGAGCATGGCAGGGCACAAAATGAAACAAATGAAAGATTAAAAAGTTATGATATCTATGTAATTACCGTATTGTTTGGACTATAAGATGCTCCGAACTTTAAGATATGCCTAAACTTTGGGGAGGAAAACAAGATAAAAAAAAATCTGCCTCTGCCTCCCAGCAATTTGTCTCCTTGCAGCAAACAGCAAACAGCCTGATCAGCTTCAGCACATCTTGATTTAGCATGAGCAGCTGATTGGCGGTTAAATCGGCCTCCAGGAATACTGATGATCAGTTGTTTCAGGCAGCAGGGATTGCTGCCACCGCCACCTATTGCTACCTGGAACGGGCCAAAAATGGGACTTGTAGAGACCGAAAATAGGACACGCAGAGGCTGAAAATGGGATGTGCAGAGGCTGAAAATGGGGCACAGGGAGGTGGCAATAGGTGGCAGCAGTGACAGTGATCTCCCCACCTGAAACAGCTGATCATCAGTATTCCAGGAAGCTAATCCAACTGCCAATCAGCTGCTCGTGCTAAATTAGGCTGTGCTGAAGCTGACCAGACTGTTTTCTGTTTGCTGCAAGGGGGCAAGTTGCTGGGAGGCAGAGGCTGAAGGGTGGGCCAGTGGATGGGCAGGGCTTCAGCAACATTCGCTCTATAAGATGCACAGACATTTCCACCCACTTTTTTTAACGGGAGGAGTACATCTTATAGTCCAAAAATACAGTACTTACCAAGCACACCTAAATTATATTAAAGTAACCAAAATATCTCTACAATCTCCCAGGCAAAGGCATGTCATAACTTTTGAGCACCCCTAATGTTTGGAAATTGAAAGTTGGAAAATTTGACACGCCCTATAATGAATGTATTGCCTTTTTTTTGGTTCCAAACTGCACTTTGTTCAGTCCAAATATTGACTACAGGTAGTATTTGACATATGACCACAACTGAGTCCAAAATTTTTGTTGTTAAGTCAGACATGTGTTAAATAAATTTTGCCCCATTTTGTGACCTTTCTTGCCACAGTTGTTAAGTGAATCACTACAGTTGATATGTTAGTAACCTGGTTATTAAGGGAAGGAAGGAAGGAAGGAAGGAAGGAAGGAAGGAAGGAAGGAAGGAAGGAAGGAAGGAAGGAAGGAAGGAAGGAAGGAAGGAAGGAAATAGGAAGGGTTATTGCAAAAAAGCATAGCAAGTTTCAACTCTATGCTCAAAAATGTGCCAGGGCTGCATGCCAAAAGGATGGAGAGGGTTAGGTCAAAATATAATTAAATTAATCAACCTGCCTCTTATTTTTCACAATGTTCCCCTTTGTTTACATTACAATTTACAGTTCAGTGGCAACCATACAGACGGTTCAGAAACCAAGCCCAAAGCTTTTGACAGGTTACTGTGTTGCCTTGGAATAGCAGATTTTCGAGTGGCTAAGAATGTTTTCCAAAAAAGATTGTTATTTTCTGAGTCAGCTCCTATTCACAGGCAAGAAGCAGTTCATTCTTCTTTAATATTTTGTTTTGTTTTGACCCTGGATCCACAATGATAATAGCATTTTCCAATGCCATTTTCCAATGCCACCAGAGTCTGGGAATTGTTTCATTGCAATTCAGCATAAAGAGCAAAACAGGCTTTCAATCTATATTTCTTAGCAAACTCTGATGTCATTTAGCAAACCATTTTTTTTAAGCAGAAGGTGGCTACAATATGGCTTGGATGAAAGGTAGAATTCTGTTTAAAGATAAAATAGAACAAATTGCCGTGTAGCAGATGATCTACTTATTAAGCGAATGTATTTAAGCGAATGAGTCCCAAAAAATTCCCAATTCAAAGGTGAAATATATTATTTCTGGGAGTTTGTCAGAATTCAGAGTTGCTCTGATGGAGGTTCTGTCTGATGCCACTCAGAGCCTATGCGGACCAGACACTCCCAAAGTCACTCTTCTGTTACCCTCTCCTGTCCCAGAGCTTTCAATTTACTGTGAGAAGGAAATATTCTAACATGCCAATAACTCTATTTATCCTTCCCTTCTTCCCTTCTCCCTCCCCTTCCCAGGAACACAACAGCATGATGGGGATGACTATAATGATAATAATAGGCAATAATTCCGTTCCTGTTGGGTATGCCTATCTCATTTTTACCAGAAGAGGGAGCCAGCTTCACAGTGAAATCTGAGTTGCTGAAGTTGTGGAACAACACAATGAATCATATAAAGAGAAAGTGAATGTGCCTTGCTGTAGAGTGCAGAGAGAAGGGGAGGGGAGGGAGAGAGAGGAAAGAAAAGAACCAGAAATAAACCGCAGCCAAAAAGATGAAGTGAGTCTTGTTCTTTCAGCTGGGAGTTTGTACCATCAGCACGCGGGAATGGCCCACCCTCATAAACAACTTCTCTATTTGGTAAGTTCATGCCTCAGCCCTTCGCATCAACTCGGGTTATGCATGGTCTTTGTTTATGGCAGATGGTTTGGGGTTCATAAGCAGGCAGGTTCTTTGGCTTGACTGTGTGTCGGTAGTAGAGCATTTTGATTTTTTTTGTCTTTTCGTAAATCATGACCTAAAAGAACGAAAATTCATACGTTCTGGAGGATGAGCCTATTTCAGGCATCCTTAAGCCTTTACACACATGTAAGCACAATTATACCTAGAGTCTGCACAAATAGCTTGGAAAATTGGATGCCTGATACAACCGGCTGAGTAATTTTAAAGATCGCTTGGGATTATATTTGTCCATTTGTTTATGACTGGAGGATAAATCTATATACCTTGACTATTTAGAAAGGGGAGCAGGATCTTGTGTGCCACTATGCAACCTCAGTGGCAGTGGGGAGTTAAAATCAGGATGGCATATTCAAATTTTTGAATATGGTGGTATTTAATTTTCCATTGTTCCTTCACACCTAGGGATAACAGTGTATTTGTCCTGTGCTATAGAAGAAAAAGAGAGAAAGACAGCTTCTGGCAAGAGAAGATGCTTGATTTTAAGGTCAGGAAACCTAAGTGCATATTGCTTTTTAATGTTATTCATGCCTGGATGTCCTTCCTCTGAGATTTAGAAAAGAGACCTCAAGCAGACAAATCTTTCCATGCCGGGTTATGTTGCTTTCTATCACTCCAGGCAAAATGAAGCCAATACTTTCAGGACTGTCGGCTTGGCGAGATGAAGAGAAAACTTACGGGTTCATAGATGCCTGTTTAAGGTTAGAGCACAGAGGAATCTGAGGAAACTACCCTATCTGGATGCATTTGAAGGAAAAGGAACCATTGACAGTTACACCTAATGTTTAAGAAGCAATGAGTGGGCTATAGCTGAAACATCCAGGTCTAAAGGACCTGAACTCTGGATCGGTCGTTACTCTTCTCTGTCATTCTTCCAATGAAAACTAAAAGACCATCAGCACTTTTCAAGACCTTTGCCAGAAAACTGGAAATATCATGTCTTTGCTTTGGATGATTTCATCCTGATGGGGCATTCCAACAGGATGTAGAAAGCGTGACTTGGGTAATGAACATCCAGACGGGACTGCTTTGATGCACAGAGTTTGCACATGAATCATAAGGGCTGGTTGGAATTGAAGGAGCTTGTCCATGTCCTGAGAAGGCTAATTCAGAAGAGTCCTCAAAGTTCAGGCTGGTGGCTTTTGCTAAAAAAATCAATGTCTGCTTAGCATTCTTTCACCAGGATATTATTCCCAAAGCAATGCATTTGCTTGCTGTGATTGTAACCCATTGTCTTGCTACGCAATTCAAATACTAGATATAAAGTTGAAAGAAAGAAAAAAATGTTTCCCTGGATTAGACACCAGCATCAGAAGTCCTAAAGGTAGGATGGAGAATTTCTTCTTTATGCAAAACTATGATCCTTCTATAAACCTTTTGAACGTTTAAAAATGTAAATTTATTTTTTTTGCCTCTAGGACGATGAATCTTTATTAAACTGTTTGGAACAATGAAAGGAACTGAGTCCCGAGGCTACGTATAAAGGCAGAACTGATGTTTTAATTTCAGAGCAGAAAGATATGAAAGCTGAGGTGGGTTTAAGATGTCCATCAATTAGAGGGACGAGAAATTGTATCAGCAACCAGAACACTTGAAGAGTTACACTTCATTAGAGCAGAAGGGCTACTTAAAAGAATCATTAATCTATTTAAATGAGAAAAAGTGCAAGCTGAAAAGTGATTACGCTCTGTACAGAATTCTCGGAGGATTTTTCTCCCGCTGGCCTGTTCCTGCTAAGAGTTTTCTATTTTTGGCTAATGTTTAAAAGAAGATTGTTTTTTTAAAAAAAAGGCAGAGAGGGGGGTAGGTGGGGAGGGAGGGTAAGCCCTGATGTGATCAACAAGTTCAGATACTTGTGATGGATTATCTGTTTGTTTTTGTTTTTTTAAAGTTTTTTTTGAGAGAGAAAGAGAGAGAGAGAGAGAGAAAGCAAAGGAATCCTTCCAAGACCGGAGACTTGAGCATGAATCTTAGGGTGCATGCTTGGTTCTGAGCAATTAAATTGTAAGCTCTGTGGGAACACAAGGAGCTGTAGCCCCTACCAGGCCTGTGACATGATTTTGCTTGAGAAGGAAAGATGATTTGGAACAACACCACTATGGATGGGGAAGGGTTGCTTGTGAAAAGAGATTCCTGCTTCCGAATCCTCACTGGATGCTTCCTCTCCTTGCTGATCCTTACCACACTCTTAGGCAACACCCTGGTCTGCGCAGCCGTCATTAGGTTTCGCCACCTGAGGTCCAAGGTGACCAACTTCTTTGTGATCTCTTTGGCGGTCTCAGATCTTTTAGTTGCTGTCTTGGTCATGCCCTGGAAAGCTGTGGCTGAGATAGCTGGATTCTGGCCTTTTGGATCATTCTGTAACATCTGGGTGGCATTCGACATCATGTGTTCCACGGCCTCCATCTTAAATTTGTGTGTCATTAGCGTGGACAGATATTGGGCCATTTCCAGCCCGTTTAGGTATGAGAGGAAAATGACCCCCAGGGCAGCCTTTGTCATGATCAGTGTGGCGTGGACCTTGTCTGTGCTGATTTCCTTCATCCCTGTACAACTGAACTGGCACAAAGCTAAAACCACAAGCTTTTTAGACTTAAATGCCAGTTTTCAAGGTGTGGCTATGGACAACTGTGATTCCAGTTTGAACAGGATGTATGCCATCTCTTCCTCTCTTATTAGTTTTTACATCCCAGTGGCCATCATGATAGTCACCTATACGAGGATATATAGGATTGCTCAAAAGCAAATACGGCGTATATCAGCCTTGGAACGAGCAGCTGTGCATGCTAAGAACTGTCAAACCACTGCTGGCAACAGGAACAGTATGGATGGCCAGCAGCCAGAAAGTTCCTTCAAAATGTCCTTCAAGAGAGAGACTAAAGTTTTAAAGACTTTGTCAGTGATCATGGGAGTGTTTGTATGCTGTTGGCTACCCTTCTTCATCCTGAACTGCATGGTGCCCTTTTGTGAGCCCAGTATCTCATCCCAGGGAGCAGAGCCATTTTGTATAAGTTCTGCCACTTTTGACGTTTTTGTTTGGTTCGGATGGGCCAATTCTTCCTTGAACCCGATCATTTATGCCTTCAATGCAGATTTCCGCAAGGCATTTTCCACTCTTCTTGGCTGCTATAAACTCTGTCCTTTCTCCATTAATGCGATAGAGACAGTTAGTATCAACAATAATGGGGGCATGGGTTTTTCGAGTCAGCTTGAGCCAAGAGGGTCCAGCCCCAAAGAGTGCAATTTTGTCTATTTGATTCCCCATTCTGTTCTCTGCCCGGAAGAAGACATGATGAAAAAAGAAGAGGAGGGAGTATTCTCTAAAACCCTGGAAAAAATTTCTCCAACCCTATCAGGTATTTTGGATTTCGAGGCTGATGTGTCTTTGGAAAAGATCAATCCAATCACGCAAAATGGCCAGCATAAAACCTGAGGGGTAAAGTTGACTCATTAAAAAAAAAAAAGTGATCAATCGAGAAAGATTTTCAACTTTTTTTTGTCTGTTTTTAGTAAGAACAGTGTGCTATTGTGAGAATCAAAGCCATCACATAAAAATCCAGAGCTTAATCAGCTGCTGTTTGACAAAAACATAAAATTTTAAAAAGAATTCCACCTTTCATACGTTGTATTTAAAGATTGTTCTATGTTGTTCATCTTGAATGGAAATGAATCAAATATGTAGGTACGGTGTAGCTGCAAAAAAAAAAAAAAAAAAAAAAAAAAGGAAAAAAAAGAATTTTAAGTGGATACATGTTTGCAGAAACAGACCTGGGGAAACTAATTATACTTCTCTGTGTGAATAAAATGTAATAGATTTATATGAGATTCCCATTTGACTTGCATAGTCATTTGTGGGTATTTATACATTGCAAGAAAAATTTGATAACTTGCCAGATTAGGTGGATGCCTTTTAAAACAATTTTGAACATCAATACAGCCTTATAATAAGAATGGGATATTTTTAATAGTAGGAAGATTATGTGTCAATATTGGCTTTCTTTATTTATTATTTAAATGGGTATTTTTTCATATGTTTAAACAAATATGACTTTATCTTATTTTAATATATGTCGAAAAAAATAGGATATCTGTACTATGGTGTTATTCATTGCATTTTTGATCTGTTTACTAGTCAGCACTTTATGAAGAAGGAAGAAAGGGAGAATTTACAAAATTCAGAGTTAGCTTTGTCTAGCTAACTTTAGAACTTGTAGGTGTTCCCAACGCAGCAAAGGGGATAAATCTCCAGTACCTTTTGCTGCACAAAGAGAGAGAGAGGTGTTTTGCGGGTTCTTTCTGAAACAGAAGATCAAAATCACTTGAACAATAAATTATACAGACTTTGACCTTCTAGAAACAAAGTTCATAGCTGTAGTTTTATTTTCAAGTTTCAATCTGTGTTGACTTTGCTTGAATGTCAGCAAGTGAAGCTGTAGATAGCATACTGATCTAAGAGGAATACCAATGGAAAACGGACACCAATTTAAAGATATGATGAGCTAAGAAATAAAAAAAAATCATTCATATTTGCTATTTTGAAGATGAACTAATCCTCTTAAATTTCTCTTATTTCAAATTTGGTTTTGGGCAGGGGTGGGGTGGGGGAGAATAATTACTCCCTTTCACAATTGGAGAGTAGATGATCTAACCACAAATATTCTCTGTGATAGTTAAACAGAGCTTCAAATTGTGCAGGCATATGCCAGCGAGAAGGAGGGCTGTTCTTATTCCAACTTACAAGGGGCCTCTGCCCTGCCACTGTGAGGATGCAATGCCACTTAGTCTGATCCAACAAACTATTCTGTGCTCTTATGAAATTGGTACCAAAAAGAGCAAAGTAGGGAATGCTAGCACCATCCCAGTTTGTCTTAAATCTGCTTGTTTTAATTTTCACTTTTGTCCCACTGCTTCTTACATAGAAAATAGTGCCTCGTTCTGATTTTGGATTCTCACAAAATGAAAAGAACAGCAAAACTCCTCCTCACTTTCCTGCAAGTTCCTAGAGTGGCCAAGATTTGTTTTCTTTTTGCTCTCTCGAAACCAAAATTCCTCCCACAGTCCCTTAATCATATTAAATAAAAATAATGAATGTTAAAGCTACGAAAGTAACATACAAACAGGATGGTGATGATGATTGAATGATATCAGAACCCCTTCAGATTTTGGAGCAAAATGCAAGATTCGTTGAGACATGTAGTCAGAAAAGGAGAAATGTAAGAGATAAATTAGGTCTACAAAAATATACTTCCTAAATCAGGTCTGTGTTACTCAAGTATTGTGAATGTTTTCATAATTCTATTGCCTGTAAGCTGCTTTCATACATATAATAAAATTATTTTGTGAACATAAAGTCAAATAAAGCGATTTACATTATATTTATTAAATAAAACTTGCTTTTTTTATTGCCATGTTGTTTTAACTAATCGGCAATTTCCTCCCACTTTCTTTTTGGTTTGTTTTGGAACCTCTCGTGACATTTAATTAACATCTGGTGAAGATCAACTAAGAACAGTCTCATGCAGTTTCTTTTTGATATTCTTACATGTGTATTGGGACAGAGGTGATTTCTATCCTTGTAAGAATTGGACAGGAAAATAGAGTTCTCTTAGTATAGAACTCCCTTTTTGCATGCAAAAGTTTGATTGTTTGCATCTTCTGATAAATCTGAAAAACCTCTTTGGAGGGTTACTGCTGTCAACACATGCAGTACTGGGAAAGACGAGCAGAGATTATATGCAAAAGCTGTTTTCTCTATTGTAAAGAACAAGGCATCTTGATGTAATGTAAAAACAAATGTTTGCAACCTTTTTTTAAAAAAAACCCAGTAACAAAACTAAAATGCTTTTTTTTTATCATGAAGCATTTAAACATCGTTACGTCAATGGCCCTGAGCAACTACGGTAACTCTTTGCCCCTGTTTTAAAAAGAGAGTAACTGCTTTAGCCCCTCGTGTGGGTGGGGCGTTCTGATAATTCAGAGGTAAACAAATGATCAGGCATGCTTTATTTCTTCCTTCTTTCAGGGAAAGAATTGGGTTTCAAATTCTTGGTTTTGGGTTTCTGAAATTTGCAATTGAAAAACGGTAGCAGAGAATTGGTGCTGTATTTCAGTTGTTCCGAACATTGAACAGATCTGTCCTGACATTTGAAGCAGGATCAAGAAATGGTGCAAATCTGCCAACCTTCTTGCTGAACTCTCAATATTATTCCATGAATGTATGAATATGTCCTCATCTCCCTGTATGTGTCTGCATGTGTGTGCGGGCGCACAAACTTTCATGTGAATAATTATGTAAGTATGTATACATTATAATAGGATCAGACCTTCTAGAGCATCTGGGAACTTGTGGTCTTATGTCCATGGAGATCCTTAGTCATCCAGGTCATGGTTGTCCCACACGTGCTTTTTCAAGGGGCAACTAGACTTTCTGGTTTTTCTTTGAAGAACATTTCACTTCTCATCCAAGAAGCTTCTTTATGTCCAAAAAGCACCTTTAGGACTTGTGGTGTTATGAAATTTGCTTCTTCAAGATGTACCCAATGAGTGCCAAACTGGATGGCTTTTTAGGGAAATAGACAATTTTTTAGAGAGTGGTACAATTATGGATATTCATTATAAATGGCTACCTGGGGCTGAACACTACTCAATATTGTCTGCTGGAAACAATCATGTGTTTGTGGGCACTTGTAGGTTTTTGCAAATGTCTGGTTGATTATCAGGAGGGCCTTGGCTAAATCATTTGGCTACACGGCTGCAGTTGATCAGACATTTTGTATGATACACTGTCATTCTTAAGTTCCTCTCTGCTTTTAATGTTAAAACAGCTTGCTGTATATATTCTTTCTGAACATGTAACTTCCTGCACATATCTTACTGGAACCTGTATATGTATTCTTTACATTTACCTCTCCATTTTCCACAGTTTGGGGGTTGCATAGTTCTGAAAAATAGCTCGTTATATGGGCCTCCTGACTTCATTCCACAATGTTCATTGTTGCAGTCCTATATATTCTGATGGAGGGCTGAACATATAGAATAGTTTTGCTTTTGATCATCAGTTTGAAAGACTTTCAAGCCTCTCTTTCTCGCTCTCTGTTCATTTCTTTCTCTCCCCATGATACTAAATGATGTTAACACGACTGTGGAAATTCTGCTGAGTTATTTAAATAGGCCTGCTTGCCATTCATGCATAATAAAACAAAATAGCATGGATAACACCTATTTGGGGCAACTTTGAGCTTCTCTCTATTGGGGGCATGTATTTTGTTCACTGATATCCCATTTCCCAAGCTTTAATTTGATTTAATATCTATTTTCGCTCTAGTACATGCCTCAAGACAAGTTACTGAACCACATCTAAAGTTTGAAATGAATATTTACAGATATTTAATTCTTCTTGTATCAAGCTGACATAGTATCATCCAAGAATACTGCATTCAGAGGGATGAAGGCTGTGTCCAGTCTTGAATTCCTTTCATGTATCCTACATTTGGTGGACAAAGCTGCCAGATACACATATTGCATATGATCAATTTACAAACAGTGTGCAATGTTAGACAGAGAGAGAGAGAGAATGCTATGCATGAGCATCTAAATTAAGGAGCAGCTTGCTAAATCCAAGTTCAAAGTCCTGCCTGGTAGAGCATTCAGCCCTAGAATGGCTAACCAGATGCTACTGGGAAGCTCCAAGCGGGCGGGATTAGGGAAGAGCTTTTTCATGAAGATGAAACCGTGCCAGCAACTAATACTCTGAGGCATGGCATCTCGGTGCCCGGAGGCAGCAGAGTGTATTTATGCTGGTAACCATTGACAGGCTTATTCTTCATCAATTGGTCTCATCCCTCTTCAAGCTGGCGGCTATCTAGATATATTTGTTTAATTCTTCTCTAGGCATTTCCTTTCATCTGTCTCTTGGATGAGCCTGCCTATTATGAAAAAGGGAGAGGAAAAAAAAGCATTCCCTGATTTATTTTTTTTTTCAAAACAGACAAACCTATGCATGTTTCCTCTCTCATTTATCTCAATCACATTCCTCTTTGATTGAGTTTCTTTCAAAGACACTTTTACAAAGGACTGTCAAATGCCTAGAGTTTGGCACAGCATCATGGGACCTTCTGTTTCCATTCATTCAGCATCCTGGTGTTTCACCTGTTTGGGCAGGGCTTTTTATTGTAAAATATGGTAAAAAATAAACTGTGCCATTTCAGTTATTCCTAGGGCTTCTCAGTGACATTTTCTCAAACTGTAATTTTCCTTTTTTTCTAGGCAAAGTACCCCAGTGTGAAATACATCCTGTAAAAATAATATTAGCTTGCTTATATACCTTCTTACTACTAATTTTAGCATTTTAGAAAGGAAAAAAAACAATAACCTCAAATATCGGTTTTTAGAGCTTCATCCATTTATCTGTTTCTTCTTTGTTGTTTTAATAGTTTCTCTGGCAATGCTGTTAAAGTTATGTCATCTGAGTTATTTTAAGCAGCGGTTTAGCTTCTTGTGAAATCTTATATTGTAAAGGAAATAAGAGAGAGTACAAAATAAGCTAGTTTTAACTTAAAGTTTTGTTAAGATCTTTTCTCCAAAGAGCTAAAAAAGTTGTAGTGTACGTGATTCTCTTCTCAATTCATTCTCAGAACAAGCCTGAGGTATTTCAGGTGAGAGAAATTAATTAGCACATAACTATCATCAAACTTTGGGGCAGGATGTAGGGTTGATCCTGGTCTCTCCAGCACCAGTGTAACACTCCATAAAGGGTAGTCCATACATTTCCCACACAAACCAAACAGAAACACTATAAAAAAGAAACATTAATTTTCTTAGCTTTGCAGAGGTCTTGCAAATTAATGATGATGCATTGACAGCAAAAGAAAGGGTAGAGCCAGGATTTTTGGAACTGTTTTCTTTATATGTTTTAAAGATGTTATGCTTGGAGATTGGGGTTTGGGGGTCTTCCCCAGTAAAATAGATGCATCAAACCTCTCAAGACTTCTAATGCACCTATTTTTCTTCTTCATTGTTTTTTGCAACTCAAAAAAATAATAATTCCAGAATTATTTAGTGGTTTGCCATCAATTTTCAATTGCATCATCTTGAGGGCAGATTGGTCAAAGCAGGAGTGAAATTCAAAATTTTTCCCTACCAGTTTTGTGTACATGGCTTGGTGGTCATGTGACTGGGTGGGTGTAACTTGGTGGTCATATGACTGGGTGGGTGGATGTGGCCAACTCAATGTCACTCCCACCCAGTCACATGACCTCCCCCCCCGCAGCCACATCTGCCCAGGTTTTGTGGCTCCCAGTGTTTTCTGTGGGAAATTGGTCATGTGACTCAGTGGATGTGGCCAATTTGATTGGTCTCACCCTTAGGAAATTTCTCCTTAGTCCAACTCACAATAAAATAGCACTGTTCCAATATTTAGAATAGAATAGAACAACAGAGTTGGAAAGGATCTTGGATGTCTTCTAGTCCAACCTCCTGCTTAGACAGGAAACCCTACACCACTTCAGACAAATGGCTATCCAATCTCTTCTTAAAAATTTCTAGTGTTGGAGCATTTACAACTTCTGAAGGCAAGTTTTTCCACTGATAAATTGTTCTGTCAGGAAATTTGAGGGGCTATTTTCCAAAGCACCAAAAGGCGCAACAAGAAACAATGGATGGAAACTAACCAAAGAGAGAAGCAACCTAGGACTAAGAAGAAATTTCCTAAGGGTGAGGCCAATCAACCAATGGAATAGCTTGCCTTCAGAAGTTGTGGGTGCTCTTTCACTAGAGGCTTTCAAAAAGAGTGAGGGAAGTACACCCCAAAAGGACAGTGCCAGGAACCACTAAAACAATGCAGAAAACTTAAAACAGCCATTCCCCCTTTTTAAAAAAGTCAACACCAAAGCAAACACAGCAGCTGAGAGGGAAACTAAGAGCAGCTGCTCAGGCTAATTGAAAGCCTGGGTGTGCTGCCAAAAGCCATTAACCCTTCTAACTTTATTATTCTATGTTCTCTATGTTCTAAATTGGATGCTTCACAGCAGAAGCAATACAGCTGGCTGGACCACACATGCATTAAATTCACGGCCTATATGATCAAGCAGCATCATTGTCCCCTCCTATATTTTTTCCCCCAGGAAGAAACAAGAAGTAGCCAACACTGTAGCAGCTATAAAAGGTCTTGGGAAACGCCAGGGAGTATCAGCTGATCACAGAAATGTTACTTGATACTCTTTATAATGAAAATGTTTGTAATCTTGTCCTTCTTCCTGAAGGGAAGAGGTTAATCCCATTCCTAGAGGGGTGATTGATGGATTTCCCTGCCCTAATCCTGCAGTTTCTGTTGTTTATTGACTTGATTCAGCGTGTATTGGCTGCAACTGTTAAGTGGAGCTATTAACTGAAGGGAGAGAGAGGGGGGGGGAGAGAGGGAGGGAGGGAGGGAGAGAAACCTCTCTTGCACTTTATTTTTAACCGGTTCTCTGAACTGCCTAAGCAATTTATTAACAGTTCGGGCAAATCGGTGAGAACCGGCTGAATTTCACCTGTAGGTTGAAAACTAA
Source organism: Masticophis lateralis (assembly GCA_030761175.1). Taxonomy (NCBI): domain Eukaryota; kingdom Metazoa; phylum Chordata; class Lepidosauria; order Squamata; family Colubridae; genus Masticophis; species Masticophis lateralis. The sequence continues at coordinate 95,879,126 of JAUDYJ010000002.1, forward strand.
GTGTGTGTATGTGTATTGGTGAAGAGTAAATAAGAGAGTTCCTCTGGGTAGCCTCCCCATATAATTCCTGTTCAGAGATGGATGGAAAAAATGGTATATAAAAACATAGAATCTAAAAGTACTTTTACAAATACAGTCATGTAAAAGTACTTTTAGATTCTCCAAATATAAAGAATGTGAAATATATACAGCAGTTCATATTTTTTTGGATGTTGATTTGCAATTGCAAATGAGCATAAAATACATATGTTGTAGAAAAATGTATGGAAAATGCTAGAAAAATGCTGGTAAAACTATTTGGATTGGAAGAAGTATGCAGGCAGATGTATGCAAACATTTTTGTAATGCTGTTTTTTGTAAACAGTGAATCTGAATTTTAATACAAATGAAACAGACAGAATTTTCTGTCAGTATGACAAGCATCTTTGTTGAAGTTTGCACTTTGTCTGTTTTAGGAGGCCATTCCAAATATTATTTGTGAAAAATTTCATAGTGAGACAGATTTTCAATTTGAGAAAGAAAAATAAATGCCTAATCCTTTCAGTTTGGCGGACTTTGTTCCTATCAGATCAGCTAAGGACTGGAGAGAAAGCAGGGTAGGATTACCTATTTTGATCTGACAGGATGATTATTTGATGCTTCAGTAGGAATCTACATATTTCACTTTCTGTTCATTACATGTCATGGGTCATAACATTACAGCCCACCTCTGTTAATAGGTGAAAATCCAGATTAAATAAAGAGATCGTCAGGCTATGAAAAAAAGACTAGGCTATGCATGGACTTCAGCACTGACATAGTAAATATATCCTGAACAAATTGACAGGTTTTTGAACTGGCAGTTAACATTTGTTTGCTAGAGCAACAAGTGTTAAATATCCTTAGTTTTCAATTTTGTATAAATATGTGCCTAAAATGCACCCCATCCTCACCCCCCCACTGTACATATACATACAAACACACACAAATACACACATATACATATGCACGGTACATATTTATTTTGAGACTAATTCATCTAAACTGAGAGCTAGTAAAGAACGGAACAGTCTGCTTCCTGAAGTTATGGGTGCTTCGTAACTGGAGGTTTAGAAGAAAAATGGATAGTCCAGAATATATGAGGTTATGGTCAGGGAATTGCACTAGATATGGTCAAGGAGTTGCACTAGAAGACATCCAAGCTCCCTTCCAATCCTATAATTCTACAACATTGGCATCATATGGGTACTGAATGACTGCAGAGAAACAGCAGAATCCACCCATCCCTAATCTTTATAGCCAAGTTTACAGTGTGAACCCACAGCCATGTACTGCCTTTCAGGTCTGCCATGATGCTGGCTCTTCCATTCTAGAGGTGAGTGCTGGAATGGTGCAGGAGAGAGAGACAAAGAAGGAGAAAGGATTGGAAATTGTGGAACCATGACAAGGCTCTGAAAACATGATTGATGGCATATAGTCCTGGATTTCCCCAAGAGAAAAAGCTAGTAGGCTGGGTTTGACCTTCTGTACTTTGACGCTGTTTCCAGTAACTATGAGAGAATCTTTCCCAACTTGAAACCTTCCTCAAAGTTTTGAGTGACATCTAAGGAACTTTGGTCCCTGAAACAGCTGTGGTTCTGCTTTGCTGCTATTGGTTAACTATCGCAACATGATCTGGCATTGTAAAAGAAGAGTTACATTGTGGATTGTTAATTTTAGAAAATAAATGTTATTTGGTTATGATATGTTGCTGAATGGACTATAGTAAAAATATTTTTATTGTTTATATTTATTTATATAAATAAATTTTGTTTATTTGTATAAATAAATATTGTTTATAAATATTTATATTATTTCAGAAAGTCTTTGACAGACTGGGAAAACAATCTTGCTATTATTATGGTGAGTCAATCCCACATGAAGCTTATTAAAAGGGGATGAATAGCAGGTGGCCTTGTAGACAACCTTCATGGTGTAAATATATGTGACTGGAGTCAAGTGCAGTGTTTTTGTTTCCTCTTTTTCGAACAGCAGAATCTGATTCTTGTTACAGGGAGATAAAATGCAAGGTCAATCAGCTCATTTGTGTGTGTGTGTGTGTGGGGGGAAGCAGTGTTGAGAGTTAAAGATATAGGACCAAATTGGATGAGACCCCATTTATTCAATGAGCAATTTTGTACTGTTGTCCTTGAGTTATGAATTGCTTGGACTCATTGATATGGAAAACGGAATGCAATTTATATTATTAATAACAGCTCCATTAAATAAAATGTTGTAGTCAATTACCAGCACAGAGATAGATTTTATGTACTATCATTCACAGAAATAATGACGGTTTCAGAGATGACCGAATGTGACACAATAAGTCACTGAAAGGGCTCATCCTTCTGATCTTCCATGTAATGTTTTAAAGGAATCTTGTGAATATTATATAAAAAAAGTTGATTCAGACTAAGGATGTATTTAGTCCAGCATATATTTCCAAAGGGTGGCGGGGAGTTCCATCAGATGCCCTTGAAACTGCTATGTGAGATGTCAGCACTTTACAATGATTCTTTCTGCCTATGACATATCCGTCATTAGAAGAGATGGCTTGCATCATTTTAATTCTTCTATAAAATTATCTCTTGGTATTTAATGACTTGGTCATCACTACAATTTGGGATAGTAAATTCCATAGCTTTTTTTCCCCTTCAAGTGTAGAAAAAGACTGGGGACGTGAATGCAGTTTTGATAAAGCCAAAATCTTGAACTGAACGGAGTGGCTTTGAAGACATGCAAGACTGTTATGAGCTGTAAATGCTACATTTTAAACTGAATGCCACTGTCCTATATAGGATTGGAATCTACTTACCTTCCTTATTGGTTTGGAAATGCATCCGCATGTCACATGCACGCTTGGACCCTCTGTGCATGCACAAACCCTTCTGCGCATGTGCAGAGGGCAAAAAACAAATTACGACGATGCACCACCATTGCTACCGGTTCTCTGAACCACCCGCTGCCATCGCTACCGGTTCAGCCGAAGCAGTCCAAACCGATAGCATTTCACCCTAGTCCTATAGCCTTATACCGGAACTTCTGAAGTCTCAGAACATTGAAGGACAAGATGCATTCATATGCAGATGGCATTTTTCCTTGAAGCTCCAAACAATAAAGGAGAAAAATGGATGTTTTTCTGTACCCATGTTGGGGGTTCAACCATGACCTAGCTTTAGTAGAACTTTATTTCCAGTGAAGGAAAGCAGCAAATTGATTTTATTTTCATGACCTCTAAGTATAGTACCCATCCTTTGGGAGTATTGTAAGTTCTTTACTTAGCAGGAGGGTTATTTTTATACATATTAACCCCAATTTTTTCAAGTAAATAAGGGCATGCTTGCCTCCAAATAGGAAAACTAAAACTGAATCCTGTCAAACCTCCATTATCCTTGTCCTTATAGATTTTATGTGGCAGATGCTATCTCTTCTAGAGGTATCCATGGCGGAATATCCTTTTTTCTGATTTATTTAAATCCCAGCTTTATTATTTTTTATAATAAAGTTATTTTCCCACAACAGTAACCCTGTGAGGTGAGTTAGGCTAAAAGAGTGACTGGCTTAAAGTCACCCAAATATTTTCTCCATTTCTTCAAGGAATTTTTTTTTAAAAAAGGTAACAGATAAAAACCTTGATATTTCTATTGTAGATCTTAATTAAGGTAGATAATGGTCTGAGCTGAAATGAATAAAAAATCAACCTAGATAAAGATTTATATTTTGAATAATATAGAAAAGCAGCAAGAAAGAAATGCATTTTTCCCAATTAAAGAGAATGGTAGTTGATCCAAGTTTCCAAATTAAATATTAAGAAATTATGGTTAAAGGACGTGTCTGCTAAATGGACTTAATGCACACCACTGCAACTCAATCGAGAGATAGGTAGCTTCCATGTTAGAATGCAGTTATGTAACAATGAAATATACAAACTTTTATCTAAAGTCTTGTTCAGCACAGACAAAATTTAATTTTTAAATAAACTTAGATTCCACTGTAAGTTTTCAGAGAGGAAGTCCACCTCTGGATCCATTTATGAGGGATTAAGGACTTATCGAGATTTCTACAATTTGCTTTGACCAGTTTATTTGAAGACTTTAGTTAACAGTCTTATATCTACAATGTAATTATCAACAGTTCAAACATAATTTTCACCATCACAATTTTTCATGTACAATATGCATAAAGCTCTAGGGGCCAACCATGCAAAATTGTAATTTAGATCAATTTCTACTGTAACTGAGATGGACTACCTGCCCTGACAGACCAAACCCTCACAAATAAAAGAAGATTGCAGTTGTCCTACTACCAATGAGGCAGCTATAAGGCATTTTCTGAATGATTAACCAACCCAGTATATACCAATCAATTAAAAAAAGGGGGGATTTTCTAAGGCAGCTTGCTGTGTAGGTCATTACAGATGTTATGTGTTTTTACACTATGGAAGCAGCCCACTAAAAGAGGCTAGCAAGGCTCAGTCTTTGGAAACCACAAGGAAATCCCTTGGTTCTAGGTTAGACTGTAGTTTTAAAAACAAAAAGAAAAGGCCATGGTAAATCACTTCTGTACTGCTATGCTGAAGAGGCCACTTTACCTTGTAATTCAAGAGTATTTCCTTTGATTAAAATTGTTTTCTAACAATAACAAATTTAAACAATTTTATATGTGGTGCATTTATTGCTTTTATTTCCATGATAGTCTTATGCGAGAGAAATACAGAACATTTTCCATATAGCCCTGCCTCCCCCCGTCCCCTGTCCTCCTTTCCTTTCCTTTCCTTTCCTTTCCTTTCCTTTCCTTTCCTTTCCTTTCCTTTCCTTTCCTTTCCTTTCCTTTCCTTTCCTTTCCTTTCCTTTCCTTTACCCCTTCCCCCTTCCCCCTTCTCTCTTCTCCCTTTTAAGTGAATCTTGTTGCTTTTTAAATTGTTTATCTGCTAGTGTAAAACCAAAGGAGCTAGGTTAGGCTGAATAGAATTTTGTATTCTTTTTGCACCCTTGGCTCATTTCTTTGAATTTGTCACCAAGATGCTAGATGTTAATCAGGAATGTGAGCCGAGTTTATGGCTTTGGTTCATACATTTGTGATACTCTCATGACTTGCTAAAGAAATGGGAGATAGTGTAAGTCCATCCCTCTACAAATCACTTCTGAGGTTAGTTGGGGATTCCACATGAACAGCTGATTCTGCAGAGGACACTTTTATGGATAGAGCTTCCTGTAAAAGTCATATTTCTTTCCTATCCTCAGTGACAAAGGACAATGTAGATAGGGAAGCTTTGCTGGCTGCAGCACTGAAGAGGAGGTGATAGGAAAGGATATAAGAATCAAATTTTTGCACCTGTCTCAATTTCCCACATTTCCTCCTCCTCATGTTTCAACAGCCAAGTGGTTCAAAAGGAGGAAGAGAGGGAGTATTGATTGGTTCTGGCACTTATTCCTCCAATTTCACATTTGCTTGGGTTTACATGATCAAAAATTCTAAGAATGAGAAAGAGGATTTTTATAGATGATGGTTTCCATCGTGAAAACTCCATGTGAATGAAGACCTGTTCTGCATCAGAGATAGGAATCCATTCTCAAATATCTTCATGCCATTCTTGGGTTTCTTGTTGGTAAATGAAGAGCTCAGATTGTTTCAGATTAAGTCCTCTGCACATTTTTAATGACATTAGGCTATTGATTTACTTATTTAGTCTTTTCATATCCTGCCGTCCTTCTAGCAGGGAATTCAATATGGCATTCATGAAATCCCTAGATGGCACCCAACTGATGCTGGACTCCAGACGTGCTTGGCTTCAGCAAGATGACTGCATTTAACCCTTTAGTGAAATTAAATATAGGATTTAAAACAATTTGCTTATCTGTTTTATTTGTCTTCTCTTCTCTTTAAAGACACAATAATTTTATCATTTTCCTCTAATGCTGCTGGGCTTAATGTTGTAAAATAAAATTACTATTCCATATACCCTGTTTCCCCCAAAATAAGACATCCCTTGATAATAAGCCCAATCGGGCTTTTGAGCACATGGCAATAAGGTCAAGTGCTTATTTCAGGATTCAAAAACATATAAGACAGGGTCTTATTTTCGGGGAAACACAGTATTGCTTACTAAAGTGGCAAGAATATAAGTACACAGACACCAGCTCTGATTCTTCTCCAAATAACCCTTCAAAGGGCTTTCAGATCTTCTCTTAAACCAGACCCCAGATAACAATTACAACATGTAAGCTATAGTGTAATTGTATTGAGGGAAGAAGAGTAGTGATATATATGGGCACCATACAAATAAAAAAAGAAAATTTCATCTGAATTTTACCTAAAAGAAAATGGAGGATAAGTTAAAATACATGCTAAAACTGAATATAATACCTAACTCAAGCGGAATAATCATACTTTAATTCAGAGGTAGGAAAAGATAATTATAACCGTTTTAATAACATTTGGTAAGAGACAGTTCTGTAGTGAATTCCTTCCTTCCTTCCTTCCTTCCTTCCTTCCTTCCTTCCTTCCTTCCTTCCCTCCCTCCCTCCCTCCCTCCCTCCCTCCCTCCCTCCCCTTTTCATGAGAATGCAATATTTAATAATAAGCCAGATGAAATTTTAAGTAAATTCTGCCAGAATGACATTCTAAAGGAATTGTATGAGAGTATTATACAGAAAATCTTATTTCATTTAACACTGCTAGAAGTAGAACAAAAATACTAAAACAGACAACTAATTCCTGACTTCAAAGAAATGGAATATTGAGGTAAGAAGTTCATGTTGAAAGATTGATATGCCCTCATTGCAGAAATACAAATATCTCAGAAACATTACAGGAACTGTGTTTATTTCTTCTTCTTTTAAATAATAATTTTATTGCAAGTTATATATACAGATGAAAGTAGTGCAGGCTATAAAAATGAAAAAGATAAACAGAAAAAGTCAAAAAATGAAAAAAGAAAAAGAAGTAACTTCCCCTTTTCTTCCAGCAAGTATAAATCATTTTAATGACTTATTACCATCTCTTAAAATACAACAATGTCTTCATCCCGCATCTCATTCCCTATAAATAATTTTTAAAAAACCCCTCCTGTCTCTTAATCAGCAAAAGTCCATTAAGCATTGCCAGAAATAATAATGTAACTATTATAAACTTGATTCAATAAACCCACTTAAATATATTCCATTTACATTTATATCTCACTTGCTATTTTTAAATGCCCAAACCTCATGTAAAAGACCAATAGAGATGATAATATAACTATGTTAATCTTGATTAGATAAATTTAAAATGTAACAAATACATTCTTTCTCATAGAACTCTTACCTATTATAGTAAAGCCTTTATACTGTACATCCTGCTAAAAAAGGCCAACTCAAAATTGTCAGAGATAGCAACGTATCAATTTTAACCATGGTAAAATAAATCAACTTTATATTTCTTTCCCTTATTTAGAGCAATCTTGGTCCTTACTTCTTTCAAGTAATTTCCAAACATTTGACTTTTTAAGCTTTTTCATTGTTTTTTCTTATAAAGTTGCTGACAATATTAACAAATCCCTTTTGTAAATCCATTGTAAAAAGGTTATCCAATTCATTTTTTTCAGTCTATTATTTGTACATTCTTTATAGCTATTAAAACATTAGTCAGTTTCATTTGTATATTACATCTTTTTCCATATCTTTCTTGTCGTCTTCCTTGTCTTATTTCAAGACCACATTAGATATATTTCAGTCTTGTTCAATACTACTATACTTGCTCCTCATCCATCTATCAGTCTATCAATAATAACAGAAATCTTTAAAGTTAGCTGCTGAGTCCAATATTCCAAAATATCTCTTGGTATAGCTATTGTTTTACTTTCTTTTGGTGCCTTCTAGTATCCAAATGTCAAAGTTATAGCTTACCATGTTAGTTCCTTCTGGGTACATAAGCACAGTAGTTCCCCATGGAAGGTTATATAGAATCACCAAATTCTATTGAATCTATCTGGACCATTAATCTGTTTATAACTTTGTAAAATCAACAGTCTAAGCACCCTTTTTAACACCCCCTTTAAAAAAAAGATTTAAGCATACAGTACAGATAAAACTTCTTTTATAGTGGATTGATGGAACTCACCTAGTAAAAGCCAATAAACCTTGATATTCCCAAAGTTTTCTAGTTTAGAAAGCAATACAAAGTTGCTTTCAAAGTACTTAAGAAATAAGGATTGGTTGAACTCTGAGTCCTTTAAGGCTACATTAAGGCTATGAGCAAAGATGTCATCCCTTGACTCCCAGTCCCTCAACTCACAAACAGATTGCAAAAGCATTGGTTTCTTCCATCTACACACAAGAAGCAGATGTATGGAGTGCCTGTGGGCTATCCAATCTCTCTCCTTTCTCTGGAGAGATGTCACTGGTTCAGATCCCACACCCAGCCATGGATTTAAACTTTAATGTTATCCCCATTTCTTCAGGGACATCTTCAGGTACACCATGCTCCACTGGCGGGTTGTTACCAGTTCTCCCCATTTCTTGCGAACTGGTAGTGGAAATTTTGAGTAGTTCGGAGAACCGGTATTTATTTTTTAAATTATTAATCATATTTCTATGCTGCCCACTCTCCGAGGACTCTTGGTGGCTTACAACAATCGACAGTATACTAAATAGCATATTACCTTCAACAATCTGGGTCCTCATTTTACCCACCTCAGAAGGATGGAAGGCTGAATCAACCTTGAGCCGGTGAGATTTCATCTGCTGATCTGCTGAACTAGCAGTCAGTTGAAGTAGCTGCAGTACAGCACTCTAACCACTGCGCCACCTCAGCCTGGCTCCACTCCCAATCTATTTGCTGCCTCCCGAGTCCCAGCTAATCGGCTAGAAGGAAAAAAACTATTTAAACTCCTGCTGTGGCGCTTCAAAGGGCTGCCCTACAGCTGATCAGTGGTAAAAGGCAGTGTGGTGGTAGACCAATGTGCTCCAAAAACAAATGGGTAGACCAGTACGGTCCAGAAACAAATGGGTAGACCGGTACGGCTTGGCAAGCAGTTAAAAGCCTGATAGACCAGTACCTCTGCTAAATCCTAAATAATTGTCACATGACCATCAAACCACACCCATAAAATAAGCCACACCCACAGAACCGGTAGTAAAAAATTTTAGAACCGACCCCTGGACGACTAACAGTCTGCTTATTTCTGAACATGCTCACTTTAAATATGGTACAGAAAAGTAGCAGTTAGAAATTAAGAGCTGGATACTGGTATAGAGTGCAGCACATTCATTTGGTGTTTCACTCTGTCAAAATTTGAGTACCTCCTCAAAGTGTGCCAGACCCACAATTCAAAATCAGTGGACTTTCATAGGAAAAGTAACTCTTGTACATGTGAACCATTTCCATGGAAGCAAAGTAGCTGCTCAAGCAGATCATCAACCTGTCAATAATTCATGGAGGCAAGTGGTTCTCTTCTGCAAGACATTTTGCTCCATTAGAGGAGAACAACACAGCTGTAAGGAGTGGATTGACCATGTTCTACAAAGACCTGCTATCAAGAGCTAACTCTGGGATTCTGAATGCCTACAAAAGTCCTGCTTCCATCTTAACTTTTCAATGTGGGAAACCTTGCAGTTGCCTCCTTCTTGTGCTGCCAAGAAAGTTCATGGTTAGTGGGTGGAGGATTTTCCCCAGCCCCCATATACTATATATCTACTTGGTGCTTTGTAAGAAGCTGTAGTATGCGTCTCCTCCCTTTAGGCAGAGGCATTTCTGACATTTACAATGCACAATTAGGGCATAAGGTGAGAAGCCCTGTTTAATAGGGCTATCATGCTGCATCATTATAAGGATGGAAAATGCACCAGATGCATGCACCAATTAAGTACGCCATCCCAGCTACTATTTATATTCCAATGTTTTATTTTTGTTGTATTCAACAGCCCCTCCAGCTTTAGTGCTGCTGTAGCAGAGCAAAAGCCTTTCTTAATGCTGCTTTTGTTCAACAAGCAAACTGAAATCAGGCCATTAAAACTCCCAGAAAGGCAGACCTTCCACTGGTTTAACTGCATGGGGAATGTATTTATTTTTAATGATGCTCTCATCTAGTCTGAATGCATTTCTACGCACTACAGGACAGCAAAAAGAACATCTAGAAAGCAATAATGAACAAGAAGGAAGGGAGTTAGGAAAGAAAGAAGGAAGGAAGGAAAGAAGGAAAGAAGGAAGGAAGGGAAATATATATATATAAAACACACATATTTTTCAGCTGTTCTTTTCAGGTTTTTTTTCTTTTTGGTGGGGAAGACAATCTTAAGAAGTCAATAACCTTTAAATTTAAATTGTGTTTAGATTATTGTATTGCTAAGGAACACCATATTTTGAGCAGTACAGTTTGAGAACAACAGATTGCAATCTAGTTTAACATTGTCATATGCCTAGTGCCTTAAAGTAAAAATATGTCTGAAAGTTATTTCTTTATTACTGCTGCCCTGGGTTTTCTTGAGGTATGACTTTCAGTAAAAGTAAATATTTGGAGAAATTGATAATGTTATATCTTCCACTCTGGACATGCTTTTTCACAAGTCCCTTTGGACACTTTGGTTTGCTATTTTTTAAATTTCATTTTCTTAAATAAAAAGTGGCCTAGCTAATCAGGGATCCCTAGATACTAGACCCACATTGCCATTAACATTTAAGACTGGACTTGGTTATTTTCCCAAACTAGTTGATTTATGGACAATTCCTACTAGGAGTCCCAACCGTCATTCCTTTACTACTTAGTATGCATTTAGATGTTTCAGCTGCACAATGTCTTCTTCTTCTTCTTCCTAGCGTTTACCGCAGGTCATTTTGCATGGTCAGCCAGAGTGCAGGCCCACAGCTTGCATATCTTTGTTGATGGTGTCTTGCCATCTCTGTTTTGGGTGCTTGTGAGTTTGCTGGCCATTGACTTCTAGTTGGTAGGCAGTCTTGGCAATGATAGAAGGTGCTGCTGTCAGGATATGTCCATACCAGCGGAGCCAGCCTTCTCTCATCTTCTCAATAATTGGTGTCACACCAAAATGTTGAATGGCTGCACACTGGGTCTGGATAAAATGCTGTAGGAAAACAAAACATGGGATTTTGAAGTTTTGGGTGTAGAAGGAAGGGAATAAAAAAAATCAAATTACAAGGGCTTCTATGAGTAGAATGATGAATGAAGAGCACTTCACTCCAAAGAGGGGGTGAAGGAGAAAATGCTGTTAGTTAGACTAAATAGATCATTCCTAACCCCCCATGATCACTTTTCTTGGGGCTCTTACAGAAGCAGTAAAAGTGTTGGTGGTGAAAATGTTTAGAAGACAAAGGAATGGTGATACAGGGAGAAAAGTAGTTAGAGACAAGGAAAGTTATGGGGGGGGGGGGGAGACAAGGAAGGTAACAGGAATAGAAACAACAGACCACAACTGTTTTTCTAGCAAACAAGTCTCTTGTTGTCCCACATTCATTAACTCTGACTGCATGGATTTCATCTGTACTTTAATTTCCATAAACTTGTGTAACAGTGGCATCTTTGCTCCTTTTGAGTTTTCAGCTACAGATTTTGGAACAAAAACGAATGAAACTGGTGTTTTTAATTAAAGCGTATCTGGTACCATTATTAGGCAAGCTCATGAAGGCAAAATGTCTCTTATGGGTAATCCTATATATTCCTCTCTGGAATAGTTTTTATATTTATTCCTAGTCTTTGTTTCTGATTTGCGATTTTAAACATAATTTAAACATGAAAATAAAATATTTTTGCCAACTACAGTACACAGGGATCCCATGATGTTAGACCCACTTTGCCATTTGTCAACATTATTAGGCTGGAGCCAGATCTTTCCTCATTCTGCATCGTGATGATAAAGAAAAATAAATAAATCTTGCAACACTCTAGTGGTCTCTAGCCACTGTTATATTATCTTATTACCATATAAATGAGAAAGAGACCTAAAATAAGATGGAGTGATGACATCAGCAAGTATTGCAGGCTCAACTGGCAAAGGAAAGCTCAAGACCTTATTAGTTGGAAACATTCAGAAGAGACCTTCATCCTGCAGTGGATATGGCTAGAATGATAATCAGGGGTGGGCTGCTGGGGGTTTGCAGGGGTTTGGGAGAACCTCTAGCTAAGATTCTGTGCAGTTCAGAGAACCCCCAAATCCCACTCCTGGTTGGCCCCACCCATCCCACCCCTCCCCTCCCAAGAGTCCCCACGCATTCCATTTTGGATGCAGGTAAGTGTAGGGTGTGTGTGGAGGCTTGGGGAGGGTGAAAAATAGGCCTACTGGAAGTTCGGGTCTCCAGAGGCCTCCAGAGGACCTCTGGAACCTGGGGAAGCCATTTTTTGCCCTCTCAGAGGCTTGAGGAAGGTCTCCGGAGCCCAGGGAGGGCAAAAATGCCCTCCCCCATGGTGTAGGAGGCCAACTAGGCCTTGCCACCATGGCCACGCCCACCCAGCAACCGGGCAGAAAACCCCTTGCTAAAATTTTTGAAGCCCACCCCTGATGATGATGATGATATAGATGGGTATCTCCCTCCCATTGAAAGAAATGCCACGTCTAAACCTGAATGTAAATTTCTGCTCATATCCTCAAATATACCTCAGTGCGTTTTCAGGTTTATCTTAGGAGAACTTTAAACATTAACTTCTTGTTAATGAAATGGTTCGATCGTATACAAATTATAATTATGTTTATGCTGGATTATCCTGGGATGTGTTTATTCAATTGCTTCTCCCCTGCAAATGAGCAACCAGCCACTGATTTCAGAATGGCCACTCGGTCCTTTCAAGATGAAAATAAAAAAAAAAAAAATTCTGTGGGAAAGGTGAACAAAAACCAGTGTCCCTGTAGTAACAGCTCTTTAGCAGTTGGTGACACAACTGATGAAAGAACTATTGCTTTTAATTTGGCCCCTGTCACATCACAGTTCTCCAAGCACAGTAGTAAGATTAGGAATCAGAATGAGAGATAAACTGCTCTGTCTGTAATTCCTAAATCCTGCTGGGAATCATAAATTATACTGTGAAAATAAGCATTGCGGTGATTCATTTGAATTAAGGAGTGGGGGATGAGGAGGAGGAAGAAGGTTTAGAATTTAGTGTTACTCCAAAGGTCCTCTAAATGCATGAAAAGGAAATAGAATCTGGTAGAGACATTCCGGTAGAGAGAAGTTCCCTAACGATGGGCTCCAGCACGAGTCCAAAAGTCCAGATTTAGTTCAGAAAACTAAACCTGGTAACTGACCCAGACTGGATCCTGCAGCATTATTCTGGGACACATATATTTGCCTTCATTCATGGAAAATAGAATCACACACACTGATTCAGTCTTACTCTCTTAACTTTCTCCCTTCTTCTGATCTACTATCTGGGCAGTGATCAAAAAAGAAATCTTAATTGCTAAAAGTACAGATTTTGAGGAAATAGAGTAAGGTGTATTCATTACTTGATTCCATGAATCTTTGGGTGCCAGTTTGATTAAAAGTCTCCAAATCATGGTGTGACCTTAATTTTATTATAACTGTCCAGGATGTTATGAGCAAGACTTTGTGTGTTTAGAGTAAGGGGATGAAAAAAATATATGGGTGTCTATTGAAGGTCTGTTCTTTACAAACAAGCTTACTATGGAGAAAATTGTATAAATGTCATTGTGTTTGCATCACTATGTGAAATATATGAATGGCAAGATACTCCTAGCGGTTACCTAGGGGATTACCCTTCTCCCAATCTTTGGAAATACTACATTGAATGAAGTTGAATCGTTTAACTAAAACATGCAACTTTGCTTGTTTGTGATTGATCTGGAAAAATCTCAGCAAATGATAGCCTGCCACTCACAAGAAAGCTGCTCAAAAGGAGAAGCTGAGAGCAGGAGATCAGTTCCTAAAGATCAGTTCATAACTGCAGAAGATCTTGGTTTTTTTCACCGTATGCCATTTAACTCAAAACCAGTGAATGCATTGTAGTAATTGCTTTACAGATGGCTTAGCATTGGCCAGAGCCCATTTTACTTCCTAAAACAGTTTGTCTTCAGCTTTCCATATCATTGCATTTCATAAGAGATGGATATTATCACTGAACTGAATGATGTTGAGGCTGACAATAGTGATACTTTTCATTAGGTATTTCTCACCCATCCAATCGAGTCTAGGCAGTTAGCAGCACACGACATATTGCAGGAATGTGTGTTGTTCATAATATTTGTTATGTTCTCATGAGGTGCTACTGAAAGTGTGATACATCACTTATCAGATGATTTCTTTTTTATATGGGATGTCACTCACTGGCCATCACAGCAGTGAGCTGGCATTTAGTTCTGTATTCCTATTACTGACTCCCAGGTCTTTCCCTGATCTGCGTCATCCCACCAATGTACCCACTTTGGTGATACTGGGAAAGAGGACACAAATAGATTTATTTATTTTATTTGTTCAGTATATTAATCATATTTCACATTTTTTCACAGAAAATGTCTCCGGGTAGATGATCTTTTTTTTTTACACTGTCTGATCCCATGAAAAGAAAACAGCATTTAGAAGAAGGATTGAATGAGGGGGAAGAAACTTTAGTTCTGCTTCCATGGCTTACAAGTAGTCCTCAACTTACAACCATTCATGAGGTTATGATGCAGGGGTGAAATACTCCTGGTTCAGACCGGATTGCCTGATCTGGTAGCGATGGTGGGTGGTGTTTCGGAGAACCGGTAGCAAAAATCCCTGTGCCCAGCTGAGCTGCATGATCATAAGAGCCTTTTTAAAAAAACTTTTAAAAGCATTTTTTCTACAACCTCTTCCGATGAAAAAATGCTTTTAAAAGTTAAAAAAAAAGCCTCTGATGATCGCACGGCTCAGTTGGGATCAACAGAAGCTTTTCAAAGCATTTTTTCTGCAACCTCTTGGCTGAAGAGGTGGTAAAAAATGCTTTGAAAAGTCTCTGATGATCCCAGCTGAGTTGCCTGATTGGCAGAGAGGCTTTTCAAAGCATTTTTTTAAAAGCCTCTCTGACGATCCCAGCCGAGTTGCCTGATCAGCAGAGGCTTTTCAAAGCATTAGAAAAAATGCTTTGAAAAGTTAAAAAAAAAAAGTTGGCCACACCCACCCAGTCACATTACCCCACCACCAAGCCATGCCCACAGAACCTATAGTAACAAATTTTACATTTCACCCCTGTTATGATGACACAAAAAAAGGGACTTACGTCTGGTCATTGCCGCATACTCATAGTCACCTCATCATGATTTGAATACTTGGCAGCAGTT
The DNA here is from genome assembly GCA_030761175.1 of Masticophis lateralis. Taxonomy (NCBI): domain Eukaryota; kingdom Metazoa; phylum Chordata; class Lepidosauria; order Squamata; family Colubridae; genus Masticophis; species Masticophis lateralis. Next base: position 95,894,389 of record JAUDYJ010000002.1, read on the forward strand.
ACGCATTTACAATGGTTGCGGTGGTTCATGGCCATGTGATTGCTATTGGAGACTGGCTTCCTTCCTACAAGCAAAGTCAACAGTGAAGTCAGCAGGGAAGGTCGCAAGTTGTGATCATGCAATGTCTTGTGTAATGAGTTTGGCAACAGCAATTTTTCTAGTCCCTTTCAGACGTCAGGCTTACCGTTTAAAATGTTACTGATATGAAAAAGATCTGAAGATAAGAGAGGAAACCAAATGTTTGATTATATGCATGAGAACGGTATTGTACAATTGCTGTGACTTAGGTGCTAATGACAATATGTAATGGCAACATTTGCATGAAGATGCCGACATGCATATTCTATTATTTTGACGTCATTACTGTTTGTTATGAACACTACTGATTTTGGGTAATTTTTGTTGAGAGAGTCACCAGGTGGGAAGGGACATGGACTGAGACAAAGCTGTTCATTACATTTCTCCAAATTTTGTGGCCTGATCAAGGGGGTTTAATTAAAGTAGTCAACAATCACTTTGGAAGATACTTCCAACCTGCAGAGATTATCTCAGGAGAAGGGACCCATGAATACTACATATTACATTTACTTTCAGGAAAAGATAGATAAGATTGCAGCTGAAAGATAGGTCTTCTTCTATTCTCAAGGTTGATTTCACTCTTCCCTATCAGAGTTCTGTTACAACAATAATAACAAAGAAGAACTTGACAGAAGGGAAGTTCCAATGTGTAACTGCTTTATGACATATAGCAGTAAATCAAGGGAATATTGGATAATTTATACTTCCCTTTTAAATCTGAATGCCAGTAAGGAGCCCAACCCTGAGTGGGAAAGAAAGCCACTTTCATGTCTCAAAGGTGCTTTTACAAAAAAGGTAACTGGAATCTCCACAAACATTAAAGCCACTTTAATCTTTTCTTTAGGGAGACTTAACACTTCTCAGGATTTCCAGGAATTAGAAATCCTGAAGTCAAGGCACCTTTGGACTTCTCTTTCCCAATTCACTTCTCCTGGCCTGATAACTTTTATTACATTTTTAAAGATAAATTCACAGAAACTAGACCAAGTGACTTATATAATACCTGTATCATGCTTAGCTTAAAAAAAAATTATATAAAATGCTCATTCCAGAGAGAAGCTTATTGTTGACTGAGAACATGTAAAATATTCAGATACAAATTCTATACAGGTATGTAGGAATGAAATTGATTTATGAATGCAATAATGACATAGCGGGAGAGAAATTGGTCTATCATTCCTTTGATATATGCCTGCAGATAGCATTGTTCTAGTTGATATGCATCATTTAGGATCTGGGGAGTGTAAACTCAGTTGCATAGTGAACTTGCTAAGAATTTGAATAAGTCTGTATGCAAGTACAGATGGTGGAGAAGACACATTGCACCCCTTTCCCTCCCCTATCCTATAATTATGCTAGAGGAATAGTTGTATAGAAAATAAAATTGAATATATCTAACTCTTAACAATGTAGGAAAACTCTGGTCAATTCTATTGCTATTTCAAGTCAGAAAATTCTCTTATTTCTTTGCATCTTCTCTTGTTCTTGCGTTTTATTGAACTTCTTTGGCAGAGAAAAAAGAAAGGGCAAGTGAAAGTAAAGAGAGGTGGTTCTTCTTGGTCATTGTTGTTTTCCAACTTGCCTATTCAGCCAACCAGCAATTCTCTTTCTTTGAGGTAGCCAGTGAAGATAGACTGACTTTTGTGAACTCGGTATGTTAAAAGTAGAGGATTATTTTAGGCTTGGGAACCAGAGCGGAATAATGGAAAAATCAGTACCTTGAGTGAAAACTCATACACAGAAAAAAAAATGTTTTAGAACTTAAGAAGCTGCTTTAAATAGAATTTGTTTAGCTCAAAAATATACTACTTCCATTAGCTTTATGATAAAAAAAATTGGGGCTAGGACCCATTTTAGAGAGCCGGTGGCTTTAAAGTTTCCTTTATCCCATAAATCTAAAAAGAGAAGAAAATTTAATTTTGGTCCTATTCACTTTAGGAGATTTGGGAGGCTACCACAGGAATGCCAATTAACATTTCTTTGGCACTTCTAGGTTAGCTCATCACAGATTCCATCTTTTTGTGGTTAGGAGATGCAATTTGTATTTCTAAATTCTTTTTTGACTTCCAGAGTAAAAATGGTATTTTTAAAATTTGTTTTGCTGTCTCATCCCCATGACTTATTTGTTAAAAAGACTAATTTAGCTACTCATCTTATTCACTGTAACTCTGAATGGCTTACAAACAGCAAATACCAATAATAAATAGCATAACATCCATAAGAAAAACTTTAGGCATGCCCAGAAATTACATAGCCCCACTTATTTTGCTGGGTTGAAGCTTTACTCTTCCTAACACTTGGGATAAAAAAACAGAACTCCAAGGCAAATAAGAGAATAGCCATCTTCTGGATCTTGGATAGAATGGCAAGGGCTGCTACGGAAATGACCTACAGTTTCCAGGTTGTCCCTTCATCCACAATGACTGTGTGGCAGCAGTGATCCAGTGTTGCAAACACGATTGCCTGCCAGGCAATCATTGGAAGTGAAATTGGGGTCTTTGCATGGATAGCATGAAGATTTGCAAAATCTGGGTCAAATCTATTAATTCTATAGTAAAACTGGCGGGAGGCTCCACCCACCTGCCCAATGTCATAATGGGTGATCTGCGCATACACAGAAGCTTCTGGACATGTGCAGAAGTGCGCATGAAGACTCCCGTTACGAACCGGTAGTAAAGGTAAATAGAACCCACCCCTGTATGCCATCATTGGTTGAAGTTGGTAGCACAACTTGGTAGTCTCTGATGTCTCTATAAAAAACAGAACCTATGAACCTTTTGTAATGACAAGCTATACTGTACTCTTCAGCTTCTCTCCAGAACTGTTCTTCCATACTCACATGAGTAGTACTGAAAGACAGAATAAGGAAGGGACATCTACCTTCTCTTGTTTGGATTGGTGCTAATAAAGCCCTTTCCTTATAAATTTGAGACATTTTATTTGTCTTTAGAGAGGTAGTATAGAACAAATATTATGAAGTAATAATACGCAGCATAAATTATGCTATACATTTTTGAATTAACCTCTGAATCTCCTCCTAAATAAGCCTCACATGAAAATTATACAAAAATATACTGGAACAAGCAACAAGGATGAACTTCCCTCACAAAGAACCTTTTAAGCACTTACAACCTGTTAGAACATAAATGCTTTAAAAAGACTTTTGTCCCTTGTGGCTTTCATTTCCCTTATCTGAAGTTGTAGATGCCAACTTTCCAATTTGTTCTAACTCCCTCAAATTCTTGGGAGTGAGACAAGTGGCTTCTGTTCAAACTAACATATACAAAAAGAGAAATCAAATACATTTTCCCCACTTCATTGAAGGCTGCTGCTTGTAGAGATCATTGAATTTTTCACTCATTACTAAAATTAACTAATGTTCCTTGGATTATTCCCAAAGTCAGTTGATTTATTTCAACACCTAAGGAGGAACACCTAAGGAGAAAAAAAACCTTTCTTCCACTTTCTAAATAACTAGAAATTTGCTACTATTTCTTATTCCATACATAATGCCTAAAGTCACATCTCATTGGCTAATGGTAGGGCTGTCCAGAGAATGAATGAGATAAAATTTCAACCTTATACTATGTAGTGATAATTCCAAATTACAGGGGTGTTGTTATTAGATTTTTGTTTGGACTAGCTAGCCACCACTACTGAATGATGACAATTTCAATTTCCAGGAGATTGATCTTCTACAGAAGCATTCAGTACTGGGACCATGATAGCCTATACCCAATTACCCAAGACTAACTATTGAATTGGATTTCCAATGGACTTCCTCTTGACTAAACATTACACTGTTCAGGTTGCCCCTTCTGGATGAAGATATCAGAGTATATTTTTCCTTTTAGGGATTAACGAAGAATGGGAAACAATGTAATTTTATTAGTAGAACTGTGAGGCAGAATAATTTATTATGACTACTCAGTCATGATTCACCTTAGAATACTGTGTACTGACTTACTAAGGAGGCAATCAGAGATTGCCCTATCAGGTTTCTCTATCATGAGATTTGTGAAATATGTGGATAATCCAAACCTCTGTCATCAATGTGAATGCCATCCATATTGTAGATACCTAAGTGAAGCTACTAGACACAGGACTGATGTTCATATTACAGAGTAAAATAACTCCTGGTCATCTGGCACATGGTAGCCATTCAAAGTAGTGTGTCCTGATCTAAGGATTTATTAGAGGTCTGGTTGTTTTTGTCTTTGTTCTTGGGAGGACAGAATGCCAACTAGAATAATCCCAAATAAACCCAGTGTATGCTGTTTTTTTAAGGTCATATTAATAAAGGACATCACTTTGTAACTTGAGGTCTTAACAGGAGATAGGAGAAAAGGCAGGATAAAATGAATGATTAAGAATCTGAAATAAAACCCCGTCAGGCAAAAAAGGGAAATATGCTTGACAACATAACAAGATGTAAAGGTGAGAGGTTTTGGCATGGTGCCTAATACTGTAGTATTTAGAGAAAAATGAGGAGAGGAGGGATTAGTGTATAAGCTGCCTGTTTCTTTCCCTACCTGTAGAAAATTTAAGCTGATACATCATTTGTTTTCCAAAGCTTCCTCACTGGGATTTGTTGACAGGCGAGAAAAGTGTAACTGATTTTGAATAGAGATTAATCCCATTCTGAAAGAAAAAAAAAGTCAGATAATTGAATATCTTTCAAATATTTAAGAAAATAAAATCTAGATGTGCAAAAAAAAAAAATTGAGAGTAAAATTGAAAGACAATTATGAAACAAATGAATTTCAGGGAGAAGAAATGAGAAGGAACATTATATGCATCAGCTAAAGTCAGTTACTAATCTGCAAAGATCACAAAGAATACAATCCATAACCACAATTTAAATCCTACTGGAAAAACAAGGTAATACTATCAGAAAATAGTTAAGGCATATAAAATATAAAACCGACAAAATGAGCAGCAATTTGATTTTAAATTCTTCCTGGACTCTACCGTAAATTCCACCAGCCCACTTTCTCCCTACCTTCATCTTTCCCCACTAGAAACTAGGGCTTATATTTACTAATTACTAGTAAAGAGAGGGGCACAAATCTGTAAATAAACAAGGTTTTATAGTTTCCTGAGACTGGGATCTTTTTCAATCCTGATTAAAATTTTTAATGATGGCATTCAAGAGCCACCCATTGGATGTGGCAAATACTTATTGATATCAAGGCTCAGTTCAGAAAAGTTATACTGTTATAGGCTATACAAATTAGGCAAGAACCTGTTTTTGAGCAGATAAGGTATGGGATAGACCAAGCAGTACTTCTCAATTGTCTGTGTTGCTTCTTCACTCTTCTAAGGGTCAGGAAGAATGAAAGGCAAGCAGAGAGGTCCTTCATTGTAGGGAAAAGGATGTTTCACACTATATCAAACTGACTAGATTACTTTCTGCCTTAATATTAATCCATTGACTTGATTTGGCCTTCAGTCTTATTAGCAAGTCTATTTTCTGTCTTTTTCCCACTACAGAGGGGTGTTGTTGTTGTGTGTTCCTGTTCACAACAACAAAAACAAGTCTGCTTCATTCCCATGCTATTTCAGTTCACATAGGCTTTTGTTGCAAAATTCTCCCAGATTCTAGAGTGACACATGTCAATACAATGCAAAGGCACGGCATCTGACAGGAATTGATTTTTTTTTTAAATCAACTTTTGAAGCCTACGTGGTTGATTATCCCACAAAAACTCTCTGTTTCAACATTTCATAGGGTACTATGTTATTTGTTGGTGCTACATTTTGAATGACAACTCTAACAGTGGATTTCGTCTGTCAGACATCAAGGTTAGGCATCCTAACCTGGAGTGACATTAGTTTCGACCTCCTGTAATGTTGCTTGTGACCCCACTTTAGAAGGAAGCAAGAAATCAAATACAGAGAAAACAAATACTGCTCGCTGTCACATCGTTTTGAAATATCTCTGTATCTTCTTAGTGGGATATAGCAACATTCAATTGGCAGAACTGACAAACTCCCGGTTGTGACTCCTCATAAAATGCTAATAAACTGATAAGATCCTTGTGACCATTTTAGGATGTTATAAGAAGGCGCTTCCATTTCTCACGTTGCCCTAGGGATGAGCTATAGCATAGTTTTTTCTTGATTCAAATAATTCTTACTTAAATCTTAATTAAAAGGAATCCTGGAGGTGACCATGATTGTTTGCCTGAGTAATGTCTCACTCCTCTGTTGATAAACTTTTATTTTCCCCATTATATAGTAATGATAAAACTGCTATGCACTTTTACTTTCTTTAGCAATAATATATATATATATATATATATATATATATATATATATATATATATATATATATATATATATATATATATATATATATATATATATATATTTAATGAGAAGCAATGGGCTGGGTTTAGTACCACAGACTCAAGCAGTGAAAGGAAGAAATGATCAAGAAAAGAGCCCTTATGAAATACTGCTAACGGCACATAGTCAGTGATGCATTAACTTATTTTTTTTCTCTGGCTTTTGGTTGACTAAACAGAGCCAGTTATTGCACTGAGGTGGTGGCAGTTCACTCTTTTTGAATCTGTGATCCTCAAAGGTGGTTTTGCATAAACTCAAAGATTAGCTGCCAATTCATAGACCTTGGGTCAACTCATGATTGAAGGATCAGTCCTATCATTAGTCCATTGGCGGTTTTGAGTTGTCATGAAATGGTAGCAATTTTTTTTCCCACTCGGTTATTATAGAGATAGTCTTCAACTCACAACAGTTCATTTAGTGACCATTCAAAGTTACAGTGTCACTAAATAAAGTGACATGACTATTTTTCACACTTGCAACCATTGCAGCATCCCCATGGTTACATGATCAAAATTCAGATGCTTGAAGTGTCCCGGGGTCATGTGATCTCCCTTTTGCGACCTTTCAACAAGCAAAGTCAACGGGGAAACCAGATTCACTTCACAACTGTGTTACTAATTTACCAACAGCAGTGATTCACTTAACAACTGTGCCAAGAAAAGTCATGAAACAGGGCAAAACTCACTGAACAAATGTCTCATTTAGCAACAGAAATTTTGGGCTCAGTTGTGGTTGTAAATTCAGGACTCCCTGTATTTTACTGCTAGAACTGGAATGAGGCTTAGGAATAAAGGCTCTCAATGTAAGGGCAGGGGTGGAATCTACTTACCTTCCCTACCGGTTCAGAAGTGCACGTGCTGCATGCATGTGCTTGCTTCACTCATGTGCACGCACATATCACATGCGCACGCACATATCACATGCGCACACGCATATCACATGTGCGTGCAGACCCTCTGCGCATGCACAGATGGTAAAAAACAGGTTACTTCTTGGTAACGATGACTGGGCGGGTGGGCGGAGCCTCACGCTGCTGTCGCTACTGATTCAGCCTAACCGGTCCAAACCGGTAGCATTTCACCCCTGTGTAAGGGTATAAAGTAAGTCCTCTTCTAGTGCATACATGTCATCAGAAGATGTTATCCTATATCATAGAACTCCTAATTTGAAATAACATTGTTACATCTTGAAGTTGCCAATTTTGGACAATATTGAGAGAGCCATGATGGCCATATTAACATAGTATAATCTTAATATAAAGGACATAAGAAAACAATTGCTGTAATTCTAAAACCTAATACAAGCTTGGTTTGAGCCATTGGAATTCCAAATAATTTGAAACAGAATGACCAAGGCTGGAAAAAAAGCAGTGGGACCAAGAACAACTTCCAACTTCCTGCTAGCTTCCCCATTGAGTTTCCTTGTGGAAATCTGGCACAAAGCATTGAAAATTTGCCTTGTCCTGCCTTGCGTTGTCTTTGTCCTTCTCCGTCAAGGTAAGTGGCTGCTTCTGGGTGGGGGAGGGTGGAAGAGATTGTGAGACTGGATGGGAAACTGCATGATACATTGAAAATGACAATCATATGACAACAATAGTTGCCAGTAGCAGTGAAGCAGCTACAACTTCCCCAAATTTCATTCCCTCTGGAGTCATAGGTCCCAGATTTTGGATACATTCTATAGTTTGGCCCATTTGAGATACCTTGGTTTAAAAATGGCTATGATGAAGTGGTGGGTTGCCCCCGGTTCGCACAGGTTCTATAGAACCAGTAGTAAAACCAGTGGGAGGCTCTGCCCACTGCCCCCGACATCATCAAAATGGTTCTGCGCATGCGCAGAAGAGCATGCACGCGGGCCCTTTGCGAACCAGTAGTAAAGGTAAATATAACCCACTCCTGCTATGATGCACCTTTTCTCCCCGTTAAAGGTCAAGACAACAAGATCCTAACTCTAACCACCTCACTGCTTAGTAAACCATACGAATCTTTTCTTCAATTAAAGAAAATTGAAATCTGCAATCAGAATGGACATATAGATTAATAATGCGGTGATGAAAATCAGAGCAATATGTCTGTGCAGAGAGTTAGTAAAAATCAGGACCCTCATTTTGTCAGCTTGACCTTCCTTAGAATTAAAGACTCCGCTCACGTTCATCTTCCAGAAATCCAGCTGGAGAGGAGTGGACCTTTGCAAGCATAATGGGAAGCATGCAAAGCTGAGATCAGTACTTGGCCAATTCAAGCAGTGATTGGTACCTAGTTTACTGCCTCAACTCCAGGTTCAGTCTCAAAAGTGTTCACTGTTTGGAATCAGCTGTTTGGTGTCATTATGGAGACTGTTTCATTACTCTGCTTCCTCCTCCGACTTGTTTTACAAACTATTTTTTTTTTACATTATCCAAGGAATTAATATATTATGTGAGAAGTGGAGGTATGTGCTTCTCACAATTTTTGGTTTTACATTTCTTAAGACGCTCCTGGGAAGAAACTATAGATTCATTGGTACTTTCAATAAAGGTGAATAAAAGTCAATATGGGGGCGATAAGTGTAAAACTTTGAAAATATGCAAGGGTGTGAAGTTAAAATAAAATGTGCTATTTAGAATTCAAGAGTTGCTTTAGTGAAAGGCACTTTGATTAATACACAGTATGCAAATCAAACTCATGTATCTAGATAAATGATGAGAGAGAAATGCAGAACATCAACAATGTTTAGCTAATTAGATGTTCACATAAATCAAAATGGCATTAAGTCAGAGTTGGGGTCAGACTATACATTACTTTTGCCATTGAAATACCATTGGAAAAAACAACCTGCACATGGCAACTGGGAACATACTCCTTGAGTCATTCATGACAATATAGAATTACAGATTCATATTTTCACCAGCATCCTGGATGAATGGAACATGAACTCCAATACTTATATGAACATGTACAAATATTCAGTAGTAAATGATTGTGCTTAATGATATACTCCATTTTGCACTAGTAAAAACTCTCTAACAAATATACATATTCACACAGGTGCAGGGTCCGCTTTTTGGATCACTGAATGCCACTTTGCATGGTCAGCTGCATCTCCAGGTTGCAGGCCTACAGCTTGCATATCTTTGTTGATGGTATCTTGCCACCTCTGTTTTGGACACCCACGAGGTTGCCGGCCATTGACTTCTACTTGGTAGGCAGTCTTGACCATGGTGGAAAGTGCTGCTCTCTGGACATGTCTGTACCAATGGAGTCTGCCTTCTCTCATCTTCTCTATAATTGGTGCAACATCAAAATGTTGTTGAATGTTGTCATTTGTGATGTGGTCAAGAAGGGAGATGCCTGATATCCAACGGAGCATTCGCAATTCCATGGCATGGAGATAACTTTCGTTCCTTGTTATTTGTTGCCCAGAATTCAGTGCCATACAGTGCAACAGGGCAGATAGTTGTCTTGTAGATCTTAGATTTAAGATGGGTTGGCATTTGTCTGTCACATAACATACCAGTGAGTTCTTGCCAACACATCCAGGCTGCATTCATCCTTGCTTGCACCTCACCGTTGATGTTGCCATTGTCTTGGAATTGGGATCTAAGATACTGAAAAATGTCCACCTTCTTTAGGTTTTCTCCATTGATTTGAAGGTTTTCTTCATTGATTTGAAGACAAATGCATATATACTATTGAAAATTACTGTAGCTGTACAGATAAAGCAGTCTAGATAATATTATATGTGAAGATACTTTTGCCCATCATTCAAAGCCATTCAGAAGGGTGTGCCTTTCGGTCCAGGAACCTCAAGCCATTGTAAAAACTTGGACAGAAATAAGACAGAAGAATGAGTTTTCCATTAGCTCTATGGGAAAAAGCAAACAACCTTGACTTCTTAAGATATTCAAAATCTTACAGACATGATTGTACACAACATTTCACGAACACTTTAACTGGCCTTTTGAACTTAAAAAAAAAACCTTCCCTGAAAAACCAAAATAACAGCAACTGCAGATACTTTTGATTACTTATGAGAGATTATTACAAATATGGTAATTATATGATTTTCAAATTAGTAGCAATTTCAGTGATTAAAGCCATTGTTACAGATTGTCTTCAACACTATTGTAATATTGGTTGTAATATATGATGTTATCTAGAGGTTCTTCCACAATTTATAGTTACAAATTATTCATATCAGTGGCTTGGAGAGAATACAAGAATAAATATTATTATACAGCATTTTTTTTTACAACAGAATTGCAAACCACTTACCAAAGCAATGAGTCAGGATGAAAATAGGAGGAAGACTATCTGTATTTTCCAGGGGAAGCATTTTGGAAGTCTTCAATTAACTTTCTTTGCCCTGTTAAGTGGATGGTTTTCAGTATCAATTCTGAGAATCTATGTTTTTGGACTAACGTTGTACTGGAAAAAGATAATATTGGTTCCAGGTATAAATGGATAAACATTTCACTCCTAATAAGCCCATAATAATCAAGAGAATAATTACAAAGAAATATATATGGGTAATTGACACTGCAGTAGCTTGAGATAAAAAGGTCAATGAGAAAGAAATGAGAAAATAATAGGGAACTTAAAATCTTTCAAAGAGAGATTGAATGAATATACAAAAAGAAAGCAATAGTGGTGAAAACTTGCCTGGTTGTTTCACTTTCCACAGAAGACTTTCAACTTTAAACAGAACATTTTCAACTTTTATAGAAGAGAAGTGAAAATACAGACAGATGTTCAGAGAACCAAGTTAGGTTTGTCAGCCAGTCCAAACATCAGTGGACAAGCTGTCTTCACAGGAATAACACAATGATGCAGGAGATCAGACAGTTCTCTTTTCACAGGAGAAACCTGGGTCAGGACTGCCTCTTAAATCAGGTTGCAGGCAGCTATTTTCTATTAATATAGTTTCTCCCTTGCTTGGCAAGGAGCCTCACTGAGCATCTTTGTTCAGCTCTCCATCTACCCATCAACTGTGTGGGCTTGAAGACCAGGAAAACTATTTGACTCCTGCAACTGTACTCATGATCCCTGTGTTGCAGTGGTGGGCTGCTGCCGGTTCTGACCGGTTCAGGAGAACCGATAGTTCCGACCAGCGACTGGGCTCGACCACCGCCCTGGTGCTATCACGTCCTATATAATTGCCAGGTTTTCAACGCCGAGTGCATTTTCGGTTCCAGGCAAACTGGTTGTTACAGTATGGGATGCCCACCTCTGCTGTGTTTGATCTGACTCAGTGATCCCTGCTTGATGTCTTCTGTGGCTGACTTCAACAAGTTCAGCAGGAGCAATTTCTTCAGTGTCAGTGTCAGAGTCCAAGATGGAATCCTAGACCAGTGATGGCTAACCTTTTTGCCGTTGAGTGCCAAAAGCGGGGGGAGCACAGGGGGGGGGGTCATGCATGTACATGCCCACACCCATAATTCAATGTCCCCCACGCCCCACCCTCCACGCATTCAAGTGTGACCCTCCCGCACTCCCCCTGCTTTTGGCACACAATGGCAAAAAAGTTACCGGTTGGCCTGGTAGGCCTGTTTTTCACCCTCCCCAGGCTGCAGAGGCTTTCTTGGAGCCTGGAGAGGGTGAAAACAGCCTCCCCCCCCACCCCAGCGGGCCCAGAAGGCCCAAAAAACAGCTGGCTGGCACGCACATACGCACTGCAGCTGAGCTAGGGCAACACTCGCTTGCCCACAGATATGGCTCCTAGACCATACCAAAAGATCTGGAAAAGCAATTGGACACGATGGGAATGGATAGAATTTCAACTCATCAAGTACAGAAAGTTGCTTTACTTATATTAGAAGGTCTTTTAACCATTCCAAGTCTTTGGGAAGGAGTCAACAGTCAAGAGTCCATTCCCAGCTTTTATTGAGATGATTGGGAGCAACTTCACAATTACCCTTTGGATGGTTCCTTTCCATGTGACTACTTTTCATCCCCCTCCCTTTTAAAGTAAAGACAGCCCTGCTATAATCTTGATCTGACCAAAACCTTGATCATGTTGATTCTGTGATGAAATGAGCAAACTCCCAAAGATCCAGACTGATGATTTTTAATGTTCATATATTGTCTAAAAATTGGGGTCAATAGTGAGAGACTCAGCTTTATTGTCAGTCCCAAATTATTTTGAACGAGACAAATGCAGTCTTCAAAACTGATCTCTCCAGATTAGGAGAATAGAGATGAAAATGTCAAATGCAATTCAATCAAAACAAATAAAAGGTTATGGCCAAGAATCATTCTGAGGTCTAGCCAGGAAAAGGATCTTGTAAAATTAATGTTGTTTGTGACTGTAATGAAAAGGGCAAATTCCACAGAAGGGTCCATTGGTAAAGGAATGGAAAGTAAAACTGCCAATATCGTAGTGCTTCTAACAAATCACACTTGGCCAATTGTCTCATTGTAGCTGCTGCACCACAAAAAGGAGCCTGAAGAACTGGAGAAGATACAGAAAAGCACAAGCCAAATGATTAAGGGGCTGGAGAAAAGTTTTGGCGGAAGGTTGCAACATTTTGGCCTTTTTTTTTTTTTTAGTTTTGCAAAAGAAGAGACATTAATACTGTAAATAAAGAACCAATAGACTAAAGTTTCCCTCTCTCTCTAAAGTTTCCCTCAGTAAGAAACTGGATTCATTTATTGAATAAACAAATAAATAAATAAATAAATAAATAAATAAATAAATAAATAAATAAATAAATAAATAAATAAATAAATAAATTTATTGTCATTGTATGTGTATACCCATACAACAGTATACCCATATAACGAAATTCACTTAACACCCAAAGACGAGGTCCAACACACATAATAATCCCAAACACACTCCCACCCACCACAATTCCCCACCCCTAAACCACCCAAACATCCACAGAACAGATCAAGTAATACTGTCCAACAGCTCACTGATGATGGCCCTTTAGTTTATTTATTTATTTATTTATTTATTTATTTATTTATTTATTTATTTATTTATTGAATTTATATACCGCCCTACTCCCAAAGGACTCAGGGCGGTGAACAGCCAAAGATAAAAATACAATTTACAAAAGTTAAAAACTCATTAAAAATATATTAAATAATTTGGCCCAAGAACAAATTTAAAAACATCCAATTCATTGTTGGGTACAATTATAGCTCTGGGATAAAAACTATTCAGAAAACATGTGGTCCGAGTTGAAATAGAATCATGAGAGATTCAGAATAGATGAAAGTATGTTCTTCACAAGCACACGCTTAAACTATGGAATACTTTTCTATTTGTTTTAAAATGGGAATAAATTAATGGAAGCTGACATATAACTACTATTTTTCTGATCTGAGTTTTATGTTTTCATAATCAACCAGCTGCAAGCAGATCTAATGGCAGATGCTAGGAACTGAAATCAAAAGGATTTTAAAAGAAGGATGACGCAATTGGGTCACTTTTACAAGTACACCTTTCCCTAACTCTGGTGGTATCCAGACTATAATTCCCCAAGTTTCCAGCCAACGTGGTTTTTTGTAGTTCTGACACTAAATTTTGGAACCTAAAATTTCAACATTTCTGAATTACCGTTTACATGCCCTGCCTATCACTTGTTGTATGACTGGTTCATTTGCTCAAATCCAACTTATGATCTTAATCTTCTTTGTCTTCCAGGCAACTTCATAAGTCACACTCTCTTATTACTGCCTCTGCAGAGCAGAGCTCTTGTTAACGTTAAGGCTCTCTAAGTCAGATTTATTGCAGCATCCCCACAGTATTGGGAAAATATGCAGCCAACTTTGCTGCCGTTTAGCGGTTGTTCAGAGTTTTGGAACTACGTGGCAGTGGACAATTCTGTGGCATCTCTTTTATTAAAAGGAAAAAGAACAATATACTTGAAAGGGAACACATCACAGTGTGATGTAATCACTGTTTCATTTCATACATTAAAAGCTGAATCCACAGGGGGTGTTAGGGGGACAGATCAGGGGGAACAGGTGATATATCTGTGAATGGTATTTGAAAAATGTGCTTAGTTCTTAAGATGAAATATAGGTTTAACAACTGGATTATTAACTTATCAACTGCAGGAATTCATTGTGGCAATAAAGATTGTAAAATGGGGCAAAGCTCACATAACAAATATCTCACTTAACAACATAAATTTTGGACTGTATTGTGGTCGTAACTCGAGGATATCTGTAAATCTCTCTTTTTGCTGAACCAACATCACAATATGGAAAAGCAACCTCCTGATTTAAGTTTCCAGACAATTTCATTTTCCGATACCACCAGGTAAGGCTTCTTGTGTGAGAGGAGTGAGCTGTTTCTTCTCTTTCGATTGGAGAAAATTAATTTGTTCCAATTAAAAATTATTGTGATGTTTCATATGAACTGAAAGCATATGCATTACATTCAAAGGATCCCAAGCAATCTCTGCTACCCATAAATACATAAATAAAAGCTCTCCACCTACCTACTTGAAACTCTAAAGAAGGACTGCAGTAGACGAGGTTAGACTTACAGCTTTATGATCCCTGCTAAAGTGACTCATGACAGTGCTACCTACCAAACTTTGTAAAACATGTCAATATGATTCTTGTTTGGCAAGCTAATAGTGGGATTTAAGAAGTAGTATGATGCCTGCTTTTATGCCAGGAGAAACAAAAGGAGGCACAGTTTATATTTAAAAGCAGATACACACATTGATACAAATGGAAAATTATTGTTTATTTTCACTGAGATGGAACTAATGATATTCCACGTGAATGTATAATCCAGTGTTCTCCAATATACTGTCCTTCAGATGTGCTGGGATTATAATTGCCCAGTTTCCTAGCCACATGTAAAAAACACTGTAGTAGTTAAATGGGTTGCAGGTATATCCCAGATGAAATTACAGTTGAAATGGTTCCAGAATATTCCTCTCATCAAGATGAAGTTATGAGGATCCTGATCACCTTACCCAGAAATAGAAAATTAGAGATTATCTTACACTCACAAAGATCTTCCAGGTCAGGGGAGTTTTATAACTGTCTCCCTTAAGCAAGCAGAAACACGTCACTTAAGATTTAATCATGGCAAAAGTCAAGCAAGCAAGTAATGACCTTATCTCTCCAGAGCCCCATCTACATCCTCAAGCATTACAAGTGGGGAAAAAAAAAACAAAACTCCTTATGGCATGAGAAGCAGTTGCCAAGGTCACCTTGTTGTGACCAATACTAGAAGCCAAATAAAGGCCATGGAATTAAGATTTGGTATGTGCTAGAAGAATAAAACTATTACATCCACATTAATTATAATTACTCTCCCTGGATTGAGTTAAACTGACTCAAGGTTTTCCCAACTCTACCCACTTTTTGGAAGGTGGGCTCTGATGTGCCATTATCCCCCCCCCAAAAAAAACCTGTTAGAATTGTCAAAAACAATGAGATAAAAGTAACAGCATTTCAAAAATGAAATCAGTTAAAAATACTTGCAGCTTTTAATAAGGATTGGAACACTTTAATAAGGATTGGAACACATCAACTAGGAAACATGTCAATAAAAGCCTTACACTCCTGGACTTCTTTCTTGAAATTATATGATACAGTGCTAGTGCACTCACCAGCACCCAGATAATTTAACTTCACAGTCTCTCTCCCTCTATATATATGAAGGGATTCCATTTAATCACAAGGATATGTGGGTTGCAACTGCTGTGATAGAGGCACCAAGAATGGCTCTTTGTACTAACACAGAAATGCTCTTACTATTGGAAATCCCAAGAACACAACACATACAGGATATTCTATTTAAAATACATAATGCAAGCATGTGAAATAATGGTGGGAATAAAAAAAATTCTATGTCCTGTGACAACCTACTCTGTTCCACCAGAAGAAAATGAAACCTCACACTGTGATTATAGCCCCTGTGTTCTGATGGGGCATAATGGGGCTTGGTGGCATTATAAACATTTTTGAAAGAAAAGCATTGAAAAGGTTGCTTGGGAGCTATTATCCATTTATGGAGGCTCAGTTAGAACACCCTCACTGCAGTAATCCTACCAGGTGCTGCTTGAAGCACACAAGATAGCAATCTTGCAGAATTTAAATAACTAGTCATGTGCCTGACTAGTTATTTATTAGAAATAACTAGTCAAATAACATAAGAGAAGCACTTGGCTGGAAATCTTAGGTCTATAAAAATAAATATCCATTTGTCAATTAAGAGAAAAAAACCCAGGATGGGCTATGTGGATTGAGCATGACAGAATCTCAAAATAAAATGCAGATGGGGAGTTGACCTGTTTCGGCTGCACATAGCTCATGTTTAGGTACCCAGGAGGGCTGTTATGGTTTACAATCTTGTAAACCATGCAGCTAAAAATATTCTCCTCTGTCTGCTAAGTCAGATGGTTGAAAAAATTGGGGATGAGAAGAAACAAGCCAACCTTTTCTTGTCTCTTGAACCTTCCCTTCCTACGTACCCAATAGCACTGCCAATATAAAGGGACTTCTACGGTAAGTAAGTGTGGGGGTACACAGAGACTTCCAGAGATTCCTTTGTCATTTCCAACTCTTTGTTTGCTGTTAATTTTCTTCCTCACTTCTTTTCAGAGGGTTCCCCCCATATTCTTTTCCATTTACTAGGCAGAAATATTTGCTTTCTTTCTTTCTCTTTCCTTTCCATTTTAGAAGATTTCAGGTGATCTGCACAACACAGTTACAACTGCACAGAGCATCACTTTTCTTCTTGAAAGGATGTCTAGAATGGGGTCTTTCATTGTCCTACAAGAACCCAAGGATTTTGCAAAAACTTCATGGGATTCTGTGAGAGACTAAGGATCCAAATTCCCAGGATACCTAAAGCAAGCTTCTGTCAGTGTAACTTTACCCATAAAATAGAATTAGTTCATCTGGGTGTGCTTCCTGTTTGGACTATCATGCAAGGCTGACATCAATCTGGTAAGTCTGAAAGTACATTATCCCCACCTCCCACCCCAAGAAACTAGGTACGGTTCCTTCTGAGATATTTGCCATGGCCACATTCCCCCTGTGGGCTAAGCTGTCTCTTATCTATCTGTCCCCCTGGCTGTGGCTCTTCCCATCTTCCAAAATCATTCCCACATGCAATTACACATAGATAGAGTTACAGTTAGTACAGTTGTACACTTCCAAGTTTTCTGAAATGCTACCATTTTACTATTTCTGCATAATTCAAAAACAAGTAGTCCTCATCTAGCAACTACCTCATATAATTATTTTTACAGTTAAGACAGTGATGAAAAAATTTGTGACCAATTCTTGCATTTATGACCTCTACAGATTTGAAACCTGTAGTAACCTGAAATAAGACTATAAGCATAGCCATGGTTTCATTTAGTAAACACTTCACTTAAGGACTGAGTTGCTGGTCCAATTGCAATTACTAAAGAAGGACTTTCTGTAATTTTTAAGGTAATTATAAACTGTTTTACTATATTCCAAGTGCACAATTTGTTCAAAGAAGCAATGAGAGGATTTTTGTTCTTTGTTTGAGAAAGAGGCCAATTACTTTTCTGTTCACAAAGAAGTAACAGACACTGTTCCAGGAAGTTTTTCACAGGAATTCATTGCACAGCAGGTAATGTGAAAACTGCCCATGTTTTTGGCAATCACATTTTTATTTATAAACATAGCTAGGAACTATATATTTTTTAAAAAAATATGTAGATTTATTTAAAATTTATCTAAGCTAAAAACTTTTTGTTGATATATTATCTGGAAAAGTTGGAAGATCATAAACGATACAACCTTAACAGTGACATCAAAAGTTTTCCTTTCTTACAAATGAATGAGTTGTTTCCAAATGTCAGTCAACTTTCAATCAAATTCAGACTTAAAGCTGTGTTTAAAGTAGGGGTGAAATGTTCTGAGGTCTGCAACCAGTTTGCTTCGCTACCAGTTCACTGCACGTGTGCATGTGCAAGGTGTGCCAAATGCGTGTTTTGCGCGTATGCGCATACTGTGCTATTGTGCAGCACTGAAAAAGGAGGCTTAAGAAGCCTTTTTTAAGGTAAGTAGAGCTTTCTAGTGAATATAAATAGTGCGGCACAGCTGATCATCAGAAATACCGGTTCGTCTGAACCGGTAGCATTTTTTTACTACCCGTTTGTCCAAACCGGTAGCTTTTATTACGACTGGTTTGCCTGAACCGGTCTGAACAGGTAGTATTTTACTCTTGGTTTAAAGACCATTTGAATGCAACAAATAGTGTTGCAGATGGGACATTTTTTAAAAAGAAAAGTTTTATTTGCTTGAATTTCTAGATGCTCTATTAACATTTCATTTATTTATTTATTTATTTATTTATTAATCGAATTTCTATACCGCCCTTCTCCTACCGGACTCAGGGCGGTGAACAGCCAGTTTAAAACCAATAACAATATAGTAAGTTAAAATGTTCTAAAAGTCCATATAAATTTAGGCTGAAAATATATCAATAAAACACTAAAACTCTAAAAATTTAAATAATTTAAAATAATTTAAAATTTAAAATATTTAAAAATAGGAGGGATCAGGCAAGTCCGGCAAGTTGGAAGAAATGAGTCTTCAACGCCCGACGAAAGGTCCGGAGGTCAGCAATAGTTCTCAGATCTGGAGGGAGATCGTTCCAGAGGGTGGGGGCTACCACAGAGAATGCTCTCCCCCTGGGGGTCGCCAGCCGGCACTGTCTGGCTGACGGCACCCTGAGGAGGCCCTCTCTGTGGGAGCGAACCGGCCGGTGGGAGGCAATAGGTGGCAGAAGGCGGTCCCGTAAGTACCCTGGTCCTAAGCCATGGAGCGCTTTAAAGGTGATTACCAACACCTTGAAACGCACCCGGAAATCAACCGGCAACCAATGCAGCTCACGCAGGAGAGGTGTCACGTGGGAGCGCCCTGTCGCTCCCATAATCCCCCGCGCGGCCGCATTCTGTACCAGTTGAAGCCTCCGGATGCATCCCAAGGGGAGCCCCATGTAGAGAGCATTACAGTAGTCCAAGCGAGACGTGACGAGCGCCTGAGTGACTGTGCGCAGGGAGTCCCGATCTAGAAAGGGGTCAGAGTGTTTTCATTAAAAACCTATTAATTTAGTACATGCAACAAATCACCATATATCACGAAAAATAAAAACTGCCTGTTTTTATTACTGTTACTGACCAGAGTTGCAAACAAAAACACATTAAAAATAAAGTAAAAAACAAAGCAAGGTAATTATTATAATTGGTGATGAACAATGGTGGATAGATAATCGATGTCTGCTTAATTAAACTGCAGTAACAGATACATTGACTCTTTTAAGCCAAATCACAGAATCCGTTTGAATAGAGGATACTGACGCAAATAAGAAGATAATTTTCTTAGAAAGTTCCATATGTGTGAGTTTTCGTTACACCAGTCGATGGTGTCTGCAAAGTTAAAGTGGTATGTTATTACAGCTGCTAGGTAGCTGTGGATCACATCTGGAAGCCACATTTGTGGTAAGCAGGCAGTGAGCTTGAGGCGATGTGATTCATTACTGCTCTCCAAAAATAGTTGTTGTACTCTATTGCTAGTAGGGCAACTTGGTAGTGGCTTGAGTGTCACAAGGACATTTATCACTTTAGGGTGGTTCTCCTGTTATGAATAGACTGGGCCAAACTTTTCATCCTGGACTGGAGTGGCAAGCCAACTCCTGAAAATGTTTTACTGATACAAATGAATGGAAAGAACTCTCATCTAAGTTCTTGAATTCAGAACAGTTTACAAAAAGGAAAGGAATTATACCCATGGGAGGATTTTTTAATTCAGACCAGATGGAACTTGACAGCATTACCGCCTCCCATAGGGTAATTCTTATTTATTTGTTTTTTTTTATTTATTCATTTATTCAATTTCTATAGTCACCTATCTCAGCCAAGTAACTCTGGGCAGCTTACAATTCTTAAACTATAAAACAGTTTAAACAATTAAATAACAATAAAAAGCCAAAGAATAAATATCTACAGTAGCAGAGCGCCAGGCCTGGTTACACAGCCAAGTTTTTAAAGCTTTTATGTTCTTTTATTATGATTCTAGAAAAAAGATGGGTCAAATGTACTCCGTAATGCCCAGAAAATAAGCATTTATTATAAGCAGATTTTCATTTTTCCTGTGTTTCATGGAAAGCATAATAATAATAATCCTAGGATGTATTAGGATAAAGGCTTCCAGGAATTAAAAACATATTGTCGGCCCTTGGGTCGCTGGGACAGCCAATCTCATGGGAACCTTGACCACACGCCACATTGGGAGCTGCCGGGTAGACTGGACATCCATTTCCTGTTTGTCACTCTGTGCCGGTTGTTACAGCTTGTTGGATAAAGTTTATCAGTTAACCATCTTTGGCTCTGTCTGAATTCCTTGCTGATGACCGGAATGTGACACTTCTACATTGACATCCTTAGGAAAACATCTTTATCAAAGAGCTCTGTAGTCTGGTTTTTATACTTACCATCAAGTAAGCTTGAAACATATATGCCTCAATTATACAGTAATGATAGATGTACGGTATCTTTCAAATACTTCCCATAGTCTTTTTAAAAAAAATCTCTGGACAATGAATGGATGAAAAATATATGAGAAAAGGAAGGGAGTGGAAACTTGAGCAGGTGGCAACATCAGACCAGCTTTAGTTTGTCCTGAAAGCTAAGTAGGGGGAATCTGATCTATGCAATGATTACAGAAGTAGGTTTCATAGTAATAACAAAAAGGAAATTTATTTACATACTAGCCTAGCCTATGCTTATAGTAGCCTATGCATATAGATATATACCTGGGAAAAAAGGCAGAAGGAAGTGAAACTTGAATATTAATTAATTAATTAGACAAAAAAATGGTGGAATGATGGACTGAGGGAAAACATAGACTTCTAAACTTCCTGTCTGGGGTCTGTAAGTTACAAAGTGCTAAAGAATTACTGTTATTGGATTCAGACCTTTAACAAAACCCCCCCCCAAAAAACGGCAAACTTCATTTGACTTAATACAAATTAAAGAAACATCTATAAAAAGAATTTGATTGGAGGGAATGTTCTGGATTAAATCTGAAAACATCCAATTCGGGTGAAGAAATATATATATATATATATATATATATATATATATATATATATATATATATATATATATATATATATATATATATATATATATATAAATTTGATTTATATGCCGCCCTTCTCCGGAGACTCAGGGCGGCTTACAATGCGTTAAGCAATAGCCTTCATACTTTTGTATATTTATATTTATACAAAGTCAGCTTATTGCCCCCACAAACTGGGTCCTCAATTTACCCACCTTAGAAAGGATGGAAGGCTGAGTCGACCTTGAGCCTGGCTAGGATTGAACTCAGAGAAATTACAGGCAGCTGGTGTTAATTGCTGCCTTTAGTAGGAGGCATTAGCTCCTACAATATGTTGTAGTTAAGACTAAAGAACTCCAAATTAGGCACCCATCTAGTTAAGGAAAGTATTTTTTTTTTAAAAAATCATTTAAAATTTAGCTCTAAAAGACGGCTATAAACTGATAGAGGAAAGGTTAGAAGAGCTATAAAATCTCAGAACAGATTCTATATAGAAAAAAAAGGAAAGTATATAATAAAACTCTTATCTTCTACTGTGCAGAATCTATTTAATCTGCTACCTGCCATTTTGAGGGATTAGAACTGAAATCTTCAATAAATTCTACCTGTGGAGATTCCAAAATACAACCAGCCTGTTCCTGTGGTCAGAAGTTTTCATTTCTGAATATAGTTAAATACATTTTTCCCCATTAAAAAGCTTGTGTATATGCAGTCATTCTGTGGTCCTAACATTATGTACTTGCTCTCAGTTCTCAAAACTTCAGCCAAAGAAAGTCCAGATGTGAGGAATGGCCTGTTCCCATGACAGAACTTGATAGAGAATGACAATATTACATTGTTGTTGTTGTTAGTTGCGAAGTTGTGTCTGACCCATCGTGACTCCATAGACAACGTTTCTCCAGGCCTTCCTGTCCTCTACCATCTTCTGGAGTCCATTTAAGCTCACACCCACTGCTTCAGTGACTCCATCCAGTCACTTCGTTCTCTGTCGTCCCATTCTTCTTTTGCCCTCTGTCTTTCCCAGCATTAGGCTCTTCTCCAGTGAGTCCTTCCTTCTCATTAGGTGGCCAAAGTATTTGAGTTTCATTTTCAGGATCTGGCTTTCTAAAGAGCAGTCAGAGGTGATCTCCTCTAGGACTGACTGGTTTGATTGCCTTGCAGTCCAAGGGACTCACAGGAGTCTTCTCCAGCACCACAATATCACATATGCTTGACTATAGAACTTTCAAGTGTGCAATCTACAAAAATTGAAGAAACAGACCACTTTCCTCAGATGTAAAAATGTCAATGATGGCTTTGTTATTCTTTTGAGCAAATTTTGCTCTTTCCAGACTTGTATGTAGTTGAGGGTTTTTGTTGCCTTACATTATTTTTTTCTTCCTCAATATGTAGATAATGAATTTGTGTGCTGTTCATGTCAGTTATTTTGATCTTCTCTGACAGAGGGAGAGATCTTTCATTTTAGTTTGGCTAGTTATTTCGGCTGTACTGGAAAACAACAAGAATAATAGAAACAACTTATTATATATTGAATCTGTGCCAGTTAAACTGGCTGAAATTTAGATTGATTGAAATCTCTATTTCTTTAATATAGCCCTCTAGATTCTTGGGAATATATTGTAAAAGTGGGTTTCCCAAAACATTAAGATCCATTTTTCTGACTAATAGATTGGAAATCTGTCCTTTCTTCTTCTTCTTCTTCTTCTTCTTCTTTTTTTTTGCAATGCTAGAACTTATCAGATGGGGGGGGGGTATCAGATCGCCCAAGAATTTTAGACTGCAATCCTATATTGTAGAAAACTGACTGAACTTCACAAATCTAAGATAGATGTAAGACTACTTCATGAAAGAAATAGAAAGAAGATATATCAAAGGCTACCTAGAAGAGTTCAAGATTTTGGATGGTAAAACATCTCTCATTGGCTATGAGCCTATAAACCTTGAAAATATGTAGTATGGTCACTATACACCGAAGCTCAGTTGCATCCATAAAGTTATAAGTCTACAAGGCCTCCTTCTCCCACCTTTCTAGTTTTATGTAACTCTGAGGGTCAAAGTCAGTTCAAAGGGGAGAATCATGCACTGCAACAGTAATTATGATAAATAGCTAGAAAGAACTGCTACTGAATGCAGGAAACATATCAGATTAATTCTGCTAAATTATATTGCTGCCAGACAGTTGATGACTGCTCCTATCACCAGAGGGCTAGAATGTGGAAAAGTTTCTGGCTAATTCAACCATTCCAAAATACAGATGCTATTGTTGTATCAGTAAGAAGCAGAAACAGTTATAAGAATAGAAAGATGCCTAAATTTGTTCTTTGGGCATGAAATTATACTTGGGGAAAAGAAATGAATTCTACAAAATACTCAAACAATAGTTAGTGTTTCTGGTCCTCTATTCTTTGGGCATCAAGGTTTGGATGCCCAGCTTCCTATTCCTTTATTCCAATCCAAATTCACATTGGAAAGGGCATGAAAAGGGCTACCTTCATGTTGGGTCAAGCAAAATAACCACCATAAAAATCTGAGCTGGTTTGTCATCTTCTCAACCCCATTTCTCAACCAAACAATCGAAATCACCCTTAGCTGGGTTTTGACTTAAAGCTGAAAGTTGTTTAATGATGGCTTGAAAGGATGAAAAAGTCATTTTCTTCAGGTCAACCTAAATGATCTTAAAGGTAAAGGTAAAGGTTCCCCTCGAACAAAGGTTGGTTTCAGCAGGTTCTGATCAGTTCCGGAGAACCGATAGCAGAAATTTTGAGTAGTTTGGAGAACCAGTAGTAAAAATTCGGATTGGCCCCACCCCCATCTATTCTCTGCCTCCCCAGTCCCAGCTGATCAGGAGGAAATGGGGATTTTGCAGTAACATTCCTCTGGAATGGGGAGGGAATGACGATTTTACAGTATCCTTCCCCTGCCATACCCACCAAGCCACGCCCACAGAACTGGTAGTAAAATTTTTTGAAGCCCACCACTGCCCTCATACATATATGCTAGTTGTTCCCGACTCTAGGGAGCGGTGCTCATCTCCATTTCAAAGCTGAAGAGCCAGCACTGTCCGAAGACGTCTCCTTGGTAATGTGGCCAGCATGACTAAATGCCAAGGAGGCATGGAACGCTGTTACCTTCCCACCAAAGGTGGTCCCTATTTTTCTACTTGCATTTTTCACGTGCTTTCGAACTGTTAGGTTGGCAGAAGCTGGGACAAGTAATGGGAGCTCACTCCATTACGCGGCATCAGGGATTCAAACCACTGAACTGCTGACCTTTTGATCGTTACCAGATGGTTCTTTTGTAGTAACTGTAGCAAGAGTAAGAACTAACAACTCATAGAAGAGGGGCTTTTATGAAAGCACTAAGCCCTTTCTCATTTGTAATTTAATTATTGTGGGAATAATTGTAAGAATGAACTCATTACCAAACAAGTACCCAACCAAAATAGGATCTGGACTCACTATGAAGCAAGCTTATTAACCCATTTACCTATGAGCAGTCAGCAAAATAATTGTTTATTAAGTTATAGGGGGGGAAAATCATTTTTTTTTCTGTTGATGTGTGTGCCTTTTGCCTATAAGACTGCTCAGCGGAAGAATGGAGAAAAGCACAGTGAGAATGCTGGGTGATTCAACAAGAAAACTGATTTTGGTTCCTCCCTCAAAAATAATTTCAACTGGATTGATCTCCTCCAGGTTGGCAATGATGATTCTCTCTTATCATTACTGATCTGGATTATTGCAATGTATTTCTACTTTAGGCTGTCTTTGAAGACCATCCAGAAACTGCAGTTGATTTAAAATGCAGTTTTAAATGCAGTGATATAAGACTGTTTGTGTACTTTACTTTGTGTAATTCCAGATATTTGGTTATCCTTTCTGCAAAGTATTTGTCAAATTTTTCCTCAAGAATGTTAAAGAACCGGGGGAGGGGGGGGGACCTAGAAAAGCCTGCCCAGATATTCAAACATGTGGACACTCATGGACAACATTGGTAACGCAGCCTTTATCGGCACATTTTATAGTTCACTGCTCTTGGAAAGTGTTATCTGTCTGCAATCTTTAATTATATAATAATAAATTAGCGTGCACATTGATAAAGCCAGATTGATTTTTTTAAAAATATAAGCTATTTCTACCTTATTCAGTCAGGAAACTACCAATAACTTTTTGTCTGTTGACTTGAAGAAATTTAAACCTCTGATTGCATCTCTTATTCACCTCTATAATTAATTTCCTTTAATTATATATAAAAAAGTCTCTATACAAGGCAAATTATCATTTCAATTCTCTAACTGCTTTCCAAAGTTTAATTAAAAAGTCACACCTTTTACCTTCCTACGTTCCCCTCCTTCCTTCCTTCCTTCCTTCCTTCCTTCCTTCCTTCCTTCCTTCCTTCCTTCCTTCCTTCCTTCCTTCCTCTTCATTTAATTATTATGTAATATGGAGACTAAAAATTCTCCACATTTATTTTTCCAGAACAAAAAGGAACTCTTTGGGGGAATAGAATAGTTTCACAAGGGTGTTCAGAATTTATGCTAGAAATATATCCAGTAGTCCAACCTTTTTTTTTTTTTTTTTGGTTTATGACTGATTCTTTTTCCCAAACGAGATAAATTGCAATTTCTAAGTACTGAATATATGAGACGATTCTGACTACATCCATCTATGTGCATACATGCATCTACATCTGTTGTCAGCCAGGCTCAAGTAATGTGATGACCGGAAGTCATCTAGTTTTTAAAGTAGTGTTGTGAATAAAGCTTAACTTGTAACATAGCCATTGAAGCAAACCTTTAATTCTGAGTAATGAACAATATCTATTCGGGAAGGATAGTTATGTGAACTAGTCTTCCTTGCTCTCAGTGATGTACTGATTCAATGTTGTGTAATGCTTAAGATGATGACTGAGACCAGAAGATCTGGTTTCAAATCTCTACTTTTTCATGGTACTCTCTAATGGACTTTGGGACAATCTTTCAAACTAAGCATTCTTGTAGAGGAAAGGTAACGTATTAGTTTTATTATGATTTTAATAAATCATCAAAATAAATCAAAGCTCCATTTGTGTGAGAAGCAGTGCCCGCAGAAATGGAGCTATGTGTATGGAACAATTTCCTCTTCCCTGCTCTGCCAATCCAGAAATCTAGAAAGGTTGGGGACCACTGCCCTATACCATTTCAGACAAATGGCTGTCCAGTCTTTTCTTAAAATCTCCTGTGATGGAGCACCCACAGCTTCTGAGGCAAGCCGTTCAACTGGTTAATTGTTCTCATTGTCATATAGAATAAGGCTGGTGAGAAGCTGAATATGTATTCTGGTGTTCAGTCAACTCAAATAATTACCAGGGACGTGGCTTCTCCTTGTGAAGGAAATTTATGTCCACCCACCAAAATTAAGAGTTATCATAGGACAGAAAGAAAATAAGAAAAAACATCTAAAAATACAATTTAGACCAGGCTTTAAGAAACAAACATTTTGTCATGATTATCCCTTACTCTATATTTATAATGTATTGCATTTCTAATGAAATTTTTAACAGTGGAATCTAGCACTACTTAACCTTAACCTTTTTAATAGTAATTGTATAATAAAATAATGTTATACTTTAATGTATTATTTTGACTTATAAAAACTGTTCTTTTTTAAAAAACAATAACCACAACCAGATAGTCTTGCTTAAAAACAATGTTTTTTTTTTAAAAAATCCAAATGTAGTGATGTTGAATTTCTGCTCATAAGCATTTGTAATGATGTGCATAGAAAATCAAGCCACATTCTCTGAGTCTCCCAACTCCCTTCCTATTGGCAGTATCCTTCTGCTTGGCAGCAGGAAGTATTCTGGCAAGAGTAATAAAGGGTTGTACATTACAAACAAGCATATTCGGAATTATTTTAAGAATTAATGAGATCATTTTTTAGTTCCAAAACTTGGGCTGAGGGGGTATTATATGTTGTGAATCTTTCTTTTTAGTCCATATCAGCCTTCCCTCTTTTTTTAGTCAACCCATTCATTTATATTCTCAGTTATACAATTTTAATTGGGATTGATGAGTTCTAAATTTGATACTCAGCAGCATTATATTCATGCTTGAATGAAAATTAAATGGTTATGGCCATCAATAGCAAATGAGGAATGTCATTAGTCTATATATTTGCTCTGCAAAGCTGCAATCATTGGTCATTTTCTTTCTTTCTAAAGTTATCTCTCCAGATTTTTCCAGTGGAAAGCTACCAAGTAACAGATTTGAGCATGTGAGCCATATTGTCAGAATGTGCTGAATAACTTCATGCACATCACCAGAGGCTTCAGGCTAATTAACTTTTTATTTGTTCCCACTTTTAAATTAAACCACCGAATCAGTGGTGGAATTCAAATTTTTTTTTACTACAGGTTCTGTGGGTGTGCCTTGGTGGGCATGGTGTGACTTGGTGGGCGTGGCTTGGTGGGTGTGGCAGGGGAAGGATACTGCAAAATCTCCATTCCCACCCCTCTCCAGGGGAAGGATACTGCAAAATCCACTTTCCCTCCTGACTCCTGGATGAAGGATATTGCAAAATCTCCATTCCCACCCCCCTCTGGGGCCAGCCAGAGGTGGTATTTGCTGGTTCTCCAAACTACTCAAAATTTCTGGTATCGGTTCTCCAGAACCTGCCAGAACCTACTTAATAGCACCCCTGCACTGAATTGAAAGCAATGTAGAAGTGAAATTTTGGGTAATTGAAGAGGGGAGTTTATTTCTACAAGCAAGTAAAAGCACCAAGTCCCTGTGATGTCATGGATATGTCTATATGGTTTTCTTGGTACAAGACAAAAGTCATTCTATTTTTTTCTAAAGTTCTAAAAAGAGGTTATCTTCACAAGTACCTAAGCAAAGTTTTGTTTTAATTGCACAACCTAGTTTGGATTTTTTCCCCTTCCAAATGTTTTTATTTTCAGAACTTCCCTCATTCAAAAAGAACCCTGTTATCAATTGTGTTGTGAAATAAGTTTCCATTCTTATCTTCTCTTTATTTATCAGCTATAATCTCAGTCTTTTTGACTGAAAATGTTGATATAGTTCTCTGACTCTAAGAGGCAATCACATTAATGACCTGGATCGTTACTTCATTCCAGGAATATTACTGTTTATTTCCCATTAATCTGGAAGGTAATGTCTTTCTTGAAAGTATACCAACTAGAATATTGAAAGATAAAATCCAACCTGCACTCATTTTAATGAGTGTTCAACTTTGGGTATGTAAAAGTGATTGCACAAATAAATAAACATAGAAAGTGATTCAAATACTTTCCCCGATAATAACACTTTACAATTTCCCTGGCAGATATTCCAGGGAAATCCACCATTGCATCTACAAGGATGAGGAACTCAAAATCTATCATTAAAATAAATTCTTTATGCTCTTATGAATTAGATTTTGAAAAGTCATGATTTTGATAACTACAATTAACATATGCAAGCCCAAGATATATAGAGACGCACATTATTACTACTGAGCACGTTCAGAAATGTGGTTGGCTGTAATGCAAAAATAGCTTCTCAATTCCTGAGAGAGTAATTTTATTACCATTGTTGTTGAGAGATTAGTAATTAGACACATTGGCAATAATCCATCTATTCACATAATACAAGAAATCTGCTGGAGCATTTCCATACTGCTTTCTGAATGAGAGAGTCATAGAGGAACAATCCTTCTCCCTCAGTCGGGTGCAGCTAGGAAATCCAAAAGGCGGCTGGATTTATATATATGCTTTTAAAATAACAAAAATCAAAAACAAAAAACAAAACAAAACAAAACAAAAAAGAATAAAATGCAATGGAATAGCAATAGCAATAGCACCAGTGGTGAAATCCAGCCGGATCTATCTGGCTCGCATGATTCAGTACAGCCAGCAGCGGGAGGCTCCGTCCACCCGCCCGGACATTATCATGTCCCATTTTTGACCCTCTGTGCATGCACAGAAGGCTCTGTGCATGTGTGGAGGAGAGGTGAACGAGCATAGCATGTGTGTGTGCGCGTACTCACATTTGCAATCCAGTAGCCAAGGTAAGTGCATTTCACCTCGGAATAGCACTTAGACTTATATACCACTTTACAGTGCTTTACAGTCTTCTCTAAGAAGATTACAGAGTCAGCCTCTTGTCCCCGACAATTTGGGTCCACATTTTACCGACCTCGGAAGAATGGAAGGCTGAGTCAACCCTGAGCTGATGAGACTCGAACTGCCGAACTGCAGGCAGTCAGCAGTCAGAAAAGTAGTACTGCAGTACTGCATTCTAACCACTGCCCAACCAGGGCTCTATTAAATAAGATATAAATTTATAAAACATATTATTATTTAATGTCATTAGAACAATAAATAGCTACAATTACATATATAATTATTTAATATATGGTTATCATATTATTTTAAAACCTACTGTACCTTGTATAAATCAATCCCATATTTCCTTATATTTATCCATGCAAAATCTATATTTTTGGCAATCTGCCGATAATGCAACCAGGTCTTCAACTCATTCAGTGAACAGGACCATACATTTATCTTTCCTGAAGAGCTGAAGAAGCTTCTTGGATAAGAAGCAAAACGTTTTCAAAGGGGAAAAAAAAACCCAGTTGCCTTTGGAAAAAACACTTTTGGGACCGCCATGACCTGATGATTAATAATCTCTGTAGAAATTTATCTTTCCAGTGTTGCAGTAACAGTCATTTTAAGTCTAATTACCATTCTGTCCAATCTTTCATTAATAGAGATTTATCCTGTTCC
This sequence comes from Masticophis lateralis, assembly GCA_030761175.1. NCBI lineage: Eukaryota > Metazoa > Chordata > Lepidosauria > Squamata > Colubridae > Masticophis > Masticophis lateralis. Next base: position 95,924,646 of record JAUDYJ010000002.1, read on the forward strand.
ATTAAATGAGCCTCCCCCTAGAAAAGCAGTATCTGCCTTTAAATAAGCTAAAATTACATTTTAAGGTTATAAAACCTTTTTAATGAAATTCTAATTTAATACTAACTAATTTATCCATTAATTTTATTTTGGCCCACTAAACAATGTTTTTTTAATACCAATTCATTTTATGATCTCTGGACCAATAAATATCTAGTAATGATGTTTACTATATTTAAATATTTATCAAATTTTCTAATACTGCTTATAGATATACAAACATCAGAGCGATTCAAATTAATATTCAAATGGAGTTGCATTATGTATAGAATCTATACTTAAAAGAAAGACGTGGGTATGTGTAATAAATTAAAGTAACAAAGTAACCTTGTTATAAAAACTGCAAAGAATCCTAAAAGGAAACAAGGAAGGAGAAAGAACCACAGGATTTCTCAGTGAGATAGCATATACTGTATAGTATAAACTGTACATGAATATACAGAACAGTTTCAAACCAAGTATTTAAATTCAGATAAAGACTTAAATTGGCAGTATGCCCAGACTCATTATCGTAGACTTGGTAATAGAACAGGGGAAAAAAAATGAGTACCTTTACAGTGAATCTTTTCTTTTCCCTGTTCCCACTTTAAAAATTGCTATGAAATGAAACACAATCGAACTTATCCATCATTCAGTTTCAGCTCTAAGGTAAAGGCCTCTGCATTCACAGGGATATTAAACCTGTGAATCTGATCTTGATGATTAATGCAGAATGTGGATGGGAAGCGCATAAAATATTGTAGTTGTGCTGTTTTAGTGAGACTTGAGTCTTTTCTAAATCATCTTCTTTTACCTTAGGCTTCCTTGGTGAGATCAGGATAAACTGATATGTGGAATCCTTGGTGCTCTCTGAGCTGAGTTGCTTTCTTGCAGTTGTTTCATTATTCAAGTAGCTACCCCCAGTGGTGAGTTTCAAACATTTTTACTACTGGTTCTGTGGGTGTGGCTTTGTGGGCATGGCATGGCTTTCTGGATGTGGCTTTGTGGGAGTGGCAGGGGAAGGATACTGTAAAACCTCAATTTCCATCCCACTCCAGGGGAAGGTTACTATAAAATCCCCATTTTCTCCTGATCAGCTGGAACTTGGGAGGCAGAGAATAGATGGGGGCAGGGCCAGTCAGAATTTTTACTACCAGTTCTCCGAACTACTCAAAATGTCCGCCACCGGTTCTTTAGAACTGGTCAGAACCTGCTGCAACCCACCTCTGGTTACCCCTAGTTGGGTAATTTTTTTCTGCAAGAAAAAAATGCAGTTCACAGAGCACCAAGGATTGCACAGTCCAACCCTAAACTACAAATATTCCCTTCTATAAATGGATATCTTTGTTTGCCTAGAACCCCACTTGAACAAAAATGTTACTGATTCCTGGTAAAATATATGCAAAATCTCATCTGCACCATAATGATGGAACTAATTCCGTTGGGTTTTTTTGCCCTATTTAAGGATGTTCAATGCATGTTCAGTTTCGAGTGGATAATCCATTCCCAAAGGGAAAAGCGTTCTAAAAAAATACTCCCTAAATGAGGTTTGATTGATTAGGGGGATTTTCAATATCAATCACACATACTCTTTTCTTCATCAGTTGTGGTTCTAAGTAATTTGTTTATTCAAAATATTATGACTGGCTTGATTTACAGTCTCATGGGCTTTTAATCAATCTTCCTATCTAGACACTTTTTTCTTGCATCTTTTAAAAATCATTCCTAAGCATAGCCAGATCTTGTTGGATCAGCTTCAAGACTTGTAGTCTAGCCAGGATCTATTTTAACAAATTAGTAGAAGTATCTTCTTCTGCCATCTTTCCTGGCTCAGCCAACAGAAATGCAGGTGGAATTAAACCAGCTGTTGACCACATGGGTCCAGCTGCTATGCCAATATCTGGTTAAAAACAAGATAATATATATTTTAAAAAATGTAATTACTCAGTTATTAAAATCTTTATTCATAGAGTTTGATAATATGGGAGTTTGAAAATGCTTTAATCAGGAGAGAAGCAAGAAATATGTCTAATGCCATCTTCAAGCTGGAAGAGAGCTCCCTACTTATACAGTCACAAAGCCTTTCACAATGTTTTTTTTTTCTCATACAGATTAACAGAGTTGGAAGGGACCTTATAGGTCATCTAGTCCAACCCCTGGCTCAAGCAAGAGACCCTACACCATTTCTGACAAATGTCAGTCCAATCTTTTCTTGAGAGTCTCAAGTGATGAAGCTCCCACAACTTCTGAAGGCAAGCTGTTCCATTGGTTGATTGTTCTCACTGTCAGAAAGTTCCTCCTCATTTCTAGGTTGAATCTCTCCTTAATCAGTTTCCATCCATTATTCCTTGTCTGGGCTTTCAGGTGCTTTAGAAAACAGCTTGATCCCCTCCTCTCTGTGGCAGCCCCTCAAATATTGGAACACTGCTATCATGTCTCCCCTGGTCCTTTTCTTCACTAGACTAGCCATACCCAGTTCCTGCAACTGTTCATCGTATGTTGTAGCCTCCAGTCCCCTAATCATTGTGGTTGCTCTCCTCTGCACTTTCTCTAGAATTTCAACATCTTTTTTTATAGTGTGGTGACCAAAACTGAATGCAGTATTCTAGGTGTGATCTTACTAAGGCTTTATAGAGTAGTATTAATACCTCACTTGATCTTGATTGTATCCCTCTGTTAATGCACTTTAGGATTGCATTGGCTTTTTTAGCTGTAGCTGCACACTGCTGGCTCATATTTAACTGATTGTCTACTAAGACTCCAAGATCCCTCTCACAGTCCTGCTATTAAGCCTGGTTTCCCCCAGTTTATATGTGTGCTTTTGGTTTTTCTTACCTAAGTGTAAGACTTTACTTTTCTCTACATTGAATTTCATTTTGTTAGATAGGACCCCGTGTTCAAGTCTGTCAAGATCCATCTCGATCTTAAGCCTAACTTCTAGGGCAGTGATGGCTAACCTTTTTACCGTTGCGTGCCAAAAGCAGGAGAAGTGTGGGGAGCTCATGCATGCCCACAACCATAATTCAATGTGCCCTGCCCCCCTGTGCATCCACACGCAACCCCCCTCTGCTCACCCCACTTTTGGCATGTGATGGCCCGGTGAGCCCGGTAGGCCTGTTTTTTTGCCCTCCCCAGGTTCCAGAGGCTTTATAGGGGCCTGGGGAGGGTAACTGGCTTTGCACCCTCCTGGAGGCCCTCCGGAGGCCGACTTCTGATGGGCCCAAAAATCAGCTGACATGCCCACCAATATGGCTCCGCATGCCACCTGTGGCACACATGCCATAGGTTTGCCATCACGGTTCTAGGGTGTTAGCTATTCCTGCCATCTTAGTATCACCTGCAAATTTGGTGTTGTAGGGATATGGCTTTCAATTCTCCTTCCCCTAGCGTTTCAGCACATGGAGGTCAAGAAAGAAAGAAAGAAAGAAAGAAAGAAAGAAAGAAAGAAAGAAAGAAAGAAAGAAAGAAAGAAAGAAAGAAAGAAAGAAAGAAAGAAAGAAAGAAAGAAAGAAAGACAGACCTAGCTCTGGGAATGAGAGCAGTTGAGAGGTAGTGTACAGGCAAGACATTATCCATAGAGGTGCACAAAGAAAGGCAACAGGGAGCAGGATTAAAACAAACAAAACGTACTTCATATCCCACATCGTTTGAGTATTTAGTGCATCAATACTCAATAAACAAACTTGGTGCCTCATTGCTCACAACACACTGGAACCAACAGTAACTTGGTGACTCACTTTCCAGAGTCACTCAACTTGCTCCTGCAGGTTTTCTTCCATGGACATGCTGTTTCTGAGTTCTAAATACTTTGTAAAATCTTATGCCTACCCTGTGATCCTCACAGGTATTTCCAAATGGGTTCGTGATTATAAGGGGGAAAGGGCCCAGATTGGCACCATGAGCCTGTGAAAATAGCAGGGGCATGCCATACAAGATATTGTCCTTCTGAACCAGCTGACTATTTTATTTTATTTATTAAACAAACTTATATGACTGCTCAGCTTCCCAGTGATGATCCCAAGAGGCTTATAATATTAGAAATCCACAATATGAAACCCCATAGCCTCACCACCCCTATGGCTGTGGTAGAACAATTAAGTCAACCACTTGATTGGCTCCATCTTCATTCATGGTCCCCAGGGCCATGACAAAACCACATCTTTATGCACTTTCTGAAAAGTAACAAGATAGGGGACAATCATATCTGAGAGGAATGCTGTTCCATAGAGAGAGGGGCTTCACCAAGAAAGCCCTATTTAATGGTCCCACCAGATATACATCCTTGCCTTTCTCTTGCCTCTGGTGAATTAGGCCAACTATATTGTAGGCCAAGTTGTTGTGAGAAAAAGGCCTGAAGTGATTCAAGATATGTGTAGAAAATTATACTCTATTGGCATGCACAAGCTACAATGATCATTGAGTTCTTCACCAAAGACTTGAAGAATAGCCCCAAACAAAGCAAGTTACAAGGTTATAAATTATATATGTTTGGGTTGTTTTATATTACATAAAAAATCTAAAGAAAATATTGTAGCTCACTGTGGGACACTTACTCCAAAATATCTTTGATAAGATATTGGTGATCACCTTGCTATGGTCAGAGGTGGTATTTAGCAAGTGCTGACCAGTTCTGGAGAACCAGTAGCAGAATTTTTGAGTAGTTCAGAGAACCGGTAAATATGACCTCTGACTAGCCCCGCCTCCATCTATTCTCTGCCTACTGAGTCCCAGCTGATCGGGAGGAAATGGGGATTTTGCAGTAACTTTCCCCTGGAGTGGGGTGGGAATGGAGATTTTACAGTATCCTTCCACTGTCACGCCCACTAAGCCACACCCACAGAACCCCACCACTGCTATGGTCCCCCTGATATTACCTAGCTTGGTAATGAAATGTCTGCCAAAAAAAAAAAAAATACAACCAAGAGAGCACTAAGAACTCCATAGTTCAACTCTGAGCTACAAATATTCTATCAGTATCATCAATATGTTCTGTGAACAATAGTATTTATTATATCTGCATACTTCATCCTTATACATTATTCTGTTCACATTTTAATAAAAGACAATTGTTTGATTTCTGTTGTGTCTCCACTCCAGGGTCATGGCTAGCTAATCCAATGTGTAATTTTACTACGCTTTTGCTTTAAATCATTTTAATTCTAAATGAACTAATTCTAAAATAATGAAGCATGTAAATGAAAAAATAAAATAAAATGAATTAAACCTTCACAGCATGAAGCATATCAACGGAAAAAAGTATCCCTTTTGCTAAAAGCGCATATGCTCTAGCAGGAATCTCTAAACGTACAATAATATTGGCTAATGAAAAAAATACTGTTTGAAAGTAGCAGCTTTTTCTTTTTAATGGTTCCCATTTCTCTTTTATAGAATAATTACTTTTGTGAAATATACACGTCCTGCTATATAGACTTTTTTTCCTCCTAATTTGAAGACATTATCTTACTATCTCTTAATATTAACTATCATACACAGTAAAGCTAATAAATTAGAAACAAAGAAAAAAATATTGTACGGCAAAAAGGTTAGCCATCACTGCTCTATGATATACCATTTTGTCCAACTAAAGGTTACAAACACACGAACAGGAGAGTTTGAGTAGTATATCAATATAAAATGTAACTCACTGAAAGGTTCACTATATGATTGTTTATGAGGTTATATTTCTGTTAGGGAATGAACACACACAAACACACACCCAGATGCAAATTTGACAAGAGAGAGCATGTTCATTCATATCAGACAGAATGTCTTAGGGAAACCCTTTTCATGCTTTCCAGCTCGTTGCTGTAAAACAGACTGACTGCATTTTAAATTTCCGACACAATTCCACGTGTGTTATTTTATAGTGTCCTTAAAAATTTACATACATCTACTATAAATATTGATAAACTCATGCAATTACCATTCTGACTCATTTTTCACTCTGTTCCAGTAAATTTCATTCTCAAATTTCATAAATGGCTTACCAATGGATAAGAGCCATTGTTCTAATCAGCAGTTCTTTAGAGACTGATTGTCAAAGCAGGCTTTTTAATTCATACGAGTTGCTGCTGTAGCTAGATTAAAAAAATCAAGGCTGACAGCAGGCACTGAAGTAAATTAAGAAAAGCCAGAAGAATACTAATACAGTGTTTTTGAAAAAAATGAAATAAAAATGTAGTTGGTTGGCCCTATGTGCAGGACAGGAGCTGGAGCAAGGATGAGAGCTCACATCTCCTGCCAACCCAGCAGTTTGAAAGCATGCAAATGTGAGTAGATAAATAGGTACCACTACTATGGGAAGGTAACAGCGCTCTGTGATGTCATGCTGGTCACATGACCATGGAAATGTCTTCAAACAGTGCTGGTTCAATGGACTCCCTTTTTTATGTGCAGAACTCCTGACAATTAGTTCACGGGCATTCTAGAACTGCTCCTGAAAAAGGAATATTTTCCAAAACATACAAGCCAAATACATGCTTTTTTTTTTCACTGATACTTGGGAGTCATCTCTCTTTTCCACAATTAGGAAATTATAGTTTTGTTTATGATAAGGTAGGGAAATTGTCTCCTTCCTTGACTGGTTGGAATGGAAACATTTGACTTGCTGGCTAGATAGATGGGTGTTAGAGTCTAGCAATCCTGATTACTGCAGTGTAATTTATGGCATTTTGAAACTATTTATTTATTTAATTGAATTTGACTTTGCATGACTCCAAATTATTCTGGGTGATTCTCACATAATAACTTAAACCCCACTGCAAACTAAAAGCAGGGTAGTATCTGGACACAATATAGAAACGGATAATAAAAACATCAATCGTGATATAAAATTGCCAGCCAAATTTTCCCATTTTATTTTTTTTTCCTCTGGAACTGAAAGAAACATTTTAGATTCTTCATCAACCAGAGTACTCAGCTTATTCTTTCCATTGTTCATTATTTGTTTCTAATCTATTGTGGCATGCTCTTATACTGTATTGAAATGAACTTGTAAAGAAAACCATTTCTTTCCACCCATGACCATTCCTGAATTCACTGTGGGAAAAATCCAACCATTCTAAATGTCAAGATACCTGTATGATGTTTTAACAGTTCACATCTGAGTCACACAATGTACTACATTTAGTCAATTAAAGTGGTTAGTTGCAGGGGTGGGTTCTACTTACCTTTACTACCAGTTTGCAATGGATCACAACGGGATCGCAGAAGCTCCTGTGCATGCGCGGATCGCTGATGACAACATCTGGGGCATGGGGGGGGCCTCCCATTGGTTTTATTACCAGTTCTTGTGAACTGGTCCGATCCGGGGGCAACTCACCACTGGTTAGTTGGGGAGGAAAGTTTTTCCATCTGTATACCAATCAGCAACTGTGTGTAGAATCCATATGGCCAAGTTCCCAATTGGGTGGAGAGCTTACATGTGTGTGTTTATGCTCCCTAATTGACCTTTCTAAGAACCCAGGATTCTCAGGAATGGAAACTGGTATACTTCACTTTGAATAAATCTGACATTTCCACTGTCTGCCCAATGTGGGTTGCCCCCGGTTCGCACCGGTTCTATAGAACTGGTAGTAAAATCAGCGGGAGGCTCCGCCCACCAACCCCAACGTCATCAAAATGCTTCTGCGCATGTGCAGAAGAGCAAGCACAAGCACGAGTGAAGCAAGTGTACGCATGCAGCCCCACTGCAAACTGGTAGTAAAGGAAAGTAGAACCCACTCCTGTGTCTGCCTAAATAAATTTTTTGTAAAATATGCTCTTGCAGTATTTCTTAATACTATCAATAACGTTTGGATTCATTCTCAGAAGAGAAACTAGCTTTGTCATGAATATATCCCATCTTAATTTGTTTAAGTCATTTTTATAATACATTTATGAAAATGAGAAAACCCTGCCTAATCCTAATCTCTTTCTCTTTGCATTTATATCAACACTCTTAAGCCTGCTTTGCCACTCAGCTGTTTTAGAAATCTGACCTCTACAGAGATTCATCTTTCTTTCTAGGAAACATTGTACTAACATTTATCATTTTAGTTTCCCTTTAATATATTTTTTTGTCTTTCTATAATAACCTTGATGTAGAATCAGGACTGAACGCTCCATTGAAAAGATACATTGCTTATGATGCCAATATTTCATTTTTCATGCCTTTCAGAATAGATTCTAAACTGACTTTTTCTTTTCACTGCGATAACACCTTGGCTTGATGTTTTCAGTGGAACATAAAATCGTTATCCTTTTCCATCATAAACAGAGTTGGCTATTCAAAGCCAGTTTAAGCTGCCATCTGGCAGCAGGAATCAAATAGCTGATAAATGAATGTGAGGTGGTAGCTTTACAGAGAGGAAGGATGAAGATGGCCATCGATGGCAATCTGTTAAAATCGGGCTATGCAAAATATTTTTTTTCTTAAAAAAAGTAATATTTTTTTAAACAAAGCCATCTCATTTTTTTTTTAAAGGACAGAATAATTGGTTCTAGTAGGTTGGTTTCTATTTCTTCATATTTCGTGATGTTTGTGGTTGTGCAGTGGTTAGAATGTAGCATTGCAGACTAACATTGCCCACTACCAGGAGTTCAATCAGGACCACTCAAGGTTGACTCATCCTTCTATCCTTTCCAGGTCAGTAAAATGAGGACTCAGATTGTTCGGGGCAATAGGCTGACTTTGTAAACCACTTAGAAAGTACTATATAAGTCTAAGTGCTATTGCTATATTCATATTTTTATTTTTCCACTGAAACTGCTTTTATTTTTTTTTTAACAATGGGAGACTTAGAAAACAATTAGGAACCAGAATAATATCAGAAAGCTTGAGCAGGTTCAAATTCACCATCAGCTCTGACTCATTTGGTGGCTTTAGACCAGGGGTGTCAAACTCAATTTCATTGAGGGCCACATCAGGGCTGTGATTGATTTTGGGAGGCCGGGCAGGCATGGATGAGGTTAACTGGGTGAACATGGCCAGCTTGACACCACTCCCCAAACTGCTGGAATGTTTCCTCTTTGTATTGGGTAGACCGGGCTAAAGCGACACAGGTAGAGTGTGCCAAAGCAACATGGGCCAGCCCCTTCCATTTACCAGGGTGGTCTTGCAGGCCGGATCTGACCACATTGTGGACCAGATCCAGCCCATGGGCTTTGTATTTGACTTTACTTAGTCAAACACAAAGCCCTCACTCACTTTTAAACCAACCTATCTCACAGCTTGATTGTGGGAGAAAATGTGTGGAGGAAATACTTTTCATATTGCCTTGAGCTCTTGGAGAAGAGGTGCAAATCTGTTCTGCCCCAGCTATGGAACCCAAGAAATGTGGCACACACAAAACTCCAAACAACTCCTTTTACTACAAACACAGTCTTTTTCAAGAGCAGGCTATTACTAAAAATGTCCTTAACAGCCTGCCAGGAATTTCAAAGATTAGATAAAGGCTTACAATAGTTGGCAATTAGCCCAGAAACCAGGTTTGCAAGAAAAATTCATTTTCAAATGCTCAATGAACGACCGGATGAACACACGTTGTTTCCTGCAACGTTTGCCAGCTTTATGCAAACTTAAATAGGCTAAGGGAGTGGCCAATTAGCCCCAAGCCTTACTCTGGAGGAGACTTCCTCCTGAATAACCACTCCTGCCTTTTGGAAGCTTTGCATGCTTGTGCATTGAGAAGAAGCTCCTCCACTTCACCCTCTTCACTTGAAGGAGCCTCTGGTGGATCTGAAGGCCCTGGTTGAATCTCTGCCTCTGGGACCACATCTTCTTCATCCTCCTCGCTGTCCGACTCGAGCACCGATTGCACAGGCTGCTGGCACGATACCACACCAGCCTCCTCGTTGTCAGGATCAGCCACAATCCGCGCAGGCCGCTGGTGGGCCACAACAAAATCTATCAACAAACAAAGGATTGCAGAGGGATCAGACCTTAATGGTTGACTTATTTCCTCCTCTGAGTAATTAAAAAAACAGATAAGTATTTTCTCTTCCCATGTGTGTTTGATTGGCAGTAATTTGGTCTCAGTTTTTACATACTATTCTGTCAATCTGATCTATCAAGTAAGCAGGAGCTTCCCTAGGTTATTTTTATTGATCCATGGTGCATGAAAATAACCTCCTCTGCTGCATTTTGAACAGAGAAGCTGACTTGTTTTCTTTGTTTTGAATCCCTGTAGTATGTTATAGAAAGTACAAGCTAAAAGTATAAACTAAGGGGGGGGGGGGGGAAGAAAAAAAATGTATCTTATATTTTCTATTTTTCAAGAGGTACTGCTTTACCCGTGACTTTATTACTATATTATGATGAATAGTGTTTGCTCTGTTTTCCAGCTTAACCCATTACTGCTAGCCTTAAACTATCTTCTTTCTTTCCCTAAGCCATTTAAATGAATGAATGAATGAATGAATAAAGGCAGACAGACAGGAAGGTCCCTAATGATAGTGATGCATCTTTCACAATAGATATTCAAATATTCAAATTCACAATAGATAGTCAAAGCATAAGGAAACACAACAAAAACATTTTAGAAATGTCCATTCTAATATTCCCCAAGATGCTTTCTTGGTGTATTTAAATGTAAGCTTCAAATCTATCATTCTCTCCGAGGTGCAACACTTCACTTTCAGAACATAAAATAAATGGTTAAAAGTTTATTCATGTCATGTATTTTCTTGCTGATGAATGTCAAGGGGCATTGTGAGTTACAAATCCATGACAGGCAAAAACCAAAACTTTATGCTTGCAGGTATTTTATATTTTTATTTGAAATTTTATTCTATACTCTGCCCTGGGCCCTTACAGTTGTTTTATTTTTAATGTATTACATTATTGTAATAATGCATTGTTTCAATGTAAATATAATAGAGCTCTAGATTTTTGTAATCTTTATGTGAGGAAGCTATTCCTAATCCTCAGTAATATATTTATACTGTATAATCCCCAAGTGAGGGGATCACTATATACCAATTATGCTGCAGCCTTATTTTAGCCTGAACAAGTGTGTGCTATTTGTAATATTTAGGCAGGAACTGTCTTTTTCACTTGAAAAGTGCAGAAAAACATAATCAGACAAAACAGAAAACAGGATCACCAACTGAGATCTTTCCTGCCATCTTTCCACAAGCAAGGTCAATTGGGAAGCCAATAGGGAATGTCACAAATCTCACTGATAAATCCCTGGCCTTTCTGTGCATGTGCCCAGGGGTGAAATCCAGCAGGTTCTGACAGGTTCTGGAGAACCGGTAGCAGAAATTTTGAGTAGTTCAGAGAACAGGTAGCGGAAATTTTGAGTAGTTTGGAGAACCGGAAAATATCACCTCTGGCTGGCCCCAGAGTGGGGTAAGAATGGAGATTTTGCAATATTCTTCCCCCAGGAGTGGGGAGGAAATGGGGATTTTGCAGTATCCTTCCCTTGGAGTGGGGTGGAAATGGAGATTTTGCAGTATCCTTCCCCTGCCATACCCACCAAGCCACACAACACCCACCAAGCCACACCCACAGAACCGGTAGTAAAAAAAATTGAATTCCACCACAGCTTTTGCCCCACTGTGTGGTCTATTCCCCAGCTGCCTGCACTTTCACCCCACCCTGCCATCCATCCCCTGGCCTTCCTGTATTCATGCACTGGGCCTCCTAAACCTTCCCCCAATTCCCATGAGTCCTGTGATGTTTTAGGGCCTGTCCCAATCTTACCCATTCCCTGCAGCAATGCTGTCCCTGTCGAGCTTCTTTGGATCAGACAAAATAATGTACAGTAAGTGTTGTTGATGCTAGACAACGATACAATTTCTTCCAGCTCTTCACTATAAAAGCAGTACAGAAATACAGTACAGAAATAAGGCTTGCTTTGACTAATTTGCTTAATTGGACATTTCATAGCTCTGAGGTGCTTTTATCTGGTTCTTAAACAAAACAGTAAATAAGTCAGCTGAAGAACCATCGAAAAATAATAATGTTATACTGCACATCTGAAAGTAGGGCAAACTGCATTTAATCAGTTCAGTTTAATGTGCAAGTTATGTAAGCTATGTAATTATGGTTGAAGATGGATGGTTATCAGTGTAGAAAATAAAAGGTTTGCTCGCTTGTGCTAAAAGAAGATGGAAAATTATATTCAGGGTCCCTTAACAGTAAAATAATTATATGTTTTTTAAAAAACCATACTGAGGCAATGCTTTTATTCAGTCAGTGGAAGGTTTACTAATTATAAGGATGTTAAATAGAATTGGGGAGAAGGTTGAGTCCAGTACATGAACTATCCTTTTCCACCTATCTGGCTTTAATTGTCCTCAGAGAAAGGATCTGAATTACCAAAGATTGGTATTCCCAATTCCCAACACACATAGATAAACCAGAAGGATATCATTGTCAATGATGTTGAAAACTACTGAGATATTCAACAGGACTGAGTGGATTATGCCCCCCACATTTTTTCCTGCCATAGGATGCAGGCCTGACGGAATAATGTTCAGATGATGTATCTTCTTTTAAAACAGTCATTTGTAATGGATGATCTATTCTTTCTTCAATGAACATTCATAAAAAAGAAAGTTAGAGATTGAGTTGGACAAGTGGTCTGAGGCCTACCTCTTAAAGAGGTTGTTGCACCAATGCCCTCTTCAAGGACATCAGCATCTGTGTCTCTGATACCGATAATCCAGATTCAGCTTTTTCTGCTCTCCCAGCAGAGCATATTAGCTAAATGGGACAGAGATCAAGTCCACAGGTGATACACCTCATCTCACTAAGATCTCTGTACATTTCCTCAGGTCAAATAAGTTTACACTTTTCCCAGGTAACATTAGTAAATGTGATGTTTCTAATTTGAACAAATGTAAGTGATTTCATTTGCAAAGTACTCTGCTAACATTAGCCTATAGATGCTTTTCTTGACCCAACTTTTCCTAAGGTGATCAATTTTAAAAATGACTGCTGGATTTTCCTGTGCAATTGCAATAAGGGCAGCGAAATAATTTCTCTTCCTTGTCATTATTGCCATGGTTTAGGTCCAAACTTAAGCACCACTGAATTTTTTTTTTGTTTGCTTTCCACCAATGGTTTTTATCTACTTAATTGCCAAGTTTATCCACCAATGGCTTTTGTTGGTACTTTATTGCCAAGGATTTCCAAGGAGCTCCTCAGGACTGGTGTGCCTGCTCACTTACTCTACAGAGTGTCTTTGTCATCATTTGTACATCTACTGGAGACCAACTGGATCTATAAGAAGCCTGAGTCAAATTCATCCAATACATCCTATCATTGGAGATTTGTGGTGCCAGTGAAACCCATGCTGATCATAAAATCACTTATTCGCTTTGAGATATAAAATAGGTATAATGTTTACCCTTTCCTTATATTGGACATACTGCAGGCTGGATGCATTGCACGCTGGCCCACGCCCACATCCGGTTTAGCAAAGGGGAAAAAATGTGATGACTATGCTGTTACGATGTGAGTTTTGACACCCCTGGTCCAGGGGTGGGTTCTAAATTTTTTTGCTACCGCTTCTTGGGTGTGGCTTATTTTGTGGGCATAGCTTGATGGTCATGTGACAATTCTTTAGGATTTAGCAGAGGTACTGGTCTACAGGCTTTTAACTGCTTGCAGAGCTGTACCAGTCTACTCATTTGTTTTTGGAGGCACTAGTCTACCCATTTATTTTTGGAGGGACCGGTCTACTCATTTGTTTTTGGAGGCACCAGTCTACCACCACACTGTCTTTTAACACTGATCAGTTGTAGGGCGGCCCTTTGAAGCCCCGCGGCAAGAGTTTAAACAGTTTTTTTCTTTCTTGCCGATCAGCTGGGTCTGAGGAGGCACCAATAGATTGGGGGTGGGGCCAAATAAAAGGTAAGAATAAGGAGGGAGGGTGGGGAGCAGCAGAACCAGTTTGGTGACATCATATCATAACTGCTACCGGCTCGGTGAGCTGGGCCAAACTAGGAGGAACCCACCACTGGCCCTGGTCTATATATTCTCAGCAGTCTCAAGATAAAAATTGTAAACATAGTTTCTGCTGGTGAAACTTGAAAGAACAGCCTGTTTATAATATAAGTCCATAATTAATGGGTTTATATTATAAATTGGCTGTTATTTCAAGTTTTACCAGCAGAAACTTTGTTTTACAGTTACTTCACCACAATTAAAGGTGAAGTTGAGAAAATAAACCTAACAAACCAAATGAAGGTTGTAACTTTTTTTCTTCCCTGCCCTTCGGATGTGTTCAGGGTCAAAGTCAATACCAATTCATCCCTTGTCTAAACCCATTAAATCCAAATTAACCTTGCCCCAGACAAAGCACCCCCTGCAACCTCATCTAAATCTAAGAATAGAAGCCTCCTCATCAATTCACAGTATAACACAAGGGCAACCCTGAAAAAGAAACTGCTATCTAGAGAAATCCCAACTTCATCAGCCAGTTTGATTTAGGCATTAAGCCACCACAGGTGTCCCAAAGGTGCCTTTTTCAAGAGGCAACTAGACTTTCTGGTTCTTCTTTGGAGACGTTTCACTTCTCATCCAAGAAGCTTCTTCAGCTCTGACTGGATGGTGGGGAATGGAAGGATTTAATAAATCCTTTTGGAATGATAGGATTAATAATGGTAGGATTTAATAAATCCTTCCATTCCCCACCATCCAGTCAGAGCTGAAGAAGCTTCTTGGATGAGAAGCAAAATGTCTTCAAAGAAAAACCAGAAAGTCCAGTTGCCTCTTGAAAAAGGCACCTTTGGGACAACTATGGCCTGGATGACCAAGAATCTCCATAGACATAACCACCACAGGGTTACTGTTGTGGAGCAATTAGGAGGAGGAGGGTACAGTATGTTGAATATGTTTGCCATCTTGGGTTACTTGTAAAAGTAATACATGTGGAATGTAAACAAACAGACAAATAAATAAGCAAGCAAGTTGATGGCCTCAACATTTTATCACCTTCAGAATTAATAGCATTTTCTAGTTTGTTGCTATGCTGGAAAGGATGGGTTGCCTAGCCTGTCTAGGTTGGCATAAAATATGATTTCATGTTTTGCAGCCCCCGACATTTATGAAAATAATTGCTTTGCCATGGTTTGAAGCCCTTCTTTCATGTAAAACATGTACCCACAAATAAAGTTTATTTAGTTTCTCAATAAAGCTTGGTTCTTCTGAGTGTTGGATTCCTCCTTCTGACCCAATCCACAACTGATGGGGTAAATTACTGTTACAGCTTATGTTCTTTTTTAAATTTTTTTTCCCCAACATAAACATAAAACAGAATTTTTTTTCAGAACAAAGTCTTGGTCTGGTCATAAATGGGTACACTAATTTAACAAATGAAAAACAAGCAATTTTAACATAAATTTCAACATCTTAATCTTTCTATTATCTCATCATACATCCTAATCTCCTACTAAAACAAATCTCCTCTTTTTTATATATATATCCTTTGCTCCTTTTAGCATCAACATTAAACACAAAGACAATCTATTCTATTAATCTATATATTTACCTTACAATTTTATCACCACAAATCTTAATTTCAAAATTAAGAAATTTTTATTTCAATTTATAAATCAAAATTTCTTTCTATTTTTCTCATTTTCTAAACCCAATCTATCCTTTTCTATTCTTAAACTTTTACACAGAGATCTCAAAATTTACCATTTCATTTTAATTATCACCCAACTTTTTCTTTTTTTCACCCCTTGTTAATAATTATTCTTCAATATATTCTCCTCATTCTCCTCCATTACTCCACCTATTATTTGGCTGATTAACAGCATTCTCTTCCTCAACTCCACCTATTATTTAGCTGGTTTCCAGCATTTCATTGTTTGGCTGATTTCTCAGCATATTCTCCTCCATTAACTCCAACTTCTATTCTACTAACCTATTAAGAATTTATTTTTCCAAATATTATCTTTTAATCCACTGTCTCAACTATACTCTTCCAGGGTGTATTCCCATCTATTTCTTAATATTAATCATCCCCAATATATATCAAGTATAATCACAATTATAATTTCCATCTGTGTACCTTAATGCATCATCTTAAATCATTAAGATAATTTGATAACAAAATCACCATTTTGTTATCAAATTAAAACTAATACATGTTACAACAAATTATGCTTTTAGGAACATATCAATTTTAGTCACCTTAACTTTCCATTTCAATTTTTATAATATTTCTATTTTTATTTACCATGAACATTTATTTTTATTTAAAGCTCATTTAAATTTTGAACCATTTAAACAATTAAACATCCAAACATTGCTATCCAATTTATCTGTTTTGCTTCTTCTCTTCCTTATTTGTCCATATGCATTTCAATTCAAAGTCAATACTTCCCCGTTTAAAAACTCTGCATATCCTTTTAATTCCATTGTAAAGTCTGCTTCCAGTAAAGACATCAGCTTCTCATCTTCTGTTGTTGCACCAAAACTTCTATTGCTGAGTTATTTAGTTAAAAGTCCATTAAACGTTGTATCTCTTATTTCTTTGTAAAACCATCAAAGGACAGAATAAGGATCTCCAAAATTCAAAAAACCATAGTTCTTTTCAAAGTAATCCACAATATGTAACAAGTCAAATAGGTTCTTTTCAGGGAAAGCAAGTTTCCACAAAGAGCACTTTCACTTAGTCACAGTTTCAATCACCATTTTGAAACATTTATGTAGCAATCTGTTTGATCTCTTTGTCTGGATTTTAAAGGTGGCAAATCCTTAGTTCACTTTTTTTCTTTTCAAGTTCTTAGGTTTTTTTTAAAAAAAGTTCACGTATCAAGCTTTATTTAGTTAATAAGCAATTCCCTCCAATCAATCAGTGGTGAAATACAGTTCTTAAAGGGTTTAAAACTTCTTTTCCCTCCTTTTTTCCCCCAAAATCTTCAAGCCCCTCAGATCTTCAGCCGCTAAGTAAGGCTGGGGGTCTTATTTAAATATCCTCATTAGTGCACTGTTTCTTGCCTGGGCTGGTGTCACTCACCCGGCTCCAAAACACTTTGTCCTTTCTTTCTTCCTCCTGCACTTTGCTTATTCTGATTTGTCGCAGTCTCAGGGCAACTGCCATGGCTGCCGTTCCCTGCTGCTGACTTAGAAGGTTGCCTCTGGCCTCCGAGGAACTTGCCTGTTCCTCTCGACCGACCAAGAGGTCCCTCCTTTTTCCCCTGTCCCTTCAGGACAGGGTAGGTCCATAGACCTGTCAGCGTGGTTAGCCAGACGGGGTTTTGGCAAGGCTCATCAGAGCCCTGCCATTTCCCCATCTGCATTGCTACAACGCCAAACTGGAAGTTCTCCCTGGCTTACATTCTTAAGGATTAAGGCTACAACATAAAAACATTTTCTCTGATTCTTTTACTGAGATACCACCCAGCCAACAACTTGGCGAAACACCATGTGAAAATTACTTCTTAAAAGAACTGGTTGCATTCCAAGGACAGCTTAAAGTGCCTTATTTGAGGGACATCTCATCTGGATTCCTTATAACTTTTCAAGACTAAGTTTGCTTTTATTATGTAACAGAAGATGAGATGGGTTTCGGTCTGGAATGATCTAATTTTTCTGCTGCTGATTATGAAACTGCTGTAGCAATTTGAGGCATACTTACTTTTACAATGAATAAGCGCATATAATTCAATATTCTTGAAAGATTATAATATAAATAATTTGAATCAGCAAGGGAGTGCATGCTTTTACTTAAAAACCTCAAAAGAGGCAGAACTGGATCAGGATAAAGCATGTTTTGTCCTTTCTTGGCAAGGATCCCGGTGATCAAAGGCGGGCCAGAAATTGAGCAGTGGTGGAGGCTATCACAGCCTCTTCTGCCAGCAGAAACTTCAAGTAGCAAGTAATGAAACACTATGAGAGATCGTGAAGAAATTCTGCTGCTCAAATCATAGTAGCATCAAGAAGAATCTCTGTTGCTAGTGGTATAAAATCTGCAGTGTATCTATCTTTTTCAGAGCAGCTCTCGTTAAGAATTCCTCCCAACACCTGCAATTCAAAGTCAAGCAGGAGAGGAAAGAAAGGACAGAAGAGACAATAAAATAAAATAAAATTGGCTAACAACAGATTAACCTCCCTTTGAGGCTTATAGTAAGAACAAAATGTGCCATTCCAGGTTTGGTGGAGAAATAAATTTCATAGACCAAAACAAAACTTAAAAATAGATTGCAGTGGATAGGGTTTACAACATAGCTGATACTGATAGATTGATTTAGGCAAGAAAAAACAAATGTACAGGTATAGTAGAGGTGTGGTACCTGGCTCAATAGAACTAATTATGAGAAGGATCTTGGAGTAGACAATTTAAGTGGACAATCACTTAAATAAGAGCTAGCAGTATGCTGCAGCTGCCAAAAAAGCCAATGCAGTCCTAAACTGCATTAATAGAGGATTGAATGAAGACAATAGTGGGTTACAAATCCCATTGCTACCAGTTTGCTTGAGGGCGCAAGTGCGCAACACTTCTGTGCATGCACAGAAGCGTCCGGGTGGGTGGGCGGAGCCTCCCACCGCCTCCGCTACCGGTTCGCCCTTGTTAAACCACACTTGGAATACTGCATCCAATTTTGTTTGCCACAATGTAAAAAATATGTTGAGACTCTAGAAAGAGTGGAGAGAAGAGCAACAAAGATGGCTAGGGGACTGGAGGCTAAAACATATGAAGAATGGTTGCTGGAATTGGGCACATCTAGTTTATTGAAAAGAAGGACTAGGGGTGACATGATAGCAGTGTTCCAATATCTAAAGGGCTGCCACAAAGAAGAGGGGGTCAACCTATTCTCCAAAGCACCTGAAGGCAGAAGAAGGATGGAAACTAATCAAGGGTGGAAACTAATCAAGAAGAGAAGCAACCTAGAACTAAGGAAAAAATCCCAGACAGTTAGAAGAATTAATCAGTGGAACAACTTGCCTACAGAAGTTGTGGGTGCTCCAATATTGGAAGTTTTTAAGAAGAGGTTGGACAACCATTTGTCTGAAATGGTATAGGGTTTCCTGCCTGAGTAGGGGATTGGTCTAGAAGACCTCAAGATCCCTCCCAAGTCTATTATTCTGTTATTCTGATCAGGTGCTCACCCACTTTTTAGGTTTGTTCTGTGTTGGATAGAACAGAAATCTTTGCTAAGCCTAGTTGGACTTGAAATGCAGAATGATTTTAAAATACATCCACAGAATCTCAGAACTTTTTTATTTGAATGGGTGCTTTCGTTCACACTCAGTGGAATCACCATTTGTTCAATTTTAAATGTCTTTTGAACATTCACTGTGCTCCAATTACATTTTTAAATAAATAGAATGATGATTTTAAAAATTAGGAGTGTTTTTGCTTAAGGACAATGCATTAATTTTTAAATATAAAATTAGAACTGTATAAATAGTTCCTTATTTTTTTTTTTAAAAAAAACATTTTTTAAAATGATTCAAGCTGTGCCATCAGTGCAGGAAAAACATCAGTATTTCTAGTTAGAGGACATGACAAAAGAAGGGAACATCCCAATTACTTCTCATTTGTCCTAATTACTTCTTTGAATATTTGCTGATGCTTTTGTGCTTCTGGTGACCATGACTAATTACTAGAACAATGCTAGACGATATAGCTAGAGCAATATATTAATTTTGAAGGTCAGTCGCATATTCTTGATTACAAATAACAAAGAAGAAGTATATACATTTTAAAGTCGTTAATTGTCCTTCATCCATCATGTTCCTTTTTTCAAGTTTTTTAATCTCTCCTGGGGATGTTCGTCATCGTTAAAATGCACACAGGAAGGCCAAAACAAGCCCAGATCTTAATCATCCTTCTCGGCAGACGATGAGGTAAGCCCAACTTGAATTTACGCAACTTGTCCAGTCAAGCCAATCCAGATCTGAACAAAAGGATAGCTGAAATGGATCTGAAAGTTAGTGGATTAGTGGGAGGAAATAGATTTGTAGATAATTTAGCAATATGATGATATAGCAATTAAATCAATAAATAATTTGGCTATGAGGAGATGACAGGCTTGTATAATTTATGACCTCTCTTTCTATGTGGACTGAGAGCTTCCATTTTTTATGATTCTAGGCTATCGGGTGAGACTCTATATGCAGCCATGTTGTATGTATGTATGTATGTATGTATGTATGTATGTATGTATGTATATATCTGAAGTAGTATTCAGCCAGTTCTAACTGGTTCTTGCAGACCAGTAGTGGAAATTTTGCCTGATTAGGAGAACTGGTAAGTACCACCTCTGGCTGGCTCCGGCCACCCCATCCCGCCCTTCCAGGAGTCCCCATATGCACCGTTTTGGCTCCCAGGAGGCTTCAGGAAGGCTTGCTAAGTCCAAAATGGTGTGTGTGTGGGGGGGGGGGGGCTGCCTACCAAGCCTCCGTGTAGCCCCTTGGGAGTAAAAACAGGCTGAGGGGGAGGGGGATGCTTCATGGGAAAAAGAAAGAAATGCTCACTGTTTGGGGACCCCCAGTGCACTGAGCTTGAGTTGAGAGCTTATTGTAAGTGGCTGCTAGCTATCCTTGCTCAGGCTAAGCTAATCAATAGTAGAACTCTAAGAATGCCAGATGATCAATGGGCATGTTCTCAGTTTCAAAACGTCTGGCTTTTCTTCCTCCTACCAAAGACCTTCTGGGGTTCACAGGAAGGGAGAAAGGAGAAAGGGAGAAAGAAAGAGAAAGAAAGAAAAAGAAAGAAAGAAAGAGGGAAAGGAGAAAGAGGGAAGGGAAAGTAAATGAGATATGGATGGATGGATGGATGGATGGATGGATGGATGGATGGATAGATAGAGGGAAGAAGGGAGGGAGGGAGAGAAAAAGAAAAAAGAGCAAAAAATGCCTGCAGTATTAAAAAGAAGAATAGGAAAAGGGGCTGCTGTGTATTGTTTAACAGACTGCTAAATTGGGAAAATGGGCAGCTAAATATATATACATACATATATACGTGTGTGTGTATGAATAGTTCTGAACATCGAAGGATAATAAATACATGGAACTTAAGAAGACAAAAGACCCTCAGAGGAAGATCTAGAGGAGGGAGAAGGATTCCCCCTGACAAGTTGCTGGCCCATTGAGCCTCATTTAACATTAATGCTAAATCTATCTGTTTCAAAAATCTAATATATGAGATTTAACTCAACTGTCCAGAAATGCATTTAATTGTTTAATAGAGTAATAGTTTATAGCAAAGCCATTCTCTTCCCATTAACATGCAATAGATGATAAATAGTGTCAGAGGCAAATCTAATAATGCAAAGATTAATAACACAACTAGGCAAAACTACGGATGTGCCATACAAATTAAGAACATGAGCCTAATCCCACCAATGTTCCAAACTTGATAACAAAGAGATAATGGCAGAGTGCACCAGCAGCAGCCTTGATATGTCTGTACAATTTAGCCTTACATAGAAGCACTCAAACTTGTCATTACAAAGATGTCACAAACACACACACTTTTTTTGGATTCTAGACTGTTGCAGGGTCTATAACCTGGGAAGACAGATTTCTGACAAAACTGCAACTCTGTGATTATCTAATTTTGATTTAGTTACAGTTAATCCTCAATTTACAAATGTAACCGTTGGAAGATACAATGACACTGAAAACAGTGATTATGACTGGTCTTCACTTTTACAACTATTGCAGCATCCCTATAGTGATATGATCAAAATTTGTCAAGCATGGGAAATCAGGAGGTCCAGGCAGTTCAAATCTATATTTATTTTATTTTATTTTATTATTAACATTTATATGCCGCCCTTCTCCTGTGGGACTCGGGATGGCTCACATAAATTAAAACAACAATAATCAAAACTAAGATACAGTCCAAATTTAAAATTCCCAAAATTAAAATCCCCATAACCAGTCAGGAAATTTGGTGAAAAAGCCATGTCTTCAAGCCAGTATGGAAAGTGCGGAGATCAGGAGCCATCTGGAGCTCAGTAGGTAACCCATTCCAGAGGGTCGGTATGGCCACAGAGAACGCCCTTATCCTGGGGGTCGCCAGCCGACGTTGTAAGGGACATTGTAATAAGGGTTTATTGCAAGCTGAAGTTCTTTACAAAAATCTGAACTACTAATTTCTTTCTTCTTTTAATGACCCCATAATCCCTTGCGGGGTGGAGTCTGCACAACTGAATGGAGCTAGCAGAATGTTTTAATGGCCAAATGCCCTTCCTGTCACCAATGCAGAATTTTGTTCAGCAGATATATTCTCATGTGCCCAGAGAGAGAAATATCTGCCTAGGATTGGACTCAGAGCCTCCTGATTGTGAGGCGAGAGCTCCACCTCTAGGCCACTGCGCCACTCCTAAGAATCTGAACTACTAATGGTCAAAGCAAATTAGTGGTAGATAAGAATCAATGGAATTCAAGATGGGCTGGACTTAGATCTCTTTTGGACACAAGGGACTCAAGACTGATGACATGTTTGACCCCTCCTGAAGGCTCATTAGTCATCTCCTACAAAATCCAGGCATTTAGCAACCTGCATGATTTACAACATAATATATTTGAATACGATTGGACATGATCTGACATCATGTGATTTGTGACTTTCCCAGCTGGCTTTGGAGCAGGAATCAATGAAGGAGTTAGATTCCCTTAATGACCACATAACAACTGCAATGATCAACAATTGCTTAACAACAATTGGAAAAAAAGTCATTAAATCGGCTGTGACTCTCTTAACAACCACCTTGTTTAGCAATGTTAATTCTGCTCCCCAGTTGTGCTCACCAATCAACAACTACCTATATATATTAAACATATAAAGTAAAATATAAAGTAAAACCAGTCTGAAGTAATAGGGAAAAATGATATTAATCTGTTTCATGAGAAGGAGGAAAAGAGGGAGGCAGACCTCAATCCAGATCAGGTTGAAATATTATTTTTTTACCTAAACATGGGATTTTCTAATGTTCAGAGTGTTACATACATGTTAGTGTAGCATTTCTGCAAGTTATTATTATAGACCTTCTGTAAATTAGAGGCTGAATTGGTGTATCCGAGGCCACCTAATTCATTTTAGCTCCATTTGAACAGGGAGGTTTCCCCAAATGACAGTCCACATATTTTTGCTACCAAACTATGCGAGTTCTTACCTGGATTTTGCCAGAAGAGTTTTCTTAAGTATGTATCTTGTGGAGGAGGATTTCTGCCTTTGTTTCCTCCAAAGAACAAATCCGCAACAAATGTCCGATACAGCTTTCTTCTACTCTGATGTCTTAAGATATCTCACAGTTACCACTTCCAGAAATTACAGTAGGAGTGGAAGTTCTCCAGAAATATCTGGCTGATGCTTAAAAATGGCTGCATCAAATATTACAGGGGACTCTGACTATGTTGTTGACCAGGACATTTGATGGCTCCTTGAAAGGCCTAGCTAATTAGGCTGGAGCTGTCATGAATGCAGACAAATTCCTTGTGTGTAGATATGTTTCTGCTCTTTCATAACAGAGTCATGCAACATAAATGGTATTTAGGTATTTGTACGTTTAAAATATACTTTTACTACTTTTTTAAAAAATATGCCCTGAACTCTTCTTGTTCAGTATAAGGAAAATATTTTGTTGGCATTTTGGTATTTCAGACTGTTCCCCAATGATACCGGTTGCTAATTCTTTACATGATCCCTTAAGGGCAAAGCAGTGAAATTTCAGTTTTAATATATCTGTAAGGAGTTATTACTTATATCCATGGAAGTAGCAGAAAAAGGCTGATCTTATTCTAATAAAGATTTTTTTATCTTTCTTCCTATGGTATCTTTTGAAAATGGTATATCTCTGTACCTTCCCTCATTCCATCTCCATTTTTATCTTTTTCTTTCTATCTACCTCACTATTATATTCTTCTGCTGTATTTGGTCATTCATTGCTAAGGACTGGAATGGAGCACATTCTGCTTATTTTACATATACAGTTCTGACATCATTCTATTTGAACTCTTGAGGGTCAGCCTGTATATGGTATATCACATGAGCAGTATTGAATACCATCGGCACTGACAAAATCACCATCACTTTGCAAAAAGTAGCTTTACTTGGGACAGCTTACATTCTGCGATGGATACCTTTTAACACAATCAAACAACATTTGTCTATTGCAGGTTCTTGGGGTAGGTGGATAAAATGCCAAATCCACTAACATCTGGCTGACTCTATCACCAACCTTAGCAATAATAATGCAGGATTACTGCTTTTCAGCTGCTAAACATCAAGACATTAGACATCAGAGACAAAATTTAATGGAATACAAAAATGTAAAATCTGACAGTAAGTGCAAGTAAAAGAACATCTCAATAAACATCATCAGATGTTAAATTTGTCACACATTGAAAGGAATTGGAGTTATGGATTGATCCTCCTTCAAAATGTTTTTAAAGTATTTTTTTAAGGAATGGCAAGTCTACTTTTAAAGATCTCTAAAGGGATGCCAAGTTTGATGCAATAAAAATCTTAGCTTCTGAATTGTACTTTTTGGAACACCAGGTGCTCCCCAGCTGCAACAAAGAAACTTATAAATGATGGCACCCTTCTCCATTAGTCAAGATTGCATACACTATGCCTCCTTTAAAAATTCTGGATTCGCATTTCGCCAGCAGAAAAGCAACAATTATGAGTTAAGAGGGTTGGGTTTTTGAATAAATTGGGAATAGACTGAGTTCAGCTTTTTAACAAGATGCTATAACACTCAGGGCCACACTTCTGGTTATTTGGAACACATTTTGATATAGAAAAATGCACCCCTTCTGATTGTTAGAGGATTTTATTCTCTTTGAAATAAACTACCAAAAAACATCAGAAAGCCAAAAAAGCTTACTAGAGACGTACGATCAATATTGCAAAAGTATAACTGGTTCCTTAGGAAGCTTTCAATGTGTCATATTTATTCCTTTGAAGGACTCATGGTAGTGCTGTTCTGAATTTTGAAGAAACATTTTTTCTTTGTCTGAAATTGACTTCTTGCCCATAATGTTTAGGTGTGTGTTATCAAGCAGAAGGCACAATAAATCAGGAGGAAAAATGCACTTTTATTCCTCAGGACTGAAGAACTTCAGGGAGAAAGCTGTGCTTGTATCTTTGGAATGGATTGTACAAGGCTGGGTTCTTCTTACCTTTACCTTTACTACCAGTTCACAACAGGATCGCACATGCACAGACCACCTATGATGACATCTGAGGCAGTGGGCAGCGCCTCCCGCTGGTTTTACTACTGGTTCTTTCGAACTGGTCTGAACTGGGGGCAATCCACTACTGAAAGAGTAGAAGGAAAGTTCAACTGTGAATGCCTCTGATGCATCTTCAATAATCTCCCATCCATGGAAATGATTATTTATTAGCAACACAAAAAGTATATGCTGGATTGAGGTCACCAAAGGAGTATCTTTGGATGTCTTCCAGATACCCTCAGATGTTTTCATTGCAACTCCCAGCTCCCCAGTTCTGCCTACCTTTGAGATCTTTCAGTTTAAACAATAACAAAAAACATTGTAAAGCAAAATAAAACCCCAGTATCTAGGATCATCATTTTGTAAAAATGTACCTGGGCCTCATATAACACTTGGTAACAGACATGAGAAATTGTCTGCAATTCAGTTTAAAAGTGGGCCTATCTGGCTCAATGGTGTGATACTTCAGCTGTTAGAGAGGCTGAAAAGTAAGGGCGAGAGGCATGTGCACCTCTTAACAAATGTGTGGCAAGGAACATTCTAGTGGTCACATTATATCATGCAAGGAAGGAAGAGCTGTGATGCTGATGAGTTTCTCTCTTCAACAGATTATTAAGATAGAAATTCAACATTGCTCCTGGCCATGTGCAGAAGACTTTTCAGCATCTGATCTAGCTCACTGCCTAGATCCTGTTTTGAAGCAATTGACTCTATGCTTGACGTAAAGTCTAAGTGACATCCTGTCGATATGATATCATAAATTGGTTTTTCAGAAATGCTGGGGGACAGGGTTGAGGCAGCTGTAGAGGGAATCACGATTTTGCTTTGTTTTAAATAGCTTCTGCTTTCATCATTCATGCATTCATTTTTACAATTTTCCTTTTTCAATCACTAACACAAAGTTGGCTAGGTTTTTCTAAAGTTACTTTGCAGGAAAGAGGATACCACATGATGACAAAATTATGCTGGAGAAAAAGAGGAATAACAAAGAAATAATCTAGCGTGGATTTCTTCTCCAAACTTTGAATGCAGCACTAAATGAAAATATTATCTGATATGTTTATATGCTTGATGATGATGAAAATAATGATGCTCGATTCAGGAAAGGCTTCCCATGAATATAAATTAAGGATTTCCCCCTGTCATCCCAGGCAGTCCTCTATATCTACTCAAATGGGCTCCAGAGACTTCAGAAGCAATTGCAGTCTCTTGAAATCTCTTAAATGGCCATTACAACAACAGTGACAGAAAGTGGAAGAACTATACCTAAAAAATAGGGGCACCACTAGCAAAATAATTCAGAAAGGTATCAATAAGGTTGCCAACTATTTTTCTTTGCTGGGTTCTCCTACCCTCAAAACGACGCTATAGAGCACTGCACACCAAGACATCTAGATACAAAAACAGGTTTTTTCCCGAACGCCATCACTCTGCTAAACAAATAATTCCCTCGACACTGTCAAACTAGTTACTAAGTCTGCATTAGTATTAATCTTCTCATCGTTCCTATCACCCATCTCCTCCCACTTATGACTGTATGACTAATCTTATTGCTGGTGTCCTTAAGATTTATATTGATTATTTCCCTATGACTATAATTAAGTGTTTTACCTTATGATTCTTGACGATTGTATCTTTTCTTTTATGTACACCGAGAGCATATGCACCAAGACAAATTCCTTGTGTGTCCAATCACACTTGGCCAATAAAGAATTATATTCTATTCTCATTAAACATGTAGCAGTCATGCAGAAATATAGTCCAGATGACACTTTTCTCTCCCCATCATGCTTTCTGTTGCCTAGGGAGTGACTAATTTAGAACAGCCCTCTGAAAGGACTGAGGACTTACTGCCCAGTGGATATCAGCTGGATTGTGACAGATGAATACCCAGTGAATTAATCACTAGGTTTCTTTGCTTAACTATTTTCTTTTGAATAATGAAAAGGAGGGCAAACATTCCAAAACAAAGCATGGTTTAATTAAAACAAACAAAAAGCATATGTCAGGTCTAGAGGCAGTTGGTAAGAAAACATCCTCAAAATGCTACTCAGACAATGGGGATGTTTGAATGAAATGTTTGGCAGAATTTGGACTGCAGACGTCCACTCAAAATCTTATGCAAGGATTCAAGAAACCCAGTGCCATCTGCAGATGGCAGATTAAACATTTAAATTAGTGATGAGTTATATGCTTGTACTGAATACAGCCAGAATGTTTACCAGATGCTGTGCCCACACATAAATATTTCCTCTAGGTGCACTTTTATTAGAGCCAGACTTTTTTTCTTAGCTGAAGAAGAGAGATGGAAAGTGTCGTTGCAATGAGGCAGTTGCATATTTTAAAAAATGTTAAAAAGTTGCCGGAAGCATGACAGTGATTTCATGCCATCAGTGTTAGTGGAGCAAAATTTAGCATTCGGGACCATTAGGAACTTTGTTTTATTTTTATTTTTTTTATTTAGTACCTACTTATATCACACCTTTATTATTTTATAAACATCTCAAGGTGGTGAACATACCTAATACTCCTTTTCCGTCCTATTTTTCCCCACAATAGCAATCCCACGAGGTGAGTGCCCATGAGGCCGAGACAGTGAGTGATTGGCCCAAAATCATCCAGGTGGCTTTCATGCCTGTCAATACTAGAACTGACAGTCTCCTGGGTCCAAACTGGTGTTTTAACCAGTAGACCAAAACTGGTTTTAGTTGAGTGACAAGGACATCAAGGGCTCTGTTTAGCCCTTAATGTTTACTATATCACCAGCATTACTGTCTCTTTAAAATGTGCTGTAGTGGGAACTCCGAAAGCTCAGAAAGCTCAGTTAGTTTTGGTGACCCCAGCACTTGGAATGTTGAACTACCATTACTTGTTCCATGTTTGTTGGGCTAGATCATAAAATCAGAAATAAGAGTGAAGTTAGCACTGGGCTGCAAGTAACAGTCTGAGAAGATGAGTAGAGTCTGAAGAAAACAAACAAACAATAGTCAGCTCTTAAAAGTAAGGGAGGAATAAGTGAGACTCAGGAAAAAAAAACCCAAGCCAAGAAACCACCCAAGAGATGAGACAGAAGTACAGCTAATGACAGATGAATTTATCCAAACCAAAGGAGACCTTCCTGTTGTAACAAGGTTTAATGTAATAGGAGGTTTTGAGATTAAGAGAGATTCTCATTTGGACACCTGGGCATTCTTCTTTTACCAGTTGAAAGAACTGTCTCTTTGCCTGTTCCCACAGAGGTCACAGTTAAGAGACTGAGAAATTCCCCACTCTAATAGGCAGAGAGATAAAATACCTTCTGAAGTAAAGCAAGCCTGTTGTTGAGATTTCTGCAACCTAATCCTTTTTTTCCATGTCAATAAATCTGGTTAATGAAGCCTCTGTGAGAAATTTGCTTTTGGGCCAGTTGTCAAGAGCTTAACACTTAACTGGATTAGGAGCTCCTCTTGTGATCCTTCCTTTTCCAAAAGATCCCCTGTTCAGACAGGAAGGTTAGCTCAGGATCTGAGGCTGCTAAGCAATCAGTACAAATATTGTAACATGCAAATCAATTGCCCACCATGTAGAACAAATTCTGGAGCTGAAGAGTCATACTTCAAGCCTCATCTGCTCCAGAGTAAACTTGAAGGTAATAATTTGATTGGTGATGTAATAATGCCAAAAAGATATGTCCGAGATAAGTGAAGTACAAAGTAAAGCAAAGTAAAGTAATTTAGACAAACAGATTGAACAGACAGAGATTAGGAACAACAAGAAATAATAGTGGCTGTTCAGTTATTTTGTTACACCACAAAAAATGGTCAGATTAAAATATAAAATGGAAACAAAGGGAAACAAATTCAGTCTCACATCTAATCTTTTTAGCCACATGTTACAGTTGTAGGTGTCAAGGGAGTTTCTAATATAATAAATGTATTTATTTTTCTCAATTGATTTTTTTTTTTTTTTTGTGATCCAGTCATTCCCTGAAATTTTTTTTGGCAAGGTTTTTCACAAGTGCCTTGCCATTGCCTGCTTCCTAGGGCTGAAAGAATGAGTGACAGGCCCAAAGTCATCCAGTTGGCTTCATGACTAAGGCAAGACTAGAACTGATAGTCTCCAGGTTTCTAACCTGATGCCCTAACTATATCAAACCAGTTGTGTTTTGATTAGTAGAGATTCTTTATGTAAAGTAGAGAGGCATTTTGGATAATAATCCTAGTGTTACAAATAGCTCAGTTTCATATAAGAAAAAGCCAAATTGATTCAGTGACAAGATACAAAAGGTTTGGAAAAATACTGTGTAGAAAAACAAAAATATCCATAATTTTCTTTGTATATTTAGAAGAATGAAATACATTTGCAGACTAGTTGATAATTGCTAAGGGGACAAAGCATATTAAGTCTTATAGAAATCAATGCAGCGTCTAATTTTTTTTTGTCCTAAATTATATTCTGCAGCCCTAGTTGAGTAAAATCACATTCACTAGTTGAGTGAAATCACATTCACTACTGGGCTTTTTTTCTTTTTTTTTTCCTGGCAGCCATTGGGCCTGCTGGCTGCCAGAAGAAAAAAAGAAAAAAAGCCCAGAAAGTAGTGAATGTGATTTCACTCAAGTAGGGCTGCAGAAAAATCTTGAAAATCCTGGAGAAACAGTGGTGTTGGAATAACATGAAGATTTGACATGGTAAATGCAACAATGAAATTCAGAGTACGGTGAAGAAAATCATTTGTTTATGGTCCAAATTTGATTCAAAGAATATGATCCTACACCTTGATATCACTGGATCAACATCACTGGAACTAAATAGACTACCAAATAGGAAGCAAAAAATGGAGAAGTGCCATCTAAACGGACAGGACCTTTACACTGTACCCAGGTCATGAATTATTGATGTCAAATACATGGATTAAATTTAGAAAAGAAAAGAAAACAGATACATCAGGAAAACATCTTCTGAAGGACACTCAATCAGAATATCAATTCAATACAAGGAACAGATCTAGTGTGCTTAGCTTATGTTGTAGTATATGTGAAGGGCTATGTGAAGAAATATGAAACATTTGCAAATAGCAAACTAGAAAAAAAATTCCCAGAATTTCAAAGAGAAACTGGCTTTTGGAACAGGCTATGACAGTGGTGTCAAACTTGCAACCTGTGGGTCAGACGTGTCATGCACTGGCCATGCCCATCCCCGATTTAGCAAAGGGGGAAAAAGTTGTGATAAGTTATGTGATAACAATGTGATGCTGTGAGTTTGACACCCCTCAGCTATGATGACAATTGTTTTTTGGCTTGTTTTGATATAATTTTATTTTGCAGAGGATATTGGTGGTAGCTAATTATCTGGATCCATCTCAGTTAGATTTCAAGTCATGATGCAGAACGGAGAAAGCACCGGTTGTGCATGTTATGGTTTTTGGCAGGGCCAGGATGGAGGTTGTACATCCTTTGCTGCGCTCCTTAATTTCTCAGAGGGTTTCAAAGCAACCAATTGCGCTATCCAGAGTGTCTTATTAGCTCAAACATAGCTATGCTATGAGCACAAGAATAGGTATACTTTCTTTAAGATGGTGCCAACAAAGTCAGCATCCATATGAACACTCTGAAGCAGGTTATTTTGGCTTTGGTTTTGAAGCATTCATGAACATTTGAAGGAAAAGATTATATGGACTAACAATGTACCCAAATTTTTTAAAATTTCTTTTTCAAACATTCTCTTACCCTATGGAAGAAATTTAGATATTGGCAGTGCTTTGCTCTCCAAGTTTGTTTCAGTTAAGTTCCTGAGTGTTTCATTACCAGACTAGGTAACATCATCAGCTGGATTGTCTTGTCCTGTTCTTCTTACTTTATAAATGTCCCAGTACGGTCAGTTGGCCATTTGGTTGGTTGTTCATTTGGAGTTCTACTTAAATTCTGAGCAGCTGATTGGTTCTTTTGTTGATTGATTATTCGAATGGTCTGATTTCTTATATATTCATATGCTGGATCTAGGTCAATGTGTTTGTTAATTGCTCCTTTTGGTAGACTACCAGGCCTCAATAAATTCATGTACAGGGCAGATTAACAAACGAACAACCAACCAACCAACCAACCAACAACCAACTGACTACACCGGCACACAAGACATTTATAAACTAAGGAGAATAGAATAGAATAGAATAGAATAGAATAGAATAGAATAGAATAGAATAGAATAGAATAGAATAGAATAGAATAGAATAGAATAGAATAGAATAGAATAGGAGTTGGAAGGGACATTGCCAAACCAATCTTATTTCATTCTTTGACAAATTAGTAGACCAATGATTTATTTATTTATTTATTAGTCACATTTCTATGCCACCCAACTCCCTAGGGACTCTGGGTGGCTTACAGCAAAAAAATAATATTCTGTAAATTTTTTTAAAAAGAACATTAAAAACCTATATACTCCATTCCATGACCAGGTCTTGCAAGATCACCGTAGTGAGATCAACATCCCCAGGCCTGCCGGAAAAGCCAAGTCTTCACCGCTTTCAGGAAGACCAAAAGGTGGGAGTGGTCCAGAACTCAGGAGGTAATTGGTTTCAGAGAGCCAGGGCAGCCACAGAGAAGGCCCTCCCCCGCAGGCCTGCCAGCCAACATTGTTTAGCTGACGGGACCCAGAGGAAACAACTCTGTGGGATCTTACCGATTGATGGAAGCTATATGGTAGAAGGCGGTCTCGAAGATACAGAATATCTGTATATTTAATATATTTAATATCTGTATATTTCAGCAAGGCATTTGACAAAGTAGACCACAACCTACTCCTTGGTAAGCTAGAAAAATGTGGGATAGATTTGTAACTGGCTGATAAACCATACTCAGAGTCATCCTTAATGGTACAACATCTAAATGGAGGGAAGTAAGCAATGGGGCACCACAAGGTTCCAGTGCTCTTCAGTATCTTTATAAATGACTTAGATGAGGGACTAGAAGAGAACTCATCAAATTTGCAGATGACACTAAAATGGCAGGAATAGTCAACATCTCAGAAGACAAGCTCAGGATCCAAAAACAAAAAACAAAACAAAAAAAAAACCACCCACTTGACAGACTTGAACAATGAAATTTAATCAGGAGGAAAGCAATGTTTTACACTTAGGCAGGAAAAACCAAAGGCACAAGTACAAATTAGGTAAAACCTGGTTCAAAAACAGTAACTGTGAGAGGGACCTTGGAGTCCTAGTGAACAATCACTTAAATATGAGCTAGCAGCGTGCAGCAGCAGCCAAAAAAGCCAACACAGTCCCAAGCTGCATTAACAGAGGGATAGAAGCAAGATCACATGAAGTGTTAATATCACTTTATAATTCCGTGTTAAACCACGCTTGGAGTACTGCATCCAATTTTGTTTGCAAAATAATATGTTGAGACTCTAGAAAGAGTACAGAGAAGAGCAACAAAGATGGTTAGGGGACTAGAGGCTAAAACATACGAAGAATGGTTGCTGGAATTGGGCACAGCTAGTTTATTGAAAAGAAGGACTAGGGGTGACATGATAGCAGTGTTCCAATATCTAAGAGGTTGCCACAAAGAAGGGGGAGTCAAGCTTTTCTCAAAAGCATCTGAAGGCAGAACCAAAAGCAATGGATGGAAACTAATCAAGAAGAGAAGCAACCTAGAACTAAGGGAAAATTTCCTAACAGTGGTGACAATTAACCAGTGGAACTGCTGGCCATCAGAAGTTGTAGGTGCTTCATCACTGGAGGTTTTTAAGAAGAGACTGGACAATCACTTGTCTGAAATGGTATAGGGTTTCCTGCTTGAGCAGGGGGTTGGACTAGAAAAGCTCTAAGGTCCCTTCCAGCTGTATTCTAATTGATTGAAATAAACAGGAGATTTGCTCTGCCTGGCTGTCATCAGAATATGGAATTGGTTTACAGACAGCCTGTTGGTTTCATTTTGTAAAAGAGGAATTGCTTTTTCATTTCTTCTTATTGCACTTGGTTCAGCATGAGATTAGTCAAACAGTTTTTCCCAATGATGGACTGCCTGAAGGCGTAGTAATTACTTTGAGTTGGAAGGGGCTTTCAAAATCCCAATCTGTTTGAAAGGAAGATTCTCCTAGCAAAATAATGGCTCATTTCCTCTACATATCTAGGCGGTTTCATGAATTGGCTGACAAATGGAGCCATGCTGGTTTTCAGGGTAGAAGGCAGCTATTCCCAATCCCTCCAAAGGAAATCTGAGTGGAACAGAAAACTTTCCATGGGGAAAGGAAGAAAACTTGTTTTATAGATGTGCTGTGTACAGCTGTGGGGCTTCAATAATGATTTTGCAAATGTGCTATGGTAGTGCTTGTAAGTCTAGAAAAGGAAATAATTACACTTCTTTCAATTCCAACTCATAAAATACAGGCAAAAAGGGATTCATTCAATGAATGGATGATTGGAATTTTTAAAATGGGTTGTTGAACATGTCAAGGGCCCCGTTTCCTACCTATATTGCTGACTGACTAGGTATCTTGCTCCTATGCATATTTAATTTGGATATTTTTAGTGTTTTTATTGGTTTTGTTGTTTCAAAATGTTTTTTGAATTATAAGCTACCCAGGGTTATCAACTCAAATAAGCCATAGAAATTGAATGAATGAATGGCCCAGATCAAAGGTACAGTTAATTTCAAAAACATGTTGTAAAGTATAAGAACTCAATGTTTGTACGTGACAGTAAGCAAATCTCTTTGAAAAATTAAAAACAAATGGAAGAATGTAGGGAAAGGTAGAATTAGTGACACATGTTATCGGTATATACAAATCAAACTTGCAGAATAATGTTGAGGATTTGATATGGGAATTTTATTCTAGACAAGAGATTTCTGTCAATCTGTGACAGATAATAGTAGCTGTAAAGGCCAGGATGAATCTTTGGCTTGTTCTATGGAACTCTTTCTCATTTCTTGGTTATCCCTCAGCAATAAATCAGCAGAGGATCATAGATATTGATTTGATACAAAGAGATTCAGCCAAAACTATAACAATCCATTTCTTCTTTAATTAAAGTAGATATAGGCAAAAATTGGCATTTGCAGTTGACATTGATATTCATTCGGAGTATTTTTTCCTCATATAAACATGACCTTTGCAATAATTTCAGATAAGTTTACAGGATGCCTTTGCAGAAATATAAATGAACATTCTTATATTTTAACATCTGAAAAAAATCCCTACATGAATATATCATTAACAGTATTTAAAAAGCATTTATTGGGATCCTGTATTTCACGTTTAATCATTTTTAGAATAAATTTGTAATGAAATATAAATAATGGGCAACCTCATCAGTTCAAAGTGCATTAGGGTTATGCTGCATTCATAATTCTCTGTATTTTTCTACTGCAAAAGATTATATTCCATTCCTATTATGCAACTACTTAGTAAACTTTACTGCATGTTCCATGAACTACAGAGGTCATTGATGCAATTTTAGGTGGTGTTAACAAAAGGACCACATCATGGGAGGTAATTAATATCTTGTACTATGCTCTGATTCAGTGGTGAAATCTAATTTTTTTTTGCCACCGGTTTTGTGGGTGTGGCTTGGTGAGTGTGGCAGGGAAAGGATATTGCAAAATCTCCATTCCCACCCCGCTTTGGGGCCAGCCAGAGGTGGTATTTGCTGGTTTGCCAAACTACTCAGAGGAGGAGAAGGAGGAGGAGGAGGAGGAAGAGGAGGAAGAGGAGTTTATATTGCTCTCTACAAAATGGGAAAAGAAATATTAGATTCCAGTGACTGAAACACATTTAGTCAATCAATTCTTAACATCTTGTCTGGTAACAAGATCTTGTGAGTTGACAATCAATAATATTTGACTACTATTTGCTCTGTCTGGGTTTCATCCAGGGTAGGAAGGTCCTGCAGAAGGTCAATACTCGGAAAGCTGGGGGTCCTCATGATATCCCTTAAGGTGAGAACTTAAGTAGTGTGTTGACCACCTGGCCACTGTCCTCACAGACATCTTCAATCTCTCATTGCATCAGGCCATAGTTCCATCATGTTTTAAGATTGCAATCATTGTACCAGTGCCCAAAAAACTATAAGCACATGCCTTAATGATTACCATCCAATTGCACTCACTTCCATTATGATGAAGTGTTTTGAGAGATTGGTAAAGGACTATATGGTTTCATGCCTACATTTGACTCATTATAATTTGCCTATTGGAAGAACCACTCTATAGATCCATGATGGCAAACTTATGACACATGTGCCACCTATGGCATGCGGAGCCATATCTGTGGGCATGTGAGCATTGCCCTAGCTCAATTCCAGTATGCAAGCGCATGCTGGCCAGCTGATTTTCAGGCCTTCCAGACCCACCAGAAGTTAGGAAACAGGCTGTTTTCTGTCTCCAGAGGGCCTCGGGATGTGTGGGAGGAAGGCCATTTTCACCCTCCCCAGGCTCCTAGAAAGCCTCTGGAGCATGGGGAGGGTGAAAATTGGCCCTTCCTGTCCCACCGGAAGTCAGGAAATGGGTTGTTTCTGGTCTTCGGAGGCCTCTGGGGGTGGGGGTAGGGGTGGAGAAGGCCATTTTTGCCCTCTCTAGGCTCCTAGAAAGCCCCAGTTTGTGTGAGTTGGAAGGAAAATTTCCAACTCCATCTCTTTGACACAGGGCTGTGTCTTGAGTCCACTACTGTTCACATTGATGACCCATGATAGCTGTGCCAAATCTGCTACAAATCACATTGTGAAGTATGCTGGTGACATGGCAGTGGTGGGTCTTATCTGGGCTGACAATGAAAATACTTATAGGGAAGAGGTGAAGGCTCTGGTGGATTGCTACAATAAAAGTAACCTGGTTCTAAATGTTAATAAAACAAAGGAGATCATTGTAGATTTTAGAAAGAGACGGCATAGTCATACTTCACTTAGCATTGAAGATGCAGCTGTAGAAGTGGTCAACAGTATTAAGTCTCTGGAGGTGCAGATAACTAACAATCTGAATTAATCTCTCCATACATCATCCTTAGTGAAACATGCAAACCAGTGTCAGCATTTCCTGCTTTGGATGAGAAGAACACATCTTTCTCCTTCTGTCCTGGCCAGTTTTACAGAGGCACAATTGAG
This sequence comes from Masticophis lateralis, assembly GCA_030761175.1. NCBI lineage: Eukaryota > Metazoa > Chordata > Lepidosauria > Squamata > Colubridae > Masticophis > Masticophis lateralis. The sequence goes on from JAUDYJ010000002.1 coordinate 95,960,879, forward strand.
AGTGTTTTAACAAACTGCATCACTGTGTGGTTTGGTGGCAGCAGTGCCTCAGATAGAAAGTCCATACAGAAAGTGGTAAGGACAGCCGAGAAGATTATAGGAAGCTCGCTTATAAGCGCTATGTACTTAGAGCTCAAAGCATTGTTAGAGGCTCCACATACCCACTTTACAGTCTGCTCCCTCTGGGGGGAGGTTTTGAAGTATTTCTAGAAGGACTACCAGATTCTGTAACAGCTTTGTTCCCTATGCCATTCATCTGGTAAACTCACTAGATTCATTTTTGTCACCATGTACATGTACACATGTGAACTAGATTGTGTTGTTTCTCTGGGTCATATAATATACGCGGGTATATGCATAATTATGTATGTATATATGTATGTATGTATGTATTTATTTATTTAGTCATGTTTATGTAGTGTATATTGGATGGGGTGGCAGCCTTTGAGAGCTGTATGCAACGGAATTTCATTTTAATGTATGCCGATCAGTGTACATTCAAAGTGACAATAAAGTTATTCTAAGTCTAATATAATTATATCCCTTGAATTGCATTAGCTAATTAAATTTGTGCAATGATTATTGTTTTTTATTCTTGACTTTCTGATATTTAGACAAACAGGCAAGGATACTACGTGACATTTTCATATAACCATCTTGCAGTAGGAGCAGGTTAGCTAAGGTATCTGCCACAACCATTAAGAATATCAGCCCCACTATATTCTGAAAAAGGCCTCATCGTTTCTGACAAATGTCTCCTAATTTTCACAAAAGCTTCTATCTGTTGAAAACTCTCTACTATATAGGCTACCATCACTGTAAATTTCATTCATATTCTATCCCAAGTAACATTTTATAGATAAGACTATAGCTATATATTTTTCCTGCCAGCTCATGTGAGTTTTTGCCAGCTTCATCCTGTCTGAAATCTGTAGCTCATTTGCAGGTTTAAATTCACTTACTAAAGATTAGCCCTTTGTATTTTTCCATGCTGGAGTTTGGGAACCAAGAATCCAGAAAAAGATTTTAGATAAAAGGGATAGCTCATATGGGAACAATTCCTTTCCTTTTGTGTTCTATCTGCTCCTTTAAATGAATATCCCTTTGATCCCTTTTGCTGTGCAGGTAGTGCTTGTTTACTGATGGTAACTGGCTTCAGAGCAGCGGTGGCACAGTGGTTAGAGTCCAGTACTGTAGGCTACTTCTGCTGCCTGCCAGCTGTCTGCAATTTGGCAGTTCAAATCTCACCAGGCTTAAGGTTAACTCAGACTTCCATCCTTCCGAGGTGGATAAAATGGGGAACCAGATTGTTGGGGGCAATAGGCTGACTCTGTAAACTTCTTAGAGAGGGCTGGAAAACACTGTGAAGGTATATATAAGTCTAAGTGCTATTGCTATCAATTCTAACATTCCTAGTTGCCATTGTTAGGTGAATCCCATGCAGTCAAGCATGCAATGATCACATGATTGTCATTTGTGACCTCCTGCCAGATTTCTTTTTGTTGGAAGCTGGCAGTGAAGCCAGCGATAAGTGGCCCTTTCAAGAAAGGGTATCCTAGTTCAGAGATGGGTGGCACATGAATTAACAACTGGCTTTCTCCAGCACCGAAAATGTGAGTGTGAGCATGGTCTTCTGCACATGTGTTTTGCTTGCACACATTGTGAGGCTTAACGCAGCTAAATAGGACAGCATAGCGCTGGGGTGAGTGGGCAGGCCCACCCGCAGGTCACAATTACCGGGTCACCCAACTGGTCTGAACTGGCTGAATCCCATCCTGTCCTAGTTATTCTGGCATGCCTAAAAAAACCCACCAACCACTGTTCAGAGATCACTTACTCCAAAAGGGCAAATTCATAGGTATTCTTTGTTGTTGTGCCAAACCTCAAAAGTAAACAGAAAAATGTTACTTTCTGAAGTGTTCTTATTTTTAAAGGGGAGACAACATTTTCTGTCCTGGTTCAGCACATTTTTTTTATAAGCACATTGTTGGATAATTAGAGGTATTTATGTAGTTTTTAGTCGTCTCTCTCAGCTCTGCCTTAGAAAAGGTGTAGAGGAGACATTTCAGATGTACTAAATGGTATCCGACCCCAATCCCACTGTACTGTTACAGAAAAGAAATCTGCAAAGTTGAAAAGCAATATTTGGTGATTGCATATGTCACCTTCATGTTTTTCTTAGCCAGAAGTTAATAATAGTAAAATTAATCTTGGTGGACAGGCATTTTTGTTAATAGGTACTATAAGAAATTTAACTGAGAGTCAATATAAAATGTAAAATCATGTATTCTGTCAGTTCAAATTCCCTTGATTTGCAAGGTCAAAGTCTCTGCATGGCTGATAAATTGTTAAATTCATTACCAAGTGAAGTACATTAAAATGAACTTTGGAAAAGACCTGGTAAAATTTGGGGTAGATAAGTGTCTTTCAATTTGCAAGACAGTATCTTGAACTTTCTCTAAAATAATTTCTGGAAGCTTGGCTGAGGTCAGGTTGTAGTTCTACATTCTTGATCTATTGGCTAATAGTCTTCTTAAATAACTTTTTCTAACTAATTTAGGCATTGTGAAATTGACATTTCTTTTCAATCCATTTTCAACAAAATAAGATTTCTTTTTGTACCAGCTTTTAACTAGACTGATGTTTTCATTGCCATCTCCACTATATATTCCCTTCCAAATCATGTTGCTTAACCTATCGTATTTTGTATATTTCATTCATAATTGTCCATTCAGAATCTATATTGATAAGCAATCTGCTCATACGTGGCAAGTGTAATCAGGTCTTCAATCCACTGGGTGAAAGGGGCCATACATTTATCTTTCTAAAGCTTCACTATCAATCTTTTGGCCAAAATAAAAGCATGGAGATTCTATTTATATTATAGTTATATACATGTATCAGAGTTATATATGTACTTGAATAATAATTGTGTTAGACAACTATATATGGAATTATAACAATTTATCATTGATATGATATATTAAACTGTTTCCAATCAATCAATCAGAATAGAGCTGGAAGGGACTTCAAGGTCTTCTAATCCATCCACTTTGTTCAAGTAGGAGACCCTATACCATTTCAGACAAGTGACTGTCTAGTCTCTTCTTAAAATCTTCCAGTGATGAAGCACCCACTACTTCTGAAGTAGTGGGTGCTTCCATTGGTTAATTGTTCTCACTGTTAGGAAATTTCTCCTTAATTCCAGGTTCCAGCTTCTCTCCTTGGTTAGTTTCCATCCTTTGTTTCTTGTCCTGCCTACAGGTGCTTTGGTAAATAAGTTGATCTTTTTGTAGCAACCTCTCAAATACTGGAATATTGCTATTATATCTCCCCAGTCCTTCTTTTATCTAGACTAGCCAAACCCAAATCCTGCAACCATTCTTCATATGTTTTTGTCTCCAGTGCTTTCTTTTAAAAGCACTTTCTAACTTTTTTCCCCATTTCTCTTTTGCCATTATTTTAAAAGCAATAAAAGAATAAATAAAATATTTCCTTCCTAATAGCTATCAGCAACCCAGAGTTCACCAACATACATAGGGTTTTTACAATATTTTTTTTAAAAAATTCTAAAGTGCATCACTTTAGTCTTGCTTTTACTGACAAGCATTTGCTATTTTAATGTCTATTCTATGAGCGGATGCCTATTTCTACCCTCAGTCTTTCTTGTTTTCCTACCATTTCTCTTTTCTGTCTTCTTCATTTTCTCTTGTCCTTCTCTTATTTTCTCTTGTCCTTCATGGAGGTAATTAGGACTCCAGTTTTGAAGTAGGGTTGCATTCAACCTCCAGAGATGTCTGTCTCTTTTGCTCTCACTGTAGCTAACTACATTTCTGAGAAAAAAAAGGGGTTTTAAGTTTAAAGCAAGGAAAGTCTTTTGGTGAGTTTTCCTCATGATAGGCACTATAATCTAAAGAAATAATGACCTAAACATGGGATTCTAATGCTTCATGTAGCTATCAGAACATTCAGTGTTTGGCCGAAACCACAAATATTCTTGGATTGCCTTAAATCAAGTGACTATGTTTTCTTTACTGATTGCTTGAATCAATCATGGCTTTGCCTTTGACACTAATACCATGCAGGTACACTGTAATCACAGTAGAGGGGAATCATAGAATAACAAAAGTATCAATTAAGTGAAAGCTGGTCTTGAATTAATGAGACATATGGAAAGTCTCAGAATCACAGCTGGTCAGATGCTGTTGGAACAATTGTAAAGATACAAAATGCAGAATGGGGAGGAAAATAAGAAAAAAAAATCTGCCAACAGGTATTCATATGGCTAGCGTCCTTAGTCTAGTCAGCTTCAGCACATTAGTTTGCTGGTTTTTAATCCCCTGCTTGGGGATAAAAAAACATCTTCTAAAGCACAGCTGAGAGGAAGCAGCAACGAGAAAAGCAGGCAACATGGGGAGATCGCTACACTCAGCTAGCATCTAGTTAGGGCTGAAAAAAACCTTCTAAAGAACAGCTGAGAGTCAGAGCAAAGCATGGAGATTGCTTCATTAGCTAGCACCTCATTAAAGCACAGCGGGGGAGCAGGCAAAGCTGGGAAGATCGCTTCACTCGCTAGCACCTCGTTAGCGCTTCATTTGGGCTGAAAAAAAGCTTAGAAAAAGCTACATTTGGTGTATAAGGCGTACTCAAATTTTCAGCCTTTTTTAGTGGGGAAAAAGGTGCGTCTTATACTCTGAAAAATACGGTAACTATTCTCTCTGTCAGGAAATTTTTCCTTAGTTCTAGATTAGATCAGTCTTTGCTAATTTTTCATCCATTACTTCTTCAGGTGCTTTGGAGAAGAGATCAACCCCCTCTTCTCTGTGACAGCTCCTCAAATATTGGAAGACTACTATCATATCTTTATCATGCCTATCTTTTTTTCATGTCTACCATGTCTACATGCTATACATGCTAGCATGCTATACATGCTATACAACAGCTATAAAGAGCATTTTGTAGATCCTGTTGACCCCTGGTGACTTCCTGGAGAAGTCCTTAAAGTTTTCTTGACAAGATTTCAGAAATAGTTTGCACTTGTCCAACTCTAGGACTGTGGGAGAGGGATTGGTTGACGGTTACCCTCTGTGTCTAAAACAGGCCTAGAATAACATTTTCCTGCTTTCTAGCCTGATGCCTTAACCATTATACCAAACTGACTCTCTAAAGAAAAAAATATAAGAAGCCAGATTGTAAATATGAAATGCAACTGGGATTTTCTTTCGAAATGTAGAGCAAAATGAGGAAAACCTTGCAAGCAGTGATTTTTCACCAAAGTAGTAGTTTTATGAATAATCTATTTCTCAAGATTCTATTAAACTTTTAAAAAATTAACATGAATCAAAGGCAGTTTAAGATGCTATGAGCTAATTTGATTATTGGGGAAAAATCCACACTTCTACACCTTCTAATGGAAGAAACTGAATGGCTTCACAAACATACTGTCTGTTAAATGCTAATTAATTTCAGTTAGTTTATTGACTATATATTTGCTAGTTACAGTACATACAAAACTTTGTCTGAGAGAATACATATACTTGACTCATTACCTGTTTTAGATTTAAACACAAACATCCTATGTAATTTAAATGTAATTGTTTAAATCCATGAATGGGTTTAAAAAACCTCCAGATTTATTTATAATTATAAAGCAAGCAAACAGACTTAAAAAAAATCCTTACTAAGATGCAGACTGAATTATGGTGGATATATATTTAAATATAAAAAGCTAATACAAAACTAGGTTTTGTATTAGCTTTGCTATAAAAATGTTTTGGATGTCTGAAAATTTGACACATTAGGTTCTGCATGCATGCCATAAATATTAATTACATTTGTGGCTTTAGGATGAAAGGATAAAATATTAAGCCATAGTTATATTACCACTCTAGGGAAACATGAAAATGGCTCTATCTCTTAAATGGCCGAAGTGGAAAGAAGAGCACAATTCACAAAGGTGTAATAAAATGAGGCTCTATGTAAGACAATGAGGAGTTTGAGATAAATAATGTAAGTTGTGTAGCTTACTTGTAAATAATCTTATTATGTAAAGTTCCATCACAGAACTGGATTACTAAATTAGTTTTCTGTTTTGTTACAAACAAATCATTAAAAAAAAAACCACCCCCACTATATTATAGATTAATCTATATTATAGATTAACTCTTGGGTTTTCTTTGTGGCCCCTTTAATTTGTTTTGTTGCTCTTAAGCTAATATATTTCTTCATGTAGTCTTCTTTGTGTATTTGAATGTAGAATTATACTTTATTTGATATTTACTCAGATGCTTAATAAATGATCTTTGTACACCCAGTAAAAAGCCCTCAGAAGGATTTAGAAAGATTTGCACACGTGTGGGAAGTGATTATACAAGACTCCCCCCTTCACCCACACAATCCAGTTTACTTCAAATGATATAATTGGATGCCAAACAGAGCCAGCTGAACATGGCACAATGAGTTTTCAACATGACTATAGTATGAAAATAAGCATATATGACCGGCTGTGCTATTTTCTTCACTGCAGTGGCAGCAACTGTTTCTTTTTGGTAATGAAAATAGGATAACTTTAAAAAGTCAGAAGATTATATCATTTATTTTGACAGGACTGAGCATTGCTTGTGTAAAATAGATGTGAATTGATATCCCACTACTAGAAAACATTTCATCATCCAGCAAAATAGTGGAAAAAGAAAGTTACTTTGGATCAAATTAACCCAACCCATAGCTTGGGACTTGGGTATCTCAGGGATCACTTTTTCCAAGAGTTTCTAACCATCCAATTAGATCAAATAGGATGGGCATACTACAGATCCATCAGCCAAAATATGCCAGCTGACAGGGACTAGATGACAAGCTTTTTCTGTAGCAGCCCCTGCTCTGTGCAACATCCTCCCTTCAGAGATTAGAATGGTCTCAACCCAGTTAGTCTTCTGTAAAACTTTAAACAGCTGACTCTGTTCCCAAGCCTGGGTCCTACATGCACCAAGGGCCCCACCTCCTGGCTATATTAATAGGCCAGATGTCTTGCTTCGTATAAACTCAGATTAGACGTTTTAATGTTCTTTAGTGTTTTAATGGTTTTTATTGTTTTAAAATATTTTTAGGTTTTTAATTGTAATATACGTTTCTGAATTGTGAGCTGCCCAGCTGCTAAAATAGACAGCTATGGAAATAATATAAAACAAATGTATAAAAGCTCAAGGACTCTTAATGTGGGCATGAATAATAGCATGAGAATTTCTGGAACATTTTATTGCTTTAACATATATATATATATATATTTTAAAAAAATAATTGTAATATATTTTCTGACCTGTAAGCCTCTTAGTCATTGACTGAGGTGGGTGGCCATAGAAATCGAATGAACAACAAACAAATGAATAATAAAAAAACACCCCATGGCTTTACTTTGGTGGATAACAGTAGTATTGATCAATAGACATGTTAAGCCTACCAGTTGGTTGTAAGATTGAATCTTCTGTGGGCACTCTGAGAATGCCTTCCTTTTTAATTCAGGCAACTCATTAAACTGAAGCTAAGTTAGAATCTGATGCTTTATATATCCGGGTATCTAACCATAACCCCAGAGGTGGGCTGCTGCCAGTTCGGGCGAACCTGTAGTTCCGGTAGTTCCGACCACTGGCTGGGCCCACCAACCCGCCCAGCTATACCGTCCTATATAATTGCCATGTGTTTGATGCCTTGCGCATGCACAGAAGGTGCACATGCTCATATTTTCAGTTCTGGGTGAACCGGTTGTTATATTATGTGACGCCCACCTCTGCCTAACCCTAAGGATCAAGTTCTACAATTTGCAATTCCAAGGCCTCATATTCCACCTCCCCCATTGAATGGAGTTGCAAAACTTGCCCCAAAGTTGTTGCCAAATGGTAATATAATGTAGCAGAAGATAGAAAAAAAGAGAAATATGTGATTATATTTGTGGATTTAATTTCACACTGGAATTCAGCTTCATCCATGCCAGATCTATTTTCTGCCCTAATCCTACTTATTTGTTTGGAAGGTGGTCCATTTTCATCAGGGAAAACTAATTTAGACTTTATCTAGAATAACCTGGCCAAGATAAGGTTATTCTCTGATGCTTTGTTATAATTACTTCAATTACTATTTTCATTAGAAAGGGATTGTGACTGATATGCACCAGACTGTACACAGACTGCTTTCTTCCTCTGATATTAATATATCTCATTGTTTACCCTGTAATTGCTTTGGTTTTTTAAAAAAATTCTTGCAGTTATCTTTGGAGTCCAACCAGATACCTCAAGTTACTAGGCAAATTTAAAATATAATAATAAAACCATGTCATTAGTGAAACAGGACCCACTATAAACTACAGCATTCACATGAGCAGGGTTATCCAGGCCAAGGAAACACACACATAATCACACGCTTACAGAGTAAAACAGGTCAAAGATGGATCTAAATCTTTTTCCAGATCAAGGTTGACTACAAGATTGAGGAGGAAGTGAAAGAAATTTATCTCTAATCCTGGACAAAACAAAAACAAAAAACTGAGAAATCCTAATACACAGTGAAATAGAAATGATTTCTCATCCTTTGGAAATCAGAGAATGCCAAAGAATGAAGGTCCTAATTAAGCGAAGAATGTAAATATAACATATCCTCAGTATTGGCCTTCTTAGTTTTTATCATCACATAATGGAAAGAACTATGAACAGCTGATGATACATAAGAGGAAGAGGAGGAGGAGGAGGAAACTTGGTATACTAGTAGTAATAGTAACGGTAGTAGTTAGTGGTAGTAGTCTTATTTAAAATTTCACATACTGACCAAGAACAATCTATGTTCCATTTTGTAATAGTCTTCACATTTGGTTAAGGAAAGTTTTTTCTTCTGCATCTTTTCTTCAATTTTACCTAATTCTAGGGCTCGGTGATGGAGAAAGGGAAATTATCACACATGGCTAAATGTGAAAAAGCTCATTACTGAATTAGTTGCAGAGTCAAAACAGGACATGCTTATTAACTAGAAATCTGGATTCAGTGGCTTGATTTCAGTTAGTATTGGAAACAAAGGCTCCCCCTTGGCTCTGTCCTCACAAATGGAAGTGACAACATAGAGTAGTTTAAAACTGCTGCTTACAGATGGCTGCCTTCTCTTCTGCCAACACAGGCTGTGGTGTAATTTGAAGCATCCATCATAAGCATAAGCTGAAATACAGTTACTTATCTGTGGCCAAAACAGGGATGAAGAAAAGCAAATTAGCTCTGAGCTGGGTTGACAACAGTCAAAACTTTATGGTTAGAACAGTCTCACAGTTTAGCAAATGTTAAAGATATTTGCTGGGTTTTATTTTTGTATCTTTGATATAGTGTAAAGAGGTCCAAAATGTAAGGCTCTGGCTTAAGATAATTAGCTTTTGCCATCCTGAATTTCTCAAGTAATATGCCTTGCCAGGATCATTTCACTGAACCCTTTAAGAAAAAATATTTTCCCAGCTGATGAGTTTTTAAAGTTATCAATAAACCCAGGTCCCCCTGAAAAAAAAAACCCTAAGAGAAAATAATAACAAATAAAAACAGATGACAGACAGTGATGCCATCAATCTTAGTTAATGCTTAACCCTACACAATCCATCTAGCACCCTCACTGCAATTGTTGACTCTTCAAAGAGAACTGCAATGCCAAAAGGAACACAGAGCCAGTCCTCCCACACTAATCTAGGTCAGTGGAACCACTGATCAATGTCAAATGCAACAGCTATACTATTCAGGGATTTATGAACCTTATCTTACCTCAGTAACAAGTAAGTTTTAAATTAAACTGATCTTTAAATTAAACTGAAAAGCTGAAGCTAGACTCTGCTAAAAAGCTTATAAATGTCCGAAAATCAAAGACCTTCGTAAATAATTTAATTATTTCCCAATTTCAAGGCTGCCTAACTGCACAACGATTAAAATTAAAATTAACATATATCAAAGAAAAGAAGATAGCCTGAAGGCTGACTCATAAGAATAGAACACTGAAAAATATGTAAACCACAAAAACTCTCAAAGGGGCCTGATCAACTGTCCTATCCCAATATTTGGGAGAAAATCTTTTTTTCCTAACAGTTTGTGAAATATCAATAGGGTGTAAGCAGTACAGATCTCTCGTGGGTGGAAGTTATCATTCTAGAGAGCAGGAGCCATGATTAAGTTAAGCCCAGTTCCTGGATCCTGCAATCACTGCTTAATTGACTGGATTTGTGGCGTGTCCACTCTAGCTGACCTCACTGCTAATGTTTACCAGTAATTTTAAAATGAGCTTTATGAAGAACATTATGAAGGAGTAACCTAAGCACTTTAATCAGAACCCCCTACTACATATTTTAAGATGCTTTCTTGATTCAAATGATGAGTTCTTCAATTATGTATGTTTATGTGCGAATGTATGTGTATTCGCTATTCAGCATTGTTTGAATCTTTCTTCTTCTTGTGTCCTGCTTTGATGCCTCTGTTGAAATCCCAAAACAAAGAACATTGAGAAGATTTTTTTTTATATATAAAAAGAAGCTGTCTGTTCAGCATAGCCATGTTATCTTCAAGCTATACATACACAGACACAAGATTAAAGAACATCAGTCCCCTGAGCAATCATTTCGGCTTTGCCATTAACAAGAACGAATAAAGGGCCCGAAGGGTTAGAGTTTCTTTTCCCCCACTTTCTATTAAGATTTACTGCACTATTGTATTTCATGTCTGCAAAAATGAAGAAAAAGAAGAGGCTATTAGTATATAGAACCATAGTTAAGTGTTGACATAGATTAACGAAAGAAGGAAAGGAAGAGAGGGAGAAAGAAAGAAAGAGAAATTTCAAACTGATGGCTGAGGAGTAATTTCATAGTTCACATTTGATCTAATATATTTCCAAAGAATGTTTTTCTCCAGGGAAATGTATATATCAGTCAATACAGAATCGATGTCAACTAATCCAACACATCAGCAACACCCATTAAAAAAGCCAGAAACCTGCTAACTGGATAAACCAAGGAAACAACATAAGAGATGAAATCCAGGTTTTGTATAACTTTTCTTTCATCATTACCAGTCAATTGCTGTTGTTTATACTATGCCTTTGAAGGTTTTGATTATTCCAATTTAATTGGATTGAAGTCTAGAATTAGTATTTTCAGCATATGCATTTGGAAAAGGATAATGAGGAAATTCCTTTAATGAGAAATGCTTTTTTCAAATTGGATTTTTAAAAAGTGGTTTTTACCATGAGCCACAACTTTACTGAAATTGCCTATTCCTTTGAAAGAAAGACAAAAAAAAAAAAAAAAAGATAATTGGACAAAGAAAATAGAGAAGCAAACACATATTCTTTGCCCTTCCTTATCACACTAAAACTGCCAGCTCCAACTCAAGCTAATCTTGGAACTTCTTCCCAGCACTACATATGCACATGAAACACTTGTATACCGTATTTGCAAACATATGTAAATATACAAGTGTTTCATGGACACATTTAGAGTTGGGGACAAGCTTCATCCATTTTAAGGGGTATAAATCAATCTATAACTAATAATTCTCAGGCCAATGTACAACAAAATCATAAATAAAATCCATGTCAAGGTAGTTGACCCAAACAGGAATATAATGTTTTCCTGTCCAAATCACTATCTTTGAAATGGGAGTGTTGGCTCATCAAAAGCAATAAAAACCCTTTGAAGATTCAGCACAAATCTATTAGGCATGCAAACAACTATGGCGTATACTGAAGTCCCAACAAAGCATTGGTAACTTGCTGAGCAGCCTTGAGCAAAAGCACAACTACAACTTAAATACATTTGGCTCACTACATTTCAAAAAACAAAATCAAGGAAAAGGCAGACACTGTATAAATTACAGCATGTTAGAATGTTTTTGATAAATCAACTCAATGACCTAATTATTTATCCCTCCCTTCATGGTCAGCATGCTAGTTACACCATCTTTGAGATGTTGAACGTAAATAAAACTGGACTATTGGCTCATGATAGATTATTCTCCCTGTTGCCACTCAGGGTCAATTCAACTTGCTTAATCTAATTTATTACCTACTATTGATAAACTGAATTCTTTAAAACTACCACATTTGCCTTGTATACTTGGGGAAAGTTTTAAACCAGCTCTCAAGTAAAGTTTGTTTTTAAATGAATCTATTAAAATGTTACTTATGCTGCTAAAAAGCCTAAAACTCTGAGCATTTTGCTCTCATGGTGGGGGAAATAAATATTCCATTTTTCTTGTAGTATGTGGGTTGAAGAAAAAGCCTAAGAATACTTATGAATTGCAATCTGCCCAGAATTATTGATTAAATGGGAAACTATAGAAATTGAATGAATGAATGAATGAATGAATGAATAAATAAATAGTATTTTAATCAGAAGAAAGCAAAACAGAGAAGAGCAAACCGAGACTGAGTCCTTTACTTGCTGCCTCTCATCATCAGTTAGATGAAAAAAGTTTGTGCTTGTGGAATTCTATTAATAACAGTATACTTCAGCATACTTCATATCTCCAACTACATGAACAATATAGAAAAAATATTTTAGGCATTAAGAGCTATTCCTAAATGCCAAGAAGTTGATTCCAATTAGCCATAATGTGATTTGATTCATTTTGAACTGGTATAAAATTACCAGATTGGAACAAAATCCAGAGAAGCTCTAGATGGAAAGGGGAAAAAAAATACAGAAAACTGATGATCCTAAATTAGCATATAAATTCAGTTACTGAATGTGTATGTTATGATATGGCTTAGTGGTGACATCAATTATTTCTACCACATGTAACCTTGTAAACCCATAAATTTCCTATCATGAAATGTCTTATGGCATCCAAGGTCATCTCCCTTATTCACTTGCCAGTTTCTTTTTCTTCCTAACATTTTCTCACAAGTGCAGGGTCTCTCCTTTTCCCCTCCCCCCAGATCAACTGAGTAGTGATCCATTGGTTGCAACAGGAATTGACTGTCTGGCTCACGGGTGTCAAACTCAAGGCCCACAGGCTGGATCTGGGCCAATAGGCCACCCTGGAAACAAAGAAGGAGTGGCCTGCGGTACCTCTGCCAGCGAAAATGGAGCTTGGGAGGGCTGCAGGAGGCTGTCGCAGCCTAAAACAGAGCTCAAAAAGGCTGCACACAGCCCTCCTGAACTTCATATTCACTAGCAGAGGGTTGCAGGAGGCCATTGCAGCTGAAAACAAAGATCGGAATCCCGTTTTCACTGGCAGAGTGCTCGGGCCAGCACAGGGCCCCTGACATGAGTGATGTTAACCTGGCCATGCCTACCCCGGCCCCCAAGATCAAACACAACCCTGATGTGGCCCTCCATGAAATCAAGTTTGACATCCCTGGCCTGGCTTATCACCGAAGTCTAATGTCACAGACTGAAAGAGTGATTGTGCTTTTATGCTTAAGGCAGAACTAAAACTTACAGTTCCCTGGTTTCTAATGTTAAGGCCTAGTCTCTCCAGTTCAGCCATCATAACAAAGCAAAGGAAAGAACAACATTAGGCTTTCTATTCTGCCCCATTTAAGAATTGGAATTGGATTTTTTTTCTAAATTGCCCACTTACCATTAGATAAATAAAATTAAAGGAAAGTTAGATTTGGGGGTGGGGGTGATGAGTGGAAAGAGGTTGGGTAACTCTTGTGACAGTGTTATCATGCATGCCCTAAACATGATAACATTTATAACCAATAGACCCTTTGCATCAACCTGATAACTGCATGGTCATGACCCTCCCTCCCTCCAGTGGTGGGATTCAATTTTTTTTTATTACCCGTTCTGTGGGCATGGCTTGGTGGCTGTGGCATAGCTTGGTAGGTGTGGCTTGGTAGATGTGGCAGGGGAAGGATACTGTAAAATCTCCATTCCATCCCCACTTCAGGGGAAGATTACTGCAAAATCCCCATTTCTTCCCGATCATCTGGGACTCGGGAGGCAGAAAATAGATGGGGGCAGAGCCAGTCAGAGGTGGTATTTACCGGTTCTCCGAACTACTCAAAATTTCCACTACCGGTTCTCCAGAACTGGTCAGAACCTGTTGAATGCCATCTCTGCCTCCCTCCCTCCCTCCCTCCCTCCTTTGAGCTGGATTTTCCACAGATTCTGCACATCTGCAAAGGACTTCTTTCATCACATCAGCTTTTTAATCTGAGCATGACTGATTTCCATTTAAAGGAAGATTGGCTGCAGCAGAGCCCTTTACTCATTTTGTAATGTCTGCCCCATCCTATTTTCATTTCTGATTTGTTGGGGCGGGGGAGTTGGTATGTCCCTGCAAGGACTGTAATTTGACAGCAATTTTTTCAGTTTTTTTCCATCTTAATGACATCGTGCAGACCCGTTAGCAATAAGCAATTTCTGTGATGGCCACGGTCACCCTAGAAGTTTGAGTCAGAAAAATCTCTTGTGCCAGCACTGTTTTTTAAATTAACCACTGTCCCTGATCTTACATTTGAACTGCTTGCTGCTGACATTGTTTGTATTTCTGATTGCTACTGATGTGGTAAATGGAAACCTAATCTTCCAGCAAGCTAAGAAATGGGACAAACACTACCAAAAAAAAAAAAAAAAAAAGGTAGAAGAAGATGTATCTAACAACTTACATATGTTGTTCCCCCTTGCTCTCACCCTCTTGAGTCTGATTTTCATTGCTGGGAATATATTTCAGGCATCTGGTTCAAGTCTTTCATAAACTATGTCACTGACTATTCCCCATACCCTCTCCTATCCTTTTACTTCTGAAGAACTATTTCACAATTTCATATAATTTGCTTAAATTGGAATAAGATCTGAAATTCCAGACTTAGTTATACAATGCATTCTTTCCATAGACGGGATACTTATAACCAGAATGCAATAAGGTGACGAATGCGTGATTGTGACTATGAGACAGGCAGCAGCAGACGGGAGGAATAGAAAATGCAACCTCTGGAAGAGTTTCCCATTCTTTTAAGGATTCTATACATTGTAATTAATGTGAATGAACGAACTATGATTCTATAGGTCAGAATGGAAAGCAGTTCATTATGTATGGCCAAGATGAAGTTCTTTGTAGATATTAGACTGTGCTCTTTGAAATAGCATCCAGTATCCCATGAAACTTATCTGGGAAAGGTTTTGAACAGTCAATACACATAAAAGCAACCTAGCAATGAAAACTGCTTACACTGCCAATATTACACAATACTAATAGTAACATAAAAGTAAATCAACTGCAGGGTAGCCATGGGAAAATATCATAAATATCTCCCTCTTATCCTTAAAAGCAATTCAAGCTTTTTAAAGAAATCTATTCCCATGCCATTTTTTTCCTTTGTTGGCTGTAGTTACTATAACAAAGTTATTTGTTGTTTTACGTACAAAGAGAAAAGTTTTTTTTGGACTTTCCAGGATGTTGCAGTTAGTCATGCTTCATCTTTTAATTAGTTACAATTATAGGAATTCAGCTATTCTTCAAAGAAGGGATCAGTAAAATTGATTCAGAATGGTAATTAGGTAATTTGAAACCTAATATGCATTCTTGAATGTAAGGTCTGGATACATATTGCTTTCTTTCTTTGGTTCAAGGAAATTTCTAGACAGTTTTATGTTCAGTGTTTCCGGATGTTAATTTTTTTTGCAAGCATTTCCATAATATTCATTTTATATATTTATGTTACATGTGTGTATAGGTCTATGAGACTTCCCAAATATGAATTTTTCTATGTGTTATTTGATCAGAAAAATGCAGCTCAGAATTTGATAAAAGAGAAAAATAATTGCATGCCAATTGATTAGTTCAAGTAATACATATTTGGCTGGTTTTAATGTGCAAATTAATTTAATTTCATCTCCATCCATTAAACATAATTCTTCAACATAGTATCTTAAAGATACTAGACAACTGGAAAGTAAAAAGAGTTAGATAGTAAAGGATATATATCCTTTGAATCCATTTGTTAATGGAGATGTTATCTCTGTGAGAATGATAAATCAGAAATAGGAACAGCCTATTCCTATTGATTGGACACCTAGTAACCAAATAAAAAAAATATGATTCCACTACTTTTACCGCTACTTAATATGGAGTAATCCTCATCTACACAGTAGTACATGTTTAGCTGCAAGGCATCAGTTAAGACTTGCTTAGCACTACTTAGTCCAATGTTTCTCAATTTTGGCAATTTTAAGATGTGTGGACTTCAACTCCCAGAATTCTCCAGGCAGAATGGAAAACTGGGGAATTCTCAGAGTTGAAGTCCCTAGTGCATTCTCTAGCAAATATAGTACTAATTTTCAGTAGGATTTTGTCACTAATCCTAGTCTCAGATTGCATATCAGAAAAAGGGAAGACATGGTAAGTTTTCTGTCAAGTCTAGAAGAGTGCTGGAGGAGGAGGAAAAGGAGGAAGAAGAGTACAGTGGAGAATTCTGGGGGACTGGAACCAAAAATACTTTCCACTCTGTTTTTTCAGGCATGTAAAATCTGAATACTATGCAAAGAAGCTCCCACTCATATATTGATCAGTAATAAAGAATGGTGCATATTTCTGAAGTACACAGAAATCCTGTGGGACCCAAGGAGCATCTTTGCAAATCTCCCTCTCCAATGACTGCAGAAAAATTCATCCTAAAATGAGCAGATCTGGTCAGATGCCCTTCCTAGTCCCTGCAGAGACTTTCACATTATCACACCTGAAAAGTGTGTGTGTGGGGGGGGAAGGGGAATTGCAGCCTAGGAACATGTCCAAGGTAGACAGAGTTCTCCATGCCTGTGACATCCAGGAGAATATCGTACTCTCCTTGGATTAAGTGCAATGCTGCCAATGAGAAGGAATAAGAAAAGTAAGAAAAATAAAATAAAAGTGTCCTGCTCTTCTTGTTTTTCTGGCTCTCTCGTTTGCAGCCCTCACTACCCTGAACATGAGAAGGGTTACCAGACATCTGAATAAGGAAAGGAGGACACAGAGAACTGGAAAGGAGGACAAATGGAGGTGGTGGTGGGAGGAGAACTACCAACTGTTTAACTTTCTTGGCACCGGTGACAAAAAAATTGCAGTGAAGAACTGCCAAAAAAAAAAAAAAACCCAACCCGTGGCTAGGCTTATATGTATATGAAATTATTTCTTCCATCATCAGAAGACTGGTTTTTCAATTGCAGGAATGAGCTAGAGCAGTTGGCAGAAACAAAAAGAAAGAAAGAAAGAAAGAAAGAAAGAAAGAAAGAAAGAAAGAAAGAAAGAAAGAAAGAAAGAAAGAAAGAAAGAAAAAGAGAAAAAAGAAAAGCCTTCTGCATGTAACTGATTAAGGTCTTGTCAATTTCAAGCAGCAGGGGAAGGAAGTTAGTAATTAACTAATCAAGATCACAGAGCAGAACTTGTTAACCTGCAGTTAGCACTTATTATGGAATTGCGGCACTACTGCTCAGAAAGAGAAGGCTTGTTAGATATTCCAAAAGTCAGACAATATTTGATTTTAAGGCTATGCCTCCTGGATGAAGAACATGAAGATAAAAGGGAAGAATTGTCCTCCTTCTGCCGGACAGCTGGTAATTCTAAACATGAGGATTGTTCAGCTTGTATGTGACAATGCTGTAGGACAAGGACAACATTTTATGGACCATGTACCTTACTTGGTGTCTAACTGGGATGCTAGAGCCACTTCTTCAAATATATTCTTAAATATATCCAATTCTTGAATACAGCTCATCCACCTGGAATCCACACTGTATATTGGACATTAACACTACTGAGTGGGTCCAGAGGTATTTCATGAGAAGAGTACTCCACTCCTCTACTCACAATAGAATCCCTTATGCCACCAGACTTGAACTTCTGGGCTTGGACAATCTAGGACTGCACCACCTGCAGTTCGATCTAAGCATAGTACACAAAATTGTCTGCTACCATGTCTTACCTGTCAATGACTTCTTCAGCTTCAACCACAATAATACACAAGCAAACAATCTATACAAACTCAAGGTAAACTGCTCCAAACTCGATTGCAGAAAATACGACTTCAGCAACAGAGTGGTCAACGCTTGGAAAGCTCTACCCAACTCCATTGTTACATCTCAAACTCTCACAGCTTCAACCTCAAACTGTCTACCGTGGACCTCACCCCATTCCCAAGAGGTCCATAAAGGGGGAATGCATAAGTACACCAGCATACCTACCGTCTCCGTCCTACTGTCCCCATTTATCTGTACTTACTTCCTTTGTTTATGTTTATGTTTATGTTTATACCTATACCTGCTATCTTGTACATGTTTGACAAACAAAATAAATAAAATAAAATAAATAATAGGTAAAGACTGGATAAAGGCAAACTTTGATCTCATTTTTATTGCTGTTAAAAGTAATAAGAGTTCATGTGAATAATTGTTTTATCTTTTGATAATTACGGTCCTAGGGAGTTCTATGTCTCAAGCTATATAGTTGTTCTGTAAGGTATGATAACCACTACAATCCATCCTGTTTCCAATTCAGATTATGTCATCCTTTCTGGGTAATTAAAAATCTGAGACCCTAGTATCACAAATTGAACTGTTAACCACTGCACTGAAAAGGAAAAGACACTATGTTATGGTGGTGCTTGTTTGGCTTTTCTGTAGCCAGACAGAGGAACAGATCATTATTTCTCATGAGTACATTTCCAATTTTTTTAAACAACTCTTGTGGTATGGGAATGGCTCAGTTCATTCTACGATGCATCAAAACAATATTGCTCTGAGACATTAAGGCTTTAGACAGTAGAGTGGTCCCAAGTTTTGTTTTTAATCAGAAGCATGAACAAGAAAGTCCAACAGACTTCCCTAAGTCTAGGAAACAAAGAGATTATTTCCACGTACTGCACGTACACTCCGAAGACAATAAGATTTTCACACACACACCCTTTTTCATGAAATAGCACTAGTCCAGCCATCACTTAAATACAAATAATAAGCAAGCTCACAATAAACTCATAGCAGACTCTTTAAACTAGCACCTGAAATTTAATGATTTTATAAATTGTATCAGGTTACTTATCTGCAAAAGATAACAAACATTTGAACAGTAAGAAAAGGTAATGATGTAGGTCAAACTAACTCTCTACATATACCTCTGCAAAAAGTTGTTATTTAAAAAAAAACAAGTGAGGTACACACAAAGGCATCATCAAATCTACCACTGAATGAAGGAGATGTATGAGTATTAAGCCATTAGCTGGAGTATATTTAAAGTACTGTATAAGAAAACAATGGTTTCTAGATGGGATCCAGCCTGAGATTTGAAATTGTGGTGTCTTGTGCCTCGTTGGTACATGTTTGTGTTGAAGGAAATAAAATATGTCTTCAAGATCGAGGGGGTTAATTATCCAATAGTAATCTCTCCTTTTAAAGTGAGTTTATTTATCTGAAGTATTTTTATATTGTTTTTCAGCCCCCTCCCTCAATCAACTTAAATTTCTATAATAAGATCATGTTGCTTTCCCTGCCTGCCATCTGGAACTGAGATTAATTGCATTAAGATAGATTGAATTTGACGAATATCTATTTTAATATTTTATTTCAATATTTTAGGGTTATTTACATATGCAATTGACTTGGGAAGTTCGATGCCTTTAAACTGGCTTTTTAAATATTTTGATTAAATGGATAATATAGAAGTGTTCCAGCCTCATCTCAGACTTCATCATGCAGAATTGGAAAGTTTCAGTGAATCCTTAGTAGGAAATGTGTAGAAGTTTTTGTGGGATCGGAACTCTGTTTTCATGGAGGATTAAAATTTTGGCTCAAATAATCTGTCACTATGTCCTCAACACACCACACATTCTCATCTCATTTTTAGGTGATTTATATGTGTTGTTTAAAATAATTTTTAATGTCCAGATCTTAAAGAGGAGTCCAGAAGTATAGCAAGGACAAATTGGATGATTTGGCTGCAGCTCAACTACAGTCCTATGGTTATAATTTATTATAATGAATTTCATATAGTCTGTATGATTCTATAAACCTCATAGAGTCATTCTGATGAAGCAGTATATAAGTATGTATAATAATAATAAAAAACATATTTGTGGGTAGACTTGAATAAGATCCCCTGTATTTATTTCGAGAATTTGTCTATCCATCTCAGTCTAGTGACCCTGGATGGCTTTCAATAACAAAAACATGAAATAACAATACATAGATAAAATAACAATAATAAATTGCAACAAACTCCTAATAAACTGTCTCATAGCCCTTCATAATATTCAGTGAATATCCTGACTCCAACCTCACTGGGAAAACTCACATTTTCCCAACCCTTGGTTTTTCTAAGTATAACTACCGTTGTTCCCCCGTTCTCTGAGATTAAGCCCTGTAGCTCTTAAGGACACTTAATTCTGAGTAGCTACATTAGCAAAAATTGAGCATTTGATTCTTTTGCCAAATAAAGACAGGACAAAAAATGATGAAAACACATTTTGTTGTACTTCACCTTGAGGTAGCTGTAATATGGAAAGTGTAATTGGTGAAGTAGCTATATCAATATCTTTTAAGACATATTATCTATTTAGTAATCACTGGAATATGTAGCTGGTTACATTTTCTTTTACAAATGACTAGAATTAAAGGGAAAGATTTACGCACAATAAATGATATTACTGGCCTCTCGGGAACTGGAGCTAATAAAAAATTGACCTAATTTCCTGGTTCTGTTAAGCCAGAGTGAATCTATTTTCAGTATGTTAGCAGTAAAATGTATCTACTGAGTAAATAAATGATTTCCAAGGTCACCATACAGCCATTTCATTTAAAACTGTTTAAATCTGATAACAGCCTTATGAAATTACAGTTAGAAGGCAGAAAAATCCATTCCGTTAAAGTTGATTACTTTAAATACAAAATCCTAATAGATTCATTTAGTGTAGGAAGGAAAGAGAAATGGATCTCTTGAAAATATCATTACTTATTTGCAAATGAAGGTTATTTGTTTTATTAAAACATAAGAGGCTTTAATCCTAATCAGGGAACCACAATTACCTGTACATAGAAACTCACTCCATTGTATATTTTTATGGAGATTAAAGAAAAAAGTATGACTAATTCTTCTATTTTTATTCTGCTTTTGGAATAAATAATTCTAACAAGCTGCTGGGAACTAATCTGCAACACAGAAGCTCTCCTTTTGCCCTTGAATTTCAACTGATCCATGAGGAAATAATCAGGGCTTCTAACCCGTTTTTCCTCAGTTCTATCACTGACAATCCCTCCTTTCTTGTGGTACAGGCAAGAAAAGTGCAGAGAAAAGAGTTTAACTGACACATAAATGTAAAAGGTGAGGTTTGCTTAGACACATGGGGGATTAATGTTCTTCATAAGGTGCTGAGTTCCAGTACCTGTCAATCCTTGACCCTTGGCCATGTAGCTATGACTAATGGAAACTGGAATCTCTCAGTTTCTCTAGAAACCATTGAGGTTTTGTTGCTGCACAAATAGAATAAAGAAGGTGAAGTCAACAAGTTGGTAGGTAGGTGGGTGGGATAACTTCAGCATAAGAATGCATAAAAACCTTGGAAAGCATAAATGCATGCTTGCAGATTTCTTGAAGATCGAACAAACAAGCAGAAAAGATTACCCTGGGGTGCCAAAGTGTATCTGAGTTTACAAGATACATTATTTTGGTCAGCTTGGGACTTTCCCCTTTATTAATGTTCACAAATAATGGTATAATCAATAATAACCTTTCAATCTCACATTTTATCATTAATTCAATGACAGCCTGTAATTTACAAAAATGCTAGGCAGTTAGGTTATCTAACTCTGGGCCCTATCACTAAGCTACTCTTATTATTATCGCTGTTAAATCTTTGTGACTTAAATATTTCAGCTGCTATAAAAGGAAATAAGCAATTACTTCCAAATGTTCAGTCCTTGTAATAAGCAGATGTATTGCTCTCATAATTAGGGTTTTACTTTGGATGGTGGTGTTATGCTGAACATGTTTGATTTGATTTTAAAATAAAATTAAATACATTATTTCATTTTTTTTCCTTTCTGGGGGATTGATTTACAACCAATGCTGTTACTACTTTCTAGACCTCTGAGACTTAAAATGGTTCTGAACCATTTTCCTTTTTTATATATAATAATTTTTATTGAACAGTTTTTTAAAAAACAAACTACGTTCAAATTCCTGTCTCTTCCTCATTTAATCTTTCCTTGCCCTTTATACCTGTCCTCTAACCATTCATACCATTTATCCCATACCATGTAGTATTCTGTTCCCTCCTTATCTTGTATTTCTTTTGTGAGTTTATCCATCTCTGTGCACTCTAAAACTTTTCTTATCCAATTTTCTTCTGTCGGTATATTATTATTTTTCCAATTTTGTGCATATATTATTCTCATTGCTGTTGTGATATGTATAATTAAGTATTGTATTTTTTTGTCATAATTTCCTGGAAGTATTCCTAACAAAAATAGTTCTGGTTTCATCTCTATTTGCTGTTTGGTTATCTCTTCTAAATATATTTTTATTCTATTCCAATATTGTTTTACTTTGGGGCATGTCTCCACATGTGGTAATATATTCCCTGGTTTAGTTTACATTTCCAACATGTTGATGGGGTATTGGGGAACATTTTGGCCAGTCTCACTGGTGGAAGGTGCCACCTATAAAACATTTGTTTTCCTTGTAGACTACAGACATCATCAATTTATAGTTTTTATTCCATAATTTCTCCCATTTCTCCAATTCAATATTATAACCAAAATTTTTGGCCCAGATTATCATAGTTTCTTTGACTACCTCCTCCTCCATTTTATATCTCAGCAGATAATTATAAATGTTCTTAATCAGTTTGTCCTCTGTACCTTGTAAAATATTGTCTAATTCTTTGATTCTTTTTGAAATTTTTACTGTTGGCTGTTCACCGCCCTGAGTGATAGCCAGTCAATGATGGAGGCAACAATTACAATTTTATTGTAATGGTTCTTTTTTATTCTTTGCCATACTTATAGCAGCGCATCTTTAATTAGATGTCTCTGGAAGTAGCTATGGAGTCTGTTTTTTCCATCCCTTTAGAAGGCATGCTATCCTATCTGTAAGTCATGCCCTTCTAATGTCAAAGTCCTTTTATTTTTTAATTCAATCCAATCTTTAATCCAGGTGAGTGTTGTTGCCTGGTAGTATGTCTCCCAGTCTGGGAGTCCGAAGCCTCCTCTTTCTCTGCTGTCCTGCAACAGTTTTATTTTAATCCTAGGTTTTTTTCCCTTGCCAAATGTATTTTGCTATCAATTTGTTTAAGTCTTTGAAGAAATCCTTCCCTAATTTTATTGGTGCTACTTGGAAGAGGAACAATATTCGTGGTAAAATGTTCATTTTGATCGAGGCTATCCTTCCTATGAGAGACAGTTGTAATTTTTTCCAGGTTTCCAAATCCTTTTTGGTCTGCAATATTACTTTGTTGTAATTATCCTCTTTGATCGACAAACATTTAGCTGATAGCCAAATTCCTAAATATTTTACTTTTTTCGTCGTTTGAAAGCCCATTCTTTCTTTCAGTTCACTTTCCTGTTTTTTTAGTCAGGTTCTTCGTTATTGCCTTTATTTTGGATTTATTGATTTTAAGTCCTGCTACTTTACCATATTCTTCTATTTGTTGGACTAGTTTTGGGCCCTATCTATAATGGTTGCTCTAAAATAAATACTAAATCGTCCACAAATGTTTGGACTTTATACTCTTCTCTTTTTTATTTTTAGGCCTTTTATTTCTTGTGTGCCTCTAATTTTTATTATTATTTATTATTATTATCTCTAACGTTAGAATAAATAATAAAGTTGATAATGGGCACCCTTGTCTCACTCCCTTTGCAATATTAAGTTTTCCAGTAGTGTCTTCATTTATTATTATTTTTGCTGTTTGTATTGAATATATTTTTTCCACCATCCTTACAAATTTCTCTCCAAATTTCATGTTTTCCAATTGTAAAATGATAAATCTCCAATTTTAGACTTTTGGGGCATCCAAAAAGATTAATGCATAAATTGCATAATGCATAATGTATAAATTGCATTATAAATAAATAATGTGGCTTGTTTATCTGGATGGGCTTCATAATATTCTAATGTGTTTGTTATAGTTCTCATATTATTTTTTATTTGCTTTTTTTGGTAAAAATCCATTTCTTTCTGAAATTATAGATGCGAATATTTTATAATCTGCATTCAGTAGTGAGATGGGTCTGTAATTTTTAATTTGTTGTTGATCTGAATCTTCTTTTGGGATGAGGGTGATAAGAGCTTCTGTCCAAGAGTTGGGTATTTTAGTTTCCATGAGTGCTTCATTGAATATTTCCAATAATATTTCATCTAGTGGTTCCTGTATAGTCTTGTATAGCTCCACTGGAAGTCCATCTGGGCCTGGTGTTTTATTATTTTTTTGCTTCTTTCTCACCTTCATTAATTCCATCATAGTAATTGTTCCATTTAGTATCTCTCTTTTTATCTCCTCTAATTTGGTTAGGTTCATCCTATCTAAATATTATTTAATGTCATCTTCTGGTATGTTTTCTTGGGAATATAAATTTTGAAAGAACTTTTGTATTATATTTTTTTTTCTTGTATGTTTTATCACTCCCTCTTCATCTTGCAGCTGATGTATTATTCTTTTCTCTTTTTCTTTTTTTAATTTGTATGCTAACCATTAGCCCGGCTTATTTGCATGCTCAAAGAAATTTTGCTTTGCCATTTTAATTTTTTGTGCCATTTCATCTTGTGTAGCCAAATTTAACTTATGTCTTGTTAAATCTCTTTTTTTCTTTAATTCTGTTATTTTGGGGCTCCTTGTGTAGGTCTAATTCTAATCTTTTAAGTTCTTCCTGCAAATTATCTTGTTTTTGTTTTTTTCCCCCTATTTCTTTTTGCCATGTATGCTATTATGAGTCCTTATAGGTACGCTTTTGTGGTATCCCACAAATTTTGGAGTGATGTTTCTTCCTTTCTATTTATCTTAAAAAATATTTTCAATTCCTTTTCAATCATTTGTGTATATTCTTTCTCTTTCAATATTTCTTGATTCATCGTCCATCTCTTTTTTTTTCTGCCATTTTCCATACCAACAATAACTTGCATAACATTGGTAAAAATATCCCACTTTTTTCTGAATGTCTTATGTTACTAGTTAATTTTGAATTTATAGGACATATACCAAAGCAGGAGGATAGTAAAAAAAAAGGTGCCAAGCCCCAAACATCAAAGCATCGTGTTTAATTAAATTGTCTGTATTAATTACAGTACCAGCTGCCCCTCCTCCATCTCCCATGGTGTGTCAAAGGAGTGAGATGGTTTCCAGAATTTGTCTCACAGGGCGACTGCTTTTGTTGGGCAAGTTTTATAGCCCTGCAACCTCTTTGCCCCTCCACTACAGAGTTGCTTTGTTTGTTTGTTTGTTTGTTTACTTACTTACTTACTTACTTACTTATTTTATTTAACTTATATGCTGCCCTATCTCCAACAGACTCAGGGCGGCTCACAACAATAAAACCCACAATAACCAGTACAAAGTTAAAATACCTAATTAAACCAGATAAAAGTTAAAAACCCATGTAAAACCCCATCAGTCCAGGCCTGGGGAGTTGAATAACTAAGTTTTTAATTCGCAGCAGAAAGTGCAAAGGTCAGGGGCCATCCGGAGCCTCAAGGGGAGTTGATTCCAGAGGGTGGGTGTGCCCACAGAGAAGGTTCTAGCCAATGGCATCCTGAGCAGGCCCTCCCTATGGGCGCGAACCGGGCAATGGGAAGTTGTTGCTGGCTGCAGGTGGTCCGCCAAATATCCTGGGCCTAAGCCATGTAGGGCTTTATAGGTCATCACCAGCACCTTGAATCTCACCGGGAGGGCAACCGGCAACCAATGCAAGTCACGCAGGAGAGGTGTTGCATGGAAGTATTGGAATTCTCCCATCACAACCCGCGTAGCTGCATTTTGTACCAGCTGAAGCCTCCGAGTGGTCCTCAAGGGCAGCCCCATGTAGAAAGCATTACAGTAGTCAATACGGGAGGTGACTATTGCATGAGTAACTGTGCGTAGGGCATCTCGGTCCAAGTAGGGGTGCAACTGGCTCACCAGATGGATCTGTGCATATGACCCCCTGATCACGGTCATTATATGATCTTCTAAACTCAGCCATGAGTCCAGGAGGACACCCAAATTACGTGCCCTGTTTACAGGGGGTAAAACTTCACCCCCTATAGCCAGCGATGGAACTTCTCCTTTAGACCGAGATGCTGGTACCCACAGTCACTAGGTCTTGGCAGAGTTGAGCCTAAGCCTGTTCCTTCCCATCCACTGCTTCCAGGCATTGGGTCATCATGTCAAGGGCATCACTGGGTTGGTTCGGGGTGCATATAAAAAAACTGAGTATCATCAGTGTACTGGTGGTACCTCACCCCGAAACCACGGATGATCACCCCCAGCTGTTTAGGCATCAGCAAAAGAAAGTTATATACTAATAAGGCTTAAATGTCTACCAAGCATTGGGCCCTTGCTATGACAAAAGACAGATATAATGATCTGATTCGGGGTTAGAGCAAAAAGGTTGTTTTTGCATAATTTACAGAACTAAATAGGAAGAACTGGTTTGTCAGAACAGCCTATCTTCCAGATGTTAATTGACAAATGCAAGCTGATCACAAGACACCTCCCCCCATCACCACTTTAGACTCTGTTTTTATAACAGTCCTAGTTACATTCCTATAAGATCCATAGAAAGGCAAAATATATTTAACTTTGTGCTACCAACTGCAAGCAAGCGTTGTACATATGCTCATTATATAATGGACTTGTTATGCTAAGTAAAGAGAAAATCAAATATTTAATTTAGATTGTGTCAGTGTTCAGGAAATATATTTTAGCTTTAATGTAATTCTCTCCTGGCATGGAGCCACAATATTGAAACACTGGATTTGGTAGCATATTCTGCCAAAAGAGATGGAAGATACAGATGGAGAAATGGGAAGGAATTAGCCACAAAGCATTTTAAGCTGCACAAGTGGAAAGTTTTTAGAAATAAGCGTATTGGCAAAAACAGTTATCAACTTTTCTTCTATTAATAAAGAAGTCTAGATGCTATTGTGGGCTGACTCAAGACAGTGATGTATTTTAAGCAAACTTCTCCTTTTGGATAATCAGCATTTAGGTTGTAATCCTGCACTCATTTGAGAATAAATTGTTCTGAATTTAACACGTTGACTTCTGAGCAGACCGTGAAATCATTGTACTGTTAACTTTCCGTAAGCATTTACAAAAACATTCTACATGACCTGCCTTAGCTACTTTTATTGCAGTTATTTGCTATATTGCACTTTGAAAACCCGTTTATGAATCAATAATGAACAGTTATTCTAGCTGACTTTGAGTAAACTCTCAGTGCCTTTTTAGTGATCTGCATCACTGGCTTTAGTGGAGAGGGTCACTTACTAGAAGTTAATAACAACATTATGAAACTCCTATTGCATGGTTTCCAAAACTAAAGTGCAAGCAAATGTATACTATTTATAAGTTGGTCCCATTGGTTTTGGTGGAAATAACCTCTGAATAAGTATGTTTGTGATGTTGTGATGAATAAGTATGTTTTTTTCATGCTAATATCACATCTAGCCCCTAGAAGGCTTCCTACTTCTCCTGTAAATGCTAGTATCATGTATGATCCAACTAAAACTAAGAACTTAGTTTTGCCCTCAAGTGTGGTGTTTCTTACCTATTGTTCTTAAAAATCTCTCCCCGAAGCTCAGTTTTCAGGGTTGCCTTATTTCAATAACTGATGAGGAAGCAGCTAGAAAGTAAGCTAAAGTTCAAATACTGCTCATGGAACGAGACAGATAAATATTGTCCTGATGCACAGAAACCACTTGAATTTTAGTTGCTGAAGGACAACATTGCAGCCAGGTTAGAGATTAAGAAAACACTGGAAAAAAGTGTAAGGTCTGTTTGTATATCAGTATCTTTGTAAATAATTGTGAGAATGAAAATGAAAGAGGCTATATATTGTGTGGTGGATGAAGTTAAGGACTGAGGCGACATGCGAGAGCCGTAACTATAACTCTTTATTAAACAACACGTCTTAAACAGTGTTGTTTAATGAACGAACAACTAGAGCCTGACAGCTCTTTTATATGCAGCTCTCAGAAGCTTCAACCAATCAAGGAGCGTGGAACTCCCGCGCTCCACCCGGCTGCTAACCAACCAATCAGGAACAGGCATCTCAGCTGCTAGGGGAACGCGCTGACATTAATACTATGCTCCTACTTTGTTATACTGCAAGGACTTCAGTTAAAATAAATTACTCAAAAGTTGAGTTCAGCACCTAGTTGTAACCTGTTCATGCAGAATATTTGGAAATAATTTGCCTTTGTCTTTTCCCAATTTTATTTTTACCTTCCCAGTTTAGCCTGCGGACTTGTGATGTATTAGTATTGTCTCTCCTCCAAGCATAGTAAAAAGAGTACCTCTGGTACCAAAATGCCAGGAACAATATCTGACTGATGAGTGTTATTAAATGGCATAAACTTTTATGAGCTGCAATTCACTTCATTAGGGACATAAAGTGGCTTAACTGATGCATCTGACAGCTTAACTGATGTAGGATTTAAGTGTAAACACTGTTTGGTATTTTGGAGATCCAGCCAGGTTCACTGAGTTCTGCCATAAACAATGAATATCATATCAGGATAAAGGCTCATCTTGTTTTCCAAATGAATTTGCTAATGACGTTCTATAAAATACCTATTGCCAAAGAGATAACATCATCTTGATTGTAGATATTCTCAAATAGCTTTCAACCTCATTGTCAAAGGCAAATGTAATCCCTTTAAAAGAACATGGGAGACATTTAAGAGATTGACAAATGGGAGCAAGGTTATTCCTTCCCTCAAACTAACTGACATATTTCGTGACATCCCCTTGTGAAAGATTCAATATAATCTGCCATATAAATATGCATGTGTCATCAAACAAATTATACCTCCTCCTCCCAAAGCAGACACTTAAGCTAATGAGAAGACAGCTAACCATTAGTATTATGAAATATTGAAAGAAAAATACCAGATTCATTTTAAAAGTCTCCTTGAACATAGATGACCAACTGTATGTCTCCTTGAAATGTTTATCAGCAGTTGGGGGTACTTTCTAAACAACAACACGTCTAAGAAATGTTTTGCACAATAGAAAGGGTAAAACCCTTATTATCAAGCATCAGTGAAAATACACAAAGAGAAGATATGTGAACTTTTCCTTTGCTGCTGAGAAAGTGACTTCAGTACTTTATGAGAAGAAAATATATTGTATTGGCTTTAATACAACAGGGAAGGCTGCAAGGAAAATAATGGAGTTTAATAGTATTTGGTATTGTCCCAATCTCAAAAATTAATCCAGGTTTGATGTAATGAATATCATTTTGCTTTCAGTATTGGTTCACAATTCTTTGGTGGATTAAAGTGCTCTTAACAGGCTATACTACAATCACAAATAAAGAGTTGTGTTGACTAGCAGATTTGAATGAACCAATCAGAGACGAGAGCAGGAAATTCATAGGGCCATCTGTGGCTGAAGCCATGGACAGCTCCTAGCTATAAAAGGAGCTGCCATGGCTAGGATTGCCATTGCGATTTACGGAGCTAATAACAGTGTTTGGCTGTTACTGCATGTCCTGTCCATTCTTGCACCCACGATTTAACACTGACAATGAATGTGGGATTGTAAGACAAAGAATGAAGCACTGAACCTCCACAGCAATCATCAGCCACCCAGATCAACAGCCACGAGAATCAGTCAGATCATCGGCTACCACTATGCCTTCAATCAGCCCACCTGCACTGTTCAACCGAGCTGGAGAAGACTGGGAATCTTATATGGAAAGATTCCATATGTACATGGGAGGAAATGATCTCTTAGGACTGTTGGAGCAGAGAAAGAGAGCAATATTCCTCACACACTGTGGAGCCGCAGTATTCAAAATGGCAAAAGTGCTCACAGCCCCTACAGAACTGAGAACGATGTCCTGGATGGATCTACAGAGCATCTTCAAGGCACACTACACTCCCCAAGCCTCGCCCCTGGTAAGGAGACACGAGTTTTACCGGAGGGACCAGAGGGAAGGCAAGTCAATCAGCAGGCAAGTGAGTTTATCGTGATTTTGAGGGAGATAGCTGTAGCCTGCAACTTCTTAAACCTAGAAGAGGCTATGAGGGACCGGCTCACGTTGGGATTAAAAGACCTCATGTTGCAAAGCAGACTACTGGTAAAGCCTCAAATAACGTTCAAGGAGGCGTTGGAAGAAACCACAGCATCAGAGGCATCCCAGAAATCTGTGGCAGCCATGAAAAAAGTTAACAAGGGGCTACAAGGAAAAGAGGAATCTGGGGTCCACTAGGAGAACATGGAAACAGAATCAGAGGAAGAAGAGGAAGATGAGGTCCATCACCTACAAACAGACTGGAGAGGCAAGCCGCGAAGAAAAGGGAAGCTAGAATTCTGGTGCATAGGGTGCAATGGAAATCACCCCAGGGCAGAGTGCAGGTTCCATGATGCCATATGCCAATGATGTGACCAAAAAAGGCATATAGTGAGAGCCTGCAGAGCATCTCAGCCAACATCCCGAAGAAGCCGACTAAACTGCCCGCCAAACTCACTGGCCCCCAACTGATCATTCAAGACAAGCGGAAAAAAGCAACTGTTTGGAAGAGGTCGCAGAGGCGAGGATTCTGGATTGGAGTGAGGCGAGACCCACCAAACATTAATAGTGGGACATGCAAGTGTGGGAAAGTCCAACAAGATGGCAGCGACAGTACTCATTGAGGGGAGACCTTGCAAGATGGAGGTTGATTCGAGGTCCTGCCTATCCATGGTTTCCTGGGCAACGATACAACAGCTGGTTCCAGGCATCAAATCCAACGCACTCAAACACCAAAGACTGACTCTTATAGACTACCAAGGAAACCGAATCCCCAGTAATTGGCACGGGGAGTAATTGGCAACGTTGCCTACAAAACCTTCAAGGCAAAATTACCCCTCATCATTGTGGACTGAGACAGACCTAGCCTATTGGGTCTAGAATGGTCCGAGCCATTAGGACTGGCTGTAATGGTCATTGACCACATCAATGACTGCAGCTGGAAAGAAGAACTGATGACAGAATTTGCAGAAGTATTCAATGGCGAATTAGGCAAGTACACGGGGTCCCCAATATCCTTTAGTCTAGAACGCCAAGTTGCCCCTGTCAGGATCAAACCCAGGAGGGTCCCTTTTGCTCTAAGGCCCAAAATAGATGAACAAATAGACAAGCTAGTTGCCCAGGGAGTATTAGAGCCTACAGACCATGTGAAGTGGGAGACACCCATCATCACCCCAGTCAAGCCATATGGATCTGTGCACATCTGTGGGGACTACAAAAGTACAATAAACAAGGCACTACAACAGAGCACTTACCCAGTGCCAGTAGTGCAACATCTGCTCCACTCTTTGGGCTGAGGGAAAATATTCGCAAAGCTAGACTTGGCACAGGCATACCAGCAGCTGCCTGTAGATAATGCCATAGCTGATTCCCGAACAATTGTAGCACATAGGGGTGCATTCAAGTGCAAGCGGCTACAATTTGGAGTCAACATAGCCCCAGGATTGTTCCAAAGCCTGATCGAACGATTGTTACAAGGGATTGAGGGAGTTGTTCCATATTTCGATGACATACTCATCTCGGCAAGGAATTTAGACCAGCTAAAGCAGCGTCTAAGAGAATGTTATCTAGATTCTGAGAGGTCGGGCTTAAAGTGAAAAAGAACAAATGCAACTTGGAAGAAAGGCAAGTAGAGTTCCTGGGGTACTTAATTGATGAATCAGGGATATGACCCACTCCCGGAAAACTGAGGGCAAATAAAGAAGCACCCACACCAAAAAACAAAACGGAACTGCAAGCTTTCTTAGGATTACTGAACTTTATAATATCTTCCTACCACAGAAAGCTACAACTGCTGAACTGCTCCACTGGCTAATGGATTAGATAACAGAATGGAAGTGGGGAAGAAAGAAAGAACGGCATTCGAAGAAATTAAAAATTTACTAACATCGGACAGTCTTAGTCCAGTACAGCGGAACATTGCCGATCTGTTTGACTTGCGATGCATCGCCTTTCGTCATTGGAGCTGTGCTGAGCCATTGTATGCCAAGTGGAAGAGAAGCCCCCATAATCTTTTATTCCAGAATGTTGTCCAAGCCAGAGAGGAACTACAGCCAAATAGTTAAAGAGGTGTTGGCTGCAATAGCTGAAATAAAAAGGTTCCATGTATATTTGTATGGCCGGAGATTCGAACTCATCTCCGACCATAAACCATTACTTGGCATCATCACCGGAAACAAACCCACACCCCCAATTCTATTGCCAAGAATGCTTCACTGGATAGAGTTCTTAACAGCCTACGACTACCAGGTGAAATACAAGCCTGGCAAAACAATCGACCACACTGACGCTCTCAGCAGATGCCCGCTTCTGGACATAGAAGGAGATCCAGCCCTGGCATCAACCACACTACTTATTGAAACAATAGAAAGTGCTCAAATCTCTGCTGCAGACATCACCGCGAAAGACAAAACTCTCTTGTGCATTTTGAATTGGATCTGGAAGTGCTGGCCAGAAACAAATGTGGACACGGAATTCCAGCCATTTAAATCCAGACAAACTAAACTGTCTTGACTTAAAGGGTGCATCTTGTGGGGGGACAGAGTCATAATTCCTGGGGTGCTGAGACAGGACATTCTAAACTTGTTACATGAGGGGCTAGTGCAGATGAAGGCATTGGGGATAGTGCAGATGAAGGCATTGGTGAGAAGCTATGTATGGTGGCCCAGAATGGATAAGGAGATAGAGGCATGGGTAGCAACATGCACACCCTGCCAAGAATCATGACCGGCACCCCACACTGCACCCACACATGATTGGGAGAACCCGGAGGCACCCTGGGTGAGGATACATATAGACTTTGTAGGGCCATGCCAGGGCAACATGTTCCTAATCATAATGGATGCATTTTCCAAATGGCTAGAAGTATTCCTAATGCCCTCAACAACCACGGAAGCCATCATCTGAGTATTGAGAAGACTGTTTGCAATGCATGGGTTGCCCAACTTGTTGGTGTCCGATAATGGCTCCCAATTTACCGCCAATACATTTGAGATGTTCCTGGCAAACCAAGGAATCCAACCCGCATTATCAGCACTGGGAAAACCATCCACTAACGGGTTTGCTGAAAGAATGGTGAGAATGACCAAAGAAACATTGGCATGGCTGGGACCCGGGGACATACAGGCCAAAATAGATGAACTACTCATAATCCAGCACATCACACCGAGCATGTCCACACACCAAAGCCCGGCGGAATTGTTGATGGGAAAAAAGCTACGATCCCCATTAGACAGGCTGCACCCACAATACAGCACCGAGAAACCCATGGATTCTATGAGCAAAATCCAACAATTTCAAGTGGGAAACAAAGTTTACACAAAAAACTTCAACAGCAACCCCCTCTGGATACCGGGAGAAATAATCCAAATCACAGGACCACTGTCGTACAGACTGCAGACTGAGGATGGCCGACAGTGGAAACATCACATCGACCAGATCAGAGGCAGAGTAACAAGGAATGAACTTGGTCCACCAGACAGAGACGATGAAAGAGACCAGACCCTACCACAGGCACAAGTACCAGACACCATTAGAAAAGACTCAAACCTGAATAGAGACAGTGGATACTTACCTGAAGTCCAGGATAAGGAACCGAACATCAGCTACAATCCACCATGTCGTCCGGGGGAGGAAGGAAGTAACACCCAAGAAAATAATTCCATACCAGCAAATGAGTTTGAGAGAGTTCCAGAGACGGAGCCAGATGAGCCATGGAACTCGGCCTCTCACTCCAAGAATGCTGGGACAACTGAACTGTGCAGGTCAAGTTGCAATTCGAAATGACCCGCCTACTTACGTGATTACGTTGCCTAGAGACTTCAGGATTGGTTATGCTAACTAGAGGGGAGGGGTGTTGAGTATTGACTGGCAGATTTGAATGGGCCAATCAGGGACGAAAGCGGGAAATTCATAAGGCCATTAGTGGCTGAAGCCGCGGAAAGCTCCTAGCTATAAAAGGAGCTGCCGCAGCTAGGATTGCCATTGTGATTTATGGAGCTAATAAAAGTGTTTGACTGTTACTGTGTATCCTGTCCATTCTTGCCCCATGATTTAACAAATTGCTTCCAAAAATCAAAGATCTTATCAGTTGAAAATGACTTGCTGAAATTCTATTTCTAATGCAACACTCTGTATTTAAGAAAAGCTGCCCTGGAGAGTCAGAAAACTCCTATGGAAAAAGGAACATTGTTGATTGCACTAAGGAGGTTGAATTGATGAAAGCCACCAATACATTTTTTTTTTATTGAAAAGTTTTATAACAATACATAGTAAAAAAAAAAAAACATTCCCCCCCTCCCAACACCCCCCCTCTTCTTCCCTTCCCCTCCCTTCCCCAACTTCCCAGAGTAAAATACAGGGTATTAAAAAGAAGAAAAAACAAAAATCATCTAAATTAATCTATCTATCTGCCAGTTAACAAACCCCCCTCTGGAATCTTAACTCCAATATAGTTAACACAACATTTCTTTACTTCTGTTTCATTCATACACGATTTGATGTCTTCTTATTTGATACTTATTCCGAATATAATTGATCCATTTCCTCCACTCCAAAATATATTTTTCCTGCGTATGGTCTTTCAATTATGCCAAGATTTTTGCCATTTCGGCTAAATTCATTACTTTTAAAGTCCATTCTTCTACAGTGGGTAAAGAGTCTTTCTTCCAATATTGTGCAACCAGCAATCTGGCTGCTGTTATTACATTTAAAAGCAATTTCATCTCTACTACTGTAACTATAACTCATTCGTAATACCCAATAAAAACAATTGTGGGGTAAATTTCAACCTCTTTTTCAAAATATTCTGCATTACCCACCAAATTTTTATCCAAAATGCTTTGATTTTCTTACAAGTCCACCATATATGAAAATACGTTGCATCTTCACAATCACATCTCCAGCATTTAACTTGTACATTAGGATACATACATGACAGTTTTTTGGGATCTAAATGCCATCTATAAAACATCTTATAAAAATTTTCTCTTAAATTTTGTGCTTGAGTAAATTTAACATTTCTAACCCAAATCTTTTCCCATGTTTCCATCATTATTGGTTCCTGGAAATTTCTCGCCCATTTGATCATACAATCTTTAACCAGTTCTGTTTCTGAATCTATCTCTAATAATACATTATATAACCTTTTAATATGCATAGTACTCTGATCTCTAATTTGTTTTACCAAGTTTTCTTCATTTTCCATTAAACCAATTTTTTGATCCTCTCTCCATCTTGCTTGGAGTTGACCATATTGAAACCAAGTATAAATTATCCCTTCCTCCTTCAAAACCTCTAATGATTTAAATTGTAGTTTACCCCTTTCATTAAACAGGAGTTCTTTATAAGTAATCACTTCCATCTTTTGTTCTATGCTTATATTTTCTATTGCATGTCAGGGATTTGCCCATATAGGTATCTTATAATTTAACTTACATTGATATTTCTTCCAAACTGTCAACAAAGCATTTCTAAGTATATGACCTTTAAAAACTCTATCTACTTTCTTTTCATATAATAAATAGGCATGCCATCCATATAATAAATCATATTCTTCTACATTTAAATTCTTTCCTCAGTCAAATTAAATCAGTCACTAATTTGTACTAACACAGATGCTTCATAATACAATCTTAGGTTGGGCATTTTCAAACCGCCTCTGTCCCGAACATCCTGTATAATTTTTAATTTAACTCTAGGTTTTTTCGCTGACCATATAAAGGTATTAACTCCTTTCTGCCATTCCCTCAAATTTTCATCTTTGACACACCGGTATCATTTGAAACAAAAATAAAAATTTAGGTAATACATTCATTTTTATTGCTGCTATTCTTCCTAGTAGAGATAATTGTAATTTTTTCCAATTTTCCATTTCTTTCTGCACTTTTCGCCATAAAACCTCATAGTTATTTTTAAATAATTTCGTATTTGATCCAGCAACAATCACCCCCAGATATTTAACCTTTTTAATATTTCAAATCCCGTTATTTTTTCTAATTCTTCTCTTTGATAAACAGACATATTTTTAGTTAATATATTAGTTTTATGTTGATTTATCTTAAACCAAGAGTCTCTACCATATTGTTCTATCATTTCCAACATATATGTAACTGTAGCTATAGGTTGAGTTAATGTAACAACTAAATCATCCGCAAACGCTCTTAATCTATAATCTTGCTGTCTAATCACTATTCCTTTAAGTTCCTCAGATTCACGTATCTTTTTCAATAAGATTTCTAAAGATAGAACAAACAGCAATGGAGATAATGGGCAGCCCTGCCGTGTTTGCTTCTCAATTTTAAAACAATCCGTTAAACTTCCATTAATAATTATTTGTGCCGATTGCTCTTGATATATTGCTTTAATTGACCACTTAAATTACTCTCCAAATTGCATTTTATCTATTATTTTAAATAAAAATTGCCAATTCAATCGATCAAAAGCTTTCTCAGCATCCAAGAAGAAAAAAGCAGCAGAAATCTGATTGTTTTTTTCCAAATATTCCACCAAGTTTATAATTTGTCTCATATTATATTTCATATATTTCCCTCTTATAAACCCTGATTGATCATTATGAATTACTTGTTGCATAATTGGCATTAGTCTATTCGCTAACACTCCAAAACACTTTTAATACAGAATCATAACATTGCAAGGTGCCTTGGTGTTTTTCAGGTCCAACCACCAAGATTCCTGTCTAGACAAATGGGTATCCAAGCTTTGCTTGAGAATTTAGTAAGAGCTTAGTAAGACCACACTAAGAATACTGCAGCCAGTTCTGGTCACCACAATACAAAAAAGTCTCAAAAATGTTGAGTTGCTGGAAAGAGTGCAGTGAAGAGCAACAAGAGTGTTTAGGGGGCTGGAGGCTAAAACATAAGAACAGTTACAGGAGTAAGGGAGATATGATAGCAGTGTTTCAATATTTGAGGGGTCTTACAAAGATGAGGGGGGCAAACTATTTTCCAAAGCACCAAAAGGCAAGACAAGAAACAATGGATAGAAACTAACTAAGGAGAGAAGCAACCTGGAACAAGGAGAAATTTCCTAATGGTGAGAGCAATCAATAGAATGGCTTGCTTTCAGAATCTGTGGCTGCTCCATCACTGGATGCTTTCAAAAAGAGATTAAACAATCATTTGTTTAATCACAGGAGCCTGTGTAGCGTAGAGGGCTAATGCCTCCTACTAAAGGCAGCAATTAACACCAGCTGCCTGTAATTTCTCTGAGTTCAATCCTAGCCAGGCTTAAGGTCGACTCAGCCTTCCATCCTTTCTAAGGTGGGTAAATTGAGGACCCAGTTTGTGGGGGCAATAAGCTGACTTTGTATAAATATAAATATACAAAAGTATGAAGGCTATTGCTTAATGCATTGTAAGCCGCCCTGAGTCTCCGGAGAAGGGCGGCATATAAATCAAATTAAAAAAAAAAATTTGTCTGGAATGATATAGGGTCTCCTGCTTGAGCAAGGGATTGGACTAGAAGATCTCTGAGGTCTATTTCAAATTATTGTTGTATGTTCTATGTTTTAACTCCAGTGATGGAGCCCACATGACTTCAAGAGGCAGGCTATAACACTGCTTAATAAATTTCATGGCTAAGAAATTCTTTATTGAGCTGAGTTTGGATCTTCTGCTATAAAGATTCCACCTACTGGTTCTTGTCCTATCTTTGGGAGCTATGGAGAATAAATCCACATGCTAGGACAAGAGTTCAAGTATTTGAAGATTACTACTGTGTTTCTGCTTAAACCTCTCTTAAAAACAGTGTCCATTCATTTAACACTTTCCAGGCCTAGAAAGTATAATTCAGTGTGTTTATTTGTCCAGATGTAAAGCTCACACTTCAGAGCAGGCCTTAATTCATTCTATTATGTTTAAGATTTAAAGCATTGTATTTCATGATTTTAAAGATTGACAGAAGGACTCCAGGGAAATTAAGTGAAAAGCAGAAAATGCTAATTACCTCCCCACACATTAGCCATTTGCATCCAGGTTTATTAATATCCATGTAGTGGAAGAAAGTCAAGCAGGATATAAATTGCCTCAAAGATTGTCCCAGTTGGACTTTTCAGCATCATCTGTTCCATGATAAAATATCCCAGAAAATGGAGGAAGGTAAGGTGGCAGGCATACAAAGACCATCTATGAGATTGTTTCTGGATTTCTCAGGAGGTTAAGAATTTCCTTCTCAATAATGATGAAAAAATGGTTTTGCCAGGATTTATATTGGAAATAAATTTGAGTAGTTCATTCCTAGCAAAGTTTGTTCCTAGCAGCCACAGTAGGATTATCTGTTGTAGGCATGAAGTTCATCTAGTGTTAATCCTTCCCAATGGGTTGGTGGGTTGTGTGTATATATGAGGAAACTCTATCAGTACCATCTAATATCAGCTTTCCTTTTGTGGGAAAGATTCCAGTCACTAATGTCTGGTCTAGTTACACATGCACAGGTACTCTTACTTTTATGCCAATAGGTGGAAATAATAGTCTCATAGAGTTGGATGGGAGCCATTGATCTTATCAAATCCAACTTTATCTTAGTGGAAGAACCCAAATTAAATCACCAGAAACAGGCGGCTGTCCAGCTTCTGCTTGAACACATTGAATGGAGGGGAGACTACCTCATCTCTGGATAATTAACTTTACTGACAAACTGCTCTTACTATTAAGAGTTCTTTATAACATGAATGATATCTGCCTTGCTGTAATTTAAAGGCATTATTCTGCATCCTGTCCTCAAGGATGAAAAAGAACAGGTCTTGTTTTTCTTTTGCAAAGCTGTCAGGCTTCTAGTAGGAGGTGGACTGGAATTGCTTAATCCCTGGAAGAAACCTGATCAAGTTCTAAGATTTATTTTGAAGATAGAAGTAAGAATCCAAGAATTCTGTCAAGGATATTTTTTTCAAATGTGGAATACATATATATATATATATATATATATATATATATATATATATATATATATATATATAAATAGAGAGAGAGAGAGAGAGAGGGGGGGGGAGGGGGGGCGCAAATAAAGCAGGTTTTATTTCTCTGGTAAATAACTATTTCTTTATCTTTTATTAGATTTATATACTGTCCTTCTCCTATTTCCCATAACACTGTCGAACTATATAGTAAGGCTATATTATTATTATTTTGACTATGATCATGATTTATCACTTCTAGCTTTTATGTACACTGAGAGCTTATCCACTGAAGACGAATTCCTTGTGTGTCCAATCACACTTGGCCAATAAAGAATTTATTCTTTCTTTTAAAGGAGAGCTGGCTTATCTCTTTAGTGGGGCAATATAGGGAACCATGCATATCATCATTATCATCATTATCATTCATCATCATCATCATCATCATCTTCCTAATTCCCTCAAGTGCAGGGTCCATTTTTCAGATCATCGAATGCTATCTTGCATGATTAAACATAGCACCCAGGTCATGTCTGCATTTTGACAGAAATGGTTGACGTCAGTTTGATTTGTGTTCAGCTCAGCATTGCCCTGACAGGTGGGCAGTATCCAGCAGCATAGGAGGAATAGACCTCAACTCCTACGGAACCATGCAGATGACAGTGAAGAAATCATCAAGAAACTGATAAGGAAACAACAGGGGCAGGAGCATGCATTAAGTCCAGAGTGAAGTAATTGTACCTGGATCGCCCCTGACTTTCTGGCAGGCTGGTTGTAGACATTTTGGCAAAGTCACATTCTGATGTCCCCTATGATTTGGCTTTTGTTAAGAATTTCAAAAGGACCTTTCCTTTCCTTTCCTTTCCTTTCCTTTCCTTTCCTTTCCTTTCCTTTCCTTTCCTTTCCTTTCCTTTCCTTTCCTTTCCTTCTTTCCTTTTTCCTTTTTCCTTTCCTATTCTTCATGTTTTTGCACTTCACTCTTAGGATATTCAGCCCTGGATATTTTTTCTTTCATTCATTAGACATTTTCATCTCATTTACACTGCAAAATTATTTTTAACCCTCACATAGGCATGCTGGCTCATGGAGTACAGTATTACTAATTGTGTTTTTTGAAAGTCTTTTCAATTTTGCCACCCCCTGAAATTTGGTGACCTTAGGTGCTTTTTGGGACTTCTGACTTGCTAGACTCTTACTCTCCAAAGTTATGGTTGTAGCCTACTTATGGGTTTTTCCCTCTTGAAATGAAAAATCTTGAGGAGTGAAAGGCAGCTGTTAATTGTTTTGGAAAAGGCTATTCAACTTATTATTGATCTGAGAACAACTGTCATAGTAATGCCCTTTCAAATACTTGAGAATGCTGAGTAGCCCCTCCCATTATCTTGACTCAAAAATTAATTTCTGGGAGAAAGAAATAATGACTGGAACCTTTTCTGAGACTATCAAGGCTAAGGGAACTGAAAGAACTATCATTAGTCTAAAAATTAATGAACATGAAATTAAGGAAACTATCTACACAAAAAGCAGGAAAACATGTAATTTCCTCTAAAATGTGTAGAGAGCTTCTCTTTGTTATTTGTTATTTTTGTAAGGTAAAGTGGAATGCTTAAGCGAATATGTGCATCAATTCAGCATTTCACTCACTATCTTGTCAGTAATCTTTAACGATTAATGTGGAGTTTGCACTCCTTTAACTTCATTTTATTGTTTATATATTTCATGCTGTTTTGCAAAGCATTTTTATTTTTTGCAATTTAAGAATTGTCAATGTGTATGATTTTAAATAAATTTCTTGTAGTCTGGCACAACAGAGGGATGGTACTCCTGGTAAGATTCATTTTTGCTAAATAGCTGAGAATACAATGTTGAGGTCTGAATCTGAGACTAAAATTAAATATTGAAAAACAGATATAAAAGAATTTGAAAATATGCCAGATTGTTGTATAATTTTAGCTATATTAACAGCTCTAGCATGCTTTCTTTTCTTTTCTTTTCTTTTCAAACTTCTCAAATAACACTATATTAGTTCAGACATTTGGGATCCATCGCATTCAGCACATGAGTTTTCTTCTGAAAAACAGGATTTTTGTCAGTGAAAATTCTGATCAGTTGAGCTAAATAGATGGAATACTATTCCATGATAATTTCATTGGACCATTCTAGACAACTACCTTTCAGGTCAAATCAGCCTTTGCATTGAAAACCTTTCCTGAAAGCCTCCATGTATATTTTATGCGGTGGTCTTTGGGGAGTTAATATGCTGCAGTTTAATTTTCTGTGAAAGTGGCAAGTACACTTAAAAGTGCTTGTAATCAACCAAGTGACAGAAAATCCTAAAATATCAAGTTGAATACTTCCAAGCACAAAAATACAGTGTCTCAAATGCAACTAGATACGTCATAGAGAAAACAGAATCTGCATAAAATGATCATAATATTCACATTTTTTTTCTGGTCTTTTTCAGATTATCCCATCTGTGGAATTTGCTTTTTTAAATGCTGATCCACTGTGCATAAACCTAAATATTTATCTTGCATGGCTTGAATACAAATCCCCAAAGCTTACAAAAAAGGCTTCAGGACATTTTGTAGCCATCCTGTGATTTATTATTTATTTATTTATTTATTTATTTGTTTAGATTTGTATACTATACTATTTGTATACTATTATAAATTTATAACACATTGACACTAAATGCAGTAAAAAATTGCTTAACTTTCACTTGCTCTCTCTAATGAAATTAATAAATCATTATACAGCCTGGATACAGGACACAATTAGTAGGCAAATATCTGAGCTTACTCACTTAATGTAACACAGTACCCACCTTAACTTCAGAACACTTGTACAAACCATCATTCTGCTGTTACTCACTGCTTTGGAAGCAATACTACTTAGACTTATATACCGCTTTACAGTGCTTTACAGCTCTCTCTAAGCGGTTTACAAAGTCAGGCTATTGCCCCCAGCAATCTGGTTCCGCATTTTACCCATCTTGGAAGGATGGAAGGCTGAGTCAACCTTGAGCCTGGTGAGATTTGAACTGCCAAATTGCAAACTGCACTCCAACCACTGTGCCACCACGGCTCATGCAGATGGCTATTGATCAAGAAACCAATCTTTAAAGCACAATTTTATGTATGTCAATCCAGAATCCAGAAATAAACTCCCTTGCATGCAAAGGAATCTAATCCCAGTATGGCTAGATAAAAGGTTTCAGTTTTGTTCTGCTTGACATGACATGTCAATTATAAATCACCTAGGGATATTTCAGTTACCATTTCTACTAATCGCTATACTTCCCCCACTACTATGTATATTCATGCATATTTTTTTTCTTAATACACTTCTCCCCTCTCCTCTGGGAGATTTGCAAGTATGCAAATGTTTTGCTAAATAATATCCATTTTTTGGTTGAGTCCAAATTGATGTGACAATATTCTTTAAAAATAACATAAAATTCTCCTAGATGCCATATAGATCCAGTAAGTACCTACTAGTTAAAATGTGAATTTTTTTCTCACAAGTTTTTCTAGCTATGAGTTGTGTGATGAGAACACATAGAATTGAGGTGTGAAAATCCTTGTAAAAATATTTGTGAATATTTGTTGTGGGGCTTACTTTTGCTTCTAAATTTTTACAAAACATTCTTTGTGGATCAAAATGGACGATGGGGGAAATCATTTTGGGATGTATTTTAGAGGGAATTTTTGTTTGCTCTTATCCATTTCCCCCATTCTGGGTAACAAAGACATATTCATAAATATTCTGTACTCACAATTCTTTCCTTAACATTTAAGAAAGGAGAGGAAAAATAACTAGGGAAAAAGCCCTTTAAAACTCTAAAATATCAGAGAAACATTATAATAATTGCAGTTGCTGAAGAGGAGAAATGAAAGAACAATTACCTAAAGCTCATCAGGTAAAATAAGTAGTACTTTTGGTTTCCTGCAGATAAAAGAATAATGTGATTTTGTTATATTGCTTTGATAAATGTTTTCCTTTTTTGCAGAAACAAAATCTTTTCCTGTTCATTATCTTGCGATTGTGATTTAATAATGGCCACACTACAGCCCAACAAGGCAAATACATGCCACAAAGTGGTTGAATCCAGCCAA
Organism: Masticophis lateralis; assembly: GCA_030761175.1. Lineage (NCBI taxonomy): Eukaryota > Metazoa > Chordata > Lepidosauria > Squamata > Colubridae > Masticophis > Masticophis lateralis. The sequence continues at coordinate 96,004,098 of JAUDYJ010000002.1, forward strand.
AAGAATTCAGCCAGAGATTTTTGTTTAGAAGACAGATGACATTATATGTTTCTATTTTAACCTTTGCTGTTTTGACTTGTCTGCTGAAGGCATGCTGTGAAAGAAAACATGTAGCGGAATAAGTAGTGAGTGAGAAAATACATTATGCAACACAGCATACAAATACATAGCGCAAGGGTTTTTTTAAAACCTCAAAAATATAGAATATGTGGACTTTTCTTATCTGCGAATAATATAAATATGATTTGAACCACAAATAGATCTATTTATCCCTATAAGAGTGTCCTTCTGAGAAGATAGTAATGTTTAAAGCAGGCTGTTCAATCAGGGACATCTACAAGGAGGTTAAAAAAAAATCAAGATGGCAATTGTGACTTTTTGAATGAAGCCTTGTTCCTTTTTTTTCCTGCCTTGCATATTTTAAAAAGGACAGTGCTTCAGTTGCAAGTCATAGTTATGTTGAGTAGTAATAAAGCATACATAGTTCAGAAGGGTACTAGACTGGCAAAGGTTAGCTTAAATTATCCTGGCCACTGAATAAAGGAAAACAGCTCTCCTCCATCCCAGCTTCTATAATAATGATAAGCAAGGTAGAACAAACACCTTGTTAATATAAACCAAAGATCAATGGCACAGGTCAATTACTACTGCTGTAATTTCACTATTTGTCCTCTTTTTGCCCTTAGCTCCTGGCTCCTTGGGAAAAAAATATGCATTCTAATTCTGTTAAAGTATTTTTTTATTACGAATGAAGGCATCATCCCAGGATAACGTTGCAGGATCCAATTTGGGTCACTAAACCAGGACCAGAGGTTTAGTGTTCCAAACTTTCAGACTCCTTATGGAGCCTATCCTCGGGGAATCACTTTCCGGTAGAGAGAGGTTCCTTAAGGATGGGCTCCAGCATGAGTCCCAAAGCTCAGAAGACTAAACTTTTGACCCAGATTGGATCCTGCAACTTTTTTCATTAGTTTAGTGACAGCTTTTTTGGAAGCTCATTTTCTTTTATTGGATAGTACAGGCACAGGAGCAATGGCAGAGGAGGAAACCTGGATTAAGAACAAGTTCCATTCCTAATTCTCAGATAGGTATGTAATTTGGAATTGGTACTTTCAAGCCTATTATTAAAAATGGTGGACTTCCATTTTTGGTGTTGGCCTTCTTCAAGCCGACAAACCACTGAAGCTGCACAATGCTTTTAGGAACTCTGAAAATAGGCTGTATATTAAAAATGCACAGCTTCAGTGGTTCCTGAAAAAACCCTGCAGCAGTTTGTCAGCTCAAGAAAGGAGAACAAAGTCTGCCAATATTAGTAATAGGCAGCCAGCTTATATTTTATAGTTGTCCTTAAATCAATTGTTCTTAATCCAGGCACTGCCCTATATGAACAGTGATTGCAACATGTAAGACGAGCTGTGCCCGCTAGCTAAAAAAGGGTGGTTAAATTATTTTTCTAAGAGTCTGAACATAATGTACATGTTTTTCCCCCCAAAAAATTGTCATTTTGGTAAAATGTATTTAAAAATACCATGAATTTTTAAAAGCCAAAGTCAATCTATCTTTAGTTTGCAGAAAGATGTACATATTGTGGCTTGCTCTGCTACACTCAGATATAAGGATTTATCCCTGTCCCATTGTCACTGCTAAAGTTTATTTATTGTTACTGTAATTGCTGCTCTTCTTAGCATCTTTTTATGAAATGGAAGATAGACTTCAATAATAGCAATGAGAGATAGACTTCTGGTGGCAACGCCGGCAATGCAGCAGCTTTTTCGGGAGCTGCGATTCCCTGGGAACCGTAAAAGCCGCCGGAGCAGCGAAAATCAGGGCAAAGAGGGGAGAGTGAGCTATTAGGCATGGGTAGAGCCCCCCAAATCTCCCCAGGATCAATCCTGGGGTGCGGAGGGAGAGAGCTCCCCAAATGCCTATAAAAAGCTCTGGACCTGGGCAAGTTTCTGTCTCTGACAGAACAAAGCGCCGCGACCACCCCTGCGAGCCTATTGAGATACAACGTTTCGCAAGACGCAGGCAAAGCAAAGACAGAAGACCTGGCATTAATTGCAAGTATAACAACTTTAATTCCAAAAACTTTCACTTCCTTCAAGAAGCCAGAGAAAGTTTTCAAAGATGGCGCTGGCTGGTTTTAGACTGTGAAATCGAAACTTAAAGAAGAAAGTGATCGTTAATACTTGTTAGCACTTGTTAAGGCTGTCAACAGTTAAGACCTTATTGAATGGAGAGAGGCTTGAACTTTAAAGAGACAGGACTATTTGTTGATCAGTTGTAATAACTATAAAGGACTTTAAATAAGAATCCTGCTGGCTTTGCTGGGGTGAGGCTGGGGGAAAGTGAAACCTGGAAATGGTGGCTAGACAAGCAAAGCCAGGGGTGGTGAAAAGTGCTGGATCATCCCCAGCCCAGATTTCAAGAATATAGTCTTTGGTCCTCCCACCCACCCACCCACCCCAGCCCCTATAGAATCACAAGCTTTAACTTTGGAAGTTCTGGGGGGGGGGCACTGAAGAAATTGTCTGACAATTTGGAAGAAAAAAATACAACTTGTTTAGAAGGGAAATTAAAGGAGGTGCAGGAAGAATTGCAGGGGATCAAAGAGACAATTCAAACTAACAATGATGAAATAAGAGAAGATATAGTGGAAGCCTTTAAAGGAGTGTGGGGTTTGGCTACCACATTGGAGGACAGGGTGGATGAAATTGATCAGCACAATCTGGAGGTGGATGTTAAGCTGAAGGAAGCTCAGACAAAAATGGACAAAGTAGAAGCTGAACTTTTAGTGGAACAATATAGGGCGATGGAATGGGCAGTGAGGGTGAGAGGTCTGAAAGAAAATAATCAAGAAAATCTTAGAGAGATCTTTGTTGAACCCCTTGCACATCTTACTGGAGAAGCAAAGGCTGAGTGTGCCTGGCAATTGGATAAAATATTTTGTGTGAATTCATGGATTGCAAGACAAAGACAGCTGCCTAGAGATATTGTGATTTACTTTGGAACAAGGAGGATGAGGAATCAAGTTTTACAGGCATCTTATCAAAAGAAACTCCAAGTGGCAGGCAGGAGGTCACAATACTGAAGGAGATTCCCCTGAAAATGTTGAGATCCAGGAAGGACTATGCTTTTTTAGTGGATTAGCTTAGAAAACGTCAATTACAGTATAGATGGGAGGCACCAGCTGGTCTAGTGGTGAATTATCTGGGTGAGAGATACCGTCTTAATTCAGTTTGGAAAGCAAGAGATTTTTATACTACCATGTTGCAGGCTGGAAAGCCCCCATCTCCACAAGCCAGAAGAAGGAAAGATGCTGAAGAGGCTAAAAAGGGGGAAGAAGAAACAACACAGGCTCAAGTTCAAGGGGGAAGATGGATAGAATATCTTCAAGGCAAATATAAGACTAGAAAATTACAATTAGTTTTTGGATTAAGGAATGGGTTAAGAGAGTATTATAAAGTATATTAGGTTAGATTAGTTAAATAGAGTTAAAAGCTTAAGAGGGTGATAAGAGACTATAGATTGTTAGCTTAAATTAGTTTATGATTGTTTAAAATGATACTCGGTATTTTGCTTTGGGAAGTGGGGGTTGGGGTTGGGTTAGGGAGGTATGTGGGGACGTGCGGGAGGAAGGGAAAATATATGTAAAAATGTTTGCTAAAAATTTTCAATAAAAAAAAAATAATAGAAATGAGAAAGCAATGTTCCATTTATCTGAGGTATTTTGGGTTTTCTGAGGTATTTTATTCTTTGTCTCCAAAAAAAGTTCTTAACTATGTTATCTATCTAGTTCAGAGGTGAGTTGGATCAGAATTTTAAGTCGTCTGTGGCCCATAGAGCAATTACAAATTGGATTTCAGATCAATATGCACTTATCCTGATTTGAAATAGGTATGTAATGTCCTTCATTTTCTACCAATACCTTGAAGCTATAGAGAAAATAACAGTTAGAAACAATGCCCAGATTTCTGCAACAGTCTCTAAGATTGAGAGAAAAACAAAAGAAAAACAGATACTATTTTGTTGTGAATGCTCAATGCAGGAAACAAAACAAACTACAGTAGTCACTCTAGAAGTGTACAACATATGACAATCAGATATAGTAGCGTTCAACAGGCTGGTGCAAGGTCACTTGGATTTGTTTGGCAGTTATGAACAGATGATGTAATTTGCCTTTTTGATGTGAAAAGGCAACACAGTTTACTTCTGCAAGATGCTTTGTAATCACTACACAACCCCCTTTTAACTTTCTATAGCACCATTACAAGTGTTTTAGGAGAGACAAAACAAAGTGGTTATTTTGTTTTGCTCTAAGAAATGTATTATCCGTTGTGTTTGTGAAGCAAATGTGAAAAGGTGCCTTACTCAAACCTTCTTTGAAACAAAGCAACCCCTTGTAGACAGAATTTTAGTTCTTGCCAAAGCATCATAAAAAGGCTGCAGATAAATCGATTACATAGAACAACAACTACTACAATATAATGAATGTTGATAAATATTTCCTTCTTAGAATGAAATTAGAATGCTTATTTGGTACATTTGTTAAACATTCACATTGGCTTTATTTTTGGACTGCCTCTCTATTTTTTCTGAATCAATTTGCCCTGTATGAACTAGAATCTAGTCTCCTTGCTTTAGGATAGCAATAAATGAATGGAATGTAAAAGCTCTTGCGTGTAAGATTATTTCAGTATGTAACCATATAAGGCAGAAGCACTAATAGTTTTCAAGCAATCATCCACAAGTTTACCTCTGATGCTCCAACAGCCCCTGTCCTTATCTAGATAAGCAAATGTGGATGGATTAGAGGACCAAGGAGGAGAAGGAGCAACATCTGCTCTCTGCCTTACTCTTTGTTTTACTTTTCTTTTGAGATACCTTATAGTACTGGCAAATGCAGAGAGAGAGAGAAAGAGAGCGAGAGAGAGAGAGAGAGAGAGAGGGAGGGAAGGAGGGAGGCCTTGCAGGGTATTTAAGAATAAGTGAATGGATGGAATCCAACTACTCCCCCCAAAAAACAAAACAGGAGGTGGTTCTGGAATGACAAAAGGACAAAACCATCATCATTATCTAGTAAGGTCTCTCCCCCCCCCCCGAAAGCAGCCAAAAATTATTTTAGAGTTCAGGTGTTCCTCTGAGAAATCTGAAGCAATAAACATGTCGGATGTACTCTTTACTTGACAGACACAGAGATAAATAAAGGGGGAAAAAAGTTGGCTTAGAAACAACTTCCAGAGAAGGCAATGAGTCAATCATCAGTAACTAAGTTTAAACATCCTGGGATGAACACATGTCCATCCAACAAAAAAATAAATAAAATAAAATAAAAAACTCAAAGGGCACACACTCAATGGACCACTAGATCTTTTTCTGAGGTCAGTTTTCTATGTTTCTAAAAAGACAGACACCCACAGGCCTGGCAAGCCCACCCTTTGTAACAGTGACTCCCAACTTTTTGGGACTGGGGACCAGTTCTGTGGAAAGATTTTTTTCTACGGACCGGAGGGGTGTGGTTTTGCATGCTGCCTGCATCCTGTGCATCCTGGGGGTTGGGGACCCCTGTCTTATAAGACGAGAGTCCTCTAAATAGCACCTGGCTACATTATTTTGTACTTCCAGAATTCTGGAAGCCTAAAGAGTGCTTTTAACCATTACCATTTTTAAAAAAGAATTGGAATAATCTCGCAAGAGTTGAATTCCAATACTATTGATAAATATCAATGGATCCTATATGCAGTACTTGTTTAATTTCTCACTGTTTTATTATTCTGGCTTGGGTCTTCTTTCCAGTATAATGAATGAAAGAAGCTGGTCTAGACTTATGATAATTCTCTTACTGAAAGAGAAGGTCCTGGTTTATTTATACAAGACTAGCCGATAACCCAGCATTGCCCAGGTATTTATAGACATCGAAACGTTTGTCTGACAGGGAGCCATTGGGAGGGGCCTTTCTTCCCCCTGCTCCCATGCCCATCATCTCTGCCCTCTCCCTTCCCCCTTCCATGTGCTCCTCTTTCCTGCCCTGTCGATGATCCTGGCACTTTGCCCCAAATCCATCAGGCACTTCCCCATTGGTCCACTGGAGGGAAAATTTCATGGCTGGCTTTCCAGAGGAAACTGCAAAGAAACTGACATCACAAATAATTGCCATTCTAGGATGCCACACTCGCTCTCCTTAACGGTCCAGGCATTTCAGAGTTATGCTGGAACACACAGACACAGACACAAAGACACACCCCAAGGGGTGTCTTACCTCCCGCCCCCCAGTATTTGTTTCCAGAGGGTAAGTCATCTGTGTACCAAGTATGGTTGAAATTGCTGGAGGCTTTCCAGAATTATGCTGGGACACACACACACACACACACACACACACACACACCCCTAGGAGTGCTAGGGGAGTCTTACCTCCACAGTATTTGATTCCAGATGGTAAGTCATCTGTGTACCAAGTATGGTTAAAATTGCTCGAGCTGTTCCAGAGTTATGCTGGAACAAATATACATCCATCCATCCATCTTTATTTTATATATATATAGAAGATTAAGCAGCATGCCACAGCTTTCTTGCTCATGCCTGCAATCTGTTTTATTCATCTAATTTATATTAGATGAAACTTCCTCTGGCTTATGCCTTACAGAGGGCTCATCCTCACATCCCCCTTTACCAGGTATATCTACTTACCTTTTGCTAAGGGCATGTCCTCAGAATGGAACTTCCATTTTGTAGCTAGCCTGCTGCTAAAGCCTGAAATGATTAATTTGCAAATCACATTCTCACTATGAAAATAGAACAGATATCCATTCTGTATTGAATGAGGAACAATCTGCAGGTCCAACAATCACTGGGCCCCAGATTAGCCCATGGACCCCTCCCCCCAGTCCATGGATTGGCACCAGGCCATGGCATGCCAGAAACTGGGCCACACAAACAAGCAAAGCCCCATCTGTGGGATGCAGGCAGCATGCAAAACCACATCCCCTCTGGTCTGCGGAAAACGTCTCTCCACAGAACCGGTCCCTGGTGCCCAAAAGGTTGGGGGATGTTGCATTAGAGAACTCCCATCCAATCTGGGCTCAGAGCCTCAGGGACTGTCAGCCCTACAAAACAGACTAGACCAAGAAGTAACAGTCATGGAAGACAAAAGTCTACTTTTATTTAGATTGGCTATAGTAACATGATCTTGCCCTCCCCCTCTTCATAACAATGTGATTTCGGGAGGTTTCTGTTGGAGGCATTTATGTACATTTTGATATAAATTATAGTTTAATTTTAATCTGTTTGGTAATAGTTCTCCTGTCTCTCCCTCAAGGGCTTCCTCTTTACTCTCTATAATCGTACTTTGCTAAGTCACCAAGCTGGCTTATTATGAAATGTTGGAGAAAGTCTTTTTGTAGTGTTCTGTATTGCGTTTTGTACAGTACACAGAAGCCTAAAAGAGATTTTTTTTTTTTACATTTTTGCCATTAATATGCAAATGTTTAAATGTTCTAGGTTCTAGGTTTAGGTCTTCCATTAGACAAATATGTGGTGACTTTTTATTTTGCCTCATCTCTAGAGAGAGAGACATGTGGTTCTTCAGGTAGAGGAGGATACAAATATTAATTGGAGGATTAAAAAAACCTGTTTTAATGCACCTCTTTAAGTATAGCTTTGTTTCTTTTCCTCTCAGAAGCTTTTATTCAATCACCCCATTGCTTATAAACTCAGCAGGAAAAGATATGTTATTTCTAATAATAAAACGTCATGCGGCACATTCTAGCCTAACACATTTATTATGACATAAACGATCCTGGTCAATTGACTTGTTATAATCTGTTACAAACTTAAATTCCCTGATGGGCCAGAAAGACTTAAAAGCAGAGGGAAATGAAATAAGAAAAACTAGCTGTGGCAGTGAAGCTGCTGAACAGTTGCTATTCATAACACAGCTGGTGGGTGATAAATTGAATTGGTGACCTGATTAACAGATGTAGTGTCCCAGAAGGGCTTTGGCCCTGCTTGATCCAAGAGATCAATGTAATGTAGCTTAGCTGTTTTGTGCTAAAATCTGTTTTGGAAGCTCCTTTGTTCCTGTGTCTGTAGTTTTTGTCACCACATCTTTTATTGCAGAAAAGTGCTGACTCTGCGTTAGTCTTCAGTACCCGTTCCAATACAACCCGCAAGAGGCAAATATGATTGTCTCATATTATTTCTATCTACATCCTTTAATCTGAATATTCTGCAGGATAATACAAGGATAAAAAAGTATATTGGAAAGTATATTAAAAATTGTTATACAAGTTTAGAGTTGACTATATTTTTATGAATAATCTGTTTTTCTTGTGGGTAAGAAATTAATCACAGATTTTGTTACATTTACATAAAACTTTAAATAGTGCTGGTTATTCAAGGATATTCAAAATTTGTTTGAGAAACAACTTATTTTATTTCTAAAATTGCTGCAGGCTTCCTGTATCTGAACAGATTGGAAAGAAGCACAAAGAAGAGAGTTATATTTCTTTTTAAAATTATTATCTGGGTATGTTTGAAATATTTCTTATTGACAAAAAAGGGGGGAGGAATTAACTTCATTGGAGCCATACTTTGACACATGGAAACACATGAGGTTCTTTGTGTCTATCATTAAATGCTTAATCTACACTTAGTTGATTAAAGGGTTTTGGGATCCCCCAACACCTAGATAGCACCAGGTTGAAGAAGGCTTAAATGTCAAACTGAATCCTTGAAGCCTCTTAAATTTAATCTGATTATGAAATCTCACTGTTTCATTTATGAATTTAGATTATGAAACCTGGAAAGGCAAAAGGTAATGCTCATTTGAAGACTTCGATCTGCTTCTTTGAATTTACAAAATGTCTTCACCTTGAAATGTTCCAATTAATCTTAATCTCTCTTCAGATTAAGATGCTAGACTGGTGTCATATATTTATTTTTGTGGGATATTTGAGAGCATAGAATTATACAATAGTATTTTGCTCTTGCTGCATCCATTAGGTTGCTTTTCATATTAATACCCTCAGATAATTTAACATAAACATTTGATTCATTTAGTCATATTCCTTTCCCCCTTAAAGGTGGAGTCATCCATTCTCTATTTAATCAGCAGGATCTTAGTTTTCTACTAAGATAAAATAATTGCTCTACTCACCTTTTCCGCAGCTCTTTGTTTCCATTAGATTAGTATTTTCATGCTTTTTTTTTATTGAAAAAGTTTTACATTACAGTTTATTTTTAAAACCCCTTCCCCATCCCACCCCCCTACCCCCCTCACCCTATTCCCCCCTATCCCTCCCCAATCCCCCCCTTGACTTCCGCTATTAAACAAACAATAACATTCAATATTTAACAATTTTTTAAGGTGAGATCCACCTAAAAAAAAAGCTATAACCTTATTTTATAACCAATTTTAACCTTAAGTAATAAAAAAATTTTTTTTCTTTTAAACCAATATATTACAACATAAATCACATATAAAAAACGCTTAACTCTTAACAATCTATTTAAAAAAAAATCTAGTAAAATAATTTTAAGCATCATTAGATTTAAATTGAATTATCATATGAATAATGTAAATATATAACATTAACTATAATTCCCAATATTCCATATATCAAAGTCAAAGTCGAACAATACATAATACATTTCTCTTTAAAATTAAGTCTAAGTATTAAAAATATAAATTCAATTACATAAAATATAATAAGAATTAAAAATTATCAAATTCAATACATTTCTCTTTTAGATTAATTCTAAATATGAAAAATATAAATTCAGTTAAGTGCTAATTGAAACTTCTTACTTTGATATTTATTCTTCATGTATTCTACCCATTTCTTCCACTCCTTAGCAAAAACCTCATGGGTCCTTTCTTTTAGGTATGCAGAAATTTTAGCCATCTCTACAAAATTAGACATCTTCAGTATCCATTCCTCTATAGTAGGCACGTTATCTTTCTTCCAATATTGACCAATCAGTAATCTAGCTGCAGTAATCATGTGTAAAATTAATCTAGTGTCAGTTGCTGAACAACCCTTAACTATTCCCAACAAAAAAACCTGAAAACTCAAGCTTTTTCTTCAAAATGTTCTGCATTACCCACCAGAGTTTAATCCAAAATGCTTTCAGTTTTCTGCACATCCACCAAATATGAAAATATGTTGCATCCAAACAGTCACACCTCCAACATTTAGGTTGAACATTTGGATACATACATGATAACTTCTTAGGGTCTAAATGCCATCTATAAAACATCTTATAAAAATTTTCCCTCAAATTCTGTGCCTGTGTAAATTTAACGTTCTGGACCCAAATCTTTTCCCATGTTTCCAACATTACAGGTTCTTCAAAGTTTTGCGCCCATTTAATCATACAATCTTTAACTAGTTCCCCCTCTGAATCTCTTTCTAACAGTAAATTATACACTCGTTTAATATGCATCGGCCCTTTACATTTTGTCTGGGTCACCAAATCTTCTTCATGTGACATTAGTCCAATTTTCTGATCTTCTCTCCATCTTGCTTGAAGTTGAAAATACTGCAACCAAGTTAGGTTCGCTCCTTCTTCCAACAGGGTATTCAAAGATTTCAAACGCCATCTGCCCCCATCATTAAGAAGTATCTCTTTATACAACAACCCCCCGAGTGACTTTATATTTGGCATAATCTGCCCAAGATCCAACCACAAAGGTATTTTGTAATCCAGTTGAAGCTGGTGCTTCTTCCAAACTCTCATCAAAGCATGTCTTAAAATATGTCTATTAAATACACTGTCTCTCTTATCTTCATAAAATAAATATGCATGCCATCCAAATTGCAAGTCATGGCCTTCTATATTCAAAATTTCTATTTTGGTTGATCCAATCCAATCTCCAACTTGTGTCAACACTGCAGCTTCATAATATAGACGTAGATTTAAGGCCACCTCTTTCACGAGCATCTTGCATAATTTTAAGTTTAACTCTTGGTTTTTTCCCATTCCAGATAAATTTATTTAAACCTGCTTGCCATTCCATCAAAAACTTGTCATTTTTAAGCACCGGAATCATTTGAAACAAAAACAGAAATCTAGGTAGAACGTTCATCTTAACAATTGCTATTCTACCAAGCAAAGATAGTTGCAGCTTCTTCCATGTTTCAAGATCCTTTTGAATCTTAAGCCAAAGTTCCTCATAATTATTTTGAAAGAGTTTTATATTGGATGCTGCAACTTGGACCCCTAGATATTTCACCTTTGTAGCTATTTCAAAGCCTGCCAACCTTTCAAGTTCATTCCTTTGTGGTTCCATCATGTTTTTGACTATCATCTTAGTCTTTTTCTGGTTCAGGCTAAAACCTGAAACCAGACCATATTCCTCTATAATGTTTTTCATCTGGATGGTCGATTCCAAAGGTCGTGTTAGGGTAACAACCAGATCATCTGCGAATGCCTTTGTTCTGTAGTCTCTTTGCCTTACAACTATTCCCTTCAATTTGTCCGAGTCCCGTAGAGCATTCAACAGCACTTCCAAAGTCAAAATAAACAGTAATGGGGATAATGGACAGCCTTGTCTTGTTCCTTTCTGTATGTTAAAATTGGTAGTTAAACTGCCATTAATAATAATTTGTGCCGTCTGTTCTTGATAAATTGCCGAAATCGCTTGTATAAACTGTTCCCCAAAATCCATTTTGTGCAAAGTCTTTTTTAGAAAATCCCAGTTGACTCGATCAAAGGCCTTCTCCGCATCCAAAAACACCAGCACCGCAGAGGTCTGTTTATTTTCCTCAAGATATTCCAACAAATCTATGAGTTGCCTGACATTGTCCTTCATATGTCTACCTTCTATAAAACCTGCTTGATCTTCATGAATCACATCTTGAATAACTGGCATCAATCTGTTGGCTAATACTTTAGCATAAATTTTATAATCCGTATTCAGGAGAGATATTGGTCTAAAATTTTCGGGTTTTACAGATTCTTCTTCTTTAGGTATCAGTGAAATAAAGGCTGTCTTCCACGAGGGGGGTATTTTACCCCACTGCTGAATATTACAAAACAAATCCTTAAGATGCTCAACCAATTCCTCTTGTAAAGTCTTATAATATACTGCCGTCAAACCATCTGTCCCAGGAGCTTTAGATAATTTCAATTGTTTTATTGCATATAAAATCTCTTCAGATATTATAGGTCTATTCAATCTATCACTTTGTGTACTTGAGATTTTTGTAACTCTCTTCTTCTGCAGATATTCATCGATAAAGTCCTCTTTAATTTTATCAGCTTGGTACAATTTAGAATAATAAGCTAGAAAAGCTTGATGTATTAAATTTTGCTGATGCACTTGTTTCCCTTTATACTCAATAGTGTTTATTATACAAGAGCTTTGTTGTTTCCTCAAAGTATAAGCCAACCATCTGCCAGGTTTATTGGCATTACAAAAAGTATTATGTTTAGCGTATTGCAGATTAGTTGCTGTTTGATCCGCCATCAATATTTGAAATTGATCTTTCAGGAGTTTTATCGTTAATTGTACCTTTTCATCAGTCGGATTCTTAATAAGCAATTGCTCTTTCTCCTTTATCTCTGTCTCCAATTCTATTCTTGACTTCTGACGTATTAATCTGTACTTAGAATTCATGTAAATCAGTACACCCCTCATATAAGCCTTGCATGTATCCCATACAATCTCAATAGGTGTACCTTTGTTCAAATTAATATCAAAAAATTCTTTAACATATTTCTTGAGGTCCATAATATTCTTTTCATATCTAAATAGATTTTCATTCATACGCCAAGATCTCCTTTCTCTTTTACCCAAATTTATCTCCATCCACACCGGACTATGATCCATTAAAGTTCTGGGAAATATTTTTGTCTTAGTCACTATAGTAAGTAAATCAGTAGTAGCCAGCATAAAGTCAATTCTCGAAAAAGATTTATGTCTATCAGAAAAAAAGGTAAAATCCAATTCCTTGGGATGATGAATTCTCCAAACATCCTTCAGCTCCAGTCCTTCCTTCAATGAAAAGAAAGTCGGTGGTAACTTATTCCCTTTCTTGGCCGACGTCTTTTTATCAAGCGTTGCATCAATCACCCCGTTCCAATCACCCATAATCAAAAAAGACTTATAATTCCACTGCAATATTTTATTGTTCAGCACTTTGTAGAAAATTTCCTGCTGCTGGTTCGGGGCGTAAATGCCAATTAGAAGTATCAAAGCATTCTGTATATTTATTTCGACTGCAATGTATCTCCCCTCATCATCTGCTTCTATAAGTTTAGCTGGTATTCTTTTAGAAATATAAAAAACACGTCCATTCCTTTTCACCGAACTAGAAGATATAAAATGTGATCCAAGTTTTGAAGTTAAAAATTTTTGGTCCTGGGTTCTAATATGAGTTTCTTGCAAACAAACGACATCATTTTTATATTGCTTCAGGTAATGAAATATTTTTCTTCTTTTCTGTGGTGAGTTCAAACCGTTCACATTCCATGATAAAAATCTAAGTGTCATTCTGAAAATGAATGAAGCCCTTTGAGCATTTGACAAAGACTCTCCAACAGCCGATGTCTTCGGTCTCGCCCCTCCCACAGCTTCAGAGTATAATTTTTTCCCTTTTGTACCATTCTCTTCCTGTGGTATCCTCCCCTGATGTATCTCTAATCTTTGCTTTCCTGCGGCTCGAGTTATGCGTTGATCTTTAGGTTCTTGCATCAGTAAGTCCAAATCAGGCTCCACCTCCCTTGTAGCTCTGGATTGCTTTGGTTTAACTTCAAGAAATTCTATTAGCGAATCCTCTGAAAGACCTCCTACAGCACCTAGAATTTCCTCCCTTGCTACTTCTTGACTTGCCTGTCCTTCTTTTGGCAAAATTACTTCTTGAATCCCCTCTTCAGGAGCCTTCTCAACTGAGATATCTTCAATAGGTAAAAGTGTAGATGAGCGAGGTGATATTGAAATTTTTTTTAGAACATTGTTGTAAAACTGTTCCGCCTTTTCCACAGAATTAATACGATATCTTACATCCTCATGTCGCAAAATGATACCAACAGGAGCATCCCAACTAAATGGGATCTGACGCTTTTTCAACTCATTTACAAGAAAGCCAAAATCTTTCCGCTCTCTTAACATTTTTGGTGGCAACTCTTTGTAAACACCAATTTGGTTACCATCATGTTGAACAGTGGTATGGAAAGAACTTTGCAAAATGTCATTTCTCAATTTTCTCTCAGTAAAATAGATCACCACGTCTCTTGGCAAATTCCTCTGTCTCGCTATACGTGAGTTAGCTCTGTACAGCTTGTCAATTCTATTGGCAATCACATCTGGTTCAGCTTTTAAAATCTTAGCCAAAACCTCCACACAAGTTGCCCTCAAGTCCTCTCTATTATTCTCCCTTAAACCTCTCAGTCTTATGGCATACTCCATATTCCGAAATTGCAACATCGTGATCTCCTCTTCAAGCCTCTGGCTCTGCACCACCACCTTAAACATCTGTTCCTTTGCTTCCTTCTTGTTAGCTTCCACTTCAGAATTTAAGTCTTCCACTTTTTTCTCAACGGCCAGTAGGGCATCAGTAAGAACTGTAGCTACTTTAGTTACACTCTGATGTAATCCTTCAGTTTTTTCCTCCACCAACTCCTTCACTTCACCCACCATCACCTTCATTTCCTTTTGATTTTTCCCCATCCTTTCATCCATTTTACTCATTTTTCCAGAAAGCTCTCCCAAGGATTTGTGTATATTTAATATAAATGCTTTCAAATCCTCTGTCTCGCTGTCCTGTGACTGTTTTGATGCTGACACTGACTTTTCCTTTGTCTGATGTGTGGGGGAACCCCCCCCCATTTTCTTTGAAGCCATGCCTGAGCAGGATTTAAATCTTTGAAAAAAAGAAAGAAATCTTCCTCCTTTTCCTGTCCTCCCCAGTTTTACAGAAAAGGAGTAAAATCCGTTGTCTTTTGCAGTTGGAAAGAACTTATAAAACTTGTAAATAGACTCAATACAATTACAGGCAGGCCCACTTTCGCTTTCTTGCTGCACTTTCTGCGTTCACTAGCTCAGCTTTGATCAGCCGCCATTTTCAAGCACTTTCACACAGAGACAGCTTGCTTTCCAAAGTTAAAAAAAGTCCATTTAAAATAGTTATAATTCTCATAAAAGATTCCAGGTCTCACCAGATTCGTTGTAGTACGTTTAGAGATATGTTGTAACCGTTGGAGTTGCCCTCTCCGTCTCGCTCTGTCTTGCAGAGGTCCCACGCCGCTCGGAGATTCAGCAGCTTGAAGAGGGAGCCCAAACACAGAGCGCTTGCCAGGGCACAAAAGACCACCCTGGTAGCACTTCTGGGGCTCAACCTAGAGCTGCCCACTCTAGCCCCCCCTTATTTCCAAAGGGGAGCTTTCCGAGCCGCTTTTCAATCAATAAAGCGGCTCTACAGGCGGCGGGGGCGGTGGCCGAACGAACAAGCCGCCCAGCGACAGAGAGAACGCCAACCGGAAGTCCGTATTTTCATGCTTTTGAAATCTAGAGTACACTGGCCCTTTATTTGTATAGAATTGCTACGTTTGCTAAGAATCAGAATTTTTCTTCATCACTGGAAGTGTTCAAGAAAAGACTGGACAGCCACTGTCAGAAATGGTATAAGCCAGTGATGGGATTCAAATAATTTAACAACCGGTTCTCTGCCCTAATGATTTCTTCCAACAACCAGTTTGCCAAACTGCTCAGAAAGTTAACAACCAGGTCTCCCGAAGTGGTGCGAACTGGCTGAATCCCACCACTGGTATAGGCTCTCCTGCTTGAGCAGGGGGTTGGACTAGAAGACCTCCAAAGTCTCTTCCAGATCTATTCTATTCTGTCCTGTCCTACCCTGCCTTGCCCTGCCCTGTCCTATTCCTATAAAGATAAGGTATTGTTGTGATTTGGCTAAGCATCAGTTATCCACAACATCTGCAGACAAACAAGTGCAACCTCTAATATTCGTCTGCCAAACCTGTGTTGAAACAATTTCAGGATGCAGAGAATGTAGGCTCCTGACAAAAGATTGTTAAGATCTTGAAAACAACTCTCTCTACATGGACTGAACTGATATGGGTGGTTTCACAGATGGCCACTTGAAGAACCCCAGTTACAGAAATGACAGGTCTTTTTCATGATAGATGATAGAACTCAAGATGGAAAAGCAGATTGGTTGTTAGTGTCATATGAATAATTGGGTGAAAATGTAGGAGTCATAGGAGAGTTATAAATAGTGCCCAATAAAAAGGTGAGAATACTTGTCCATGCCTTCTATCAAAAAAATAAATAAATAAAAAAATAGGTAATCCAAGGAAACATCTGCTATTTGAACTCTTACTTTTCTCAAGCCAAACTGTGAACTTTCACAGGCGTCTGTTTCATCCATAAAAATAGGGCTTAGTGCATCTAACAGTCAACAGTGCATCTTTTTTACTATTAATACACAGACTGCACAAGCTTGCGGCACTTGTCTAAAAATAGTCTTCACACTCTTGTCTTTTTACTTTTACTGCTACTTGATGTAGCTCTTAGTGGAGGTGATGGGGCAAAATGCACAGATTTTATGGCCTCCAATTTTACCCATGATTAAAATAACGTATGGACAACTCTGCAAGTAACAATTTAACATTTCCTTTCAAGAAGCCAAATCAAATCAAATTTGAATATAAGTTCACTTTTTAGGTAGAGATGGGTTTAAATGGCAGAGATGGGTTTATTGCAAAATTGCTGCAGATAAAGCCAAATGCTTTTTTCCCTTCCCATCATATCCCTTTCCCATCATATCCCTTCCCTTAAGATTTACTTAATTGTGACAATCCATGGAAATTGCATGCTGCAGAGGGTTGACTGCATGGTGAAAGACAAAATATTCATAGACATGCATTGCTGCTAAGTTATTTTAACTAAAGAAGTCAAGAAGATAGCAATAGCCCTTAGACTTATATACCACTTCACAGTGCTTTACAGCCTTCTCTAAGCGGTTTAAAGAGTCAGCCTATTGCCCCCAACAATCTCATTTTACCCACCTTGGAAGGATGGAAGGCTGAGTCAACCTTGAGCATGGTGAGATTTGAACTGCCAAATTTCAGGCAGCTGGAAGTCAGCAGAAGTAGCCTGCAGTACTCCACTCTAACCACTGTGCCACCACGGCTCTTAACTGACCCATACAATCTATTTGCATTCCTCTTTTCCTTCAATGAAAAGTACTTTAGCAGTTAAATGAAAATTGGGAGGAAAAAAATTGCAGATTATTTCTTTGCCTAGCATTAATTGTAATTTATCACTAAGGTGCATAAACACAGATCAAGACAGGTAACAATGTGATGCTCACAAACTGCTTTCCTTTCTCATAAGACTGATTTGATTTTTGGTAATTTTGCCTTTCAGACACTAGATGCTTCCGATCAATGATTTATTTACCAAATCACTAGCAAATATCAAAAACAATTTTTCCTCAAAGTGGATTGGAACAGCAAGAACCAGACAAAAAGAGCATATAGAATAGTGACCCAAAGTGAATGAAAAAAAGACTGAAGAAGAATGAATTGATTCTCAGGGCACATCATTCCCACTTTACAGGATTGTTGTTTTGGGGAAAATAGAAAGAAAGAGGAATATTAGGCAGGTTCTCTGCCACGAGTTCTTTATAAAGCAAGCAAGCAAACAAACGAACAATAAATATCTGCCATCCTAGTTTGCCCCGTTGATCCACCAACAATTTCAGGAGGGAAGGACCAGCATCATCACTCTCTGTTCACCTAGAGTCCACCATTTATAACCTCTGTCCATGTTTATCTACTGTGGGGGAAATGGTGCATTTTGGTTGATGAATACTCAAGAGGTGCTACCTGGTTTGTCCTCTGCCTTTTGCGTGGTTCTAGGCTAGTCCTGGCTTAATGTTATACTAACTACTTGAGATACAGAAAGTTCCTATTAAAATTCAGCAGCATTTTAAATAATATTATTCTTTCCCTAATCTCCTTACAAAAGAGATGTGGTGATTCAGTGGCTAAGATGCTAAGCATGTCGATCAAAAGGTTGGCAGTTCAGCGGTTCAAATCCCTAGTGCCGTGTAACGGTGAGCTCCCGTTACTTGCCCCAGATTCTGCCAACCTAGCAGTTTGAAAGTACATAAAAAATGCAAGTAGAAAAATAGGGACCACCTTTGGTGAGAAGGTAACAGCGTTCCTTGAGCCTTTGGTGTTTAGTTATGCTGGCCACATGACCACAGAGATTTCAGCTCTTTGGCTTTGAAACCAAGATGAGCACCACCCCCTAGAGTTGGGAATGACTAGCACATATTTGTGAGGGGAACCTTTACCTTTTTAATCTCCTTACTTGTCCATGAGTCTTTTTTATTCCCTTTTTTTTTAAAGAATCGACCAGTGAACCAGTAGGATTTAGCAACAGCAGCTCAAGAAGTTAATGATAGCCTGCCATTGTACTGAATATCTTGCAAACTGGTGCCAAAGAAGACAGGGTTTTCTTTTATGTCTTTTATTTCTTTATCAAATTTAGAAGCAGCTGGTGCAGATAAGTTGTCGGATACATTAGAGCTGTTTTTATTTCTACTTTTCGCTAGTTTAAATGGAGACCGTGAAGCTCTGGTTACCACTGTAGTTGGATTGATCATTAATCTGGTAGAGCACATATAAATGAAGCATGTTTTTTAAATTCCCTTCTTTTAGCAACAGCTGAACTGTAAGGCAAAGACTTGGCTGGAATGTGCAAGAAGTAGATATAAGATCTTCCAAAAATGGCAAGCAAAAGAAAATGATAACAGAAATAATGTACTAGCATGATTAAAGATAACACCTCACATCACATATTGTTTGAGGTTTATCATGCGGCATTATTATTCAATGCAAGTTCTAAGGCTGGAATTTCTCCCTCTTGATATTTTATATATTTTTCTATCAAGAATAAAACATTAAAAGAGTGTTGATTGGAGAAAAGATACGAGTGCACTAAGAATAAAAATAATCTTGAAGATGTGTGTGACTTCCATTGGAAAAAAAAATCGAGGGGAAGAACTAAGAGACATTTTTTTCCTCTCTTTTCACGATCCTGTCATGCATCAGCTGCTACTTAAAACCAGAAAATCAATCAGGAAGGCTTAGTTGTATGAAAAAGACACAATTTTCTATGGAACATAACAGAAGAAATCTGCTGATTTTTACCTTGAAAGTGAAGCAGCAGAGAAATATTTTTGCAATCTCTTGGATATAGCTTTTAAAATCTAAGTTATATGGAAATGACAGCTTGTCCAAATAAATCTTTGTGGTATGTTATGTGGATAATAGCAATAGCACTTAGACTTATACACCGCTTCATAGTGCTTTTTACAGCACTCTCTAAGCGGTTTACAGAGTCAACATATTGCTCCCAAAAATCTGGGTCCTCGTCCTACTTGTAATAAATCCTACTTGTTGTCTTCAGCAGCTTTAGAGTTACTATAAAGGCTTTGCACAGCATAGCATAGACTCAGTGAACAGGTCTAGTATTAGGACCTCTTCTCTAGTTTGCTCTACTTACCTTTACTACTGGTTTGCAATGGGGCTGCACGCTTTGCTCTTGCTTTGCTCGTGCACAGAAGCATTTTCATGACGTCAGGGTCAGAGGGCCGAGCCTCCCGCCAGTTTTACTACCAGTTCTATAGAACTGGTGCAAATCGGGGGCAACCCACCACTGGTGTGGAGGCTTCTTGGAACTGTTGAAAGATTGGAGATAGATGATGTCATATCCCTCCCCTTCTGTTGAGAGAGAGAGGTGTTCAATTTTGATATAGATGGCCTCTTTGATCCCTCTTTCAAACCAGCAGTCTTCTCCCTCCAAAATGTGGATTTTGCTGTCTTCAAACAAGGTGTCTGTGTCTCTTAAATGCAGATGGACTGCTGAATCTACAGTACATGTTGTCATTCATGGTTCCCTCAATGAACTGTAGCTCCCCAGTGCCGGCAGCACTCATGCAGCCCCAGACCATGACATTCCCACCATCATGCTTGACTGTAGGTAAGACACACTTGTCTTTGTACTCCTCACCTGGTTGCTGCCACACATACTTGACACCATCAGAACCAAATAAGTTTATCTTGGTCTCATTGGACCACAGGACATGGTTCCAGAAAGCCACGTCCTTAGTCTGCTTGTCTGCAGCAAACCATTTGTGGGCTTTCTTGTCCATCATCTTTAGAACAGGCTTTCTTCTGGGATGACAGCCCTGCAGATCAATTTGATATAGCATGCAGCATATGGTCTGAGCACTAACAGGCTGACCCACCGACCCCTTCAACCTCTGCAGCAATGCTGACAGCAGTCATAAGTCTATTTCTCAAAGCCAACCTCTGGTTATGATGCTGAACACGGGCACTCAACTTCTTTGGCTGACCATAGCGAGACCTGTTCTGAGTGGAACCTCTCCTGTTAAACCGCTTGGCCACGGTGCTGCAGCTCAGTTTCAGAATCTTGGCAAACTTCTTATAGCCTAGGCCATCTTTCGGTAGAGCAACAATTCGTTTTTTCAGATGGGGAAATATTATTTTATTGTGGTAATAGTTATTATTATTAACAAAAACAACAATGAAAAATAAGTCCTTGTATCCAGAAAACACTTCAGAATGGCAGTTCCAGGCTAGAGAGACTGACTGGAAGAATATGATTTATTCAGAGAATATGTTTAAACAAACCATGAGTCCCTACAAAGTATTAACAAGGTCACAGAAAGGAGACAGCTAATACCAGGTCACCATGCTTCATGTTAGAAGCTAAGTTTCTGTATTGCACTAAGCCAAAATGTAATTGCTTTGTTTGAGCTGTAATAAACTTGTAGGTTTTTAACGGAAGGGCCAAAAGTATTTTATTTGTTTTAATTGCTTTTAAATTTTGTATCTTTATTGTTTTATCATGGATGGACACAGCCCTGAGTCCTTCGGGAGAAGGGCGGTATAAAAATTGAATAAATAAATAAATAAATAAATAATCCAATTTTCATACTGAAAAAAAAATGAGTTAAGAAACATAATGAAAGATACTGTGGTTTAATATCATGTGTGACTCCAGTCTACAATAAACTAAGCTGTACTGTAGTATCTCTAGTTAGGAGCAGTGTTAACTTAGGTCAGCTCGTATATAGGTAATCCTCATTTAATGATGGTAAATGGGACCAGAATTTCCATTTATAAAATGTGACTTCCAATGATCATATCACTTAGTAACAACAATCCTGGCAGTCGCTGTTGATATTATTAAATGAGAATTGTGGGTCGTTAAGTGAGAATCTTCTTGTGACTTCCTACTGCCTTCCCACAAGCAAAGTTGGTGGGGAAATCAGCAGGAAGTTGCAAGTCCCAGGCAGCTAGCAATCAGGCCACTAGGCAAATAAGTGCTGCTGATAGGTGAGGGCAGGGGGGTACTGTATGTAGTGGACTGCAGAGGTATGCACAAGTGATTTCAGGTTGGTGGGGGAGACTTACCCGAGTAACTTGCAACCTTCCCTGATGGCTTCACCACTGACTTTGTGGGAAGCCAGCAAAGAAGGTTGCAAATTGTGATGATATGATGATATGATCCATGGGAACTGAAGCTGTTGTAAGTGCGAGCCACTCGTCAAGTCACATGACACAGTGCGAGCGACATGACACAGTGCGAGCCACTGCAGTCACATGACACAGAAAAGGGTGACAGCTGAAACTTCAATTCATTCATCAGTGCTGCAAATTTGAATTTTGACTGAGTGAGTGGTCAGTAAGCAAGGACCACCTGTACTAAGAAGCAAACGAAAACAAAACTGAGACTGAGCCAAGATTGATATCACTGGAGGTGGTGTTATCCCTCTACACGCTGCACAAAGCTTTCTTTCATTTTTAATTTGCTTCATGACAATTTAAGTAAAAGCTAAAGCGAAAGGATAACATTGCCAAATAAGCTAGGCATGAACTAAAATCCTCATTAAATCAAGAGAAATACTGTTTTTAAAAGCCCTTTTAATGTTCAGGCACCTTGAGCATTGTAATTGCTTTCTGAAAGTCAGCTTAACAAAGAAGATATTGTTGAGAGACAACCCTCGTGATACATCACTGTCAGTGCATCATCAACCAAACACTTTTTTTTTTTTTTGGTGTGGGAAGGGAGGCATGGAGAGAGATAAAAACTGGCCTCCTTTTTGTGGCTCCCAAATAATAAAGAAAAAAAGGGAACGTGGAAACCGAGAAAGGGAAGAAAGGTTCTTATTGCTTCTATGGATACCAAAAATAAGTTGTCATTCAGTGATCATGCAGATGAATAGTGAAAGTACAGGTAATCTGTTTAGCGACCACCTCATTTAGTGACTGTTCACACTTACAATAGTGATGAAAAAGCAAGCTTATGATCAATCCTCACCTGTATAACATTGCAGGTCCGTAAAGCAAAAGAAAGCCAAAGTAAGATCATTAGGACTCTTGCAGTTTCACTTAGTAACCCTTTCAGTTAATGATTGAGTTGACAGTCCCAGCTGCGGTTGCTAAACAAGGACTACATACAAATGAAAGAAAGTGTGAGGCACTCCTGTGTTCTGTCTGAAGGAGGCACTATTCTTCATGAGGACAACATGACTCACCCCATTGAAGGAATAATGTGAT
The DNA here is from genome assembly GCA_030761175.1 of Masticophis lateralis. Lineage (NCBI taxonomy): Eukaryota > Metazoa > Chordata > Lepidosauria > Squamata > Colubridae > Masticophis > Masticophis lateralis. The sequence continues at coordinate 96,026,718 of JAUDYJ010000002.1, forward strand.
ATGATTTGACCCATTGTGATGCTTCATAGTTTTGCTTCAAAGTTTTGAAAAGAAGGAAATCTGGGTAGATATTTTATATGAACAGGATATTCTTCCAGTACTTCTAACCCATGTTTGGAAGTCTTGGCTATTGTAATAGCAGGAGGTGGTGTCAGAAGAGAGGTGAAGCAAAATGACAACAGCATTTAGCTTTGGTACAAGAAGTAGGCAACTCTACAAAGTTGTTTGAATAGGGACTTCGTTGAAGTAAATGCTCTCTCAAGGCTTTGTGTAAGTCCAGAAGAAAGAGAAGGCTATTTTTTGACAAGACCTGAGAAGTTTAGAGGTCCAAAATATTGCTTTACTGTCTCACGTAGATCACCTCATGGGAATGTGATGTCAGAGACCAAGGTAGTGTCTCCTTCAACTGCATGTTACACATATCCACTTGGGACACAAGTTTTAAAAAAGAACTTGAGTGCAATTTTTCTCCTTGTCTCTAAGTGTTCTTCTTCTGGCAGTGAGCACTCAGAAGTTTTGAAGAAGTCCTGGAAGTGAATTTATATAAAGGTATGGGATGCTGGCATTTACAGCTACTGCTGTTGTTGTTTTTCTATTTCTTGCTTATGGATGCTTCAAAAGAAAATTCAGAGTTTGCAGGAATATTTTTGGACTAAAACCAAAAGAACATTTGACCAAATTGGAGCTCTTCAAAATACATAGTATTAATTTAAAACCTGAGGACATTGTGAAGAAGAAAATTAAACCCAACTTGATTCCCATGGTTTTGCTTCCGTTGCCACTATCATAATTTTAATTTCCTACTGCAAATGAGATTCCCAGATTTTCTGATGGAAAGCAGCGAGTAGCTACCCTCACCAATGGGTTCCTCCTTTTATCTTCTATAGAAAAAGGCATGGGTCTGCTACTTTCTTGCAGCATCTTTTCTTTGCAAAATGTTCAGGAGGAGAGTTTTAAATATTCTGACTTTAGTAGGAAAGCCAACAAAATCCAGCTTAGTTCCTGTTGGCCAAAAGCAGTATTATATCTCAACGGCAGCTCTGCATTCTTTCATAAACGATGCTATTGCTAAATAGCCTGTATTAGATACATGCAGGATTAATGCCAAATTGACTGTAGTATTAATTCTAAAACAAGCTTTAAAAAACAGAGAACAAAACCAGCAACAATATAGAAAAGCAGGCCCCAAACTTTGTATTACTGTAGATTTAAATGCCACACATTTGTTAGCTGAATTTATCTCTGGACAAACTTTCCAAGCAGTGTGAATTTCTGCGTGTGTTTTACCCTTGATTTGTGCTTTCCCGTCAAAATCTTATGCTTCAATAAAAGACATTTTAAAATAGGTATTTCTAAGATTTAATCCTAGATATTTTACCTTGCTTTAAACTTTGTTGAATGCAGTGAAACTTATTTCTGAAATAACTTTTCACAGTTGCACTCTACATTTTCTTCAAATGAAATTTTGGTGGTTTTGAGTCACATCTTTCATTTGAAAACTTATAAAAAGCAAAAACAATTAGATTTCTCTTTACAGTTGGCTTTATTCTAATCTGATTATTTTATTTGATAGAGTTATATTCCACCTTTCCTTCAGGAACTCACGATAGCATACAGTACACAACTTTCCCTCATCCAATTCTCTTCAATAACAGCAACACAATGAGGCAGGTTGCCCTCAGGCAGAGTCACTGGCCCAAAGACTGGGCTTCTATGATGGAGGGCAGATTTGATGTGGTGCCAGCCCGGCACTTGAGCATGACACTAGCATTTGTCTGGGAGGTGATGGTTAAATTAATTTGTGTTGAAATTCATGAACCTGGAAATGGAGAAGAAATTGAACCTCATCTGAACTTCTATAGCTTATGGCTTGCCTATTCTGCTGATAAAATGCCACAGGGGACTCACAACTTTGCAGATGTTTGCTATTTTTTCCCCTCTGGAGTAGATAGATTAAACCAACATAATCCTTCCTTTCATCACTGGAATCTTTCAAGAACATCGGCCTTTTACTTGTATAGAATTGCTGCATTTGCTAAATAATTTTTCTTCATCACTGGAGGCCTTCAAGAAGAGACTGGACTGCCATCTGTCAGAAATGGTATAGAGTCTCCTGCTCGGGCAGGGAGTTGTACTAGATGACCTACAAGGTCCCTTCCAACTCTGTTATTCTACTACTACTACTACTACTACTACTACTACTACTACTACTGCTACTATTATTATTATTATTATTATTATTATTATTATTATTATTATTATTATTATTTAATCTGTAGTGAGATTCACAGCCTTTGAGGCTGGTTAATAGCTCAGCAGCTCAAGTCCTAACTAAGAACCTAGGAACTGTGAAGGTATCGTCGGAGGATGTAAGCTCTTCCGAGTAAGGTGGTTTTTTGTAGAGTCAAAATGTTCAAGTCCAGTAAATTTAGAATTTCTAAATAGCGGGGTAGCCCTTTGGGTATTGCTCCAAGGGCTCCAATTACAATCGGGACAACACACAATTTCTTTCTCCACAGTCACTCAACTTCAATTTGCAAATCCCGGTATTTTGTGATTTTTTCTTGCTGCTTATCTTCAATCTGTGCATCATCAGGTATTGCAATGTCAATGAACCATACTTTTTTTCTTTTCAACTATTGTTATGTCAGGTGTGTTGTGGACCAAGTGCCTGTCAATCTGAATCCTAAAGTCAGTTATTGTTGTTGTTGTTGTTGTTGTTGTTGTTGTTGTTGTTGTTGTTAACTGTCAGCAGTATTAGCTCCTCTGTCTTCTAGTTCTTTCTTCTATTTCAAAATATATTCCAGATACTTGGTGTATTTTAATAAAATCTGTGGCAGTGAGTGAAGTAAATTATGAAGACAATAAACAACAAGGAGCTACATTCTGAAGAAGGATGTCAGTGCTTTCAGTTTGATTATGAGGGAGACAGGAAAATTGAGGAAAATTAAATTAATGCCATGCACAGAATGCAAATAGCTAGTGATATTCATCTTATTGTGATAAATAGCAACAACAATAGCACCTAGACTTATATATCACTCCATAGTGCTTTTCAGCACTTTCTGAGTAGTTTGCAAATGTCAGCATATTTTCCTCAACAATCCGGGTCCACATTTTACCAACCTTGGAAGGATGGCTCAACCATGAGCCAATCAGGATTGAACTCCTGGCTGTGGCAGAGTTAGCCCAAATACTGCATTTTAAGTATTGCGCTAGTATGGCTCCTAAAATGTCTTCAAAAAATTCCTTGGGAGAAAGAAAGGAAGGAAGGAAGGAAGGAAGGAAGGAAGGAAGGAAGGAAGGAAGGAAGGAAGGAAGGAAGGAAGGAAGGAAGGAAGGAAGGATTTTCTAATAAATGGAAAATAGATCAATATATCTATTAAACAACAGATCATTAAACAACATCTGAGGATTATTTCCAAGAGTAACTTTGCATAGAATTATATAAATAGCATTTTTTGAAGTTTTTTCATGATTAATTTTATTCCTGATTTTTAAACAACCTGCCATTAATCAAAAACATCTCTGCTGAGAGTAAAGTGATTTCTGAAGCAATGAAACACAAGAAAATCTCATTTTAGACGAAGTCATTGTGCACAAATGCTTAGTTGTGGTAAATAAAATCTTATTAAGTTCAATAATGCTTAATGCATATGAATTAATTGAAGTCTGGCTGCTGTTTAGCTTGCCTTATTTATTACACAATGTATAATGAAGTCATAATCTTTTATTACACAAAAGCTTATGAATGATGCTTTCAGTATAAATGCTAATCTTTCGTTTTGAACTTTTTATGACTTTTAAACACCATAATTGACTCTACTTGTGATGATTGACAGCCCCGATTCTTATTACAAGAAAGAGGGTGAGCAAGCAAGAGAAATTGTATAGCTGATACTCTTGAGTATGAATAATGCTCAAAAACCATCTCCTAAATTAGTACGGCTTTCAATTTACTGGTTATGATTGAAATCCAGTCCTAAGGCAGCCATGTATCAAGTCAGAATTTCTTGCTCAACATCTTTCATTTTGATCTCCAATAGGTGTTTTTTTTTCTACCATCCCACATGATAGGTGCTATTGATAGACAAACTGTATTTATTTTCATTCAGATTATTTGATTCATTCCTCACCTTTCTACTCTGGCAAAGACTTAAGGCAACTCATCTTATTTGAGGTGAAAGAGATTATAAGAAGTGAACAAATGCAAATTAAGTTAACCATAAAATAAATATTGAGAGAATGGGAGCCAACACAACTCCTAAGGGTGTGCCTGGGAACAGCCCAAGAGAAGGATCTTTTTCATATCCCAGAAAGAAGAGCCTTTGACAGAAGAGACACCTTTTAGAGCAAGGATCACCAACCTTTTGGACCTCAGGGACCACTAAATTCATAATTAAAAACCCCCAGACCACTAATATGATCTGCCTAATAACTAGCTGGGTGGGCGTGGCAAGGTAACTGGATGGGTGTGGTCAACTCAATGTCACTCACATTGAGAGGTGCCTTGCCAGCCTCTACTCACTACTCCTCACCTGCCTGCCCGGGCTCCTTAGGGTCCCAACAGGAAGCAGTTGCTGGAGTTAAGCAGCCACCATGAGAAAGAGTTGGCAAAACAACTGGCTCAGTTCAAATTGATCTGACCGAGAAGGAGTCTCAGCAGAAGCACCTCAGAAGCACAACTGAGGACTATGAGTATAGGCTTTCCAAGCAGAGGGAACACCTGCAGGAGTGAAGGCCAGGTACCAGTGCCTGGAGGCTCAGCAGGCTGAGATAGTCAGCCATTTCGATGCCATGATGCTGTCCCACTGGAACAAGGCCCTCCGGCTCTTCACCACCAGCAGCACTTCCTTCCAGCCTTCGGACAAAGCCTCACACCAGGCACCTGAAGCAGACCCCAAGTCTGAATTTCTGCCCCCCTCCAATCTGCACAAAAAGACCCAGAAGGGGAAGACTCTCTGCTGCAACACAAACATTCATTGCACGATCCGGACCAGGGACCGTAGTTTGAGGACCCCTGATTTAGTGCAATATAAAAAATGCAAATAATTTTTCTGAGGACCACCAAAATTTTCTTGCAGACCACCAGTGGCCCACGGACCACCAGTTGGTGACCACTATTTTAGAGTGACTTTCTTGTTGACCTTAATAGCCAGACAGATTCATAACAGGTGAAACAGACACTAAGATAGTCAGGCCCTAACTGTTTAGATTGCTGAAAATCAATAGGCGGGTCTGAATCACTTCTGCTGAAATGGGACCCTGGCATGCAGTCAGCTCTGTTGGTTACATACCTGTCTCCCAGCTGTGTGTCTTCAGTCCTGCCCGCACTGCTTGAAGTCATAGCTGAACTGACGGTTGAGTTCCCCAACCTGATGATTGTGGGAGATTTTAATCTCCCGTCAGCCGGTGAGACATCTGAGTTGGTTCAAGAGTTCATGGCCTCCATGATGGCCATGGATCTGACTCAAGTTGTACAGGGCCCAACTCACAGTGGTAGACACACACTTGACCTGATTTTTATCTCTTGGCAGTGGATAAATGCTCGGGGTAGGGGTGAATTTTCTACTCAACTCCTGTCATGGACCAACCATTTCCTCCTTAAGATAGACTTTCCATCTGCCAACCCACGCCAATGGGAGGCGGAACCAACTTGTTGGTTCCGCCCCAGGTGCCTGATAGACCCTGACAGGTTCCTGATGGAGCTTGGGACATTTTCCACTGACCTTTCCTGCAATTTGCCAGAGGCCTTGGTGGATGCCTGGGAATGGGCTGCCACCGGGACTCTGGATCGAATCGCCCCTTTGCGGCCTCTCCACTGACAGGGATCCTGGCTTCTCCTTGGTTTTCCACAGAGCTGTGGGAGATGAAGCATCGGAAGAGACGCCTAGAGACATTGGAGATCTTCCCATTCCGAGTCTGATCGAACACAGCTAAGAATCCATATTAGGTCTTACTTTGTGGTGATGGAAGTGGCGAAACAGGATTATTTCACTGCTTTCATTGCGTCTGCAGAAAATCACCCAGCAGCCTTGTTTCAAGTGACCCTCTCTCTTCTCAATCAAGGAGCGAGGGAGGATCCTTTACAAGGCAGTGTTGAGGATTTTCTACAATTTCTGCAAGACAAACTCACTAGATCCAGATGGGGTTAGACTCTGGGCAGAATCTGACAAGGAAATGGGAGTAAGTCTTGAAGGTGACATCTGGGTTGAGTTTGACCCTGTTTCCATAGATGAAGTGGACAGGATTGTGGGTAGATTGGGAGCCTCCACATGTCTGTTGGACCCATGTCCCTCCTGGCTTGTTGTGGCAACCAGAGAGGGGACTGGAGACTGGATCCAGGTGATTACTAACACTTCTTTGAGGGATGGGGTCTTCCCTGCTGTACTTAAGGAGGTGGTGGTGCATCCCCTCCTCAAGAAGCCAATGCTGGATCCGGCCTCCTTAAACAATTTTCATCCTGTCTCCAACCTTCTCTTTGTAGCGAAGGTTGTTGAGGCCATGGTGGCCCACCAACTTGCACAATTCCTGGAGGAAACTGATTACCTAGACCTTACCAATCAGGTTTCAGGCACAGCTACAGCACAGAAACGGCGTTGGTCGCCCTGTTGAATGATCTCTGGCAGGCCTGGGATGGGGGTTGTTCCTCCATTCTGGTGCTACTTGACCTCTCAGTGGCTTTTGATACCATCGACCATGGTATCCGGGGGTTGGGAGTGGGAGGCACTGTTTTACAGAGGTTCTCCTCCTACGTCTCGGACTGTACGCAGTATGGGCGGGGGGTCAGAGATCCTCTCTGAGACCCCTCACCTGTGGAGCACCACAGGTGTTGGTTCTCTCCTCCCTGCTCTTTAACATCTACATGAAGCCGCTGGGTGAGATCATTCGTAGTTTTGGGATGAGGTATCATCAGTATGCTGATGATACCCAATTGTACATCTCCACCCCGGATCAACCCAGGGATGCCCTTTCCATGATGTCTAGGTGCCTGGAGGCAGTACAGGTCTGGATGGGTAGAAACAGGCACAGACTCAACCCCTCCAAGACCAAGTGGCTATGGATCCTGGCATCTCCTGATCTAGTTACCCATCAATTATGATGGGAGGGGAGTTGCTTACTCCCTCTGAAAGGGCTCACAATCTTGGTGTCCTCCTTGATTCATGGCTATCCTTGGTGGGTCATCTAACATCCGTGACAAGGGGGCTTTTGCACAGGTTCGCCTAGTGCACCAGTTGCGGCCTTTCCTAGACAGGGATGCCCTCCACACAGTCACTCAAGCTCTCATCATCTCTTAATTGGATTACTGCAATGCCGTCTACATGGGGCTGCCTTTGGGGTGCACCTGGAGGTTCCAGCTGGTCCAGAATGCAGCCTCACGGGTTCTTACAGGAGCTTCCTGTTACTCCCGTGCAACACCTCTCCTGCGCGAGCTGCACTGGCTGCCGGTGGCCTTCTGGATCTGCTTCAAGGTGCTGGTACTTACCTATAAAACCCTTTGTGGCATGGGCCCAAGTTACTTGCAGGATCATCTCCTACCAGCCTCCCACTGCCCAGTGTATTCTCATAGAGCTGCCCTCCTCCGGGTGCCATCGGCCAGACAATGTCGGCTGGCGACCCCCAGGATGAGGGCGTTCTCTGTGGCCACACCGATCCTGTGGAATGGGTTACCCACCAAGCTCCGGACAGCTCCTGATCTCCGCACTTTCTGTGCTGGCCTGAAGACATGGCTTTTTCAGCAAATTCCCTGACCGACTATGAGGCTTTTAACTTTGGGGATTTTAAATTTGGATTGGTTTTTAGTATTTTATTGTTGTGGTTTTTTTACTGTGTGAGCCGCCTCGGATCCTACGGGAAAAGGGCGGCATATAAATCTTAATAATAAAATAAAATAAAAAAATAATAGCAGCGGTTTCCATGATGTCTGGCACAATGGGTGCCAGACTCTCAGAATTCCTCTGCCAGCACGTTCTTCCAGTCAGAAGTTAAAGTCCATGCATCTTCAAGCTGTGAAGGTTGAGGAATATTACTCTAAATGTATCTATCTAAAGAGGCATCCTTGAAGTATTATTCTCTAAGGCAATTAAAACATCTGTCTACAGAAGTCATCTGAATACTTGCAACCAGAGAGTAAAAAGCAGGGAAATGTGTTCTTCTTCTATTTCACATGATGCATTCTTTTGGGCCAGACCTACCCTTCCACCACAGTTCTTCTTCTATTTCACATGATGCATTCTTTTGGGCCAGGCCTACCCTTCCACCACAACAGTAGGTTCCTAGTTGCAAAATGTTTGAGCATAGAGTTGCAGCAAGCAATATGCTAGGTTCTTCATACTGAATTCCAATCTGTCTTTTTGCTGCAAAAAGGGACAGAATGAAATATAGAAAACTAAGCTTGTGCAGGTGATGTTTGCTTTTTTAAGCCAGAGGTGGTTTTAATATTGTCAGAACTTTCAGGCCAGCTGCCATTTCCCTGTGTTCATTTATTTTTTTAAATCACCAATTTCTTCTATCTCATTTATAAAGAAATTTGCAAAATTTGGTTAGTTCTTCACAAAATTTTATCATTTATATATCATTTTATATCTGGGAAAGAGAGATATCCTGTGAGAAAAGACATTGAAATGAGACTTGGTAAAATATTCACTTTGACAGGAAAGTTTTCACTGCAGAGGCAACACAATTTGCTTTAACAGAGAAATCGAATCCCACAAACCACTCTGGGCAATTGCTACAGGAGATGGCTTCACTCAGCTTTCTCCTTCAGCCTTCAGCATTGCTAAAGCCCACTTAGCCAAGGAATACTTCGATCAGGACTCCAAGATAAACTATTTAGCCTGAAAATGCCTCTTCTTCATCTTTTCCCCAGCAAGAATTCTGCAGGAGAAGACTGAGGGGTCTGTGAAACAGAAATAGCAACATGACATAGTGGCCCCTGCACTTTGCTCTTTGGAATAAGTTTTGATGTAGCTGCTTTTTCAAATTCACCTCAGAGCAGAAGACTTTCTTCAAGATTGGCATAGTCCTGGTGAAAATGCTAATTTGATAGTGTAAACAAGCAAACTCATGGGCTAAAAAGCCATAGCAAGGCCTTCTACATAATTGGCATCTATTTGGGGAAGGGGGGAACAAGTGGGTAAGTGATAAAATGCATGTATGTCATCATATTGCAAAGCCCACAACTGTGCTCTCCATGCCATTATCATGGCCAAAAAGGGCAAACAATTCCAAAGAAAACCACACAAATAACAACAAATCTGATTCAAATAAACATTCCATATCTCAACTCCAAACTATAAACAAATCCACATTTAGCAAATATAAAGTAATTCCAGTATCCTGATATGAAACAAAAACACTAAATTTAACATAACAAAGAGAGATAATTTATCCTTTAAAAAGAACAAGTTCACAAAACTTCTTTAAGTAAAAAGATACAGATATAGAGCCAATGTAAATGCTATCAAATTAGTATACATAAAGTAACTGTAGGGGAGGATATATAACTTAAGCATTATATTAAATATAAGCAAATCCAATATGTTACATTTTTGCAGTCCAGATATCAGCATCCATGAATATCTATCCAGAGTAACAATATGTTCCATTTTAAACTTGGTCAAATAAATTGACTTTGTATTCCCTTTTTAAAAAATATAGAACAATCCTTAACCCTAATCCATTCAGATGTTTATTGAATCTTTTTATGAATTTCTTCAATACTTTCAACAGCCTCTTTTATTACTTCACAAAAAAATTGTTCCAATTCTCTTTGAGAATCTCATTTTTATTTTCTTGATTTCTGATGACAATTTTTCTGTTCATGTCATTCTTGGGTAGATTTTGTTGGATAGTTTTGTCTATAACATCTTTTTCTGGGAACATACTGTTCTGGAGAAGAACAATATAGTTGACATAATTGATTCAAAGTTCTGGTGAAGTTCCTCAAAGATATCTTTAAACACTATGCTAAGTTATTTGTCTTGTTATAGCTCCAATATCAAAAACCGTTTTTCTTTCCCACCAAAAATAAAAATAAAAAATGCATGTATTCTTTAAAATTAATTTCAAATTTGTAATATTTAAAATCCAATATTCCAACATTTTTGGAGCCCTTAATCTATTTAAAACTTTCTAGTCAAAACTTTGTCCTGCTTTTTGCTTCTTCTATTCTTCTTTACTTCCTCTTTTACTGATGTTTGTGTCAAGGGAGCTTTTTGTCCTGCTTGTTGCATCTTATTTTAAATTCTTAATGATTATAATGATATATCTTGCTTTTCTTATATGAAGAATTGCAGGTGCTCACTCAGTGTTTGCAACCTTGTCAATTTGAAGGAGTCCAACTTCAAAGAATTGGTTGAATTATTAGGCAATTTCTGAAATTGGTTAGCAAGGGAAATGTGAAGTTAATGTCTTAACTTCAGCTACCCCGAACCTCTTTTTCCACTTTTCCCACTTCATCCCCCAGTTTGGTCCCTTCTCCAGGTGTTATTATCTTAACATTCCTGAACTATGATGGAATATGCATCTGAAAAGTCAGTGGGTAGGAGTTTTGGCAACACATAGGAAGCAGTAAATCTCATCAGAGAGAGATATACATTAAGATACAGTACCAAGGAAGATGGAGAGGAGAAAAGAGATTCTGTATAGCCACAGCCAGGGGTGAAATGCTCCCGGTTCGGACCAGAGGATCCAGCCAGAGGGTAGTTCGGAGAACCAGGACCAAAAATCCCTGCCCCTCCCCCCATGCCCAGCTGAGCCACGCAATCATCAGAGGCTTTTTTTTAATTTTTAAAAGAATTTTTTCTACAACCTCTTTGGCCGAAAAAATGCTTTTAAAAGTTAAAAAAAAAAAAGCCTCTGACGATCACAGCTGAGTTGCCTGATCGTCAGAGGCTTTTAAAAACATTTTTTTTACAACCTCTTCAGCTGAAGAGGTTGTAGAGAAAATGTTTTTAAAAGAAAAAAAAGCCTCTGACGATCAGGAAACTCAGCTGGGATTGTCATAGGCTTTTAAAAGCATTTTTTTAAACAAGCATTTTAAAAATGCTTTTAAGAGTAAAAGAAAAATGTTGTCCATGCCCACTCAGTCACATTACCCTGCACCAAGCCACACCCACAGAACTGGTAGTAATAAATTTTACATTTAACCACTGGCCACAGCCTAGACTTTCTTAGGATATATTCAGTAGCTTAGAATGTTGTAGCTTTAGTTTGGCAAGATTCTGTCCATTAGTACAATCTCTCTCTCTCTCTCTCTCTCTCTCTCTCTATTTTCTGAGGTTTTCGCGGGTCCTGGAAGCACGAAGCTGAGAACACCAGCCTGAAGATGACGAATGAGACTTCGTCAAAACGTTGCCAAGACACTTCCAATTTTACGCGGGAGAAGACCCGAATAACCAAAGACCTATATATATATAAATATATACATACATACATATATACATACATACATACATACACATATACATACATACATATACATATACATATACATATACATATACATATACATATACATACACACACACACACACACACACACACACACACACACACACACACATATATATATATATATATATGAAGATTTTGATTAGATTTCTCTGTGTTGTCTTTGGGTTTGGGTTTGGGCCTGACATGATCTGTGCATGCTGGAATCCACTGTGAACCAATTCAAGGGTACTGAATCAGTAGTGGGTTTCAAATCCTGGCGCTACCAGTTCACTACCAGTAGCATGCGGGTGCAGGTGCTCGCTTTGTGAGCATGCGGTGCTTCTGTGCATGTGCAGAGCATTTTTGATGATGTCTGGGCGAGTGGGCAGAGCCTCCTGCCTCTGTTGCTACTGGTTCACCTGAACTGGGCCAAACTGGGAGCAACACACCACTATACTGAATTAATCAATAATATTGATTTGTAATACATGTATTGAGCTAAAACTCCATCTTGCCTATCTGCATTGTATGTACATATTCGCTTACATTTAATCTCTTACCCTCCAAACATGTTGAAGGATCTCTACCATTTTCTAACCTGTATGTCTACTGTCATTTATTTGCAAATGTAGCAGATGGAAAGATAAGTGATACACCTCCTCAAAAGAATGATCTGAATTGCATTAATGGATTTCTGTCAAGATTTATTTAGAATATGAAGATTGGTGATCTGTACTGATGGAACCTTCAGCAACTTTTATCTGCAGGATAAATTTCATGTTTCTAAGTTATTAACATCACTTGGTTTATCAGGTGGTTGTTAGTTCTCTAGTTTTTTTTCTTTTTAAAATTATGTACTCTTTGTTTTTACTGTCTTATTTTATAAAATAGCCTGATTGCGTCAGATTGGGGAGAGAGCTACATTTCATAAATAAATAAGCACATTTGCTCCAGAGCTTAGGCTTTGTTTATATGTATATGTGTCTATATGCAGTATATGCATTTGAGCAGATTTTTCACATCCTCAGAAGAAGTCAAGCAGACAGCTCTCATCCTCTGCCTGTAACAAAACCATGACCCTTTGCTATAAAGTCATGACTGAATGAAATGTACATTTGGCAGCTGGCTATTTTTTCCCCTTCTGAACCATTCATGTTACAGGCATTCAAGTTTATATAAATAGTACAATTAGATATACCAGTTTTGCATAAAATGACACTCCATATTTCACTTGAGGTGATAGTTGAAAATCAGATGAAAAATAGCAACGGATATTTAGTTAGGAGCAGGGAAGGCAGTGATCTGAAAAAGAAAGTGTGAATTACTCTCTGTGTGTATGGATGTGTATATGTGGGCGGTGGAACTAAACCACAGCTCAACTTTTATTGATGTTGCACAGTTCTTAGAGGGAAAGAAAAAAAAGAGGTTTAATTATTAGTAGAACTTTCTTCCAGGCAGATAAAGATAAATGTGTTTTCGGTATCTATAAATTTACTCTCAGGACTGATTCTCATTTCCTACTCACCCCAGTGGAAAGACAGGCCACCTACCAATTTGGAATAGCAGGAGTGGGAGATGTCAGTCTCAACTTGCCTCTAGCCCACTGAGGAAAGGTGAAGACTATTTAAGTTTTTTTTTTTTGCTTCACCTCGGAAGTGGCATTTCCCCCCTCCACTGGCAGAAACAGAACAAGCTGGTCATCCAGGTCATGGTTGTCCCAAAGGTGCTTGGGATGTTTGGATGAGAAGTGAGACATCTTCAAAAGAAAAAAAAACAAGGAAGTTCAGTTGCCTGCTGAAAAAGCACCTTTGGGATAACCATGACCTGGATGACTGAGAATCTCTACAGACTTTTAGCTACACAGTTTGGGATGAACACCGTTTGAATGGTGTGGGATAGAAATGGATTTCCGGAGGAAAAATGGCAGGCTACAGGAACCAGGAGCTCTACTCATAGTGGTGGGCTGCTGCCGGTTCGGAGTGGTTCACACGAACCAGTAGTTCTGACCAGTGACTGGTCCCACCCACCTGCCCTGGCACTATCCCGTCCTATATAATCACTGGTTTTTCGATGCTGTGAGCCTGCAGTGTGCGCTCACATTTTCGGTTCCCGGCGAACCGGTTGTTACAACTGGCAGCAGCCCACCACTGACTACTCAAGTGACCCTGAGGACACAGATAAACCTCCAAGTGCTTCAACGACCCTCTAAAAGGATGCAGATTACCAGCTGTCTGGAAGGAATATTAATCCTTCCATTACTTACTATCCTGTCAGAGCTGAAGAAGCTTCTTGGATGAGAAGACAAATGTCTTCAAAAGGAAAAACAAGAAAGCCCAGTTGTCTCCTGAAATGTCTCTCTTCCAATTGGATGATGTGTGCTCTGATGGATACATCCCCTATTCCCTATTCTTTGCCATTTTGTTTTTCAGTTTCTATAGCTGCGCATTTCACACTCTGAACATTTGCCCCCAGCTGTTGTTTGTATCTTGGTTTTTTGCCTTGGGGTTTCTTGATTTTCAACAGGTTTAAAATGCTACTGTTTCTTCCTTTGTTTTGTAGAAATACAGTTTCTTTGCTTGGTTTTGATTTCTTTTTGACCTGTTCAGAATTTCCCATTCTACTGTACTGCACAAGGGAAAAACAAAACAAAACAAAACTCTATCATCTTCTTTTCCCCCAGAAGTCCTCAAAAGAGGGCTATTGGCATTCTTTCTTTCCCAGCATGTGAGAAAATTAATCAATCAGGTTTCATTTTTACTGCAGTCCAGACAGAACACCCAGCTATCATGGTAGTAAAGCAGAGAACGAGGTTGAAATTTAGAAATTCTTAAGTCATTCTTAAGTCATTCAATTCTTAAGAGTTCTTAACCCAGTTTCCTTTCCAGCTGGTTCATGCTGGAGGAGAGTGAAATCGCTGTGGATTGAAGTACAGAAAGTCCCTTGGTGAAAAGCCCCCAGAGCCATTCAGAGGATGGTTTACTGCCTCATATATTCATGGGAAACAGTATGGCTGTGTCCCCTCTCCCCCTCCGTGAAAATTCCTTGCAGTTCAGTTTTGTCCCACATCTCTAAGAAGTTCAATTATGATTGACAACCCTGAAGAAACCAGGCATGAGAATTATTGTGCTTGGGTCCCATGATGTCTGCTTTCTTTGAGGAAGAAAAAATCTGCAGTACCTTCTCGGAACAATTTGTTTTTGAATAGATACCCTAATGGACCTTGACAGTTCATGGATTAAAATGCATGACAATCATTTGATAGTTTCAGGATGAGGAGTTCCTCATGAAGGGATAAGACATAATTTTCTGAGTGAATTCTCTATAGAAAGTATAGTTCAGTGACTGCATGTGGAACAGCTGTTTAGGCTCCAGGGACAACTTTTAATCAGGTGTGCACATTCACTCCAGGGCGATAAGAGAAGCCTTTTCCCTTCACTGTTGTATCATCTTGCAGAGACAAATAGAATTGCTGTTTGAGGCTCTAACTGGCAGGTGAAGTTAAGTTCTTCTATTCTTGGAAAACTTAGGAAGAAAAAAAGAAAGGAAAGAAGGAAGGAAGAGAGAGAGAGAGAAAGAAAGAAAGAAAGAAAGACAGACAGACAGACAGACAGAAAGAAAGAAAGAAAGAAAGAAAGAAAGAAAGAAAGAAAGAAAGAAAGAAAGAAAGAAAGATAAAAGAGTGGAAGAAAATGAATTCCCCAAAAGGAGATAGTAAGAAAAATGTGCTTCCTCTTCATCTCCAGAAAGTATATTCAACATTGACAACTTATCATTGACAACTAAAACTATAAGCAAATACCTTCTCATTCCCTACCATTCCCCATTTTCTATAAGCTCATCTCTAAATCTTAAATTTTTTTCTTACTAATCAGCAAAGGTGCAGTAAAAATTAACAGAAATACCAAAAAACATAAGCATAGAATCCCTCTTTACATTAAGTCCAACTCCCTCCCATTACTTTCTTTAGTAATCAAAATTTAATTTAATTGTTAAATTTAATTCAGCAATTAAACATTGCAAAAAGTTAAAAACAGTTAAACTATCAGAAATAATAACTTGTTATTTAGATAACAAAAATAACAGAAATATTGCAAAATAATTCATTATAACCAGTTAAGCATTTAATAAAAAACATTATCCAATCCAGATTAAACATCACCAGAGATAGAAATTTATTATTTAACCATAATTAAATAAACCATGTTTTTTCTTCTTCCTTCCAGCCATCCTTAAGTCCCATCAATAAAATTCTAAAATTTTCTTCTACTATCTTTGCCTCTTCTCTTGAAATTCTTATCATCTTTATGCAAGTTCATTTGTAATTTCCATGTTATGGCTTCATTAGATCTCTTATATTTCAATTTCAAAGGGTAGTCTATTTTTTAATGATATTTGTATATTCTTTTTAATTTTTAAATGAACATTCAATTCCATTTGTGAATCCAATATCTCCATCTGTTTCATATAAGCTTCATGTCCTGTCCCAGTCCACAGAGGGACACACAAGCAGGGTTTAACATGTTTATTCCACATCACAAAGCCCCTTTTTCATTCCCCAGATCCCAACTGCAAGTGCAGTTTTTCCAAAATCTGGACCCAGCAAAATCAATGATTTTATTGACCCATCAAAGTCAATAACTAGTCAGTGCTGTGAGTCAAAGGAATCACAGCACGATGAATTCAATATTATTATTATTATTACTATTGTTTATTAAATTTATATACCGCCCTACTCCCGAAGGACTCAGGGTGGTGAACAGCCACAAGATAAAATACATGTAATGGTTAAAAACCATTTAAAATACATTAAAAATATTTTGGCCCAAACAAATTTAAAACACCCCAATATGAGTCCATAGGTCCAAAGCATGGATTCAATGGAGCCAAGAATGGAGAAAGCCAATATATCCAAGGAAATCCAGAGCATGCACAACAATGGACTGTTTCTGACAATGTTCAGGTTCCAAATGCTTAACTAAATAGTGACAATTGGTGCAGCTTATTAGGAGGGTCAAGGCTGGCTCCTTATAAATAGCCTCACTATTAACTATTAATCTTCTCATTGTTCCTATGACTCATCTCCTCCCACTTATGACTGTAACTTTGTTGCTGGTATCCTTAAGATTTATATTGACTATTTCCTAATATTATTTGATTGCTTATTTGTTCCCTATGACTATCATTAAGTGTTGTACCTTATGATTCTTGATCAATGTATCTTTTCTTTTATGTACACTGAGAGCATATGCACCGAAGACAAATTCCTTGTACGTCCAATGACACTTGGCCAATAAAGAATTCTCTTCTCTTCTCTTCTCTTCTCTTCTCTTCTCTTCTCTTCTCTTCTCTTCTCTTCTCTTCGCTTCGCTTCGCTTCGCTTCGCTTCACTTTGCTTCTCTTCGCTTCACTTCGCTTCTGACCTCCATTGCACCTTATTTCCACTCAGTTCTGCACAACTAAGAAACTCCTCTTCTTCATCACTGAATAGCTGCAGCTGCATCTCCTCTCCAGCCCACACAGCTGGATAGTAATCAGCACTCACTAGCTGCAGCACTCAGGGTCTCCCTTCTGTTTGTGTGGTTGACCAGTCATCTGGTTGTTTGCTCATGGATTCTCTGATGTTCCTGGCATCACCTGATCATCTATTCTTGTTGTGGAGCCTTCCAGGTCTCCCTGATGCTTCCCATTATCCCTCTCGGATTTCCCTGGAGCTGGCTCTTCCTTATCACCCAAGCTGGCATCCAAGGGAGCCATCACATTATAGTTTTTTAAATCTACTTTAAAATAGGTTTTGGTTATTTTTAAAGAAACTTATTCATCTTCAGTAAAAAAAAATTGTTCATATTTCACTAAGAACTTCAGTATGGAATTAAAAAGTCAAGCATTTCACAAACTCACAGATCAAACATTTCCTTTAAAATAGCCATCTTGTTCTCTGGTAATCAACTTTCAAAGTCTTGTTTTGAGTTCGAAATATAAACAAGACAAATTTTTCCCACTTGAGAAAATTTTTTGAATTGTCTTTAGTGTCTTTCTTTAAATCAATTTTATCCAAATATTAGCACTTAGAAACTTTCCAAAAATAGCTCTATAATCATCCCTTTGCTATATATTGCAAAAAAGCAAAAATATTATAAAGCTGGAAACACACAATTTTCTTTCTTTTTAATGGATTGAAGAGAAACTCCCCAATGACTGGTAAACTTGTAGCTTCAAAAGTTATTCAATCTTAAAGAAGCAATAAAAAAAATTAAAGCTCCAAAGTGATTGGAAAAATGAGACTTGCTCAAAGTTTGGGTCCATAAAAAGGCAGCATTTATACCTAAGAACATCATGGAATCTATGACTCCCAGCTAATCTGGGAGCCATAGGCTGTTAGGGGTTGGATGGGGAGCAAAGGGTTGAAACTAAACCCTGGCAAGACTGAGAGGCTCTGGGTTTGGGGTTTGTTGGCTCAGGGAGAATTGCCATCTTTGGTCTTGGATGGGGTGGCACTACCTCAAACAGACCCTGTGTGTAATCTGGGGGTTCTCCTGGACTCATGACTCCTGCTCAAAGATCAGGTGATGGTCACGGCCAGGAGGGCCTTCACGCAACTGTGAGCCAGTTACGCTCTTTCCTGGACCAGCAATCCCTACTCACAGTCACGCATGTCTTAGTCACTTCCCATCTTGACTATTGTAATATGCTCTACATGGGGCTGGCCTTGAAGAGCATCCGGAAAGTTCCAGGTGGTGCAAAATTCAGTGGCCCACATGGTTTTGTGCACACCCCGTTGTGCACATATATCACCTCTCCTGTGGGAGCTGCATTTTCTGCCGATTTGCTTCTGGGTGCAATTCAAGATACCTTTAAAGGCCTTCATGGCTTGGGACCAGGTTATCTGAGGGACCGTCTCTTGCTGGTCACACCTCCCAACCCATTAGCGTGGGGAGGTAGGGAATGCTGCAGGTCCCATCCCCGAGGGAGATACAGCTAGTGGGACCCAGAAGAAGGACCTTCTCCGTGGTGGCTCCCTTTCTCTGGAACATCATTCCCCCAGAGATTAGGCCTCTACCCTAATTCTCTTCCAGAAGGCACTGAAACCCTGGTTCTGCCTGTGGGCCTGGGGAACCCAGAGTGGAATGGAGCCCATTAAATGGCTCGGGTGATCGGCTGTTGCTGGGATGGGAGGTCGGGGTCAGGGGTGATTTGATTTTTTATGTGTTTCTTAAATGTGGTTTTTTTTTAATATTCTGTAAGCCACCTTGAGTCGCCATGGGTGAATAGGGGGCAATATAAATCTAATCAATCAATCAATCAATCAATCAATCAATAATCAATAATCAATCACAAGCAGCTGCAAAAACATCCATTTCTGCCATTCACTACCAAAATCAACTATCCAGAGTACATATGGGCAATTTCCAAATCTCTTTATTTCTAAGAGAATTTCAGCATCTGGATCTCACTTCCAGCTGCCTTTTCAGACATAATGCCCTGCAATCCATGAAGTAGAAAAAATATGGGTATCAATTCACCTTGCCTTAACAAAGTCCCCTGAATTCTTCTATTCTCTAGAAACAACTCAACAATATTCTGGTACTGAAATGGAAATTAAATATTCATTTGAAAGACTTCAAGAGAATCAAAAGGGGTTTAGACACGGAGTAAGTATTTTGGAACTAGATGGACCTTTTGTTGATATATATAAAAGCCTAGGAAGCATAAAGTTTTTTCAGTGAAAGTCTTCTTCATGTACCTGATGAATTCATCTTAGGCACCTTATTACTATTTAAATAATGTAATTCTTTCTTAAACTCTAATAGAATATGAATAGCGACTGAAATAAAAAGCTCATTGAAATGCTGAAAGTGTCAAAGGGCTGTGAACCTTTTAATCATAGCTTTACTCTTTTGATTGATTGCAATCAGTCTTTTCTGAAAATGTGTGCATGAATATTTGGATTTGTATATTTCTATAAGCCAAAAAGAAGCTAACCAAATCATGCCATGGTCTGAGAAAACAGAATGGTAGCCAGATGGCTTTAATTAATTTTGTGGCTTTTCAACATTTCTGTTGGGATTTTTCCCTGATAGGAATTTGTACAGATTGACAAATTGTAAAGATTGACAAACTCAAAGAGTGGATACTTATTAAGATATCAGTCATTCTTTGCTGGAAAGATAATTGTCCAGTATGTTTTGTGTATTCTAAAGATCTCTAATTTCCATTTAGGAGAGAACAAGATTAATTAAGAAAGCTTTATTATTATTTGTTTATTTAGGATCTCACCAGAGTTAATCATTTTGTTTATGTCCAAAACCACTAGCATTTTTATTTTATGCTTGAGCACTCCAAAACAAAAGTACAAGAATTTCTTCAGCAAATAGCATCTAGCATTGTCTGTTTGATTTACTCCCAGAATTTGTGTACAGGTTGATTAGGGTCAGTTCCAGAAGACTGCATATGCAAATACTCACCATACTAATTTGCCTGCAACAATGTGTAATTCATCCAAGCACTGTGCAGTAATCTCTTTAATAGGTAATGTTCTTCATATTATTGATTGTCTTCTACTTCTCTCAACTTGCCAAGCAAAGTAACTTCTTCTATTACATCACCTTAAATGTCAAGTGTATGTGACATATTTTTTTCATTATTGTCTTTAGGGAGAGAATAAACAAATAAACAAAAAAAAAACAATTCTGGAGAACTCTTAATTCCAGATCCAATTTTATATATCACATTTTTCTTTAACTTTTTTCTAAAGTTCAGCTTTCGCAGCTGTTTTTCATAGTCTTGCCTAAGCTCTCTCCTTCCTAGAATTGATCTTCTTACTCTCCAGCATTCTGTCCATATTTATTTTTGAGCTAACAAAATAAAACAATCCGGTATCTTTATGCACATTAAAGATGCACATTGACATTATCTTTTTAAAATGTTCAACATTAATTTTGTTCTGAAAGCTAATTAGATTTTTTTCTGTGAAATTTGAGAATATATTTTCTCCTGCATTTTCATGATGTCTCATTTCTTCCCATAACTCCTCAGGTCTGTTTCCTATTTGATAGTGAGAAATATAATTTAAAGATGAATTGGAAAAGAATTATTATTGGATCCTGTTTGTTTTGTATAGACATCCATAAAAATAGACCAATGAATTTGGTTGGTTTTCATGAAGGTCTAAAGTTAGCATTTAAATGAAAGCTAAAGCACAGGTGGTTATAGGTAAATTGAATTCTACAATGAAACACTACATATTTCTACAATGAGAGACATTCATGACAAATACGTATGTTACTGAACAAATCTAGGACTACAGGATGTTGATGTTTGGAGTTACACTATAAAAATAAATGGCATAGCTTCTTAAACTTTCACAAAGATCTTTTCTGTATATAGAACTGGGTTATGGGTTTTTTTTTTTTGTTGTTGTTGTTTAGCATCTTTTGCAGAAAGTAAAGAATGTTGAAAGAAATTTAGCCAAGGGCAGCCCTACATTCTCAGAAATGCCCAGAGCCTAAATGTTTTCCACTTCTTATTTTTTAACTAAATCATCAGAACATAATGAGGGTTTTTTAAAAATAGAACCTTAGAATAATAACATATGAGGGTTGGAAGTGACCTAGGATCTACTGTAGTTCAAGCTCCTTTTTGAGTCAGGAATCACACTGTTTTCTGGGCCTGCATTCTCTTCCCTTCAGAAAACAAAATAACATGGAAGGGACCTTGGAGGTCTTCTAGTCCAACTCCCTGCTCAGGCAGGAAAACTTATATCATTTCAGACAAATGGTTATCTAATCTCTTCTTAAAAACCTCCAATGTTGGAGCATTTATAACTTCTGGAGCAAAGTTAATTCCACTGATTAAATTGTTCTAACTGTCAGGAAATTTCTCCTTAGTTCTAGGTTGCTTCTCTCCTTGATTAGTTTCTACCCTTTGCTTCTTGTCCTGCCCTCAGATGCTTTGGAGAATAACTTAACTCTCTCTTCTTTGTGGCAGCTCCTGAGATATTGGAACACTGCTATCATGTCACCCCTAATCCTTCTTTTCATTAAACTAGACTTACTCAGTTCCTGCAACCGTTCTTCATATGTTTTAGCCTCCAGTCCCCTAATCATCTTTGTTGCTCTTCTCTGCACTCTTTCACTCTTTCAACACTTCACATGATCTTGATTCTATCCCTCTGTTTATGCAGCCTAGAACTGTGTTGGCTTTTTTGGCAGCTGCTACACACTGCTGGTTCATATCTAAATGGTTGTCCAGCAGGACAAGATTCCTCTCACAGTTACTACTATTGAGCCACATATACTGTACCAATGCATTTTGTTTTTCTTGCCTAAACATAGAACTTTGCTTTTTTCACCATTGAATTTCCTTTTGTTAGATTTTGTTCATTTTGTTAGATAACACCCAATGTTGAAATCTGTCAAGATCCTTCTGTATCTTAAACCTATCTTTTGGAGTGTTGACTATTCCTGATAGCTTGGTGTTGTCTGCAAATTTGATAAGTTCCCCATCTATCCCCTTGTCCAAATCATTGATGAAGATGTTGAAGAGTACTGGGCCTAAAACAGAGCTTTGGAAGTTTCTGAACCCTCAATTCAGTTTAAAAACCTCCAGCTCAGGCTTATATGGTGACTTAATAACACATTATCCCTAGTTCTCATCAGCATCTGAAGAAGAGAGCAAAGGAAATGGTAAACAACAAAATGCATAATTTAATGTAAGCTTCCTTTCTATGGTACTTCCATCACCATTTCACATGCAAATACATTAGTGGAAGTTACATTATGAGAACACAACTTCTGTTTCACTGTTTTTACAAAACCTCAGTTTGCTATAGACATTTATGCCAGTTTCTTGTGAGGTACAGACCATGTCTTGCCTCACCTTGAAAATATGTCCATTTTCCAAACTGTTTCTCTTGATACCACCAATGTAGCCAGTTGTTTACTTCCCATATTATTTGCTTTCTTCTTGGGCCATGTCCTCAACATGAAGGAGTGAAGAAATGTCTCACGGGCCATCAGCTCCTTCACTTTTTTTTTATAGTCCCTTGCAACACCTCCATAACAATGCCAGCTGGGTCATTTGTTCCCATATAGATAAATGAGATTGAATTTGTCAATGGACCTAATTGTTGTCAGTCATCACTCTAATATTTGCTCTAGGAAAGCAGCACACTTCTCCTGATAGGCAGTCTAGCCAACAGATTTTTTTGCTTCTGTTCTTTTCAATAAAGAATCTCTGGTTACATATACAAAATCACTTCCTCTTCAGGGCAGAAACACTCTCTTTCTTCAATTTAAGAAGATGGTGGCTCTTCTTAAAGCTGCTTTTCATCCAGCACTTCAGAAACATTATCAGTAGGTATGTTCTAGAATCTATTTTGAAGCTCGAAAGTTGGGATGCTTTTCTTCACAAGCTTGGGCCTGTTGGTACTCTTCTCTATCTGCTTAACTTTCTTCTATCTTCTGGGAGGCTTCTTGGTGCTAATGGTCTCCATAAGCCTATTTTAGCTCCTTGACCTTCTTATCTTCTGTTCCATGAGGGCAGTCAGTCTGAAGCTTTGCTTAATATAATTTTTGTTATCTCCAGAAAAGAGAATAAAAATATTGCATATCCCCTTCAGAGCCTCCATTTCCTAATTTCTCTCATGACCAAAACTTACAAATTCCCCCACCTATATTTCCCCGCCAACATCCTGTTTATTTTCCTTCTTTTCTCAGTGAGGTCACTATCTGAGGAGCTGGCTTAATTATATAATCTTGGAAATGCCTCAACTAGGTCAGCAACCAGAGGTATTCCAATTATACACAATACTGTAGGCAGTTAGCAGCACTTAGTAAGCCATCAGTAGCCTCTCTCACCCCCACCTCAGTCTTTCACTCAATTCTTCTTCCTTCTGCTTCTTTCCTTTCCTCAGTTGAATTCTCCAGACAAAGTATCTCTTTTGGCTCACTCAGTGAGTTCCTCCTTACTGTGGCAGTTCATGAGGCGTTCGGCTCTCTGCAAATAATCTAGCATTTTTACACATCAAATTGGGCTTTAACACACACTCCCAATTATGTTTCTCTGGTATTTTATACATATAAGAAATATATCATGTTTTCCCAAAAATAAGACCCTGTTTTATATTTTTTTGAACCCTGAAATAAGTGCTTGGCCTTATTGCCATGCGCTCAAAAGCCTGATTGGGCTTATTATCAGGGGATGTCTTATTTTGGGGGAAACAGGGTATTATCTCAGTAAGGAAAAGTTCCTCCTTTTATCATAGCATGTCCTGATTTTTCCTCTTTTACATTTGCTACTTATGCTTTTAAGTATTTCTATATCTTTGTAACTATGATAAGAGCTCTTTTATTTAACTAGAAATAATAGAAGTTATTAAACCACTAATCCAAAACTTGTCTACTAAGATAGAGATTTGTACTCCAAAACAGGCCTCAGATAATTTTAATTTTATCCTTTCATTTTAAAAATCTTCATCCACTATTTTATACTTACATCTGTGTAAGCAGTTTATGGAAATTATATATGCTGTATAATTCCAACTTGATTAAAAAATATTTTGAACACGATAGTATTCTCTAAAGCGTTAGGGAACTATCACACATATTCTCATCAGAAAATGACAAATTAGTACTGAAAATATTTACTAATTGTGGTTCAGCTGGAAAATGCACAAAAGTAATGTAGATTAATTTTCTTTAGAAAAAATGGATTCAGTATACTTTCAGGTATTTCTGAATCTTAATAAGATGTATATTTTGAAATATTACCTTCCAAAGAGATTAGGTTTAAAAAAAGTTTCTAAAATCCAATTATTTCTTGTTCTCTTGTTGCTTCCCCAAAAGCTATTCACTTGCCCCAAAGATACTTGGCCTCATTTAGATTATTTTAATTATCTCTTGATATCAGATAATAATACAGAAGAATAGCAGAAAATGTAAAAATAACAATGACGCCCTTTCCTTGTATAACCTGCACTAGGAATGATAAAGAGGTAGATCAAGATAAGTTCTTGTGGCAAGTTAGATGAAGATCTGTTGCTAGCTTTCAAAGTGATTTGCAGTAGATTGGAAAAGTTTCTCATGCTGAATAATTTAATAGGGAGAAGGTTTGTTCTCTCTCTCTCTCTCTCTCTTTCTCAAAACACCAGGAGTCATCTAATGAAGCTGAGTGGAAGAG
Organism: Masticophis lateralis; assembly: GCA_030761175.1. Classification (NCBI taxonomy): domain Eukaryota; kingdom Metazoa; phylum Chordata; class Lepidosauria; order Squamata; family Colubridae; genus Masticophis; species Masticophis lateralis. The sequence continues at coordinate 96,051,330 of JAUDYJ010000002.1, forward strand.
ATTTAAGACAGACCAAAGAAAGCACCTAATTAACTTGTGGGATTCATTAGCATATGACACAGTGATAACAAATTAAAAAGTACTGGTTAAACCCATGGAAGAAATAATACTTAGGATCATCCAATGCAGATTAGAACTCTACAGGGAAAAAGAGATGCCAGATGTTCAAGTTTCCTTTAGAAAAGGTCAATAAATATGATACATTATTTCTGGTATATATATGGATAAGTGAGAACATCAAAGAATGCCATAAAGAAGCCAGGGTGTGCTTCAATGATTATAGAAAAGTCTTAGATTGTTTCAATCATTTCAAGCTACTGAATATGCTTCAAAAAACAGGAAACCCAGAAAACACATTGTCTTCAGGAGAAACCAATGTACAGGTCACCTCATTACAGACAAACCATAGTGAAACAGTCTGGCTTCAAGTTGGTAAAGGAGTGTATACTATGCTATGCTATGCTATACTATACACTATATACTAACTATACTACACTATACTACACTATACTCTCTCTGATCTCTGATCTCTAATCTCTGATCTCTCAGTCATCTATATCTGTCTATCATCTATCTGTCTATCTATCCATCCATCCATCCATCCATCCATCCATCCATCCATCCACCCACCCACCCATCCATCCCATCTAAGATGGACTGGAAGAAGATAAGCATAGTTTTAAAAGTGAAGGAAGAAATAACAGCACCCTGTACTTTGCTGACGACACCACGCTGAAAGCTAAAATGCAAAGAATCTGCAAGCTCCATTAAAAAAGCTGAAGGAGCAGAGTGAAAATGGGAAAGTGGGAATATGATAAAGAAAATGGGAAAGTGGGAATATGATAAAGAACTCCAATCTAATGACAACAGCTTGCTTTGAAGCTAACAATGAAAATATCAACAATTTGCCCTTTAGGATCAATAATTTACTGCTGATTAGGATCAATCAACAATAAAGAACTTAATAGTTTAAAAAAGTAGCACTTATTAGAGCAATAATGAAGACTTTGGGAAAAAAAATATTCAGGTGCCCTGATGCATCTATGTCTACAGACATCAAAGTTTAGCAAGCAGTAGTATTCCTAGTAATACTCTATGGAAACAAAAGTTGGACTTTGGAGTTGGACTGTGGAGTTGGGCTTTGGAATTGGACTTTGAAGAAACAGGATAGAAAGAGTATTGACACTTTGTACCTTTGGTGTTGGAGAAGATTTCTGAGAATACAGCCAAGAAAAGAAACAAATCAATCCAGATTCTCAATTTTATTATTGTTATTTGCACTTATTATTCTATTTTGAACATGTTATGTGAAAACCTAACTGTCTTGAAAAGGCCCTAATGCTGGGAAATGTAGGAGGAAAGAAAAAGAGAAGCAAGAGGGATGGACTCAATTATAATGGTGAAGGGTGTACTACTGAAAAATCTGAAAGACCACATTGGGGACAGATCACCATGGGCATTATACATATGGTTCGTAGGAGTCAGCAATAATTTGATGTCACATAATCAATCATGACTGATAGCCTTGACAACTTTACTGATGACTGATAGCTTATATGTCATGGACCATTTTTCCAGATTGCCACCAAATGCTAGTTGCAAGGGATTGAAAAAGGGGAGAAGCACAGTTTTGTGAAGCAATCTCTTTTATTGGCTCAAATCAGCAAGAATTTTGTTCTGATGACCTTAATTTTAAACCATTCCTTCATCACGTTAGCATACTGCTTATCGTCCTGCCCTCAGAGACACCACATAATGAGTCCACTTCTTTAGTTATTTAAACGTTTGCAGAATGTTATCATGTATCTCAGTCATTACATCTGTAGGCTGAATATACAAGGATTCTTTAACCATGTCTTACAGGATATGGTTTCTAGATCCGTCACTATCCTGGTAGTTCTTCTGTGAACATGGTCCTATGTTAACAGTCCTTTCTGAAGTGGAGCCATTCATGAGAACTCTTTGAGTAATATCATCCAGCCATCTGACACATTTCGCCCACATTTACCATTTCATTGAGGAAAATATCATGAAAGAGAAAACCTGTGGTAGGCTTTCTTTTTCCAAAACCATCCAAATTCACAACCGTGGGTATTTCCAGGAGAATCAGGGGGAGATAGCAAGAAATGTTGTGCACATCATGTCATCAGGCGAATGACATGCTGAACATTTTTGTATAATGAGATGAGTGGCATACATTTCATTAATATATATATTAATTGCTCCTGGAAGCACGAAGCCGAGAACACCAGCCTGAAGATGACGAATGAGACTTTGTCGAAATGTCGCCAAGACACTTCCAATTTTACGTGGGAGAAGACCCGAATAACCAAAGACCTATATACAAACACCCGCGAAAACCTCAGAAAACATATATATATATATGTAGGTCTTTAGTTATTCGGGTGTTCTCCCGCATAGAATTGGATTCTTTAACCATGTCTTCTTTAACCATGTCACCAGCCTGAAGATGACGAATGAGACTTCGTCGAAACGTTGCCAAGACACACATGTGTGTTTGTGAGTGTGTGTGTGTGTGTGTGTGTGTGTGTGTGTGTGTGTGTTTTCTGAGGTTTTCGCGGGTGTTTATATGTAGGTCTTTGGTTATTTGGTTTGCATAAAATTTATGCAATGGCATTTGGTGCATGTGACATCATTGTAGCTTTTATTGAACGCCATAAGGCCTGGACAAAGAAGACTGGAACACAATAGAGAGGAAGAACAAGGAAGACTTTCTCTCTCTCTCATGAAAAAAGGGAAATAGGGGGTCCCCATCCCATCCCCACTCCACAGGGGACTTGGGTGTGGAAAAAGGATGATTCAGAATCTCTTCCCACCTTTTAAGCTTCCTCTGACACATTTACACCTGAGACAAAGAGAGAAATAACATATTTGGCAAATTAAAAGCAGGCAGCTGAGGATGTGCACTATAAATACAAAGCATTGAAGCGACGTTCCTATACCCAGACCCAATGCAGCAAAGCTGGCTTAGTGCCTCTTTTAGAGCCTGGGGAGTCAGAGGCTGTTGATATGAGGAAAATATCATGATACACCTCCAACATCAATTGCTTGATTCTTATTAGCCTTATCCTTATGAGCAGACTGTTCTGTGTTCTGGACAATATGAATCACAGGGGCATTAAGACGTTGGTCCGAAGAGCTTCTGCTGAATTATTTCTCTATTTATCATGACCTGTATGTGCATGCGATACAATATCTTAATGGTGCAGAAGCTGGAAAGCTTAAGCTTTTTTTTTCTTTGTTTGTTTTCAGCATCAGAAATTCATAGCTCGTGTGTGTGTGTGTGTGTGTGTGTGTGTGTGTGTGTGTGTGTGTGTGTGTTTGCCAACACATTCTGGTTTATGTTCACAAAGAACCCACAAAATGGGAAACAGATGTAAGCTTTTAATAAAACATCAGAAAAGAAATAAAAATGGAAAGAAAGAACGAAAGAAAGAAAGGAAAGAGAAAGAAGGAAAAAGAAAAAAGAAAGAAAGAAAGAAAGAAAGAAAGAAAGAAAGAAAGAAAGAAAGAAAGAAAGAAAGAAAGAAAGCCATTCATATCTGCCTGAGATGCTTGTGATGTGAATGTTACTGTGATTCAGAGCTAGTCTTGCAGGCATCTGCACAAATCTGTCTAGATGGGAGGGAACCATTCTAGGTGTGGAATAAAAAATACAGACCAAAGAATTACAGTCTCAAGTTTCATTCTGGAGGGAAGAACAAGATATGAATTCATTTTTAGGAATGGATATTTTCCATGGCTTCCTTCAACTTTATAAGCCACTTACTACCTACAACTAGATGCTATTTTCTAGATGGCCCACTCAAGAAATCGTATATCTCCACAATGGAACATTATACTGTAATATAAAGAGAAACAATAATTTCTCAATAGCCACACTTAATCAGTCAATTGAATTTGTAGCCCATAATTTATGTACATCAATACATAAGGAGGCTTAGAACAACTTGTACGATGGACAGCATGAGGAAGTATATGTATATTCAGGACAACTTTTTTTAAATAATCAAGAGACAAAAAAAATTACAGTTCTTAAAAAGTTCTGGGTTGGAAATATAAATTCTTATTTATATTGCTATTGTTTACTGTTCTGGAAACTGGGTTTCTGAATTTTGTTTTAAGAGGCAATTATCATGGGGGATATGATAAGAAGATAATATGTATGGCAATGACAAAAACTCTGAAAAATTGTAAAGAGGGTTTTTAAAGAATTGGCAAGAACAATGGCAAGATCTTTTGCTTATTTTCTCCATTCTAGAAGACATAGAGATTAGATATTTTTAGGAAGAAAAGTTGGGGAACATGAGTTAAAGGGAGAAGAATTCCCTGTGCAGAAGACCATTAAGACTTCATGAATTCTGAGTGAGTATATAGGCAGTGGTGGGATTCAAGTAATTTAACAACTGGTTCTCTGCCGTAATGATTTCTTCCAACAACCAGTTTGCCAAACTGATCAGAGAGTTAACAAGCGGTTCTCCCAAAGGGGTGCGAACTGGCTGAATCCCACCACTGTATATAGGTAGTCCTTGACTAACATCCCCAATTGAGAACAGAATTTCCATCATAAGTCTTTGCAGTGGTAAACTGAGTTGGAAATAATTTTATGACAATTTTATAGCAGTTGTTAAGTGAATCATGGAGTTATTAAATGAATCACATGGCTTTTTAAAAAATCCAGTTTCCCCAGTGGGTGTTTTGCTCATAAAAATCATTTTAAAAGATTACAAATTGTAATCACGTGATTGCAGGATGTTACAACTGTTGTAAATGCAAGCTGGTTGCCAAGTGTGGAATTCTGTTAGTGTGATAAGGGGGATGACGTGACAGCCATTAAGTATGCATATAGGTTGTAAGTCACTTTCTCCAAGGCTTTTGTAACTTTGAACCATTATTAAATGAATAATCCTGAAGTCAAGAACTACCTGCAATCTAGGGGGTTTATTGACAGGTAGACTAGTTTTATTCTAGTGTCAAACACTGAAAGTATTCAAACTTGGTAACTTAAAGATAAATGTATTTATTATGGTACAACTTCTAGGAATTCCAGCATTTCATTAAACAAAGTCCTGAAAAATATTTGGAATTCCCCATATTTTAGGGCCAAACTGTATGTCTAAAAATTTGAGATTGCTAGGGAGACTTCCACAAAATAGGTGTTTTGGTGGACATGGTAAGAAAGAAAGAAAGAAAGAAAGAAAGAAAGAAAGAAAGAGAAAGAAAGAAAGAAAGAAAGAAAGAAAGAAAGAAAGAGAAAGAAAGAAAGAAAGAAAGAAAGAAAGAAAGAAAGAAAGAAAGAAAGAAAGAAAGAAAGAAAGAGGGAGGGAGGGAGGGAAGGGGGGGAGGGAGGGAAGAAGGAAGGAAGGAAGGAAGGAAGGAAGGAAGGAAGGAAGGAAGGAAGGAAGGAAGGAAGGAAGAAAGGAAGGAAGGAAGCATGATCTCATTACAAACCTCAACTGAAAGAAAAACCATTCAGACCAGAAACTGAGTTTGAATGTTACAATAAATATAATTTCTCCTCTATCCCAAAATTATCAGATGTGGCTTTCAAAAACTAAAGAATGTAGTGTGATAAACCTTAATTGGGTGTTCATCAGGAGAAGTGGGAACCAACACATGCTTCTTGCCCCCTTTTCGTAGGGGCACACCTTCCATCTATTTACACTGAACATACAAAAGGGCTCATATAAACTCTTGTTTCCAGTACATATTCCTTTCCAGTCCAGTCCAGTTTCTAGTCAAATGATCTCCAAGGCAAATTCTAGGAAGTAACTGAATACTAATAGTTATCCTCCAATTTATCAACATCAGGAGATATTTTCTCTGGAAGGATATGATTAGAGAACTGTCAAAGATTATTTTAAATTCTTGTTTGCATCTTTTCCAGTTAACTAGACTAAATCTTCAGAGAAGCAAGCTTCCATTTTTATCTTGAGATGAATAATTACCAGGTATCTGTAACTATTTATCTTTTTTAGACATTTTAATCAAAGTTGTTGAAACTGTATTTTTTTAAAAAAAGCTTTCCAGCCTGCAAAGACTTTTGTTCTTTTTGTCATATTTTTGACATGCAAGATATATCATCATCCATGTCAATTTTGTGAGCTAATTTATATTACTGTTGACTGATCCAGAGAGATAATGATGTGCAAAAAACTATACAGAGGATTGTGGCTTGCAGTCTGCCTAGTCTAAGTCTGGCATGAGGTTTGATCTGTCATTGGACATGATAGTCTTTTCTTCAAAACCATTGTTATGACATCATGCATGCAAGTTTCCATGCACAATTGCATCCTGAGTCTTTAGCTTTCAACATCTCAACCATAGTTAAGTCCTAGAATCTGTTCAGTTCTGCTGCTGTGTCCCATTGAATCATGATGTTTAGGTTGAAGATGCATTTTACACTTCTGTCATCAGGAAGCACATCTTAGGCACTACATTATCACAGAGCTGCAACAAATGATTGTTCATTTTTGATAAATGATTCTGGAAATTAAAGTTCTGAAAAGTTAGTATAGGGTAGTGGTTATTATTATTCATTTGTGTTGAGATTATTATAAAGTGATTATTATAAAGCAAACTGTGTGTTCTCTTTTATTAACAGGACTAGTTTTAACTCCAACAGGCTGTTAAAAAAAAAAAGGAACATTTTTTGGTTGTATTATAACTGTATGTGATATGTGAATTTTTCTCTTTCTCTTTAATTTTAATGTTCATTTTTTTCATTACATTTTACATCAAACCCCAGCATCAGCAGATAAGCAGCTAAATTGGGACACAATCCTTCTGTCTTGTAAACTGATTTATATTGTCTATGATCATTTTCACTTTTTGGTGATTTTTACTGCTCCAAATCCTTAAATGTGACAGTTCTATGATTACAGAGCATAGAAATGGCATAAAACAGTAGGGCAATTTGATATATAGAATGGGAGTGCTTGTTGGAGAGAGATTTAGAGCCCTGTAATAAATCACTTGCCCCATACAATTATTCTACCTTCCTGGTTCCATTCATCTTAGACTGGACTCACATCCTGAATGTTCTGACATGAAATACTCGGCACACTTTTATATCGTAGAGCTTTATTTTTGCAGATATGCTGGCTAGTTCTTGCTGGGGGGGGCAGGAGGAGAAATTAATATGTAAAATTGCTGCAATCTTTTCTAAACGGAGGTAGTAAAACCATGATTTTACTGTAGGATCCGATAAATAATTAACAGTAAATACTTTTACTGTTTTAGCAAATGAGGAAAAGGTTTAAAATTATGCAACATCTTTTGCTCATAGATACTATAACAGCAGTTATTTGAAAATTGTAATAAGTCATGTGCCTGAGATTTATATACTGATATACTGTAACTAAAGATTATATATTTTTACATGAGTGAACAATAAACATTTTCTCTCATTAGGTTACAAGTAATTTATGCTAGTGCTTAACAGATCTGAGTTTGTTGCTTTCATACTTTCAGTGAAAAGAACTGTGGCATACTTTTTGGAGGCACCATAAACTAATCATCAGAAGCTTTTAAGAGCCATCATTTAATCAAGGCAACATAAATAATTACCATGCAGCATAAATGAGTAAAACCTCAGGTTTCTGGAGATCAGATACAAAAATGTTAAAAAGGACCACAGGAGAGATGTTGGCTTTGTGTTTAATTGAATTTCCCTTTGAAGTTGAGATTTGTTGCCACCCTACAATAGAATTATTCTAACAGCATACAGAAATCTACTAAGTTGATAACCCTTTTGGGGGCAATTGAGAGATGCTTTAGCCTGACTTATGGTATCACACCTGTAATGCTCCTTCAGGACATATTTCCACATGCATGTCATGGATGTTTTGTATGCAGATATATATATATAGTATAGTTTGGCATCCAAGTGACCCCAAACAACACCAGAGCTCATGATATTATGAGAATGAATGATGTTCTTCATCGCCACTGGGCTGCTGTCTTTTAGGACTTTGATTACAAAATATTATAGGAATAAAATCTTCTGAATGGAGACTTGGGTGCCACTACTGTGAACTGATGAAGCCAAGCTTCTTTCTGGAAGGTTGTCAATGATGGGACTTTCTATGAGGCAGAGAAACCGCATCCTACTAAACCAGGGTTGTTAAATTCAAGGCCCAGATCTGGCCTGTGGGGTCACCATGGAAACAGTAAAGAACTGGCCCATGGTGCCTCTGCTAGGAAAAATGGAGCATGTGGTCCTCCCGAGCTCTATTTTCACTGGCAGAGGCTGCTGCAGCCAGAAATGGAGCTCACCCTGGCCACACCTACCCCGGCCCGCTGAGATAAAATAGAACATTGATGCAGTCCTCAATGAAATCGAGTTTGACACCCCTGTACTAAACCAACATTTTTTGTTTTTGCAAATCTGTTGTTTTTTAAGGAAGAGATGGATTAGAAATTAATTCATACAGAACTAATTATATAAATTTACTATATTTAGACCTCTTGGCTAAAAAGATCTGAGAACAAAAATATGTATATTTCTGGTTGCAAAAAAATATATATTCAGAAAAAATTGTATGCAATGTGCACATGGTATAAAAATATGAGGAAATGCACTGATTTTTTTTAAAATTTGCAAAATTAAGAACTTGACATGTTCATTTAATCTTAGTTTTAAATACTATAAATTGTTAAATTTTGAATTGAAGATCTGGAATTTATTTTTCACTAAATATGACAGAGGGGACATAGAGACAATAATTTATCATAGACTTGAAAGTAGCACTATACTAATGTATGCTATGTTATGTTAATGTGTTGGTATCTGATTAAAATGCTAACTAAGCTTGCTAATTTTTAACAATATTCCTCCAATTTATTTCAATTTCAAACTACTTCTCTCTGAAGATATTTAATCCATTTTGAACTTTTGTGAGCAATTTTGCAGCAAAGAAGATTACACAAAAGTGCTTTCTCCCTCAATCTCTCCCCCCTCCCATATGTGTGCATGTGGGTGTGATATTATGCTTTTACTGTTTCATAGAAATGCTAAAATGGGAGGAAGAAAGGGAGGGAAAGTTAAGTGACTGAAAGTTCTGTCTGTTATATAAAGGCAATCCTTCTACCAAGGATTTCAATTAGTTATTGAGAAAAGAGGTACAGGCATAACAAAATGCTTTGTATATTGTTGTCCGTCATCTTTGATGAAACTTGACCCAGAAAAGTGAGTGCCTACTACTTTTCCATTTTTGTCAGAAGATAAATTAAATAAATAAATAAATAAATAAATAAATAAATAAATAAATACTTTTACAACATGTGCTGTTTTCACCGAAACTGACTCTTGGTAATGGAGGAAATGAAACTTCTTTCTTATAAAAACCATTAGATTCTCTTTGAATTCTTTCTTCTTTTATCAGAAATTTGGCAGCCCTACTATAAATGTCAACTAATTGCAGTCCCTCTCAAAAGTAACTATTTCCTCCCCCCCCCCCCCGCTTTCTTCTTCTTTAAGCCTTAGGTTAAAGGGCTGATATCTGAACATCTATAGCCAATGTTAATCATTTTTAAATATGATTGTTCAAACTCTCCTCCCAATTTTCATGTGAGGATTGTTGAAATGCCATTGATCTCAGGAATTATACCTAAGTAGCTCCATTCAGTTGTGCTACTCACTGTTTAAAAGCTATGTTCTAAGATTTTATAGGGGAGGTCTGCCTTTTTCCATTCATTTTCTTTTATTGAAACATGCATTCAATTAGAAAAATATCTTAGCATTGTAATATTACAGTACTGTACTTGAATGGTAGGCAAAGGCTTTTCACAATGGACATCATAGTTTCAGAAGAAATTTTACAATTCATTTGGACAGAGTGCATCGTGACAGTTTCAATGGATAGCAATCAAGGGTGTGTATTTGTAGATTGTTCCATAATATTTATTTACAGTGATCTTCGTGATACAATCATTTTTTAGCGACTGTTTGAAATTACAATGATACTGGGGAAAAAAGTGATTTACAACCAGACCTCACACTTACAACCCTTGCAGCATCCTCATAGTCACATTATCAAGATTTGGGCACTTGGCAACAAACATGTATTTCCCAGCAAAGAAACAAGCAAAGTCAGTGGTGGAATCTAGATTTGTTTAATAACAATGATTCACTCAACAACTGCAATGATTCACTTAATAACCATGGCAAAAAGGTTGTAAAATCGGGCATGATTCACTTAATAACTGCCTTGCTTAGCAGTGGAAATGTTGGTTCCAATTGTGGTAATAAGTTGAGGACTATCTGTAAATCCAGTCAATTCTGGGGCTAGGGTGGAACAAATTTAATTTTTAACAACATCAGATTTGTTTAAGATTAAATATTGATCATGAAAGGGAGGGGAGCCGGCCATATGAGGGAGGAGCCTTCTTTTGTTCCTGGTAGGCCTTTTCAAGATGGTGATGCTAAGGCTCAGCAAATGGATGTTGTTCATTGGGTGCTTCTAGAGATGAAGTTGCTGGAATGTGGGACAATAGCAAGAACATGCAACGGGAATTTAATACTTTTGGGGCAAGACAGGTTTTGAAGTCCTACCAGGCTTTCTTTTCTTTCCCATGTTTCCCATGTCTGACCAATGGAAAAGCGGATCTATGAAGCTTAGACAGTAGACGAGCAAGGGATCATTCAATGCCAGGCACTTCGTAAAGAAAGTGGACAAAGATTCCAAATTTTCAAAATGGCTCACAATGGTTTTTCACTGCTTGAATCACCATTGAGATTACTTAGCTGTAGGAGTGACAATATATTATGTTGTGTTCACAATGCTGTGAAATTGGCCGTTATTGTTATTGAATTTATATTCCAACCTTCCTATGGCAGCTCATGGTGGCAGATGTGGTCTCCCACATTTTACTCTCATAATGATATGTAAATGATAAATTTTGTTGTTGTTAGTTGTGAAGTTGTGTCCGACCCATCATGACTCTATGGACAACTTTCCTCCAGACCTTTCTGTCCTCTATAATCCCCCAGAGACCATTTAAGTTCACGCCGACTGCTTCAGTGACTCCATCCATTCTCTGCCATCCCTTTCCTTTTTTGCCCTCAACTGTTCCCAGCATTAGGCTCTTCTCCAGTGATTCCTTCCTTTTCATTAGGTAGCCAAAGTATTTGAGTTTCATCTTTAGGATCTGGCCTTCTAAAGAGCAGTCATGTTGATCTCCTCTAGGACTGACCAGTTTGATTGCCTTGCAGTTCAAGGGACTTGCAGGAGTCTTCTCCAGCACCATAGTTCAAAGGCCTCAATGATACATTAGATATTATAATACGTAATGTGAAATCTGTAAAGATGAAAAGAAATGACTAGCCTTTCCCAATCTGAGAGCTAACTGTGGGAAGCAAGGAATCTAAGAAAAAGTGTGTAGTGTAACTGTCCTCAGCAGCCAAACCTGAGTATTAAGCTGTCAGAAGTCCATTACCATGAAAAGAAAGCAGGGTTTAAATCCAAAGACAAACACTTACAAATATACCCATACATTCTAGTCATTTAGATCTGCAGCTTATTTTTGTCATTCCAAGAACTACAATAAAAGCTGCTTATTGTTCTTGAGTTTTTGTGAAGAACAACTCAAGCCTTATTCTTGAGTTTTTGCGTGCAGATTAGACTTCCTAGAGCATGACTTTCAGACTCGCTGCATCCAGGGGTGGGTTCTACTTACGTTTACTACTGGTTTGCATTGTGCCCATGCACTCACACTCGCTTCACTTGCACAGAAGCTTCTGCACATGCACAGATCACTTATGATGATGTCCAGATCAGTGGGTAGAGCCTCTAGCTGGTTTTACTACCGGTTCTATAGAACCGGTCCAAACCAGGGACAACCCACCACTGGCTGCGTCATGTTGCCATCACATGATGTTTCATGACATTTTTCCCATTTGCAGAGCTGGGGTGGGCATCTGGCCTGCAGGCTGCCAGTTTGACACCTCTGTTCTAGAGTAAGAATGGGTGGAGTGGGTGTAACCTTGATTCTTAGAGTCATGCAGCTGCCCTCTGCAGTTGCCATAGTTGCAAGATGGTGCTATATTCACACTCTGCAACCTTTTCCAAATTATTCTAAAGTCCTGCACAGTCCCTGCAATTATCTGGTTTGAGATGATTACCAGATTTATGGCTTCTTTTTTAAGTTAAAAGAAAGGCAGGTTGGAGAGAGGACATAAGGAGCCTGGATCCTGCCTGATAAATTGTAGTGCTAGGCCAAATTGCTTATACTGTAGTTATTTTTCCGTATAGCAAAGACATAGGATTTCTTAAAGGCAAAGAAAAGTAACAGCCATAGTATTTGCATGGAGTCAAATGTCATATTTATAACTTATATAAACACATATAAGAAAAAAATATTTCTTGGTTGTAAAATAGGCCACTAGAATTTGAGAATATTGTGTGAAATGAAATTCAGGTGGAATGAGCGCAATGTGGTGTTGCCACTGAGGTATTACATTAAACTGAGAAGAATCTGATTCAAATCTATCCTCAGCCATGGAAGTTCAATGGGTGACTTTGAGCCAATCACTGCCTCTCAACCCAACCTATCTCATAGGCTAACCTATCTGACAACATTATTAGGGCTGAAATTGGAGGGGAAAACACTAGGACAACAGCCTTGAATTCTTGAGACTCTCACACAAACATTCTTTCTCATATACACTTAATATTTTTTATACCAGCGGTGTCAAACTCAAGGCGTGGGGGCCAGATCCCCCTCAGGGGGTGCTTAAATCTGGCCTACAGGGCCACCCTGGCCCATAGTGCCTTTTCCAGCAAAAATGAAGTTCGAGAGGCCTGCTTGTGACTCTTGTGAGCTCCGTGTGTGACCCTCTCAAGCTCTGTTTTTGCTGGGAGCGGATTGCAGGAGGCCTTTGCAGCCAAAAATGGAGCTCAGGAGCCTGTTTTTGCTGACAGAGTGCTCAGGCCACCAGATGCACCCCTGACACAAGTGACGTCGAGCTGCCCTCCCTGCTCCCCAAGGTCAAACACAACCCTGAAGTGGATTTCAATGAAATCAGGTTTGACATCCCTGTCTTACACATATGCATATATAGGAGGTCTTTTACACATTCATGATTTCTTTCTCTTTCTCTCTTGTCCTCATGCACACTTGTGTCCTCCAGGAGTGACTTCCACTGGTGTTTTCAATTCTGGATTGACAAAGCGTGGAAGCTGGACAGTACATGAGATTTGTGTAATGCTTACAGTTTTTTTTTCCTGACTGTTTTTCATTTTTGAAGGGCTATCTTAAATTCAAGGCCCGCCCTTCTTCCTTTTCTGTAAATAATAATTCTCATTGTAGAAACCTATTATGCTAAGTCTTCTTTATCTGAAGTTAGAGCTGCTTTCAGCTGTAAGGTTTCTCTCTAAAGTATTCTCTTTCAGAGGCTTCTTTGTAGTAAATCAGATCATCTACTACAAAAGAAATGGTACAGAAAGAAAGATGGAGGAAGAAAGAGCAGAACCTCCAAGAGCTCCTTTCGTCTTCTTGATTAACACATTGAAGATAAATACTTGATTATTAGGTGCAAGAAGGCAATGCTATTCAGGGTGCAATGTTTTACATTTCTTTCCTACAGTACACACAGAGCCAGAGTCAACTGCGTTTAGATTTGCCACGCTAAGCCATGATAGAAATCAAAGCCATTGAATTGGAACAGTATGCACTTAATACCTGTTCAAATGTTAATTGGGAAAGAATGAATGGGTTATATCGTTGAAACAAAGTTAAACACAGAAAAAAAGCCCCACCATTATGCTTTCTCCCTTTTAAAGAAAGTATTGTTGCATAAAAATTCAAGCAAATTTGTATGTAGTCTTCAATAATGTACTAGGAGCTAAATTATAGATTGGCTCTCCTTGAATGGCAGTGACTTGAAAGAATGTGATTCACTTAAATTGCTCACTGTGACCCTTTCTCTACTATAGCGTTCCCATTAGGTCTTCTCAGAATATTTATATTCACTGGAAATGCTGTTTGTGAAATGTTAATAAAAATGATGTGCTTTCCTAATGAAAAAAAATCTCAGTTTAAAGTTTTGGACTGAGTTTTTTTTACCTTGTTAATCCAAAGGTTTATGTTGGTTGGTAGAAGCTACTTTAACATTTGGGGGAGGGGAGGTAGAAAATATTCAATAACTTGTAGTGGAGTTTATTTATCTGATCTTAATAGTTTCAACATTGCCTGGGACCCCAAATGTGTTTCTGTAGCAGAATCCTAGATTACTTTTGGAAGATTTTCAGTCTCTCCTATTTTTTATTTTTTGCAATTTTATAAGTAAAAATATGGAAGGTTAGTGTATTAAAATATTGGACTGGCCTGGACCAGCCCCCAGCCATCACTTTAACTTTCAGGAATATCTCTGAGTTCCAAAGCATTTATAGAATATAAAATACAATAGGTGGTGGAATTTTGTGGGTCAGAATTATTTTGCATTTTACTATTAAGACTCAATTGCTATTTTTGATTTAGATTTTTAGATTCTTCTCCTTTTTTTCCTTATTATTAAAATTGACTGGTCAATCCTAGAGGAGATCAACCCTGACTGCTCTTTAGAAGGCCAGGTCCTGAAGATGAAACTCAAATACTTTGGCCATAATGAGAAGGAAGGACTCACTGGAGAAGTGCCTAATGCTGGGAAAGATTGAGGGCAAAAGAAGAAGAGGACGACAGAGAACGAGGTGGCTGGGTGGAGTCACTGAATCAGTAGGTGTGAGCTTAAATGGACTCCAGAGGATGGTAGAGGACAGGAAAGCCTGGAGCAACATTGTTCATGGGATTGCGATGGGTCAGACATGACTTTGCAACTAACAACAACATTAAAATTGAATCTCTGTGAGCCCAAAGACAACATAAAATGAGAGTCTATCTACCTACCATCATATCAACTTATCTGTTATATATCTATCATATCTATCATATCCATCCATCCATCCAGGGTTTCATAACTGAGATGTTTAGAAACATGCATGGTATGCAGAAATGGACATGTTTTTTTTCCATCTTGCAAAACATAGTATCAGAGATATCTTAGTGAAACATATTGAAATGAAATCAATGCATAAATGCAATAAAATTTGAAATACAGTTTAGAGCATGAAAAATAAAGTATTGCACACAGGGTAAAAATTAACCTAGGGAATTAATGTCTGCAAGATATGGCCATAATTTGAATGGATGTAAAAGAGGCGTAGATGAATTCATCAATGACGTGTCTATTAAGGTCAAGTCTTCATGATTCAATGTTCAGCAGATACCAATTGCAGGGGAACAATAGTAAAAGAGGGCTATTGCTCCATCTCCTGCTTGAGAAGAGTTCAGAGATATCTGCCAGGTTGTTGTGAGAAGTAACGTCTGAACTAAAATGGATTATCAGGACACATTTTTACATATTTTTGCACCACATGTTAAATCTCTTTTGTGTTGAGTTTTGTTCATGGATAGATCAATATATTTTTCTTAACTATAATATTGAAGTGGTTTGCTGATCATTATGAGCTGTTTTCAGTTTTTAAGTGAAATCATTCATTGGATCAGGTTCTTGTTGCTTCTGTTTCAAAACTAGGAAGGATCCAATCCATTCTGCTGGACTCACAAATAAAATATATTTTTCCATTCCACTGATAAAGCCTTTTTCTTACACATAAAATAGAGACGTTATCTATTTGTAGGACATGTGATTCATGTAAAATATTTTTCTATTAAAATTCGCTCATAGAGATCCAATATAAAACGACAACGCCCACCCAGATTTCTTCTGTTCAAAACCATTTTAATTTGCTAGCTTTGCATCTATGAGTGGTCAAGTGAAACAGCATTGTTTAGATAGGTATGACAAGGAAGAACTAATAAACAAAGACAAGTTTTCTATTTAGGAAAGTGATGAGCCTTGAGGGAATTACATATGACACCACCATCTGTCTGATAGAAGGCTTGGACTTTGTGCAGCACGTATAAAAGCATAACATGGAGAGTGCAGAGATTTCCTATTCTTCAACATCCTCTACTGACTGCTGAATGCTATAGCATTGTCAAATGTTTGTTTCCAATGATAACCTGAGTGGCATAGGGATGATGGGAATCTGTTCTATTGTTTAGGATAGGAAACACAATAATTCCATCCAACCTATTCCTATCGTATAGGAAACACAATAATTCCAACCAAAATTTTTCCACTGATATGGTTTTATTTTTGATACTATGGAATTAATTATAAGGATGTAGGGTTTTTTTTGTTTTTGTTTTTGTTTTTACTGTTCCTCTAAAAACTGCTGTTTATTGAATCAGGCCACTAGATCTATCTCACAATATCAATAGCACTTAGATTTATATACTGCTTCACAGTGCTTTTCAGCCCACTCTAAGGGGTTTACAAATCAGCATATTGCCCCTAACAATCTGGGTCCTCATTTCATCATCAAGCTTGGAAGGATGGAGGGCTGAGTTAGCCTTGAGCCTGGTGAGATTTGAATTGCAAAATTGCAGCCAGCCAGCAGTCAGCTGAAGTACCATGCAGTACCGCATTATAACCACTGAGCCACCACACCTCTAAGAGGAGATCATTTTCCAGTTGTACCTAGAAATGGTTTTTGTTTTTGGCCCAATACTCTTCAATATCTTCATAAATGACCTAGATAAGGGAATAGAAGGGGAAGTTATCAAATTTGCAGATGACACTAAACTGGCAGGAAAGCCAACATCCCAGAAGATGTTGCTTAGGATCCAAAAAAATTTGAAAGACTTGGACAATGCGTCCTATCCAAGGGTGAAATGCTCCTGGTTCGGACCAGATCACCCGATCTGATAGCGATGGCAGCGGGTGGTTTGGAGAACCGGTAGCAAAAATCCCTGCCCCCCCCACAAGCCCAACTGAGCCGCAGGATCACCAGAGGCTTTTTTTTTTTACTTTTCAAAGCATTTTTTCTACAACCTCTTCAGACGAAAAAATGCTTTTAAAAGTTAAAAAAAAAAGTGCAGCTCAGCTGGGAGAGTCAGAGGCTTTTCAAAGCATTTTTTTCTGCAACCTCTTGACCAAAGAGGTGATAAAAAATGCTTTGAAAAGTCTCTGACTATCCCAGCTGAGTTGCCTGATCAGCAGAGAGATATTTTTTAAAAAGCCTCTCTGACCATCCCAGCTGAGTTTCCTGAGCGGCAGAGGCTTTTCAAAGCATTAGAAAAAATGCTTTGAAAAGTAAAAAAAAACAAAAGTTGCCACGCCCATCCAATCACATTACCACCACCTCCACCAAGCCACGTCCACAGAACCGGTAGTAACAAATTTTACATTTCATCCCTGGTCCTATCTAATAACATGAAATTTAATCTAGAGAAAAGCAAGGTTTTAAACCTAGACAGGAAAAAGCAATAGTACAAGTACAGATTATGTGAAACCTGGCTTAAAAAACAGTAACTGTGAGAGGAACCTTGGAATCTAGTGAACATCAATTAAACATGAATCAGCAGTGTCAGTAGCAGCAGCCAAAAAGCTAATACTTTCCTTGGTTGTATAAACAGAAGCATAGAATCAAAATCACATGAAGTATTAGTACCACTTTATAAAGCCTTAGTAAGACCACACCTAGAATACTGCATCCAATCTTGGTTACCACATTACAAAACGATGTTGAGACTTTGGAAAAAGCGCAAAGAAGAGCAACTAAAACAATTAAAGGCCTGGAAGCTAAAACATATGAAGAATGGTTGCAGGAATTGGGTATCGCTAATCTAGAAAAAAGAAAGACTAGGGGGGACATGATAGTAGTATTCCAATATTTGAGAGGCTTCCACAAAGAGGAGAGGGTCAATTTATTTTCCAAAGCACCAGATGGCAGGACAAGAAATAATGGATGGAACTGTGAGAACAATTAACCAGTGGAACAGGTTGTCTTCCAGTGGTTAAAAAAACTTCCTTCATCACTGGAGGTTTTTAAGAAAAGATTGGACAGTTATCTATCTGAAATGGTATACTCCAACCCCCTCTTTGAGTAGGGAGTTGGAGTAGAAGACCTGTAAGGTCCCTTCCAGCACTATTCTGATTGATTGATTGATTGATGATTGAAGATGAAGATGGGTGTACAATAATGTTGATTAACAATAACCTCCTTTAAATAAATCAACATGTGTAGTATAAACAGCAACAAATTGTTCCTTCATTTTGTGTATGATTGGTTTGCACAAGAACCTGATAGAAATTCCTTAAATTTTGAAAAAAGAATGTAGCTTTCAAGCCTGGGAGATGTAGGAGAATGCTACTTCCGATGAAAACCTCAAGGAGAATTTGAAAATGTGAGGCCACACTTGGAATATTACATTTAGTTTTGGTTATCACAATTTAAAAAAGATGTTGAGACTCTGGAAAGAGTGCAGAGAATAGCAACAAAATTTATTGGGACTAAAGGCTAAAACGTATGAAGAACAGCTACAGGAATTGGCTAGCCTAATGAAAAGAAGGACTAAGGGAGACATAATAGCAGTGGTCCAATATTTGAGGGGCTCCCACAAAGATGAAGGGGTCAAACTATTTTCTAAAGCACAAAAAAAGACAAAATGAGAAACAATGGATGGAAACTAACCAAGAAGAAAAGCAACCTAGAACTAAGGAGAAATTTCCTAATGGTGAGAGCAATCAACCAATGGAACAACTTGCTTTCGGACGTTGTGGGTGGTCCATCACTGGAGACTTTCAAAAAAAGATGGGGCAATCATTTATCTGAAATTGTATATGGTCTCCTGCTTGAGCAGGCAGTTGGATGAAGACTTCCAACTCTATTATTCTTATGTTCTATGATTTGCCGCTCCAAGTAATTAATACTTTAGAAAGAGACCATAGTTAATCATAATATACAAAGTTTACTTTATAGAATGCACTAAACATCTCCTGCAAAAAAGGAGTAAACTTTTTGTATTTACAATATATGGGTGATTTAAAAGTATTTAGGGAAAAGAATAGAAAAACAACGTTATAGTGCAAAATACATTGGCAACTGATTTAACAGATGAATTTATTCAAAGAAAATAAACAACTGCTATATATAAACCACATGAGGGCTAAGTAAATCCCATTTTATGAAACATTTTTCAATAGCTGTTTTTCTTGTAGTATGCCTGTAGCCAAAATAAGTTTTTCCAGGAGATCATGAATGACAAAATTGTGAGAAAACTGAAGACAAATATATATATACCAGGATAACTTTGCCAGTTTAATAAGAGTATACACATTTTGAACCTCTGTCACTGAATAAACAGAGCAAGATTAGACTCTCATCTCCTTTCTACTCCATTCTCTGCTTTTCACGAACAATGTATCAGTACAAAACATCTTTGTGACTGAATGTACACATTGCTTAACATGTATTGCTAAGTAGATCACAATTAGCTGCACTCCCATAAAACATGGTTAAAAACCACAGTGGTGAGGCTTAGCTGTCATAGCTTACCATATTGTATAAAGATTTATGAGGTAGCTTATGAAGTTATTTCAACCATGACCTTTCATAGAATTTTTGGTCCAAAAATGGATTGTTTCTAAGAAAAGTGGCAAAATTGTATGGTAGATATGGGAAGCTTTAAAAAAAACGAATTATACATAAAGGTAGTTTTGTCCAGATAGAAACATAGTAATGTCCTTCTGTCCCTCATTCTTGTTTTGCTCAGACCTTTTTCATTCAGGATTACTTTAACAAAGTTTGTCTGTCCATACAAATAGTACATGGATAAAAAAAGAATTATAATTCAAGAAGCTTTGGGAGCTCCTAGCTGTACTATGATTTTTGGCAGCAGTTTTAACTGATTCACCTATACAGAATTTTGATTCGTGTGTGTGTGTGTGTGTGTGTGTGTACGTACAATGTATGTATGTATGTATGTATGTATGTATGTATGTATGTATGTATGTATATTACTCACATCCTTTTTGTTGAATCATTGGAGGTTGCAAGTACAAAGGGTTAAGCCTTTTCTCCCCATTTTTGTAGATTAGACCCAGGTCAAACCTTGCTCTTAGCTGTATATTTGTTAAAGAAAAGATATATATATATATATATATATATATATATATATATATATATATATATATATATATATATATATATATATATAAAATTATGCAACCAACTTCATATCTAATTTCATTTAATAGTGAAATTTTGATGACCTTTCTTAATTTTGACTCAGAAGCTCTGAAGGACTGTTTCTTCTTGCATGAAATCACAGCATCTTAAGATGCACATTACAGGCCTTAAAATTGGTACTGTAATGATTCTGCAGAAAATCACTGAGTATACTTTTGATATCTCTTCCAAAGACTCCACTCAAGTACACTGTTCCCAGGTTTAGAAAACCTGAACTACTATTGAAATATTTTCTCCCTTTTTTTATACCAGCTGATGACGAATGCCTCTGAATATTCTCAAAGGCATAAATAGCTATCTTCAACCTGATGCCCTTCATATTAATAGCTAACAGAAAGGTATAGGCTTTCCTACTTGAATGGGGGTTGGACTAGAAGACCTCCAAGGTCCCTTCCAATTCTGTTATTCTGTTATAGTGACCAATTCTTTCCCTCAAATACTTAGCAATGCTTAACCCAAATAAATAATAAAGGAGGGTTCCCCCTAAGTACTTAGTAAATCTAAGTACTATCTTGAGTTGCTTTTGATTCCTAGCAACTTCATGGACATTTTTGGCAGCACTCTAGTGATTTCCATTGCCTTCTTCTAGAATGCTTCTTCAGCTCCACAGTCTAGAAATGGTAATAGGCACCAACTTGGTTGCAAGCCCTCCAATGCAGCCTAGAAATGTCTCACTTGATATAAAGAAAACTAATAAGGATACTTGTAAATTATTTTAAGGTCAATTCTTGATGATTTGCCAAAACAAAATTGAAATTGACTCGCAAATCTTACAAGGCATCGCTATTTCAGATAACTTTTAATTTCAGTGAAATGAAAGGGTTACTCTTAAGCCATTTTTTTCCCTCTGTGAAATTGATGCTGTTCTAATCTGTCTCTTCAAAAGAAAAGTGGGAGCTGTGTACATGCCTGTGGGAGATGTGCCGAGTTCTTTCCAATATGATGTATGAGATTTGTAGGTGACGTGTAGGTGCCCTTCTGTTAAGTGAAGGTGAGTTTTTGTGCATCAGGATTCTTGTGCTGTACAACAGATAACTGCTCCTTAAAATCTTAATGGATAAAATACACTTTAAAAAGTTTTTTTTAAAATATAAGACTTTCATTTTTTAAAAGGATGATTTTATTATTTTCTTTTTTATTGAAGTTCAATCTTCAGAAATGTTCGATATCATTTTGGACGAGCTTCTTCTGTATACCAAATGATTTTGCATTAATGTATATGTGGTCCCATTGATATGTTTAAGTTGAGAATATGCTCCTTTGAATTCCAGATTTATTCAGATCTACTAAACGGAATTAACCTAGGCAGCTAGGCGATTTGCCTATCCCTATAATGCATTCCCCTAAAATAAATCTCCTTTCTAGTTTAGTTTTGAAACCTGTTTTTCTAATTTTTGCTCAGGTTCCTGCTTTCAGGAACTCTCACATGTGCACACTAAACCCTTCTACATCCAAAAAAGCAAAATAATGAACAAGTTATCCATAGTGACATTACGTTAGCAGTTAAAGGAGTTAAACTTGCTAATGGATGACAATTTCAATTTGGCAAAATGGATCAATATAGCATTTTTGTGAAACTGAAGCTAAGTTCATGTATTTGTTCTGTGCTTCAAAGTTTTATACTATAAGGTTTTTAAAAATTAATTTAGAAAGTAAATGTACATTATACTGTATGTAGTTTTGTGAAAAACACTCAGGTGATGAAATACTTCCTTTTTAAAAAGCTGATGTCATAAAAAAGAGGTAACGAGGAGATCCTTCCTCTCTAAAGATTATATTATATTAGATTTATTAGATTTATATACCGCTCTACTCCCGAAGGACTCAGGGTGGTGAACAGCCAACAATAAAAATACATATATACAAAATTTAAAAACCCAAATAAAATCAAATTAAATAAATTTGGCCCAGACAGAATTAAAACACCCCACACAATTTAAAACAGATTAAAATTCAACGCTAAAAGAAGAGAGGTTAGGCCAGGCCCGCCTGGTGAAATAAAAAGGTCTTAAGAGCATGGCGGAAGGTGCGCAGGTCCGGGATCCTCCGTATCTCCGGAGGGAGCTCATTCCGGATAGTAGGTGCCCCCAGAGAGAAAGCTCTCCCCCTGGGGGTCACCAGCCAACATTGTTTGGCCAACGGCACATGGAGGAGCCCCTCTCTATGAGAGCGCACCAGCCGGTGGGAGGCTATTGGTGGTAGTAGGCAGTCCTGCAAATACCCAGGTCCTAAGCCATGGAGCGCTTTGAAGGTGGTAACCAAAACCTTGAAGCACACCTGGAAGACCACCGGGAGCCAGTGCAGCTCGCGCAGGAGAGGTGTCACATGGGAACGCCATGTCACTCCCATCACCACCCGCGTGGCCTCACTCTGCGCCAGTTGGAGCCTCCGGGTGCTCCTCAAGGAGAGCCCCATGTAGAGAGCATTACAGTAGTCCAGGCGGGAAGAGACGAGGGCATGAGTGACCGTGAGTAAGGAGTCCCGATCCAGAAAGGGACGTAATTGGTGAATCAGGCGAACCAGATAAAAAATCCTCTTGGCCACAGCCGTCAGGTGCCCTTCTAAGGACAGCCGTGAGTCCAGGAGGATGCCCAAGTTCCGAACCGTCTCCGTGGGGGCCAATGATTCACCCCCAATAGTCAGTGATGGCGCCAACTGACTATATTGGGACGTTGGAAACCACAGTCACTCGGTCTTGGATGGTTTGAGCCTAAACTGTATTAGGAAGGATTTGTTGGGCTATTTATTTTATTTGTGAGCCTTCAGATATATTCATATCTGCCAGGTAAGGTAGTAATATCACCCAACACTGACTTACCAGGTTAGTGAGAAATAGGCCTTTAGCTGCTGTGGTGGGAGTAGTTCTTTATCCTTGATTTAGGTAGGTTGGCATCTGCTTTCATTATATAACACAGAAGATATATCTGTTTCAGCTAAAATGTTCTCATTATTATGTAGCTTTAGGGTATATATATATCTCCTCATTTATAAGTGGTTACAGAAAGAATATATTTGTATATAGAATAACTCTCAATAACCTATCCTCAGGAGTTTTATTTCTGTATTGACAATCCTAATAGACTTGGAAGGCTCCATGTTGGTGAAGAGTGGTCTAGAATATGAGAAAAGAGAGAGAAGGAGAGATGGAGACACACACACACACACACACACACACAGAGAGAGAGAGAGAGAGAGAGAGAGAGAGAGAGAGAGAGAGAGAGAGAGAGAGAGAGAGAGAGAGAGAGAGAATTATCAGATATGAAATGAAACTACATAAATCATGTATGTGGGCAAGTTGTAAACTGATACTACTACTACTTATTATTAATATAGTTGGTCATTCAATAAGCCAGATGTTAAACTGGATTTACCATTTTGCCACCATTATCATCTCCTTCCCAAGGACCTGAGATAGTCAGATGTGGTTACTTCGTCATAGGATATAAACTGTTCCAAGTAAAGCTGCCTTTTGCAATTGATGTTGATTTTGTCAGTGCCAATGGTGTTCAAGTGATGCACCAGTTGTTCTGTGATTGCACCTAAGACTCCTATTATTATTGATACTATCAAAGTTAAAAGATAAACAAACAGAAAAAGAAGATTTGGAAAAAGAAAAAGCTCAAGAAAGAAAAAGAGTGAAAGTGTGAAGAGAAAAAACAAATAGAAAAATATCAAACTTTCTTTGATAAAGATATGAATAAAAATACATCAAACTCTTATCCAAAGATTAATATCTACATTATTTCTATAGTCCCATGTAATTGTAATTATCAAAACCCAAAAATCAGCATGTCATTTCTTTTGATTTCAGTAAAGTCCAAAAATGGTTTTCAAGTAGAAATAAAATCTGTCAATGTCTGTTCTTTAATCAAAATTATCAATTTCACCAGCGTCATCATTCATTCTTCCATTGTAGCGAAGTCCTTCTATGCTTCAGCATATAAAAATGTCACTGCCATTATCATATGTAAAAGCAAAATTCCATAAAATGTTTCCATTTGTTTGTCCATTAAGTCCCCAGGAAAATCTTTCTGCATCAAAATACATAATTGATCCAGTATTTCTATCTTTTCTTTTATGTACACTGAAAGCATATGCACCAAGACAAATTCCTTGTGTGCCCAACACACTTGGCCAATAAAAAAATTCTATTCTAGTCTATTCTAGTTTTGTTACATGTCGATCAAAGATGAAAAATTGTTTTTTCAGTTTGATTACATTTTCAACGCATATTTGAAATTCCCTTATACATTTTTGATCATTTATCTGGTGTCATGTATCAACGACACATCATTTTACAAAAAAGAAATCTTTAAATTATAATTCAATTAAATTATATAGTTATCACTATCATCAATATTCTATTTAAATGGATTGGCTGTCCAACCCCAATGGACTTTCACACACAATCAATCTGTTTCCTAAGATGAGCAAAAGAAAGTTTCAGTACATTTCTTATAAGACCATAGCTGATACGTCTTCAGCTGACTTTCAGAATAAATTTGTTTCTGACATTTATTCAGCCTGTGGATGGTGTTTATTGCCTAGCAATTAGAACAGATATTAACTTAACATATATTATCTTTCAAAAAATGTTTCTCATGAACAGATTCCCAAGAGCTTTTGCATTTTCCTTCACTCTCATTTTCTTTGTCTTTTTACTCTGCCTCCTCCACAGTCATCCCACCCACCTGCTTTTAAAATGTGCTTTCTCTTCAAGTGTAGAGTTCAGAAAACTGCATTGCAGGCATAAAAGCCAATTATTAGGGCAGAAATAGCCCTCCAAAGTTATATTTTAAATCAAATAGCCTTTTAATTTTTTGAAACATTTTCTTTAATGGTTTAATCCAACCCAGTTCAATGAAGGGGTTTCTTTCTTAATCGCATGCTGTTCATCTGATCCCATCCCACCAGCAAGAAACTTGTTGTGAAAGCTGTTTTCAGGGACAGGAGATGGAATCTGGAGGAAAAAAAATGATAAAAGAACATGTAATTGAAGTTGAATAGGCTGCTTTTCTTCCATGTTAATTCATTTAGACAACAAATTAGCCAAGTTCATTTGAATTCATTTCTTTGTTGCTTGAGGGTTGTTTCCAGCCAAAGTGTGCAATAAATGATTGCTAAGTAAGCTAATCACACCAATAGAATCCAAGGGTCTTGGATACCACTGGAGAACTCTTCTTTAGAAAATAATCCCACTGAAATAGTTTTGTAAAACAATGTCTCCCCCGCCCCACAATAACTATAGACCAATACTTTGAGGAAAGAAGTGGACTTCTGGGCATGCAAAGCAATTAATGAAAATGAGTTGGGTCCACACCGTAAATCCCATTTTTCCTTGTTTCATATATCAACTAAAGTTGAAGAAATTCTAAAATAAGGTCTTTAACTTTTTTTTAAAGTAGTGGGATAAATCTCTTTGTAAAAGACCCTTCCTTTATAGCTTGAAAACTTGGCTTTGTTATCTGGCCTGGGGAACAGAAAGTGACATACACCCCATAAAATTATTGTACCATTTGTGAATTACTGTGAATTACTGTGTTGAATGGTTGAATGGTGTTGAATGGTTTTAATCATTTTGAATTGTTTTAATATATTGTATTGCTTGCATGGTTCTTTTATTCACTGGATTTCTTTTGATATTATTTATATTGTAACTGTAAACTGCCTAGAGTCAATGAGACAAGCAGCAATACAAATTGAATAAATGCATGAACGAATAAATATAGATTTTATAAATCTATAATATAGAGAATGAAAATTTTCTATAAAATAGAAGACATCTAAGTTTCGAGGGTGGGGCAGACAAATATCTTGAGATTTTAGGTGCACTTAAAACTTTTGTTTTAGCACCAAATGCAGCACTTAGGGTAAGAAGCAAATTGTTAGTCAGTGCAATAACTGAAAATATAGAAAATCAACAAGCTGGATTTCTGAGCTGTATTTGGAGTCACATACAGAAAAAATTATACTAGTTAAAACCTTAAGGTTATTGAAGCATGAATGATGGCAACAAGGTCTGCTCTTTGGTTTTATTTCGCAGTACATGCAGTCAATGTTTCAGCCAAAGTATTTCAACTGGGGATGTGCATTCATTTGGTTCATTAAATATAAAACCCAAACAAGTTGCTTTGGAGATACTGTATGCAGACCTCTTCCAAAGAACAATGAACCTTTGCCGGATACGATCCATGAATTCAATTGCTTCCTACCAGGACTGCTTTGACTGCATCAAAGAGGGATACATCAAGATTGTGAGAAGTGATAATACCACTTTATAGTCCACTGGTAAGTACCACATCCACTAAACAAAAGATTGTAAGTCAAAAACTATGTGTATAGCAGTATACAATCACCAACAATTTTAAGAAGCTTGGGCTTCAAGTTTCAGAATTCTCCAGGCAGCATCTTCAAGTTGTGAAACACTAATTTATTGGTTAAGGTGGAGACACTTTGAGTGATTTGGAATGTTTCTTCCCAGACTTCTCTTTACCTGGCATGAGCTGTCAACTGACTCACCTTCTGTCTCTTGATTACACTTGCTCTCTATTCCACTCATTCATAGCCTTCCCATAGTCTTTCAGAAGGAGTAGGCATGGGTTGTAGGGTGATGTCATTTCAAAATAGGGTTGCAGTTTAAGCTCAAAGTCCCAGTGGCACATGTGGGACCCTAGGGGATGGAACTGAGCACTGATGAGGAGCTTTTCATGGGGAGATTTCCTCAGAGAAGAGTACCTTTGGGGGGATGGTTCTCTAAGTTCCTCTTGAACCATTTCTCTTCTAAGCTCATAGATATATTGAAGATATTAGAAAGAGAACTAAGAAAATTTCCTGACCCAAGTCTGCAAAATGTCCCCATCCATAATCACTGAATTGTTTTACTAACTTTTCTATTTAGTCCTCAGTCCTGATTGTGTGACAGTTTCTCTTTGAGTCAAAATCTGAGCCCAACGTGATCTCCCCCGACTACTGCACTGTAGGCTATACAGAAGCTGAACAGAATGGATGGGCCTGACAGTTTATTGCATTATCTGGGAAAATATGATGAACAAAAAGCAAGGCATAATAGCCTCGAGTCAAGTCAGATCCCATTTGCCACAAGTGAACGCTGGAGTTGCAAAAATGCCACACTGAGCTGCAGGAGCTATTTGTGCATTGCTTCTCCCATGGTTGAGCCCCAGGCCCTTTTTTACTGTCAGAATTCCAGATCAAGGAAATCGATAAATAAAATCAATTCTTTATCACAATTTTACACACACACACACACACACACAAACTGTGACTACAAGACACACCAAGAGCTAAAGAAGAAGCAAATTGGAATACACATTGTATTTTCTCATCATTATTGGAAGTAGTTGCCAGGTTGCCACACAATGCCAGGTATATTCTCATGTATGGCAATTAATAACTTCTTGGAATGGTATCTGTATAGATCAAAATAATATAGAACTGTAAAAATAGCAGTTGGGGGACAAGGGCTGTGTAGTAGCCTCTATCTTGATGTGCTGCCTTTCAGGATAATAATTTCTGCAGAGAGATCATTGCTCTTCACATGTTACGGTTTAGTGAAAGATTGAATCAAATGACATCTCTATGCGTACAGATTGGTCTCTACAATCACAGAAATGGTTTTTTTTGGGGGGGGGGGGTAACCATCTCTGGTAGCCTTTCCATTCACATAAGGCTAATTCATGCAGCAACCAATATAGCATGTGAAAGTAACAGTCAGAAATCCAGTGTTATTGCATACTGAAAGAAGGGATGTTGGAGAATGCTACCCTGGATTTCTTTTATTTTGAAATCCTGTGATCTATTAAGCTCAAAATGTCAGAACTGAATGGTCCACTGCAGAAACAGGTGAGAAATTAATAGATACTGTTAACATCCATTTCAAAATGTTTCTTAGCTCAGAATGCAAGGGAAAATATGCCAGGCAGGCTTGCACAAAAATGCCTGCAGTTTGAGTACCTTGTGCAAAAGAAAGAATTGCAGGTGTTTTGTCTAGTTATTGTAGAATGGTGCATCCTTGAGGACTAGGTTCAGTCCCAGCTTCAATCATCAAAGTTGACTGGGTCATGATGCAGCAGTGATATTTTCTCAGCTCAGCCTATTCCACAAAATTATTTTTGTGGGGGGTAAAATGAATAGAGATTCCCATGTAAGCTACCTTGAGCTCCTAGGGGAGGAGCTCAAGGGGAGGTAGGATATCAATCTAATAAATACAGACCCAGAATGTTGGCAAGGATTAATACTTACATTATTGGGGATGCTGTCTTTGGCTCATTTCTGTTATAAATAAGCAGAGGCTATTTCAAAACTCTGCTCTATGGTGCAGGATCCTAGATGAAATATGCTAAAATGAAGATGGGATTTAAATCCTGTATTTGTGCTCAGCTTTGTAGCTGCGCTCTACTTCCGCCGTAGTATAAATCAACTTGATTAAATTCGGCAGTGGTAGCTCGGAGCCACTACTGGTTCTCTTTCTGCTCTGATAAGCAGGAATCTTTGGAACAGATTTGCCCTGGGTCACTAGCTTTGGTAGCAAGGACATGGCACTATTTTTAGCTGCATGCTTGGTTTCTGAGCGGATAGTGACTCTTGCATAAGTATTTCTGTCCAAATATCACATTTAGGTGAAAGTTTGTGCTCTAAAGACTGGAAGTGTCATCACTCTCCTCTGAAGGGATTAATTTTCCAGATATAATCTTAAAGAGACAGCTCTGACATCCTTTCTATTGATTGGATGTGAGTTTTTGCTTTGAAGGGGGTGGGACTAAAGACATAAAAATTAAATCCCAAGACTTTATTTCTATTTAATGATAATCTAGAAGGAGGAAGCCTGATTTCAGTGTGTTTTGTTGTTTTGTTTTGTTTTAACCACAGTACATTTGGGTTCATCCAAATTCAAACAATGAAATCAAACCCTATTGTTTGATCAAAAATCAATCTTTTATTGCAATGGAAATGAGTAGAGATGGAATGCTTTGCGAACTGCATGTCCCCAATTCTGTGTCTGGAGTCATCATGTACAGTCCAGTGCCTTTCTTCCAAAATAAACAAAAGTTAGAGGGAATTCCATTACTGCAATTAAAATATGTTTCAGTCAGAATCATAACAGGCATCTCAAAAATCAACCCAGGGGAATGTTTTCTTTTAGTACTGAAATGTTATTTGAGCAGTGTTTTTTGTTCAACCAAAGCAGCTTAAATATTGCAGATTGTTATATACTTTGTCCAGATCTGGTTAAGAGACTCTAAATAACTTCTTCACACACATCTATGATTTTGTGAACCATGCAGAGAAAGTAAAAGAAAGATAAATGGCAGAGAAATGCCAAATGTTGATGGCCAAGCAGCACAATGCTCTTCAGATTTTCTCAGTTTTAAGTGTTGTTGAGGTCAAAAAAGCCTATTTCCAATTGTATTCAACCTTTTTCACTTACCTAGGAAAAAATTGATGGTCTGCTAGTCCTTGTTCATAGCAGGAATACAGTGTAATGGAAAGGGAAATAGGTGGTCTCAGATGTCTATAGAGATTCTGAGTCATCCAGGTCATGGATCTCCCAAAGGTGTTTTTTCAAGAGGCAACTGGACTTTCTTGTTTTTCTTTGAAGATGTTTCGCTTCTCATCCAAGAAGGTCTCAGATGCTATAAAAATGAGAGTATGATAGGGATAGGAAGAAAGATAAAATATAAAAAATTGTTCAGATTCTTATAGAGAGCTTAAACTTGCCATAAATCTTCATACTCATTTTAACTGGCTGGATCTCCTGATTTCCCTGGCCCTTGGCACAATTGAGTCCAAAATTTCTGTTGCTAAGCAAGGCATTTGTTAGGTGAGTTTTGCCCATTTTTTTAATGACTTTTCTTGCCACAGTTGTTAAGTGAATCATAGCAGTTGTTAAGTTAATAACATAGTTGTTAAGTGAATCTGGCTTCCGTGTTGACTTCTCCTGTCAGAAGGTGATCACATGACCCTGAGACACTGCAACTGTCATAAATACAACTCAGTTGCCAACTATCTGAATTTTGATCATGTGACCACAGGGATGCTTCAATGGTCATAATTGTGAAAAACGGTCTTAAGATACTTTTTTCAGTACTGTTATAATGGTACTGAATGGTCATTAAATGAACAGTTGTAAGTCAAGACCTACCTGTAATTTGAAACCTAAGTACAAGCTTGTCAATAAATCTTATAAAGCACTCTTTTACTGTAAGTATGTTAGCATAAAAGACTAGTTTAATTCAAGTATTTTATTAAAAAGATTAAGCACCTTAACATAAAAGCAGGCCTTGAGTAAAGTCTACTGAAGTAATAGATACCAAACTGTCTACTTCTGAGTGATAGAAACTCCAGGAAAGAAAAAGGGCATTTTTATTTACTGTATTTTCAATTAATCTGTTCCACTTATCATTTATATGGAAAGGAGAAAATGTCTCCAGAGGCAAGGAAAAAGCAAACAGAAATAATATAAATGACAGCATGCCATCAAAAAATTATTCAGCACTCAGTCACATTTGTTTTAATACTCGTGGGTGAAAAAAACTGACAAAACATGTGGTTCATACATTGTAAAATACCACTGACATATAGTTTTTAAATGTGTATATTTTTAACTACATTTTGAAAAATAAACTTTATTATATCAAATTTATAAGCATTTGTATTTGATGGAAATGTTTTTCTGAATTTAAGTAGACTTCTATAATATTTGCTCTTGTAATTAGATTGGGAACACTTCCTTGGATGGGACTGACTTAGGAAATGAACCAGGTTTTTCTTTGTTTGAGGAGAAAAAAATAACAATTAATGGATAAAATCAAACCAGCCATCTTGATAAAAGCGGCTATGCAATGAACTCTAGGAAATTCTGTAGTTTGTTCCATTTGGTAATGCTTATATCCTTCTGTCAAAGGAACCAACACATGGCTTTGTTTGTCAGCAATTTGTGTTAAAGAAGTGTGATTTCAACACACAGGAGAATCACCTGAAAGATTAATCTTAGTCACATATTGCTGCTCTAAAGCGCAAATCTGAAGTATAGTGAATAGTGGAAATAAGACTGCTAGCAACATTCATGTGGGAAATAAACAATGTACTTTTAATGTATACATCAATGTATATATCATCAGATGCCTAGAATTATTACAGCTTTACTAATAAACAAACGCAACTCAGTCTTTAATACTTGTATTTCAACAGATTGATTCTTTCCACACGGAGTATTAGTTCAATGGATTTCTGAATAGTAAACTCAGTTGTTTGAATCCAAGATAGTATGAAGTAGTGTTTGCTTATTTATTTATTTAAGTAATTTAAACATCTCCCAAAAGTGACTCTGGACATTATACAGGGTTTATAACCACCACCATTTGATAATTTTTAACAAAAGCCAATGCCCAAGGTCATAACACAATTCAACTCATAAAGACTAAGAGAACCATATTAAGTATCAGAGTTTGCCTAGCTACACACAGTTCATAAACCTGAGGGAACAACAAGAACCTTAGTGTTTTACTCATGAATTTTGAGACTTGAAATGCCTTATACATAATTGAAATATAACTCACAAAGATGAAAACAACATTGTAGTGGAGCTCCCTTGGTATGGTTGTTAATTCCTTTTCTCAAATATGCACTTACTAAAAGTCCCAATCACATAATTAACATTCTTGGAAGTCCTTTTACTCAGAACAGAACAGAACAGAACAGAACAGATGCTGCAATTGTTCCAAATTCCTCCACATACTTTAAAAATGTTTGCCAATTTAATTTCTCTTTGCCTATAAAAGGTCTCTGGTTCAATTCCCAGCACTTTCAAATAAGCTGGAAAAATTCATGGTAAAAACACAGAGAGCCACAGAAAATGTCGATATTGTATAATAGCTCCCTATGATGCATTCTTCTTCATTTATCTCAACTTTAATACTTAGTGATTTCATTCACATTCACCTTTTTTTTAAACCAACTTTTGATAATATATGTTTCCATAGAAACCCAACCTTTTAATGGCTTGCATGTGAACTATGGAAAAAAAATGTCAAGAACACTCATAAAATTGTATAGACAAGGGGGTGTGGACATGGTGAAAACAAATATAGATCACATTAAAAATAGACTCATGTACTGTTTTACCCTGTCCCACTTCAGCAGCATACTTTGTAAGTTGGTTTCAGGGTCAATTCTTGGCATCTTCAAATAGAACCGGAAAAGCTAATGTCTAAAACTGGAGATTACAGCCAGTAATGTCGAGAGTAATCAGTTATAAATTCCTGTGTTTCTATTCCTCATAGGCATTTTCACTGTATACAGGAATATAAGCGAGAGTACTCATGTTTTTTTTAAATGAAGTGAGGCATGATTATCAGGACAGAATTACATGGTTCCCAGAACATTTCAGTAATAATTAAAAGCTGACTTTTGATTTCAAATATTCATTATTAAAAAAAAAAGAAAGAAAAATACTTCCGAAGGTTGTAGAATCCTCTGCTGAGTTATTGCCATAATGTTCATGGTTGGTGGTATAAACACAGACTTCATTTTAAAAAGAAAAACAAATGTTTAGAAATACTTTGGAATCGAGTCAGGGAAGCAGAATTTTAGGAACAAGAAATTCTAATATATCACAGATAACACTTTCTTTGTAAACATCTGTCTTCATTTCAGGCATTAGTTAAATGCCTGATCTGTTGTTATTGATCTGGCAAACTGTTTTTATCAGGAGATAGTTATAACCGAATTTTTCCATTAAAAACATTAATTATTTGTCAGTCACTTTTATCTTCCTGTTTACATACTGGCTCGTGACAGCTACATTTGTCTTGCGGACAAGTTTTCTTTAGGAGAAATGGAGATGCATGTATGGGATAACAACCTGAATGTTCTTATCACTGCAGTACAATTAACCCTGAAACACAGAAAGCTACACTTTATTGACAGAAAGCTAGACTTAGTTTTCTAAGAGAACACACTGAAATTAACACTCCTCTCCCAATTAATGGGAGAATCCTACTATGATTTTTTGCATGTAGACTCTGTCATTCACAAATGAATTAAAAAAAGAAATTCTGTAGATTCAGCACTTTGCTTACAGTTAGGACCATCCATATAAAAGACAGTTCACCAGAAGACCTAAAGAACAATAGTCAGAGATCAATAGTCAACAGAACTTTCAAAATTCTTCCTTTTGGGGAGGGGGGTTTTTTCCTTTTTTTCACCTAAGGAGCTTGGAAGTTTTAAGAACCTTGTTTCTCAGCTGTTGTTTCTTCTGTGTAGCCTGTTCTTTTAGTAAGCTCAAGAAAAAAAAATCTAATTGTCTAGTCAAGAAGAGGTATGTTTTTTCAAAGTTCTTCTGTGCAGTGAGTTTGACTCAGAAAGCTAATATAATCCTTGGTTGTACAAACAGAGGCATAGACTCAAGATCACATGAAGTACTAGTACCACCTTATAAAGCCTTAGTAAGACCACACCTGGAATATTGCATCCAGTTTTGGTCACCATATTACAATTACACCATATTACACCATATTTTTTGGAAAAAGTGCAAAGAAGAGCAACTAACATGATTAAAGGCCTGGAGACTAAAACATATGAAGAATGGCTGCAGGATTTGGGTTTGGCTAAGCTAGAAAAAAGGACTAGCAGTATTCCAGTATTTGAGGGGCTGCCACAAAGAAGAGGGACTCAACTTATTTTCCAAAGCACCAGAGGGCTGGACAAGAAACAATGGATGAAAACTAATCAAGGACAGAAGCAACCTGGAATTAAGTTGAAACTTCTGAATAGTTATGGTGAGATCAGACACAAGAAGCGGGTTTCCGCATTCCCGTGCTGAGTTCTTCCTGTTGCTGAGCTCCGAAAGGAGCCAAAGTCGCCCTGTAGGGACAGTGAAGCAAAGAAGAGTACCCTGTGAGGTCACGGAGAGTCGCAACTCTCCTGTCTGACTTAGGTTCCCTCTCAGCATGGCGAGGAGAAGAGGCAGCCAAAAGATGGCTGCCACAAAGCTGGGACAACCAGGGAACAACTATGATTGGTGTTGGAGCGACATAGGTGAACGGTGACTGGAACCTGAGGAAGAGGATTCTTTTGAATGAGAGATAGGGGTTTGGGCAGATACTTTGGGAGTTAGGCAGTGAAGACAGTAGAGATTGGAGAAATACCTACTGTAGATTGAATAGCCAAGAAGTAGATGCAGGCAGAGATAAAGATCCAAGAGAGGAATATGGGAGGCAAGTCGAAAAAGGGATAGCAACTGAAGTACTGAAGACAATGGATAGAAAGAAAAGGTTTCTCTTTTTTTAATGTCATAATTTGCTTTTCTTTTTCTCTTTCTTTCCCTTCATTTTTAGAATGGTGGCATGATTAAAAGTTAGCTAGAAATAAGAAAAGGGGGAACATTTGTATATACATGCCTTTATATAATGGAATAAAAGTAACAATAAAATGAAAAAAACTAGAGATTGAATGATGGTATCGTGAATTATTTTTTAATAATATTGTGATTGGCATTGAAATAATATATTGAAACATTGAGCAATTAAATAATGAAAGAACACACTTTAACATAAACATGTGTATTACTATCAGAATTATATAGATTTGATGATTGTAAAGAACATGATTAGAATAAGTTTGTATGTCTAAATAATATTTGGATTGGTATTAGAATTGTGTATTGAAACATTAACTATTGAAATAATGAATGATTGTTTCTTAATACAAATAGATGTAAAGAGTGAAATACAGGAGGTAAGTTAAAAATGAACAAGATTCAAAGCACCAAAGTGGGTGAGAGATGTTGGATAGAAAGAAAACGTCTTTTTAAAAAAGGGTGACATGATTAAAAGTTAGAATAGAGATAGAAATAAGAGAAAGGGGGAATATTGGTGTATACATTTTTACATAATAAAATAAAAGCAATAACAAGAGAAATTTTAGAAATTAAATGTCGGTATTATTATGTTAAATAATATGGCGAGTGGCATTAGCGCAATATATTAAAACAAGGAATAATTAAATAATGATAAACTACAATTTAATATAAATGTATATTATTATTAGAAATATATGTTGGTTGAATATAATAACTAGCATTAATTTTACTAGCTTTATTTGTATTAGAATGTATGACACCCATACTATTCACGCATTGATATGCATATGTAAAATAAAATTTAAAAAACTTGAAACAAAAAGAATAGTGAGGACAATTAACCAGTGGAATAGCTTGCTGTCAGAAGTTGTGGGTTCCACATTACTGGAGATTTTTAAGAAGAGAAACCCTGCTTGAGTAGTGGGTTGGAATAGAAGACCTCCAAGGTCCTGTCCAGCTCTATTCTGATAGTTTGATTGACCACAAAGCATGAGCTTACTTTACTATTTGAATCTAGCAGAAATGGAATATATGTTTTCCCACGCAGGTTGTTGGGCTCTATCAAATCAATGTATGGTCATAGTTTTTTTCTAGAATGCATCATGCCACTTTCTCAGTGAGCAAAAGCTGATCCATGTTCTTCCTGTCTAGGTTACTAATAAAATCGCTATGAAATTCTTGGAATGAAAACTGAGAATTAAGCATTATCATTTAGCACTAACATAAAATTTGTTAGGCAAGTTTCCAAGATTTTCATTTAATATCCAAAGGAATGAGAGTTATCAATATATTGTTTTTCTTTCTTTATAATCCCCTCCAAATGCTAGTTATGACATTTTGTACCTTATGCCCTGTGTAGATTTTCTATCTAATTTTATGTAAAAGTATCCAGTTGAAATCTTTTGAATCTATGTAATGAGTGGCAATCTTCATCTGCAACTCAAACACAAATGATAAAAATTTTTGGGGAAATGCAAGTACAAAAGAAAGGGAAAGTTACATGTAGAAAGTGAATATACTAAGAAAAATATTAAAAATGCATATATCAGAGAAAGAGTCATAAAAATGTAAATTAATTTTTATGTAGACAATTTTATTGAATTTACTAACTGATGTGAAACTAGCATTTTAAAAAATATGGTTGAGAAAATTAAAAAAATTATCAAATCAACATGAACTGATTGTCCTTCCCAGCAGAACAATCTGTTAGAAAGTTAATATTCTATTTATTATTCCATTTAAAAATAAATAGAAATACATTAACAAAAACTTTGCAACAAATATTAGTGTTTATTTTTTTAAAATATCATCCTATGTAATTAACCCTTAGAGTTATTAAAATAATAATAGATCTTTATTGTTAAAAACACAAGTTTAGTGATAAAATAAAAAAAATATAGAAAATGCTTTCTTTGGCTTGTCAATAACGTGTTTTGGTAATTGAAATGGAACTTGCTTCTTTTTGAGTTAATAATTCATAAAAGTTGAAATGTGTTACATTTCATCAAATGTATTTATTGAGAGAGAAAAGCATGTATTAGGAAAATCAGTATTTACTTGCAATTGCTTCTAAAATGCTATTTTGCATTATCATTAATGCATTTTACTGATCTATTTCAGCAAGCTATCTTCCAAAATATGGAGGAAAACACTGACTTTAACAGTGCAAATTTTGAGGCATATAGAAAGAATCTCAATATTACCTATATGTATCAGATTTAGCCAATTTCAGTTAACATTATTAAGAAAAAAGATATTCTAAAGTAAGGAGGATTCCTTCCAAAGTGACAAAAAGGCAATTTTCAGGATTTCAGAGGGCTAAAGAAAGGCAGGCTGATTTTTTTTCTAACCATTAGTTGTCCCTGCAAGAACTAGCTGTGAGAAAGGCAAGTCTCAATAGAAGAGAATATTTGTAGCTCAGGGTTGAACTCTGGGCCTTTGGTGTTCTCTGAGCTTGGTGGTTTTTCTTCAGGGGTAGGTTCTAATTTTTTTTACTACCGGTTCTGTGAGAGTGGCTTATTTTGTGGGTGTGGCTTGATGGTCATGTGAAAATTCTTTAGGATTTAGCAGAGGTACTGGTCTACCAGACTTTTAACTGCTATCAGAGCTGTACCGGTCTACTCATTTGTTTTTGGAGGCTCCGGTCTACTCATTTGTTTTTGGAAATACCAGTCTATCCATTTGTTTTTGGAGGCTCCAGTCTACCCATTCATTTTTGGAGGCACCAGTCTATTCATTTGTTTTTGTAGGCACCAGTCTACTCATTCGTTTTTGTAGGCACTGGTCTACCAATTTGTTTTTGGAAGCAACGGTCTACTCATTCGTTTTTGAAGGCACCGGTCTACCCATTTGTTTTTGGAGGCACTGGACTACTCATTCGTTTTTGGAGGTACTGGTCTACCACCACATTGCCTTTTAAAACTGATCAGCTATAGAGCAGCCCTTTGAAGGGGTGGGGGGGGGGCGGGAAGGCCCAGCTCCCAAACAAAGAGAACCGGTTTGGTGATGTCATATTGTCACCGCTACCAGCTCAGCCGAACCGGGCCAAACTGGAAGTAACCCACCACTGGTTTTCTTGCAGTGTGCTGATGATATTACCTAGTTTGGTAATAAAATGTCTGCAAAAAAACCACCACAGTCAGAGAGCACCAAGGACCCCCAAACCAAGTCTAATTTTTCTTTCTTCCCAAGCCACCAACTGGTATCTAACATAAAAACACTGACTGCCCCTCCTTCTCTGTATATTTTGTTGAAAATGCAAATCCAATAGAAGAGACTCTGGTATCTTGAGACCTATGGATCCCAAGGAGGCAGTTTGGTGCAATTAGAAAGTTAAAGATGCCTCTTTGTCTAAAAGGATATTAAACTGAAGTCATTTCCTTTTTCCTCTCTTCCCAGATAATTAAGGAAACGTGTTCTTTGGCTTTGCTCTGTTACCTGGGTGCTATATTTTGCCTATCCTTATAATGCATTTCTATAGATAAATATTTTTCTTATTATGAACTCTCCTTTACAAATCCTGCTTAAATTAGCTTCTTGAGATGTTTACATACAGGCTGAGTTTCAATCTCAAACATATTCTTCTATAATTTAGATGGCTTTTTTTATGAAGAGGCATCTCTAAAGTACATGCTATTTTCACAGGAATTACCTATCAAACAAAAAAGGAGATTAAATTTGCTTTTTCAGTGTTATACTGGATGAAAAAGCTAAAAAAATTGCTTGTAATATTATCAATATTCTAAACTGTAATTCACACAGAATATTTTTTCTTTCTCTTTTTTGTTTTTAATATTCTAAGCTATTTAAATAATAGAACGTTAATTATTTTAAACATGTTCTAACAACATCAATTATGGAAATAGCACAGTGTACCAAAACTTATAACAACATAATAAGCACAAAGGAAAAAAGAAAAACACTTGAAAACTTTGCTCAAGTTTCAGGCTCAATAGGCTTTGCCTCCATGTAAAAAGCAACAATGTCTACAAATATGTCTAATTTTCTCGAATTTGATAGGCTTCAAGACAGAAAAGAAGAGAAACATTTTAATGTTTGTGGTTGTTTGTTGATTTTCAGTTAACAGTAAACAGCATTCAGGGGATTTTCATGGCTTTGGATTTGTTGGCCTGGGGTCCAACTAAAATTATTTCCAAATCGACTTACAATGAATCACTCTGTTTTTTTGAATTGCCAAATTGAGTGTAACCTTGGTAGGGAAAAAAAAACCCGAAGAAGATGGCTGAGCAAGGTTATTTTCTGAAAACATAGTTACTATTCTTCATGGGTTTCAACAACGAAACGTTGGCTCTTGTCCTCTGTGAAGCAGATGTATTTTTTGAGAGATGCACTCAGTTTATTTATGATATACATATTCTGCTGTTGTTGCTTTGATGCAGACTTGAAGATTACAAACTGAACAACTCAATTTTTGTTTAGTGTGTATTATTCTGTAGGGTATCTTTATAGATTATTTAAAAAGAAACAAGCACCCTGCATTTGAAACTTCTGGACTTGATACTTTTCCACCCACATCAAGCAGTCCCCCCTCCTTACCCCACATATCTTTTATAGCAGTTAAGTCCATTGTCGACCTCCGAATACCTGCTACCGCTATGTGAATGGATTATGTTTCACATGAAAGGAAACTCTACTGCTTAGATTTTTATGTGCAGCAGAAATTATAGTTCCTTTGAAAAACATGACATCAGCCTCTGGCTGAAACTGCAGGAAAGATTTTTAAGTTTTGAGTGGTAGACGTGTGAAAAACAGACCTTTGATCAGGACAGATGAAAATTCTTCGTAGATAATTTGAACCCCTTCTGCACTTCACTCAGATAAAAGGTGGGCAAGAAGATCCATAATTTTTAAATGATGAACCTTCCATGATGTAGCGAAAGCAACACGTAAGACTAGAATACAGGTAATCCTTGATTTACAAGCATTCATTTAGCAGCTGTTCAGAGTTGCAATGGGACTAAAACAAGTAATTTACAATCAGTCCTCACACTTAAAACTATGGCAGCACCCTCACAGTCATGTGACTTAAATTTGGGCCCACGAGAAGTGGCATGTATTTATGATGGTTGCAGCATCCTGAGATTATGTGATCGCTATTATGAGTTTCCTAGAAAAGCTTCTGAAAAGCAAAGTCAATGGGGGAAGCCGAATTCGCGTAACATCCATATGGTTAACAGCTGCTGTGATTCACTGCAAAAAAAGTTGAAAAATCGGGTGTGACTCACTTAATCACTTTTACTCAGTGATGGAAATTCTGGTCATAATTCAAGGACTACGTGTATATAAAGTTACAGGTTTTATTGTTTTAGTATATAAGTGAATCCCTTTATCTGGCAAATATGCATTTTAATCTGATATTAAACTCAAGTGCTATTGCAAGATATTCAAATGATATGAAATACAAATTGTTACATTTTTCTGCTGCAGTAATTTCCCACCAGAAATACAGTTTAGATTTGTTGGGTGAGTAGCATTGAGCTTAGTATTTTT
This sequence comes from Masticophis lateralis, assembly GCA_030761175.1. Taxonomy (NCBI): domain Eukaryota; kingdom Metazoa; phylum Chordata; class Lepidosauria; order Squamata; family Colubridae; genus Masticophis; species Masticophis lateralis. Next base: position 96,091,377 of record JAUDYJ010000002.1, read on the forward strand.
TTAAAAAAATGACCCTGTAACAATATGGAAAAAGATAAGAGTGTTTAACTCTCCCAAAGAGCAGAGCGAGTACATATAGTTCCCATAAGGGACTTATATTATTTCATTATGTGGAGCTGAGAGTTAGACGGAGCTTTGTGAGGCAAGTATGATTTACTTTGATGATACATTTTGGGCAGAGAAGCAACATCACTGTCTCCTCTGAGAGGCGAAGGGGCCCAATGTGTGGGATTTCACATAATATGAAGACTGATCCAGAGAGTCTACAGGAAATCTATTTTGGGACAGCCTGCAACTGATTGGAAAAGACTTCAGCACAGAGAATTTGTGTAGCCTTTTTCAGTTGTCAGAACTGTTGAAGGAAGGAAGCATCCTCTTAGAAACCGCACAAAGGCCTAACGTTGCTGTATTGCCCTATTCTCTCTCTCAAATAAGCTAGAAAAGAAAATGTGGTTGACTCTGCTTTTGCTGGAGGAAAAGTAACGTAGGGTTAAATTCTTGTTTGATAGGCTTACCTTAATTACACAGTCTCTGTCTCTGATGGTTGTCAGTCATTCTTCACAATAGTATCACGTCTATAGGGGCTTACCGATTCCACAGTTTTTGATACTACAATTCAATGCCAGGAGAAGGCATCAAAAAGGATCAATAAGCACAGGAGAGGTCAAATGTTGTTATTTAAAGCATAAGGATCCCGGAATTCAATATTTTTTTGCTACTTTTCTTTTCCAGCACTGGATATTGCTGCTACTGCTGCAGCTGGTAGTGATAATGACAGTAATGATGAAGAAGAAGATGACAATGGTAGTGATGATGATAATGATTTGAGTGGGAGATCTAAAGTTACTGGCACTTGCTTCAAAAAAACTGGAATATTTTAAGTTCTACTTACTATTTTCTTTCAGTAACTGTGCTTCTTTCTCTTTTGATAGATCTGCATCCTTTTGTCCAGTTTGTGGCTTAGTCTGATTCTGTTGATCCTTTATTAGTACGGTGGGCCTTTTTCATTCTTCCTCTTTGTGAAGTATACCCTTTCCCTCACCTTCACCTCTCTAATATTTGAGCAATCCACAGCTAGTTCTCCAAGTCTGGAAGGTAGAAGATCCATGGCGTTTTAAAAATGATCCTATATTAATCAAAAGAAAGTTGCAACCTGCCTATATGAAATATGCCAGCTCTTATGTTCACTGTGTTCCCTATAATCACAAGAATGTGTTTTTCTGTTCACTATTGGCCATTCTCATCATCATCATCATCATCTTTTAACGACCCCATAATCCCTCATGGGGTGGAGTCTGGGCAACTGAATTGAGCTAGCAGAGTGTTTTAATGGTCGGATGCCCTTCCTGTTGCCAATGCGGAGTTTTGTTCAGCATATATATTCTCAGTGTGCCCAGAGGGAGAAATATCTGCCTCTAGGATTGAACTCACAGCCTTCTGATTGTGAGGCAATCAGAAGGCTGTGAGTGGGCCACTGCACCACTCCATTGTTGGCCATTCTCATGCCACCAGCAAACTTAAAATATGCCTGTTGGTGTCTCATAAAGCTAATGTACATATAAGTTTATTTCTATGCATTCTGGATATTCGTGCTTCTTCTTCTTTTTCCTTACAGTTGTCTGAGCAAGTGCAAATGAAATAATTACCTCTTGTGTAGGAAATGTGATTCCAATGGCACGCAGGAGGCAGAATAGTGTTACATAGAGCTGAGGATTTACTTTGTGTCCCTTCTTTGTTTTAGGATTATTAATCTCAAATTACTTCCTTTTGCCTTTCTTCCCAGGTAGATGTGTACACAGTATGTATTCTTTGACTGTCCTGATTTGACATAGTTAACCAGTTGCTTTTTTTTTTCTTTTTGCCTAGCCCACCATTATATTCTCCTGTAAAGAAATCTCCTTTCTATGATAGTTATAAAACCTGTTTTGCTCCACACTGCTCAAGTCAGATTCTTGCTATCAAGGACATTCAAACAAAAGAAAGAATTTTTCGACCTCCAACATAGTGCCTTTCAGTACCTCAGGGATCTTTTTGCCTTATGCTCTATTTCTTGGGGTGTACATTTCTGCCGTTCATTTTAGACCTGCACGTCTAAGCATCCAGTTTGCTATATTTCAGGCAGAAAGTGTTTTGTTCTGTCAGGCTTTTAAAATTTTGATTTTTTTTCTAAAAAAATAATGTTAAGGTAGTCATATTTTCTTTAAAGCTATTTGGAGCAAGGGGTTATAATTTTTCTAGAAATTGTTCTGGGAGAAGGGGAGTATAGAATTGTATTAAATAAATAAACGATCTCATTAATAAAATGAGACAATTTGCATTTTTTTTTAATTTGAGTAATGCTTGATTTTATAAATTGTTATTATGATTTCTTGTCAGGGATATTAGTCTTCTCCACAGGCTCCTCTCTTTTTAACTAATTCTCTCTCAAAACTGACGAAGAAGTTGTGTGTGAGGCATATATTTGTTTTTAGTTAGCTGGAAGTTTTCTTATACAATTCCTTCTTGACTCCCACATATGTGAACTTTCTAGATTAGGCATTTTAGTGCAGTAATAACCAAGGAACTCTCTCATGCATACAACTGACAAACAGAAACTTAGTACCACTTCGTAATAAGCTGGGGATTCCTGCAGACTCTTTTATCATAAGTAGATAAATATCAGTGAGAATGCTTGAATTAGGCCTTGATCAATTTCTGGTGAAAACTAGGCTTGTTTGTTTTAAACCATTGTTGTTGTTAGTTGCAAAGTCATATCTGACCCATCGTGACCCCATGGACAACATTTCTCCAGACCTTCCTGTCCTCTACCATCCTCTGGAGTCCATTTAAGTTCACACCTACTGCTTCAGTGATGTCATCCAGCCACCTTGTTCTCTGTTGTCCTCTTTTTCTTTTGCCCTCAGTCTTTCCCAGTATTAGGCTCTTCTCCAGTGAGTCCTTCCTTCTCATTAGGTGGCCAAAGTATTTGAGTTTCATCTTCAGGATCTGGCTTTCTAAAGAATAGCAGTCCAAGGGCCTCGCAGGAGTCTTCACCAGTCCCATTGTTCAAAGGCCTCAATTCTTTGGCACTCAGCCTTTCATATAGTCCAACTTTCACAGTCATACATTGCAACTGTAAACTATGTTTACTGTAAACTGTAAACTGCAAATTATAGTTTTAAACCTAGAAAGTGAATTATTTTATCTTTCAGTTATTTGTAGCTTGGGGATGAAATCCTGCAACTATTAGAGGAATCAGTATTTTGCAGAAACTTCTGTCAGTTTTTTGACTGATCAGACAAAGCAAGCATCTCTTAAGCAAACATCCCCCTGAGTTTTGGCAGAGGAAAGTGACCTTGGTTAATCAGATTTAACTACAAAGCTGGTCAGTTTCTTTATGGAATGAAAGTAGATGCTTCATTTTATTCTTTGCCACTGACCAAAAACTTTTGGGGAGGCCTTTTCATGGAGATCCTTGAATATTTCCTTGGGTATGGCTGGACATTGCTCATTTTCTCATTATGCATTCTTGCTGACTTCTCATTATTTCTTGACAAAATTTTGCCTGACAGGAGCACAAAATATGAGAAGTGGCTGATGAGTTATGTAAAGTTGAATTTCAGGTCATGATCGAAATAATACTCAAGTTTTATCAGAAATTACATTCAATTTGCTTTTAATATGCTTAAAATCAGTTCCATTTGAGAACCAATTTATTTCCTGTGAGCTAATACACAATGTTATAGGGAAAGTGAAAACTTTAAAAGAAATATAAATGCATTTAATATTAGAGTTGAATATGAAAATCTGTCTTTGGCGTTTAATCTTGAAAACTAGTTTTAGTATAGCTGGCATCTTTTGAATATTTTGATTGCTTATTTTTTAAGATGGTAGCTTTTTAGGTAGGGTGATTGTGTGGAGAACCCCCAAAACACTAAATATAAATTATCATTATGATTACTTTAATCACTGAACCAATTTGAATGGAAAGCTCTTCATATAAGGACCTAGGACACCTTGGTCACCAAAAGAGGCCTTCTCCAAAACCATTCAAGACATGATTCAAAAACTAAAACTTGGATGAATCCACTTCCTTTCTAACTCAATGCAAATACACTTTATGTTTCTTTGCTTATTCTATAATATATGTTCTTTTTGTGTTGTGGCTTCTGTTTTTTTTTCATTGTTCTTTGCAATAACATAGCAATAACGTCCTGAATGCAGAAAGCTTTCCTTTCAGAAATTTATTCCTTTCAGAAATTTATTTATTAACTATTATATGGGAAACCTATATCTTATATCCTATATTGTACAATAGGATAAACATATATTATTTAACCAAATAGCTTTCAAAAAAATCATCTTAACAAATATTTTTACTTTCTGCTTGAGTTATGTTGTTTTTTTTAAAGAATAGAATAAAATTCTTTATTAGCCAAGTGTGATTGGACAAACAAGGAATCTGTCTTTTGGGTATATGCTCTCAGTGTACATAAGGAGAATAAAATACATTCATCAAGATTAAAAAGATATAACACTTAGTGATAGTCAAGGTTACTAATAAGCTATAAAATCGTATTAGGAAACAAATGAAAACAATATAAATTGAAAGATACAAGCAGTCCAATGCTTTCCCTACTTCCTATTTTATTTTCCTCTTATAATAATAATTTTTATTACTGTCACTGACCAGCATTACAAATAAGAAGCATTAAAATAAAATTTAAAAAAAGACAATGTAATATATTAAAATTAGTGTGGATTGTCAATCACAGTGGGCAGTCAAACTCTGCCAAATTTTGTAGACAGTATAACAAAATGTAGCTAAATTCAAAGTGGCTACATCAGACTGATCCAATAACAATTGTAAATAAAAAGCATCAGTGTTTTCCCAGTATTGTATTAGGTGAGATTTTCTGAGACAGGTCGGTGAGTCCTTATAGTAGCTATAGTATAGTAGGACAGGAGCTCTATTTTTGATAATTCTTTGTCTATGGGGACACAGTCTCAGCTCATAGGAAATATTTTTCTATTATTTTTCTTCCTTCCTTAACCTCCATCTCTCTTCCTGTTTTTAGCACAGCCCAGTACTTTTCCATTATGCCTCAGTTTTAGCTTACTGCCAAGGCTCTGAGCTTGGTTATTAATGCATTTCTTCATTGAAAGACTCAAGGTTGAGCATTCATAAGACTCTCATAATGGCATGAAACCTTGAATTGCTCTTTGCAAAGTTCCAGAGTCTAAGACAATCATTCAATATTCGTATATCTTCTGCAAAGTATATCTTCACAAGTATTTCACCTTAAATGAATTTTTCATTTTATTTTTCTTGCTTTCAGTTTTTCATTTTATAAAAGACCAACGAATCTAAATGAATAATAAATATATACAACTATCCATGGACAAGAGGAAATGTTCATAAAACAGCTTTCCAAATGAATGCTGTGATGTTGGTAATTTAACTGTAAACATTTTTATATTGCCTTTCAGCTTCTCGGTGTCAGTATAATAAGAAGGCACTACATCCATCAATCTTTTCACTCATACGCTGTTACTCTAGAAATCAACATTCTCATTGTTGCAGCTAGAAATTTTTTACTTTTATTGCTAAAGTTTACGAGGCAGGAATGGCTTCAAGACATTCCATGTAATTGTACTGTTTCAGTGATTATAGGAAACTTATAACCCCAGCTGAATTTAAATCCAGCAGCATTTAAAATTCTTTGCTCTCAAAAGAATTCCATGATATCTGTATTGTATTCCTTTCTGATTGTGGTTTTAAAGAATCAGCTTTTATGAATAAGCTATCTTGATATTGAGAAATTTACCAATGGAGATCAGTTTGGTTTAATGGGTAAGGCACCATGCTAGAAACTGGAAGACCATGAGTTCTAATCCAGCCTTAAGTATGAAAGCCAACTCTGTGACATTGAGCTGGTCATTCTCTGTCTCAGCCCAACCTATCTCACAGGGTTGTTGTTGTGGGGGAATAGAAGAAGGAAGGAATATTAGGCATGTTTATCTCCTTCAATTATTTATAAAAATAATAAAGGTGGAATAAATAAATTAATGCAGTAATATGGATATGGATATTCTCAGTCATCCAGGTCATGGTTGTCCCAAAGGTGGTTTTTTCAAGAGGCAACTGGATTTTCTGGTTTTTCTTTGAAAACGTTTTGCTTCTCATCCAGGAAGCTTCTTCAAATGAGAAGTGAAACATCTTCAAAAAAAAACCCAGAAAGTATAGTTGTCTCTTGAAAAAAAAAAACGGATAATGTAGTAATACTACTTCTGTACTGAACTGAAAGTGGGAAGAAGTAATTTTACTATAGATGAAATGTTTAGCTGGAACAGCAACACTCCCCAAAATAGTGGGTTTGAAATAAAGTAGGTGGGACCAGGATCTCAACTGATTTTCATTTCATTTCAATTCAATGTAAATTTAGTTAACATCCTTAGAGTTCTTTCCCATCTATTTATTAATTTCAATCTTCTGTCATTTCTGAATGACACCGATGGCCTCCCACCAGCCAATGCGCTCCCACAGAGAGGGACTCCTCAGGGTGCCATTGGTCAAACAATGTCGACTGGAGGCCCCCAGGGGAAGAGCCTTCTCTGTGTGGGCTCCCTCCCTCTGGAATGAATTGCCTCCAGAGATACGTATGATCCCCGACCTACATTCCTTTCACTGTACCCTCAAGACCTTACTGTTCCAACAGGCTGGGTTGGCTAATTAAATGAATTTTAAGGGGTGTTTAGTTTGTGAGTTTTAATATAGGGCCAAATGATGTAATAGGTTTTAAACTGTTTTTAATTTTTTTGATATATGTTGTTTTATTGTGGCTGTGGACTGCCCTGAGTCCCTCAGGAGAAGGGCAGTATAAAATTTTAATAAATAAATAAATAGATAAATAAATTACAATTTGGTAGAGATTATTCTCCTACCTATTAGAGACTGCTGGTTGCCCTAAGAACCCATTATTAGCTTTTGCATCAGTATCTTGAGTTGGAATAAATTAGTAATAAAAGTCAGAATAACAACAACAACAACAACAACAATAACAACAATTTAGTAACTTTCCTAGTCAGTAGGAAAGTCTACCTTCCTTTGTTGACATAGGAAAAGAAAAAAAAAAGTCTTAGTAAAAGCACTTTTGTTCAGCTGTGAACAATGTCTGGATCTTTTATTACATTGCATTTTGCCTGTTGATTTGGTCTAATTATTTTTTCTTTACTTACTTTATTACTGAAATACAAATATAGATACATATATATACACTAATGTATACAATATATACTATACACATATAGATACAGAACTGAGATTCATTTGAAAACAATTATATAATTTCATCTTTGGTTATTGCTGCAGATGATTCAATAGATTTGCTTTCCATGTTCCCTTAAGAGTCAATTCCTCCTAGATATACTGAGATTTTTACTAGATATCACACCTTTATGAGCTATACCAGGAAGGCAAAGAAGTTTGACATTAACATTTCAAGTGGAAATTATTTTTCTTGTAAGGATAGATTTCCTGTGGTGGAGAAAATTAAAAACACAACTTCTTAGGCAAAAGAACTCTAAAAATACATTGTCACAGAAAAATCTGAGACTCTCTTTCCCTTTCTCTCATTCACTCATTCTCTCTATATATATTTACTTTTCTTGACACAGCATGACACCTAAGTGTGATGCAGTTGTTGAGAAGGGTAAGATATTTCTAAATTAATGCATCTCCAATTTGAAAGAAGACAGAAAAGACTGCTGTACTATGGTGTGAATGCAAACCTGAGTTTATCTTAGTGGAAATTAACAATAGCTGGAAAATAGGTAGAAAAGATTTGGCTTCAAAATCAATTAAATTGTTGCAAGCCAGACCTAAACTAGGCCTTTGTGCATTGGATAAATGCATGTTAATATGCATGCATATATTAGTAGGAACATTGCCATTCTCCTCCTCCTCCTCTTTCTCCTCCATCATTATCTTTTTGGAAAATGGTTAATATGAAAGGAATGGCTTAAAACCATTTATTTACTTAGCCATATGCTGTCCAAAAGCAAGGGATCTCTCACATAAGTGCTGGAATAGTGGAAATCTTTTAATATAAATCACAGTAATATGTGCCATATGAATAGATAGCAAGGAAAAACACCAGATCCTTTCCTTTTACTCCAAAAAAGCCACTTATAGCTAATATTACTAAGATTATGAATAATAGCCCAAAATGTAGGACTGAGTTGATTATTCATGCCAAGTTATATTAAGATTAGATTCTAAAATCACAAGAGACCACAAGATGGGAGAGAGAGGGGGAAGGGAGGGAGGGAGAGAGAGAAGAAGGGAGGGAGGGAGGGCGGGAGAGAGGGAGAGAGATATTGGATTCTAACCTGATCATGGAGATCAGATTATATTCCTTTAATAGATTATCTGATTAGTTTGCTTCCAGACTTGGTGCAAACTGTTGATGATAACTAAGATAAGAATAATTTAAGAATCAGCTTCTCTAGGATGAGTCTACTTGAATTTTTCAAGAAATCTCTGTTAGCAACATAGCAGACATAAGCAATTTAGCCTTGAAAAATGAATGTGAATTTGAAAGATAAAATGTCTGATTTTTTTGGTTATAAAGAGTTGTGAAAGACTCCTTTAATTCAGGAGTCTGATCAATAACACATACCTCATTTAATTTTAACTTATTTATTGAAATGAATACTTTCATTGGTCCATTATATATATAGCAATCAATGCAAAGCCATCCATAACAGATGGACCAAAGGGGCCAAAATAGCAGGTATAATCACATTGAAGATCCTATGGTATACGAAGTAGTGGGGATTTCTTCCACAACTGTGCTCACTATGTTGTCTCCTTTACCCCACTCTCCCCCATTGTAGATATGCATAGTTCAATCTACAGAAGAAGCAGTGGGCTTGTAGAAGATGGAAAGTCAACCTTCGAACTTAGTGTATCTGTACAGGCTAGGCACTCCTGTACTAATTGAACATTTCAATACATCCCTAGTGAGCAGAAACTGACAACTTGGTTCAAAGGTAAACACATCTTTCTGCAGATTTTAATGCTTAATGTGATTCATAACTAGAAAACTGAATATTTAACAGTTGGACATCTTTTCAGTCAGTACTTTATGATACCTCCTTTGGGTATTATATAAATAGTATACCACAGATAAAATAACAGCTTTCAAATAGTTCATTAGCCTGCTAAGAGTATTTCTATATTTGCTTTTAATTTTTCCCCCCATCTCTTCCTAGCAGAACTCTTCTAGCTCAGAAACATTCTAGGTCTCCTTACATGCATGGGAAGTTCAAAATCTCCCCCTAGTCTTCAATAAATTCAAGTCTAAAGGGTGCAAAGGAGACTGTATCTTTGTGGATGATATGGAGATATGTTTTGGGTAGTTGCTTTGCTAAAATATCAATCTTTTTTTCAATTTCTTCACTGACTGGGAAGCTCACATAGAGACCAAGCAAAATCTCTGCTATAACAGTTTTGTTTTTTTTTTAAAGTCAGATCTGCAGAATGGAATCACAGTTTAAGTCCAGTTTAGAGTTGCTTTTACAGCAGTGATTTGCACTGGGAGGGGTGTCAGCAGTAAAACATTTTCTCCAACCTCATCACAATAGTCATTTTCAAAGATATACCCTGCCCCTCCGCCTCCCCTCCCCCCCCCAAAAAAAAATCACTATCTGGAAAGCGTGAAACATTTTCAAACAAATTTTTGGGCATAGCACATTTAAAAAATGAATTGTTCAATTGCAATCACTCAAGTTAACATTTGGAGAAATAAGGTGAGTGCAACTGAGGCACACCTTATGAACACTTACATTTGAAGCAGCTTTATAGTATTTTAGACTTGTGCAGCAGCCAATGACAGAGGAAATACGTGTGCCTATAGGAAAGAATGGATTCAATTAAAAATCACTCGACTCTACAATGTCCTACAATCAGTGAAGAAATTGAAGGTGAAAAGAGGCAGGATATGTGCTTGACTCAAACAGAATGCCATTGTCCAAATCTCACTGAAGGGAGAACCAAATAACTTGCCTTATTTATCTCTAAGCAGAGATCCAGTTCTACAGTTGCTTACTCTGCAGGTCAACATGTCCCCACATATTGCTGAGTAATCTTCTCTTCTGACAACCTCACAAAGCCCAAGACTTCAATGGCTAAAGGCTGTGTAACAAACTTAAGTGACTTGCTGTTTGCATGTCTTCACTGTCAACTCTTATTGCCTATTTCTTGGAATCTTGGATACACCATTTTGATGGTAATAGGAGCTTTCTCTTGCCAATCCCCCTCACTATGTGCAGGTTCATTTTATGAGTCATTTTTGCTCTCCTACGTAAAGAAGTTGCTTCTCCCCTCCCCCCCCCCACTTTGCAAAAACCCAAGCTGATTAAATCACAAGTAATTGCTTTTCTAAAAGAACAGTATTTTAAACCTTTTTTGCTTTTAGCTTTAAATCAAAGTAACTACAGCATGAATCATTAGGTGTTTCAATACTAAAAAAAATTCTTGCAATTTTAGAAAATGCAAAATTTTATTCCTCACTTTTTCCAGTTAATTTCTGTCATTATACATTGTACTTCAAAGAATTAAAGCTTTTAATTTCTCCATATGGTAATGATCATTCAACAAAATAAAATAGAAATGGAGAGAAATTATGCAAGTGCCTGGCTGGATCCAATAAAGGCAATCACCCTCTACCTTTTTCCTTTTGGATGCATGGGGAACCATACTGGTCAAGATTTCCAATTAGAATAGCCAAATTTCTAGTTCAGGTGGTCCTCGATTTACAACGGTTCATTTAATGACCATTTGAAATTGCAACGGCACAGAACAAAGTGACTTATGACCTTTTTGTCATGTATGACCTTTGCAGCATCCCCATGATCATGTGATTTGCATTTGGATGCTTGACAACTGACTCACATTTATAACGGTTGCAATGTCCCGGAGTCAAAGGATCCCTTTTTGGGACCTTCTGACAAGCACATCAATGGGGAAACCAGATTCACTTAACAACCATGTTACTAATTTAAGAACTGCAGTGATTCACTTAACAAATGTGGCAAGAAAAGTCATAAAATGGGGCAAAACTCACTTAACAAATTTCTCACTTAACAGCATAAATGTTGGGCTCAATTGTGGTCGTGAGTTGAGGACTATCTATATGGCCTCTAGGATTTGTAAAATCCTTCTGAAGAATTCCAGTGGGTTATGCCTCTGAGAAGGTTGCAAGGAGATAGTATCTGCATAAATGTCCTGCTGAGAAATCTTTGTTTCTCAGCAGCCTGTGCCCAGGTGTATATTATCATTTTTGAAACCCTCAAATAGTTTGTTGGACTATTATATACCATATGTAACCATATGACCCAACGGTGCTTTTTCAAGAGGCAAATAAAAAAATGTATACATAAAATTCAAAAATTGATATTTCTAGGGGAAAAAAAGAGGCAACTGGACGTTCTGATTTTTTCTTTGAAGACATTTCACTTCTCATCCAAGAGAAGTGAAAAACTTCTTCAAAGAAAAAAAACAAAAAGTTCAGTTGCCTCTTGAAAAAGCACCTTTGGGACAACTGTGACCTGGATGACTGAGAATCTCCACAGAAATATGTAACCATACATTTGAAAAATCATCCAAGTACTGTACATCTATGTGCTGGCAGGTAATCCAAAAATGTGCAAAAATACTACCCTTCAGATTTCTTTATTTAGCGTATGGCTGGTCACACACAATATTAAAACACTTCATTTTTACAAATTAAAAACAATAAAAACAATAAAAAAGCAGTAAGAAAACCTAAAAGAAAAACAGAAATAACATTTCAAAGTTTGATGTCGAGTTTGGCGATCCAGTCAGTAGCTGCCATTGTTACGCAGAAGAAGTCCCTAGAATCTCCTGGATACCTTCTGTTAGGGCATTCCCTCACTATATGCTGGATAGTCTGTCGAGGGGCCCTCCAATCACATTGTGCTGAAGGTGTTTTACCCTTCAGAAAAAAAAGATTATAGATTGTGGTGAAAATAGAGAGGGATGCTAAGCAAACTCTGAGAGAGGGAGCATGCACATTGGTCAGGGAATTGGAGTGACTATTGGAGAGAAGGAATGGTGAACAACATGTGGAGAACAAGCCTGAGTATCCTAGGAGAGAGAGCAGAATTTTAGCCAAAGTGAATCAGACCACTGCATAGAAATTAGAACATATTCTGCTGAATTAATGCCATGTCTTGAGCTAGCACATTTTATAAGCTATTATGCATCATTACTGCTAACTATAATTTTGCCTTGAGGATTAAGATGGTTTAATTTTGCTTTTCAAGGTATGCCCCCCCCCTTTGCTAATAGTACCAAAAGTATCTTACAGTTTTAAAAAACCTCATACATTTAAAGTGCAGAATATGAAAAGGGGATAAAAAAGAAAATTGCTTGTAGATGCTAAGGGATTATAACAACACTATTTGAAAGTAATCATTGCCCTGTTTCTATAAAAGACTTAGGTATGTTACTAAATCAGTCAAATATCTTTATAGATTGCACTGCAGCATACAATCCGAAGGGTAGCAATCATAATTCTGAGTATCTAAAATCTGTACCTCAGGTCTCCAGGATATACTAAGAATCCTTGCATCGGAAGATGCAAAAATCAGTACCGCATTTAACCTTTTCTCAATTGGTCATGGAGCAATAGGCATTATTGGATAGTGAATTCTCTAAGGGAATACCTTGGTTTTTCTTTGTTGCTTAATTTCTGTAGCTCTTTTTCTTAGTTTAATTTAATCTATTCAATTTAGGCACTGCCCCACTCCAAAAGGACCCTGGGAATTATACAATTAAACAAAATTTAATTTCTAAACAAAATAGAAAGTACAACAATAAAACTATTAAAAATGAGAATTGTATATATTCTTGATAGATTAAGTAGGCAGAATAGTTTATAATGTTCATTCAACACTGATAGTAGACGGTATGAAAACAAAATCAAGCAAGGGTATTTTGGATTAAATTTGACTCTTTCCTGCTTCATTACAGATTGAGTTATGGCATTTATAACATCATTTCCTTTCCATTGATTGAAGTAAGAACATTGTGTGAACAAAATTATATAAAGAAAAATTATGCTCCTAGCAATATGAAATGAAATGTTTTGGAGGATTTCGTAAACTGTAAATTGCTGGATTCTTTCAAAGAAATTAGGGATTAATGTTATCCTGGGATGCTTTAATTTCAGTTGGTGTTAATAACCTAAAAAGGCCAATTCTAGGATTCTGGAACGGGGTTTGTTTTTTGTTTTTTGTTTTTTTGTTCTTCCATTCAAGCATGCCCAATTTTTTGGAGACTGCCTGGAGAAGTCCCTGCAGTTTTCTTGTCAAGGCTTTTCAGAAATAATTTGCCATTGTATCCTTCCTAGGGCCGAGATAAAATGATTGGCCCAAGTTCACCAGATGGCTTTGTGTCTTAAGGCAGGGCTAGAACTCATGGACTCCCAATTTCTAGCCTGGTGCCTTAACCAAACTTAACTCAAATTTAAATTACTGGGATAAATCAATTTAAATACTGCTTTATCATAATTTGGATTTATAATCACCTGTAGATTATTTAAGCAATTTAATGCAGCTCTACCACATGTCATATGGCTTGATCAGTAAATTTTATCATCTTTAAAGTAGTAATCTGATTGGTTTCATTTAATAAATGCAACACAATGGAAGCTGGTAAACTATCAGATAATGTGGTAATCAAAGAGTTTCTACTGAGTCACTATACAGAGAACACTACAACAATACAACAAAAGATAAATAATGGATTCAAATCGCAAAGCTAAATTTGTGTTGCCAAAAGTGGAACGTTATGCTGTCTCCCACAGTTAATGCAGAAAGAAAGGTATTAAACTAGTCCAGTAAAAGGTGTTCTTTGAAGTTTCAGCTTCCCCCGCCCCCACCCGTCCCCTCAAAAAATCCTAAATAGTATGTCATATAGCCAGCTTGTATTGTGATTTTATCTCCTGGAGGTAACAAGACTTCATATCTACTGGGAAAGATTGCTATGAGATTATTTGTTTATGCTTTGTTATAGTAGATCTGGAACAAGAGATAGCATGGTAAACCCAGAATTAGCCATACTGTTTTCTGTTGTATGTTACCGAGTAATTATTTTAACTTATAATGATGGAATGCCTTTGTTGTGCATGTAAATTAAAAGAAAAATGATCTTATCATGCAAAATTTAAAGAGATGTGGGTGGATAGGTGAGAAAAGACAAATGCCATATGATTTCCACTGAAAGTTAATCATTTTAAACATAATATGTTCAAGATACTGTTATATCTTTTACACACACACACACATATCTATATGCTGACAGGTAATCCCAAAATGTGCAAAAAATACTACCCTCCAGAAAAAAGAACAATGATCATAATTTCAAAAAATATATCCTTTTTAAATTCTTCTGAAAACATCTTCAAGATACTCTGATGTATGGATAATATATGAAATCTGATTTAAATAATATATTTAATTTTGTGCAATGATTCAGTAAGGCACTAAATCTTTAAGCATAAATTCTTTTTCAGGTTTAGCTTGGTCTACATGTCTGAATCAGTTTATTGCCAGTAAGAGTCAAAGGAATAGATTATAAATTTACCTCATATCGTTAGTCATAATATTTAGAATGTGGGAAAGCGTTATTAATATTCAGAATGTTAAAGTGGAACATGGAACATAACTAAATGCTTCATTGTTAAAAACTTTCTAAAATCCTTGAAATACCAAAAGGTACATTTTTATCTAATTGTAGAAAAGACAAGGAAGACTGATTTATGAATTTCTGCCTGCCAGCTGGCCTGCCTGCCTACCACCCACCCTCCCTCCCTCCCTCCCTCCCTCCCTGGCTGCCTGCCTATCTATCTATCTATCTATCTATCTATCTATCTATCTATCTATCCGCAATTATCTGTAAAATACTTTCATTTCATATCTATGCCAGGGGTGGGTTCCACTTACCTTTACTACTGGTTTGCAGTGGGAGCGTGCGCGCTTCTGTGCATGCACAGATCACCCATGATGACGTCGTGGTGGGTAGACGGAGCCTCCCGCTGGTTTTACTACCAGTTCTATAGAACCGGACCGAACCAGGAGCAACCCACCACTGATCTATACATAGTTTAGAATACTTACTGTAAAATTTTGGTGTAAGTGTTGATCCTCCAACATAGGGTTGAATCCTGCAGATGGAAGGGATGCATGGATTTCATTCTCTCTGTGTTTTTAAATACAATATTATTTTTGTTTTCACTGAATGAATAAAGTAAAAAGAGTAGCTTCATACGTAATTATGTTAGTCATATTTAAATATTGTTTTTGCTTTTTATGTACAGGTTATGGTCAACACTTCATAAATCCAGACCTAGCTCAATTCTTGTGTGGATGGGTAATATCGCATCATAATATTTCAATAGTAAAATGTTAATTTCTGCTCCCCCACAGTAGGTTCAATAAGATTTATCTAAACCGTGTGCTGCCATCGTAGCATGTTTCTTAATGGGAAGTATTTTTTAAAAATGCTGTGGGGAATTGCATTTCAATGCTGCTAAACCAGAAATAACTCTTGGTCAACATTAATGACCTGCTCAGTATCTTCAAGCTGGTTTCTGCAAGACTTACCTCAACTAAGAGGTGTGAATTAATGTTCCAAGATATTACTTTTTGACTGATGTGAGATTTCTACTAAGGTAGGTATTTATTTCTCCCCATAATCGCAAACATTTTATTCTAGCTTAATAGAGTACTGTATCACTGTGGAAATTGTATAAGATTGATAATATTGCTTCTGTATTCTAAGAACAGCGAAATCCCATTGCATTTATAAACTTGGAAAAAATATTCAGAATGTTCAGATAACTAAAATATACAGTATGTGTACTAAGAAGATACTGTCAATTAAAAGGATTCTATTATAACAAGCAATCTTTTTTTTAATGGTAGTCCTATACTCTTATTTTGGTTGCAACCTATAAAAGTATTAATTCATCCTCTCAAGCTTTTGCCCCTCCTTATTACAGGGGATACTTCATAAAATTAATTTTACTCCAATTGTTCCAATATTTAAGGGGCTGCCACATGCCACAAAAAAGAAGAGATGGTCAACCTATTCTCCAAAGCACCTGAAGGCACAAGGATGGAAACTCACATGTCCTGAATTATTTACTTATTCTGTACTTGTGTCTAAGTAGTTTAGCCTTGGCAAGAAAATAATATAGCTAAGGTTCTTGAAATTTAGCCATTTTTATTTGTTTGTTTGTTTTCCCCTGTTTCCACTGTGTCTTTGAATTTTCTAAGTGAAGTTTCTCTCCAAAATATAGTGACCAGATTGCTAGATGCTCTGTAGATAAATCTGTATACAGGTATATCTATAGTATGTCAAACTTGATATAATTCTGACTGTAATCAAAAACATCTTAATGAATAAATGGGAGAGCTTCAAATAGCACTGAATTTCAGTTCTCAACTTGAGAATTGTTGTCCTCATCATCTTTTCTGACTCCTGAGACTGTCTGAGAAGGCTTTATTTGAGAATTTCATCTTTATCTGATGTGCAGTTACAATAAGTCAATATGAAGGCATTCTCTAGCCTTCAGAATTATAGAATTCCCTACATCAGAAGTATCTTAAGATCCTCTTTCCTAAAACTTTTTGGTCATTTGCTGAAGATGTCATTCCTCCAGCAGTTATACATTTTAGCTGCAAAGGCTAGGGTCTAAATTATTCCTGAATACCCTCTACATATTATTTTAAGTTTAATTATGGATAGATTTTAAAGTGTGTTGTTGTTCTTTACGCATTTAAATTGATTTTAGGTTAGTTGTTTTATACATTTTCTGAAAACTGAGAGATACATTTAAAGGGTGTGTGTGCGTGTGTGTGTGTGTGTGTGTGTAAACAATCTATGACATACACATTTTTTCCCTGCTGACATTTATTTTTTGTTCAAAGTGAGATTCTCTTTCCACAGTTTCCTCAGATTGCTGCTTCTTAACAATGTCTATGATTTAAATTTCAAAAACTCTACCAGAATAATTGTATAAATAGTTTATAACAGACACTGAACAGAGCAATGGGCCGATAGTTTTCTGGCTTATTGCTTTCTTTTCTAGGTTTTAATATGCTGATTACCTTGGTTCTTTTAAATTCTGGAGGGAGTCTACTGGAATTTAAGATATCTGTATAGAATTTTGCCAGACTACCTGTTGCTGCTCATGGTCATTATTATATTACTATACTTCTGAACCCCAGAAAAAACACTAACATTTTAACTTCTTAGAACTGAGAACTTCTTAACTTCTTAGAACCACTTATATAATTGCTGTGTGGATGGATGGGTGGGTAGACAGATAGCTTTCATAGTTTAGTCTACAATCCTAGGACTTTTATACAAATATTATTCAGTCCTGACCTTGTTTAGCTTTTGAGCCCAGACAGGGCATGTTATAAATAGATTTAGGCTATAGAAATTGAATAAATAAATATGCTAATGCAAACTGGATGCAGAAATCCATGTCAGCTTCAGGTCCTCTTAAAAATAAGTCATGGTAAAATGTTTCTGTTATGATAATGTTAGGTGGCGAAGCAACTTTTCTGGATGTTATTTGTATTAAGTCTCTTAAAGTCTTTTTTTAACCAATGAAATTCAATGCTAAAAAAAAAGTAAAGTTTTACATTTAGGCAAAAAAAAACCCCAAATGCACAGGTATAGAAGAGATAGTATCTGGCTCAATAATAGTAACTGCGAAAGAGATCTTGGAGTCCTAGTGGACAATCATTTAGATATGAGCCAGCAGTGTGCTGTAACTTCCAAAAAAGCCAACACAGTTCTCAGGCTGTATTAACAGATGAATAGAATCAAGATCATGTGAAGTGTTTGTACCACTTTATAATACTTTGGTAAGTCCGCACTTGGAATATTGCATCCAGTTTTGGTTACAAAAAGAGATGTTGAGACTCTGGAAAGAGTGCAAGGAAGAGTAACAAAGATGATTAGGGGAGGAGGCTGAAACATTTTTTTTAATTTGATTTATATGCTGCCCTTCTCTGGAGTCTCAGGGTGGCTTACAATGTGTTAAGCAATAGCCTTCATACTTTTGTATATTTATATAAAGCCACCTTATTGACCCCACAAATTGGGTCCTCATTTTACCTATCTTAGAAAGGATAGAAGGCTGAGTCAACCTTAAGCCTGGTGAGATTCGAATTTACAGTAATTGCAGACTGCTGATGTTAATCACAATGCTTAAGTCTGCTGAGCCACCAGGCCCATCAGGCCCATTATTGTGGGAATTGGATATATCTAGTTTAATGAAAAGAAGCACCTGGTGGCAAGATAGCAGTGTTTCAATATCTAAGAGGCTGCCACAAAGAAGAGAGGGTCAACCTATTCTCCAAACCACCTGCAGGCAAAATAAGAAGCAATGAATGGAAACTAATCAAGGAGAGAAACAATCTAGAACTATGGAAAAATTTCCTAACAGTGAGAACAATTAACCAACAGCTTGCCTTCAGAAATTGTAGATGCTTCATCATTGGAGGCTTTTGAGAAGAAACTGGATAACCATTTGTCTGAAATAGTATAGGGTTTCCTGCCTGAGCAAAGGATGACAGGATTTTGAAGCCCCCTGAGGTCCCTACCAACTCTGCTATTCAAATTTGCCTCAGACTGCAAGATTCACACCAAATAAGTTTAATAATAATAAATTAATAATAAAATATTCTTCTTTAATAGAAAAAACAAAACAAAAACAAATAGAAATCATTTGCATCAGTTGTTACTAAATAGATTGCTTTTCATTGTTTCCTTCAAGGCATCAGCTACCTGTTGTTTATCACTGACTACCAGTCCCATGAAGCAGTTTGTAACATGTTGTAATGTTTTGCAGACTGTAGAACAATGAACGCCTGGGACTTTCCATTATCAGAATCATTCTTAAAGTGTCATAAATATCAACTGCCCTGTCACAATGTTTGAAAATAAATGTATATAGTTGTATAATTTTTAGAAGTGTACTTACTGGAAGGATGAGTTACTTCAGTTGACTTCAGTGTTCAAAAGAATCTGTAGCAGAAGCTCAAAAATCAGGAAAAACTCAGTTTTTGGTGGGAATCTCACTTCTCCTTCCACATTGATTTGCATATCAAATGTCTAAAAAGTGCCTATGGAAAAAAACACGGTGTTCTTTGAGGCCCTATATTATGCAGTATGTACTATATGAACTTCTGAACTCTGTGTTAGTGGCACTTATGCTTTATATGTACTTTAAGACAGCCTATAGCTTGGTTATTAAACCCCTTTCCACCAGTCCTCTTTACTGAAGCATAAAGCAGTTTATTTGAAATACGTGCAAGAGAAAGAGGATGAAAGATTTTCATGCAGCATTCATCCTTAAATACATTTGGCCAGAATTCCCAATAAGCTAGTCTGTTCCATTTGGCCCATCTGTCCCATTTGGCCAGAATTCCCAATAAGCTAGTGGCCCAGTCAGTTCTTTAATTGTCTGTAGAAGATGTGAGGAGGTAGATGCGGCACAGAGAAGGGAAATAAAACTCACTATGAGATTTCCAGTTCACTCTCCTATTATAAGGAAGAATGGTAATAATTTTAAAATATTTTTTTATGTTTAATAATTAAGAATGAATTCAGTCTCAATTTGGATTTCTTTCTCTTCTTTTTTTCTTGCTTTCATTTCCTTCTTTATGCATAAGGATAATAGGATTTAGATTCAGTTGCTTTTTGGTAAAAGCTTACCAAAGTTGCAGTTCCTGAGTCAATATGCAAGCTTTAACGTCTTTGAACTTCATTATACAGTAATTTTAAAGGGAATAGAAAATGCACAGGTTAAAGGAAGAAAAACTATATATTGACATGAACGCATTAATGTTTAAGAGCATAAAAATTATACAATGAAAAGCAGCTTGCAGAAAAGGAATGTTATGCATATGAAACACGTGCCTTTTTTTTTTCTCAAGGCAAAACCAAAACTGATTGCTCTATACCATTTGCTTTGCAATTTAAAAAGAAGGTTTTCAGAAACTGTGTGTGCATTTTCATGCAGCGTTCTCTTAATCTAAATTTCTTTTATAAATTGTGTTTAAATGATGAGACTAGAACAAATTTGATTTAAAATTGTAAGAATGAAAGTATATTAATAAGTAATATTAATTGCTGACTGATGTTAATTGTAAAAGATAAACAAATATGAGTGGTTTTAATAAGGCTGTCTGAGTCTAAAGTCAAGCACGTGGAAATTCTGGAAGTACAAATAGAATGGGTGTGGTTATGAACGAAAGAGGCAGGGAGAGAAAGAGAAAATGTTTGAGTCTGGGAAGCACAATATAAAATGTAGGAAAATATGATCCAAATAAATACAGATGTGCCTATATTTGTTATTACCTTTTATGATCATATTTTTCTAACTAATTTAACCAGGTTATTATTAAGCATGATTCAATTAACATGATTCAATTAAGAGATCAGGAGGAAACCAAGACTGAACATTTTACTAGAACTGTATAATTGGTCCAAAGCTGCCATGGCAATATCTTTAATGTAGGGTACCTAATTTATAGAATTATATATACCGTACCTGAACTCTATGTATTCTTTGTAGCCCAGCACTACCGGGAGGAAAAGCAGATAAGAGCAGAAATCAGCAGAGTGATTCAGATGGTCAAGATTTCTCAATGCAGAACTTCAGGAGAAAGACAGTTTCTCATTTATAGCACTTTTAAGCCTTTATTGTATGAATGGAATTTTTTTTTTATTGAAAAAGTTTTACAATACAATTTTAACCCCATATTTCCACCCTCCCCCCCCTTTCCCCCATCCCTCCCCCCCCGACTTCCGTTACATGCAAAACATAAGTTTTATATATCAATCATTATTAAACATTAGATATAGGTGAGATCCACAATATATATCATATATTTTAGCAAAAGTAAGATTAATCCAAAATTCTTTACTAATAAAAGGAAAACTTAAACAATTAAAAATTATAAATGCCCCATTAAACCTAATTCAAACATAAAAATTTTCCCTTCTTTTTGTTCAAGACAGCAGTATAACCAAAATATATAAGTTTATATCAAGTTAATAATTATCTAGACAATAATATAATATATATATTTAACATAGTAATAACAATAAAAATAATTCTATATTTCTTCAACCTCTATCAGAAAACTAACTGAAGATTCTTAATTTGATATTTATTCTGCACATAATCAACCCACTTTTTCCATTCCCTAACAAAAATTTCATGGGTCCTTTCTTTTAAGTACGCAGAAATCTTTGCCATTTCCGCAAAACTAGCCATCTTTAACATCCATTCACCTATGGTAGGCACACTATCTTTTTTCCAATATTGACCAATCAGTAACCTAGCTGCAGTAATCATATACAAAATCAATCTCGTATCACTCGGTGAACAATCCTTAACTATACCTAACAGAAACAATTGCGGAGAAAATTGAAGCTTCTTTTTTAAAACATTCTGCATTACCCACCAGAGTCTAATCCAAAATGCTTTCACTTTTCTACAAGTCCACCAAATATGAAAATATGTAGCATCCAAACAATCACACCTCCAACATTTAGGTTGAACATTTGGATACATACATGATAATTTCTTAGGATCTAAGTGCCATCTATAAAAGATCTTATAAAAGTTTTCCCTCAAATTCTGTGCCTGTGTAAATTTAACATTCTGGACCCAGATCTTTTCCCATGTTTCTAACATCACTGGTTCTGCAAAATTTTGTGCCCATTTTATCATACAATCCTTAACTAATTCACTCTCTAAATCTCTTTCTAGCAATAAATTATACACCCTCTTAATATGCATCGGCCCTTTCTGTTTCATCTGTATCACCAAATCTTCTTCATGTAGCATTAGTCCAATTTTCTGGTCTTCTCTCCATCTCGATTGAAGTTGAGAATACTGCAACCAAGTTAAATTCTTCCCATCTTCCAACAGAGTTTTCAAGGACTTCAAGTTCCATCTGCCCCCATCATTAAAAAGCATCTTTGTATAAAATCCCCCCGAGTGACTTTATATTTGGCATAATCTGCCCAAGATCCAACCACAAAGGTATTTTGTAATCCAATTGAAACTGGTGCTTCTTCCAAACTCTCATCAACACCTGTCTCAGTATATGACTTTTAAAAACATTATCCAACTTGTCTTCATAAAACAAATATGCATGCCAACCAAAATCCAAATCATGGCCTTCTAAATTCAGAATGTCATTTTTCGTTATTCCAAACCAGTCACGCACTTGTGTCAACACTGCAGCTTCGTAATATAGACGTAGGTTTGGAACTTTGAGGCCACCTCTTTCACGAACATCTTGCATAATTTTAAACTTGACTCTTGGCTTTTTCTCATTCCAAATAAATTTATTTAGACCTGACTGCCATTCAGCCAATGTTTTATCACTCTTAAGCACTGGAATCATTTGAAACAAAAACAGAAATCTAGG
This sequence comes from Masticophis lateralis, assembly GCA_030761175.1. NCBI lineage: Eukaryota > Metazoa > Chordata > Lepidosauria > Squamata > Colubridae > Masticophis > Masticophis lateralis. The sequence continues at coordinate 96,113,913 of JAUDYJ010000002.1, forward strand.
TAGAACGTTCATCTTAACTGCTGCTATTCTTCCAAGTAAAGATAGTTGCAGTTTCTTCCATATTTCAAGGTCCTTTTGAATCTTATGCCACAAAACCTCATAATTATTTTGAAAAAGTTTTATGTTCGATGCTGCAACCTGAACTCCTAGATATTTCACCTTTGTAGCTATTTCAAAGCCTGCCACCCTTTCCAGTTCAGTCCTTTGTGGTTCCGACATGTTCTTAACTATCATCTTAGTCTTTTTCTGGTTTAGTCTAAAACCTGAGACCAAACCATACTCCTCAATAGTATTTTTCATCTGGATGATTGATTCCAAAGGTCGTGTTAGGGTTACAACCAGATCATCTGCGAATGCTTTCGTCCTATAATCTTTTTGCCTTACGACAATTCCACTCAGTTTATTCGAATCCCGTAAAGAATTCAACAAGACTTCTAAAGTTAAAATAAACAACAATGGAGATAGCGGGCAACCTTGTCTAGTTCCTTTCTGTATATGAAAATTGGTGGTTAAACTTCCATTAATAACCATTTGTGCTGTCTGTTCTTGATAGATTGCCTCGATTGCTTGTACAAACTGATCTCCAAAATCCATTTTATACAAAGTCTTTACTAGAAAGTCCCAATTGACTTGATCAAAGGCTTTTTCCGCATCCAAAAATACCAGCACCGCAGGGATCTGTTTACTCTTCTCAAGATGTTCCAATAAATCTATGACTTGCCGCACGTTATCCTTCATGTATCTCCCCTCGATAAAACCTGCTTGATCACTATGAATCATCTCTTGAATAACTGGCATCAATCTGTTGGCCAAAACCTTGGCAAAAATTTTGTAATCCGTATTCAGGAGAGATATTGGTCTAAAATTTTCTGGTTTTAAAGAACCATCTTTCTTTGGTATAAGTGAAATAAAAGCCGTCTTCCAGGAGGGGGGTATTTTACCCCCCCGCTGTATACTGCAAAATAAGTCCTTAAGATGCTCTACCAATTCTGATTGTAAATTCTTATAATATACTGCTGTCAAACCATCCGTCCCAGGAGCTTTAGCTGTTTTCAGTTGTTTAATTGCAAACAAAATCTCTTCAGACGTTATTAAATGATTCAGTCTTTCTCTCTGTTCCAGTGAAATTTTTGTAACTCTCGTCTTTCCAAGATATTCATCAATAAGATCCTCTTGAATATTATCTGTACGATATAAATTAGAATAATAATCTAAAAAAGCTTGATGAATTGACGTCTGTTGTAAGACCTGTTTGCCTTTATATTCAATAATATCTATTATACGAGAACTTTGTTTCTTTCTCAAAGTGTATGCTAACCATCTGCCCGGCTTATTAGCATTGCAAAAGGTATTATGTCTGGCAAATTGCAAATTAGTCGCCGTCTGATCAGCTATCAATGTTTGAAATTGGTCTTTCAGAAGTTTTATAGTTTGCTGTAATTTCTCATCAGTCGGATTTTTTATATGCAGTTGTTCTTTCTCCTTTATTTCTACCTCCAATTCTATTCTTGTCTTTTGTCGTATTGACCTGTGCTTAGAATTCATATAAATCAGTACACCTCTCATATAAGCCTTACTTGCATCCCAGACAACTTCAATAGGTGTACCTTTATTCAAATTCAGCTGAAAAAATTCCTTCACATGTTTTTTAAGATCATCTATATTCTTCTCATACCTAAATAAATTCTCGTTAAGTCTCCAGGATCTTCTCTCCCTCTTACCAAAGTCCATTTCCATCCATACAGAACTATGATTAGACAAAGTTCTTGGAAAAATCTTAGTCTTAGTCGTATTAGCAAATAAATCAGTAGAAACCAATATGAAGTCAATCCTAGAAAAGGATTTATGACTATCAGAAAAAAAAGTAAAGTCCTGTTCCTTCGGATGATGTATTCTCCATACATCCTTCAGTTGTAATTCTTCTTTCAATACAAAGAAAGTCTGTGGTAATTTATTCCCCTTCTTAGCCAATGTCTTTTTGTCGAGATTTATATCAATCACTCCATTCCAATCTCCCATAATCAAAAAGGACTTATAATTCCATTGCAATATTTTACTGTGTAGTAATTTGTAAAAAGTTTCTTGCTGCTGGTTAGGGGCATAAATTCCTATCAAAAGCAACTGAACATTCTGTACATTTATTTCAACCGCAATATATCTTCCTTCATCATCCGATTCTACAAGTTTAGCTGGTATTCTTTTGGAAATATACAACACTAGTCCATTCCTTTTTGCCAAATTAGAAGAAATAAAATGTGCTCCAAATTTTGACTTTATCAAATATTTTTGGTCCTGGGTTCTAATATGAGTTTCTTGGAGGCAAACAATCTCATTTTTGTATTGGTTCAAATAATGAAATATTTTCCTTCTTTTCTGTGGGGAGTTCAAACCATTCACGTTCCACGATAAGAATCTAACTGCCATCTGAAGATTCACGAATCTTCAGATCTTCTGAGCACTTGTCTAAGACTTTGTTCAACAACAGAAGTCTTGGGTCTTGCTCCTCCCACTGCTTCGGATTTTTGTAGTGCCCCATTCGTCCCCTTCGCTTCTTGTGGCACCTCGGACCTCTGTTGTTTTTGCTTCTCTTGTCTCTGCTTTTCTGCTGCACGAGTTATACATTGATCTTTTGGTTCTTGCATCAACAATTCAAGGTCCGGATCCACCTCTCTTGTCGCTCTGGAATGTTTTGTTCTAGGCTCTGGAAGGCCAATAAAAAAATCCTCTGTTAAACCACCTTCTACTCCTAAAACTTCCTCCATTGCCATTACTTGAAGTACCTGTTGTTCTTGTTCCCTTGGGAGTTCTAAAATCCCTTCCTCATAATCCTTGTGTTGAAAGGCTCCTTCAACTGATAACAATGTGGATGAACGTGGTGGTGTTGGAGATCTTTTGAGAATGTTCTGGTAAAAATGTTCTGCCTTTTCCAATGAATTCAAATGATATCTAACATCCTCATATCTCAAAATAATTCCAGCTGGTGCATCCCATCTGAATGGAATCTGTCGCCTTTTCAATTCATTTGCCAGGAAACCATAGTCTCTCCGATCTCTTAACATTTTAGGTGGTAGCTCTTTAAAAACTCCAATTTGATTGCCGTCCACTTGAATACTGGTATGAAAAGAACTTTGCAGAATATTATTTCTCAGCGTTCTGTCAGTAAAATAAATCACAACATCTCTGGGCAAGTTCCTCTGTTTCGCTACTCGGGAATTAACCCTGTAAATCTTGTCAATTCTTTTATCAATTAGCTCAGGTTCCATTTTTGAAATTTTGGCCAATATGTCCACACAAGCAGCCCTCAAGTCCTGTCTGTTGTTCTCCCTCAGACCCCTTAGTCTTATGGCAAACTCCATGTTTCGAAATTGTAACATGGTAATTTCATCCTCTATCTTCTGATTCCTCAGATCCACCTTGAAAAATTTCTCCTCTGCATCTTTCTTGTTCTTTTGCACATCTAAGTTTAGATCATCCACTTTTTTTCAACCACCACCAAAGCATCAGTAAGAGCCGTTACTACTGTAGTTACATTCTGATTCAACTTGTCACTTTTTTCCTTTACAAATTGCTTCATTTCATTTTGATTATTTTCAATCTTCACATTCAAATCTTTAATCTGGTTAGCAAGAGTTGCTGTTAAATTGGCCATGAAAGCTTTCAAATCCTCATTCCCTCCTCCTTGCATTGAACTCTGAGGCTGAGTTAATGGCTTGGCTGATAACTCCTTTGTCTGGTGAAGAGGGGAATCCCCACCAGTTTTCTTTGAAGCCATGCCTGGGGAACGCCTTAATTTCTTAAAAAAAGAAAATCTTCCTCCCTTCCCTAAAAGTCCAGTCTTTCTCCCCAGTTTTGCAGGAAGGGGGAACAACCAAAGTTATTTTTCCACTTTAAGATCTGTAAAGTCTTTTTAAATTAACGCCAGGCAGGCTAAAGCTGTTAATTATCACTTTCACTTTCTACTTTCATTTCCGCTTTTTAAGCCAAGCGCCATTTTCCGTTCCTTTCACTCCAGATTTTAAACTGCTGCTTCTTTTCCTTTAGCCCTCAGCAGGCTTAAAAACTTTTTGAAAAATTCCCCTTTAAAAAAATTCTCATCTAAAATTCAAGTCGTTGCAGGATCTGTTATTGAAGGATGGGATAACTCCAGTCGTCTCGCTCTGCCGCTGACAGAGGTCCCTCGGCGCGCGGAGCTTCAGCGAAGTGGATAGGGAGCCTTCACACAGAGCACCTTCCAGGGCAAAAAAAAACCCCCCTGGAGGTGCTTCTGGGGCTCTACGTAGGCTTTGCCGGCTCTTGCCCCCTCCTAAATTGAAAGGGGGATTTTCCGAGCCGCTCAACAGCTGTTGTGCGGCTCTAACGCGCGTCGAAGCCGGCAGCTACACAGAAGCCGCCCGGCGACGACGAAGTCCCACCCGGAAGTCCGTATGAATGGAATTTTTAATGGAGGTTCAAAAGTGAAAGAGACATTGTAAAATTTAAAGGGCAATCCCCTCAGAGTACTTAATGCTTAATTTCTTTTTCTTTCTTTGAAAAAAAAATATTTTAATTAATTTTTACATGTGTTCTGACCTTTACATATGGAAATAGTTTTAATAATACAGGAGGAAAAAAAAAACCAAGCACTTATTTTAAATAACTGCTATCTATTTTACATCTAAGTGGCTAATGCAGAAGAAGAGCATTTAACGTTATATCCTCCTGAGACTGATTCAAATCCATATGGATTTGTAGTGTATTTGTAGCTTACTCAAACAATCATATTGAACTAAGTCTATAATGATGTTATGATAAAATGAATTTATTACATTTCTAATGGCTCGACCATCAATATTCTTCTCATGCTGAAGAAAAATGTGCTTACATGCTCACAGAGTTTTTTTAAAAAAATATACAGTAACTTCCTATGATTTTCAAAAAGAAGAAATGTCTTAGTATCCACAGTATGACATTTGCCTTTATAAACTGGTATGTATTGTATACTGCAAGCAGAAAGCAAACATAGACTTATTATTAAAAAGCATGGGATTTTTCCTTGAGTGACATTGCAGAAACACTACGCATAAACCCAGCATAAATAATGACATGGCTTAATGGTGCTTCTTACAAAGGAATTCAATACCTAGATTTCTACATTGAGAGTTGGAAAATGTGCAATCCAATCTCCCCTCTGCCTGAAAAGTTAGGCTTCAGATGAGGCTTTTTCTCCATAGGAACCAGCTGTTCTCTATTTTCTAATTTTGTGCCTAATTTCTAATTTTGTACCCAGTGGTTGGCTGATATTAATTTAACAACCAGGTTGAAATGTTTACATAACATTTTACAAATGCTTCTATAGTCATGAATATATAACCTGAATGATTTTGTTCCTTTTTAAAGTTTTGTTTGATTTTATTATTTTCTTTCTTTAGAAGTTCGTTTATTTTTGGTCAATTAATAAAAGCAAAATAAGGTAAATAAACTAGGCAGCCTGAGCATTCCTCCCTAGTTCCTCATGACTGTCTAAATCTCCCTTCACCTGCTATCGCATCTCAGTGTGCCTGTGGAAAGGAGTCTATGCCAAGGCTACTTTGAATTACCTCAGTTTTGCCTTTCCAGAAGCAAAACAAAATAATACCTATTAGCAAAGGGGTTCAAAATAACTAATGCTTACTTCAACTTTAGTGTAATTAAATAATAGTTGAATTCTCTATCCTTTGCCCCATGGCAGGTTGGACTGACCTACTGGCCTCTCAGTCACCCTCTTGCATCCCTCCTGTCACCAAGCTACATTGGTGCAAGGAACAGTTATTCTTGGATAGTTGTTGAAAAGTGAAGCAGCCAAAGTCCAGGATAAAGTCATAGACATTTTCTTTTATCCACAAAAATGGGCTATTATTTGATATTTAAAATGTTAAAATGAATGAATGAACTGTGTGTCTGTGTGTATTACCATGAGAGAGTTTTGTCTTCCCAGGAGTCTGATCATCTACCTCAGGTTTATATTTATGTAATTATGCTAGATTGCCATGCTTGCAGAAAAATGTGTTCCTTTTTCATATCGATCCATTGGTCTTGTAACATTTGTGTAATCATGTCCTTTCAGTGTTCTTTTAAAAATGGCAACTATTTGAAATATCTATACCCAGGGGTGAAATCTACTTACCTTCACTATTGGTTCTCAAATGGGACCATGCATATGCGTGCTTACTTTGCTCACGTCTAACACCTCTGTGCATGTGCAGGACCTTCTGTGCACATACAGAGCGTCAAAAATGGGAAGTGATGATGTCTAGGTGGGTGGACGGAGCCTCCCATCACCGGTGCTACCGGTTTGCCCGACTGGATAGAACCAGCTGCATTTCTCCACTGTCTATACCTCTATTTTAGCCAGATTGCATTAATACTTATAACACTTCTTCAACGTTCTGTAGTTGGTGTAGATTCCATGCCTTTTTACAATCAATAAAGGATTCTATTTTGACTTTGCCCTTTTTGATAAACTGCTTTTGCATCCTCCATTTGAATGCAAATAGATGTGGAAAGGATTGAAGAAGGACCTTGCAGCTAGAGAGGAAGCCAATCCTTCTCTGGTCCAGTCATGGGACCAGTTGAATTACTGTAAATTTCATTTTACATGAACACACATTTGCTATCTATTTCCCCAGTATCCCCATCACATTGCCACATTGACCCAGATTTCACCGCTTCTTTTCTTTTCTAGTAATTTCTCATGCTTTGGCATTCTTTGACATAATTTTATTTTTTTATTCACTAAGACTTTAAGAGAATTAATGCTACATTCCTGCTCTTATTATTTTAAGTTCAGGTTCATGTTTATTATTTTGATAGATACAGGCAGAGGAAAAAGGAGCCTTGGTGGTGCAACAGCTTAAATGTTGTTAAAGTGATACCAGCTGCCTGCAATTACTACAAGTTTGAATCTCACCAGGCTCAAGGTTGACTCAACCTTCCATCTTTTCAAGGTAGGTAAAATGAGGCCCCAAATTGTGGTGGCAATAAGTTGACTTTGTATAAAAAAGAACACCGCTTGGGGGGGCTGAAAGCCCTACTAAGCAGGTATATACAAAAGTATGAAGGCTATTGCTTAATGCATTGTAAGCCGCCCTGAGTCTCCAGAGAAGGGCAGCATATAAATTAAATTTTTTTAAAAAAATTACAGATATTACAGCAGTTTATTCCTGAAATATATCAGAAAGGATGCATAGAATAATCAATAATAAGTGGAAGCACACATAGCCAGGAAAGAAAGAAGTCCCTGGTGGCTTCTATGCTTGTATACTTTCTTCAGTACATAAAAACATAAAATGCTGGTCTGAAACATGTGGGCAACTGATGCTTCTAAAATGAATGTATTCCCTGAAATTAATGAAAGCTTATTAACAGCTAATAAGGTTAAAAATCTGTGCAATGACATTCAGTAATTGGCATTTTAAGATTTAAAAAAAACCCACTGATTTGTTACAGTTGAGATTCAGGCATGCCTCTAAACATAACTAAAACACCCAGAATAAGAATTAATAGGGGGACGGGGCGGTATTTGAACATTCAGTATGAAAAGCTTGTATTTTCTAGTTACAGATGTTATTTGGAATTACAGAATGTCCTTCAGATGAAAAAGAAAAAGGGAAGCTTTCAAATCTACTGTGAAATAGCTGTGTTTTTGGAATGGAACAGGAATTTTGGGGGGAAAGAAATTTTTTTTTTATTCCACTAAATTTTCCAGTGATAAATTGGAGTTTAGGGCCTTTAGGAAGGAAATTACCCAAGACCTTCTTGAGTCTCTTCCTAAAATTCAATCTTATTTACAGGCCTGACAAGTGTGAGCATAGCGTGAATACATCAGTCAAGGATCAAATCAGATCAGTTCTTCCATCTGTTGAGATTCAGGGGCTTACCAAACTTTTATGTAATTCTGCTTCCCACAGACTGTTAATAATATATTTATTTCCTACAGAGTTGCAGGAAGTATTATCTTTAAAAAAGAAGGTATGTACCTCCTCCCTTAGCTGCATTTTCTCTACTACTTTAAAATATTTTGGATGGCCACTATCAAATGAAGTTGCCTGACCATTAGTTGTCAGAAAAATACATTGTCAAAGCATCCTGGACTTTTAACAGTTATTTTTGTTTTGTTTTTTTGCAAGGGAGAGCTGTACAGCTGGTGTGTTATAGAAAAACTAGAGAAAGAGTTACTGTATGTTCACAGAAATCTGATAACACATGCAGGGTAGTGAACACTAAGCAGTGAATGTAAAAAAGCCAATTTAAAGATACTCAGTTCTAAGCTGAGCTAGCAAATAAACACGGGGCTGAAGAAAATAAATTCCTTTCCAAAGAAATCCTATTTTTTGTGCTGTTGTTAAAGAATTGTTCATGTGAGAGGTGCCATTGCTCCTTTCCCTAACAGACTATGAAAGGTTTAGTACAGGTTTCTGTTCTGATCATGTCATACCTGTTTGGTAATGCCTTGTGCAGGAGAAAGAAAGACAGATGCTGCCATCTTGTAGCTACTTATCACTTTGCATAATCATCATACCACAGTATTGTAGCTCTTTTATAACTATAACGAAAAGCTATCTTGCTTGTGATACTGTATCACATTCACCTGTTAATTCCTTCCTTCCTTCTCGCTTAGATATTTGTGTATCTTCTTTTCATTTTGAAACAAACAATATAAGTCATTACTTCAACAATAGACATACAATATCTCTGAAAAGCCCAAAGAGGAAAATATATTTTCCTTTAAAAAAAAAAAGCTATAGCATTTTAGATAAAGCTCTTCAATCCTGTTCAGTAGTTCTTCTATAAATTGTGCATTTTGCCATAATAACTGTTTCATATATTATATAATTAATTTTGCTCTGTTCTTATTTATACAGTAAATGAAAATTCAAGAAGCATATGAACAAATAGTACACTTCTATATATTGCAACAGATTTTGTCAGCCAGCAGGCTCATATTTGAACATTAATAACTTGATTTTTAGAATTAACACTTTGGCTATTAGCGTGACAATATTTCATTTTATACTGTATCATGGTTACATTATCTTAGCATTGCATATTGCCTACCTATTTCTTCACTGTGTATCTGCTCAAGTAACAAAAAAGGGACAAAAATCCATGTCTATGACCCACAGTTGCCTATCTATCTTGATGGATCTTAAGGATGACTCTCATTGTTGCTAATTTAGTTGCCAAAAAAAAAAAAAAAAAAAAAAGTAAAACAGAAATCTCATATTTGTTTTTATTTCTAGAGAAACTCTCTCTCCACCATTTAACTGCTGTTGCATATGATTTGCACCTTCTTCATACCCAGCAGAAAAACAACTCTTACTGCCTTTGATTTGTAGAGGTTTTTTTAATAAACCTATAACTAAGATTTGATACAGTAATAAATTTACCATCATTCAAGCAGTTATCTTATGTTTTCTGGGTATTTAAGTCAACTTTTGCCATCCAGGTTCTCCCTCACTTGGGTACATTTCATCTCCCACACTTCTCAACAATGTCATGTCAACTAAAAACCCAGAGAACTGGAGTCAAAGTGGGAAAAGTTAGAATTTTTCAAATGTTGTATCATTCATTATTGTAAAAGGTAAGAAGATGATTTTGATGGAGAAATGCAAGCTCTGTGAACAAAATGATGAGGGAGGGTGGGAGGAACAATACCCTAGAAGCAAAAGAGCAGATAGCATTTCTATGCCACGCAAACATCTCCCTATTTGTAAGAGTACAAGAAAGTTCATTCTTTTGGACATTCTGTTCATCTGTGATCTCTGGGTCACAGGTTGTCTATTAAAACTTCTAGATATGGCTGAGACTAAAATATCTCTTTCTTGCTGGTAGTTTGATAGCCTTTCATGTTAAGTAATTAAATGACAGAACAGTTAATCACTGAAATGACTTGCCTCCAGAACCTGTGGGTGCTGCAACACTGGAAGTTTTTAAGAAGGAATTGGACAACCACTTGTCTGAAATGATATGGGGTTTCCTGCCCAAGCAGGGGTTGGACTAGAAGACCTCCAAGGTCCCTTCCAACTCTACTTTCTGTTATTCTGAAGAAGTGGGGATAGATGAGGACATCATTTTGATCTACCCTTATTTAATGTGGACGTGTATTTTTCAGGATCTGCTTGCTTCTACATTGTAAAATTCGGATAACTCTTGGGGAGGGAGAATCTAGAATCAAGAGGAGTCAATATTTGTAGGACGATACCCCACATGAATCAAAAGAGATGCAGTTGGATCTCAAGCTGAAGCACAAGATGCAGAAAGCATTGAAACTTGCACTGTAAAATGGAGTCCTCCTTAGCTCTGAAAGTTAATGGGATAACAAGAACCATTAGAAATGCATTGGTTACAGCCTTAATATTGTTATTGCTTTGTCTTGGTGACAATGATTCCTTGGCTCAATTTGGATGACTCAGTTTCTGCTTCTGAAGACACCTGGACCTTTATGCCTATAAAACATTTTTCTGCACTTTATCTTGGAAAAGGATGTTTAGATCAATAAAATGAATGTTCAGCCAAATTCTCATAAAAAGGCACCTCAAATTGTCATGATATATATGTAGAATATCTGACAAATGTAATATAATTGCTGTGTTTAGCATAATGTATTAAAAATGTGCTATTGTTTCTGTAGGGATGGAAATGGAAATTCAATCACCCTCTGACCCTTTCTCCTACACAAACACAGACATGCACAAATGTACAGCTCTTGTTTTAGTGACATACATACAATTAAAGAGAAACAGGAAGGGCTCCTTAGACTTTGGCAATAAGCAGATACATTTATGTATAGCTGTCAAATCAGGTTTCTACATTTTAAATACTTCTGGGTCGTGCCATTCAACTATCAAGGTCTAGGCATTCCTTTTCAATATTTTATAGTTTAGTTGTTTTATTAATTCTAATACGGAATTACTGCACATTGCTCCATAGCTCCTGCATTTTACTTACTTGCCCACGTAACCAGTCAAATGGCTTAGCTGATTTAAACAGGCTGAAGATCACATTGCAAAGCACTGAAATCATGTTTTCACATTGTATCAGATCAGACCATTTTGTGCTGGTTATATGAGTTAACAGCTAAGACGATACAAAGATTGAAGAGAAAGGAGTAGTAAGAAGAGCCAGATACAAAGGCCAGAGACAAAGGACATTTACATTATTTGAGATCTGCTGATTCCTACACTGGCATCCAAAAATTGTAGGAATAATCACATTTTAAAATGTAGCAGTCAGCAGAGAAGTACCATTTGATTTCAAGGTGGGAAATCATATTCCTCTATCTTCTGGACTTGTGAACAGGCAGGAACTGTTGCTGGTCTGAAGAGATATGGGCCTTAGAATACTTGATTTATTTTGTCATTAATTTACTGTAGTCATTGGCATTTTATTCTTATGAGAGACAAAGAAAATCCACATGGACAAGTCTATTATAATAATGTGTCCTGCAGTCTTATCTTGTAATGTTGTACAATGCCGGTAGTCATTGTATGTAAATTAGGCAGTCATATAAATCTTTTTAATAAATAATAAATAAATCTCCCATGCAAAGATGATCTCAGACTACAGCTTTATAAAGTTATTTTTGGTATCCTAAATGATAGTTATACACCTTGGGAAATCAGCTGCATTATGAGCACTAACTGTGAGAGAGAACTAGGCAAGCTGTCCCTATTGTCAGATGAGTATCATGTTGAAGAGCTAGATTAATGAGGAAAGGTAGGCTAGAAATGCTTAAAATAAGGTGATATTATCACTAATACGATACTATACGATCCTATGGATGAGATATGCTGTATGAAACTGGCAATGCAATTCTGGGTGAAATTGGGAATACAACTGAAGAGGGACAAAGCTAATTCCAATTGTTAGTAATGACTAAAATCAAGTACCAACACAAGAAGTCAGAATTATTCTAGACTTGGAATCCAGTGAAATAAGAGAGGTGACTTAAAATTGTTGATAGTGTAATCTTCCTGATCCCTTACAGTACCTTTTTTATCTTTGAAGAATTAATAAGATAACAACCGGATTCCCCCTTGTTATTGTCAGAACATTGGTCTTTGGTTTTCTGCTACCACTCTTTTCAATCTACTTGCCAGTTTTGAGCCTGAGGGTGTACAAAAGATTGACACATACAGCTGATAGTATTTGTAGGAATGAATGGATAGATGGATGATTTGAACTAGATCTCTGTGTTGTCTAAATTATATTCAGTTTCTTGATGATTCAAAAATGCTGCACACGTAATGAAAATAACTACACTATCTTATTATACATAATAGCTAACTAATTATAAGATAAATAAGGCTAAACTATTTAGAGAAAAGTGTTACATTAAAAGTACATTAGCATTTTAGAATAATCTCTCATATTGTAGCTATGTGGGTAATTCAGTTTAATTGCTTATGATACAACGATTTTAAATATTAAATTGTAGTTGTTACAGTATCAATTAAAATTATGAAATTATGAAAATTGTTTTAATGAACAAAATCTCCCATAAAAGCAATACTTAATTGGAAAATGTCTCCAAGTTGTGGCTGTACATTACATTCATATACATATTGTATATTAGCTGAATACCCATGTTCCACTTCGAAACTATGTGATCAGGCTTGATAAATCAACACTTAGAGTTTGAAAATTAATGAGTAATTATGATCAGCCTCTCCTCTCCCCTTCTCTCCCTCAGGCTGGCCTCATAGATCCTCTCCTATCCCCTTCTCTTCCCCAGGCTGTCCCATAGATCCTCTCCTATCCCCTTCTCTCCCTCAGGCTGACCCCATAGATCCTTTCCTATCTCCTTCTCTCCCTCAGGCTTTCTAGCCCCTTCTCTTCATGAGACTTGCTCCATAGATCCTCTCCTATCCCCTTCTCTCCCTCAGTCTTGCCCCACAGAAATGTATGCTATCCTATCCCCTTCTGTCCCTCAGGCTTTCTAGTTCCTTCTCTCCATGAGGCTTATCTCACAGAAGCCTGTCCTATGCTATTCCATTCTCTACAGAGAATAGAGAATGGGGAGTAGAACGTCTAACTAATTAGCATCAGAGTGTGTCAAATAATATAAAATACTAATGCTCTGATGATTATTTCAAAAAATCCTTTCTTAGTGAGCACCTAGAAGCAAAGAGGAACATAGATGGCAAATTTCAAGTTTGTAGGCTTTACAGTTCTGGAGATTTCGAGATTAATGTGTGAGTGGTTTTTGCTTAGATAGATAGATAGATAGATAGATAGATAGATAGATAGATAGATAGATAGATAGATAGATAGATAGATAGATAGATATAGATATAGATATAGATATAGTTATAGATAGATATAGATATAGATATTTACACAACTAAGAAGAGAAGCTCTAAATATAGTGTTATTAAAATTGGGTGTATGAAAAAGCAAAACTGAGCTATTCCTGCTTATTGCGATAGCCATGTAACTATAGTCTAAATATAACTTGCAATTTGGACCTATACTTCTCAACATGATAAATAAATAAATAAAATATATTCCTCTCCTATAATATCAGGCTGTTTTTAAAGATTGTTATTTTAAACATAAGGAGTTATGCTGAAGAGGCAATATTGGAAATATCTTTTCATTTCACCTGGGAACAGGGAGAAGATATTGACATTCTTACATCCATGTAGTTGTACATAACTACAGAAATCACTGTTTGTTTGTTTGTTTTTAGCCATCCATCTCACATTCATGACTCTTGGCAGCTTCCAATTAAAGCAAAAATAATGTCTAAACAGTCATACAAAGAACACAAAATGTTGAACAATTAAACAATTGAACAATTAAAAACCACGTAATTCCATCACTGGGAGGCCACAATAATCCAAGAACCTTACAGTCATTCTATAGGTTCTACATCACTCTGATCCCCAGGACAGATGCCACATTTTCGGGAACAGAAAGCCAGCAAGGTTGGGGGAAGATATTTACTTTAAAAAAAAAACTGTATAACTTTAGGATGTTGTTGTCTCAGTCTTTCATTATTGGTAGTTATCAGCAACAAGCTAATACTCTGTTTCCCCAAAAAAAGCTCTAGTATGTTTTTACATGTGTGCCTAATATAAGCCTACTCCCAAAATAAGCCTTATTTAAGAGCCTGCACAACTGGGCCCCTGCCCATTCCATCTGGTTGCTTGTGGTACTGTGGCCATGAGGCAAGGCAGGTAGTGGTGGAACTACCTCACAAGCCCTGCACTGGCTTACTTCAGGGCCCCTGCAGCCAAGCCATCCATGCCCCGATGCCTGCCTTGCAGCAATAGTACCAGCAGCCATGTGCAGCAGGAGCCCATATGGCCGCCGGCCCACTTTTCTGCTTTCTTGCAGCCACAAAGGAGGCTGAGTGGTACATTGGTGCCAAAGCTGTGAGGCGAGGCAGGGGATGGGTGTGGATGGCCTCACTGCAGGGACTCTGAGGTAAGCCAGTGAGGGGTGCACGAGGCAGCTCCATTCCCCTTGCCTCACAGTGATGGCACTGGCACACCATGAAGCCTCCTAGCCCAACCACGAGCAAGCAGAAGTTTTTTTGTTTTGTTTTTTAAATTTGATTTATATGCCGCCCTTCTCCAGAGACTCAGGGCGGCTTACAATGTGTTAAGCAATAGCCTTCATACTTTTGTATATTTATACAAAGTCAGCTTATTGCCCCCACAAACTGGGTCCTCCATTTACCTACCTTAGAAAGGATGGAAGGCTGAGCCAACCTTGAGCCTGGTGAGATTTGAACTTACAGTAATTGCAGACAGCTGGAGTTAATTACAATGCATTAGTCTGCTGAGCTATCCAGTTGGCCTCCTGTAAATGGGGGAAAAAAGACACCCACCCCCCAAATAAGAACCAGTCTTATTTTCGGGAAAGCATGGGTACAAATCTTTGTCTAAGATCAAGATCCCAATCCATCTCCTGGGTCCTATTCAGTTCTTGTTCATCAAAGCTGCTTCTTCCCCATTATCTACATACCAAGATATATTAAATATTTCAGCTGTGTGCATTTTGCAACTTAATTCCCTATTTCCATTCTATGTGGATAGCATTCCGATTAAAACACTGTTGTCATTACATACAGTGAGATTGAAGATATCAACAAGGTTGCTCCAAGGATCTACAGAACGGAGATCAGACAGACTTGACAGTGAAGATAACACAGCCCAGTCATCTTATTCACTTTCAGGAAATAATGATGACAAAACTGTCTCTGAATAAATGTAATACTTCACTCACTTATCTATTTCTCTGGATCACAAGGTGAACTAATGGCTACAGGAGAGACCTGTTCTGGCTGAGTATGTCAAGGTCTTTATCCTTATTGAGTATGAAGGTTTGACATAGATTTGTTGTTGTTGTTGTTGTTGTTGTTGTTGTTGTTGTTGTTGTTGTTACATTTATTAAGAAAGATTCTGCCTTCACCAATCCTTAGATTTGGCTGTCAGATATCTACTGATATTATATAAAGTATAGAAGACATTATTTTTTGTTATGAAATAAAAGTATGAAACATCTCTAAAGAATTGAAGGTAGGCACAATGTGACATTATACTGACTCTTATATTCACATGATAAAGTTATACTATGGGATAATCTCAATTTGAAAACTGCAAGTAAAACATTTTTTTTTCCTTTTTGGAACCCATAGGTTCCAAAACGGACAATAATACTGCAAAGTCAGCTTATTATCAGTCTTACATATATTCAAAAAGTTATGTGTGTATGTATTTCTGTGGTTAAGTAAGACAATTGATAAACGAATTTGCACCATTTTACAATCTTTCTTGCCACAACTGTTAAATTAATCTCTGTATGTGTTAAGTTATTAACACAGTTGTTAAGTGAATCTGGCTTCCCCGTTGTCTTTGCTTGTCGGTTCGCAAAAGGTTCCAGGACACTGCGACTATCATAAATATGAGTCAGTTGCCAAGCAACTTAATTTTATTCACATGACCGTAGGGATGTTGCAATGGTTGTAAGTGTGAAAAATGGTCATACGCCACTTTTTCAGTGCCATTGTAACTTTGAATGATCACTAAATGAATGATTGTAAGTTGAAGACTACCCATAGTTTAATAATTTATCAGTTGATCAGTATTGTTAGCTAGATGATAGATAGATAGATAGATAGATAGATAGATAGATAGATAGATAGATAGATAGATAGATAGAGCCATCTCTCCATTGCCCATTGTTCTTCCCGGTTCCGATGTACTGGCCATCTGGTCTTCACAAGTGCAGGAGTGCCATAAATTGGAAGAGAAGCCGCCTGGTGCGCATACGCATACTGGGAACATGAACTTATGGTTTCCAGCATGCGCATATGCACCAGCTACCTGGTCTTTCAGTTTCTGGTAGATGAAGACCAGCTGGCCGGTGTGCATGCACGCACTGTAAACTGGAAGATCATCTTCCGAGAATGCGTATGCGCACCGGGCAGCTGCTTTTCTAGTTTTCAGCATGTGCATGCACACCAGCCAGTTGGTGTTCCAGTTTCTGGCATGCATGTATGTGTGAAGACCATCTGGCCAGTGTGCCTGCATGCGCTGTAAACTGGAAGATCATCTTCATGGAGTGCCCTGCTCTTCCAGTTTCCAGCCCGCACATGCACTCGGTGCCAAAAAGGTTCGCCAACACTGCTCTAGAAGAATATCTTTTCTTCCCATAACCCATCTCTTATCTATAAGCAAATCCATAAAACATTTTAGTCTTGGTATTAGCAAAAAGTTCATAAAGGGTGGCCAGAATTCAATAAAGGCATATCTTGTTTTAACCTTGATCAAATAAAACAACTTTACACTTTTTGCTTTTATTTTTAACAGTCTTGATTGTTAATCCCTTCAAATAATAACCTAGAATTTGATTTCTTTTCATTTTTATCTTTGTCCGTTCTCACAAAGCCTTTCAAAACTTAAGTTTCTTTTGTAAATCCAATAAAAAAAGTTATTCAGGTACTCTTTTGATTTGTTATTTATATATCCATTCAGTCTTAACCTTTTCTGGTAAAGCTTCTTTCTCTTCCAAACCATATTTTAAGTCTATGTAGAGTGGAAAACACCCTTAAAATTAACTTCTGGGTCCATTGTTCACAAATATCCTTCAATATGTTCAATCTCAAAATATTTTGTTCCATTCTCCAAGGTAAATTTAAGTGTTCTCTTTTAATTGTAATCTTTTTTTCCTCTAATATTCAATATTCAAAGTCTCATTCTATCATGCTTTTTAAAAGAATTTAAATCAACAGCATTTTGCCATAGGAAGGAGACTTATAATTAATATCGAATTTTATTTCAAATCCATCTGGACTCTTTGTAACTTTCCAAAATCAACATTCTAATCATCCTTTTGCTGTTTATTTCCCCCTCCCATTATCTTTTAGTTCTTAAACTAATTTTGCTAAGGATTGAATGAAACTCACCTGGTGATGTGAAAATTGCAAGGTTCTTAATAGCCGAAAAGTCAACCATTAATGGAGCCATCAGTACAGATGCAGCATGGTTTCTCCAAAACAAACATTCAAGATATGAAAGCAAAACATCAAACATATCTTGACCTTTAGATGTTTCTTGTGTACCAGAAAAGGTATTCTTGAATTTCACTATCGTTTACAAATCTTATCAATGCCATAACATGATACTTATTGGTAAAATCTGTTGAGTCATCAACCTGGCTAAAAAAAGCTTATCACTGAAAACTTCTTCATGGGATATGCCATCAATATGCCAAATTTTCTTTTCAATCTCTTGTACTACTTCTAGTCCTAGAATTTTTCCACTATGTTTTTACATGCTGGCATGATTATTTTCTCACCCAAATTCTGACTTTACCCTTGCTGCATAACAACATCTGCTACAAAATAACTTGCTTCCTGGGTTTGTCTGTTTGTTTTGCTGACTGTCATTTTATTAACAAAAGCTTTTCTTAATTTGTTATATGATTCCAATGACTGTTTAAAATCATCAGAATTTTTATTTGTCATGTGGTTGTGATTTGTAGTTATGCATCTTTTAAATTTTGTTGGAAGCTTTGCTTCATTGGTAAGTTTTTTTTACCACAAATGAGGCACAACAGAATAGGACAATTTGGATCATCGGTCCATGTAAAACTCATTAATAAATAGGCTTCATTGTAAGGACTGACGTATTCCAATCTGTTGATGTACCAGTGTGGGGAAAATGCCTGAAAAAATTTAAATTCTTTGTTGTCATTATTAAACTTAACGATATTGACCATTCTAGATTCTTCATCTTGTCTCTTATATGTCCTCTTCAAAAATCATCACAATGGACTCTCAGACATGACTGAAAGAGTGGGTACAAAATTTATTTAAAATAACAGGATAAAATAATTACTTGAAGGGAAAAGATGCAGGAAGGAGAGAACAATGTCACACACTAAGTTGGATAAGTTCATTAATTTCTTGAAAAATGCACTTCTTTCGCCCCTTCCTGCAATATACAGTAGTATTCATTCGCCTGTTATCAACAGTCTCCGCTCTCTTGCATCAAAAGTTAAGAATAGATTCAACCTAGTAAACAGAATCCTATATTACCAATTGGGCAGCTTTTATACCCAACTGGACTAGTTTTAAAGGTCAATTGTGGGAAATTTTTGGCATTTGTGTGTTGTGGGGCTTTGGGTTATTATTTTGGGCTTCTTTTAAGGGCAGGTACAGTTTTTAATAGATATATCAAAAATGAAAACTGCAAAGTGCCCCAGCAGGATACAGTTGAGGCTAGCATGCTGAGTTGCGTCAGCTAGCTTTCTCCCTTCTTCCTCATACTAGTACCTCATTCAACTCTTTCCTTGCCTCCCTTCTTTCAACTGTCTCTTTCAAGAAGCCTTTTGTAAAACTAGAGGGGGGCTGACACTTAGTAGCCTCCAATACTTTTCCCCTCAGTATTTGGAATCCTTAGCCTCTACTGAAATCTTGGCACCCTGATGTGAGACCTTCACACCACTAGTACCACACCTTTTCCTTTCACCTCTCCCTCTTCTCCTTGCCTTTGTGGGTGGCCCCTGCAGCTCTTCAGCCTGCCCAGATCTGAATTTTATGCATCTGTCTTGCAGCAGAGTCCTTTAGATTTCTGCAGCTTCAGACAGGGAGATGCATACCAGCAAGGAGAAGCCAACCCCCATCCCAGCACCGAGGCCCCTGCTTAGTCTCTCTCACCACCCTTGTTCCTCCCTCCATTCCTCTTCATTCCTCACTCACACCTCAGTCCTTGTCTTGGCTCACTCCTCGCCACTTTGCTCACTTGTACATGTGAGCAGAATCCCTGTACCCACTTGGGGACTACATACATTTCGGTGGATCACATTGGTTGTTGGAGGGTTTATTTTAATCTCTGCTTTTTAAAAAAAATATCTCCCAAAGAACCTCTAGCAATCTCTCAGTTCTCCCCACTGAGAAAATGTGACTTAGAGCAAGAGCTTAGTTGTATGTGTTGAACAGAAACAATTAAAATGGAGGTAAATCATAAATACAAATATTCATAATCTAAATCATAGGTTTATTTGTCAAGCATATATAAGATAAGAGGTAAAAGTATAAACATAATTTGAATACATGAAAAGAGTAAGTAAGAGTAAGTAAAAAGGAATATTACGACAGGACGGTAAGCATGCTGGTGCACTTATGCATAGCTGGCTGGAGAATTCTGGGAGTTGAAGTCCACAAGTCTTAAAGCTGCCAAGTTTGAAGACCTTTGACCTAGAATCTCAGACCATCACTTAGCCATCAGCGAATGAAAGACAGATGCCTTTGGCATAAGAAAAAATTCAGGTTCACATCTTGATATGTTGGAGATTTTTGGGGGGTGGATCTCAATAGATCACAGGAAAAACTAGATCTTCAGCAAATACGTGGAAGTAGATGAAATATGCTGAGGTATGCATTCTAAAGAAAATTCAGCATGACGTTAGAATGCAAACATAGCTTACTTTTTATGTTCTGTGAACTTTAAAAACTCTCACAGAATCCTAATCACTACAGTTGAAAGGCCATTTTCTCTTTACAATCTGCTACGCAATCTGTTGCTACATTTATTCAGCCTTTGAGGTCAGGAACAAATTGCTCTGACAAAAATAGATAGGGCTTTAGAAACTATTTTGGATTAAATGATTGGAACATTTATCCTGTCTCTTTAAGTTTTTCAAACTGTGAGGTATATAAGAAATAGAAAACTGGAACATTGTAGATTTCTAAGGGTTTTTTTTTTCTTTTAATATTCTCATTGTCAGTGCAAGATTACCATCTGGCATTTTCAGTCATGTACAGATGGACAATGGTAAAAGCATACATATACAAAAAATAGGCACATAATAAAAGCTTTTAATGATTATGCCACTGAAAAGGAACTTTCCTCTTTCTTGGTTTCTCTATGAGATGCTAGCAATCTAAATCTTACAAGTACATGGATCATACAGAACACTGCTCTCCTTATGATACAAAACTAGCTTTATTTCTAAAAAGAAATTAAGACATGGTTGGAAGAGATGATACAACAACATACTGAGTTGAAACCAGAAATATTTCTGTTAGGACTTTTACCAGAAACCTATAATAAAGAGAATGTATATTTAATTATTCATGTATTAACTGTAGCTAGAATTGTATTTGCACAACATTAGAAGAGTGGAGAGATTCCTATTGAAGAGAAGGAAATAAGGAAAATATTGGAATGTGCAGAAATGAATAGATTAACATTAGCAATTAAAGGGAAAGAGCAAACTGAATATTATATGATATGGGAAGTATTTTATCAATGGTTGGAGAATAAAAATGGAGTTTCAAAATGAAGGAGACCAAAAAAACAAGAAAATATATTAAGAAAGATTTATAAATAAGATGAAAATTGTTAGTATATGTATGAAGAGAATAATGATGTTTGATGCTAACAGGGTATTATTATTGAAAGATGCTAAGAAGAAAATGGGAAATTTTTACAATATTTAAATGTATTGTTGTTGTTGTTATTATTATTATTATTATTATTATTATTATTATTATTATTATTATTTATTGGATTTATATGCCGCCCTCTCTCCGAAGGACTCAGGATGGCTCACATCAAATGAAACAATTCCAATAAATACAAATTAAAACAGACTAAAACAGACTAAAACCAATTTAAAACAGTAGACCCCATCAGTCCTGGCTAGGGAGTTCAAACAGCCAGGTCTTAAGCTCACGGCGGAAGGTACGAAGGTCGGGGGCCAGCCAAAGACCCACGGGAAGTTGATTCCAAAGGGTGGGCGCAGCCACAGAGAAGACTGTACCCTTGGGGGTCGCCAGCCGGCATTGTCTAGCCGACGGCACCCTGAATATACTTAACATATTATATACATATAATATACTTAACATATTATAAAATTAATGTTAATGTAAACGTGAAAGATGTGATAAATGATGAATGATGTAGCACAGAGATGTATGTACCCAGACGACACACTGCATAAGGAAAGATGGAATGTTTTATATTTGTTTTGTTTTTTTAAAAAAATAATATATATCTATATCTATATATATATAAAAAGCTAAAGCTAAAACTTAGCTTTATTTCTCAGATTATCTGAAGAGTGGGACACATATTAACCCAATACAACTATACCTCTCCTTTAGACCTCCAAGACGAATGCAGGGAAGCCTAGAGAGAAAGGTGCATGGCTAGCACTTTCTGACTTTGATAGTCAAACCATTTCTATGGTAAATGTCTGAAGACAACTTCCACTGGAAAAGTAAAACTATGTGTGCACAGTGCTGATCTATATGAAAAGGCTTAAGAAGGATGACTATATAAATAACATAAATTGTCTTAACTTTAACTTTCAAGTGATTCATGGAGAGCACAGTCATTTCTTTGATGCTTTCATTCTACATGGAAATCACAGCTTATTATTAGTTTAATTCAAGCATTTAAGATCTAAACTGAAAAGCTTCTTGCATCTGCAGTAGTGAATATAGCTGCAGTGAGTAACCTGAAAACCACTGCCTGTGTAGCTCTCCTTATGATTACAAGTGTGTTTTTATGTACACTCAAACCTCTATTCTGAGAGAGAGAAAAGCACACAGACATGTATATGTGCACACACACATATATAAACATAAATGTTTAACTCTGTATATGTATGTGTGTGTGTGGTGGGTGGGAAAATACCTTTGAGTTGGTCTTGATCCCTGGTGACATTTCAGACAAGTCCATGCAGTTTCTTTGAAACCATTTTCAGAAATGGACAGCCCTTTCTAGGGCTGAGCGAGTGACTGGCTCAAAGTCACCCAGTTGGCTTCATACCTAAGGCAGGAATCAGTGGTGAAATCCAATTTTTTTTATTACCAGTTCTGTGGCCGTGGCTTGGTGGGCATGGTGTGGCTTGGTGGGCATGTCTTAGTGGGTGTGACAGGGGAAGGATACTGCAAAATCCCCATTGCCTCCCCTCTCCTGGGGGTAGTATATTACAAAATCTCCATTCCCACCCCACTCTGGGGCCAGCCAGAGGTAGTATCTGCCAGTTCTCCGAACTGGTCAAAATTTCTGCTACCTGTTCTCCAGAACCTGTCAGAACCTGCTGGAAGGAATAAAGCTTTGCTTCTAGTTTGAATTTGAAATCATTTTAATAAACCAATGAATATTATAAGTCTCCTACCACTGCAGGCACGCAGTTATTTATGTGTGTTAAAATTTGTTTAAAGCACAATGCAAAATGTAAATTAACTTTGCTAATTTAACATTGAAGTGTGGCTGGCTGATCCTTTTCCGGGTCAGGCTTCAAGGAAATGGAGTTTAAACTGAACGACTGCAGTCTGAGAGCTCTTTGATTTCTCCACATCTCTGAGTAGCAGCTGTCTTCACAGCAGAAAGCACTGACCTTATTCCCCAAATAATAGCTCAGTGCCAACAACAAACATAAAAAGCTTGTTTTCTGGGTATACGTGTTTTAGTTTTTTGAAATGACAGAAGAAATGTGCTTAAACATTGAAAGAGAAAGCATTTAAAAGATCCTCGCAGTGCAGTCGTATTTTACAACCTGATTGCTTGATCCAAATTTTCACTGCAAAGGAATTTGACCAGATGAAGAAGTTACCATTGCATTATATCTGCTATTACTTGAGAAAGACTTACATTTCAGAATATACCAGTACATCTGATTCCGATCTATCTTTTGTTGATCAGTAGAACAGACTAAGCAGAGACCCTGCTGACTCACTGTATATTTTCGGTTACCATAGCATTTATAGAATGCAGGTGAGATTCATACTAGCTGTGAGAATGAATTCTCTTCTCTGTGATCCATGGCACACTGCTTAATGCAGTTAATGGAGAGGCTGTTAAAATACACCCCAGATACAAACTAGTATCCCACTAACCTTGCCTTTTCAAAATGTGTACTTTGTGTGCAAGAGAGCACTTCATCTTGATGTAAGTTTTTCAGAGGTTCGAGATTAAGAGAGGATTTGGCCTCATCATAAACCAACCTCCCATTTTATAAGCCATCTCCAGTCACTTTGATTTTACATCTGTTAAATTTCAAGGAATAAGCTCACGGCATCGATTAAGTGCTTCAGCTAAGGAAACAATTCTCCATTAAGGCTGTCTCCCCTGTAATAATACCTGTAATGTGAATGAACAGCTTTCATCTGCAGACACAGGCTGAACAGAAAGAGCAGAGAAAGGTAGGAGGATTAGCATGAATAAATAGTTAGAGAAAGAATACCTGACAGATGAAAAATGAAGAAAATGAGAGGAGATATTTATATTCTTGAAAAGGAACATAGAAAAAATTTGAAAGGGAATAGTTCTATAAAGCAAACATGGAAGACTTATGCTGGAGAAAGAATTTAAAATATACCACCTTATCAGAAAAGGGAGATTAAAAAAAAATAGGGGAAAATATAAGGGGGAAATGGTCAGCAAAATCCAGGTAAAAATAAATAATAAAATAAAATAAAATAATAAAATAAATAAAATAAAAATAAATAAAAATAAAATAAAATAATAAAATAAGATAAAATAGAATAGAATAGAATAAAATAAAATAATATAATATAAAATAATAATAATAAATACACCCAGTAAGGCTGAGTTAAATAGGATTTGCTCCAAGTTAAATACAAAATCGTAGCTGAAATTCCCTGATATTCAACAGAATACATTTGCCAAGGGGTGGGTTCTAAAATTGTTTATTACCGGTTCTGTGGGCATGGCTTATTTTGTGGGTATGGTTTGATGATCATGTGACAAACAATTCTTTAGGATTTAGCAGAGGTACCAGGCTTTTAACTGCTTGCAGAGCCGTACCTATCTACCCATTTGTTTTTGGAGCGTTCTGGTCTATCTATTTGTTTTTGGAGCACCCCAGTCTACCCATTTGTTTTTGGAGCTCACTGGTCTACCACCACACTGCCTGTAGGGCAGCCCTTTGAAGTGCCGCGGCAAGAGTTTAAACAGTTTTTTGCCACTCTGCCACCACTGAGAGCATCGGAAACCATTTTCAGGCAGCTTGGCCTCAATTGCCAATCTACCACCACCGAGCAGTTTACAAGTCATGGATTGGTTCTAGCCAATCAGTTGGGAAGCTTCTTGGCTTCTCAATTTAAAGCTAAGGCGTCTTTTTTCTCTCTCTCTCTTCTTTGTCACGTGAGCCCTGATATTTTCCTTCTAACCGATCAGCTGGGACTTGGGAAGCAGTAAATCAATTGGGGGTGGGGCCAGGCAGAGATGGTATTTACTGGTTCTCTGAACTACTCAAAATTCCCACTACTGGTTCACAAGAACCAGGGAGAACTGGTAACAACCCACCACTACATTTGCGTCTCTATTCTTCTTCTTCTTTTTTCTTGAAAAGAAAAGCAAAGTCTGGAGCAAGTTTGAAGATGCTGTTGATGTTCTTCCATGACAGTGAGGCTAAGCTAACCTAAATAAATAAGTGCTCCCCCCATGTTCTTTATATTTAATGCATCAACCTACAGATCTGTTCCAGTACAACACTATGAAGCTTATTTGAATCCTCTATTTCTCAATAGCAATCATCACAAAGCATCTTTTGAGGCTTAATGCTGAATCCATGTTCCTGATTCCTTGATTAGCTAAGTAGAAATCAAGACTTCTTTACTCTCCAACTGCAGACCTACAGACTGTATAGGGGCAAATAAACAAACTGTATTAGAGCCAATTTGAAGAAAGGGAATTTTGGAATTTCTATGAGCAGAATAGTAATACAGATACTGTACAAAATGAATGAAGAAGGGATTAATTTAAAAAAAAACATGCATTGAGATAGAAGAAAAATAATAGATGCTATGAAAAATGGTGTAGAAAGGATAGCATGGAAAGCAATATTAGCTTACATGATACAGAAAATATTTAATAAAAATGCAAATCGGTTGGAATTATTTAGATCATGAGAAGAATAGAAAGATTGGTCTGTTTGCCTTTGGAGGCAGTAAATAAGTTTCTGTTCCAATTTATCTACTGCTAGTGGTTATTTGAATGTTCAGCTATCTGTATCCAGAACTCATTGCCAATGGACATCTATTCATCAACACCTCATGACCTCCAAGTCTAGTTTGGCAAGAAAAGCCATCTTCTTTAATAGCAATAGCACTTATATGCTACTTCATAGTGCTTTACAGCTCTCTCTAAGTGGTTTACAGAGTCAGCTTATTGCCCACAACAATTTGGGTCCTCAATTTACTGAGCTTGGAAGGATGGAAGGTTGAGTCAACCTTGAGCCCCATCAGGATAGTACTTTTCGCAGTCACCAGAATTAACCTGCAATACTGCATTCTAACCACTGAACCACCATGACTCTTTTAAGAGAGACTGCAGGGAAAGTGCCCACAATGCAAACTTCCAAGAGTGGCTGGGGTCAGATATTTTTTAACAAATGTGAATGTATGTGCATGTGCGCTTAAATTTAAAGATATATGTTTGTTTGGACATATTAGAGGAAAGGGGTGAAATCAGTTCCTTAAAACTTGTCGATTTTGTTGCTTCCCTTAAATCTCTTTAAAGGGTTTTGTTTGTTTTAATAAGCTGTTGCTGTTAAAATTTATATGCTGCCCACCTCCCAATGGCTTTTATATTTCATGGGACAAAATGGGTACTTTAAACCTCTCATTTTAAAATTAAATTATTGATGGGGAAAAGCTAAGTCTTATTTCAGACAAATACAGTATCACATGTTTTGATGTGATTTGGATATTACACCAAGCTTAATAATTTATCAGTTGATTAGTATTGATAGCTAGATGATAGATGATGATGATGATGATAGATAGATAGATAGATAGATAGATAGATAGATAGATAGATAGATAGATAGATAGATAGATAGATAGGAGGGGGGGATAACTCTTTCTGTAATTATTCTGATTTTTTTAAAAGAATGATTTGAAGGATGTTTTAAATTACTGTCAATGTAAGTTGCTTTCAGAATTATGACAGAATTGTAGCTGAATTGTAGTCCATGTCCATGGATCAAAGTTATGTTTGGAAAAGGATTGGGTGATCTAACATTTTGGTGTATTGACTTATGCTTTATTGTGCTTTTTTAAAAAGCCTGATTTGTTTCAATACATTCATACTCACATGTTTCACATATGATATGGCTCTAATAAAGTTAATGAGCAGATCTTATCTTATTCTGTGTTTTATATACACACAGATATCTTCTCTCCTGGTGATAAGTAAAGAGTTTTTTCCACATTCCATGCTCTAAAACAAACTCACAGCGTCACATTGTCGTCACCTGACATATCACAACATTTTTCCCCTTTGCTAAAATGGGGGTGGGCATGGCCAGCATGTGACGCATCTGGTCCTTGGGCTGCGAATTTGACACCCCTGCTCTAAATAATTTACCTCAAATTAGTTTGTTCTTCCTATCTCCATTTGTATTTCATAATAGAGATTGACCATGCAGTACTCATTTCTCATCAGATTCTACATTTTAAATCATAGTTCTCGTAAAAGACTTGATTGATTGTGTATATGAATCCCTTATGCATCGTAGCATTAAAATGTCAAAGCTTCTTTAATTAAGAAGATTCCCGGTTTGCTGTTTTAAATTAGCCCGGTTGTCTACATTCAGACTTAAATTATAAATCCTAAGACTTGCTTGGACTTGCTAAACTGGCATCTGAGAATTTTTCTTGATCATGAAGCAGTCTTCAATTAGGTTACCCAGCAACATTATTAATAAGCCAGTGCAGGCTCTGATATATACACTCTCTGCTAATGAAACACTAAATACAAATGGGGACAAATAGTACTCCTTTTAAGATATTTCTCGGATCTCTTAGTTTAGGAAGTCAGTTATTGGATTCTAATAGATCTTGTTTATTTACCCTGCCATATTTAAAATTGCGCAGGCATTCTCTCAACTGCTGGTTATTTTATACTTTGATTTTACTGCCTTCGTCCTTTTTAGATGCCTGTATGTGCCTGCTTTAGAATCAAGAAGCAATACTAATCATGAGAAATATAACAGAAACTAACAAACATTGTTATCTATTTATTTTAATTTGGATTTAAAATGACCTTTCTCATTTATGTTGAACATTTGACATTACGTAATAAGCATTAAGAATGAAACAAGTGTCTGATTTATTTTGTATGCAAAACCAGAGAAATGTGCATGTGGTGCTAAATATCCACGAATGTTTTCTGATGGATAAGTTAATATATGAATTTACTTAGGAAAATGTTTTTCATACTGGTGGGAATTAAAAGTCTAGCTTGCACTATTATTTAAATGATGGTCTGTCTATCAATATAAGACAGCAACTACAGTAATGTGTGATGAATATTTATGTACAGTGTTTCTCTACAAATTGAAATGGAAGAGAGGCGGTCTCAGCCAGCATACAATATGACTGCAAAAAAGGCATGGAAGGATAATTTCCATATTATGTGGTTATTTATTTTACCTTATTCTGTTCTGGTCTACTTTCTGTCACATAAAAAATCCAAACCGGTTCCTTCTCTTTTCAGACTACAGGTCACAACATCATGAATCTAAATTACAGGAAGGCAGATTCCACTGAACTGTTAGAAGAACCTTTTTAAGGACAAAACTAGGCAATGGAATTAATTACCCAGAAATTCTATGAGTGTCCCTTCATTAAATGTGTTCAACTGGAAGTTAGATAAGACATTTATGTGGGATATCTTGATCTGGCCACTTGTACTAGCTGAGTGTTGGACGTCATGGACTAAATGGTCCTTCCATATCCATGATTCGATGGATTAATTAACATTCTGTAATAATAAAAATAGTAACTTGTTTTCAAAATATCTATGTTTTTATTATATACATGTAAGTTTATGGGTGGGGCAATGACTCTGCGGTTAATAATCTGAGCTTGTCAACTGGAAAGCCAACAGCCTGGGTTTGAAACAGCGGTGAAATCCACTTACCTTCGCTACCAGTTCGGGAATGGGAGTGTGGGGGAGTGTGTGTCTGCATAACACACACTTGCCTCTTCTGCCCATGTGCAGAAGGTAAAAAAAATGGGATGTGGTGACATCCCGATGGGTGGGCGGAGACTCCCGCCACTGGTGCTACCAGTTCAGCGAGCTAGATAGAACTGGGCAAATTTCACCACTGGTTTGAAACCAGAGTGCTACATGATAGGGTGAGTTCACATTACTTGCCCCAGTCTTTTTAATATATTATTTTAATACAGTTTAACTCTTTTATCTTAATTGTTTGAAATGTGGCATGAAAAGAAATGGTATCAGTGGTGGGTTGCTACCAGCTATTGCCCTGTCAGAGCCTCAGTGCCTTCAGCAGTCTTTAGACAATCAGGGGCCACAATCAACTCAATTTCTTTAAAAATAAAATCAAGAAATCTAGCTAGGAGATGCAGATGGAATCAGGAGCCAAAGGCAAATTAGGCTGGGGTAATAAAAGCAGGAGCAACGCTGAGCAACGGTGCAAAGTGCAACTAGAAGAGTAATGTGCAATATAAAGAGCCAAAGAGTCTAATTAACCTGTCACAGTTTGGATCTTACAGAATATAGAATAATAGAGTTGGAAGAGAGCTTGGAGGTCTTCTAGTTCAGGGGTCTGCAAACTTAAACACTCAAAGAGACATTTGGACCTGTTTCCCACAGAAAACACTGGGAGCCACAAAACCTGGGTGACCAACTCAATGTCACTCACTCCCACCCCAACCACACCTACCCAGTCGCTACTCGGTCGCTCAGGGAGTGCGGAACTTTCTCTCTGCCCCGAGACACTGCTCCGGCCCTGCTGCAGCTGACACCAGTGTTCTCGCCGCCTCCATGGCCTGCTTGCTGGTCTTGCAGCACCTTGCACAGCATGCTTAAATTCTTCCTCTTGGAGCCCATTACAACATGGAACATCAGCTGCAGCCAGGTCAGGCCAGTGTTTTGGGGTATAGAGAAAGTTGTGCATCTCCCCGAGTGACCAAGGTGCGCGCAGAACCAACAAGGGCCAGAAGAAGAGGCAAGTACAGGGCTGCTTCGCTCCCGCTCTAGAATATGGAGCAAGTCTCCATCCACCACTGTCGTCCTTACCTTCTCAGGTGGGGAGTAGCTGGGAAGGGAGCGTGAGAGGCGGGGCCAGCCAGTGGTGGGATTTGGTTCGGCAGGGAGCCACAGCAAGGGGCCCAAAGAGCCACATATGACTCCAGAGCTGCAGGTTGCCGACACCCATTCTAGTCCAACCCTCTGCATGAGCAGGAGACACAATATACTATTCTGTCCAATCTCTTTTTAAAAGCCTCCAGTGATGGAACATCTACAACTTCTGAAGGCAAGCCATTCCACTGGTTTATTTTCTCACTGTTGGGAAATTTCTCCTTAGTTCTAGCTTGCTTCTCTCCTTGATTAGTTTCCATCCATTGTTTCTTGTCTTGCCTTCTGGTGCTTTGGAAAATAGATGGCCCCCTCTTCTTTGAGGTAGCCCCTCAAATATCATGTCACCCCCTAGCTGTATCTGTATCTTCTCGGGCAGGTCCATACAGACCTGCCCGAGGTCTGTATGGACCTGCCCATCTTCTCGGGCAGGTCCATACAGATATGGATCTGTGTCCCTACGGGGGACACAGATCCATATCTGTATCTGGGACACAGATCCATATCTGTATCTGTATCTCTCTCTGTGTATCTATAGTATCTGTAGCAGGGATCACCAACCTTTTGGACCTCAGGGACCACTAAATTCATTAATTTTACATTAGACCACTAACACGATCTGCCTAATGACTGGCTGGGTGGGTGTGGCCAGGTGGTCATGTGACTGGTTGGGTGTGGCCAACTCAATGTCACTCTCATCGAGGGGCACCTCGCCAGCCTCTACTCATCCCTCTAGTGCCAGCCACTCCTCATCTGCCTGCCCAGGCTCCTTAGGGCCCCAACAGGAAGCAGTTGTTGGAGTTAAGCAGCCACCACGAGAAAGTGTTGGCAAAACAGCTGGCTCAGTTCGCATTGGATCTGACTGAGAAGGAGGCTCAGCAGAAGCACTTCACTGCGGACTAGGAGCATAGGCTTTCCAAGCAGAGGGAAGACCTGCGGGAGTGCAAGGCCAGGTACCAGACCATGATGCGGTCCCACTGGAACAAGGCCCTTCATCCCTTTGCCACCAGCAGCACTTCCTTCTAGCCTTCGCCCAAGTCCTGCACCAGGAGGCTGAAGCAGACTCCAAGTTGGAGTTTCTGCCCCCCTCCAACCCACACAAAAAAACCCCAAAGGAAGAGACTCTCTGCAGTAACACAAGCATTCATTGCACGTATCTAGCCCAGGGGTCATAGTTTGAGGACCCCTGATTTAGTGCAATATAAAAAATACAAATAATTTTTCTGCAGACCAGCAGTTGGTAACCACTGATCTAATAGCATAATATCTTGGTCTTCATTTTGAGAAGAACGCAGATATTTTTTCTAGTTAGTTTTCTCTTGGTATTGGATTTTCTCCTACTTTCCAACTTGTTCCAACTAGTATTTTCAAGACATTTATTTACACATACTTCTGTTTTAAAAGCCAAGATTGTGATGTGTTCTTCAGTGCAGTTTTCTAATTTCACAAGCACATAGCTTCCTTCTATAGCTCTTAGGCATGCTTTTGACTGTCTAAATACTTTCCTCATCATCAACTGTTCCTTAACTCCTTGACAATGTTTCCAAAGCCATCTTTTCTTCCTCTGAAAATGAGACAGCAGATTGCTTTATATTCGTTACATTTCCAAGATATCTAATTTACATAATTCTAGGGGTTTTTTTTTGTCAGAGTGCACACAGTGTGACTATTTTGAGACAACCCAGGAGCAAAATACAGTAAACAGAGGCTTGTCTTTCAAATAGTAGTTTATCTACAAGGAATACATACATACACGTACTAGGCAAAGTCAGGCAATCAATCATCAATCATCAATGATAGCATGGAAGTATACCTGGATAGAGAGATATGTCCTCACAGGGCCTCTCTTAAATATACAGCCTCTTAAAGTGATAGCAGTCAAATAACCTTGCTGATTCATTGCTACCATTGCATCAGCATTACAGTATTACAGCATTACAGCATTACAACATTACAGCAGGTGGTCAGCTATTAAATCATCATTACCCTGACATTTTTTTTAAAAAAAGGTTGGGTTTACCATGTTTTTGTAACTACTCAGATGTCATGTTTTCTGCTAACAGACCTTAAGAGCTAAAAATACCAAACCCAGGCTAATATTAAAGGCAATATTGCACAAATGGTGACCCCAGGTGTTCCGAACACGTATATGCAGATCACTATGGGAAAGGTAGCAAATCCATGACCATACATGGGTGGGAACAGCTTTACAGTGCTTCAGATGTAAAGAGGAAAATGTGCTTCAGAGTCATGTGAGGTATATATTGAGCATTTATTAGAAGCTGTGTTTTTGTTTTAGGCTTCACATGTCAGGTATTTCTACACAGGTATTTTAAGTACCAGAAGGCTAGACAAGAAACAATGGATGGACACTAATCAAGGAGAGAAGCAAGCTAGAGCTAAGGAGAAATTTCCCAACAATGAGAAAATAAACAAGTGGAATGGCTTGCCTTCAGAAGTTGTAGATGCTTCATCACTGGAGGCTTTTAAGAAGAGATTGGACAGAATAGTATATTCTGTCTCCTCCTTGTGCAAGGGGTTGGACTAATATAAGTGTCAGCAACCCACGGCTCTGGAGCTGCATGCAGCTCTTTGGGATAGCTCTTATTCATGCCTAATGCTCAGGGAGATCAAAGGCTTACATCCAAAGATAAGTTAGTTTAAAAAAGCTTGTGTGAGGGGGAAAAATTGTTCCTTTTTTCTTTCATTGGCCACTACCACAACATTCTCTCTACAGGATGAATAGATCCTCCTGATTGTAATAGGATCAGGTGCAGCAGCAAGAAATGAGAAACATTTATATACTAGAACTACCTTAAGTTAATATATCTCACAATTTTAGTCCAATTTCGCCTTTCTAAACATTATCTGGAGTCTCCATTGTGTATTAAAATGGAGGGCCACAAAGAAGCTTTCAAGATGCAACAATGGGTGCTTTGTGTGTGTGCGTGCACGCATGTGCATGCGCGTGTTAAGGGAATGACAACTATTTCTTTTGGTGATGGGGGATTTCAACCTGCCGTCCATCGGCGAGATGTCTGAGATGGCTTGGGAGTTCATGGCTTCCATGACAGCCATGGACCTGACTCAATTCATGGCCCTACTCACATGGGAGGTCACACTTTGGACTTGGTTTTTGTCTCTGGGCAGTGGTTGAATGGACTGGTTATAGGGTATATAGTTATTGAATCTCTGTCATGATCAGACCATTCTCTCCTGAGGCTAGACTTTCTGACTGCTATACCCCACCGCGTTGCGGTGGTTCTCCTCCTATCTCTCCGACCGGTCGCAGTCCATGTTAGCAGGAGGGCAGAGGTCAACCTCTAGGCGACTTGCTTGTGGGGTGCTGCAAGGGTCGGTCCTCTCGCCGCTCCTGTTCAACATTTATGTGAAGCCGCTGGGTGAGATCATCCATGGTTTTGGGGTGCAGTGTCACCTGTACGCTGAGTTGGAGGCTCCAACTGGTCCAGAATGCGGCTGTGCGAGTGATTATGGGGGTGACTTGGCACTCCCATGTGACACCTCGCCTGCGCGAGCTGCACTGGCTCCCAGTGGTCTTCCGGGTGCGCTTCAAGGTTTTGGTTCTCATCTTTAAAGCGCTCCATGCTTAGGACCTGGGTACTTACGAGACCACCTTCTGCCACCAATAACCTCCCACCAGCCAATATGCTCTCATAGAGAAGGTCTCCTCAGGGTGCCGTCGGTCAGGCAATGTCGACTGGTGACCCCCAGGGGGAGAGCCTTCTCTGTGGGGGCTCCCGCCCTCTGGAACGAGTTACCCCCGGGGTTACAATTAATCCCAGACCTCCGCACTTTCCGCAAGGCCCTGAAGACTTTTCTATTCCAGCAAGCCGGGCTGGCTTAATGAAGATTTTAAATGGGTCAATTTTATGAGGGGTTTTAAAATTGGGAAAGCCAAAATTGATTTAATTACGTTTTAGATTTTTTAACTTTCATATTGCTTGTATTTTAATTTTTGGCTGTTCACCGCCCTGAGTCCGTCAGGAGAAGGGCGGTATACAAATTTAATAAATGAAATGAAATGAAATGAAATGAAATGAAATGAAATGAAATGAAATGAATTTCTTCTCTAAATATCCTTGTGCTTATCTGTTTTAGGAGCCAAGGCATTTTTTTTCATTTTTATTTATATTCCTCCTTTATTATTTTTACAAATAATTCAACATGCCAAATATATCCAACATACCTTTTTCCTCTTATTTTCCTCACAACAACAGCCCTGTGAGATGAATTATGGCTGAGAGACAGTGACTGTCCCAAAGTCATCTAGCTGACTTTCCTGGCTAAGGTGGGACTTGAACTCACAAACTCCCATTTTATAGCCTGGTGCCTTAAGACCATGAGACCCAACAGGCTCTCCAGTGGCTCTGAGATTAACTGCTTTGATTTCAAGATGATTTAGCACCACCTCCATTTGTTTGCATTGGAGCAGGATTGTTTTAGGCACCTTATGACAGTCAACTTAAGCAGTATTTTGAAAAGCCAAATTTTGAAGGCGTCATTCATTTCAGGACTCTGTGCTGATCAAAACTGCCAGCTAAACCCACACAATTGCTATTATTCCTCTAAAGATCAGTGACTTCATAGTAAATAACAAAAAATAATTATTATAGTTAATGTTTACATTTTCCCAGTTCTCTTTCTTTTGTGCTATTGGCATTCTCTGTGTTAGCACACACTGTCAACACAAAACAGCCTCCCCTTGAGGCAGGAAACTAACCAGTCCTGGCATCAAATAAATCATGCTGAATTGTGCTAGTTGCTATGCAATGCTACCCAGGCCAACCTGGTTCCATAGTGAATATTCATTCTCGTTAAGCTTTTATGGCATGCTTGCAGCTCTATGCAGCTTGGAAATGTATTGTCTGGAATAAAACAAGCCATTATTTCTTCAGATTTTGTGACATAATATCCTAGGAAACTAGCAATTATGGAATCAGAGAGGCATCAAATTGTGTAGAAAAGCGTTAGCACGTGTTATTTCTTAAATAGCAGTTACATGTACTCATAATCAAAGGGTATTATTAAGTGGTAAATGTATCACAAGTAACACTTAACAATGAAGTTTAGGTGAACAGTACAGGCAAAAGTTGCCACTGTGCTTGTTTGTGAACACAGAATTTGGGTAGGATAATACATTTTGAATCTGTTAGGAATCACAGGGGATAAAAGACAGTTTATACAAGCCAGAAAGAAGAGTGTAATATTAGCTTGAATCCCCGGTTTCTCTTCTGTATTTTGAACGTGTACTTGAAACTTTGGCCACTCTATGATATTAACATATTTATCCAATAATTCAAAGTATATGCCAAATCTATACCTTAATTCAGAGTATAACTACAAACATCTTTCTTGTTCTTCTCTAATTCTCTCTCCATCTCTACTTCTACCACTATAATGATAATCTCTCTATGACTATATCTGCAATGAAACTATATGAACATTATGGGTTATTTTTCACCCCATTCAGAATCTCAGAGGATCCAATTTCCACTTGCACAATTTACAGGGGTTAGCCTACAACAATCTGAAATGCGTTATTTGAAACAGAGTGGGACATTCAGGAGATATGGAAAAGCATACTTTGGAAATGGGACAGAAAAAATGAGTTCTGAGATTGCCTGGATAGTGTATGAGGGTTTAATTAAGAATGACATTCTCTGTTTTTGCCCTCCAAAAAGATAATCGAATTCATCTTCTCCTCTTCCTGATTTTGTCCAATGCAGAATAGGATTAAGACCCCTTAATCCTGAATATCTGCTGTTATTTTATCCAATATTGCAGAGGGAAATCTGTTTCTATGAACAGTGCTGAGACTAGATTATAAATAAACAGACTTCAACAGACTTCTATTTTTAGGTCCTTGATTTTTGGGGAGGTATTGTAGTGAAGAGTTGATAGCTGATAGAAGTAGACAGGATATTCACTCCCCTCTGTGAGATGCCGGAGGTATGTCAGACTTGTGTGATTTGGGGCATTCATAGAGGTTGGGGAAAATGAGCCCATTGCTTTTCATCTGCCACTGTTCCTCTTTTGTGATTTGACCTTTTTTGTTCATCATCATGGGTTCCCTTGATCAGGTTATTTAGTTTCTATATTGATGTTTACTGGGAAGTAAATATTTGTCCACAAAAATAACAATATATAATACAATGCAGCAAAAATAATATAAATAGAAAAAGAAAGGAGGGAGGGAGGGAGGGAGGGAGGGAGGGAGAGAGGAAGGAAGGAAGGAAGGAAGGAAAGAATAAAATAAAAATAATATAAATAGAAAAGGAGGGAGGGAAGGAGAGAGGGAGAGAGAAAGGAAGGAAGGAAGGAAGGAAGGAAGGAAGGAAGGAAGGAAGGAAGGAAGGAAGGAAGGAAGAAGGAAGGAAGGGCAAATCATGTTACAAACAGAAACACAGACACCCCCATGTGACTAAATTGCTTGGAAGTCTTCTTCTTGTCCTTTTGTCACCAAAAATAAAAGCAAATTCTAAATCAAAACTTCTCAAACAATGTATCAACAATTCATTGTTGTAAATCTAATTTAGATTTTTTTCTTCCAGTGTTATAATGTTTACTAATCCTAATCCTATCTCTTTAGCTAACTTCCAATGACTGAAAAGCCAGCTTTTCATCTGCCACTGTTCCTCTTTTGTGATTTGACCTTTTTTGTTCATCATCATGGGTTCCCTTGATGTGATGTCTTAATAGATTTGATGTCTTGATAGAAATTGCAGTGAAGAGCACCAAAGATGATAAGGGGACTGGAGGCTAATACACATGATGAACAGTAGAATGAAGAAGATATGTCTAGTGTAACAAAGAGAATGATTAGGGATGACATGATAGTAATCTATTTGAGGTGCTGTCACAGAGAGGAGGGGGGTCAACTTATTTTCCAAAACAGCTGAGGGTAGGACAAGAAGTGATGGATGGAAACTTATCAAAGAGAGATCCAACCTAGAATTAAGGAAAAAAATTCTGGCAGTGAGAACAATTAATCAATGAAGCAGCTTCCTTCCAGAAGTTGTGGGTATTCTATCATTTTAAGAAGAGATCGGACAGCCATTTTTCCAGAGTGGTATAGGATCTTTTTCTTGAACAGGGAATTGGATTAGAAGATTCCAAAGTCCCTTCCAATTCTGTTATTCTGCAATTACCAATACTATAAATATAGCCAAGAGGAAAATTTGCATTTTGTGGAATTTTTTTTCTTTTTCTTTTTCTTCTTTTTTTGCAAAGAGCTTGACACTTAGAAAGATAAAATTATCATTTTTGCAGAGGCTTTGACTTATCAAGAAAGTTCTACCTATTTCTCTTGACGGATTTGCATTTTCACTGAAAGAACTGCTGTGCTATATGGGAGTTCTCCTGGACTTGCACTTGTTACTAAAGCAAGAGATGCATGTTGTAGCCAGGGCAGTTTTAATTGGTCCACTCATTGAAATTTTTCCTGGATCAGAAGGAGCTGGTGAACGAGTCACCTATCATCTAGTTATTCTACTGTACCTCACTTTACATGGGGATGCCCTTGAAGACAACCCAGAAGCTACAGCTGGTGAAGAATCTAGCTGGTCATTTCCTTACTGATAGAAATTTGTTCAGCAGATAAAACTAATACTGCACTAATCATTGGTGTATGTGTGGGAGGGAGCTACAGTTGGGGGTAGAGTTCAAGGTGTTGCTTATCACATACAGCTTTTTATGGCTCAAGCTGTCATTTATAAAAGTACATATGCATTGCCACACAATTCCTGAAACATTATCAGAAAGGAAACTTTCATGACGAAAGCCATACATGGCTGGAACTCTTCTAATGTTGGTAAGCATTTTCCTCTGCTTTCATGTGAATTTTTACCAAATTTTCCCAAAAATAAAATGCCTCTTTTACAGTAAGTGAAGTGTGACTCAGATGTAAAGGACATGTTTCAATATAGTACTATTTCCATGCATTATTCTGTATTTCAGTGAACAAAGAATTCAGACACTAAGCTATATACCCAGAAATTTAAATGTGCAAACCTGA
The DNA here is from genome assembly GCA_030761175.1 of Masticophis lateralis. Taxonomy (NCBI): domain Eukaryota; kingdom Metazoa; phylum Chordata; class Lepidosauria; order Squamata; family Colubridae; genus Masticophis; species Masticophis lateralis. The sequence goes on from JAUDYJ010000002.1 coordinate 96,151,569, forward strand.
AGTGTGATAGCACATCTCTTAAATTTTTTATTTATTTATTTATTTATTTATTAGTTTGATTTATATATGCCGCCCTTCTCCGGAGACTCAGGGTGGCTTACAATGCATTAAGCAATAGCCTTCATACTTTGTATAAACCTGCTTAGTAGGGCTTTTTGTAGGGCTTAGTAGAGCGGTGTTCTATTTTATACAAAGTCACCTTATTGCCCCCACAAACCAGGTCCTCATTTTACCTACCTTGAAAGGATGGGAGGCTGAGTCAACCTTGAGCCAGGTGAGAATTGAACTCGCAGTAATTGCAGGCAGCTGGCAGCTAAGTACTACTTTAACAGCAGCAGTTTAGTCCACTGCGCCACCAAGGCTCTTTACTTTGTTTTACAGAATAATACAATGTATTACTTTGAATTGAGCAATTGGGAACTGATTTTTCTTTCCACTATACTCTCCCTGAATCCCCTGTAGACTGACATCTTCTGGAGATGTTCTTTTAACCACTGTGGGAAAAGAATATAACAGAAATGTCTGCATTTTCTGCCTGAAGAAGCATAAGCAATGGTTGCATGATTGTTAAGACAATATTTACAAGCTTCCTTTAAAATTTGCTTCCTCATAGTTTGTTTTGTTAATGCTCTCTGGATTAATGTCTGCAGGCAATTTTCCTTTTAGCAATCTGGAGCTCCTCAGCAATGCAAAGATAATACATGGAGAAATATCAAAAGGTTGGGTATATCAGCATTTAAAGAGATTCCAAATAGCCACAGAGGTAAAGTGTTTAAAGACAAGCTGCAAGCCAGAAAGATAAGGAATTCCTTCTGTTACAATCAAAAAGGCTTTGTACTAGATTAAAATGAAAGCCTGAGTGTTTGCAGAGTGTTGTATGAATTCTTGCATTACATTTTTTTCCCCCTCTGGCATTGCTATGACTAATTTTGAACTTCAAATGTGAAAACTGTAGTTGCCATAGTTGTTGTCAAATTGTGCTTGCCACCAAATTTTAAGATTGTCCTTTCTTAAAGGCCCCTGATGCTTCTTATTGTCGCTACTTTGTTTCCAGTGGAAAGAGGATTTAGATGAGCAAATTAGGATTGTAAGTATAAATCAAAATAAAAGCTATCTGGGGTAAAGGTAAAGGAGTCCTTGCAGGTGCTCTGCTAGCCAAAGCTGACTTGATGGGGCGATGTTCATTTCCATTTCTAGGCTATTGAGCCAGTGCTGTCCAAAGATCTTTCTGCAATCATGTGGCCACCATGACAGCACACTGCAATTCAGAGCAGTGAAACTCGGAGTACTGTTATCTTTTCACTGAAATGGTACCTATTTATCTACTTGCATTTACTGTACATGCTTTAGAACTGCTAGGTGGGCAGGAGCTGAGACAAGAGCTCACTCTTTCGCATAGGGGTAGGGCTCAAACTGCTGGAGTATAGACCTTTTCCGGTGTCTTTTAGGCCACTGAGCCACCGTGCCTCATATCTGCGGTGTAGGATTTCAAAAAAAAAGTTCCTGTTGGACCTAATTAATATGCAAAGATACAGAAACTTAGCATGTTCAGGAAGAACTAAAAGAGAAAGTGTTCTTTTATTTCTCCTTTAATCACCAAAATCCATTGGATAATATTGTTATAAGCAATGTCCCAACAGAGCTTCAAACCTTCTGCTTACATGTCAGCTTCATATTTGCATGCATATTCAGCAGCTCCATGTCCACCAATGACAAGATGCCAAATTAGCAGAACAATTACCATGTATCTTCATAGCAGCTTCTCTAGTGTCTACTGAGGTAGAAATTTACAAAATTCTTAGTCTATATACTCTGTAAAACAAACATAATGTATATTAACTAATTAAGTAATTCCAGCCTGGCATTTCATTTCTATCAAGAATTTTTTAAAAATATTTGTGTTTGGTTGTCCTTATGGTTGCCAGATATAAAAGTGATTGTCAGCAGGTTTCTTGAGGTGAAAATTGATGATGTTGCCTCTTCTAGGAATGAGAGGACAATCATGCCATTGTGGACAAATTTAAATATCTATCAAATTTAACTGCTTGTATTCATGGCCAAGAATAAATAATGACTCTAGCTAGGTTATGTGTCTATCAGTTCACTGTCAGGATTTTTCTTCTTTGTTGAAACTGGAGAAAAATATAGCAATTATGAAGCATTTTAAGAAAATTATGATTTTGGAACAGGGCAACTCTATAGATCTGTGATGGTTAACCTTTTCCGGACCAAGTGCCCAAAGCATGTGTGTGTGTGTGTGTGTGTGTGAATGCGCACGTGTGCATGCGAACCCCCCAAATGGAATTTGGGGGCCCCATGCATGCACCCCTGCCTCCTGTGCATGTGTGGCAGAGACTCAATGACCAGCTGGCCGGCAGGAGGTGCATATGCATGCATGGTGGAGCTGAACTGGGGTGACGGCTCGCATGCCATAGGTTTACCATCACAGCTATAGATGATGCTCTATTTAATGGAAAGATAGCACACCTAAAAAATGACGCAGCCATTTCACTATCAGAAAAAAAAAATGTTTAACTTTCTTATCTATTTGCTATTGTGAAATTTACTGTTGTGTAGCAGAGAATTGTTTTTTTTTAAGTAATTATTTCTGCTATCGTCCTGTCATGCCCTTGGGCTGAAATATCTTGCTCAAAAAGTTTATATTGGGAATTATAATGCCCTGTGGTAGCACTGCCATTTCTGACTATTGTATACCTTTAAAAGGGAGAGGGGAATAGTTGAGCTAGAAGGGAAAGAATAGAAACCTTCCCCTTATCAGTATTTAAGAATCTTAGAAAAGAATAGTCAAAGTGGACAACTGAAATCTGCAGGTTAAAAAAAAAAGAAAAAAGAAATTTCACTAGGCAAACAGAAAGTTTGGAAAACTAATTTTCCTCTTGAAATAAGAGTTGCATTCTGACCAGCACTGTCTGAAGTATTTAGTAAATAAGTTTCTTAGCTAAAAGCTTGTTAGGGATTAGCCCACCATAATTAATAACAGCCATATAATTTCTGTTAGCTTTGTTAATCTTTAATGGCATTAAGTACTTCACAATGTATGTGAAAAAGAGAATGAAATAGATTTTATTATGAGGCACTGAAATTTTAGGAATAGCCACTGCAATGTTCTTGACGTATTTTGAAACATGCCTCATCTTTAAAATCTAGTATTATTCACTAAATATCATTAATCTAGTATGAGATAAATAGCATAAAATGTTTTGTTAGTACTCGGATCTCTTCTCCCTTCTCCCTTCCATTCTTTCCTTTCCCACCAAGAGTGCTCTGAGGTAAAAAACCAATTTTAGTTTTCCTGCCATCTTTATTCAACTCCTTTTATTGAATGAAATACAGCATTTTGCTGAAAGCTTCACTAGTTTACATGAGTCCTATGCAGAGGTGGGTTTCAGCAGGTTCTGATCAGTTCTGGAGAACCGGTAATAGAAATTTTGAGCATTGTAGTCGAAGTATATATTCTCCCAAATGTGGTATCCACAAATGTCAAAGTATATTTTTTTCAAAACGTAACCACAAATATTGTAATATTTGTAGTACGAAATCTCATAAAACTTTATTTAGTATTGCTGGCAATGTTTTCCCCATTATATACATTTCCATCCTTGCTTTAGTCCTCTCTTTATCATTATTCATGTTATGCTGAAATAATAAAGCTTACTGTAATACAGCATGAATTCTTCTATAAACTGTCCTGTCTGCTTGAATTATTTAATTTCATTTCCCGTTAACAAGGTGACAGCATCACTGATGTCTATTACTGAAGCACTACACATTCTGACTACCTCAACATCTCAAAAGTACTTGGGACTATATTGCTCTTTACAAAATATAAATGGGTGAGATTTGATTTTTCAATAGCAGTAGCTAAACTCTTGCAGAAAAAACAAAATTACCAAGATAATACAGTATACAAATTGGAAATAATGGAAAAATCAACAACCTGAATTTGAGCTCACAACTCTTAACCTGAAGTGCCATTTAACTCAGCAGTATCTTCCATAACAATCAGAGGAAGCAACCTGCAGTTCATTGCCCAATACCATTTTTTCTCAATGTTCAGTCTCCTGTTTCATTATAGTAAGAAACTCACAAAAATGGTAATGTAATAGGTTTAGCATGTTTTTGTTTTTCTAAAATAAATGAGAAGGAAAACCTTCTTCCATTCCCAAAGTGCAGGGAGGAGTAAAAGATGGCAGCTGAGACCTTCCAAAGAAAGTTCTACTCCTTTTTGCATGCATATACTGTGTTTCCCTGAAAATAAGACCCTGTCTTATAATTTTTTGAATCCTGAAATAAGTGCTTGGCCTTACTGCCATGCACTCAAAAGCCCAATTGGGCTTATTATCAGGGAATGTCTTATTTTAGGAGAAACAGAGTATTAATTTGGAATGGAATGGAATGGAATGGAATGGAATGGAATGGAAGGGAAGGGAAGGGAAGGGAAGGGAAGGGAAGGGAAGGGAAGAGAAGAGAAGAGAAGAGAAGAGAAGAGAAGAGAAGAGAAGAGAAGAGAAGAGAAGAGAAGAGAAGAGAAGAGAAGAGAAGAGAAGAGAAGAGAAGAGAAGAGAAGAGAAGAGAAGATTTGTTATTGCCAAGTGTGATTGGACACAAAGGGACTTTATCTCCAGTGCATAAGTTTTCAATGTACATAAAACAATAAAGTGATAAATCATAAATTATAAGATATAATCATAAATCATAAGAGATAAACAACAAAGTGATAAATCATAACATACCAATAGGAGAAGGTAAAAGGAAAGATGAGAAGGATAACTGTAATACAGGCCCACTACACGGGTAAATATGCTTAGGCATAAGACAGTTTTTAATATCTGTATTAAAACTACAGTAATGTCCAAAGTTCAACAGAGGTGATCACAGTTTGATCATCTGCAAATCTATTAATAAGCAAGGCCATGGAGTACATTGGAACACGCTACACATTCTTGGAAAGCTACCCATTCAAAGCACACTTTATTGAGAGTAGGCTCTGCATAAATCAGCAGGGTTTACTTCCAAATGAAAATTAAAAGTGCAGTATTCATCATATATCAGTTAACTTCATCAGATTTTTACCTTCTTTTATAAAAAAAATAAATAAATTAGCCTTTTGTGTGGTGAAAGAGTTAATTCAGTTTTTAAAAATATGAAATTGCCAGTTGAGGTAAAATATTTTCAGTACAACATTTTCTATTCATTTTTGTTTTGGTGATTTTTCAGTATGCTGATCCAGAAGTCACTCATGTCCAATCTCGAGTTCAGATGTGCACCATTCATTTATTATGTTTCCTTACTTTTACAAACATAATTAGCATATGGTGTTTCAAATAAAGCAATTTGGGTTCTTTTGAGACATCACTTGCTTTTCATCTGTGAAATAAAGAAAAAAAATAAAAAAGCCAATTTTTATGTAAATGAAACAGCTTTGAAATTAGAATTGTCACTTCAACCTACCATTACATTAAACTGAATTTTAAACAATTGTTGGATATACACTTTCCAAATCCCTTCAACGTATTGTGTTCTGTCAAATGTTTGGGGAACAATAAATTGTTTTCAGAAAATTATTCCTTCATAAATTCAAAGTAAGTTGCTATTTTCAAAATAGAACTGATAACTGGATCTTAAAATTCCATGAAACAAGTTGTGTGCTGATTATTATTTTTTAAAAACAACAACAACAACCATATAGAACAGAACAGAACAGAATAGAATTCTTTATTGGCCAAGTGTGACTGGACACACAAGGAATTTGTCTTTGATGCATGTGCTCTCAGTGTACATAAAAGGAAAAAAGAAAAAAAGAGGAAAAAAATACATTCATCACGAATCATAAGATAAAACACCTATTGATACTCATAGGTTATTAATAAGCAATCAAATCATACTAGGAAACAATAGAACAACATAAATTGTAAAAATACAATAGTTATAAGTGGGAGGAGATAGGTAATAGGAAGGATGAGAAGAAGAATAGTAATACAGTCTTAATAAATAGTTCGACAGTGTTGTGGGAATTACCGTATTTTTTGGAGTACAAGACATTCTGGAGTATAAGACGCACATTAATTTTTGGGGAGGATAACAAAAAAACCAAATCTGCCTCTGCCTACTAGCATCTGTAGTTGTTTAGTTACTTGATGGAAGGTTTCTTCGGCACTGGGATGATAGTGGAGCATTTGAAGCAAGAAGGAATATAGCACCTGTCTAGTGATTTATTAAAGATGCGGGTGAAGATAGGGACCAGTCGGTCAGCACAGACTTTTAAGCAAGATGGAGTTACCTTGTCTGGGCCTGGTGTTTTCCCTAGCTTTTGTCTGTGAAATAGACCTTGCACCTTATTTTCTGTAATCACCAGAGGTGGTGGGCCCAATGGGATGTGGTCAGTTGTAGGAGACTTGGCTGTTGTTAGTGTATCTGAGATGGGGATTGTGGAGATAGGTGGCAGTAGTTTTCTCTCAAACCTACAGTAAAATACATTCAGGTCATCTGCCAGTTGTTGATTTCCTTCAGCATGGGAAGGAAGTTTGCTGTAACTGGTGATATTTTTAAGTTTTTAAAAATATTTTTAAAAGATAATATTTTAATATTATCTTAAATAAGAAGTAGAATAAAATTGGGAGCTCTAGCACCAAGAAACTTCATAACTGAGGTTAAACAGTGGTAGCAACAAACCTGAACATACTCATATTCAAGAATTCATATTTGAATTGGTAAAGATGTGTATTTTTAACTCTGGATTTTGATATAGGGCTCACCCATACAGCCTCCTTGCAATGGTGCAAAAAACACCCAGCTTACATGTCTGATTGACAGAAATGCATGTGTCATCCATCATATCACCAGCTCACTGCAGAAGTAAGCTAAAGACCAATTTCCCTGGTTTGTATAATTGTTCTTTATATTCTTTAAAATATGTACAACAATAAAATAGGGAAAAGTTTAAATAGAACATACATTTCATTTTTTAAAGAAAACATGATTGGTGTAACTACTGTAGCAATTAGAATAAAATTGGATTTCATCAGTCAGATGTATTAGCTATAACAACTACACTTAATTGCAGCATTAATTGGCCTGCCTGTTTTTCTAGAAAGAGATATATAAAGGATTATGATTTGGCTGTTTTATTTTTTCCTTTTCAATCTATTTTTTTTACACCGCTTCCTATTAGCATCTATCCAAAAGCAAATCTTATTGGGTTTAGTGGCACTTATACTAATGTTCATAGGGCTGCAGCTTTAGTGTGCCTTACTTAATACCTCTGTTCCAAAGCATTTTATTCACAAAGAACATCGCAATCTATCTCGGATGGGGGGCAGGGAGCACACATTGTCAACCCTCTTACTGTCACTTTAGAAAAGCTTCATGTACTGCTTGATTGAACACAAAAGGCTCAGAGGGAGAACACAAAAGGCTCAGGAAAAAAAACCAGGAAAGAACAGAACAGTTTGAAATACATGAGTTAATAATGCCATTACTAATGCTTGAGATTTTTTTTTTAAAAAAAATATTTTTTTAGTTTTTCGAAGAAAAGCACAGCTTTATGACTTTCCATGATTTATTTTTTTTAAAAAAAGAATATGACTTAGAGGGAGGGAGACATCCAAGTTCAAAAAATAATAAACACAAAAGGAATAGAGTCTCAGTGACCTGATATTCCAACAAATGAGCATAACCAGACCCAATGAGTTACTACTCTGTCTCAAACTTGTCTGAGATAAATATTTTGCTCACCATGTTTGTTATGCCTGTTCAGGAATTTAAAACTTCACTGTCAGCTGTTTTGCATCCCCTGCCATTCATCTACCAAATAACAAGCAAGGGAATGGTGTAAGCGAAGGGTACAAATGTTAAATATTTTGAATAGGGATTATCCTCCACATTCTGGTCTAATTACACTTATCGGATGTGGTGAAAGTGTGCCACAGAGGACAATATTGCTGCAGGGATATTTTACAAGTAGTAATTTTAAATGTTCCTTTTTGGCTTTCTTCTAATCTTTTTAAAATAACATTCCTTGCACCAAAATACATGCACACGTATATGTAAAAGGCTGTAACTTTGCCTGTTTTTTGCTATGCTAATTTTCAACAGGCATGAAAAGAGTTATTTAGTAATGTAAGAAACCATTCCATTGTCATTTTATACCTGAAGCTTGAAGTGATATAACCCATAAAGCAGTGGTGAAATCTGAACCAGTTTGCTACCGGTTTGTTGGCTGCGCATGCGCGCCATGTGCCAAATGCGCACTACGTTTCAGCACTTGATGCCAAAAAGGTTCGCCAACACTGGTATAGGGTTTCCTGCCTGAGCAGGTGGCAGGTGGTTGGACTAGAAGACTTCCAAGGTCCCTTCTAACTCTGTTGTCCTGTCCTGTCCTGTCCTGTCCTGTCCTGTCCTGTCCTACCCTACCCTACCCTATCCATATGATAGCTTATGCAGCATGGAATGGAAATTTGTATGCCACTGTTGAAATGCATTGCTATTTCTTTAGCCAGCTAGTATTTTCTTCCACAGATGGGCAAAGATATGCATGAAAGAAAGATTAACCATGGATTTGATCTTTAAACCTTCAGTAGATAAACTGTGGATACTACACAGGGCACACATTGTACTCTTAATGAAGAAGTAATGTTGGTAAAATTCTCTCAAGGCCCATGATTAATTGGATAGTGGTGCACGTTCTGATTTATCTGCTGACTGTAGCATTTTGTACTTCTTTAAATCGAATGTCTTCCATGTCACTTATCCAGAACAAATGTGTTAAGGCCAGCTGGGCAATTAGGATAGCTGAGCTGAATGATGGATCATGAAATTCAAGTTTCTTCTTTTCCCTTCTACAAATGAATGAAACTTTTATGCAACATGCCACCTAGACTTCACTTCTGGAACAACTTACCTTAAAATGTCCTTCTAAAATTCAGCCAGAGTTTCATTAGGCTACACAAGACCACAATCTGGGTCCTCCTACAAATGAGGACCCAGATTGTGGGGGCAATAAGCTGAACACTGCTTGAGGGGGGTGGGGCGAAAGCCCTATTAAGCAGGTATATACAAAAATATGAAGGCTATTGCTTAACACATTGTAAGCCGCTCTGAGTCTCCGGAGAAGGGCGGTATATAAATTAATTTTTTTAAAAAAGAGAGAACCAGTGGTGTGTTTCAAAATTTTTACTACGGATTCTGTGGGTGTGGCTTAGTGGGTATGGCATGGCTTGGTGGGCATGGCAGGGGAAGGTTACTGCAATCCCCAATTCCTCCCAATCAGATGAGACTTGGGAGGCAGAGAATAGATGGGGGCGGGGCCAGTCAGAATTTTTACTACCGGTTCTCCGAACTACTCAAAATTTCCACTATCGGTTCTTCAGAACAAGTCAGAACCTGCTGAAACCCACCTCTGAGCCCAACCCACCATATATGATCATTGTAGCCAGAGTCTGTCTCCAGTAAATTACTTACTGGAAATGTACATTCTATGTACATTTGAAAATCAGATGACTTTAGTGACATAGCTATTTCTCATTTTTGTCAGTTCTATTGCTAAATGTAGCATAAGCATACTGCTGGCCTGTTCCAAAAGAATGATCCTCCTAGGCAAATTTGTTAAATGCAGGGTAGAATTCATAGTGGCAACTAAAACTTTAGACTTAGCTTTCTTAATAAATAATAAAAAGAAATTAAAATTTTAAAACATTTAGTAAAAGTTTTTTTACAAAGAAAAATAACACAAACTATTAAAAGAACGAAACTCGTTTAGCTTAGGTTAGAAATAATAAAAAGAAAGCAGACGCTTATGTTTTCCTTTATAACAAATGTAACTACAATTACAAAATTATCTCTTACTCTGATTGCAAAAAAAAAGCTCACTTTTTCCTTGTTGTTGTTGTTGTTGTTTTGAATTGCAAAAATCCTGAAAGTTACCAAATGTTGCAGCATGCTTAGTTAACATCAGAATAATAGCAGAATGGAATATATTAAAAACTGTAATTATTTGTGAATTATAGCTAATGCTTAGAAGCCTGGAATTAGCACATAGAAATCTAGTATTAAATTTCTTTTACCAATCTTGGTATTTGGATTTTTTTCCCTTTTTTGAAATGTATGTGTGTTGGGGGAGGGAGCAGAGAGTTCTATTTAATTCAGTGTAGTCCAAAAACAACTCCTTTTGGTTTCCAATTTTGGCTCCCTATACCGTGACAACAAACGAAGTCTTACGAAGCTTCTTCAGCCTGATTATGCAGTGAATCTTCAGCGAGACATCAGGGGTGTCAAACTCACGGTATCACATGATGTATTGGGACTTTTTTCCCTTTTTTCCCTTCACTAAATCGGGCTGGGGAGTGGCCAGCATGTGATGCAGCCATCCCGCGGGCTGGGAGTTTGACAGCCCTGAATTCTGATGTAAATGGTGCAAGTGGTAAAGATGTAAAAGGCAGGCCACTGGTCAGAAATAGTTTACCTATGGTTGCATTTTGTGCTGATTTGATTTCAGCCTTGATCAGAAATGCTCTGATCATTAGTCATTGATCAGGAAATAGTAATCTCAGAAGTGAGATTAGGTTGGCCTAGCATTTGTCCAGTTCAGGCCACATTGATTGTCTATGTAATCCTTGAAAATCTTATTGAAATCAATTACCCAAGGTACCTGCTACATGTGGAAATGATTTTGTTGCAACTCCTATTTGTTCTCTAAAAACACTAATTTTCTATAGATTTTCCCTATGACCAAATGAGGGACAGATCACTATGGAATACAAAATAATAATAATAATAATAATAATAATAATAATAATAATAATAATAATAATAATAATAATAATAATAATAATTTATTATAAATTATATATTTATATAAATATATATTATTATAAACATGGTGAATACGAAAAAAAATGAAATTTATGCCGGCTGAACCGTCGCCCGGATTAACAAGGGTTCCGTTGGATGCTATGGCTCCTGGGCATTCTACGAAAAATGAGCTACAGGGCTCAGCTCCCTCTGCTAGGCAACCAGGGCATGGAGCTGACAAGCTACTGGAAGAAAAACCCCAAAAGCGAAAAATCTGGACTAAGGAAGAAAACACCTTTATTATGGAAGCTTACTATCAGTCTAAGCCAGCAAAATGTGGATTTCAAAAATGAATGTATCGGATTTGGAAGATGAACCATACGGACTGTGACACCAGTGAACAAAGGTTAATGGACCAACGACGTGTAATCCTAAACCACAAATTTTTCACTACAGAAGAATTAATAGCAATAGAAGAGAAAGCAACTAATGGTCTGAGTACATCAACAAAGAAGAGTAACATCAAGAATGATTTGCAGACTCAAAAGCAAATTGAGAAAGAAAGGGAGGAAGAGGATACTGAAATGGATGATGATATAGAACAAGGAAGCACTGAAGAACAAATACCAACAGATAGTGCTCAATTAGCTGGAAAAATAAAGCATCAAATGGAAGATGCTGAAAGAACACGTTTGCCAAAACTGAACCAAGTGAACCGGAAAGAATTGAGAAATGTACTAAAAAAGGTCAATGAGGCTGTGCAAACTATTAGAACCACTACATTAGTCGAAACAAACCAACTGATGTATGCAGCAGCCGTCATAACCACCAAAGAACTGGGGTTGAAAATACAAAAGAACCAAAGAGGCAAGAAGGGGAAGCCTAAGTGGAAAATTCGGTTAGAATTGAAGATAAAAAAATTACGTGGAGATTTGAGCAACTTGAAGAACCTAAGGCAAGGTCAGTTAAAGAACAAGCAGGTCAAAAGCAGCCTGGAAGCAAGATACGATCTGAGGAATAAGGAGATTGTGGTAGTAATTGAAGAGCTGAAGCAGAGGGTTGTTGCCATCGCCGAAAAGATTAAAAGGTATGAAAACCGAATAACTCAGTTCAAAGAAAACTCACAGTTCAGAGCAAATCAGCACCAGTTTTATAAGAGCTTAGAAAATAGGGAAGGAATAACAACAAATGAAAAGCCTGATAAAGAGAAAGCTCTGAAATTCTGGAAGAATTTGTGGGAAAACAACAAGAAGCATAACAGAAATGCAAAATGGATCAAACAGGTTGAGGACTCTATTAAAGTGCATAAAATGGAAGACATGAAAGTAACAAAAGCAATGGTGCAAAGACAGTCAAGAAAAGTGAAGAACTGGAGTGCACCTGGGCCAGATGAGCTACATGGCTTCTGGTTAAAGGCACTTACAAGTGTGCACAAAAGATTGGCAACCCAGATGAACCAGGTCCTAAAAACACCTGAAAATGATGAATGGATGACAACTGGAAGAACATTTTTGATCCAAAAAGATAAAGAAAAAGGAAAGGACCCTGGAAACTATAGGCCAATCACCTACATACAAGCTTCTTATTGGTATCATTGCAAACCAAATCTATGGATACCTGGAAAGAAATAACTTGCTTCCTGTAGAACAGAAAGGATGCTGCAAAAACTCAAGAGGAACAAAGGATCAATTGCTGATTGACAAGCTAATCCTAAAGAACTCAAAGAAAAGACAAACCAACCCGTTCATGGCTTGGATAGACTATAAGAAAGCGTTTGATTCAGTTCCCCATAGCTGGATCAAGAAATGCCTGGAAATCTTTGGCATCAGTAGAAACATACAAAAATTCATGGAATCTTCAATGAATCTCTGGAAAACAAAACTTATGGCTAATGAAGAAGAACTAGGTGAAGTTGAAATTAAACAAGGCATTTTCCAGGGCGATTCCCTTTCCCCCCTACTTTTTATACTCTCAATGCTACCACTGACAATCATTTTGAAAAATCTGAGCTGTGGATACAAACTTGCAAAGAAAGGACTGAAAATCTCGCACTTGATGTACATGGATGATTTGAAGCTGTTTGGTAAAACAAAAGCTGAACTAAATTTATTAACTGAACACACAAAAGAATTCAGCCAAGACATTGGTATGCAGTTTGGAATTGACAAATGTGCAACAATAGCAACCAAAGCAGGTAAGATCATAGAAGAGGATGGAATAGAACTAGAGAATGAAGAAACGATAAAGGCAGTAAAATCAGAAGAAGGCTACAAGTACTTGGGGATTTTAGAAGCCTCTGACTTAATGCATAATAAAGTCAAGGAAATAACTTCAGCCAAGTACATTCGGCGAATTCGTAAGATATTAATGTCCAAACTGAGTGGAGGAAACATCATAAAAGCCATAAATACCTGGGCTATACCTGTGATTCGATACTCTGCAGGAATAATTGACTGGACCCAGATGGAGTTAGACAATTTGGACAGAAAAACAAGGAAGCTTATGACAATGAATCATGCCTTGCACCCTAAAAGTGATGTTGACCGGCTATATTTACCAAGAGCAGAGGGTGGTCGAGGACTCCTACAAGTAAAGCAGACTGTGGAAGAAGAAAAATGCAGTTTGAATGATTACATCCAGAAAAATGAAGAACCAATGATTAAGGAAGTAAATAAAGGAGGCCTTTTAAAGACAACTAAAACAAAAGCAGAATATAAGAAAGAAGTAATTGAGCAGCGAGCTGAAAATTGGAAAAGCAAAGCTCTGCATGGCCAATACTTGAAAAGTATTGAAGGCAAAGATGACCAGAAACTAACTTGGAACTGGTTAAGATCAGGAGTACTGAAAAAAGAAACAGAAAGCTTTATTTTGGCAGCTCAAGAACAAGCCCTAGCCACAAACTGCATGAAGGCAAAAATTCAACATGTTACCACTAACTGCAAATGCCGCCTCTGTAATGAGAAAGATGAGACAGTCGACCACCTGATCAGTGGATGCAGCAAAATTTCACAAACCGACTACCTACAACGCCATGACCGTGTTGCTAAGATCATTCACTGGAAATTGTGCCAGAAGTTTGGATTTGAGTACAGCAAAAACCAGTGGGAACATCAGGTTGAGAAAGTTCTAGAGAATGAGAAACTCAAGATCTTGTGGGACTTTAGGATTCAGACTGACAGGCATTTGGTCCACAACACACCTGACATAACGGTAGTTGAAAAGAAAAAAGTATGGTTCATTGACATTGCAATACCTGGTGATGCACGGATTGAAGATAAGCAGCAAGAAAAAATCACAAAATACCGGGACTTGCAAATCGAAGTTGAGCGACTATGGAAAAAGAAATCATGTGTTGTCCCGATTGTAATTGGAGCCCTTGGAGCAATACCCAAAGGGCTACCCCGCTATTTAGAAATTCTAAATTTACCGGACTTGAACATTTTGACTCTACAAAAAACCACCTTACTCGGAACAGCTTACATCCTACGACGATATCTTAACAGTTCCTAGGTCCTTGGTTAGGACTCGAGCTGCTGAGCTATTAACCAGCCTCAAAGACTGTGAATCTCACTACAGATTAACCAATAATAATTTATTAAATGTATATGCTGCCCTACTCCCAGTGATGCTGAGAGATTACTTACATGGTGGTTTAAAGTTAACAAGAATTTGATGGCATATCATCAACCAATCAGTCAATCCTTATGACCTAGTACACAAGATGCGAATCTCTAAAAGGCTTGATTGTAAATAATCATCCTCATGCTCTCCTTGTGAACACTGACCAGACCTTGCTTTTACTTTTATTGGATGTATTTAATAGTGTAATAATTTACAATTATGAAAAACTAATACAAGCTTTAAAAAAAAGGAAAAAAAGAGGATGCAAAGATGGTCCCTATTTTTCTACTTGCATTTTTTACATGCTTTCGAACTGCTAGGTTGGCAGAAGCTGGGACAAGTAACGGAAGCTCACCCCATTACACAGCACTAGGGATTCGAACCGCTGAACTGCGACATTATTATTAATAATATTAATTCTTAAGGGATCCCTCTATACTTGTTCCTTTCTGGTTTTCAGAGCACCAGTCTGTTGGCTCTGAACAAAAAAGCAGACACAACTTCAGCAAAATCGCAACATGTTTACATTCCTGATTTCTTAAATTATTTTGCATATGGATCAAACTTAGCAGATATTTTAATATCCTAATTTTCTCTTTGCTGCATAAGATATAGAAGACTGAGGCTCTGTCAGAATATATGGTAGACATTGACAGGAATCAGTAGACATTGGCATAGCCACAAGGATTTAATTTTCTGGCCACTATAAAGAAGAGAAGAAGCTGAACTTCTTCAGCTTCTTTTGTGGATGTGAACAACAACCACAATAACACATTTACATTCCTGGTTTCTTAAATCTGAGTTGAATAGAAGAAAGGAGACATTTTTGCCTCCTAATCTTTCATATTCTTCATAAGAGATGAAAGACTGAGGCTGTCCCCATAACATACTTGTGCCACTGAACCTCAGTAGAGATGAGTAAAGTTGCAAAGATTTTATCATTTAACCAGTCTAAAGAAAAAAGAAAAGTGTCACAGCACAGGTTAGAGTTGTTGCACAATTTAAAAGGAACCTGAAATGCTACTAATACTTATTTCTGTGAAAATAGTTTGCCTTTGTTTTCAAGTTTTCAAACATTGTGAAACTCATTTTTCATTCTGTTAAAGAAAAAAGAGAGAGAATGTTCACAAATCCTATTTTGTCTCTAATAAGGTTACTTCTCCCTCAAACACGCATAAAATCTACTTTGTTAGTTGCATTTATTCTCAAAAAAAAAAAAAAAAAAAAACCAACCCAAACCGCCCCCACTTCCTTAGCTGTGAAAGAACACAAATAGCTGAATCAGGTAGAAAACCTCATATTGAAACTATATCTTATCTTTATATCTCAACTTGTTATTACAAATGAATTGCATCAGAAAATGTCAGTTCTTAACATTTTCACAAAACCAATCAGATTCGGGAAGACTAATCTGGATAATAGTACTGCTCTAAATTGCTAGCTGGATGCAATTAATGATTTTATTGAATAAAGATAAATTTACATGTTTTTTAAAATGCCACACTTAGTTCAGATACTAAAGCTGACATTCAAATACTTTGGCCACCTAATGAAAAGAAAGAACTTGCTGGAAAAGACTCAGATGTTGGGAAAGACTGAAGGCAAAAGGAGATGGGGACGGTAGAAGATGAGATGGTTAGATGCTGTCATCAATGCAATGAAGCTGAAATTGGGCAAATTCTAGGAGACAGTGGAAGGGAGGTCTGGTATGCTATGGTCCATGGGATTGGGAAGTGTTGGACAGACCTTAGAACTGCGCAACAGTAACAACACATGTAGTTTTTGGGAATCCCAGAAAACAAAGGCAAAAGAGCAGCACATGTGCAACATCTTCCAGGCCTTGGTCTGCCATGAAGTCTAACCAGGGTTTCTTCATGTCAATCCTGTCAGGTAAACCAGACAGGAAACACAACTATCTAAACTAAATCTACTTTATTGTAAAGCTAAATTAATAGAATCTCTCAAGTCTAAAAATACAAACTTCCCCTCACTACTTTTAACTGCCTGATCAGTTAGGGTGGATCTTTCCTGAGTTTCTTTCTCTGATAGTTAAGCCATTGGGAGCTCCTCCTTCTCTTTCTGATTGTTTCCTAGATAGCACTTCTTTCCCTTGTCTCTTAAGATCATCCATCCATTCCATTCAACTTAAAAAGAACCTGGATTGCTCAGCAGACTAATGCATTGTAATGGATTGTAATTAACTCCAGCTGTCTGCAATTACTGTAAGTTCGAATCTCACCAGGCTCAAGGTTGACTCAGCCTTCCATCCTTTCTAAGGTAGGTAAATTGAGGACCCAGTTTGTGGGGGCAATAAACTGACTTTGTATACAATATACAAAAGTATGAAGGCTATTGCTTAACGCATTGTAAGCCGCCCTGAGTCTCCGGAGAAGGGCGGCATGTAAATCAAATTAAAAAAAAAAAAAACTTCAGGAGCTGCTGTTATATATTTCTCTTTTCAGAAAATATAGATTATATAGAATAGAAGCAGAGCTAAGAGAAATGGATGGAAAGGAACCGTCTCTAAGCTTCCATCATTTCATACTTCATCAAGTACAAGATAAAGACCACTTTGATAGAAATGTGTGAAAAGGTATGGGGGAAGGTAAATCAGGGAAGGAAAAAGGGGAAAAAGTAAAACAGGGAAGATAAGAAAGATCAGGCCAAATAAGATCAGTTTCCCAGAATACTACCTCTTCATACAAAGATATTCAAGAAACCCATCATGCCTCTATACCACTGACTGGATTTACTGCTCCAAGGAAAATTTGTAACCAATGCCAACATCTGTGATCGCTTATAAAACTTACATTAGAGTTTTCCCATTTTGTTTTATTTCATTAACTGATATTTGGTAGATGGGGAGCAGTGGTGGGTTGCTACTGCTTCAGTCCGGATCTTGCGAACCAGTAGTAATGGTGGCAGGAGGCTCCGTCCACCCATCAAGATGTCATCACAGATGCTCTGTGCATGCGCAGAAGCACCACACATGCGTACGCTCATTGCAAACCGGTAGCAAAGGTAAGTAGAACCCACCCCTGATGGGTAGCATTAGAGCCTGATTATGTTTTCTATCAACTGCTTGCTTTCTGTAAGCCTCTTATGATGTCGCAACAATTAGGATCCTTTGGCTTAAGTTAAATGTCACTGTAGCTATATTAAATGTATGAATGGTTTACAAATTATGGAGAGAGAGAGATCTAATTAGTACATTTGCAGTGAATCATACAAACTCCTACTGAATCATGGTCAAAGTTCAGCAGAAAAAGAAAGAAAAATCTTCACAATAGAGAAATGGCTCTCAAGGGAATGATGTGAAAAGACAGAATGTCAATAGCTGCTGATAATATTTTGTCCATCTATCGAACAGAGCGTGGGGTGAGATTCCTCACCTCTCTCAGCCTCTTGAACATCCTCACAATCCCAAAGGACTGGGAAACTTTTTAAAGCAGGGTTTTGAAGTTTTTTCAGGAGGAAAGGAATACTAGTAAAAATACAGAAGAAGATTTCTTGGTGCAATCACCACAAAGAGTTTCACATGGTGATTTCATAGGATAAATGTTTCTTCTGATTTTCCCTCCATGTATACCATCTTTTAACTGCCATGCTAGTCATCATCACTTGTGTGTGTATCTTTAATCTACAACATAAAGAACCTTACACTATTCAAAAAAAAAAAAAAACCTACATGAATCATCATCCTTAAGTCTTGGTGAGCCATATCCTTAATAGCATTTAGCAATAGCACTTAGACTTATATACTGCTTCACAGTGTTTTACAGCCCTCTCTAAGCAGTTTACAGAGTCAGCATATTGCCCCCCAACAATCTGGGTCTTCATTTTATCCACCTCGGAAGAATGGAAGACTGAGTCAACCTTGAGCCTGGTGAGATTTGAACTGCCAATTGCAGGCAGCCAACAGTCAGCAGAAGTAGCCTGCAGTACTGCATTCTAACCCACTGCACCACCTCAGTTCTTAATGGGTGTATCCCATCCTTTATAAATACAGACTTTGGTTCTATTCAACCAATTTAGTAAAATGCTATCACTTGGTTGCAATGTTTTCTTTGATTGTTTCCAAAAAATATTATCCATGCTGTTCTTGTCAATGAATAGGATTATAACTTTGGTGCATTTCTCTTTTAGAAAGAAGCATTGTTTTCTTTCTAAAGAGAAAGAAAAGAGAAGCACATGTTCTTCTTTCTAGAAAGAAGAACATGTGCTTCTTCATATGGTATTGTTAATAACCAAAACTTACACAACTCTTTTCAAACAAGTTGCTAAGGATAATAATAATAATAATATTAATAATAATAATAATAACAACAACAACAACAACAACCCCTCCAAGGAGCTCTATCTTGTCATGGTGGAGGAGCTTGCGTGCTCTAGTGATCCTAAGGGCTATGCTGAACAGGTGCAACCAAATCAGACAGATCTTAGGTGAAGGGCCAGACAAAATTTGCTCCACAACCCATTCAGACATAGTGAATATGAAAAAAATGAAATTTATGCCAGCTGAACCTGATCTGTCCCCCTCTACACACACCCACAAAAACACAGCCAGTCGAGGGTTAAAGAAGCACTTGGCACACACCACAGTCCTTATCTCCAACTTGGCAGCGATATTCACACCGTCTGCCAAGTGCTTTAATTGTTCACAGAAAGAAAATCACATACGTAGCTTTGCCAAAATCCGTTCTTTTAGCAGCTTCAGGCTCCAATGACTACCAGATTGAGTTTTGTTCGTCACAGGGATCACTGATTTCTTATATAGTCTCCACCCTCTCTTATATAGTCTCTTGGGTGTGGTCCAGTGACTCATTGGTCCTGTGACTCAAGTCCAGTGACTCAGGTCTATTCCCTCGCACGCCTCCTCAGCTGCTGCAAGCGCTTATCTCGCCTTCGTTGACGTGCGTCCAGGAATGACGTCTCTCCCTCACTCTCATCTGAGACACCTGTTTCCCCACTACTTTGCTCTCTTTCAGCTGGCACCTGAGATGGTGCCAGGGGGGGGGGGGGGGCTGGGAGATCTGGCTGGCTCCTCTTCCTCATGCTCAGAGCTTCCTTCCTCCAATGGGATAGGCTCAGAGGACGGGGCCACAACAGAACAGTCACCCGGATTAACAAGGGTTCTGTTGGGTGCTATGGCTCCTGGGCATTCTATGCAAAATGAGATATAGGGCTCAGCTCCCTCTGCTAGGCAACCAGAGCATGGAGCTGACAAGCTACTGGAAGAAAAACCCAAAAAGCAAAAAATCTGGACTAGGGAAGAAAACATCTCTATTATGGAAGCTTATTATCAGTCTGAGCCAGCAAAACGTGGATTTCAAAAACGAATATATCAGATTTGGAAGATGAACCATAAGGACTGTGACACCAGTGAACAAAGGTTAATGGACCAACGACATGTAATCCTAAACCACAAAATTTTCACTACAGAAGAATTAATAGAAATAGAAGAGAAAGCAATTAATGGTCTGAGTACATCAACAAAGAAGAGTAACATCGAGAATGATTTACAGACTCAAAAGCAAACTGAGGAAGAAAGGGAGGAAGAGGATACTGAAATGGATGAAGATATAGAACAAGGAAGCACTGAAAAACAAACACCAACAGATAGTGCTCAATTAGCTGGAAAAATAAAGCATCAAATGGAAGATGCTGAAAGAACACGTTTGCCAAAGCTGAACCAAGTGAACCAGAAAGAATTGAGAAAAATACTAAAAAAGGTCAATGAGGCTATGCAAACTATTCAAACCACTACATTAGCCGAAACAAACCAACTGATGTATGCAGCAGCCATCATAACCACCAAAGAACTGGGGCTGAAAATACAAACGAACCAAAGAGGCAAGAAGGGGAAGCCTAAGTGGAAAATTTGGTTAGAACTGAAGATCAAAAAATTACGTGGAGATTTGAGCAACTTGAAGAACCTAAGGCAAGGTCAGCTAAAAAACAAGCAGGTCAATAGCAGCCTGGAAGCAAGATATGATCTGAGGAATAAGGAGCTTGCAGTAGTAATTGAAGAGCTGAAGCGGAGGATTGTTGCCATTGCTAAAAAGATTAAAAGGTATGAAAACCGAGTAACTCAGTTCAAGGAAAACTCACAATTCAGAGCAAATCAGCACCAGTTTTATAAGTACTTAGAAAATGAAGTTGGAGTAACAACAAATGAAAAGCCTGATAAAGAGAAAAGAGAAAATTCTGAAATTCTGGAAGAATTTGTGGGAAAACAATAAGAAGCACAACAGAAATGCAAAATGGATCAAACAAGTTGAGGACTCTATTAAAGTGCATAAAATGGAAGATGTGAAAATAACAAAAGCAATGGTGTAAAGACAATCAAGAAAAGTGAAGAACTGGAGTGCACCTGGACCAGATGAGCTGCATGCCTTCTGGTTAAAGGCACTTACAAGTGTGCACAAAAGATTGGCAACCCAGATGAACCAGATCCTAAAAACACCTGAAAATGATGAATGGATGACAACTGGAAGGACATTTTTGATCCAAAAAGATAAAGAAAAAGGAAAGGACCCTGGAAATTATAGGCCAATCACCTGTTTGCCAACAACATACAAGCTTCTTCCTGGTATAATTGCAAACCAAATCTATGGATACCTGGAAAGAAATAACTTGCTTCCTCTAGAACAGAAAGGATGCTGCAAAAACTCAAGAGGAACAAAGGATCAATTGGTGATTGACAAGCTAATCCTAAAGAACTCAAAGAAAAGACGAACCAACCTGTTCATGGCTTGGATAGACTATAAGAAAGTGTTTGATTCAGTTCCCCATAGCTGGATCAAGAAATGCCTGGAAATCTTTGGTATCAGCAGTAACATACAAAAATTCATGGAATCTTCAATGAACCTCTGGAAAACGAAACTTATGACTAATGAAGAAGAACTGGGTGAAGTTGAAATTAAACGAGGCATTTTTCCAGGGCGATTCCCTTTCACCCCTACTTTTTATACTCTCAACTACCACTGACAATCATTTTGAAGAAGATGAACTGTGGATACGAACTTGCAAAGAAAGGACTAAAAATCTCATACTTGTTGTACATGGATGATTTGAAGCTGTTTGGTAAAACAAAAGCTGAACTGAATTTATTAATTGAAAACACAAAAGAATTCAGCCAAGACATTAGTATGCAGTTTGGAATTGACAAATCTGCAACAACAGCAACCAAAGCAGGCAAGATCATAGAAGAGGATGGAATAGAACTAGAGAATGAAGAAATGATAAAGGCAGTAAAATCAGAAGAAGGCTACAAGTATTTGGGGATTTTAGAAGCCTCTGACTTAATGCATAATAAAGTCAAGAAATTAACTTCAGCCAAGTACATTTGGCGAATTCATAAGATATTAATGTCCAAATTGAGTGAAGGAAACACCATAAAAGCTATAAATACCTAGGCGATACCTGTGATTTGATACTCTGCAGGAATAATTAACTGGACCCAGATGGAGTTAGACAATTTGGACAGAAAAACAAGGAAGCTTATGACAATGAATTATGCCTTGCACCCTAAAAGTGATGTTGACCGATTATATTTACCAAGAGCAGAGGGTGGTTGAGGTCTCCTACAAGTAAAGCAGACTGTGGAAGAAGAAAAAAGCAGCTTGAATGATTACATCCAGAAAAGTGAAGAACCAATGATTAAGGAAGTAAATAAAGGAGGCCTTTTAAAGACAACTAAAACAAAAGCAGAATATAAGAAAGAAGTAATTAAACAACGAGCTGAAAATTGGAAAAGCAAAGCTCTGCATGGCCAATACTTGAAAAGTATTGAAGGCAAAGCTGACCGGAAACTAACTTGGAACTGGTTAAGATCAGGAGTACTGAAAAAAGAAACAGAAAGCTTTATTTTGGCAGCTCAAGAACAAGCCCTAGCCACAAACTGCATGAAGGCAAAAATTCAACATGTTACCACCAACAGCAAATGCCACCTCTGTAATGAGAAAGATGAGACAGTCGACCACCTGATCAGTGGATGCAGCAAAATTTCACAAACCGACTACCTACAATGCCATGACCGCATTGCTAAAATCATTCACTGGAAATTGTGCCAGAAGTTTGGATTTGAGTACAGCAAAAACCACTGGGAACATCAGGTTGAGAAAGTTTTAGAGAATGAGAAGCTCAAGATCTTGTGGGATTTTAGGATTCAGACTGACAGGCACTTGGGCCACAACACACCTGACATAACGGTAGTTGAAAAGAAAAAAGTATGGTTCATTGACATTGCAATACCTGGTGATGCACGGATTGAAGATAAGCAGCAAGAAAAAATCACAAAGTACCGGGACTTGCAAATTGAAGTTGAGCGACTGTGGAAAAAGAAATTGTGTGTTGTCCCGATTGTAATTGGAGCCCTTGGAGCAATACCCAAAGGGCTACCCCGCTATTTAGAAACTCTAAATTTACCAGACTTGAACATTTTGACTCTACAAAAAACCACCTTACTCGGAACAGCTTACATCCTCCGACGATACCTTAACTATTCCTAGGTCCTTGGTTAGGACTTGAGCTGCTGAGCTATTAATCAGCCTCAAAGGCTGTGAATCTCACTACAGATTAACCAATAATAAAATAATAATATCCCCATCAGTAAATTGCAAAAGATGGCTTTACTCAGAACAGCTGACATCCTGCGATGATATCTGCAACACCATCAAACATCGACATCTGCCTATCCCAGGTCCCTGGGAAAGACTTGATAGTAGATAAAAATGCCAAATCCAGCATGAACATCTAGCTGACTATGTGATGAGCCATAATAATGTAATTATCACTATATAACAATGTTATTGTTTCACAAAAGACATTAAACAATATTTATGGAAGATATCTGGAATCCTGAAGGGGGTAGTCAATAGTATAATTAAAACATATTTTAATATTAATGCATATTTTCCTCTGTATTAAGTCCCTCTGTGTATTATTAATTTCCATCCTACATTTTTGTCCAAAGGGCATTCAAATCATTACAAACTGAGTAATCTGAGGAATTGTTTCCTTCTTTAAAAAGGGCAAAAACCATTTTATGAATCAGACTAAGAAAACTCAGAGGCAAATATATATATATACATACATACATACATACATACATACATACATACATACATATATATATATATATATATATATATATATATATATATATATATATATATATGTTTTCTGAGGTTTTCGCGGGTGTTTGTATGTAGGTCTTTGGTTATTCGGGTCTTCTCCCGCGTAGAATTGGAAGTATCTTGGCGACGTTTCGACGAAGTCTCATTCGTCATCTTCAGGCTGGTGTTCTCGGCTTCGTTCTTCCAGGAGCTTCCAGGAGTTTCCAGGAGCTCCTGGAAGAACGAAGCCGAGAACACCAGCCTGAAGATGACGAATGAGACTTCGTCGAAACGTCGCCAAGATACTTCCAATTCTACGCGGGAGAAGACCCGAATAACCAAAGACCTACATATATATATATATATATATATATATATATATATATATATATATATATATATATATATATATATATATATATATTAGCTGAAAGTTATATTTAGCTGAAAGGGGAGATGCTCTGGAAGCTATTGGTTGATAATCAGAAAAGAGATGAGAAGAAGGCGTATCATTCCGAATTACTGTTCTTGACACATTTCCTTGGAGTTGCTCTCCATCTATTAGGCTAGGGAAGGTAAGAGAAACTGGGGAAGACAACCTGAAAGATGGGGAGAGAGTGCAGCAGGGTGCCGCAGCACCATGATTTTCAATTTGGTACTGTAGCAGGCTCTTTGGGTTTCACAACAGGAGCAAGAGATGATCCACGTACATCATAACATCGTAACACAAATGATGGAGCTCATGTAACAGATAACAGAATAACATAGTTGAAGAGACCTTGGAGGTCTTCTAGTCCAACCCCCTGCTCAAGCATACAATTTCAGACAAGTGGTTGTCCAATTTTTTCTTAAAAGCCTCTAGTGTTGAAGGACCCACAACTTTTGGAAGGCAAATTGTTCCACTGATTAATTGTTCTCACTGTAAGGAAATTTCTCCCTAGTTCTAGGTTGGTTCTCTCTTTGATTAGTTTCCATCCATTGCTTCTTGTCTTGCTTTCAGGTTCTATGGAGAATAGGCTGACCCGCTCTTCTTTGTGGCAACCCCTGAGATATAGGAACACTGCTGTCATGTCCTTCTTTCCATTAAACTAGACATGCCCAATTCCTGCAACTGTTCTTCATAGCATAAGACATCATTATGCCATAATTGCACCATTTCTGTAATGACATTATGAGACACGTGTCATCATTTTGCTGTCAGTATAGCTTGCTATAGATGCTTATTCCAATGAAAGCACAGATAGCTGAGTAGATTCAGCTGTGAATCTACTCAGGTTGCTCTATATTTTCCCTTCCCTTCGCTCCAGATCATCTGTCAGATCTACTTTATGCAAATAAAGGCTTGCCTACATATTCCCAAAATGAAGAAATGAAATTGGAAACAAAGAGCCATCTTTTTGCTGAACATGATGAAGTGATGATGTATTGACCAAAGTGAAGATTAAAAATTAAATTGCAAGAACAGATGGGACTTGAGACCCTTGACTACTATTAGCAGCAGAGAACAACGCTTAGATAGCACAGCCATGCAATTCTTTGAAAAGGGCATTTTACTTACGGTGGGAGTTTTGATCAATTCCATCATGTACAAAAAAGGGCAAGCAAACAGTCCAAATAGCCTGGAGAGGTTTATTCTCCAAAGGTAAATAAAGTACAACTAGCTGAACTGATTATAGGGACTACATCCATTAAAACAATTGCAAAGAGTATTCAATAGCCCTTTTGAGCTGCCTTTGCATGTTCATCTGCATCCAGAATCAGCAAACTGTTAATTAAGATATCGTACTTCCTAGATAAGCATGAGCTGTTGAAAAGGCTCATCTGTAAATTGATCGTTCTATATTTGACTCTCTGTGCCAGTTCACTGTCACATTCAGTAACATTCAAAATCAAAAAAATATAGTCATACTGTACACATGCTAGCTTTTCCAGGAAGACATTCAAATGTGGCTAAATTAAAATGTAGCCTCCAAGAGTCAACATTAAAATTGGTCACAGAAAGGCTTAAGGCAGAGGTCCCCAACCTTTACAGCTTGGCAGACTGATTGACCGGGTGGTGGGGGTGGGGAGAAGAGATGGTTCCGTGCAAATGGCAGGCATGCATGTGAGTGCACGCAACTCCATTTGCGTGAGCGGTGGGCACATGTGCACAAATGGAGCTTCGCGTGTGAGTGCCAGCACCTGCTGCTTGCGCAAATAGAGCTGCCAGCGCCAGCACCCACCACTCACACAAATGGAGCTTTGCACGTGAGTATCAGCACCTGCTGCTTCCACAAGTGGAGCTGTGCATGCATGCATGCACACCCGCTGCTTGTGCAGCCCAGTTTCAAATGGGCTGTGGCCCAGGAGTTGGGGACCCCTGGCTTAAGGGGAAAATATGTGATCCTGTGAATGTCTAGTGATAAACAAGAGAAGGTGAAGTTAGTTTTCAACCTACTTCAAATCAGTGGTGGTATTTAGCCAGTTCAGACAGTTTCGGGTGAACTGGTAGCGGCAATCGTGGGTGGTTCAGCCCATCCGCCCCGGCGCTATGCCATCCTATTTAGCTACGTTTTTGAGGCCGGGCGCATGCACAGAAGGTGCACATGCAAACAAAGCACATGTGTGGAAGTCCGGGCACATGCGTGGAAGACGTGCATGCAAAGTAAGCATGCACGCGCGGGGCAAACCGGTGGGAAAAATATGTGAAACCCACCTCTGCTTCAAATGAACAATTTTCCAAGCAAATCTATGCTCCAATAAGGAACTAAGGATACTGGTAAATAGATAAAGGTGACTTTGCATACAAATGGGTGTTCCCAAATGCTATCTATATTTGGGAATAGATTTATGCCTTGGTAGCAGTGATGGGTTCCTTCTGGTTCTGCCCGGTTCCGCTGAGCTGGTAGCAGTGACGATATGACATCACCGAACTGGTTCTGCCTCCCTGCGTTATTCTTACCTTTTATTTGGCCCCACCCCCAATCTATTACTGCCTCCTGAGTCCCAGCTGATTGGCTAGAAGGAAAAAAACTGTTTAAACTCTTGCCACAAGACTTCAAAGGGTCGCCCTACAGCTGATCAGTGGTAAAAGGCAGTTTGGTGGTAGACCGGTACCTCCAAAAACAAATGAATAGACCGGTGCCTGCAAAAATAAATTGGTAGACCAGTGCCTCCAAGAACAAATGATTAGACTGTACAGCTCTGCAAGCAGTTAAAAGCCTGATGGACCAGTACCTCTGCTAAATCCTAAAGAATTGTCACATGACCATCAAGCTATGCCCCAAAAATAAGCCACACCCAGAGAACCGGTAGTAAAAAAAATTTAGAACCCATCCCTGCTTGGTAGCTCTGCCACTGAAAGCATAGTGTTCCAGCTATGTAGTGGTTTGAGGCAAACTACTTATAAGGAAATTGTTTACATAGCAATGCTTTTCTCAAACCTCAAGAGATGTACTACTTTGGAATGTGCCTCATAGATTCCCACACATCTGGATACTACACCCAGGTAGGCTTTTCAAGTCACCAAAAGCAGGATGGATTGGACACCAGTCTCCATCTTTTCCTGGAATAGATGAAGGCATCCAATCTATATGCATTTTTTTCTTCTAAAATATGCATAAAAGTCATATTTGATTACGTAGTTTGAACCTATTTTCTCACAAAAATAATTATCTTTCTGGCACATATTTATACTAGAACATTTTTGAGGGAAAAAAACCCCCTCCACTATAAAATTCTGAGAAGAAAAAAAAATCTAAAAAGCTGGGAATTGGGAGATCTCAATATGTTAAGTCAGCCTCTCCCAACAACAGTACTGCCCTGCTTCAAGTGATATGGGACCCAGAGATATAGGAGATAGGGAAAGGCAGATCCGTGTGGAGAAATAAATCCTGACAAATCCTAACATTATCTCCTTTTGCCGGTTTTTTCATGTAATCTAGAAATGGACATATGTGTTGATGCTGCACCTATTAAAGGTTATGGTGTTCTCTAGTACAAAGGAAGATATTATTTGTGATCTTACATACAATACAATGCAAATAATACAATTAAGGGAATGAGGTTCCCTCTCTAGAAGTTTGTCATTTTCAGATATATGTATCTTTTCCTGATGGATATATTGGTCTATTATTAGAGTAGAAACAACAGATTTTATTCTATCTTAGAGACTGGAATATCCGTATTTATCATGGAAATAGTAAATGCCTAGTAAAACATTTACTATTCTGAGCTCAGTGGGATTTTATTTATTTATTTATTTATTTATTTATTTATTTATTTATTTATTTATTTATTTATTTATTTATTTATTTATTTATTTATTTATTTATTTATTTATTTATATATATTGCTGCCTATTCGCTCATGGCAACTCAATTGTAATTATGTGGATGATTATAACTCAGAAGAACAATCTGACTATTATAGCAGCCTAAATAGCAAAAAGAGATCCATATTCAGCTTTTTGTTTCTCTCTGATCCCACTGTTCTTTATCGGTAGTTACACACTTTGTATTTTTAAAAAGACTATGAGTTACATAATAAAACCAAATTCACCTTAACAAATGAAAAACTATTCAAAGGCTATAGCACTAACACTGACTAACCCTTAAAATACACAGAAATATTCAAAACTTTAAACATAGTATGCACTTGAGTCCCATATTTCAACTTGTCCATATAAAATCTACATCTGTAGGCAATCTGTTCATAGGTGGCAAGTGCAAACAGTTCTTCAATCCCTTGAGTGAAATAGATATGGATAAATGGAAATTTATTTTTCCAGTGCTGCTATGGCTGATATTTATTATGTTTTGGGAGAAAGTGGTGGATTATATAAATACTATTTATATGACAAAAGGTAAAATTTTCAGAGAGTAGTATGCTTTTGAACTACTATACTGTACTTAGCACATGGAATTTGATAACTGGACAATGTAAATTCCCTGTGCCTTTTACTGCATCCAAAAAATGAATATTGTATGCTTTTAAACTTCAAGGCAAAATGATAGCAGGAAACTTATCCATTCCATAAGTATTATAAATTTGCAAATATAACAAGGATAAACTCAATCCCACTAAATGTTATGCTGTTTCTATGACTCAAAACTCTTTGGAAACCCAATTTTACTGCTTCATTGCTCTTCAAACATCCCCTTAATCTTAATTATAACTCAGGAGTCACGACCAATGAGCATTTAATTAAGTATTGTAAAGAAGGAGGTAGAGTGATTTGGAATTAGCACAAGAAAAAAAAACCAAATCACTTCCCTCTTCAGTCCTTGTTGTAACTCACTAGTAAAGATTTTATCGAGTAACTTTTAACTACTTGCAGCAAAGGAAATAAGAAAAATCTTTCCCTCTTAATTATGTTTATAGGACTTCTGGAGGCAAATAAAAGTAGAGCAAATTATGTCCTACTTGTAAAGTCCAGATACCTGCTGATTCGTCATTTCGACCAGAAGAACCTTTCCCAATCCAATAAGGCAGTGTTTCTGAATTTAATAAGTGTAAACTTCAATCCCAGAATTGCCTAGCCAATCTGGTAGTGGAAGGAATTCTGGTAAGCGAAATCCACACATCTTAATGTTACTAAGGTTTTTTTAAAAATGCAATAAGGCATGGATGGTTTTGGTTTCCAAGGATTTCCCTTCACATATAGGAGGGTTCAAGCCCATAAAATGGATGGGCATATATCACTTAGATGAGGTTCCCTTTTTTAAAAAGGCCATACTAGTCTATTTTAGGTCTTATATTACGACTGTATCTCACTCCAAAATGGCAGGGGATTGTGTTCTTAGGTTTACAAAATAACAGAGTCAGAAGGAACCTTGGAGGTCTTCTAATTCAACGTCGTGGTCAGGCAGGAAACCATCTACCATTTCAGACAAATGTTTTTTGTCAAATCATATGTTTGGTTTGTTTTTAATGTCAGTGATTCTGGGCAATGTACGGGATCCAAACCAACAATTTAAACAACCCAAACCATAACAAAGTCACAAACAACAGTCCCAAAGAGGACTGCATTAACTGGCAGAGCTTGCCTAATAGAAACATCTGGGAGAACAGTCAGGCCTTTGAAGCTTTATGAAAGGCTAACAAGAATATGGTCATTTGGATCTCTGGAGGGGAATTATTGCATAGAACAGGTATTGCCACAGCTTGCTGGGGTTGAAATATATGAAATGATAATTCTCAATGATACTGAGATTTTTTTTTCGTTGTTGTTAATAAGGTTCTCTGTATGACAGCTACAATATAGTTGTAGTAACTTTGGCTTTGCAATCTGTTTCTTATATTCCAGAAGGACATTAGGAAGATTTCTCCACATCTGGATTTCTTCAGGATTGGCCCAAGTATCCCACATTGAAAATATGAGCAAATGGCACTTCTCTACTGTTTTGCCCCATGGAGTGATATTAAAGTTAACACTGGTAAAATCCACCTTGCAGATGTTTTCTTCCCCTAAAAAGAGCCTTTTTTTTTCAACAGATCCTTAGGACACATATGGGGTGTGTGTGTGTGTGTGTGTGTGTGTGTTTTCATTCTCTTGGTGACACTTAAGACATTTATTTACTGATGCAAGTAATAAATGATGCCACTGCTGGTGTGGGTGTTTCTTCTTACCACCAGTATTTGACAACATACTGAAATTTCTTGGTT
The DNA here is from genome assembly GCA_030761175.1 of Masticophis lateralis. Classification (NCBI taxonomy): domain Eukaryota; kingdom Metazoa; phylum Chordata; class Lepidosauria; order Squamata; family Colubridae; genus Masticophis; species Masticophis lateralis. The sequence continues at coordinate 96,181,763 of JAUDYJ010000002.1, forward strand.
GCACCTCCCCATTTTCCCTCTATGTTTGGGAATCAAAATTTCAAGGCCGGCTAATTTGATTCAAGTCTCTTCAAAATTTGAACTTCAATCTCAAAAGTGATTTTCCACAGGCTATACTGAGCTAATGCGGTTTAAGTATTGGAATGCAAATAGCAGAAGTGTAGAAAATTAATCCTGCCAAACTAGATGGGCACTTCGTGAATTTCATGGCAACTGCCTTTAGTTATAAGTTACTCTTTATCTTTCATAACGTAACATTAAAGTACAGCCATCCCTAGGATGTCCAGAAAAGAGTCTACTTTTGCTCAGTTGGTACAATTGAGGTCCTTAGTCCAACTTTGCTCTAAAGCCAAGAGACAGGTAGCTATTTATGTAAAAATAAGTGAAAGGGGAGGAAGAATTCAAAACTTTTTTTCCCCTCAAAAGTAGTTCGCTTTGTTCCACTTGTTTTTCTGGCATGCCACGCTTGGTGTGACATTGAAGAATGTCTCCTGACTCATCTTTATTGAGCAGTACAGACTTCCTAGGTTTGAGTTTTGCAGGTTGATTGGAAAAGCAGCACAGTGAGTTCTCAAGCTTGTTCCACTTCTGAAGCACTCCTACACTGGAGCTACATTACAACAGCAGTTCTCAACCTGTGGTTTATGGACCCCGGGGATGTATGCAATAGAGTGGTGGACTGCTGCCGGTTGAACAACTGGTTTGCCCAGAACTGAAAATGTGAGCATGCACTGTCTGCAGATGCATGTGGCATCAAAAAACCGGCAATTATATAGGATGTGATAGTGCCAGGGCAGGTGGACAGACCCAACCCTGGTCAGAACTACCAGTTCACCTGGACCAGTTTGAACCGATAGCAGCCCATCACTGGTGCAATGTCATTTCAGGGGATCCACAAAGGCTTGAAAAAATGTTTTGATTTAAATCTTGAGTTAAGTCTTGGGGATCCATAGCCCATGGTCACAAAAGATATTTAAAAGGGGTGCATGGTAAAGAAAAGATTGAGAACCACTGCATTAAAAGTCATGCTTGCTGGGAATATTCTGTTATGGCTAGATAATGCATGCCACTGAAACTGATTGGCAGGGAGAAACAATGCCATAGAGAAAGAGGCCAACCCAGAGTAAGAGATGTTCATTAAGGCAGCATCCATTTTCTTATTGTTGAGAAATTTAAGCCTGTCCCAATCCTGAAAAATTTAAGCATTTGATTTACGAGCCCCATATTTAGAATGCTAAGGGTTGGACCGAACTCCCAGTTTTGTTCCGAGAGCAAAGAGACAGCAAAGTTAAGGAGCAACAATAATGTTGAAGCTTGTGGTTATTTTAAGAAAGTAAGAGTTGAGAAAGTGAATTAAGTTTAACACACTATCATCCTTGGCTCCCCAAAAAACTTCTGAGAGCTGAATGTTCAGTGAGATGATCCAAATAATTGCCACCTCTGGTGACCTCAGAAAACCTATCACATCTTTAAATTCATTCTCACATTTTTCATACATGGAAGTGATATTGCAGGAGAATAAATCTGGAGCAGTCCCAGAAGAGACACTGAGTTTGTGAAGTACTCTAGAAGACCGCAAAGCACTTTGAAGCCACCTGATTTGATGAACTACTTCAAAGCAGATACCAAACCAAACTTCCTTTGATAAGATGATTTGATTGACGCATTATTGAATGGAGGCGTTTCTTTGAAGTTTTCCTAACTATATTAAATTTGTCCATATACTAATCATGTCTGACCTTGCTTAGTGTTTCTGGATCAGCCAAGATTAGCTAGATGTTACCTATCTTGTGACGGAGCAGCATATCCTAAAATTACCAGATGCTGACATGCTAACCTCTGATTTGTTGAATCTCCTAAAATCAATTGAGCTAGTACTGATTTAGCTATCCCTGTAGTTGTGAAAACGCATTCCATTACTCAAATATGCAGTGTATGGAAACAGCATCTACTTTCTGTTAACAGGATTTTTTAAAATAAAAGTATGGTACCCAACTATCAACACCACCCAAAATTACTTTTTAAAACATTAATTTCATAGTGTTACCTTTCCATTTTCTCAAATTTTTTTTCTCAATGGGGTCTGACATTTAGCTTTACAATCTCACCACCTAGTGGAAGAAACTAATTTCTTTCAAACTTCACATTGTAATATTGAAGGTTTGATGCTGGTTTATCTGATTGCTAAAATGAAGATGTTTATTTTCCTTATCCTTCTTTGTGGTTGAGTGAATATTTCAAGGAAGCCAGAGCAGTTCAGTGTCTTTGTTATGAAATGCTTTGTGCAGGCTGTATTACTTGTTTTGTAATTGCAGAGGTGGGGGTGGGGTGGGGTGGGATGGAGTGGAGTGGAGTGGAGGAAAAATTGATCATTTAAATTGTTTTAAATTTGTTTGTTTACAGAACCATTTTTAAACAGAGCTGCTTATAACTAAATCCAAATGGGTTCAATTAGAATTATTTGCAATCATGAGTGCATGACTGAGAAAACAAAATCCTACAATATATTTTCTTTCCTTTTTAAATTAATTCTACAAAGATTTTGTTCCCATTCCAGAGATTATTGGATTTAGGCCAGAATTATTTGGAATCAAATTCTGGTAAAGTTGACAAACATTCCTTTTATGGCTGGGTATACTTTGAAGATAATTTTGAAAAGATGCTTTTGATTTTAACCCCCAGTAAATTTGAGCCTGAGAAAAATGATACTTGGGGAAAAAACACCAGGTTGCTTTAAGAAATAACAGGAATACCTGAATTTATATTGACTGTTTCCTAATATGATTTGATTGCTTATTTGTTCCCTATGTCTATCATTAAGTGTTGTACCTTATGATTCTTGATGAATGTATCTTTTCTTTTATGTACATTGAGAATGTATGCACTAAGACAAATTCCTTGTGTGTCCAAACTCACTTGACCAATAAAGAATTCTATATATATATTTTTCCACATCTTATCATTAGAACAATCTTGTGAACAATTTTATTTGGAGACATTAGGCAGCTCTTGTTAGATTTTTCAGAAGTGGTTGCATAAAATTGTGTGTACATTCTTAGGGAGCCACATCCATAGTTCCACAAGTTATCCACATATTACATTGTTGTTTGGGCTACTAGATTGCAGGAAAAGTTCTATGTAATTCTATGGAAAAATGTATTTCATTCTCCAGTGTTTTCCAAGCTAGTACATCTGAATTCTTAATCTCTGAAATATATTCTCATTTTAGCAAGTCACTGATTCTTCAATCTCTCATTACTTTGGGCTTTAGAAGACATTCCATAACTGTTTGGTGTCTGTGATATGCCATGTGTGGCTGGTCAGGAAATAAATGAATGCAGTTGTCAGGTCGAACAATTCATGTGAAACCTGCCACAACCTGTAAATTATTTGCCTGGTGATGAAAAATTATTTTAGTGATGGCAAGAGATACCTTAGTCCCTGTACTGTGATTTATTTCAATGTGATCCTGATCACCTTTTTCACTTCCATGATGAAGAGGTATCAGTTGGACTTAATAGTACTGCAAAGAGAAGCAATCTGTATTATTTCAATCCCAGATCAACCTTTGATGATTTCAAAACTTGAAGCAATGTCACACTGGATAGAGAAACCTGCAAGAAATACCAAGAATATAGATTGGTGTGGGAATTAAAAAACAAAACAAAACAAAACTCAGAAACCAAAGGCAAACCACTTTTGCATTGTTGCCTGGAAAGCTACATTGATGGGTTATAAAGTCTCCAGGAACTGAATTCAACTTAAAGGAGAATTTTATGTTCGATATGATTAAATAAGGCGCTCTCCTCTTTAGATAAAAAAAAAAATATTGCATCCTTGCATTTCATCTCTTGGGTAGCAAATATCCAGCTGAGCTACATCATTGGCTTAGTAGATTTTCAACACAGCAATTCATTTCTCATCTTTTCAGTCCACATTTTCCTCCCCAGAATATAAATAACAATGACAACATGTGAGAAGGATCATTATATGTCTTTACACGCTTTCTGCAATCACGTTGGTTAGACATTCAATGCTAAATTATAAAATTCACTATATAATACTCATTATCTCAGCAATAACCATTATCCACTAGCAGCACTGATTTTTTGTTCAAAAGATTCAAGTCTGATAATGGATTGCAAAGTAGACAACAAAAGAAAATACTTTCTAAAAAACAAGGAACCAAAGAACCACTAGTTCAGCAGAAGTTAGCTGTCTATTCCTTGCCTAGCTGTGATTCCTTATGATTCATCCAAGATAAGCCACTGATTACTTATCGCTGCCATTTAATGACTCTGTCAGAGCCACCTTTCTGCAAAAGGTGACTTGGTCATGGTCTCAAATCATAGGAAATCACTGCCTCATAATTATTTGTATGACATCCTATATCCACCGCAAGATTTCATTCGGGGACCCTGATTTTATTGGATTATAACTTCCACTGGCATGAGTTGGTATAACCAATGATACAAAGTATGAGAATCATGATCTGAGATCCTAAATTCCATTTCTAAATTAGTCATGGCCTTTTTTCTCTTTTTTGGTACTCAAGGTATCCCTGCTCACACATTTTCTTGACTTCCTTTCTCTATCTCCCATATCCCCCCACAGAAATTCAGAAATTCAGATCCACTTCTTTTTCAGAAGTAATTATAATAAACAATAATGATCCAGCACATTTGCTTTCAGCAGTTTTGATACAACTAACCGGGAATCAAATATCTGTGAAGTATCTTGTAAACAAAGATAAATTACAGAACATTCATAAAACCGGTATAGAGTCTGGAAGAAGAGACCAGGCGCTTGAAAAGATCACACATTTTGATAAATGAAAATTAACTCAATTCTGGGAAATGTCTTTCTTCTTTGAATTGGTGTACATACAAGTCAGCGTGATTCACTATGCTAAGTAATTCAAGTAATTCAAGATTTACGAGTGTTTTTTCTTCAATGTATTTTAACAACTTCAGGAAGGGTTTTTCTTTTTACAAATTCTTCATGACAAGCAACTAATAAAAGAAATATTTTTTCCTTGAGTTTGTGAGAAGTTAGGATATGCTTAATTATCTGAAGAGCTTGCAGGTGAATCTATTTATTTAAAAGGAACTGGTAGAAGAATGCCACACTTTCTACCACTCTGTGATACTTCCACAGAGTATCACAGGAGAAAACAATGCCTGCACATGCACCGTATTTTATATTATTGTATATAAAGAAGTTTCTCCTATAAATGAATCTCCTATAGATGAAATTTTCTGGCATGTAAGTTTCTGGCAAGATGGAAGTGAGGAGCCGAAGACCAGATGCGACTATTTTATAAACACAGGACAGATGCAACACACCAGACAGCGTAAGAAAAAGATGCAAGCTGTCCATTAAAATAAAAGGATAGGAGAAACTCAGGGTCTCACCCTTGAGCAAAAATACCAATATAAAAATACACAATTCTAGATTTAATTGTGACTGTATCATATGGTCATCCTCTAGGAGTTCTACAGTTAATGCACATCTGAGAAATTAGAAAATTATTAATATCGCATCTACCCCCACTATTAACTCACCTCCAGTGATGATGTGCAGTGTCAAGATATATTTACCTGCCTTTTTCTCCTAGGAAAAAGCTCAGTGCCGTAGTAGTTAATATATTGGACTTGGACTGAAGCAATTCAAGCAAAGTCAGGCATAAAAATTAATTCTCTCCCAGCCAACCTATCCCACAAGGTTGCTGTGATTTGAAAAAAACTGGAAGAAGAAATGCTTAACTATGACCCCTTCTGTTTCTAAAGAAGAGATTATTACCCTGGGTCCAAGGCACATTGACACAACAGAAGATACTGTGTGTATATGTATATGTAGGTTTGTAGTAATTCAACCAACATACAAGTAAATAATTCAGCAGGATTCATTTATAGGAGAAACTTCTTTATATACAATAATATAAAATACGGTGCATGTATACAATACCCATGCAGTTCTTTCACAGCACAAAATGGAAGCAAGAATGGAAGCAAGCTAGTGCCAGTGCACTCAAGCTTTTGTATACAGAAACAGTTAAACTAAGCCCCGCCCAGGCTCCAAACTGTCTGAGTCACCAAACAGTCCTTACTGGCTGACCTGTTGCCATGTCTATTCCAATTCATGAACTCTTATATACTGACAGTAGGTCTGTAGAGGTAGATATATATATGTATATACATATGTGTATAGGATTGTTCCATTAATCTCTTATAGCTACTCAAAATTGAGTCCTCTTCTTCAATGGAATCTAATTCCATTTAAAAATGGAAGCCTGCCAAGATGAAGGAAAAGAGCAGCTCTTAAGAAAGAAAGACCAAGAGAGTTTAATGTTAACTGAGGGTTCTAGTTAAAATTATTTAATTATATGACTTTTGGGGGACATCTTATCTGTGTACATATGACACACAGAGAATCCTGTTGAGGAATAATCACAGATGTCTTCCTAAGCACTGTACAAAGTATTAACTTTCCAGTGCACCTCACAGAAGCCTCTTACGACCAGTTTTACAAAGTTAATAAAAAACTAAGTGATTCTAGATTTATTTGCTTTTGTGAAACAGCAAAAACAAAGTCTAAGCCTCCAGGTTATTCCTCCCAACAGAAAACTAATGGAGTGCAGTGAAGAACCAGTGTTTTACCATATGGCTCTCAATGATCAACAAAGGACACAGTGCTTAACAGACTGAAGAGATCATGTTTATTTCAAATGAATATCTATCACACTTTGTTAATTCATGTCCCTATGTACACATACCTAATAAAGTGCAGAATCATCAGTGGGATGTGCTGCAGACATTTTTAACCCCAGTGCAGACTCAGAAAGATGGATGGGGGAAGCACCGATGCAGCTCTCTCTCAAGTTGCTGTGTTTCATGAATAAAATGAATTGCATTCATAACTAACTGAGCTGCCATGTTCTGGAACAACTTGTGCCTCAAGCCCAATTTTACGAACTAAGCTTCCTATTTGTGGAACAATACCTCCAGTCCAGTAGTGGATTGCAAAACCTGTCACTACTGGTTTGCTCGTGCACGTGTGCATGGGCTCGTGATGTTTCTATGCATGCGCAGAGGCATCCAACGTGAGTGGGTGGAGCCTCTCACCACCACTACTACCAGTTTGCCGATCCGGGTAGAACCGGCAGCAATCTATCACTGTTCCAGTTACTGCATAATGTCCTATACAATTATGTCTACCCCTCTTCCCCTACTATGGGCTCATTGCTAACACCAAATGCTCAGAATGGGCATGTTCCTAAGTGGGGAATCCCTTCCTTCTTCACTCACATAGGTCACAGTAATGTGGGCCAGCTCTGCTCTGTCATGGATAAGGAAAGTTTATTGTCACACTTCACATTTAAAAACAGCAAGTCGGGTTTTTCTGCCTCTCATTTGAACAAATCATTTCTTTTCTTCTCACTACTACCCATTCCAACATTTCCAAAAAACTCAGCTATTTTGGAGCGAATGTAGAGTCTGCTAACAGCAATGACACTGTTTTTGAGTCTGCTCACAACAGAATGTAGAGTCCGCTAACAGCAATGAAAAAGGTTTTTTAAAAGGTAAGGATTAAATAAGGTTTATCTCTATCATCTCTACCTCCATCCATATTTCTATTATCTCTATCTCTTCTTCAACTGCTAGCTACCTGAGGGGGGTACAATGAAAGAAGGAAGTTTGAAATTGTTGGCATTCTTTTAATATTTGGAGTGCAGTGTTTTTTATTTTAATTGTGATCACTGGGCCAGGAGAGAATTAGAATTGGAACTGCTAATCCTTTTTATTTTGGGGAAAGGAAGGTTAAAGTAACAGAGTTGAGTTGCCAGGGGTTTCACGGGCCTGTATCATTTACTAGCTTTTTTTTCCCTCCATACCACTCATTTAATTGAATCAAGGTCACTTTAATGAATTGTATGAAAAGCATATCCCAGTTCATTAAGACAGAGGTTGGGACTATTTTAATGCCTATGGTTTGTGTCCTCCCACTCCAAACAATCATATTGAGAGGGAAGAAAAGCAGAGATAAACTTTACCGATAGGCAATTGTTTCTTTGCATTTATACAAACTTCACGTTAAAACTTGGAACTCATAAAAACGTAACAATAATGAAATCAAAGGATCTCATTTTATTTCCTCCTCCTTCTCCTCTTCCTTTCACCCGGTATGCCCTTCATGCTAATTAAATATTATAAGCAATAAAACAGGGGCCTGATCATCATCTACAATGTTGACATCAAGACTGGCAACTGCCCAAATTCTCAGTGGCTGTGATGCGATAAGATGAATTTTTTTAAAAAAATAATAATAATGAAGCAATGTAAAAATTTGGGATTGATTTTAATATAGCTGTTTTAAAGATTGAGCAACAACCTTTGCTATATTTTTTTCTTAAAGCTAAGGTCTTCAGTTTTTTGGAGCATGCAAATCCATCCCCATTGGGAATTTTGATTGTTCTGGAAGCTCTCACAAAATTATTATTGAAGAGATTGTGCCAAATCAAATAGTATTGTTTACCAGGAGTTAAACTGGTGAAGTTACTTCTTGCTTCCTCCTCTGATATTTTCTATTACCCGTGTTTCCCTGAAAATAAGACCCTGTCTTATATTATTTTGAACCCTGAAATAAGTGCTTGTGCTTATTTTCGGGGAAGTCTTATTATTCTGGGGCACATGGAGCAAGATGGGGCTCCTCTTGCCGTCTTAACTGATTTCCAGCTCTGTGTTTAAATATTTTTGGGGAGGGCTCATTTTTGGAGGGAGGTTTATTTCAATGCATGTGCTCAAAAGCCCGATTGGACTTATTATCAGGGGATGTGATACTGGCTGAATTAAATCAAATTTTTCATTTTTCAGAGTGACTTTGGGGATATATGTTAAAATCCCAAAACTTGAAAATAAATATGATGCTGCAGATATCAGCATGGTAGCATCTTGTTAATTCATTTAATTTTATTTTTAAGAAAATCAGTTGGCACCGCATTGGACCCTAAACACCCAAACATTGTAAGTATGATGTTAACTGGAAAAAGAGGAATGATGATGCAATGAAAAATTTAGCCCATCTGGTCTGCATGTATAATATCTTCAACCTTGATTAGCTCATTTCAAGAACCCATAATTATGGTTTCCTAGTAAGGAGTGGACCAGATGTGTTTAGCAGTACAAATCTTAACATTCCCAATCTGTAATACTTCAGAACTACCCATCCTAAAATAACTCTGGATTGCCCATAGCAATAAAAAGATTTGGCTCACAAGTCTTGGTAACATTTAATATACCATCTTTTTAAGAGATATATTGAAAAAGATTGCCACTGGTTAATTAGCATTTTAGCATTAGTCCATCCTAATGACCTCTGTTATTTAGTGCATATAATAAACTTAACTTTATGATGTCATGAGATAAGTTAAAAAAAATAATACTGAGCAAGTTGGAGGGAAAATCAAATCATCCCCTTTTACAAACTTCCTGTAACTGTATGGGAAATTTATTAAAGGGACAGCACTATTTTAATGAATTTATAGGTTGCTTTCTCAAAATATTTTATGGTTATATATAACTTTTGAAAGTCAATATTCAACAGTTCCAACACAAATTATGATATATCAAACAGCTCTATAATTTACTATTGTAGTCCCATAAAAGGCACATCAAATGGTGGAGAGGAAGGGAGAGAAGAGAAGTGAAGGATTGGGTAATATCACCTCTTCTTAGTTTTCTTTCTCTTTATGTCAAGCCTTCTCAAAATTTAATCCCCTTTGACAGAAGCAGGAAACAGAGCCAGATGATAGGTATATGTTTCTTCTTTTCTTTCCAGCTTGAAAATATGGTGCCTCCATCTGCTTTGTTACCCATTGCCACTGATCTGCTGTATGATCCTTGCAAATTGGGGTCTAATCTTAGCTGATCATCTTTACCTACTATGATAATCATAATTCATGTCAACACATGAATTTTTTTAAAAAAATTGATTTATGTGCCACCCTTCTCCGGAGACTCAGGGCGGCTTACAATGCGTTGAGCAATAGCCTTCATACTTTTGTATATTTATACAAAGTCAGCTTATTGCCCCCACAAACAGGGTCCTCAATTTACCTACCTTAGAAAGGATGGAAGGCTGAGCCAACCTTGAGTCTGGTGAGATTCGAACACAGTAATTGCAGACAGCTGGTGTTTAATTACAATGCTTTTAGTCTGCTGAGCCACCAGAGCTCCTCTGAACTCAATTCAGTGAATTGAGTTCACTGAAGTTAATAAAATTTACTATCAGATAAATATGAATAGGACTATGCCTAAATATATTGTGGGCTACTATAGGTGGATCTTAGGACTAATGTCCATGTTGCTGTGATCATAATGGTATTAAGAATTCAATTGTTAAAAAGCAAAAATGCATGTGCTCAAAGTATTTCTTTTTCTGTCAGACTTTTGGTGGTTCCTAGAAGCAACAACTCTGAGTTTGAAAGTGTCAGTTTGTCCTCTGAATCGATGATTTTAATGAGTGCAAAGATCACAACTTATACAAGTTGACTTCTTCTACAAGTAAAAATGACAGTCTATCATCTCTCTGGGAAATTGTCTCCACTTAGACCCTTTTTTCTATTAAAAACAATCAGAAGTTTATTTGGTGCTTTTGCTTCAGTGTGTGATGATGGCCATGTGGGAGAACAGCTGAGAAAAAGAAGAGAAAAACATTATCAGTAAGTCTGTGCCAAGTGGTCATTGTTCATCTCAGTGCAGATGTGATGCTTTGCACTATGATGACAACCCTTTTTGCTTCCCATTTAGCTCACCTCAGTTGCTCTGTGTCACTTTAACAGGTCTTAATACCCAAAAGTTTTCTTCATGAGTACAGCACCTAGATCAGGGGTGACATGCTCCTGGTTTGGACTGGATCGCTCGATCCAGTAGTGATGGCAGTGGGTAGTTCGGAGAACCAGTAGCAAAAATCCCTCCCCGCACCCCCATACCCAGCTGAGCTGCACGATCATCAGAGGCTTTTTTTTTTAACTTTTAAAAGTATTTTTGGCAGAAGAGGTTGTAGAAAAAATGCTTTTAAAAGTAAAAAAAAAGTTAGCCACACCCAACCAGTCACATTATCCCCCACCAAACCACACCCACAGAACCGGTAGTAACAAATTTTACGTTTCACCACTGACCTATATAAGTCTTTCATGAGCACTAGGGGTGCCAAAAAGTGATCTTTCAAATACAAAGATCAAAGATCCTAATTGCTTAGGTCTTTACAAAGATGTCAGTAGATGAAAAACGAAGCTTTAAAAGCCTAAATGTTACAATTCTGCTTTGTAGTAAGATTCATGACCATCCAAATATTGGAAGGCTGTAAAACAGTCTCAAATTACCTTACTGAAGGCTCAACAGAGACTTCATTAGAGTCCTGCAGAAAAATCAGGTGGAACAACGGCTGATGACTTCTTTCTATTGGTCTACAATAGAAAGTGTCCTCAAATACTGTATAACGGTATGGTATGATGGTCTAACAGCTGCGGACAGGAAGACACTACAGGGAGTGATCAATTCGGCACAAGAAACTATCAGTTGCCCTCTAACACCACTGGATGATATTGCCCAGTTTCAGCAGAGTAAGGAAGAAGGCCACATCTTGGCCACTGTCTCTTTTTGCTTCTACCATTGGGCAGAAATGATAACTAATGTTACACGGATCGCTGTTAGAGTTCTTGTACCTTTGCTTGACCGTTCACTTTAACTTCTCCCAATTTTTTCTAACTTCCTTTTATCTTCTGGAGCTCAGCTTTGGCTTTATATATATATCCTGTATATATATTTATTTAAATAATTTATACGGCAACCCATCTTACAGCAGGGACTCTGGGCAGGACACAAAAGATTAAAATCATTAGCTCAAGAGGCCCAATGTAAATAATACATTCCAATTTCCTTATCTGAGACTGTAACCTGGGGTCATTTTATGGAAAAACCAGAACTAAAATAATGAGCAATTGAAATATACATTTTAAGTGGTTGGGTTTGGTTTTTTTTTTTTTTTAAATCACCATCTTAAAAAATTGTTTAGTACATTTATCTGAGTTGCTTGGGTTAGCATACCTTCAATACAGCTAATTACCAGCAATTTTCTTCTTTCTTTTAAATTACTTGATGAAAAGGTTAATCACAAAGCTTTTTTAGACTTTGCTATAACTCCACAACTACAATGATAAAGAGATTGAAGTGCCAATCAAGTGAAAAGAAGCTGTCTGGCCAATAAATCAAAAATTGAGTCAGAGACTATAGTTTTATTGAGATAGATGGGAAAGCAATTGATTGTAGCCTGGTGCTCTGTCAGACTGCAGAGGGAGAAAAGTTTTATCATCGTGAACCTTGCTGTGACCTTGTCTATCAATAAGACTAGGGTTTATTGCTTAACAGGGCCAAGAGAGACAAGAGACTTTAAAACTTTAGTCCAGTCATGCATACCAGGCAGCTGAATTGGATCCCAGAAAGTTTCTGTCTTTTATTTAATCCTCAACCATTATACCTTCACATTAGAAGAAGCAGCCACGGGTTCCATCAGAAATAATACACACTATATTCTACTCTGTATCATATTTTCTCAGCACAAAATTTTCCCGTTAAATTAAACATCTCCTCATCTGTTTGTCTATTGATAATTTTATTATTTAAATATAACAATATTTAATTTAGATAGTAACTACTGTCTAAGGCCTAAATGCAGAGTTTGGAGCCAACATATGACTCTCCAGGAAATCATAAACTGCTTCCTTTTTCTTCCTAGTGTCACTACCCGTTAAAAACACACCTGTCCAATAATGCTATTGCTTCCTGATTTCATATGTTGACTCTGTTCCTTAAGACCTGGTTCTGTGCATATACAAGAGGACATATTTATGTGAAGATAGGAGGGGCTGCTTATAGATTTCTTAAATTATTTGAAACTTGGGAAAGATTGGAGATCTAGGGGAATGGGAAACATGTCAACCACATGTTTCTGTTAACATTTAGCCTTTGAGTAATTGGATTAATTACAGAGAGCATTTAATTTACATTCACTAGTTTTGCCTCATTTTTCAGAGCAGCTTTGAACATGCTGTTCAAAGACAGGTGCAATGCTCAGCTCAAGAAAAAAATAATTGCACACTGCATAATGCCACCCTGTTCATTTTCCTGATGAATTATAACTCTGGTGGCATTAGGTTTCAAATGTGATTTCCTCGGCTTGATATATCCCTGCATGCGTCTTCTTCTCACTCTGGGTTCTTGTTTTTGCCGTTTCAATAAAATAAGTGTTTATGGGAACACTTCCGGTCTGCTTCTACTCAGACATCATTGAGATGGCTATGTTGCTGAAAAGTAAGGCACCCGCAAAACAAATTAGTGATGACAAGGCCACAAAAATCAGGTCATGTCCATTCTGTTTTATGGAGTATGTAAAAGCCGGGAGTAATAAAGGCAGTAATAAAAAAGGAAACAAGAGGCAGTTTCAGAGTATCCGCTCAAAGCAGGAACAGAAAACATTTGTTCCAGTTAAATGTAATCTTGTGGTAGGATTTACAGGCCCAATGAACAAATACAAAGTTCACACATAAATATATTTATAACATAGGATAGGATAGTGACTGACAACAAATAGAATTTCCTTCCATTGGAAAAAATAAGCTTGCTAATTATTTTGTTTGTGAACCTTGGTTAAAAAAAAATAGAGGAATAAATTCATGATTTGCAATAGTCAAAAGAAAAGATGGAAAAGAAGAAAATGTATGCTAAAATGTTTGGAGACATGCTAGATCATTAGAATAAGAAAAGAAATCAACACATAGACAAGTTAATTCTCCTGTTTGAATAAATTGAACCACAGAATTAGCACACAAATCAGTAAAGTTTGAAGGAGGTAAGAATAAGGGGGAGAGAAAGTGGTTTGCTTGGAACAATCTTCAGAAGCTTCAAAATATGCCATGGTGCAGTTTTAGAGATATAGACAATTTAAAATTAACTGATTCATGAGATCGTATTTTGGACAGCTGTGATGACCTCACTGACCCTTCTTAACAAGATCTCACATGCAGACTGAGAAACAGGTTGTCTTCATGGTATTTCTGAACAGACAAGCTCAATGGTTCTTCAAAAGCAAAAAGTCAGACCCCAGGACACTGTAAACTTTTCATGTCTTCTCTTCAAGTCTACTGTACTCTGCGTTATTTCTTGTGCAGTCCTTTGAGAGATTGCAGTAAGGATGTTCCTTCCAAATCAAAGCTATGTGATTTGGGCATGGGCGTGGTGTGGCTTTGTGGGTGTGGCAGGGGAAGCATACTGCAAAATCTCCATTCCCACCCCACTCAGGGGCCAGCCTGAGGTGGTATTTGCCGGTTCTCCAAACTACTCAAAACTTCTGCTGGATTTCACCCCTGATGTGGATAGAATATCTTGTTAGCCTTTGGAATATCACTTTTGGAGGAGGCAAGAAGGATGGACATTTTACGATAAATAGAAATAGATGCATACTGTGCGTACGTGTATGAGATGTACAGTCACACAATGAACACACATCAAAGAGACAAACACAGATCAGTCACCGGGATTCAGATCCAATAAATTAGTGCATTGGGAAAGGCCATAGTAATAACTAGGATACAAGATTGAAACAAGGCAAACATCAAGAAGTGTTTTTAAGAGCAATGTCTGTTATGTACTTTTAGAACAACATTAGCCAGAGTTACAATGAAAAGACATTTTTGTTGGCAATAAAAAGACAGAAAAGGTGTAGAATCTCTACCTCTGTAGAATTTTTAAAGATAGCTGCTTCTGAAAGAACCAACTTGCAAAAACCTAGGCTATGCACCCTCCTCCAAGCAATGTAATTGCAAAACTCTGCTAAAAGTCTGTTTGTTAAAATCTAGAGCTGTCATTTGTCAAGCTGCACCCCTTTCTGTTCTTCCTTTCCAAAATAGTGAGAAGATTGAGTCATAAAAGTATAGTATCACTAAGCAGGAAAGGGCTGCTTAGGCCATAAAATCAAATCCCCTGTCAGGGCTGGGAATCCAAATTACACAATCTATGACAGACAGCTCTCTATCATCCTTCTTCTAAATTCAACACATCCAATAAAGGAACCCTTCTCTGAAGGATTTGTTCTACTGCTGAATTCTAATTGTTAGGAAGTTTTTTTTTTCCTGACCTTCAAATGGAATCAGCCTTTATTCAACATTTTGCATTCTGGAATGTTAAAGAACAAGCCTTGATCTTCCTTTGCAGATCTGTCTTTCAATTACTGGAAGAGTGCCATTTATTCTTCACCCCACAAAGTCTTCCTTTCTCAAAATAAGTAGCTCCTTGGAATCTTTCTTAAAACATAGTCCTGGACCCCCAAACTGAATAACATACTCAAAATACAGATCAGTCAAGATGGTATAAAATTCCTTCCTGTGATTTGGAACAATAATTTGATAATGACATCTAAAATTGCGTTTTGGAACAACATTGACAATGCTGCTTCATAATCCGATGCAAGTGAAATCAATTTTGATCTTGCAAATCTGAAAGTAGAAAAGCATGATCCCAATTGTCAAGATCAGCCAGCAGTGTACAGCTTCGTAAGCAGAGCCCCTTCAGTTCAGAAGCAATATTAATGCTTCCAAAAAACCTCTATTTTCTTTGCAACTCCTTTCAGTTACTGTCCCAGTCAAACTCACATTCCTACAGCTGCATTGCAACAACAGAGACGATAAAGATGGTAGAGATAGACCTGCACATCTTTAAGATACTGCTGCCTCATTTCTCATGTAATTGGGAGCAGAGGTAAGTCCTTTGAAGTTCAGCAGGACACAAGGAATAATTTCAAGGTTGTAACACAGAAATGCTGATAGAGACCACAGGAAGCTTTATACAGATATAGTCGCTTTTGTCTTACCTTATAGTGGTTTATTTCTTATATTACACTCACTAAGCCTAACTTGATTTCACCCTTAATAACTATTGTTTCGATATCAAAGCTTTCCTTTTTTTAAAAAAATGTAACAGAAGTTTCACCTTGATTAGAGCAGTGATGAATGGGAGATATTTCCAAATATTTCCAATCACTCCAAAGAAGTTGATAACAATTGGTGAAAGTTCTCCCACCCGCCTCCCATTTAGATCCTTGGGATGCTTTTAAAGCAACTGTCAATTTCTCAAAGCAACATGAACTCTTCCACCTCTTGTAGGTTAAAATGATGAGCAAGATCTGCAAGGCTAATGCTATGCAAATTGTCTTGGAGAAAGCCTGCTTCATTAGCAATCTTTTTACTAAGGCACCTGTTTTGCTCAGATCATGAAAAGGGGGCCTTCCCCTTCTTCCCCATCGCTTTGCTAATTAAATGGCTTCATTTTCATGTTAATATCCAAATTTTTATTCCTCCTCCATATCTTCCAAGTGTATTCAGTGCAAATTGGTTCATCTACTGAAAGCAATTTGCTAATTGACTTGGTAAAAGTTACATTGTCAGACTACTTTAATAAATCAGATTGCCTTGTTAAAAGTTCTTTGTTAATGGCTTCTGAAGACATCCAGAACACAGAAAATTGCCATGGTTTTCATGAAGAAGTGCTAAAGCATAAAGCATAAGTTTGCACTGAACAAACTAGAGGAAGCTTGCAATCACATTAACAAAGGTTATGGGAAACATTAATGTCCTCTCATTAGATGAAAATGTTGTTCTCCATTTTTCCAAACCATTGGACAATGCTTTACTTGTTCTTACCTTTCTCTTTGTGCACCTCCTCAGAGGTGCACAAATGTATTTTGCAGATAATCACATTTACCTTTCTAGTTCTAACTTTCTACAGAACTAGTGCTGTTCTATCACTTTGAAAAGAGAAATACAATTATGATGCATTTATACAAACAGAGTTTTATGACTCATTTCTGGGAAATCTCCTGATCCCAAATTAAGGAGTCCCAAAATTTAATCTAAACAGGGAATTACAAAATTACTGAATAATAGATTTGAAAGGGACCTTAAAAATCTTCTACCCCCTGCTCAAGCAGGAGACTCTATACCATTCCAAATTATCCAATCTCTTCTTTAAAATGTCCAGTGATGAAGACCCACAATTCTGGAGGCAAGCCATTCCATTGATTTATTGTTTGCATTGACAGGAAATTTCTCCTTAATTCTAGGTTGCATCTCTCTTTGATAATCTTCCATCCATTATTTCTTGTCTTTCCCTTCAGAGAATAGGTTAACCACCTCTTCTCTGTGACAACTATTGGAAAACTGCTATCATATCATTCCTAGTCCTTCTCTTTGTTAGACTTTAATATACCAGTTCTGTTCATCATCTGTTTTAGTCTCCAGCCCTCTAAGTATTTTTGTTGCTCTTCAATACACAACATCTTTTTTTTTTTTGTATTGTGGTGATCCAAACTGGATGCAGTATTCCAAGCAATACTAATTTAAAATGGTACTAATGCTTCATTACTGTTCTTCTGCTGATGTAGCCTAGGACTGCAATGGCTTTTATGGCAGCTGCAAGAGCTTTGGTTCACCACAGTCACCATGGTCATCTATCATGGGCGTATGCCTTCTCCTGTCTTCTAGAATAGAATTCCTTCATAGAACCCTAACACTTCCATTCTGATGGTATTCCAAAAGGTATTGAAGCCCTAGATATTCTCCCTGGCAAAGTAATTAGTGAGGCAAGGTAATTAATAAGTCCCTGTAAGATTTTGTTCTGTTCTGTATGAGGTTTTTTTCTTGTAGGTATATCATCTGTTTCTCTTTTTTGTATTCTGACTTTTTGTTATGTAAAGCAGCTAGAGTGGTTGGTTCGTTAACATAAAGATAAAGTTAAAGGTTCCCCTTCCACATATGTGCTGGTCATTCCAGACTCTAGGGGGCGGTGCTCATCTCTGTTTCAAAGCCGAAGAGCCAGCGCTGACTGAAAATGTCTCATTGGTCATGTGGCTGGCATGACTAAATGCCAAAGGCGCACGGAACGCTGTTACCTTCCCACCAAAGGTGGTTCCTATTTTTCTACTTGCATCGAACTGCTAGGTTGGAAGAAGCTGGGACAAGTAGCAGGAGCTCACCCCATTACCCGACACTAGGGATTCGAACTGCTGAACTGCCGACCTTTCGATCGACAAGCTCAGCATCTTAGCCACTGAGCCACTGCGTCCCCTTAGCCATTTAACCCCGTCTCTATCTTTAACATATATGTATATAAATGAGCATATTTTTAGAAAAATACAAATATAAATAAACGTCATGCACACAGAAAACATTAGAACAGTTCAATTTTAATAGAATATTAAATAGAATAATGCTCAGTGTCCATTGCCATTATGATATTATTGAATATCATATATATGACAGTCCTGACTACTACTGGGTACAGCTCTAGAATATCATCAGATATTGACAGTATGTGTGATACTTCTAAAAATTAAATATTACCATATTGAGAGATAATCACTGGATAAATAGTGCTATTATATTAAAAAAAATCCAAATATTTGTGGAACCTTTAGGAAAATCATAATAATAATTTGTGAGGAGGCATATCTGGTTTACTTAGTATATATTGCTCTGTCCAAAGCTAAAACAAACCTTTCATATTCAATTCATTTAAGTGGTTTTATTATTTTTTATAAGTAAATTGGATGACACAAAGTAATTTATACTCTAATAGCCCTCTCTGTTTTGCTGCTTTGTGATGTCAAATCTATCAATATAATAAATAGCAAAACAGAGATTGGGCACATGGATTGGTAATCAACAAATACTTCTTCCTAGAATCAATAAACTTTGAAGCTTAATCATTTACTTTGCAATTTTGCAGGTATGATACCATCTAGTGGCCATTTTTAACTTTAATTTTGCATTTGAGAGTAGTTGTAAACAAGAGGAAAAGGGATGTTATTTGGTTTGTGCAGAAGTTCAGATCTGTCTTTTAGTGGCTGTTTTCCCAACACTTCTATTCACACACACACACACACACACACACACACACACACACCATTACTGCATAAAATCTGTTACTGAAGAGCAAGTTAACAGCATATTGTTTTCCGAGCAGTTATTGTATACTTTGATTCAAAACCACCTCTGTTTTCCTCTATCTCTTCTGAAATTGCAACACAGTCAATTTCTTGATCACCTTCCCCTGAAAAATGAAGTTGGAGATGAGAAGAAAATTGTCCCATCTCTGCCCAATTGGCAGTTGGGGGCCAGCAAAATGGCCATACTGAGTAGTGAAACAACTTAGATTGTTGGGACATTTTATGAAGAATCTGGGGTGAAATGGACTGGATTAAGAGACAGATTAAACAGATTAAAACAAATAGAATTTCCAGCTGTACTTAAAACCATCTTTCCTGAAAAGTAAGTTCAGCTATAAACAGTCCTCTTGCCTAGCGAGGCAGATACTTCTTTGTTTTGACAATAGTTGTCAAAGGATATGCACAAGAGATGCTAAAGAAGCACACATTTCAAAGTAGAAATGTGTCTGTGTGTCTGTGAGCAATGAATAATGTGTTGACACAATAAGAAGAAAAATATCTCTTCGTCCACGGAACATAGGTCATATTTATTTTTCATCAACAGCACTAATTGTTCCAGGAGCATATTTGGACAAGTGCAAAAAGGCTGGCACCAATAAATTAACCCCAAAGAACTGTAAAATGAAGTTATGGGTTTTCAGCACTGAAGGTTTTTAAGAAGAGATTGGACAGCCATTTGTCCAGAATAGTATGTCTCCTGCTTGGGCAGGGATTGGATTAGAAGAACTTCAAGGTCCCTTCCAACTCTGTTATTCTCTTATTCTCTTAGCTTCAAAATCCAGAATGCTGAATACTGTTTCTTTTGCAAATTCTTCCAGCTACAGTAAGTGATATATTTTTATTTACTTTTATTCAAGCTTCATATTTTATTCATCTTAATCATTCAACATATGAAGCAATAGACCAATAAATAAAGCATCAGTGATCTTTTAAAACTTATTCTTGGGGGAAGTAGCACCAACAGCAGCATTGGCATTGATTCTACTTAGTTATTTTAAAGCATTGCACAAAACTAAAATAATTCTAAAACAAAACTCTATAAGCAATAGTAGAATTCATAACCAATAGTGGAATTCAAACCCTTCAGAACTGAAGGATGAAATTAGAATGGTGTTTGTAATATGATCAATATTTCTAATAGAATAGACAGCAGCATCTCTGACTGTAAAGTTGGAATTATTATCTAGCATCTTTTAGTAAACTACTGGATGCAGAAGATATTTCAGATGATTTTGAGTCTGATACAAAAAAAAAGGTATTATTTTAGTTATCACCCATGAATGCTAACATTGTTTCTTATATTTAATGAAGCTAGGTGGGGCCTGCAACAAATACAGTCATTGCTCCTGTATTTGGGCTTCCAGCTAGTCATCAATGCTATTTTCAGGATAGATGTAATGGCAAATGGGAATAACCTTGAGAGACAGGAAAAAGACCCAGCCTATTCTGAAAAGAGAAATTTGAGTCCGAAGGAGGAGTGGGATAGGGGTGGCTTCTCAGAAGGGGTCCTGCCTAGTTTTGCGTACAGGGAAAGAATATTAAGGCAGGGAAAGAGTATTTTCAGACTTGCAAGATTCTGTTAATGTACCTTTACAATCTAAGTAGTGGTGCTTGCTTGATGCTTCTTGTCTGGATTAGCCTAAAGGGCTGACAATATTCCAATTCACTCTTTCTTCTTAATTTCTCCTTTTTTTCATTCTTCCCACACCATGCCAGCATTCTGAGATCTGTGACTGAATGCACAGTATGATTTGGGGGTATTTTTCATTTTTAGGATTTCCCGCTCCCCTAAAGTATTTATGTTTGAGTAAGTGGATATTGATAATTCCATGACTTCAAAACATGCATTGATCGAGTTTTGGATCTTGCATTGGCATCCTTCAGTCTCAAGAGACTATGGTATCTTGCTCTGGAAAGAGGTCCTAAAACAGCATCTAGTGTGACTAAAAAGGCCAATTCGAGAGGAGAAGGAGAGGAAAGGAGAAGACGGTCAACTGTTTTGAAGGCAGAAGAGGGCTTTATGCTCCAACGGCTGATAAAATGGCAGAATCATCTTCTAGGAGAAGGGAAACTCAGATTACAAACCTCCACTGCCTTGTGGCTATATCTAGGAGTTTTGGATATAAGACTCCTTATTCAGAAAATGCTAATGATTAATATATGGGGGGGGGGGGGAATTCCTAATGGCTGAAGAGGAAAAGAAAAAAAACCTGGGAAAGGCAATGCCTCTATTCACATAATAACATGTGCCATTCATGTTTTGTTTCTGTTCTTTTTTTAAAAAAAAATAATAACAATAATTGATTGAAAATGGAGAGCTGGAAAATGGCAAATGCTTTGAAGCCTCCCAATTGATCCCAAATGAGGCACATTTCATGAAGTTTTAGTGTTTTTATTTGACAGCAATGACCTTGAAATGCAATGCTAATTGCTCCAAGCATCAGGATGCAGAAAGATTCCCTTGCAGTATTGAGGTTCACCTTCAGTCTTCCTTTTGTGATCCCCAAAGCTCAGCCAAAGGGACAACAATGCTTAATGTGTCCTGGCTTCTTTAGCACCAAATTACCGGGATCATTTTCCTCTACTGACAAGAAAAGAAAATATGAAAGGGTAATTACAACATCTTTCCCTTTGTTTTCATGGAATCTAAACCCCTAATTATCCAAACTATTTATGGAGAAGGTTTAGGAGCTAACAGATGTAATGTCTACCTCTTTGTTTCCCAGAGGCTCCATAGTTACAAGGTTCATTTCAGTAATCCCAGATTATTGTCTCATTCCGACCTCCCCCACCCTACTCATTGAGTCCTTCCATTAACCTTCTTGTACTCAGAGTCCTTTTGAAAGAAAGCCATGACATTTATCTTGCTACAATGGTGCTGAAGCAATGAACATATTAAGAATGGTTGCTTCCAGCCCAGCAGCTGTGGACATGGAGAACAAAAATCATCCATCTTACTCAAAAATTCAGCACACACTTTATACTGATTTTCAGCATCAGTGAAATGCACAATGGCTTTCACAGTCTCCTGCCAGGTGATGGCAGTACTTTTGCAAAATGTCTAGAAACCTACCCCTTGGTCTGCCTAAAAGTGATTAAATCAATATTTGGGTTTGCTGTCCTTCTCTGTGGCTGTTAGAAGATATAAGAAAGTAACAGATACAAAGTTAATCCATTTTTGAGCTTTCCTATTCAGTGGCTATTTAAATTTAAGCTTTCTTTGTTTTGCTTTATGCTATTCTTTTATTTTATTCCCTAGTTTTATTTTATTCCCTAGTGCCACATAATGGGGTGAGCTCCGGTTACTTGTCCTAGCTTCTGCCAACCTAGCAGTTCGAAAGCATGTAAAAAATGCAAGTAGAGAAATAAGGACCACCTTTGGTGGGAAGGTAACAGCATTCTGTGCGTCTTTGGTGTTTAGTCATGCCGGCCACATGACCACGGAGACATCTTCGGACAGCGCTGGCTCTTCAGCTTTGAAACAGAGATGAGCACCGTCTCCTAGAGTCAGGAATGACTAGCACATATGTGCAAGGGGAACCTTTAGCTTTAGCTTTATTCTTTTTTTATTTTATTCTGGGTTAGGGTTTTCTTTTTGAGTTATTTTCTATTCCATCATACTTTCTTTTCTTTTAGTGTGGGTAACACTGTTGAGAACTTTAGATGAAGTTGAGGATATAAGGACTGTGAGTTATATGGATAAACAAACAGAGGAAAAATGCCATATTCAAATATAATGTGGGATTTTTGTTCCATTTATTATTAAAATAATAATAGTAGTGATAGTAAAAGCCCACTAAAAAGCCTCAATTATATCGGTAGGTCAATCTTATGATGTTGGGAGGGCCACAACATTAACTCCATGAATTAGATCTACATATCTGCTGTAAATTTGTGTGTCACAGTGATTCATGCTCAGGAAAGAAAAGAAGTATAAAAGCAATTGATAATTTCTTAGAGATTGGCCTATGCAGTTTAGCTATCTAATTGTAGGAAGAAGGGATATATGGGGAAAAGCCTGAAATGAGCAAGGCAACATATAAGTTAGAGTGAGTTCATTTCCTCCTCATAATCAAATATCAAAATCTTTTAGAAAGTAATAACTTTTTTAAAAAAAAAATATCCTGGAAAATCAGAACTTTTTAAGTACCAGCTTCATCCAATAGATGGCAGAAATGCATCAACCTTTTTACATTTTTTAAAAAATGTCATTATTTTCTTTAGACATTTCCCACTTAAATCTTTTAGACAGATATCTCCCATTAGCATTAGCAAGGCTCTCAATTTTACATTTCAGTGAATAAGCTATAGATATATATTAACTAATACTCAGTATGATATAACCTGTTGGAGAAGAAATTAACAGCTTCTAAGGGTGAGTTCATTCATTTGATTTTTCAAAATATGACCTGATTAGGCAAACTGATTCTACTGAAAAGCATTACACTTGGGGGAGGGGGGGGATTAAGTAGACTATTTCTTTGAATATGAGCTTGGTGATCAACATAATGTGAGGTCCAAGCTCTATTTTCATTTTTTAAATTATTATCTACCATTTTCTTAGGCACTTTGAAGTATTTTAATTCCACTAAAAATCTAGAATTTCAAATGACAGCTGTATTTGGCTCAGATATGATCCTCCAGTATCAACTCATGATGATGATTTCCTTCCTCTTCTTGGACTTGGTCAACATCATTTGACAGACCAAGGAAAGAGCATTGCTCTTTCCTAAAAGGAGTGTTTCAATTTTGTCTACCACCCTTCCTGCAATCAAAGTCTATCCCCTGACCCCATCTCTCCAATATGAGCCTTTCCAGTTGTCTTTTGGGAATGAGAATTAAACAGGATTTGTTGGGGGAAGTGAGGGAGGGAGAGGAAGTAATTTTAATATTTTCTTTTAATTTTAATATTTTCCCATAATTTTTTTTTTTTGCCTACCCCATGTTGTAGAGGTCAGTTTTTCTGAACCAGAGCATCCTCCCAACATGTAGAACAGAACCTATTTCTCAGCTACCAGAACTGAGAACTGAGCTGAGAATTTTGGGAGTTGAAATCCACATATTCAAGGGATACCATAATTGGGGATAGCTGGCAGACTAAACTGAATAAGAACCAGAACGGTCTCTAACTGACTTTTGATTTTGTCATGTCTTTGAATCAAAGAGAACTATTTCTTGGCAAATATCTTGAGGAGCCTCCAGGCAAACAGGCAAAAAGACACTGGTCTGTTACTCAGCATTCAAAGATAGAAGCCTCCAGGGTCCCCAGATCTGCTCAAAATTACTTACCAAAAGCCACATATTTGGGGAAAGTTATAGAGAATCTATGTTTTTAATTTGCTGAATAATGGAGAGCCTTGATAGGTCAAAGTAATAAACTGGGTATTTTTGCTTCTGGCAGAGATTGGATAAAACTTGAAACATGGATGCTAAATAGTAATTAGACATGCCCACCTGCATTATTGTAGGCACATTTAATAAAAGTTTCCTTCCCCCCCCCTTTTTTTTTTAACAGCAGGACTGTGTTAATCCATGTACTCCATGCCAGGTTATTATACCACAGGCATAGCAGCCGTTATTTTAAAAGTTATTTCAAGCAGCTGGTTATTGACTATAAAACTTAAGTGAAAGCAGAAATCTTTTACAAATCTTCAGAATGATTTGATTGTGGGCGAGCCACCGTTGGCTACATGTTTAATTAAGAATTTATGTCTACTTAATCAGCCGTGATGATACATTTCACTTTTGGTAAGTACAAGATGTCAGATGAGCATATTGTCCCTATGCAGAAAATATTCTCAGATTGACCACAAAAGCATACATTCAACCAACTTGGCAAAGACTTTACTTGCTCAGATTCTGGAGACTGCCAAGGCACAAACATGGAAGACATATGTTTTTCAGGATGTAAATTAAAATAAATTTCAGCATGTTTCTTCCCCTCAGATTAGTTATGGAGTCAACGTGTAGCAGCAAATTTCCCTAATCAAGCTGGGAAGTGGGAATTGTAGTTGTAATACTGTATTACAGGTCGCATGAGACATTGAAACAAATAGTATGAAGAATGTTAGATTGTGGGCAAGAATGGAGGCGAAGCCACAGGAATGAATCAGTAACCTTTATTCAAGTCATAGCCTAGAACATAGCAACAGATGCTGGATGGCAGCGCTCCTTTTATAGAGAGGTGTCAGCCATTGACCAATCAGTTTAAAGTATTTTCCCGCTTAAATTGCAGGAGTGAAAATTCCCAACTGCATATTTGTTCTGCCCCAGCTACAGACCCCAAAGAATGCAACACACATAAAGTCTGTACAAACCTTAGTTTACTAAATTAAATCAGTCTTTTTCAAATAAAGGCTGTTAATTAACTTTCTTATCAGCCTACAAGAATCCAAAGAATAAATAATCGTAATCTTACCATGGTTGGCATAAAGCCCAGCAGCAATTTGCAGGAAACTGATAAGAGTACTAAGATCAGGATGCGAAGGAGAATGAACGAAGTTGTTCCCTGCAAATTGCCTCAGTCGTTGCCTTTCCTTAAATAGGCTAAGGGAGTGGCCAATTAACCCCAAGTCTTTCTCTCGAGGAGACCTCCTCCTGAGGAGCCACTCCTGCCTTTTGGCAGCTCTGCACGTCCATGCATCAAGAAGAGACTCCTTCTCTTCTTCCTCTTCACTTATGGGAGCTTCTGGAGGTTCTGAAGCCCCTGGCCAGAAGAAATGGTAAATGGTATTGGGACCACAGAACTTTATTCTGGAGCAAACTTTATTAGTCAGTATTTGTGAGCAAGGTTTTAAAGTTATTGGAAATCTAAAGTGGATGATGTGGCTGAATTGTATCATCCATGTATTCAGATTACTTCCAGAGGCAGTTCACACCATAATAGAAATTATGAATACTGAATTAGACAAAATGTGTAAAAATATTTTTACAGCTAGTCCTCAATTTACGACCACAATTGATCCCCAAATTTATGTTGTTAAGTGAGAAATTTGTTAAGTGAGTTTTGCCCCATTTTATGACTTTTCTTGACACATTGGTTAAGTGAATCAGTTACGTGATTCACTTAACCAATTAAGTGAATCAGATGTTAAGTTAGCAACATGATTATTCAGTGAATCTGGTTTCCCAATTCAATTTGCTTGGCAGAAGGTTGCAAAAAGGGGATCACATGACCCCGGGACACTGTAACCATCATAAATACAAACAAGTTGCCAAGCCTCCAAATTTTGATCACATGACCATAGAGGGGGTGCTGCAATAGTGATAAATGTGAAAAATGGTCATAAGTCACTTTCTTCAGTGCCAATGTTAACTTCAAACGGTCACTAAATGAACTGTTGTAAATCTTGGACTACCTGTATTAAAAAGTATATGATGATACATATTTGGCATCCAATGTGTTAATTGTACCGAAAACACACACAATACTAATCATCTGTCTCTGTACCTATTTGTCATAAACAAGGCTGTGATGCAGTGGTGCCATCATGTATAGATAATCAACAGAGGTAATAGAGATAATATTTTGTACGCTCTGCAAAGTGCATTATTTTTTTTAGATGCTGCCAAATATTCTTGGCAAATAGAATTGGCACTAGAAACTCTCAATCCCACAACCTGATAATACATCATGGTTGTTACAGGTTTCTAAAGTTTCATTGGGACTCTCGAGTACCTCTGAGGCTTATCTATCTGCTAAGTCTTCCTGATGTTGGCGTATGACATCATTTGTCTCTGTAACAACTGATGAAGATATTGCGATGTGTTTTCTGAGAAATTCCATAAAAGAGGACTTAAAATGAAACAAAACCAATAACCCTTTGGTCATGGAGAGATTGCTGTATTAGGACAGATCTCAGCCCAAAGAATTAAAACCTGACCCAGAGAAGTTAAAAGCTATTCTGCAAGCTTCAGATCCTGAGAATCCGGATTTGCTACATTCTTTTGTAGCTACCTGTGGCTATCTTATGAAATGTATTCCTAATTATGTGGATATTTTAGAACCACTGCACCTGCTGACTAGAAAAGGAACCACTTGGCACTGGTCTGCAACAGCTGACGCTGCATTTCAAGCAACTGAAAGATGTATTAACTAACGACCTTGAATGGCTTATTATAATTTGAACGTACCAACTTGTATAGTGACAGTACTGTGGAACTAGGCACCATCTTGTTACAGACTCAGGCCGAAGCATCAAAGAAGTCTATTACATATCCAGCTATTCATTTTCTTTTCCAGAGTGGAAGTACTCACAGAGCACGAGTGACATTTTGGATCATTTTTATATTTATCTATAGGGTTGCCATTTGTTCTATTAACAGATTACAAATCACTTGTGCTTTGCTTCATCCTTACATTCTGCATCTCTGCTGCATATGGCAACCATATGATGTTGCTGTTCAACACATTTCCGGAGAATTGAATGTATATGGTTTTCCCATTGCATGTTCCATTGCCTGTTTCAGGATGAAACTTAATGAGGGAGGAGCTTATTTGGCAAGTTGTTGATTTATATATGCTGGAGTTTGAGGAATTATCATTACAAAAATCCTGTCTTGCTTCTCAGAAGGATGCTTCACCCAGAACATTTAACATATTTTGTAATCCCAGAAATTGTTACCTACATTTCCTGCTCTATTGTGACCATTTAAGCATGTTGCTGTCAAACATTCTGTACAGAATAGAATAGAATAGAATAGAATAGAATAGAATAGAATAGAATAGAATAGAATAGAATAGAATAGAATAGAATAGAATAGAATAGAATAGAATAGAATAGAATAGAATTCTTTATTGGCCAAGTGTGCTTGAACACACAAGGAATTTGTCTTGGTGCAATTGCTCTCAGTGTATATAAAAAAAGGTACATTCATCAAGAATCGTAAGGTACAACACTTAATGATAGTCATAGGGAACAAATAAGCAATCAAATCATATTAGGAAACAGTCAATATAAATCATAAGGATACCAGCAACGAGGTTACAGTCACAGTCATAGGTGTGAGAAGATGGGTGATAGGAATGATGACAAGATTGATAGTAATGCAGACTTAATAACTAGTTTGATAGTGTTGAGGGAATGATTTGTTTAGCAGAGTGATGGTGTTTGAGAAGAAACTGTTCTTGTGCCTAGTTGTTCTGGTGTGCAGTGCTCTATAGCATTGTTCTGAGGGTAGGAGTTGAAACAATTTATGTCCAGGATGCAAGGGGTTTGTAAATATTTTCACAGCCCTCTTTTTGACTTGTGCAGTATGCAGGTCCTCAATGGAAGGCAGGTTGGTAGCAATTGTTTTTTCTGCAGTTCTAATTATCCTCTGACGTCTGTGTCTGTCTTGTTGGGCTGCAGAACCAAACCAGACAGTTATAGAGGTGCAGATAACAGACTCAATAATTCCTCTGTAGAACTGTATCAGCAGCTCCTTGGGCAGTTTGAACTTTCTGAGTTGGCGCAGAAAGAACATACTTTGTTGTGATTTTTTGATGACATTTTTGATGTTAGGTGTCCATTTTAGGTCTTGAGATATGATAGAACCTAGAAATTTGAAGGTCTCTACTGTTGATACTGTGTTGTCTACTATTGTAAGAGGTGGTAGTATAGGAGGGTTTCTCCTAAAGTCCACCACCATTTCTACAGTTTTGAGTGTGTTCAGTTCCAGATTGTTCTGGTTGCACCACGAGGCTAGTTGTTCAACCTCCTGTCTGTATGTGGATTCATCAGTGTCTCAAATGAGACCGATCACTATTGTGTCACCCACAAACTTCAGTAGTTTAACAGGTGGATTGTTTGAGATGCAGTCATTGGTATATAGAGAGAAGAGAAGTGGAGAAAGCACACAGCCTTGTGGGACCCCTGTGCTAATTGTACCGGTATCTGATGTGATTCTGCTTAGCTTCACCTGCTGCTTCCCGTCTGTTAGGAAGCTTATGATCCACTTACAAGTGTGTTCAGGTACCACTAGCTAGTTTAGCTTAGTTAGAAGAATGTCTGGAATGATAGTGTTGAATGCTGAACTAAAGTCTTCAAAGAAGACCCTTCCATAGGTCTTTGGAGATTCAAGATACTGTAGGATGTAGTGCAGAGCCATATTAACACCATCATCTGTTGATCTATTTGCTCAGTATGCAAATTGCAAGGGGTCTAACAGCAGATCCATGATGATTTTCAAGTGGGACAGCACTAGCCTTTCAAAGGTTTTCATAACTACAGATGTTAGAGCAATTGGTCTGTAATCATTCAGTTCCTTGATGGTGAACTTCTTCGGCACTGGGATGATAGTAGAGCATTTGAAGCAAGAAGGAACATAGCACATCTCTAGCAATTTATTGAAGATACAGGTGAAGACAGGAGCCAATTGGTCAGCACAGACTTTTAAGCAAGAAGGAGTTATCTTGTCTGGGCCTGGAGCTTTTCCTGGCTTTTGTTCAGGTCATCTGCCAGTTCTGGTTATCTGCCAGTTTTTGATTTCCTTTAGCCCAGGTGGGAGGTTTGTTGTAACCGGTGATATTTTTAAGAGTTTTCCACATATTTGCTGGTTCATTTGTTGAGGACTGATTCTTTAGCTTTTCAAAGTAGCTTCTTTTTGCTGCTCTGTCTTCCCTTGTTAATACATTTCTGGCCTGATTGTACAGCATTTTATCACCGTTTCTGTAGGCTTCCTCCTTGGAACGACGTAGCTGCTTAAGTTTAGCTGTTTAGCTGTGAACCAAGGTTTGTTGTTACTGTATACTCGCAAGTTCCTGATGGTACACATAGGTCTTCACAGAAGCTGACATATGATGTTACAGTATATGTGTAATCAGTGTTGGGTTTCAGTTCTGTGAGCGTGGCTTGGTGGGCGTGGCATGGCTTGGTGGGCATGGCTTGGTGGGCATGGCAGAGGAAGGATACTGTAAAATTTCCATTCCCACCCCACTCCAGGGAAAAGATACTGTAAAATCTCCATTCCCTACCCAATCCAGGGGAAGGTTACTGCAAAATCTCCTTCTCCTCCCGATCAGCTGGGACTTGGGAGGCAAAGAATAGATGGAGGTGTGGCCAGTCAGAATTTTTACTACTGGTTCTCTGAACTACTCAAAAGTTCCGCTATCGGTTCTCCAGAACTGGTCAGAACCTGCTGAAACCCACTTCTGTGTGTAATAAAGTATAATGAATTGTTGTACCTCAATCAAAAGTGTGAAATTGTTTCAAATGAGTTTATGAGATGCAGCAAGCCATGGAACAAACCAAGTCATTGGCCAAATAGAGAGTCAGATGTGGCTGCTTTATTAAGAGTGAAAACTTTTACATGATGATCAGCTTTTACATGATGAACAGTCACTATAATGTCTTCTACATCATTGGGCCAATGTCTTGATATTGATGGATACATGGAACAAATATGCTTATTTACAGTTATTCTTCTTCCTGAAGACTGTTTTATTGCCACATATTTTGACAGATGTATTGTCCATGCAGTGCAGGACACTTGTGCTTATTTGTGCTTTCCTTATGAAGTGAAACAAATCAAGAGAGAACCAACCTACAAATAAGGAGAAATTTCCTAACAGTTAGAACAATTAATCAGTGGAACAATTTTCCTCCAGAAGTTATAAATGCTCCCTTAGTGGAAGTTTTTAAAAAGAAATTGGACAACCTTTTGTTTGAAATGGTGTAGGGTCTCCTGCTTGAGTAGGGGTTCGACTAGCAAAGCTCCAATTCTGTTATTCTGTTCTGTTCTGATTCCTGATTATGCTCAATAATTTGTGGACCACCTTGCTTCGACTTCCTTTCCAGTCTTGTGACATTAAACATGATGTGTATGTTGATACCAAAGAACATTCACTATGTTATGGTTTGGAGAATTTTGGCATGTTCCTTTAAATCAAAAGCACATTAAATTAGAAATGTCAATCATCTGAGAAACTTCAAGCATATACTCATATATCATGACTACTGCATTTCAAAATGTAGAGACTTCTGCACTGCAGGAAGCCAAGCTCAGCAAGAACAGTTGAAAGAAGTTGTGAGACGAATATCTCCTAGGGGCTACAAATAGAAATGTCAATTCTTCATAATATGTTCAAATAGTTTGGGGAAATATTTGATAAATGAGAGGGACGATGATAGATAGGAGATAGATAGATAGATAGATAGATAGATAGATAGATAGATAGATAGATAGATAGATAGATAGATACTGTGTTTCCCTGAAAATAAGACCCTGTCTTATATGTTTTTTGAACCCTGAAAATAAGTGCTTGGCCTTATTGCCATGCGCTCAAAAGCCCAATTGGGCTTATTATCAGGGGATGTCTTATTTTGGGGAAAACAGGGTAGATAGATGAAAGATAGAGACAGACAGAGAGACAGATAGGCAGACAATCAGTCAGTCAATCTTAGGCATGATGCTATTTTTAAATTTACAAACATTCATTTATTAATGTTTTCAGGATGGTTTGCGAATGATCAGAAACAAAAATCAAACTGACTTTGATTCTGTGGCTACAGTGCCATCTTGACTTTTGCTATCTGTCTCTACATAGGCTTACCTATTTATTTTTATCTATCAAAGGGACTGATGCAGTGCTAACTCTTCAAATAAAGTAGTATGTCTAAAATTAATAGGTGATAGTTTTAAATTACAACTTCCTCTGGAGGGTGTTTTAAAAGCCTCTAATAATGAACACAAGAACCAAAAAAAGGGGGGCATTATAGAATATGGTATTGAAAAACATTGTTCTATTTTTTTTTTAAAAAAAAATTACAATTCTAGATATAAATTTAATTCTTGTGGATTGAAGTATTCGTATTCGAGCTTATTTAGATAAGTCTGTCAGTTTCTGGGTTATAATTTTTACAACTAAGCATTATCTAATATTCTAAGCATCGCTGCTTGAAAATTACATATAGCTGAATGCATAATAACAGTCTTATCCAAAATTGATAATGATCTGTAATACAAGCCAGGCAACTAGTCTTTTATTATCCAAAATATACATAACTCCTTGAAAATTCTGTCATGTTTCATAGAAAAGTAGTTCCTCAAAATTTCTGTTGTAATATTTTATTATTCAAACGGTAGAAAATTTTAGGATATGTGCTATAATAAATTTGTTTTAAAATGTGTGAGCAGTATCTGCAAAATATTCAATCTTAACACTTTTTCCAAATATGTTCTCTCTTTCAAGCATTCCACTTTCAATCACTGCATACACTGGCCTTACAGACCTTACTGATTTGGTTACTGTAGAAAATATATACACTTTACAAACACTGATATGCACACATACAAACAGAGAGAGGCATGAAATAAAATACGCAAAATTATTTCTTAAAAACAAACATTTTTTTAAAAAAAATACGTGGTTTGTGAAATGTTGGATTTGGATGATCTAGTGTTGGGTTTGATTTACCTGGAATGCCAGTTTTGTGATCCAACATTTCTGTGTTAATGCTAAACATACGGTCAGCCACAAGTTCCTTAGTCAGTTCCCTGAAAAGCTGCTGACAAAAGGACTCAATGTGAACATTCTTTATATCTCCAATTGTCCATACATGACCCACATGAAGTTCCAATCAAACGGATGTATTATTACCCATGTCTATAAACAGGAATCTACTCAACTAACAGCATTATTTTGGATAAGGTTCAACGGAATTCAAGAGGACTTGGATGTGGTCCATTTGTGGCTACATAGAGAGTCTAGACTCATGATGGCAAACCTATGGCATGCCAGACGTAGCACACAAAGCTCTCTCTGTGGGCATGCACGCAGTCGTTCCAGCCAGCTCCATCGTATTTCTCCATCGCATTTCACTCAATCAATTCCAACTTCTTGCTTGGAGTTGGAATTGATTGAGTAAACTTTTTCACTCACACACTTCACAATGGGGGAGACAGGGCCCCCTCCTCCTCCTGAAGTCCATTACGACGCGGAGCCACAATGCGACCCTGCGTCAGCAAAAAAAAAAAAAAAGTTTCTTTTCCTGCAGAGCTTCCTAAGTTTGGATGCCCCGGCTCCCTGCCAGCCAGCTGAGTTTGGGCATGCTGCTCCTGGGCATGTCAGCCTTTGGACGTCATTCCCACCACTCAGCATCAGTTCAGGGGTTCTTTATCCCACCCCCCGTGAGGGGGGGAGAGAAAAAGAAATAAAGGGAGGCAGAGAGAGAGAGAGGGAGGGGGGAAAGAGAGAACGAGAGAAACGGAGAGAGGGGGGAAGGAAAGAGGGAGAGAGGGAGGGAAAGAGAAATGATATTACAAAAGTTTTTCTTTTTATTGTTGCTAAATATAATGCTTCAAAAACAGAAAAAGTCACCCCAAAGGAGTCTTTGAGGGCTGAACACCGAGAGGTATGAATTTCCTCTGCCTTCTGCGTTCCCATCCTGTGCTGAAGCAAACAAAATGGGCTGGGGTCTCCCCACTAAGTGGCCCCACTGAGCCCGCTTGCAAACTCCACCAAACATGGCTCCAAATGTTCATCTTACGCGTCCCTCCTGGCCAGCGCCAGCGCCTCAGCGCTTTACATCCTGCCTGCTCCACGCTCGCTGGCCAGAGATGGGCCAGAGGTTATACTCCACGCCATTGCCTCCCAGCCATAGCACCACATTTGTTTGCTTGCTGGTTGCCTTCAAGGAGGTAGCTGTGCTTAGGCTGCCTGGGCCCCCGCTGTGGGGAGAGAGAGAGAGAAGGGAGGGAGGGGTCTCTTCAACAGGATCCAGGTTGGAGTTGCCTTTATTTTGTATGGATCTCTAATGCTTGACTTTGCCTGCTAGCCTCCACTCCCCCTCCACAGCCCAAGTGGTTGGATTCACAGGACACATGAAGCGTGTGCAATAAATAAGTAGGTTTTGAGTTGCAGTTTGGGTGCTCGGTCTCTAAAAGGTTCGTCATCACTGGTCTAGGCTGATTCCTCTTTTGACTCCACCTCCAGGTTCTGCCATTCCTTTTCCAACATCTATTTTGATGATGGCAATGCAAATCTGACTATCTTCCAAAACATTGGAAGATAGTCAATAGACAGAGGTTGTTGACCACTGTCGAACCTGTGTTCGTATTCTTTCTTTTTTCTTTTCTTTAGATGTATACAACATGTTTATTTTATTGGTTCTTGTTTTTAATATATACCATATTTTTTGGAGTATAAAATGCAGCTTAGTTTTTGGAGAGGAAAATAAGAAAAAAAATCTGCCTACCAGGCTAGTGTCCTTAGTCTGGTCTGTTTTAGCAGATTAGTTTTCTGGTTTTTATCCCCTGCTTGGGGATAAAAAACAGCTTCTAAAGCACAACCGATCTTTGGAGAGAGAAGCAATGAGAAAAGCAGGCAAACCACAGAGATCGCTTCACTTGCTAGCACCTCGTTAGGGCTGAAAAAAAGCTTCACAGCTGAGAGTTGGAGGGAGCAGGATGATCGCTTCACTGAAAAAAAGCTTAGCACGGTGATTGCTTCACTCGCTAGCATCTCTAGCGCCTCGTTAGGGCTGAAAAAAAGCTTCAAAAAAGCTACATTCGGAGTATAAGCGCACCCAAATTTTCAACTTCTTTTAGCAGGGAAAAAAATGTGTCCTATACTCCAAAAAATATGGTAAGTCACTCCAACTAATTTTGAGTTAGCTGGATTCTAAATCATACTTATAAAATAAATAAATGCTGGATATGCATTCTGCACTACTACTGAAGCATTGGCTGTCATGTATAAAGATGTATTTCTCTCATGTACTTACTTCCAAAAACAGGAAGTAAAATCAGGAGACCATTAAAAATGTCAAAAATCACAGTTATGTAACTGCAGGACATTGCAAATAATTATAAGGGTTTTCATGGGCCCAAAATATGATCACATGCCTTTGGAGAAGGGATGCAGCCATCATAATTTCAAAATCAGGCCTTAAGTCCCTTTTGTAACTTTGAACAGTTGCTAAGCAACAAGTCATTATGCAAGGAGTACCGGTAATATCTGAACTGATCTTTCTATTCATAAGTATCTAAAAAGTGAAAAAATGGGTTGGGTCTATTTTAAAAAAAGGAAGGAGAAATTTCTTGCGTTTGCCATGGTCTTAAAATTAGTTTTGATATGATTCTTATGGAAGCCCTCAAAGCAGAAGTGCTATTCAACAGGTTCTGAAAGGTTCTGGAGAACCAGTAGCAGAAATCTTGAGTAGTTTGGAGAACTGGCAAATACCACCTCTGGCTGGCCCCAGAGTGGGGTGGAAAAGGAGATTTTGCAATATTGGGGATTTTGCATTATGCTTCCCCTGGAGTGGGCAGGGAATGGAGATTTTGCAGTATCCTTCCCCTGGAGCGGGGAGGGAATGGAGATTTTGCAATATCCTTCCCCTGCCACGCCCACCAAGCAATGCCCACCAAGCCACACCACGCCTACCAAGCCACGCCCACAGAACCAGAGTAAAAAAATTTGAATTCTACCACTGCCTCAGAGCATTATCAGTCCAATGAAGTAAGATTAGTTTTAGGGGATGTATTCCAAAATATGGATCTAAAGAGTCCATTCATTCATATCCATCCTGCATTTGGGATTGAATAGAATCAAAAGCACTGTCAAAAGAAGAAAGGGCTCCCTGTCTCCTTGAGAGAGATGGCTAGGCATTTACTCTGTATGAAATAATATTTGGACCTGTATTTTTACTAGCAGGGATGTGTAAAATATTTAGAACATTTTGGCTTGCTTAGGCTGCACTGAATGAGGAAGAATTGTCTTGGGCCACATATAAAATATATAATACAGTTTTATAACATAAAATCACATAATAATTGGGCTGCTTTCTTCTTGTGCCTGAGCCACAGGTTGTACAGGCCTGATTTAGAATTTTAATCAGTTGTTTCAAGTACGAAATTGGCTGGTTTGGTTATTTTGAAAGTGTCCTCAGAAAAACATACCTCTTTCAAGCTTACTTGAACTACTTTAAGAATCATTGGAACAATCCATTTGAATGTTTAAAATTGAAAACCTTGTTATATATTCCCAGTTGCTACTATGTCTTTTAAAGTAATCATTCACTCG
Organism: Masticophis lateralis; assembly: GCA_030761175.1. Classification (NCBI taxonomy): domain Eukaryota; kingdom Metazoa; phylum Chordata; class Lepidosauria; order Squamata; family Colubridae; genus Masticophis; species Masticophis lateralis. The sequence continues at coordinate 96,217,821 of JAUDYJ010000002.1, forward strand.
AAAAAGCAGCATTTGGAACCATATCCTTCTGATTTTGCCTTTGCTGTCCTAATGGGGTTTTTTTTTTTAATCAAAAGGGGAGGTGAGGAAGGATTGCAAGATTGATAATTTGCCTTATTTCTCAGTGGATTTGATATTGTCATTTATGGATTGGCTCTGGAATAAGATATAAAAAAATCTGTTTCTACTTTCAAGTTTGATTTGAAGAAAATAGTTTTGGGAGTCATCGGACCTAATGTTTTGGAACTAGTTCACAAAGAATACAAAATTTAAAAGTTTTTGTTTGCTTATGACATAGTAGTATTCAGCAGGACTAAATCTGTTTTAGGAAGACTAAAGAAATAATGAATAGGTCAAAAAGAGACCTTTGAAAATTGGAGTCATGGCATGGGCTTAATTAAAAGATAAATGCAATTTAAAGTAAACAGATGTAAGTAATAACTGGGATCATAAGTTTCCTTATATGCTAATAGGAGCTAAAGTAATGAAGGCTGATTAGGAAAAGCAAGTTTGGGCAGTCATGAACACTGTAGTTCAATAAAAACACTTAGAGCAAGGAGATTCCATGATGGAGATTAAAGAAAAAGAAAAGTAAATAATTCTCCAATGTCATCTAACAACCTATGGTGCAATATACAGCTCAAAATGGACATTGTAGAGCAAAAAGAAAAAAGAAAAAGGCAACCCTAATGATCAAGGAGCTGGAATAACTCCTAAATGATGAAAGTTTAGTGCCTATGGGGCTTTTTAACTTAGAAAAAGGGTAAGTGAAACAAGAGATAATATAGATGTATAAAATACGCCTTGTATAAAGGGAACTAATTGGGTGGTTTCCTTATCTGGCAATTGATAATGCACTCGTTATAGATGGGGTTGCATTGAAAGGAGGTACTTAGTTTGGAAATCCTCTCCTTGATCTGCTTTTCTGGAATAGCAGTCTGAATTAGAGACCAAAAACAGACACTGAAAAAGCAACCAAGAACATGAATAGATGAATGCTCCATTCATATATTGTCACACCACCATCCCTCATCTGTGTATTGGTTTATTCTGTAATGCAGATCAGAATAACAGAGCTGGGAGGGATCTTAGAGGTCTTCTAGTCCAACCCCCTGCTTAGACAGAAAACCCTACACCACTTCAGACAAATGGTTTTCCAACATCTTCTTAAAAACTTCCAGTGTTAGAGCATTCTAGAGGCAAGTTGTTCCACGATTAATTGTTCTAACTGCCAAGAAATTTCTTCTTATTTCTAGGTTGCTTTTCTCCTTGATTAGTTTCCATCCATTGTTTCTTGTCTTGACTTCTGGTGCTTTGGAAAATAGCTTGACTCCCTCTTCTTTCTGGCAACACCTGAGATATTGGAACACTGCTATCATGTCACCCCTAGTCCTTCTTTTCATTAAACTAGAGATGCCCAATTCCAGCAACCATTCTTTATATGTTTTAGTCTCCAGTCGCCTAATCAACTTTGCTGCTCTTCTCTTCACTCTTTCTAGAATCTCCACATCTTTTTTACATCATGGTGACCAAATCTGAATGCAATAGTCCAATATTCCAATGCATCCCAATCAAGAAAAGATGAAAAGGAGAGCAAGATGCAACAAAAAGGGCCGACTTTTATGGAGATGCAGCATTCTAGTATACACATCTCTAGTTTCCAAGATTCTGTAACCTAGCAATTTTTTTTCCTTTCAATATACAGAGAAAGATACAGAGAAACATACAAATATCTACTCAGTTTCATCCATTCCTGCATCACTAAGAAAGCAGGACCCAACTGTATGTAGCTTGCCTGAGAGTGTGTGACTTTCTCATTTAGTATATAGTTAATTAGGATAATATCCTAGGCTTAACCCGGTGCATACATTTCTCCAAGACTCAATTTATACTCATTGATGTTTGCCAGCTAGTGTTCAATAAACCCATCAATTGTGAACACAGTTATGTTTACTTTTTTTAATGTATGTGATAGCTGATGACTTTCATCACTCAACTATAAAATAACGTGCACACAATTGTTGAAAGACTTCTCTTGTTGATGCATTTCCTGAAAGGTGCATGTGAGCACATGATGTTGGATAGTCATGTGACGCAATGGTCATTCCAGGAGATGTTAAGAAGAGATAAATCTCTTGAAGTTTTGTAAGTGTATGATACCACTTTATAGATAAATACAAAAAAAAATGATAGTTTTGCATGCGTTTTTAAATTTAATGATTAGAAAATACTTCTTTTGGGTCATTCGTCCCTGTTGATCATACTATTATCCTAAATGAGGAAAATAATAATCAAAAACTCAATTCACAAGCAAACATGGAGCTATAGAAAACATTGTTAAATGTTCAGATCCAAAAAAGAAAAGAAAGAGAAAAGAAAAAAGAAAGAAAAAAGAAACTTTTTCTTTTACTCAATTACCCCAAGTCTGCTAAGTAGACAGCTACTTTATCTTATTCTTTTAAAGAGCCATTTGAAAGTCATCATTTATAAAGTGTCAGCAGAGAGAAGATTAAATCAGAGATTTACAAGGGAGCATGACTTTCATTGATGATGATGACAAAATACGCTCAGCACATAAATTCCATGTTTGGAATGGCCCTGGAGATTTTAAGTAATTTACATAAGTATCTTGGGAATTTCATTGAATATTTGGAAGAGGGACGAATGCATTTAAAATAATAAATATTATCAGGATTCTACTTCAAATCTGTAATTGATTTTAAACGGAACCTCAGAAAGTTTTGAACTTCATATTTACATCTTCATCAAGAACTTTAACATTCAATAATATTGAATGATAAAGTCCTGAACATGATCTCATGAATAAATGAAAAAAAAAATGCAATATTGTCTTACTTCTCTGAGGACAATCCCTGTTTTCTATTCTATTACATAAGAAATAGACATTTTATAATGGAGCTGACAGAAGTAGGGACTGAAACTATAAAAAGGCTTCTGTAGTTAAAATGGCATGAAAAGTAGAATTTCATAAATTGATCCACAAAAACACACATAAAAACATACAGTCCAAATCTATTTGTATGTTTGTTTGTTTGTTTTCTATGACTGTCATCTCAAACATTGAGTCTCGGTGGCATATATGGATTAAACAACAACTACAGCATCTGTATATAATCTATGATGCCCAAGGTTAAAACAAAAAACCCACATCAGAAAAACCACATCAACACTAGACCGTGGTCTTCAAAGCCTTGTGGAATGCTAACAGGGTCAGGGCCATCCGGATTTCTAGAGGGATGCTATTACATAGGGCAGGGGGCATGACTCCTGAGTCCAACAAGGTGACACTGTTTGATGGGAGAGACCCCAAGAATGTTCTATTTGGTAGGCCAAGCAGAAACAATGAGAGAAAAGCAGCCCCAAGAATAGCCTGGGCTTATACCATGTAACACTTCAAGGTGAAAACCTGCACCTTAAATTGCATCTGGAAACCTACTGAGAACCAGTGCAGCTCAAACACCAATGGAGTCCTTGGTGCTCTCTGAGCTTAACTCTTTTCATGCAAACATTTCATTATCCAACTAGATAACATATTCTATCACTGAAGATGTTGCTTTGCTGGGTAATGAAAACAATACAATCAGGTTCAGAGAGCACCAATGCCTCCATAGTTCAACACTGAGATACAAATATTCTCTTCTACCAATATGTTTTGCTGATCCTGAATTAGAGGATAGACTGAGTAGAGACTCTTGGTCACCCAAAGAGACCAAACACATAATGCCAATATGTGGGATATGAATATAAACTTTTAATTGTGCTTCCTAGTCAAAGATATGCCTAGCTGTGAATATAAATTTTCAGTTGTGCTTCCTAGCCAAAGATATGCTTAGCTGTGATTCATGCACTTAAATCAGATTAAGGGTTGTTTACATATAAACCAAATATCCTTCAGCATGAATCTATATGTGAGCAGAATGATTTAAAGTATTCAAAATTTACCGTGCTTCGGGGATTTAACAAAAAAATAAAAATTCATACTCATGCATTTTGTAAGAGCTTAAAACTCCTTTCAGATGATGAAAAGCTGTTTACAATTATTTCCATCTGCAGTTTTGGCTAGAACATTATGAAGTGGCTTCTGTAATTTTCAGATCTTATTAAATTAATTGTTTGTTTCCTTTGGAAACAACATTTGCCAAGTTGAGAATCTCCCTGTAGTATGTAGTAAGTTATGCTTATTCTATAGAATGAAGCAGAAAATATGTATGGTATTTCATTACAAATAAATCTAAAAAGTTCATGCAATGGAACAAAATTAAATCATAAACAGAAATGACAGAATGAACTTGGCTGATCTGACTACAAAATGAGATTGGAATATATATTTTTTTCAAATCTTCCCCAGGAGCACATCTGTTAAATTTACATGAAATTTAATAGAATTCCAAATCTGTTTCAGAATTGAGCTGGCCTCTATCCTAGAGAAAACAATTTCAACATCAAATGTGCAAAAAAAGTTGTTTTGCTAACATTTCTCTAGAAACGCTGTACCATGTCTTCACACCTGAATAATAGATAATGCCATATAAGTCATTTAAATATTTCAAGTTTGCTTGGTGGCATCTGCATCTTGAAAAGATCAGACGAGGATGGCATCCAAGAAAGCCCAATGTTTCAAAAGTGCCATTTTGTGTGTTTTGTGAGACAAAACAACAAGAAGTACACTGCGCTTCAAATATAAAAGAAAAACAACAACAAACCATCTAAAGCCAGGGATATTCAGCATTTTTCAGGTTACATATTGTGGTTTTTTTTAAAAAAAGTCTTGGAAGAGGCAAAACTATAGTGGAAGGGAATTAATTGGCTTTGAATGAATTTTTTTCTCTCCCTTCGCCTCGCATGGAATCCCATCAAAATCTCATGACATCCATGAGGTCTATGAAACACTGTTTCAAAAACGCTGACCTAAGCTATGAAGCTCAGATCTATAAATAAGGCTCATGGGTCCCCTTGAAAGGGTTTCGGTTCAAATTCCCAAGGATCCTGGCTTGCAGCTGGTCTGTTATTCATGAGGTCTGTGCATGTTTTAGCCATTTCAACTACTGGCTTTAATTAATTTATTTTGAGAGCACTTTGGTTTTCCTGACCTTCCATGACACCTTCACATTTACATGACTTAAGGGAGTAATTGTGAACATTAAGTCAAATGGCTTCTCCTCACAGTATCTGAGCATATTGTTTTAGCAAAGCCAGGTTAAAAGTGAAAGAGTGAGTCTTTAACATTAGGCTTTCTGAAACCCCTCCACTCTAACCCAGCTGTATGTAGCTCAAGCTTTTTCTCTAAACCTTTTCTGACATCCTCTTTCTGCATACCCTTTGCCTGGCTAGATATAAGATGCTCTCTACTTTGGAGGGTAGATTAAAGATTGATTTAAAAGTGCTCTTCCTCTCTGCCCTTGCCTGCTGAAACAAATTGAATCATGCACCCATAGCCAGTGATGGGTAGCTGCCAGTTCAGACTGGTTTCGATGAACCAGTAGTTCCGACAATCAGCTGGCCCCGCCCACCCCCACCCACCCTATCCTGTCCTATATTTCCTTCTTTCTGGCTCAACTGATTCGCATGGCACAGCTGATTTCTGCACTTCCACTGTTCTACTTACCGGGGCTGCCTTAGAAGGTAAGCAGCTGAGCTTCAAATTGTTGTATTTTGAACACTGTACACAAGCATGTTAGGCGTGCGCGCACGCTCACAGAACCGGTTGTTAAACCAATTGCAGCCCATCACTGCTCATAGCTTCCTGGACTGTCCTTCTGACTATCTGTGGTATGCAGAGCTAATTTCCCTTTTCTTGTCAATGAATTGTAGATACAGAAAATAGTAAGGACCACCTTCCCTCCATAACATATAAGGAAGCGGGCAAACATAACTGTAGGCCTCAGTGTATTTCAAATGCTACAAGATGGGAAAATAATACTTACCAATGTAAGGTATCATAAGAAAGCAAAGTGATAGTGATGAAGAAAAGGTACGGGAAAATATATTGTCTGCTAAGTAGTTGGATAACATTGCCTGAAAATCCTTCCCCTAAGAACACATATTGATAATGAGCTGCCAGAAATCAGATATCTGTTGTTACAATATTGTAGAAATCATGTTCGTGCACAAATTATCCGTTATTCTTAATAAATTGATAAATTTCATGAAGGCTAGCAGAATAGGGATATTCTTCATAGACTTCAATTGTAAAATCATATAATCCTGTCTATTAATTTCAACCCACAATATAATAGGACAAGCCCAAACCATACGAGTTAGCATTTCAACTTCCAAATTATATCTCCAGGCCAAGGTGATGGTATTATTAAACTTTCTCTGAGTGCCTGAAATGTTTCTTTTTTTCTGTTGTAATAACCTCTTTTGAACATCAAGGACATCTTGTTCCACAATTTTGAAAGAAATCTGCCAACAAATAAAAGATGAGAGAGGTTCATGATTGTTCTACATTTCTATTTTGTTCTCTTTTCCATTTTCGCTTCTTTTGAATAGAAATGTTTTTTAAAAACTTTGATAAAGTGAGGAGAGATATCTGTGACTGCAGATTTTTCAGCTTTTCTCTCAATCCTTGTTTTTTAACCTTCCAATTCTTTTCTTAATATGCATTTTCTTACTCCTTATCTGTTTTCTTTCTAGGTGTTACGAGTCATTTATTGCTGCAATTATTTTTAGTCCGTCCTGGGTCTTGTTTGAACTTAATGCTAGGGGCAGTTGTACAAACCACTTGCCTCAAAAAGCTAATTTTTTGGATACTTGGAACAGGTAGTATCAGTTACTCAGCACCTCCTATATTTTGTTACTCATCAGCAACAAATCCATATACCAAGAGTATTGTTTCATCCTATTATTTTTTCTAATTTTCATATTATGGAAAAGAGAGAGAGACAGATAGACAGAGACAGACAGACAGAGACAGAGACAGAGACAGAGACAGAGATGGAGACAGAGACAGAGAAGAGACAGGGAGACAGACAGAGAGACAGACAGAGACAGAGAGATGGTCATATGCTTTAAATGGGGAATAGTTGAGAGGAGCCAGAATGAAGATAATTATAAATGAGTGTATGTTAAGAATTCAATCTAATCTAATCACCATATTTCAAATAGGACCATGACAAACTGGACTAAAATTACAGGAGAGATACCAAGAAAGTGAAATTCTTTCAGTGCCTTCACATTTTATAGTCCCAGATAGACCCTAATCCATTTACCAAGCTCCTTCTTCATCAATGAGGGCTGTCAAACTGCTCAAGATTTACTTAAGAGCACAGTCCTATGGGGATTTTGATATAGTACTCAATAGCCCAGTTTATATCAATACGTATGCTGTATACAGATAACTGTAACTCATTAATAACATCTTAAATTCAGTTTGGAAATGTAGCCTCTGAATTAAATTACTTTGAGAACTTTTCTCAAGGATTAGAATTTGGGGCTACCGATAAAGGACAATATTTGAAACTCAGGGTTGAACTGTGGGCTCCCTTGAAGTTCTCTGAGCCTGTTTGTTTTCTTGAAGATATTTCATTACCCAATTAGATAACATCTTTAGCTCTGAAGATGTTACCTAGTTAGGTACTGAATCATCTACAAAAGAACACCAATGATTCGTGGACAATATTTTAACAACTGAAGAATATCCCAATTTCTGGAATATCCCATCAGGCCAAAATGTGAAGCTCTGGATATGAAGTCATATTGACTGGCTTTTTTTTAAATGAAATTTCAAAATGCTTGGGAAATATGTAAGTATCACATAAAGCAGTTTCTATTTCTGAAAAGAAAGATGCAGTACTTTATTGTGGCCACACGAGAGAGCATGGATCTTTCTGGCACAGATGTTTTTCAAAGTCCTATTCTTTTAGATTCTAAGACATTCTGGCTTTCTAACAAAAACTGGAACTGGTGTTTGCTTGATTGTTTTAATAATTAAATGTATACAAATACTTCCAATAAATTAATAAATAAACACCGTAAGAATGTCTTTAAGACTTATAAAATGTTTATTGGAAGCATAACTGAATACATGCTTACTTCCAAGCAATTTTTTAAAAAATTAATTGTAACCTAAACTTACAGCAAGACACCGACTATCCTCTAATTCAGGGTCAGCAGCTAGGATCCCTTGACCCACAAAGTCCCTTAAAATATGCCACTCAACTGTACAATGCCAGTTGAAATGTGACTGCTTCATTGAGAAAATGATGGTTGTGGCACTAATGCAAAAATCTTGTGTGGTTGAGGAGAGAAGATGCATGGTCTTTCTTTTAGCCTCCAATTGTTACTAAAGTGCCTCCTCATTAACGTGTCTCAATGGTCACTCAAAAGGGACAGGGGACCAGCAAAGGAAAAAAAAACTGTGCGGAATGTTTGTGTTGTGAAGAAAGGCTCTTGCTCAAAGGATAACTTAGAAAACCATTTGGTGTAGCAGTGAAGGTGCTGGCAAAGAAAGCAGGAGATTGTGAGTTCTAGGTCTTACATCTACATGAAAAACCAGCTGGGTGACTTTTGGGCAGTCATTTTCTCTCACTTAACCCACCTCATGAGGTGGTTGTTGTGGGGAAAATAGGAAGCCGGTGTATTAAGTATGTTTGTTGTCTTGAATTGACCAATTTTTTTAAAAAAAAATTCCTCTTCCAATCCAGCAATTTGTACATTGGTTTGCAATTTGTTCATTGTGCTCAGCAGTTTCTGCAGTTTTAAGACAGGTGAAAGATGCATGTTCTGATTTTGACTTTTTGAAGAGATTAAAAATGCAGTGAGATGTATTTAGAAATGAAAAATAAAGACATTTATAATGACATTTTATTTAAGGTCCCACTTGAGACACTTGATGTTTCTACCACATTTTCATAGATGCACATTTTATATGTTACTCTGGGTGGCATGGATAAAAACCATTCAAAAACAATTTAATTTAAAAAAACAAGATAAAAACAAGAAAGGATACAGAATGACAGCAAAGCACACAAAGAATGCATCAGTAAACTATCATGCAGCCATCTAACAGACTGCTTTCTCATGATGTTCCGCATGTGGGCTAACATATTCTACGCTTATCATAGGATTCCCCAAGTTTGTTGACCATACCATGTTTTGAAGGCTTCCAAAAAGGTCTGGGGGTAGTCTAATGATGTTCCACATGTGGAGCTACGTCAGAAAAAGTTTTCTTCCTAGGTCCTGCCTGATGACATTTCTTACCTTTTAGGTTGTTTGCAGTATTAATTATTCTTAGAGTGGATCCACCAAAATAAATGAAACTTAAATTGATTGTGTTAGGTTTACGTTCATGTTGAGTAAACTCTTCAGGATTCAACCCAACCTGGCTTAACAACAAGATAAAATACCTTCCTTGAATCAATCTATTTGTTATTGCAAGGACCCCATTTTTATTTTGATTTCATACTCTGTGTAATAACAGGGAACATAACAGAATACCAATTCAGAGTTTTCTGGGCTATCAGCCCCTTTGGCAGTACTGCCTTTTTATTTGGCAGTAAGACTATATAATGATCTTGAAGATATTCTCTTTCCAGTGTGTAAATTTGGGGGTAATCTAGTCTACATACTTTTGTAAGGAAAACAAAATCAAAGGGCTGTTTTACACTACTTTTCAAGCTACCAGTGTTTTCCTCTTTCTCTCCTACACAGGCCGGTAAGGCTGTATTCAAGCTACCCATAATCTTCTTTTTTTAAAATTTCCTAATATTTACATTTACATATATAGTTTATGTTGTTTCTAAAACCATCACTATTAATCATATACTCCCTAACTATGTTTTGGTGTTTGAGAAAAAGTAATTGCAGCCAATTGCTCATGAAACACGACCATTCTTAAATAACTTTTAAGATCTGATTAATTTTACTTTGAGTTTAGCTAAGCAGCTAAATCATTATCCTATGACAGAGATTAAGCTAGAAATTTATTCCGTATGTAATGAAGCTTCAAAATAATTGTGATGAGAACACCAGATAATAAGTCTTCACAAATCTGGATAATGAATATTGCAATACCTGGAGATAGCAGAAGAGAAAGAACTGGAGAAAATCACAAGGAATAAAGAACTGAAAATAGAAGTAGAAAGACTGTGGCAAAAGAAAGCAAAGTAGTACCAATAGTAATAGGTGCCTTCGGTACAATCTCAAAAATCACTACTTGAACTTCATTGGCAGTGACAAAATCATCATCCATCAATTGCAAAAGGAACTTTTCTTGGAACATCTTACATCCTTCAACAGTACATTTAACACCACCAAACAACAACTTTTGCCTATCCCAGATCCTTGGGAAGAACTCACTTGGTGGTGGACACAAATGCCAAATCCACTCTAAACATATGGCTGTCTGTATGACCAACAATAACAGGTCTAAACCTGTTTAGTTGTTTTCAAGATCAGTCAAGGTCAGCTAAGGTGCTGTTATTACCTGCTTCAGACAAAAATACTAGATAAATGACAATAATGTTAGTGAATTAGGCTAGGTCTCCAGCAATACTGACAGTTCTGACCAAAAGTAACTTTCTAGAATCTCAGAGGCAGTGCTATTTTCTGAAATGAGTCAGTCACAGTATGAAACAAACAGGCATCTTGTGTAGCCAGTCATTCAATCTGTTTCTTTTGGTAAGAACGTGGGTGCTATTATCCACAAAGCCAACATTGCACCACCCATGCATATGAGGAAAGGCTAGCAAGTTGGCCGGGCGGCTGCAGGAATTGTTAAAGGAAAGACGGGGGAATCCTCCTCAATAGCTAATAGGAACTGAACATACCCAAAGAGCTTAGCATGATGTTTATTCTTGGGAAAGTAGGGATGAACAGTAGGATTCTTGAATTCTGAAAAGGAACATTCCATTCTGCAATATCATGTTGTCAGGAACTACTTGTATCTAGATAATGCAGATGTTCCCATTGAATATTCTAATTTTGTCAAGAGAATGAGTTTCTTGTGGACTCAAGCATTCATCACACTTTGAATCCCAATGTGCACATGGAAAACTATATTTTGGAAAGTCTTCTACTAGAAACTGTAGCCTTCTCCTATGCAGAAGATTTTTTTTTTAAAAAAATCAACAACCCTTAAAATATTTACAGCCTATACGATTAGACTAGGTGGGCAATATTGCTGCATTGCTGCTTTGACAAGGAGGGGAGGGGAGGGGAGGGGAAGGGACAGGAGGGGAGGGGAGGGGAGGGAAGAATTTTTGTAAATGTGTTTTCCACTGCAGTCTAATGCTGTAGTATTTACAGTTTATGGAAGTTTGGGGACTGTGAGTTTTGCAAAGCTACATTGACATTTCCTTGTAAAGATATCATTATTTCTATTTTTTAAGCTTGAGAAAATGATTCAAAACTAATTTTCTTCCCAGAATATACATTAAGATTTTTAACTGGGGGGTACTCTTTACATTCTGAAAGATTTTTCAAAGAAACGTTACCTGCCACGTGGACCCTAAAACAATAATTACCTAAGAGGCCTGTGTCACAGAAGTAACTCTTCCTTTGATTTGGTGGCTCATACAAGCAAGGAGCTTCTTACAAGAATGTTGCATTGGTTCAGTTCTACTGAAGGACTATATACTATACTACAGTTAATGAGGGTTTGGGGCCTGTTTTCACTTACAAATTCTTAGAGCTCATAAGCGGAAGCTGAGGGGAAAGATGTGGCTGTAATTTACAGACCATAAAGTTTTGTAGGCATTATTCACCTCACTGACCTGGTCTTTAAACAACTTCATATTGAAGCTACAAATGCTTTAACTATTGGCTTATTCTTCCTGCATCACATCTCCCTCAAGATGTTAGTCTGAGTTTTGAGATGGAACTCAGGAAGGTTGGGGATGGAAAAGAAATAAGAAATGAAAGTGCGTAACATAAATTAATATGTATTTATCCAACCCAACACAAATAAGTTCTCATAAATAGATAAATGGATAGTTTGTCAAAATGAGCTGACAAGTATAAATTATTTCAGTAAGATCAAAGATAGTAGGCATTGTATATAAACAATACATAAAAGCAAATTCATTATGATTTCCTGGAGGTGAAGGTATCAATAGGGAATTGGGGGTATAGACCATTGTAAAACAAGATCATGGAGTTATGTCTCTGTGTATTTTACAAAGGGGTTAATTATGAGGTGAGAGCTTCCCCAATCTTTGTTTTTCTCAAAAATCTTTTACCCCAGTAATCCAGCAAAGGCTGGGTAAAGTATAATTTGGAAAGTCTATGCATTTCAAAATGTATATCTGACCATTTTAAAATGTATAGAACTTTAAAACAACATTACATTACATAATAAATAGTATGGAAAATAACAAAAGCAGTAAGAGCAGATGAAAGTGAAATTAAAAATCATTTATGGAGTCAGTTCCATCAGCTTAGTAAAATAAGACTGATGTTCATAAAATGGGAATATAAAGAATAAAATGCACTTTCTAAGACAGGAAGCCCTAAAGCCCAGATTCAGTTAAACAGAAGGCTCTCTTCTACAGCCCTAAAAAGACCTATGTCAGACCTTGATGGACTGGGAAGAAGTTGTGCAGCTGTTAAAGCATGGACAGAAAATACATTTTTAGTGTATTCTAGACTATGCCATTTAGGGCTATAGAGGTAATAATAACTAGTGCCTGAATATGTCAGAAAGTCCACAGAAAAGGTCAAAAAAGTCAAAATGGCAGCTGCATCAATGTGATTGAAGCCCAACCCCATTTTGACATCAAAGCAACACCTTCAATGCAAATTAAAAGGACAGAGGCTTCAATTGCTCGATTGTGGCTACCATCTTGATTTTTTCAACACTGCTTGTTTGTTTATTTATTTATTTAATATGCCACTGATCTCACTGTCTAAGTGATAATAAAGGTTTTAGATATTTTCATAATGAAACTAAAGCAAGTGTGTTGGACTAATCCAGTTTTCCTGAACTTTGTCATGAGTTACCATTACTAAACAACTTGAGTTTAGTCAGTATACTAATTTAAGTCAATAGCACACCTGGCCTCAGTTACCATGAAAAAATCTGGGAGCACAACTTGATCTAGAAAACCCATTGATTATTGAACCTTAGTATTCATTCAGTATTGTCATCAAATCACTGTCAACCGTTGGCAACCAAGTAGATAAAGTTTCTCCAGGACGATTTGTTCCCAAACTGGCTCTTCAACCATGCACTGGCATTTCATAATGCACCCATCACGACTCCATCTTCATTGATGCTGATCATCGTCTTGTCTTTTGTACCACCTTTCCCAAGAGTACAGACTTCTCAAGGGTGTTGGGTTTTCCCATAAAGAGTCTAGAACATGACATGGTAAACTTAAATATATTTGTGTTTTAAGTGGGAACTCTGAATTGAATCATTTTATGATTGATTCATTTATTTTCTTGCCTATCAGAGTATCTTCTTCAACAGCAAAATTCAAAAATATATAACTACCCTTCTTCTTCAACATCCTACTTTCACTTCCATGGAGTGCCACAGGGAAAATCATTGTCAGCATAATTCTGATCTTTGTACTATAGACATAGATACTTAATAAAATCTGAAATTATTTTCCAAGGCCTTCATTATTATCCTACAAAATATTCATCTGTGATATATTTATTGACTGCTGACTCTTTTACTGTTAATAGTTGAAGCTAAAAGGTGACCACTATTCACCATTTCAGTATCTTCTTTAAAAATGTTTAAGATTGTTTGCTGCAAATTGTGTTTTTTAATTTTTATTTATTATTCTATTTTTATCCCACCTGCATTGTTTTTATAAATAACTCAAGGTGATGAACATACCTAATGCTCCTTCTTCCTCCTATATTCCCCACAGCCCCGTGACGTGGGCAGTTGCTATTGTGAGAGAGCAATTGGCCTAAAATTACTAAGCTGGTTTTCATGCCTATGGCCGGATTGGAACTCACCGACTCCTGGTTTCTGGACCAGCACCTTAACCACTACAATAAACTGACTCTGTTTATCAGTGGAGACTTTTATTGAAATTCTGATTATGCGTCTTCCTTCATATGACACGGACTGGAAAAGATAAAAGAAATGTATGAAGCGATCAGAGTCATGATATTCATAACTAATTTTAAAGTATTATGCACATTATTAACAAATTAAAATTAAGATTAGATCACAAACTAGAGTTGTGATCTAAATTAATCCTCTGCAGAAAAAATATTTCACCACTTAATTGGGAATTAGTGTATGTGTCCAATAATTCTAATTTTAATCTTCTCTTAACTCTTGACAATAAAGTATGGTTCAATGAAATTTAACTCTTTGTGAATATTACAGGGATCATACTTTAATTAGGAAAGAAATCCAAGCCGGATAGTTCTTCTTTCATTTAATATATTTTGTTATGTTTTATGCCATAGTTCCTTCCATCAGTGGGCACATATACACTTGTATCATAACTTCAGATGGCAATAACCTTAACACATGTTGGTTGGAACAGTATTAGTTTCACTAGAATTACATCTAATATGAATTTGTCCCTATAGTCAAAAGTCTGTAGGGTCTGTGAATGGGGGCAGAGGGGAATGACGTTCATAGTGGTTGATCTGGAGAGCAAAACTGCAAACAGTTGAAGCTCCACTTTTATTAAAAATGCCATTCTAATGAGCCCTAGTGGCCTCAGCACATGGAAAATGGCTTGCTGTGTTTTGAATGGCACTAAGTAACACCCCGGGGCCTTAAATCAGTTCAAGATGTGTTAATGGCGTCTGATCTTAGTCATAGAAGGGAAATTCAAAGCAATATAGATTTAACCTATGGACCCTCTTTTTGACTGATGTTTATCAATAATGCAAGGAAAAGTGAATTCAGGGGAAAGTTATATGCTATATGACACAGTAACATTGAATTTGCCTTACAATTACTGTTTTTCATACTATGCCCAGTGGCTGCAATAAGGAGGTGTGAGCTGGGAGGTTGATTTTATGTGTTTCTAATTTTCCTTAAACGTTCATTCTTTGGATATGATCTGCTAAATCTTTCTTTGCTGAGCTTCTCTCTACAGTGATGAAATACTGGGAAGCTGTTAGACAATGTTCTGCTTCAGTGAAGTAATAGTTTCTATGACCCCCATATTCTGTAGTGCCATAAAATACCACTATTAATAAAGAATAGAGTCAAAGCCTCCAGGTGACTTCAAGGATATATCCAGGTAATTGTTTGGAAACAATATAGAAAAGTATTGATATTGCTTTTTTTAAAAAAAAAAAAAACTTTCCAATCAACCTACTCTCTTGGTGTTTCCTGGTGATGTCCCATTCAAGTACTGTGCAGGTTTGACCGCAATTAGTTTTTAGAGTCAAAGATCAGTTAAATGCTGCCACCTCTCTTGGTTTAGAACTGAAGTTTAACATTAAGGCATGGCCTTTTAAGAATACTGAATATTCTACAGTATTCCAGGAATCATCTCATGTAGTGTTAAAACTTTAGACAGCAAAAGGGGTGACATACAAATTTAATAAATAAATAAATATAGTGGTCCTATGAAGCAGGATGCTGTTAAGCCTTCCTTGCAAAATGGAATGGAAGTGAACAAATAGTTCACAGCAGAGTCAAGGTTTGCAGCAGAGATTTCATAATTCATGTATTTGTTCTAGGTTTTTTTAGCATCAGTTTGGATTAGATCCATGCAGTGGTGAGATTCAAGTAATTTAACAACCGGTTCTCTGCCCTAATGATTTCTTCCAACAACCAGTTTGCCAAACTGCTCAGAAAGTTAACAACCGGTTCTCCCGAAGTGGTGCAAACTGGCTGAATCCCACTACTGGATCCATGAAGCCAGTTTAACTGTATAAGCATAAGAAAACCCCATTTTCTCATGCCATTTTTGGAAGCATATAGATCAAAAGCATTGCCTTTTCAACAATGAGTCTTTTATTTCATTGTGATTGTGGATGGTACTCACCTTCAGTAATATTTTTTTTTTGTAAAGCATCTAGCCCATTAGTGTCTAACATTAAAAATAGACACCTTCTGTAGCTCTTTGCAGTGAGATTTTTTTTCTTATAAAATACAAAGGTAATCTTATAAATACAAAGGTGGAGATGAATTCTACTATTAAGCAATTGTCTTCTTTTTCAGCAAAATCATCCCTATAGTTCCTGACAAATATAAGACCCTAAAGTGTACTGTACTACACCTTCTTTCAGCAAAAGCTAGCAGGGCAAAAGATAATAGAAACTGTAATTCAATAAAACAGTCCTGTAAAATCTTTATCTCTAATATAAAAGAATTATAAATATAATAGCTATTACTATTACATATTTTTACTAATTTTCACTGCTAATAGAAAAGCACTATATGGGGGCATTGATGCAGTTTAATAAGAACACCCCATTTTCTTATACCATTTTTGGAAGCATTGAGTTTAATCCCACCCCTGATCCCCACATAAAATGATCGTGACCCAGGCACTCGACACCAGCTAATAGTTATGATGTTACAGTGTCCTGAAGTCACCATTTGTGACTTTCTTTGCTTGCTTCCTACAACCAAAATGAGTGGGAAAGCTTGGAAGAGGTCATACTCAATGATTAGACAATGTTGCGCTTAATGCACCTTAGTGATTTGCTTAACAATAGCAACCAGAAGTGCTGGAATTTCCATTGCAAAGCAAGCAAAGGTTTGACATTGCCCCTTATGACAATGCTGCTTCATAGTCCTTGTCCCACTTACTGTTGCTAAGTGAGGATTACCTGTGTAATGTGGGTAATGTTGAAAAAATTTCCCAGTGTTTAATAGACTATATGAAAGTACCATGTGGTCCTTCTAAACCAGGGATTCCCAAGCTCTTCAGATCATCAACCCTTTCATGAAGTTTCAGATTCTTCATTGATTCTCAAGCTTTTATTATATGAAAATAATTTAATAAATACTACTTTAATTAATAGCCCTGTGATTTATAATACAACAGCAATTGATAGTCTCATCAACCCTTAAGCATTGACACTGAATAATTTCGAGATCTAGTTCAATCTTCTCTAAGTAGGCATCCTCCTGATCATTGCATTACAACTCCCAGGGGTTCCAGGTAACACATTTAGCTTTTCAAACCAAAACATCTATTCCATGTGGTATACTAATGGATTCCCTACTTAGTCCTGCATGAACATGACTATTCAAAAATATTTCATGCAGTATGAAAGAAGGATTGAAGGAGAGAAATAACCTGTGTGATAGCACTGCTATCTGGGTTATGTCCCATCCCCTGGATGGTCTTCTCATGGGGCCAACACCTATTCACAGATGTCTGCAATCACCTCCCTACCATATTGTCACACCCCATTTGTCCAGCCAAGCCAAACCCAGGACGATCTCTTCTGTTATCCCTGATTTTGAAAATCTCAAAAGCTGCTATGGGATATGCTTGTCCACATTTGGCTGAAAGGTATGAATTCCTACCTATCACTTAATTTAAGCCATTCAATAGACTAAACTATTTTTCCAATATTGCAGCAATTTTGTTCTGCATTGTTTCAAAAATTCCTTGACATAGTTAGCAAGAACAAGAAACTCCAGTTAGAGTTCCAGTTTAGCAAGGTGCTGAGGACCTTCGAAACAAATATTGTTGGTCAAAAGTACATTCTTGAAAGCAGATTATATGTTGCTACTGACTTTGTTTCCTCTCCAGCTTCCTTAAGGCTAAACAAGAGGCTATGAATTTCTTCTGGCACGTTCTATAAATCTTTGATGAAACACAATTATGTGAAATCTATTAAAATAGTACTATGAAACTGATATTTTCTCATCTTTTTTTCTCCCTGCTTCTTCTGAGTAGCAGTAGATGACAAACCTTGCAATCAGATAGCTTCTGATTGTTAACAAGAGTAGGCACAACTAGAGAGCTACATGGAAAGATGAAATTGGTTGATGAAAGGCCTGTTTCACAAGGGATACTACCCATGGCTGAGACAATAGGGAAATAAATAATATGTTATTCTATCATCATGAACATTACTAGTTTCCTTCCCACACTGACGTATTTAGCCAGAGTGTGACTATAGTGCCCAATTATAGGATAATGACTGTTATTGTGTTTATGACAATGAGTTAGTGGGAGTTAGGACTCTAGTGGAGGTAAGAAAGAAGAAGCAGGAAGTGGAAGGAAAGTTAGGGAACTATTGGCTGTCCTTAAGAAAAGGCTTGTTATTACTATGTCCCATGAACCGTATATGATGTTTATAAATTAATGTCTAAAAATAGCAATAGATGTTTAAACATTTCCAATTTTTTGCAATGATCCGAAATCATTCAAAGCAAAACAATGAAACTGAAGTTTAACAGATTTTGTTTCAAATTGCCAAGGTTTGGAAAAGAAATAATATTTTGTCACAGTAAAGAACTTATTTTTGCTTTATTTTGTATATTTTCTTCAAACTTAGGCTTCATGTACTCTTTTATACTTCAACAAAAGAACCATTCAACCGATGCTCTGTTCTGCTTGGACTTCCAGAGGTTAACAGGCAAATATATATCACATAAAATGCCCATGTCAAGTATATATAAATTATCCATGAATAGGATAGGATAGGATAGGATGGGATGGGATGGGATGGGATGGGATGGGATGGGATGGGATGGGATGGGATGGGATGGGATGGGATGGGATGGGATGGGATGGGATGGGATGGGATGGGATGGGATGGGACGGGACGGGACAGAACAGAACAGAACAGAATAGAATAGAATAGAATAGAATTCTTTGTTGCCAAGTGTGATTGGACACACAAGGAATTTGTCTTCAGTGCATATGCTCTCAGCGTACATAAAGAAAAAATAAAATATATTCATCAAATAAACAACTATTCCCAAGCACTTTGGAAGCCCTCCAACAATCTAAAATTGAAATAATGTGGGACATTCAAAATGTAACCTTTATTTACTTAATCAATGTATATAGTTGTTCAAATCACACATTGCCCTTCAGGTAGCTAACATAGGATTAAAATCAGAACACCACCAATGAGATTTTAAAATGCATAATTTAAATACACACACAAAGCATAAGTAGCTGAAGCTAATCCACAGTCGTTCAGTTCCCATCCACTATAGGTGATTCACCACCCTGGTATAATGTCTGTGAGCAAAGGCCAACAGAATTGGATTATCTGAAACTCAAGGAAACATTCATCCTGAGCACAGTCACACTGTGACTGAGAAAGCATTCCTGACTGACAAATTAGCCATCAATAGCCACATAGACATAAATAATATCTACACACTGTGCAAAAAAGATAATCAACAAGCCAAAAAAGGGAACAAAAAGACCAAAATACCTTTCCACCACCCAGAAGATAGATTTTGCAAAGGTCCTCTTGGCCACATGCTGCCCACTGCTCTTCAATGAGCCAAGAGATACTGAATTGTGGTCTCAGTTTAATTGTGTGCTGCATTTGTTTATTTAGCAGAGTTTTTCTTTACTTAACTTGGGTGTTTAAGGTCCTGAGTCCATTACTGGTGTGTTATATTCTGAACTAAGTAAAGTTTTCTAATCTCTTAGCTCATTGGACTTCTTTTGGCAATTCAGGAATACAAATCACTCAATGAATGATGGAAATTTTGCCATTATCTTCATTAACCTCCATAACACAGAGGCAAATATTCATTGTGGGAGACATAGCTACTTGAAAAAAAACAAAAAAAATGAAGTTCTGAGAGTGTGTCAGTTACCTCTGAAACTGGAGTTCTGCTTGAAAGATCATCAGATAGTCACTCAAGGATCAATGAGGAACATGCATTGATGTGTCTTTCTAAATGGTAGTAATTGATGGATACAATACAAGATTCAAAAAGATTGGAAGTGTTTCCCCGCTTCCTATCTAGGGTTTGGGGGCCAGTGACTGGAGTAGGAGAGTCTCCTAAAACACAAATAGTGAGGATTGGATTCCAAACTGGGATTATTGCCTCCTTACAGACAAGGTGGATGGGAATTAGATGAGTGCCTTGTGGGAAGTAGAGAGTCAGGAGGGTTAATCCACAATGAGAGTATGGGAGCCTTTATGTCCTATAAATAAGATCTCCAGTAAGAGAGAGACTCTTGGATAGTCGGCAGCTGGATTGGTATTTATTGAAAAATTGGGTGGAGTAAGAGTAATACTACCTTCCACCTCGAGTTGGGGTGAAAGGTACTGCCATGTGAGGTAATATAGTGTTGTTGATAGTCTGATGGGTTAGCTAGACTTTCCTAAATAGCAGGAATATCAGACTTGAAATGGATGGGAATGGGTAAGTAGTATTTCAGCTTTAGGATTAGATTGTTGTTGATAGGTAGGTAAGAAGGAGATACAGATTGTAATTATGGTTTTGATGGTGGAAGCACAAGAAACCCAGTGGAGATAGATTGGAAGAGATATGGCCAGGGGCACAGGTTTTCCAGGAGAAAAGAGATGACAACTTGGTGTCAACCTCTGCTTCCAAGGATGGGTAGACAGATTACTGAGGACTTTGATTTCAAGTTGCTGGTGATAAATCCCAGTTCCGTTGGTAATAAGAACACATTTATTCCTATTGGGGAATTATCTAATCAACTCCTCCCCAGGCCTAGTCAGAAATGCTTGTTGAAATCTTGTCTGGAAGTTGCTGGGATCAAAAGCACTCTATGTAGAGAAGGTGGACTTTGCTACAGTGGCTCACATGTTCATCACTACTTAGTTGGACAATTGCACTGGGCTACCTTTGAAGACCCACTACTAGTTCAAAATGCAGCAGCCAACATGTTGGCTGGCACCATGTCAGGAACATATTATATTCCTGTTTTTGGTGTTGATAGGTTTCTAGATACAATTCAAACTGCTGATTTTAATCTATAAAGTTCTTTATGTCCTAACTATCTTCAGAATCACCTTTTCTAACCAGGATCAAATTGTCAGATATGTTCATGGTACGAGAGGCTACTGCTGATTGTGAGGTGAGGACTAAGGCAAGATGATGTGGCCTCTTAGTTATGGCAACAATATTTTGACAAAATCTCCTGCTGGAAACTAGATTAGCCGGTTCTGTGGTAGCCTCCTGGTTAAGATAAAGCTCTTTCAAAGGTTGGGAATTAAGGTGATGTAACATTCTCTGGACATTCTTTTGTTGTTACTTTGTTTTATTGTCTGTTTTCCTTATTATTATGTTTTGTTGTATTGTGAATGTCCAGGGGTCCTGGGAGATTTCAGTGGTGAACAAATATAATTAATAGTGGTTATAGAAACTAGTAGATCTGTTATGTAGGTCCATATGAAGTGATGGTGCATACATTTGCATGTAGAAATGGCTAGGGGCAGCTTCCAAAATATTAACAGAAGCCTGGAGAAATACATGGTTGCTTTCCTTCAATTAACAAAAAGTGTTTTAATTGTGTTCTTGCACATTCCAAAACAACTTTTAAGGGAAAAATATTACACAGTCCTAGAAAACAATATCAGAGTTTTTGAGCAGCATATCTGTATAATATCCTTAAAGTAATCTTATTATTGGTGTTTAGTGACAGACTACAATGAAACATTCAGCAAAAATAGATTCCTTAGTAAAAAATATCTGACAAATTTCAATAAGTTGATAGGATTGTATAAAAGTCATTGCAATAGCCACACGGAGCATCTGAACAGGTTTGGGAGATTTTCAGTAAGGCATTTGCTTGGGAAAGATTGCTCTACCTCGGTTTTGTATCATTATGGGAATTCTGCTGAAAGATAGCCTTCTATTGATGTTTCACACATCTGAAGATTTCTTGCTGAAGCTGAATAACCCTTGTAAGTTCCTACACTCATTCTTGGTATTTTACCAAAGGATTGTCTAGTATGATGTTCTTCTACATTTTAATAGTAAACCAGAGATCGCTGAAATAAGATACTTTATATAAACTAACCCAAGCCAAATATGTAAGGTACTTCATATGGTATGAGTAATCAGCAAATTGGTTTATTGGCCAGGAATGAAGACAGTTGTAATCTAAAATATCCAGAAAGTGCTCTATAATATTATACTGTACATTCCATGACAAACATTCTATTTAGTTCTGAGGCTCCTAAACTGATTATTTAAACATTGCATTATTTTATACTAACTATGAGTTATTAATAAATTCAGCTTGCAGCCATTGATCCATCTGGCGCTTCTAGTAAGCGCTTCTAGTGAGTATAAATAAATACCATATTTGTTACATTTTAATCCCACCATATGTCTTATCATATAAAATGTTAAAACCTAGCTCCTGATCAGTACGCTTTTCAGAAATAGATGCCATCTTCCAATTCTCCTTTATTTCTTCTCAATTAGCTCAGTGTCTCTGCCCCTCAGCCACAGAGATGATGGGTAGATGGTGTATAGCCAGGGGTGCTATTCACTTACTTTCCCTATCAGTTCGCAAATGTAAGCATGCGCCCCATCCATGCATACACCCAGGCTTCCGCATATGCTCTTTGCTGGCATGTGCACTTCCACACATGCACCCAGCCTCAAAAACATGCCTAAACAGGATGGCATACAGCCAGGGTGTGTGGGTGGGGCGGGCTCACCCTCAATTTCCGCTACCAGTTGGGGTGAACTGGTCCAAATCGGCTGAATACCATCTCTGTGTACAGATCTCCAAAAATTATTAGACTGATATCCATCACCCCTTGGCAAGAAACGATGGGACCTGAAGTTCAATAAATCTGGAGATCTACATTATCTTTCACCTAAAGAGTTCATTGGCTACAAAACTGAAGAAAAGAATTGGTGAAAGATAGGATTACAAATGAGAAATGGAGTAGAAGCAACAGGATTCAGAGAATTTTTAGTTAATATGCCACTTCTCCCCACTTTTTCATGCCATCTAGTTAAAAGCTGCCATACACCCCTTACATCAGATAAAGTGCCTAATCACTGAAGACACTAAAGAAATAAGCCCATTCCTACCTCTATGGATCAGGTGAGCAGTTATTGGGGGGGAGGTATGTTAAGAGTTATTTACCCCCTTCTCTTGTCCCAGAGACTTTTCTTCTCTTTGCACCCTCCAATCCTAGCTCCACCAACCTTCCTATAACCCTGGTATGTGGAGAGCATGGCAAGATGTTTACATATGTTCATATGATTTCCAGAAGACCATTGGATATTTTTTAAAACACTTATCCTTCCAAGAAGTTAGGTGTTGTAGTACTTGATTGATGGGAATGACTTGGGAAAGTCACTAGTGCTTCAATCTCAAGAATCAAATCTATGGAAGTGGGAAGCTGGCCATTAAAAAAAAACTACTTGCCACCTTCCATGCTTGCTTGATTGCTTTTGCTTTGCTTGACAATAAGGGGATTTTATTCTGGCGCTTATATACTTGATGACATGGACTGGGACTTCTGAAAATTGATATAACAATTAATACCGACCACCTCCCAGACACACTGACTACCTTGCTCCTTGACTATCTTGCTGCTTGACTATTTTATTATCTTTTACTATCTTATTATGACCATTTGGTTGATTGGCCGGACTGGAGACCATGGCAGTCATCGGAGGACTTTGGAGCCGGTTCTTTAATATTATCTATCCTGAGGGGGTGTTGCATTTTTAGGACAGTATGGCCGGACCTCTGTGAGAGAGTGGCCCTGCCTTGTTTCAACTTACTGGACCTTTGCAAAGAACCACAGTGAGAGGGTGGTTTGACACCCCCCAGCAGGACTGGGCAGAACTTAACAACTTTATCGCTACTGTGGGAGGGTAGCGAGGACCCTCCGGATAGACTAGTCCGCTCCTGGACATTGTTTTATCACTGTGGAAGCCATGTTTTTATCGTCCTCTATGTTTTTTATATATTGTTCCGGATGTATTCAAGGTCCACGCTTCTTGCCCTGCGAGATTCCCCCCTCTCGCAGGCCTGGCCCTCCACACTATTGAGGGCCTACCTTAATGACGGGTCTTGGGACCCCGAGAGGTGGCATGTGGCAAAAAAGGGGTTGAGAGGGTTTTTAAATCTGTTTTTAAGAATTTTAAGGGGCTCCGGGGTGGGGGTGGGAGAGGGTTTGGGGGGGAACCCAAATGGGAAAAGGACAGGCTTGGTATTGGGTGTTAAGGAGGGTGTAGACTCTGGAGGTAAGAGGGCTCCTAGAGAGCCCCCTGTCGAGGGTTGGGCTATAGAAACATTGTGTGGGAGGGGCAGATATGGCGTGAGCGGGGGACCATATCATGTGAAGGGGGCACGCACTCGCTGTCTTCGAGCGATTGCGTGCCCCGGTCCCCGGAGCTATTCCCGTTCCCCAGGTTGTTCGGAGTCTCAGGACCCGAGACTCCGGTTGCTGTTATGCAATGCCAGGTCCGTTGTAAATAAGGCCCCCCTCATCTGTGACCTCCTTCAAGAGGGGGGTGCGGACCTGGCCGGTATTACTGAGACCTGGTTGGGCCGCGAGGGTGGGGTTCCCCTCGTGGAGATGTGCCCGCCAGGTTTCCTTGCATTTCACCAGCCGAGAGCTCAGGGCAGGGGTGGGGGAGTGGCGGTCATTATTAAGGAAGGTCTGGATCCGAGGGAGGCCACTGTTCCTCAGATAGCCGGGTGTGAGTCCATCTTTGTGAGGTGGGGTCCTGGTGGGCAGATGGGTTTGTTAGTCGCGTACCTGGCTCCCTGCCGCGTGGCAACGACCCTGCCCGAGCTTCTCAATGTTGTAGCCGATGTGGTGATTGGCACCCCCAGGCTTATGGTCATGGGGGATTTCAATCTGCCATCTATCGGCGAAACATCTGAGATAGCTCGGGAGTTCATGGCTTCCATGACGGCCATGGATCTGACCCAGGTAATTCAGGGCCCAACTCACATTGGTGGACACACCCTGGACCTAGTTTTTGTCTCTGGGCAGTGGTTGAGTGGTCTTGATATTGGGGATATAGGCTTAGAACCCTTGTCATGGACTGACCACTCGCTCCTTCGGCTCGACTTTCTGACCGCTGACCTCACCGCAGGGAGGCGGAACCGACCAGATGGTTCCGCCCCAGGTGCCTGATGGATCCTGATAGGTTCCAGACGGAGCTTGGGCCATTTCCTGAGACACTGACACACGACTCGGCCGAGGACCTGGTGGCTGCCTGGAATAGAGCGGCCGGTGGGGCCTTGGACCGTGTCGTGCCTTTGCGGCCTCTGACCCGGTGCCGAACCCACTTAGCTCCTTGGTTCACCGAGGAGCTGAGGGAGATGAAGCGCCGGAAAAGACGCCTAGAGAGTGGTTGGAGGGCCAGCCGCTCCGAATCTGACTTGACACTAGTAAGAGCTCATATTAAGACTTACATAGTGGCGATAAAAGCGGCCAAGTCTAATTACTTTGCCGCTCTTATCGCGTCATCAGATAATCGCCCAGCCGCCCTGTTTAGGGTGACCCGCTCCCTCCTCCATTCGGGAGCGCGGGAGGATCCCTTACAGGGACGTGCTGAGGACTTTGTTCAATATCTGGATGATAAAATAACTCAGATTCGGGACGACCTGGCCGCTGACTGGGTGGGTTCAGGCGGGGTGACTGAGCCAGGTCTTGAGAGTGTTATCTGGGCTGAGTTCGATCCTGTGGCTCCCGAGGATGTGGACAGGATTCTGGGAAGACTGAACGCAACCACATGTTTACTGGACCCGTGTCCCTCCTGGTTGGTGCTGGCCTCCCGGGAGGTTACACGAGGCTGGCTCCAGGAGATTATAAACGCCTCTTTGAGTGAGGGTGTCCTTCCGCCTGCCTTGAAAGAGGCGGTGGTGAGGCCCCTCCTCAAGAAGCCCTCCCTGGACCCAGCTGTTTTAGCTAATTACCGTCCTGTCTCTAACCTTCCCTTCCTGGCGAAGGTTGTTGAGAGTGTGGTGGCATGGCAGCTCCCCCGATACCTGGGTGAAGCCGTCTATTTAGACCCGCTCCAGTCCGGCTTCAGGTCTGGGTACAGCACCGAAACGGCATTGGTCGCGTTGGTGGATGATCTCTGGAGGGCCCGGGGTAGGGGGTATTCCTCTATCCTGGTGCTGTTAGACCTCTCAGCGGCTTTTGATACCATTGACCATGGTATCATATTGTGCCGGTTGGAGGGACTGGGGGTGGGGGGCACCGTTTTACGGTGGTTCTCCTCCTACCTCTCCAACCGGTCGCAATCTGTGTTGACAGGGGGGCAGCGGTCGACCCCGAGGCGCCTGGTATGTGGGGTGCCACAAGGGTCGGTCCTCTCGCCCCTCCTGTTCAACATTTATGTAAAGCCGCTGGGTGAGATCATCCGTGGTTTTGGGGTGGAGTTCCATCAGTACGCTGATGATACTCAGCTGTACATTTCCACCCCAGACCACCCCAACGATGCCGTGGAAGTGATGTCCCAGTCCTTGAAGCTGTGCGGGTCTGGATGGGGAGAAACAGGCTTCGACTCAACCCCTCCAAGACCGAGTGGCTGTGGCTGCCGGCGTCCCGATATAGCCAGCTGACTCCATCGCTGGTTATTGGGGGCGAGTCATTGGCCCCCACGGAAAGGGTTCGCAACTTGGGCATCCTCCTGGACTCGCGGCTGTCTTTAGAGGATCATATGACGGTCGTGGCCAGGGGGGCTTTTTATCAGGTCCGCCTGATTCGCCAGCTGCGACCCTTTCTAGATCGGAACTCCCTACCCACGGTCACTCATGCTCTTGTCACTTCCTGTCTGGACTACTGTAATGCTCTCTACATGGGGCTCCCCTTGGGGTGCACCCGGAGGCTCCAACTGGTGCAGAGTGCGGCCGCGCGGGGGATTATGGGAGCGACGGGACGCTCCCACGTGACACCTCTCCTGCGCGAGCTGCATTGGCTGCCGGTGGACTTTCGGGTGCGTTTCAAGGTGTTGGTAATCACCTTTAAAGCACTCCATGGCTTAGGGCCACGGTACTTACGGGACCGCCTTCTGCCGCCAATTGCCTCCCACCGGCCGGTTCGCTCCCACAGAGAGGGCCTCCTCAGGGTGCCGTCAGCCAGACAATGCCGGCTGGCGACCCCCAGGGGGAGAGCCTTCTCTGTGGCAGCACCCACCCTTTGGAATGATCTGCCTCCGGAGTTAAGAACAATCTCTGACCTCCCAACCTTTCGGCGGGCTTTAAAAACCCATCTCTTTCAGCTCGCCGGCCCAGCCTGATTCCTATAACATTTTAGCATTTTAGAGTTGTATTTTAAATATGAAGTTAGTTTTTAAATTTTATGGCCACTTATATTATTATTTTATGAAATTTTAACTTTTGTATGTTTGTTCTTAATTGGCTGTACACCGCCCTGAGTCCGCAAGGAGAAGGGCGGTATATAAATTCAAATAAACTAAACTAAATAAACTAAACTAAATATGCCAGACTTTAAAACAGTATTTCTCAGTTTTGATGAATTTAAGGCAGGTGAACTTCAACTCCCAGAATTCCCCCAGTCAGCAAGTTGGCTGGGGAATTCTGGGAGTTGACGTCCGCACATCTTAAAGTCACCAAGGTTGAGAAACATTGATTTAAGGTGTTTCAGCTATTCATTTTCTGATGCAATGGACAAATACAACTGTTCCTTTAGAAATTTGCAGGAAAGATGAAGTATAAATTTCTGTACCCCTTTTCAAGAATCATGATTTTTTTAAAAAAATACAAGTCACTACATCAAGGAGCAAAACTTTGTTCCATTGATGCAAGGAGGCATTGTTCCAATATACAAGTTTCCTTGCTGAAGGCCAAGTATTTTAATTTATTTTTGTAACAGTAAGATCAATGAAGTCATCTTTATAGCACACCCCACCAAGTAATTAAACAGTGCCTCCAAAAGTACACTAGTATTATAAGTGTAAACACGTTTGAATCAGTGTAGTGGTCATAGCTTCCCTCAGAAAGTGGAACAAAAATATTTCCAAATAGTAGGTTTGGATAGGAAAAAAATCAATGTGCTTTCTCTGCATAAACTACAATCCCCAGAATTCCTTAGTTACAGTTCTAGGGATAAACAGGAATGAAAGTTGTTTACCTTTCCAATATAGACATGCCTTTGGTCTGACCCTCCAATCAGTCCAATTTTATTTCTTAGTCAGGAAGCCAAAACAAAGATAGACTTTCATTTATTGCTATCAGTCTCAGCAGAAAACCTAGCTACAGCTGATCAAATCTGGCCTTGTGAGCTATCAGCTGTCAGTATTAGTGTTAAATTCTACTTCCCCTCCCCATTGTTTTCATTTTTCCCCCCAGCCCTCTCTAAATTCTTTTCCTATCACTCCAGCTCAGATGATCCATAATAGCAACATGCTGTATTGGTTATTCAGTAAGGCAGGCCTAATAAAAGCATGCTTACAACCATTTTTCCTTTTAAGATCTTAGGAGAATTTGTTCTTCACAGAATCAAACCTGTGTTCTTAATAAAGAAAGATTGAATAAAACAAGCTCTGTGAAGAAGGAGGACTAATTTAACAGCTCTGTGATGAAAATCGAAGCTTAGCTTCAAGGAGTCCCTCTGTGTCCTTCCCCCCACCCCACCCCCTGGATCCACATAACTCACTGTAGGAGGAGAACAGATGGTTTAAAACTAAGTGCCGAATGTGCCATTAATTTATTTTTGCCCTACCCTTTTTTTTTTAACGCTTAGCCTAACTAAAAATATTTAAGGCTATTGAACACTAGAAGCATTCCTATCTGATGCAAGGTTATGTAAAATATATATTCCTATACGGTTCTGAATTCTAATGCCAGTGATAAGTTAGCTATTACAAGCTTCCTTTAAAAAAAGAAATCAGAGTGGATAGAAATGTTTCCCTTAAGAATAATGTTTGATGTTAAATGAAGAGCTAATTATTTTTACCCATTTTTGAACGGTTGAAACAGAGTTCTGTTTTTTTTTTAAAAAGCAAGCATTTGCAGCTTTGGGATGGCTTCTGTTGTTTTTAAGTTTATAAATATGCATTCAGCATATTTCTATGTTCTATGTTTACTGGCGCTTTCTTCCTGGGAAGATTCTCAATCATCCAGGTCATGGTTGTCCCAAAGTTATTTTTCAAAAGGCAACTGGACTTTCTTGGGTATTTTCCTTGTAAATGATTCACATCACATCCAAAAAGCTCCTTCGGTTCTATTTGGTAAGTAGATTCAAGGAAGATTAAAACCTATCATCTCATATTGATTAAAAGGCATAATTTGCTGCCGTAAGATTAAATGTTGGCCGTAGGCTTAGATTGGTGTAAGTAGTCTCACTTCAATATCTTTTGTCACCAGAAGGCTCTCTTTTTTAACCACTGCCAAAATTTGTCAATTTGCCACCAGTATTCAGTAGGGTTCCCTCCACAACATTTTACTATTTGTGGTAAACATACTATTTGTGGTCTTAACATTCAGTTCAATTGAAACTTAGTGTTCTTTAAAAAAAAAAAGAATCAACTATTTGATTATCTTTTGGGGAGGGGGAAGAATTAAAGGAGCTGTTTGTCTGGACTTTGACTATTTTTTGCTTTGAGCTGAGCTCTGCTCACTTGTAAAATATAAATATCAATCAGACCCACCCCTAGTCTTAGAGGTAGGCTAGACAATTGTAGAGTTGCTAAATCTGTCCATGGCTATTGCCTATTATGACTAAATGATACACCCGTATTCTGAAGCATCAGGCCACTGATTATCCATTTACAGGAGGCAATAAAAAGTGTTACCTTTATACCTTCTTCATGGGAGATCTATAGTCATTTGGCAAAACTTTTACCCTCTTTTTTCCAAGAAGAAAGTGATTGTAGTCAAACTTTCTTGAATCTACTCTGAGGAGAGAAATACACATGAAGTTATATTAACTTCATTTCTTCTTGGAAATGTAACCCAGAAGTTGGAAAACTATCTCGTATTGTTCCCTCTTGTATAATTGCCATTGTATTTAGGACTGACATCAACAACATAGTTCATAGGATTCTGGATAATTGCTGTATTTTAAAGACACATACGCTCTGTACATTCCTAGTGTTAGGTGTATACCAAATTGAATTAAATTAATTAAATTATTTAATTAAATAAAATAAAATTAATTTTGTATGGTCATATAATATTCAACCTTCCATTGTACTAGGATAGAACACTCAAGCTTCCTATTCTAAAAATTGCATAAATAGCACATTTAATCAGTGTTCTTCAAAGGTTATTGCAGTAATTTCTCCAGAACCTCTATTGCAGTACTTCAAAAGCAACAACTGCAATGAAATCACAAGCATTTAAATTGAGGAATTACTGTACAATACAGGTTTTCCACTGATAAATGTCAGAATTTTAATAGAATTAAGGAATAACTCTCAAGATGAGCCCAAAGAGAATATGCATGTTGAAGTTCCAAAGTATAACTGAAGCTAGAATAAATATCCACAATAAACTGAAAGTGTAGAAAATTACATATGCTTTTCTCAATATGTAATTTGTAATTTACACAAAGAAAATACTGTAGCTTGTCTTTGAGGATGAGTCAGGCACCTAGTCTGGGTTCTTGAACTGAATGGATTTTATTACAAAATTACCATAATATATATAACTATGGAGACATCAGTTTGGCAATGATGTTACAGCTAAGAAGGAGTAATGATGAGAAGAAAAAAAATCTATGGAAATATCTTTGCTCACTTTCATTAATTTGATATGAACGTGCAAAAAGGGTTTAGCCCAATATAATATTCTTTG
Source organism: Masticophis lateralis (assembly GCA_030761175.1). NCBI lineage: Eukaryota > Metazoa > Chordata > Lepidosauria > Squamata > Colubridae > Masticophis > Masticophis lateralis. Next base: position 96,248,441 of record JAUDYJ010000002.1, read on the forward strand.
CTACATTAACACTTCTGCTTTATTCTGATTGATTATAATTTGGGGACTGGAAAGTAATACCAATAGTTACATAGAGACTTCACTGACCCTCTCCATGGATCATTTATTTTCAGTACTAACACTCCAACTGTCCTACACAAACAACTGGCCTTGACTTTCCCAGCTTTGGATCAAAATGTGTAAAAGTCACCTGTCTAACTTCTTCCCATTTCTTCACTATCCACAGTGCAATGGATCATTTTTGGAGAGGGGAGTTTTCAGTAATACACTCTAACTTTGAAACTCTCTATATTGAGTATTCACTTTCTGGAGCCAAGTGGATTTATTTACAGTAATTGTTTCTTGAACTTTTTAACTCTTCTTGAACTAGTGATTCTGGCTCATGTGTGTGTGTATTGTAGTTTAAAACTCATTTTTATACATTTACGACATTGTACATGTCTTATTGTGAGCTGCTATGCTAACATGCTTAAAGATAAGATATGATACACTTATTTCATCATGATACCACTTAACCCAAATTTTGTTTTAAAGCCTATTTATCTTATTAAGAAATTTAAGTATACCACTAAGTGCCTTCAGATGGGAATATGTTGCAGCAATAAAAAGAGTTGGGCTAAAGCAGTTAACCAGCATTCTAACAGCAGATGCCATTACAATTTGTGACCTAAAGTTTTTCTATGTTCATTGTGGTCTAAGACACAAATTATTGCTGGCCTTTACAGAGTCAAGGCAATTAGTCAGGTCAATTTGGATTACTAAGCAAAGCTGAATAAATATGTCCAGAGGATGATGGGCTTTTAAATACTGCCAATAATGCTCTAGCCCTCCAGCACAGGTGGAGCTGCTGCTCCTGCTACAGAGATTTTCTTTAATAAGCATCAAAGCCAATAAGAGTTAATGTCATCATCTACTATTCTTTCATCATAGGAATCAATTACTTGCTATGATCACTCAGTGTGGCTGCCTTAATCATTATAGCAGGGCCGAAATAATAACTATTATCTTAAGTATACAACAGACTAAGGAGAACTCATGAAAACAGTCTGTCTAACTGAAAATAATTAGCTGTGGGGCCTCTGCATGGAGAAAGAAATAGATTCTTTAAAATTCAGCACAGTTTATTACAAGTTGTTCTCTGTTTAAGTAAGAGTATATTAGGGAGATTTCCAGTTGGAGAGGAATTAGAAATATTGATAGGCATTCCCTCCACTGGAAATGCACTGCTCAATTGGAGATCTATGTCAAATTACCATCCATAAAGAAAAGAAAAATGAGAAGATTTTATTTATGAAAAACAAATAAAATCCCCCCTCTCACACACACACGTCTATCCTAAATACTCTGTAAGGATTTTTTTTTCCATACTCAAGAAGCTTCTGTATCTAATATGTAGAGCAGAATTATTTGGGTCTATGTATGTGTGCAATAGGGACGTGGTGGCTCAGTGCCTAAGACGCTGAGCTTATTGATCGAAAGGTTGGCAGTTCAGTGGTTCGAATCCCTAGTGCCGATAATGGGGTGAGCTCCCATTACTTGTCCCAGCTTCTACCAACCTAGCAGTTCGAGAGCACATAAAAAATGCAAGTAGAAAAATAGGGACCTTTGGTGGGAAGGTAACAGTGTTCCGTGTGCTTTTGGCGTTTAGTCATGCTGGCCACATGACCACGGAGACATCTTTGGCCAGCGCTGGCTCTTCGGCTTTGGAACGGAAATGAGCACCATCCCCTAGAGTAAGGAACGACTAGCACATATGTGCGAGGGGAACATTTACCTTTACCTATGTGTCCATGTGTAGTTGTGTGAATTTTTTCTTAAGGTTATCCTAGATGATCAGAGATTATGTAGTAGTACAATTTCAATTAATAGAACAAATAAGGAGCCTGGATAGCTCTGCAGACTAAGCACCCTAATTAACATTCAGCTGTCTGCAATTACTCCATGTTCGAATCTCACCAGGCTCAAGGTTGACTCAGCCTTCCATCCTTTCTAAGGTAGGTAAATTGAGGACCCAGTTTGTGGGGGCAATAAGTTGACTTTGTATAAATATACCGAAGTTATTTGCTATTGCTTAACACATTGTAAGCCACCCTGAGTCTTCGGAGAAGGTGGCATATAAATAATAAGAAAAAAAAATAGAAATGTGATATCAAGATGAGATTCAAACATGCTATCAGAAAGTGATGAGATTGTGCCAGTTCTCCATAGGCCTCATTGTAGTCTGTCAACTTTAAGTAGATGAATCAATGAAGTCATAAATTTATCTTCTATATATATAAAAATATGTGTGTGTGTGTGTGTGTGTGTGTGTTCCAGCGTTCTGGAACGCATCCAGCAATTTCAACCAAACTTGTTACACAGATGTCTTACTCTCTGTAAACAAATACTGTGGGGGTAAGATACTCTAACACCCCTCGGGCTGTTAAGATACAGCCTGTTGTGCATTAAAATGGCTTCTACTGTGCAGCACAGTGGAGTTGCCATGGTAATGGCTTCACAGTACTCCACAAGGCTCCTTCTGGTAAGGGTGAAAATCCAACATTAGAAATTACATTTGGTCCAGACATTTTCAACAAGGCTTTGATTATTCTTGAGGACAAATGTATGGCCATGATCAATAAAACATTACTGCAACTCGGCCCGCCTGCACCACTACGAGACTGACACAACATACTTCACACAGATTACATATGAGAAAAGAACTACGGCAAACACCTTACTGCATATATCGTGGACAAGAAGCCACTTCTAAATCAAGATCAGAAAAAAGTATACCAAATGGTCATGGATCAACTAGCAAAACAACAAAACATCATTTTACTTGATGCTTCTAGAGGCACAGGGAAAACATTTTTAACTAATTTAATTCTCACTGAAATTAGGGATCAGGGTGAAGTTGCTCTTCCTGTCTAATATAGGATTGAGAAAAATAAATATCTGGGCAATGCCAGGTTATCAGCTAGTATATAATAAAACTATATTAAAGTGAGAACAGGGCAATCCATTTCCTTTGTGAACAAGTAACATAGAGGAAGTAAACTTTTGAAGTCCCCTTTGACCCAGATTTAGGGAACAAATTCTTGATATTAAGTGAACAGCATATTTCACATTCTCCATTCAGTTGTCTAATTCAAATATTCAGTGACTTGAATAGTAAACTTTTACCTGTAACTATAAGCAAAATATATTCTACAGATATTTTTGCATTTTCAAGCTTCTAGTCCTAAAGACTGTTGCTGCAATGAATTATCTCCGTTTATGCTCTTCAATCAAAAGAGATTAATCCAATGGTACAGGGAGGCTTTATCACAACTTCTGAATCAGTCTTATGTGAGTATAAGCCCATTGATTCATTCACTGGGGTTAGTGCAACTGTTCTAAACCTTGGGATGAGTCAGTAAACCAGCATATCTCACAGCCTCAAATAATGATTGAGGGGATCTCAATGACTACACAGAGAGTGGAAAGTGATAGATGCAGTAGCAAGTTGGGATGACATATGTCTAGATTTTTTTTAAAAAGATGCTGCTCATCGTAGTGTCCTTTTTATTTTCATTTCTAAAAATATTGCCAAGTCTGAAGGCAACCTGCAGAACATGTATAGTTACAGATTCATGTTGAGTATTTCTCTGTACAACAATGATACTTATTTCCAAATACTGCACAAGTCAATCCTTTCCCATTCCACTCTGATTAAGACTAGAAAATCAAACTCTAATCTTGTTTATCTGCACAATTAGCAATAGCACTTAAAACTTATATTCTGCTTCACAGTGCTTCACAGCCTTCTCTAAATGTTTTACAGAGTCAGCCTATTGCCCCCAACAATCTAGGTCCTCATTGTACTACCCTCAGAAGGATGGAAGGCTGAGTCAACCTTGAGCTGGTGAGACTCGAACTGCCGGACTGCTGCATTCTAACCACTGCACCACCACGGCTCTTACAATTGCTCATAAGAAAGAGATAGCTCTAGAATATGTTGTGATATGTTTAGCATTTTTTTTAAAGAAAGGCTGAAGAACCACAAGTCTTCTTAACCAAACTCATTCTAATCCAAAAATAACTAAGAAAAGGAAAGGAACATTGAAAGATATTCTATTGATTTATTGTGTCATTAAAAGTTATGATGGTAACCAAGATAGCAGTCAATTTTTAGAAGAGTGACAAGATCATACTAATGGACTAGGCAAGATATATATGATACCAGAGAGTAGAGTCATTGAGACATTCATCTAAGAGCTGCAAACATATATTTAACAAAGAAAAGAACAGTACTGGGACTACAGACTAAAGTCACCAGGAAAGCAAACCAGCCTCCATTTCTTTAATTACAACCTGATCAGGAAGTGAATATAAGTAATAGAAATAAATGCTTTAACCTGCTAATGTCTCCTGAATAGATTGTTGTTTTGATGCAGAAGCAGGGATATATTGCAATCTTGACAACTCCAGTAGATTATTACCTACCTCACTTCGGAATATAATTGGTGTATAAAATTTCCCTTTGAATTCTTGATGAGCAATAACACATATGAAACTATCTCTACAGTTAATTTCTGACCTGCTTTGTTAACCTCTTAGACTAAATCTCCTGAAATTTCTAAGCGACTTCTAAGCAATATACTGTTGTGACCTAGGCTTCCTGAGTCATTAAAACACACGAGTAGTCCCAAAAACCTCTTTTATTGCAACAGCTGTGAATTAAGTTCATTCACAGTTGAGTCCCAATTAGTTGCAAAAAGTCCTTCAGGAGAAGTCCTTCGGGATAATCGCCAACCTTTATCTTGACACTCTGCAAAAAGACCTATTTGGCAAATCCACATGGATTCCAGAATCAAACAGAGATGCTGACTGGGAACAGAATTAACAATGTTGCTTTCCTGCAAAGTGCCCACATGCCTTTGCTCCTCTTTTTAAGCCTTATAGGAGGGGCCAATCATCTCTAGGCTTTACTCCTGAGTCATCCCTTTTGTTTTAACTGTTCATGCCTTCTGGCAGCTCTGCGCATGTGTGCATTAGGAACAGGCTCCTCCTGTTCCTCTGCCTCTCTACTGTCCAACTCTGGGGGTTCTGGAATCCGTGCATCACTCCCAGATGGCCTGGCCCCATCTCTGCCTCTGACACAGAGCCCTCATCTGGGCCTTCCCCAGACTCCAGGACTGGCCCATGTTCCTTCCCAGCCTCCTCATTGTCTGACTCCGCTACCTGTTCTGCAGATTTCTGGCAGACCACAACATGTACAGTATATGGATAATCCCAAACTAGGCTTCAGTTTTATACAAATTCTAATGGTAGAACACAAATTTAATTGGTTGGGTTTTCCTTCTAAGACTCTAAATCATAAATAAATTTAAACTCGACCTTAGCTGTACAGCTTCTTGTGGTCCTTAGGGGGCCACACTACTGCAAGAAGACTGCGGTATTTCCTTTGCTTAAACATTTATATGCCACTGTTCAGAACATTCCCCACCCGCCCTCAAGTTTAGCGATCAGATAATCTATTGATCAAAGCAATCCAGATATAAGGCCTGTCAGCTGGGTGGAAAATGCTTACTCCATCTGAAAAAGCATTGAGATCCTGGATCCTTGCAGCATTTAGCAATTTTGTTTGGTCTGTAATTTCAAATGCTTTTGGAAATTATTATGAATCACAACATTTCAGGATCTTGGAGAAAAGAGGAAAACAGAGAGGTCCCAGTACTGTTCTTTTCTTAGTTAAATATATGTTTGCAGTGTGGCATGAAGTGCTGGGTTTAATGAGCGGCTACAATTTACTTATCTTTCAAATGGATCATTTTAAATACATGTTGGAGAATGCTCTTTTCCAAACTGCCCATTAGAGGTGAAGTACAAAGTAAGTGAATTGTATCTGGGAAACAGTTCTTATCTTGTGACCCTAATATGTGAACTGCTAGGAGGCAAAGTGCTCGATAAAAGCTTCTTAGCAATGGCAGCTCTGTGCTGAAATGTGTTTTAAAAATCTTTGTTTTCCCTTTGTCCATTGATGAAAAGTAGTTTCTTAATGGTGCAATTTAAATAATGGACATCGTCTTGGAGAAAAGGAAATGAAAACAAAAATTGATCAGACTGGAACAGTAAAAGAAATGGAAAATAGGTAATTAAAACCTGTTATTCGTGAACATCGCCAATACAAGAGCTTTCCTCAAACTAGTTCCATCCAAATGTTTTTATCAAAGATTCTCTAAATTGACCAGGTTCCTGGGAATTAATGGTAGTGATTGACTTTTTTAAAAAAAAGTCTGGAAGACTCTGGATGCTTTCATAGTTTGCCAAAAAGAGGACTTTAATCCTCTTTTTTTTAAAAAAAGTATCAGGAATAACATAGCCCCACAAACCTCAGCAGTGACTAATTCAGATGCCATAAAAAAAAAAAAAAGATACAGAACTAAATCAGATCGCAGTTCTGTCTACTAAGACGGCCTGCTGACATCTTGAAGCCAAGAGAGTTTCCAAGAATCTTCTTGAATGGTTAGTACAACATCACAGAAAGATGACATTGCTGTTTTTCTACTGCTAATGGCGACGAGAAAAGGTGGTCTTTTTCTTTTCCTCTTTGGTGTAAGAAAAATTTTAGTTACTTCCTTTTGAAAAAGGTCATCCCTAAAAGCTTATGGCTTCCCATAAGATGCACGTAGAATAATTAGAACAGTTTTTGCTTATTGTATTTATTCTCATTTTAATTGTTACCTGCCCAGAGTCATTAATTTGAGTTAGACAATCATACAAATTTAATAAATAAATTAATTAATATGAGCAAGTTGACCGTATAGATACTGTGGCAGTCATACTAAACCATACTAAGCTACGTAAGAGAGTCATGCTTTCTCCAGCTGACACATGGTAGTAGAAGTGCTGCATCACCATTCCCCTTGGCACCAGGAAACCTGGGATCTTGAACACAGAGATTGGGAGGAAGTAAGATATCTCAGAGAGAAAGAGAGAAATTTTCATAGGTGTGGTTGTCCCAAAGGTGCTTTTTCAGGAGGCAACTGGACTTTCTTGTTTTTTCTTTTGAAGATGTTTCACTTCTCATCCAAGAAGCTTCTTCAGCTCTGACAGGATAGTGGGGAATGGAAGGATTTATAGTCCTTGCAGAGAGTTGATCATTTGCATCCTTTTAGAGGTTCTTTGAAGTACTTGGAGGTTTATCCCTGTCCTCTAAAAGGATGCAAATGACCAGCTTCTCTTCAAGGAATATAAATCCTTCCATTCCCCACTATCCTGTCAGAGCTGAAGAAGCTTCTTGGACAACCTTTGGGACAACCATGACCTGGATGACTGAAATTTTTTACATACTCATAGGTGGGTGCATGTGCAAATCTTTATTCAAGCTTGAAGCAACTCTAATTCTTAACCTGGTCCCAGATTTAGCTCTTAAAGTAAAAAAGATTGCTTACCAATGCAGTGTTTATACCTTATTTAGGGCCAATAAAATTCATTCTGAGCATATATAGGATTTTGCCACGTAGAAGCCTTCTTTGCTGACAGTGTCATGAGGAGCCCTCTGGAGTAAAAATAGGAAATATATTCATTTGATTTCATTTTAAAGCACTCTTTTTTTAAAATAAAAAATCACATTTCTCAAATCACTACAGAACTTGAAATGTGGTTTCTCTTCTATACAGGTATTTATTCTGTCCTGAATTGTGCATGCAGTTCTCTAATCAAAACACAGTTAGGAAAATACAAGTGGCAAAGATGTACCTACCTCTATCCATATAATGATTGAAAATTTCATTCAGTCTGGACATATACAATGAAAATAGATGCAGACAAGGAAAAAAAGAGTGAATTAAATGTATTCGTCACTACCTAGAGAAATAAAAGAGAATGAAACTGCTTGAGATATAATACTACCTATCAATTCAATCTGTATAAAATTTTATAATACAGGTAGCCACCCAGAGTTGCCTCAAACTGTGAGATGAGCAGCATATAATTGTAATTAATTTAATTACATTATTTAATTAAATAGACCTTGACTCATGACCATATTTAGGATTACAATTTCCATTGCTAAGCAAGATGGCTGTTAAGGAGTCGCACCTGATTTTACGACCTCTTTTAACATAGTTGTTGAGTCACTGCAATTGTTAAGTGAATCACATGATTATTAAACAAATTCAGCTTCTCCCATTGACTTTGCTTGTCAGAAGCTCCCTGGGAAGTTCGCAAACGGTAATCACATGACCATAGAATGTTGGAACTGTCATAAATTCATGCCAGTTGCCAAGCACCTAAATTTTGATCTCATGACTATGGGGAGGCTGCAAGCGTGAAGACCAGTTGTAAATCCCTTTTTTCAGTGCCATCGTAACTTTGAATGGTCACTAAACAAATGATGGTTAGTTGAGAGCCACCTGTACATCCATGGCTTGCTATAATGAAAGGAGCTTGCTGAAGCCCAGTTTCCAGATTGTTTCACATAAAATAGCAATCATACATAAGAGGAAGGATGAGGAACCCTGATGCACCATCTGCAATAGACCAATGAAGAAGCAAGCAAACGTCATCAGTGAATAAGCAAGCTTTCAGATTGTTCAAAATGTTTTATCAAGCTGTGATATAAAGCTAAACATACTGTAAGAGTGGAAATGCAAAAGCTTGCAGGTTAGTAATAGTTTAAATAGTGATGTCCAATAGTGATGTGGATTAGGATCACATGCAGCACATTCCAAAAATATTCTTGGATGTCTCCTCTTGGATGTCTCCAGATTTTGAAAATTTCAAAATTGGTAGCAATCTGTAATTAATAATGTAACAGGGAAGAGTTAAAATAGCTGACTGATATAATCATGCTACTGCAGCTATTTTAAATGGAAATGAAGTGAAAATTAGGTTTTGTCTGACCTCAACATTATTTTGGAGTTTCAGTTTTCAGCATGTTCATTCCAAAGTTACAATGCCCTGTTGATGCAGAATATTTGCTCAGGAGATGGATGGATGGATGGATGGATGGATGGATGGATGGATGGATGGATGGATGGATGGATGGATGGATTTCTTTTTTCACAGATGTGTCCTGTGAGCCAATCTTGTAAGGCAGAAAACAGAAAACATTTTTTTAAAAAGAGAGAGAGAGAGAGAGAGTTCTGGAGATTAACTTTGGGTGGTTCACTAGGCAGGAACCAAATTATGCTGCAATATCTAGATAGCTGTCATCTTAAGTCAGATCCCCTGTCTGGGCAGTAGATCCATATTGTCCTCTGATTTTAGGAATCCTCTGCTATTAGACTTAGGAGTCCCCGAAAAATCCTTGAATATCCATTGTACCTTTTTGTTGTTGTTGTTATTTCAACCATTTTGACAATAAGTACCTTTATCAGGAAGCTACCAAATGTCCCAAAACAGTGGGTAAGCTTATGAATTCTATACAATTTTTAATCAGGTCATGGGGGTGGGGCAGTGGGGGGGGGAAGCTGGCAAATGTCAAAGCCACAAAGTCTGCAGCTGGAATTGTCTGAAGTGGGAATGAAAAAAGTTGATTTGACTGGCCAGCCACTTTCTCTTTCAATAGACAATAGCGCTCTCCCCAGCAGCCTCTCTCTCGCAGCAGGCAGCCATTAGGGCAGACATTCCTCTAAGAGTGAGTTGATCATTCCTTTGTCCTGAATCTTGGCTGCACCTTTCATTTGGGTTTTGCATTGCAAATAGCAATCATGAAGTCAGAAGGAGAGAGTTGCAGTCCTTGTGCCTGCTTCAAACAAACCCCACGGAACAATGTGAAAATTGCTTTGCGCCTGAGACTTCTGTAAGACCGAACTGAAAGTTTTGTTCCTAATAATGGACAACTTTCAAATATTTTCTAAAATACTGCAAGGGTATATGAAATTCACATGTTTTCTTTATTTATTTTCAACTCGGAGCTAGCCATAATTATCAACTTACACACAAAAAAACCCTTTTTTAGTATCCATTTAATGTTATTTTTCCTATATCAAATAAATTGCATTCAATAAAATAAAAACCCTAAACATCCATTCTGAGCCATTTCTGACTTTGAGAAAGCCTTAGCTGAATAAATGATGTGTGTATGTTTTTAGAACAAGTACTTGGATTTATTTTAATCTTTCTTGCCTATTCTATTACAAACTCTGTATTTATATTTGTAATTATAATGATAGCTCTGGAATCTGGTTTCTTAATGACAGAAATAATAATAATAAAAAGCCTCCAATTACATGCTTTTTCCTTCAACATCATCACAGCCTTTTCATCCCTTAGATCATCCCTTGTAAGTAGAAAAGTAGTCAAATGTGGTAATTTTAAAAAGATTCAGGAAGAAGCCAGGAAATTAAATTGAGATGATTTATCTTAACATCTGTTTTGGAGATATTTGGGGAAACACTATTACAATTAAAGATGATCAAATAGCGACAAGAAGTCTTGTTTAAAGAATAATTATCCTTGTTTATGCAAAGCTAAGTCTTCTCTTATTAACCTTTCAGAGTTCATTGAAAGTGTTAATAAGCATTTGGATAGCTGACATTAGATGCTTGCATTTTCTAACAACTTCTGATATTGTTCTTTAAGAAAGTCTCCTAATTGAGCAAAGAGATAAATGGATGAGAATGGATCTTCTGGATTGTTACTCAGATAAAGGAAATGAAAGAATAGCAAGAAATAAAACAGTGGATTTTTTTTTCACACACTGCCGGTGTCTTACTGGTTTACCGTATATAACATATTAACTGGCTCTCAACTATAGTTAAGCAGTGAAGTTTGCCAATGTCTGAATTATTTGAGATTTTAAAAAAAGAAAATGTCTGCAACCAACAAGTAGGAAAGAAAATGGCAGATGTGAGTTAGTGCAAATCATAATGCAATATTATACTTAGTATTCCATGAATTGAGAGTATGTAGCAGGTATTTTAAAAGATAAAGTCTGTTTTAATTTATGTTGGAACGCACTCCCTTTTCAACTCAATTAACTCGAGGGAATATAAACTCATTCTTACAAAATCAATTATAGGAATTAGTTTACTTAATTTGTTAAAATTTAAAGAAATTCCTAGCATTTAACTATTTCAGCTACTGTTTTTAACATATTTAAAAGGTGCATTTAAGTTTTAGGTTATTTTACTAATTTAATGTCTTGATGTTTTCTTTTTTCTTTATTCAGCCACGCTCTAGAATGCTCTTTGTTTCAGTGACCACAAAATGTCCCTGGGGATAAGATAGCTTCAGAATACTCAGACATGATCTTCATCACTCATTGTGGGACCACCACAACTAAGCACAAACAACAGTTTATCCCAGTAAGGTATTGAACCCCAGTCCGGGGTTTGCCATACCTGAGGGGGGGATGAACAGCAAAGTAGCAGGAACATCATGGAGAGCTCAGCAAGGGTGGGAGCAGCGACAGTAACAGTTGTTTCCAGTTGCGATGGCCATCTGTTCATCGGGTGCCCTGTCTACTTCCAGCAACGCTGATCATCTGGTTGTCCAGGAGGCCACAGCTCACCCAACTGCCAGCTGAGTGTGCTCATGATCAGCGAGGAGTGCCACCACAGCTGATGGAGGATCTAGATGCCACTCCTCAGGCATCCTTCACAAAGGCCACCCAGCATTTAAGGGACCCTGGGATGTTCACTGGATGTTGGTTACAAATGTGTGGGGGTGTCTGGCCACCTGGGGGTGTGGACCTTTGTTGATAAAGTGGAGTGGGAGGCAGAAGCTCCCAGCACTGACTTTACAACAGACTTTGCTCATACACATTGAACTCACTGAGTACCAAGGTTTCGGCCTGATTAAAAGTTTTGTTGACTTGACAGTTCCTGAGTGTGATTGCTTCAATTTTACCCAGGTCAGGTTGCCAGTAGGCTGTAGGCCAGGCTGTTGAGGCTGCTGGTCCATCAGTTTAGGGTGGGTTTTGACCGTGATCTACGCCAAACCTTTATTTACTGGGGCATCCTGCACTGGCTTCAGGAATGGTTCCAGGGAGTCATTACCTTGGAGACAGGACTATGAGAGTTCTAGCTCAAGGGGGATGTGGGCCCCTGGAGCCAGTCCTCAGGAAAGACCACCTGGTGTCTTCCATCAGGGCCCTAGTGCCCCAGGCCCCACAAAGATATGAAGGTCCCATGACTCCATAGGCAGTTCAGAAGTATTCTCTCAAACCTGGGACAGAAGGACACTGATCGTGCATGCTGAGGTGCCGCATCTAATGCCTGTGTTTGCTGTCTTCTAGGTGCACCCCTGGTATAGTCCTGGGTTCACCATACCTAGGGACGACGGCAAAGTGGCAGGAGCATTGTGGAGGACAGGGGTGGCTATTGTGGCAGTGGCTGTTTCCAGTTGTGATGGCCATCTGTTCATCAGGTGCCCAGCCTACTTCCAGCATCGCTGATCATCTGGTCATTGGGTGGCCGGGTAGCCGGGTAGCTGCAGCTCACCTGACCACCAGCTGAATGTGTCGAATGTGACAATCAGTGAGGAGTGCCACCCACAGCTGACAGAGGATCTGGACACCGCTCTTCAGGCACCTGCACAAAGGCCTCCCAGCATTTCCCAGGCCCTGGGACCCTCACTGGATGTTGGTTATAATTCAGGAGCATGTCTGGTCAGCTAGAGGGCATGGACCTTCGCTGATAAACTGCGCTGGGAGGCAGAAGCTCCCAGTGCTGACTTTACAACAGACTTTGCTCACACACATCGAACTCACTGAGTACTGAGCTTTTGGCCTGATTAAAAGTTTTGTTGGCTAGATGGTTCCTGAGCATGATTGCTTCAGTTCTACCCAGGTCCTGCCTCAGACCCTTGAGATAAGGTCCATTCCTGTGGAGTTTCAGTTTCAATTATCAACACAGTCACATAGTGCTGGAGGTGTCCAAAACATTTCTCTTCTATATTAATAATTACAGTTATTATTATTAATAAATATACTGTTATTAATAATAATGTAGATGTAAAAAACTTTCCTCTGCTACAAATACATTACATTTACTCTCAAAGTAAATGTAAACCAATTTAAACATGCTAATTTCAGTCAATGTGGTCCGATTCATTGAAAGGACGTACAGATTTGAAGGAAGACAGGTTTGGATGACTGTATAACACAGTCTTATGTAATGGAATGTGATGCAGCTTCCTATGTTCCTAAAGGCTAAATACTTGGTTAATGCACTCTGGAAAATGGAAAATAAACAATACAATGCAAATTTGAGATCTGTGTTGCAACAATATTGTGCTGAGTAAGCCATCAAGGAAAGTTGACGCAACAGCTCAGAAGTAGTAATTTGTAGTTACCTTCTGAAATGGTTGTGATTAATATGCTGTCTGTGACCAAAGTGTGAGAGAAAGTTCAGCTTTCTCACAACTGGAATAGGATTTAAGGAAACACACAGCACACAATTGTATTTTGATCCACAGTTACATGACCAAATACCACCATAGATATGGATGATGGTAGCCTACCAGTAATTATCATGCTGGAGTGTTTACCAAGTGTAAGTACTCTGGCTCAGTTATGACCGGTGCCATACCATCAGCAATAATTACACTGAAGCCAGAGGAGGATTCTTCTAAGCAATGGCATACCAAAGAGGAAATTGTGGTGTTTTTCAAGCTCAGAAGCCATAGACCAACCAAATATTTTAAGGGTATCTTTTACATTGGCAAAAGACAAACTTACCAAGAAAGACTAATTTCTTCTAAATTGCATATTAAGTCTCCACTAAGGCATATCTTCTTTAGACTAGCTACCTAAGCCATTTATCCTCATTTCACCAAGATGAAATTGAGAGGGCTAGAATTTCAGTCAAGGGAACTACCAATCACCAACCTTAAACAGTGCTGTGGTATTGCTCAATGGACACAGCAACACAGAACAGATGTATGGCAGAAAGATTTAGGATGATCTGATTTCTTGCCAGTTCTGAGGTCAGAAGTAAGATACAGCAAAGCACTTCAGTATAACTCCTTGTATTTCCACTAATTTTGAGGATCTCACATGTACATCTTTAGGACACAAAAATTGTCTGTAGCATTCTCCTGTGAAAACTGCAATAAAACAAAGAAGAGGCCTTTCAAGAGCTACGTTTTACTGTTTGCTGGTTACTTGGAGGCTAGTTTAGTGGGCTGTAGGAATTCTAGGTACGTCTTCCTCAACTGAGCTTGTATTTTTATTTATTTGATTTATATGCTGTCCATTTTGCTATCCAAATCAACTCTGGGTAGCTTAAATTACAATAAAGGCAAAAATATCAAAAAATTAAAATTAACAAGAATCACCTAATTAAAATTAACAAGAATCATCCGGTGGTGGCTGGATGGAGTCACTGAAGCAGTAGGCGTGAGCTTAAATCGACTCCAGAGGATGATAGAGGACAGGAAGGCCTGGAGGAACATTGTCCACAGTGTTGTGATGGGTCAGACATGACTTTTCAACTAACAACAACAACACCTAAAACTAGGAACCAAAAACATGAGCAGTATGGAGGTGGGATCTTCTCTCTTACTCTACCAACTACCTTCAGCATAAAGGGCCCCCATCAGGGCCCCCAGCCAACTGAGACCTTTTGGAAGATCAAGAAGTGGGGGATATCTCACCTTCAGTGGCAAGATGTTTGAAAGGGTAAATTGTAAAATGGACATTAGTACCTTCCAGTATTTGAAGAGACAAAGAAGCTTTTTTTCCAGTTTGCTTTCGAATGGGAGTTTACACTACAGGGCTTGTATTTGCTTGTATTTCCTGCCTCAAAGTTGTAGAAATCCAGGCCAATGTTTTTCATTGAACCATGGTAGTGGTTCTACAGTGGTTAGAATGTAGTACTGCAGGCTACTTCTGCTGGCTGCCTGCTGCCAGCATTTTGGCAATTCGACTCTCACCAGGCTCAAGGTTGATTCAGCCTTCCATCCTTCCGAGGTGGGAAAAAGGAAGACCCAGATTGTTGGGGGCAATAGGCTAACTCTGTAAACTGCTTAGAGAGGGCTGTAAAGCACTGTGAAGTGGTACATAAGTCTACATGCGATTGCTATTATATGTAAAGGGAAATTTTGCAGCAACACACATAAAAATGGTATTTGGGACTGCATATGATGCTGGGATTTACAGTAATAATCAGACAGTATCAAGGATCTGTACATTGGCCAGAAATAAATATCATTCACTAGAGAAGAAGACTTCAGTTTTCTTTCATTGCTACCCTCGGATATATAATAGCATAATTACAACAGTGTCTTTGAATGCTACACTTCCAATCACCGTACAATATCAATGAAAGGAGGTACTATAGGTACATAAGAATGTTGGCAGTATAATCTGAATGAAAACAAGCCAGATTTTTTGCTTCTCCTTGTGGTTAATGTTCTCCCTGCATCAAGAGATAACATTAAGTTTGCTACTGTTCAGAATTAATGTTTCTGTGAAACTATTAACCTCAAGCTGTCTCTGTGACAGTCTTAAATATCAGGCAGGTACTAAAGATGGAAACATTAGATAACCTTTCTTCTACTTCCTGTGCACTTTTTAAAATAACAGCTATTATCCTCGTGACTCATGAGCAGTCAAACCACCATCATCACTTCAAGAAAAAAGAAAAATGAAGCCATCTTTTCTCTTAGGGGCTTTTAAGTACAAAGAAAGTATGTCCAATTTTATGGTGACAACTATCTTCAGCGTTGAAACATTCCGTCGCATAAATATATTTGGCTGCTTCTCAAAACCTCATGGGTTTTTTTTTAAACAGACGCTTTACTACTTATGTAATTGGGTTTTATCTATTTTGATAATTTACATACACCATATTTTTCAGAGTATAAGACACACTGCCCCCCCCACCGCCCTGAAGAGGCTGAAAATTTGGGTGCATCTTATACTCTGAATCTTTTTCGAAGCTTTTTTTTCAGCCCTAACTAGGCGCTAACAAGTGAAGCGATCTTCTGTGTGCTTTACCTGCTCCCTCCGACTCTCAGATCTGTGGGCTTTGCCTACTCCCTCTGACTCTCAGCTGTGCTTTAAAAGCTTTTTTTCAGCCCTAAGGAGGCACTAGTGAGTGAAGCAATCTCCATGCTTTACCTGCTTTTCTCATTGCTGCTCCCTCTCAGTTGTGCTCTAAAAGCTGTCTTTTATACTCAAGCAAACTAATGTGCTGAATCAGACCAGACTAAGGGCACTAGCCAGATGAATACCTGGTAGGCAGATTTTCCCCCCCAATTTTCCTCCCCAAAATTAAGCTGTGTCTTATACTCCGAAAAATATGGTAAATGGAATAAATAATTATCCTCCCATGAGAAACTAAACTGACATGGTTGTGGGACTTGCATGCCCTGAGAAGGATGAGAGCTATTCCAGAGGTTCAGTCATACTAGTCAAATCTTATCCAAGGAGTCAGATGAAGAGTATCTTTCCCATAAACAATATGGTAAGACAGTGGCTCTCAACCTTTTCTTCACCATGAACCCTCTCTTTTGGGGCCATGGACCATGGCCATGGATCACCAAGACCTAACTCAAGATTTAAATCATAACATTTGTTCAAGCCTTCGTGGATCCTCTGTTACAATATTGTGTCCTCCCCAGTGGTCTGTGAACTACAGGTTGAGAACTGCTATAGTAAGACATAATTTACACAGAAATTCTTAGTGGATTAGTCATTGCCTGGGTCAGCAAGGACCACACTAGGTATTGCAGTTCCTGGATATCTGGTGATAAATCGGCTACAGGACTGTTGGCTGAGCAACCAGAGCCACAGTTACAGGACTACTGGACAAAAAGGTGTTTACCCATCACAAATATACAAAGACTGAAAAGAAAGGGAAGAAAATCTGTTAGATAGTACCAATAGTAAAAGGTGCCCTGGGTATGATCCCAAAACATCTGGAGCACCACTTGAACACCATTGGCATTGACAAAATCAGCATCAATCAATTGCAAAAGGCAGTTTTACTCGGGAAAGTTTATATCCTGTGGCAATGCCTTTAATACCATCGAATGACAATATCTCCCTTCCCAGGTCCTTGGGAAGTAGTGATAAGTAGACAAAAATATCAAATCCAGTCTAAACATCTGGCCATGTGACCAGCCATATAGTAATAATAATCCATCAAGTCAGTGATGACTTCTGCCTGGACTAGTCCCTGAGGTTTCTTGGCAGGATTTTGGAAGTGTTTACCATTGCCTCTTTCCTACAGCTGAGAATGAGTGACTGACCCAAAGTCACCCAAACAACTTCATGCCTAAGGCAGGCCCATTTCTTAATCTGGTGCATTAGCCATTTCCAAAGGGGCTAATAATTATTACAGCAGCATCAAGAGCAATACACCATTACCTCCAATATGTCCTGTACCTTATTAAGTGTGTAGGTTTCCAGATGTGGAAGGATGGAGAAATTTAATCTGAAACACAATTATCTATAGTGACAGACTAGCAGTTGAAGAGCATTTTAATTGAAGGATGAAGTCACACATTCCTGACTCTAGAGTAGCAGTCCCCAAATTTACTGGCTCTGTGGACCAGTAGCAATAGTGGCAGTGTTACGGGGGAGTGGATAGTTTTGCACATGCACCCGCTATTTGTGAAAATGGAGCTTTGTGTGCTCACTCTCTACTTGCACATCCCAGTTCCCAATGAGCCATGGACTGGTACCAGGCCATGGACCAGGAGTTGGGGATCCCTGCTCTAGAGTATTCCACTGCTCATTTTAGTATGGTGCTATAATTCTGTGCAGTGTTAATTATATGAGCAGTAACTTCAGGTTGTTATTCCACCGGAAATAAAATATTTATTGGAAAAATACAAATGCATTGTGGTTCTGTTCACAGTCACTCACACCCTAGTCTCTTGTCTTGACTATTGCAATGTGTTCTACAAGGGGCTGCTCTTGGGAAGAATCCAGAAGCTTCAATTGGTTCAAAATGCAGTGGCCCACATGGTTTGGTGCACATGTGTGCGCATGATTTGGCGCCTAGATATGCACATGTGTCATCTCTCCTGTGGGAGTTGATTTGATGCCCCATTGCAAACCGGTAGTAAAAGTAAGTAGAACCCAACCCTGGTTTCCATCCAGGGGTGGGTTCTACTTACCTTTACTACCGATTCGCAGCGGGGCCGCATGCTCTTCTGCACATGCTCAGAAGCGCTTTGGTGACGTCGGGATCAGTGGGCGGAGCCTCCCGCTGGTTTTACTACTGGTTCTATAGAACCGGTGCGAACCGGGGGCAACCACCACTGTTTCCATCCCCCTGTATATGAAAGAAGTAGAGTTCTCACAACCTGGTTTGCTTTTCTAGCAAATTAAAAAGAAAAAGAGAGAGATTAAAACAATACATTCTATAATGCCATCTCTGGGTTTTATGCAGAATCAAAATCATTCCTCCCCCCCCACACCCTCCCATATTCTTGGAAGATAGATCAATCTGACAAGAAATATATTTTTAAAAATCTAACTTTATTTTTAAAAAGAAAAAATCAAACATCAAACATTTTAACTTTACATTTTATAATAATAACTTACATAAAATATTAAAAGTCTTCAATGGTAACAGGGTAAAAATTTAGAGCTGATTAAATTACATACAGTAGTCATTCAAAAGGATTTCCCATAGAAAAATATATTTTAAAAAGTCTCCAAGCAGAATAAGATGATATTGGTCTTTTAATAATATGGAAGGTTCTGTTGTGAAGAGATAACATCAGACACAATTATTGAGTTTATACAGAGAAATAAGCTTCACTGACAATAAAACTTAAATTGAAAAATACAATACATGGGAAAATAAAAGATTATTTCTAGCTAGACTTGTTTACCTTTTCCTTAAAGACAAATGGAATTCTGCAGTGAATGGTTTTGGCTTGTTTCCTGAAATTTTCAAGATTATTGTAAATTCCAATTTTCAGTCAGAGATTTAAGAGACTAGTGCTATATTTCTCATTTACTTAGCCCTAAAACCAAGCTTTTGCCTTTCTTCTGAAAGGATTACAACTTTAAATATTCAATAGAGAGAGAGAGACTGAAGAAAAACTCATTCCTGTGTGTGACTGGAGTAGTATTTCTCTTTCCAAAAAGGGAATTCAAATTCAGATTCTACCACCCTGATTGGGAGAGGTTTGCAACCTACAACTTCAGGCATAAACTCTGCATTTTGCATTAGTCACTTCATGTTGCATATAATATACAGTATGCAGTTCTTGTCATTTGTCCTGAACATATGATATCACTCCCTCTCCCCACTCCCCATCTCTCATCAATGCCCCCAAGAGCTTCAATCACACTACATAAGCTTCCAATTTACTTAACAAGAAACAAGAACTAAATATTAGGATATAGAGATATTTTATTCATTATTCTATGTGGCTTAGGATCACTTGTCTTAAAAGGAAGCAGCAAAATGTTTGCCAATTGCTTTGTGCACTGTGGAGAGGAGAATACAGGTAGTTCTCCATTTACAACCGTTTGTTTAATGACCATTCAGGGCAAACTGCTGTGTCAACCAAAGCAGCACCTTCCTCTAGATCAGGGGTGGGGAACGATGGCTTTTATGACCTGTGAATTTTCAACTCCCAGAATTCCTGAGCCAGCATGGTCGGCTCAGGAATTCTGGGAGTTGAAGTCCATAAGTCATAAAAGGGCCATCGTTCCCTACTTCAGTTCTAGATCAGTGGGCACCAACTAGTGGTCCGTGGACCACTGGTGGTGCACGAGAAAATTTTGGTGGTCCACAGAAAAATTATTTGCATTTTTTATATTGCACTAAATCAGGGGTCCTCAAACTACGGCCCCTGGGCCAGATATGTGCAATGAATGTTTGTGTTGCTGCAGGGAGTCTCCCCCTTCAGGGTCTCTTTGTGAGGGTCAGAGGTGGGCAGAAAATCCGACTTGGGGTCTACTTCAGCCTCCTGGTGAGGGACTTTGGGGAAGCGCCACTGGTGGCCAAGAGCCGGAGGACCTTGTTCCAGTGGGACTGCATCATGGCCTGGAACTGGATGACCATCTCAGCCCGCTGAGTCTCCACGTACTAGTACCTAGCCTTGCACTTTCCTCTGCTTGGAAAGCCTATGCTGGTAGTCCTCAGTGAGGTGCTTCTGCTGAGCCCCTTTCTCGGCCAGATCCAGTTTGAACTGAGCTGTTTTGCCAACTCTTTCTTACAGTGGCTGCTTAGCTCCAGCAACTGCTTCCTGTTGGGGTCCTAAGGAGCCCAGGCAGGCAGGTGAGTAGGGGCTGGGAGGGGAGGAGTGAGTAGAGACCAGCAAGACGCCCCTCGATGTGAGTGACATAAAGTTGGCCACACCCACCCAGTCACATGACCACCTAGCCATGCCCCCTCCCCAGCTAGACTTTAAGCAGATCATATTAGTGGTCTGCAGGATTTAAAATTATGAAGTTAGTAGTCCCTGAGGTCTGAAAGGTTGGGGACCCCTGTTCTAGATGATACAATGCAGTCCAACATCATTTAGCAACCTGGCTGAGTATTTTGAGCTTAACCAATGTCTAAATTGGGAAAGCCGATACATGGCACTTTGAGCCTCATGGAAAAGACATAAATACAGTGAAATCCTGAATTATTTTTTTAATTTTAAAAAATAAAACTTAAAATATTAAAAGCCTTCAGTGGTAATAAATTAGAGATGACATCTGACACAATTATTGAGTTTATACAAGAAATAAGCTCTGTGATTATAATGAGAGGGATGTCATTCTCCCCGACCGCCCCTCCCCATATCTCATGAATGCCACCAAGAGCTTCAATCACACTGCAGAGGCTTCCAATTTACTTAACAAGAAACAAGAACTAAATATTAGGATACAGAAATATTTTATTCTTCCTTTCCTATTATTCCATATAACTGTGTCTAAAGGTTCTATGTAACTTTAATACAGGTTTGCATCGTGCCCATGTACACGCTCTTCAAAGATCAATTTTGATGACTTCCGGGTCAGTGGTGGAGCCTACCGCCAATTTTACTAGTGGTTCTTGCGAACTGGTTTGAACCGGGGGCAACCCACCACTGAACTGTGCTTAGGATCACAGGTCTTAAAAAGGGAACCAGAAAATGTCTGCCGATCGCTTTGTGCAATGTGGAGAGGAGAACACAAATAGTCTTCAACTTACAATCATTTGTTTAATGACCATTCAAGGTCATATGAGCACTGGAAGAAAAAGTGACTTATGACCATTGCAACATACCTCAGTCACATGATCAAAGTTTAGAAGCTTGGCAACAGACATGTATTTACGATGGTTGTAGAATCCGGGGATCCTGGAATTGGCAACCTTCTTAGGGAACTTCTGACAAGCAAAGCCAAAGAGGGAAGCCAGATTCACTTAGCGACCACATGATTCCCTTAACAACTTCAGTGATTTGCTTAACAACCATGGCAAAATGGTTATAAAATGGGGCATGACTCATTTAACGACTGTCTTGCTTAGCAATGGAAATGTTGGTTGTGGGCGTTAAGTCAAGGATTATCTATAGTTTAATTATCAGATTTTTTTCCCAGGAATTCTCCATTAGCATCACATCAAATAACTCAAAAAATGCATATAGGAAGGATAAAGCATGCCTATAGACAAACTGACTTATACAAAGACACTGAATGTATACCTTTTCCTATTTGGGAGAGAGAGTGTATATATAGACATGTATGCTCACATGCACACATTCTAGCTTGCAAATAGAAGGTATACATTCAATATATATATTGTATATATATTCAGAAGGCTATAGAATTTACGTGTGTGTGTGTGAGTGTGTGCGTGTGTGTGTGTGTGCGTGTGTAAACTCCATAGTCTTCTGAATAAAAAAATATTATATTGAGGTAGCTCTAAAGCTTTCATGTTGAGAAATGAAGTGACAATATCCTGCCATATCCCTATTTTGAAGGTTGCTCCTTAGTAAAATGGAATTATCCCTGAAAATCCTTGCTTATAAGATCTCAAGTAAATAATACCCTGTTTCCCCCAAAATAAGACATTCCCTGATAATAAACCCAATCGGGTTTTTGAGTGCATGGCAATAAGACCAAGTGCTTATTTCAGGGTTCAAAAAAATATAAAACAGGGTCTTATTTTTGGGGAAACACGGTAATTTATTTACTTATTTACTTATATCATATCCAGTAGGCATAAGTTATATCATCCATTGTTCTTCAATATATTGTCTTTTAGTTATCTATGTAGGGAGGATGAAACAAGAAAAGTAGAAGACTCAAGTACCATCCAATGCCTTTTGTATATGTGTTTCACTGAAAGATAGCTCAAGGTTGACTCAGCCTTCCATCCTTTCTAAGGTAGGTAAATTGAGGACCCAGTTTGTGGGGGCAATAAGCTGACTTTGTAAAAATATACGAAAGTATGAAGGCTATTGCTTAATGCCTTGTAAGCCGCCCTGAGTCTCCAGAGAAGGGTGGCATATAAATCTAATTAAAACAAAAATAGTGTGAATTGGTAATAAAAATATTTTTTAAAAAATATTTACTATATTTTTTTTTAAAAAACCACACATTTAAATAGAATGAGTTATGACAGCATTAAATCTGAAATGCCTGAAACTCAGCTAAAAATCAAAGAAATTTCCCTTACTGAATTATCTGTGTTCTCTTGTGGCCTCAGTTGATGGCTTGTAGATTAGGTCCACTTGTTCAGCCTCAGTCTTCCCAATCGCAATATGTAGGATAATTCCTGATTTGTATTAAAGCAGCAGCTGTAAAAATTACACTTGGATAATGAAAGGAAAACCCTTTAATCAACTAAATACAAATGTTGGCTTTGCTACTATTAATTTTATGGACAGATGAGAACACCTATGAACAACGGTGCTGGTGTCACTCTTAAATGGACTTGTCAAATACATGCTGGAGCCATTTACCTAAATACTCACACATGCATAAGCCAGCAAGTCAAGGATTATTCCCCCCCCCTTCAAATCCCCTCCCACTGTCCCCCATTTGAACCTGGTCTGCTACTTCCTTTGTTTGTTTGTTTTGGAAGTTACAACAGCTAAATAATAAATTAAATGCCCCCCTTTTTTAAAAAAAGAAGAAGAAAAAGAAAAAGAAGCAGGTGCATCACAAGTTCTCCAATAGGAAACTTTTTTTTTCTTTCCCCTTTCCCTTGCTCTTCTCCCGCTCCCCCCCTCCCCATCCGAAAGAGGGGTATGTTTAATTATGAAAGGCCCCTTCTTGGTTGTAATCCGTTTCCAGTTCAGTTCCTTGGCTGGATAAATCCCTTAAACGTGTTGTCGTTTCTTATTTATTGATTGGAGGTATTTGGGGGTTTAATTGAGCAAGTCGGTCGTGGCCCGGGGCAGGAGTGGCGCTACATGAGCAATTAAATCTGATTAGTCGGAGCCCTTTAAGCCCCAGCTGGGTGATTGATAACCGAGACCAGCATTCCTCAATTGACTCGCTACATCAAAAAGGGAAAGGGCTTAGCCGAGAAATGCTGGAGCCCGGCGTGAAAAATAGCAATGGAGTTGGGCGGATTAGGCTTTTAAAAGGAGTTTGAACTAAGAAGAGGAGAGGCGATGGGGGAGGAGAGAAAGAAAGGGAGAGATCCGCCGACCATAAAGCAAACTCCTCGGGGACTGACTCCGCTTTTTTTTCTTTTTTCTTTAAACCCCTTGTCTGCCTACCGCTTCAAACACCACGCTAAAGTCCAAACCAAAATCGGGGCTCCGCCTGCGTGTCCAAAAAGGCTCGCGGGGCCGCTCCTCCTATAACTCCCGTCCATTCCTCCCACCCACCCCACCCCTAACTCTCGGGAACTGCGCCTGCGCTCAATAAAACTTTCGACTAGTTTCTTCGGCGCGTTTGTTCTTCCCCGCCGTTCTCAACTTTCCGCAATCTTTGAAGGGGAAGAAATTCTCTTTGTGAGCCGAAAGCCGGGTCCTCCTGTCAGCCCGGTTCTTCCCTTCTCGGTAGAAACCGGACGAAGGACGCTGAGCTTCCAGAATCCAGCCAAATTGGGCCGTGGAGACCAGGATGTAAGGGGTCACCGGGCTGCTGATATTGTTATTGTTTTACCTATTTTTCATCCAAAGAAGAGTAGAAATAGTGCTCCCCTCCCCCCCCCCCCCCCCGCTTTAGCATCATCACACTTGTGAGGGATGTTAGATTGAGAGACAGTCTGGCTTCAAGCCCTCCCGCCAAACTAGAACGTTCCTTTTGGGTGTAGAGCAGAGGTGGGTTTCAGCAGGTTCTGACCAGTTCTGGAGAACCGGTAGCGGAAATTTTGAGTACTTCCGTGAACCAGTGGTAAAAATTCTGACTGGCCCCACCCCCATCTATTCTCTGCCTCCCAAGTCCCAGCTGATCAAGAGAAAATGGGGTTTTGCTGTAACCATCCCCTGGAATGGGGAGGGAATGGAAATTTTACAGTATCCTTCCCTTGCCACGCCCACCAAGCCACACCCACAGAACCGGTAGTAAAAAAAATTTGAAACCCACCACAGGTGCAAATTGGATGACTCTAACCAACCTGCTTTTTCAACATTTAACAATTTAATGTGTGGTGTACATTATTGGTTAAGCTGCAGTGAATAAACCACGATTCGGAAGGTGCAAATCTAGCTAGATGTTAGCAGAGTTTTTTTAACACATTGAACTTTTCAAAGGAATTCTGAGGGAACATCACAGCATCCACCCTTTGCCCATTCAGGGATTTGCAGAGCAACCCAAACTTTAAAGACAGGCTATTTAAGTCCCAGGGAAATGAATATAGGAGGGCATCCTATAAAGGCCAAGCTTTTGCCTCCGGGACAATTTTCTTTCCGCTGAACCCGAATCCCACTCAAGATACAGAACAGATGCTGGAACTCATTTCTTCTGCATCCCCTCCTTCCCCGTAAAACCACGGTTTAAAGGACATTCCCATACGCTATGACTTTGAGCCACTCCTTAACATTTATCTGGCCTTTGTTCGCACACAAAGTTCTTCCGTGATGGAGATGGCTATAGTTAAATATTTGTTGTTGGCGATGTTCCTCCAGGCCTTCCTGTCCTCTGTCATCCTCTGGAGTCCATTTAAGTTCACACCAACTGCTTCAGTGACTCCATCCATTCTCTGTCGTCCCCTTCTTCTTTTCCGCTCAGTCTTTCCCAGCATTAGGCTCGTCTCCTCTGTGTCCGTCCTTCCTTCTCATTAGGTGGCCAAAGTATTTGAGTTTCAACTTTCAACTGTTAAATATTGAGGGTGCCTAAAGCTGTGGTGGCTTATATGGCAACCACGATAACTAAATAGGATGCATCTAAGAGTGTTTCCAAGGGGTATATAGCTGAGTAGATGTTTGAAATCTGTAGGCCTGTATTTGTCCTTAGGTGCTGGGCTTGTCCAGGATGCTCCTTTCAGGGCAGTGTGGATGGGGAACCAGGTTTGTTTGATGAGGGAAGAGTGTTAGAAGTTTGAATACTTCCATTATAGGATGTAAAGCTAAACTGACCAACTCCTGGAGAACTTTGGAGCAAAGACACAAACCTGAGTTGTTTTGAGTCGCTGAAGGAGGGTTTCTAAATCCGACACTGGAACCAATAAAATTAACAATATTGGTCCCGTGAATTTAAAATCCCCACCGTCGCCACTAATCTCAGAAACCTGAGCCATTTTCTCTCCCTGATCCAGAGAAATGGTGTAATGGGTCCAAAAGCCACGAAGCAAGGTCTGCACTTATCTAGCTGCTGGTCCCCTCCAGATAGTGGAGAGACCTGGGGGCTAATTCGCAGTTCCTTCTTATGCCGCTTGGCTCCCAAGGTCGCCGAAATGCTTCGAAGCTTGAAAAATTCGAAACATTGGCGGGAGGGGTGTGTGTCACTTGACAGGGAGTTTTACTGAAACAAAACCAGGGCTGCTAGGATGTAGGGGAGTTTCCTAGGAAAAAGAAAAGTGAGAAGAAATAGCCATAATCGGGAAGGAGGCTTCTCAGTTCTCCTGAGAAGAGTAATTCATACCTGAGAAGAGGTTCCATCTATGTCCAAAATATTCAGAAGCATGTTTTTTCTATGCAGGACATAGCCACCTATATAACTATACACACATACACAGAGAGAGAAGTCATTTCTCATGTGCTTTCTACTTGTCTGGTTCTGAGTAATATTTGATTCCCGAGTTGACCGGCTTTCGAAACAAACTTTTGCAGGAAGGGTTTGGGCTTTCCTCTTTCGTACCAGAGGGAGGACTGTCTGGCCTACCGGCTTCGCATGCGATTTTTTTAACCTCTCGTATTTTTCCACCCAAAAAGGCCTGTCGACAGCAGAACAAAAACCACCGGAGAGAACATACAACCCTCCAGCTCAGAAGGAGGGCCAGGCATGTCCCAGCCTCCCCCTGGGATCTGATGCAGGCAATTCAGCTTCGATCACAAAACCCACTTAACCAAGTTAGTGAAGTAACCCACTTCCTGGGTGTGGTCTTCTCCCCATACATCCTACCACCACCTACCACCTACCAACTGAGCAACCCGCCTGAGTTCGCCTGGTACATTTGATGCCACAGAAAATGACAGAAAAGAGAACTTTGACCAAGCTTAACATGTCATGTAAAGGCAGCTGTAACAGACCTGGGGAACTATGTCTTGTGACATAATTCCCCAGGTGCTGCGACAGGTGCTGAGAAGATAAAAGTTGCGCTTGTCCAAGAGGGAGATGGCTTCAGATCAGCCTTCCCCAGCCCAATGCTCCCTGTGCAGCCCAAGATTTAAAAACGGGGGTAAATTTCGATAAAATACAATAGAGCTGGAAGGGTCCTTGGAGGTCTGCTCAAGCAGGGGTCTCCAACCTTGGTAACTTTATGACTTGTGGACTTCAGCTCCCAGAATTCCTCAGCCAGCATGAAGTCCACAAGTCATAAAGCATGAAGTCCACAAGTCATACCAAGGTTGGAGACCCCTGCTATATACCATTTCAGACAAGTGGCTGCCCAATCTCTTCTTTAAAAATCTCCAGTGATGAAACACCCACAACTCCCGGAGGCAAGCTGTTCCATTGGTTAATTGTTCTCACTGTTAAGAAGTTTCTCCTTAATTCCAGGTGACTTCTCTCCTTGATTAGTTTCCAACTATTGTTTCTTGTCCTTCCCCACTGGTGCTTTGAAGAATAATTTGACACACACACACCCCTCTTTGTGGCAGCCCCTCAAGTACTGGAATACTGCCATCATGGAGAACCCGGAGTTGCACCAGGAGCCCCAAAAGAAGAAGAGAAGCGGTAGCCGGCCTAAATTCATTCACACTGCTAGGGTTACTTGCAGAGAAAGGTGTCAATGGTTTTTTTTAAAAAAAGCCAACAGCGTTCTGCTCGGGTACTGATCAATGCATAGGATGGCTGATGTCCCGTAGGAGTGAGGCCCAAGCCTGTGGGAATTCGCCCGAAGAGATTTGATGGGCGCCGCCTCTTCTGAAGTAAGAACCTCCGGATCCGAAGCCTGTGGGGAGTTCTTGTCTCAACCTCCCCTTACCCCCACCCCCACCCCCCACCCCCGCGCGCCCAGCACTCGATGAGGCCTGCGGAGCAGCAACAGCAAGAGGCGCTGACTTTCAACAAGGATCAAAACAACTTGAGAGCAGAAAATCAGAGGAGGAGGAGGCACCGGGGGCGGGGAGGAGGGCGCCAGCGGGATCCGGCCTTCTCCAAAGCCTTCCGTCCCCGCCGGCTTCAAAATTAAGCCCCCTCCCCTCCCGGGCGTCCCAGCCACTGTCTTAATTAGTGCAACCACCCATAAAAAGGTGGATTGAAAGCCGCACTCTTCGCCTCTGTTGCAAACAACAACAAGTCCCGTAAACACAATTGTTAGCTTGGCCTATTGCCTCTGGTAAATTACACAGCATTAAAAAATAATGCTTTTCATATTAGGCAGTAATTAAAGGTTGGGACAGCTTGAAAACAAGCGCTGGGTGGGGGGAGGGAGCCGAATCAAAGAAAATATAAAAATGTTCTTTCAAGAGTTATGGGAGGCTAATAAAGTATGTCTGTTCGGGAGAACCACTTTGCCCCCAGCTACAGCCAAACTGGAGCCGCGGCAATTGCCTCTCAATAAGACAATGATATTCCTTTCTCTGCTATTAAAAGGCTCCCAGTGCAAACTTAAAATGATTTATTTAATTTAAGAAATTATGAGGTGTAACTTCAAAGCGTAAGCCGTTAGTAATGGAAAACACCAGGTTGTTTCAAATTATAATAATAATTGTTTGGAATACACTGACATCAAAGTGCTTTCATCACCAAATAAAATATAGCCCAGACCCCGAGATCCAGGGGAGTTTATCGAGTAGACATTGTCTGTGTATATGTGTGTGTGAGAGAGAGAGAGAGAGAGAAAGACGGGGAGGGGGGCGTCGTGTGAGCGCGTGTGTATTTCCTTATCAAGAGACGTTATTTTAGAAGCTCTTTTTCTCAGCTTTGAAGTTTTGACAGTCTTAAATTAGCTTTATTGCATTTTTTTTTCTTGGCTCGCCGATGGGAGATTATCTCGGCTGTTTCTATTTCATTCCGATCGCAGTTTTCTTCCCCTCCTCTTCTTCCTGTTTCCAGGGTACTCGCGTTCGTTATTTAACACAACACCTTGATAGTCCAGAATCGGCTATTCAAACTCATTAAAAAGCAAATAACTCTCCCTTCCCTCCCCCTCCCCCTTTCGTTCTGAAACGTTTCTAAAGCAACCCCAATAACGAATCTGGGGAGAAAAATGAGTTTAAACAAACTTCAGACATTAGAACTTTGGCATAATGACTATATTAAAACCAAAAAGGGAATATTTCTAAAGAACATGGGCCTCCTCTCCCTGCGATTTTTTCCCCTTCCTTCTTAATTTCAAAGACGAGTCGGGCATTAGTTTAAAAGAAAGGGAAGAAGCGCTGTTTCCACAGCGAATACCACCCCACCCCCGCTGTGAAAGGGGTAGAAAGCAGGTTTCATTTCTAACGCGGCTTCTAACCTGCTTCCTTCGCTGTCGAGACTGGCCCGGGCGGACACCAATAGCCGTGCGGGATTGGGAGGGGTGGGGGGAGTGCGAGTGGCGTCTCTCCAAAGACAATGTGGATAGTTGAAAGCCCTCGGAACAAAACAAAACAAAATACCCAGGCATTCACTGATGTGGTGGGAGAGGGGAGGGGTGTCCTCGGGAGTTTTAGAGAACGAGAGTTCCCCTGAAAGCTGCAGGTAGGGAAGTTTCTCTGGTTAGTCACGAGGAAACCGGATTTTTTTAGGAACCTGTGTCTGCCCACCTTCCCTTTCTAGAATCTAGACGAGAGAGAGGGGGGGAGGGAGGGAGACTCTCACAACACGCATTTTGCTGTTCCCCACACCCTTGAGATGGAAGTCGAGAACTTGATAGTGGCCAGAGGCGGAAAACGGGCTTTCCTCCATAGGATAATGGCCAAGCTCAATGAGCTGCAAGGCTAAACCGTCGTCTCCTGTTCCCTGAAAAGTGAGGATCTCGACCCGGTGGTTATCAGTGAGCTGAGAGAGAGAGAAGAGGCAGGAAGCCTGGGGACCGTCTCTCTACTCCGTCCTCACTAGCTGTGATCCCGACTGGATTCCCTAGGTCTGAGAACAGCGACAGCTCTCTGTAAGGCTCTGCGAGTCTTAGTAGTGATACGGGAAAACATCCCGTGAAAATCAACAGGCGAGACGCTCTCCTTCCTGGACCACGATTTGCGCCTCGCGCCTCAGATTCGTCCTTGGCCCTCAGTCCTCAGTTTTCAAGTTGGGTGTTCTCCTGGCCCGTCCTAACATTGGCAACAAGTGAACCCCTTTTCAAAGTATCTCTACCTCCACCTCCTCCTCCTCGTTCTTGTTCTTCTTCCTCCTCCTCCTCCTCCTCCTTCTTCTCCCTCTCCCTCTCCCTCTCCCTCTTCCTCTTCCTCCTCCTCCTCCTCCCTCTTTTCTCCAGGAAAGACGGCCCTCTTAGACCGAGTGGACTGAAAAGAGCTTGCACCTGCCCCAGTTCATGTCGAAAGTGACTTCCGACATGAATGCGATTTCCAAGCTTTTTTTTTTCTTTCTTTTTTTCTTTTTTCTTTTTTGCCCTGTTTCGCCTTCTGCCCGATGAGCCCAGAAGGAGATCGGGTAGATTCAGAAATGAGTCCTCTCTAGTGACGGCATTTCAGTCGTAGTTTTCAACTTCTTGGGCTTTCAGAAGAATTTCTGCCACGTTGTAATTTGACTCGAAAAGTCCAAAACAACCCAGGAAACAAAATAAGATCAACTTCCAACTCATCATGGATATGATTGATAAAGGTTTCTGAGAGGTTTTGCAAATGCTTGAAACCTCATATACATATGAACCTATACTGGCCAGGTATACAACAATGGGCAGCTGCCTTTCCAAGACTTACTTTAAAGGGGGGGGGGAGGAATGGGGGGAGGAGTTGCAATAGTAAGCTCCGTGGAACAAAATATCTTTTTCTGTCTTCACGAAGTGCAGGTTTTCTTGTACTCACTCAGACCCATTTCTTACCCATTCATATTTATCTATATTTTACTTTAGTGGAGGCATGAGATTGGATTGTTTTACTTTTAGCTTTCCTGTGTCCTAGAATTAACAATAACCAAAAAAAGGAGAGGAGATTCTAATGCCAAAGAGAGAGAGACAGAAGGCAGAAAGAACTCATGGGGAGCAATACAGGTTTTGGGACCAGGAGTTGGAAGGGACACTACTACAAAGATAGGAGGAGGCGCACCACCCAAGGGAGGCACCAAAGGAATTCTTCAAATAGACGAATTGAGTCGAGATGAACTTCCTCTCAAGGAAACATGCAATCACATGGTCAGAACAATCCTTTTCTTGCACATTAACCCAGTATATGTAATGGGTACAAACCTGTCTTGACTGCCACAAATATGTCCTAACCCACAAGGTCATAAAATCGACGGTAATTGGAAAGAGTAGTTACTGTAGTAATAATTTGCAGTAGCGAGGGCAGCAGCAATGACGGGGCGTGTGCTCATCATTTTACAATAGAGAAGTTTCTACTTCCAATAACGTTTTCTTGGCTGTCCTCTAAATATTCGGAATTTTCGAGGTCCAAGCACGAACCAGCGGCCGATTTGGGGCGGGGGTGTGCGGGGGTGGGGAGTGGAAAGCTGCTGTCTGAAGAAAGCGATGCTCTTTGGAAAACTGTCAGAAATGCACATCACAGAGACCGGACTTGGTCAATGGGGGAGATTTCAGGAGCGCGAAGTGACTGTTGGGTGCAAAGGTTTTCAGGTCGGGAGGGAGATTGGCCTACGGCCTTGGTGATCGCATCCCTGCAGCGGTCCACAAGGAGCACTCCTTGTGGAAAGGAAAGGAAAGGAAAGGAAAGGAAAGGAAAGGAAAGGAAAGGAAAGGTTAGAGTAGAGTACTCTACTCTACTCTACTCTACTCTACTCTAGAGTAGAGTAGAGTAATAATAATTTGAAAATCACAACCCCCCTCCTTTATAGGGAACGCATGGTTGGAGAAGCAGAAGCAGTCTCTTGAAAGAAGGGAACATCCCTGCCATTAGGGTCAAAGCTATCGCTACGAGGAAGCTTGTTATCGCCCCGACGCCGCGATGTTATATATCACTCGTGAGGAAATGCCTTTGTCAAAGCTGTCCATCGTTCTGGAGAACCGCGGCCGGGAAGCGCTTCTTTGGAAATTCCGCTCCGCCCCTCCAGCCCCCAGAAATTAACGTGGCCTTTAGTCCGGGGTGTGGGAGTGGACAACAAATCTAGGGAGATGAAGGAACTCAAAACACACCACAACGCATGCTGGGGAACCCAGCCGAATTTACTTCGGAGTTTGCAAGCTCCGGATCAGAGAACTTGGAGGCTTTCTGATCGCTATGGGGGTCGCGGGTGGGAGAGAAAGAGAGCCAATCATGTGTGCCAGATCAACCTGGCTTTTCTAATAAGCCCGGATTGAACCTACGCTTAGATATAACGGAGCTTCAGAGTTGGCACAACCTAGCAGGAAGAGGGGGGCAGGAGGGGAGGACCGGATCGTGATTAGAGGGGACCGGAGCCCCCCACAGCGCCACCCGGTTGCGGGTGGGTCGTGCCGGAGGCTTTTTAAGTTCTGCTCCGAAGAAATCTCGACGGTTTCGGTGTGGGTGGGTTTACTTTCCTCTCCGGCCCCACTCGGGGACCGCGCTTCCCCAAGATTTGGACAAGGTTTTACGTCCTGGAGAATCCCGCCCCTTTCTCTTTTTAAAATCCCTTAAGTTTTACCCCAGTTACTATCTGCTCCATACGCGAATGGTTGTCCTTATAACACGGATCAGTAAGACCTGGTTTCTCTGGGATCCTCATCAGAAAACTACTTTTGACAGCAAGTCGGTGGTCCCGATTCAGGAACCGTACCCCCCTTTTAAAAAAAGTTTTCGCAGCTTCTTACGCAAAGGCCGGAGAGGGCAGCGGGGGAGGGGGCGCATCACTCCTCCACCCTGACTCTCAGAAGCTGCGGTAACCATCTGCCTTGTCTCCGGGACAGCTCCCTTTGGAGCCGCCACAAAATCTGCCCATAAAGAACAAGGCGCGGTTCGCTCGGATCGCAGCAGTCACAGAAGCGCTGGGTTGAAATGAGAGGGGGGTCTGGAGGGGCAGAGCAGCTGGGCAGCGGTCTCGCCCTTCTACTCCCGGCCCTTCTGAAGTGCCTCCCTGCCCTCCGAGACTTCCCAGCGCAGAGATTTCCCGAGAATCCCCTCCTGACCCCATTGGCTGGCTTCGGTGAGATCTCCCCTCCCTTGGCGCAACCCTTTTCTCGGGAAAGCCAGGCTGTGTGGAGCCTCGTTGCTTCCCCCCCCCGCCCCCCGTCATTAATTACGTTAATTAATTAACAGAATTGAATCGACTCTCGGTGAATGTTCAGTCCAAGCCGTTCCTGTTCCGGTCTTCTTAACTGTGAATGTTTTCAGCGGAGTGCTTGGTTCTGCGCCTTGAATTAATGGAAATTAGGAGAATCTGGCTAATTCTGGCAAGTATCGATTTGAGGACTGTAAATCCTTTTTCCTTTATAGAAGGAAAATCATCCACTTTGGCAAATTCCTATTGACATTATTTGTTACCGTATATTTCAGGAGTATTTTTTAAAAAAACGCATTATTAGAGAAATAGTTGGAACAGACTGTGGACAGCATGGGTGGAAAAAATTAGTTGATGATAGCTCAGGAGTAGAGGGTTTGGTCTGTTTTCTTCCAGGCTTTTGTTTAGAAACTTCAGAGCAATCCCTGCAATGGGCCACTGACACCTGGTCCTTCTGCACAGCTAGTCATGTTCCTATCAAGGCAGAAATCCATTTTGACAAGTCTGAATGCAATAGAATAGGAGTATTACAGTTATGGGGGCAATTTTATCAATGGATAGAGACTGAATATAGACAATAGACAATGTAAAAATAAAAAGCATGGGGAAA
Source organism: Masticophis lateralis (assembly GCA_030761175.1). Taxonomy (NCBI): domain Eukaryota; kingdom Metazoa; phylum Chordata; class Lepidosauria; order Squamata; family Colubridae; genus Masticophis; species Masticophis lateralis. The sequence goes on from JAUDYJ010000002.1 coordinate 96,281,767, forward strand.
ATATGTTGTAATACATTAAATTTAAATGTAAAAAGAAAGATAAAATATGTATTAAGAAAATGATGATAAATGTTGAATATGATGACACAAAAATATTTTGTACCCAGATGATTAATCATCTGATTAATTAATCAGATGATTACTGATTGATTAATGATGAATTATTTGTTTAAAAATAAAAATAAAAAACTTATTTAAAAAAGTCTGAATGCAATGGATCATTTTCTCACACCACCCTTCCAATAGGAGCAATCTAGGAGAGATCAGGTTATTCTCCAAGAAAGAGAAGGAGCTGCTGCAAACTGAAGCAAGGTTGCAATGTAAGGCTGTCCATTCAAAGTTACCTTGTGGCACAGAAGGGCTTGTTGCTAAGGAAACGGGAACAGAGTTTTAATCAGTGGCTGAAAATAAGCCATTACTATCTGTAAAATGGGCACACCAAGACACTGGCCCAACAGGTTCAGCTGCAGATCTCATAAACAGTGCCATTCTATGCAAGTTTTTTTTTTCTTGGAAGTAGGCTCTGTTGAATTAGTGGGAGTTATTCTTGAATAAAATATAAGACTCTTATGGGTGTGGAACTCTTTTGAGCATTTCTTATGCATGTAAGAATTTGATCCATTAAACTCAACAGGGCTTTTTCATCTGCAAGAAATTACTGTATGGAAGATTAGGAAATGGGTTACAGGATTATTGTTTAATATCACATTCCCCTAACAATTAATTGATAATGCTGACCTGGTCTCTTTTTTTTAGAAGTTTCATTTTCAAAATAATTTCAGATGTTCTATGGTTTTCAAATATCAAGATTGTGTAGTTCCATATCTCTAAAGTATGATTTTTGAAGACAAATACCACTTCTGGAGCAAGAGGGAACTATTCAATGTATCTTGCCAGCTCAACATGGAAAAAAGGAAAAGTCATAATTTGAGGTTGAGGGCCAGTTTGGTATAGTGGTTAAGGCATCAGACTAGAAACCTGGAGACCCATAAGGCAGTTCAAGTCCAACCTATGGGTGACTTTGGGCCAGTCACTCTCTCTCTCAGCTCTAGGAAGCAGGCAATGGCAAACCACTTCTGAAATCTTGCAGGAATTTCTCTTGGCAACCACCAGTAGTCAAGACTGACACAAAGGCATTGTTGTTGTTGCTGTCATTACAATTTGTCCCTTCATGATAAAAAAGAAAAATTCTTACAAGATTTCTCAGCTGAACTAACTGGGAATGTGCAAAAAGCACTTCCTGATCAAAGACAAGGACAATTAAGCCATTGTCTTAGTCCCCTAATAATATAATTACACACACAGATAAACACACACAACAACACAAGTTTTAGAGAATGGGGGCCACTGAATTCAATAGAAACAAAGGTTACTCTCTGTTAAAGGTGTGCAGGTTTGCAGCCTAGAGACACTGGCTTTCTGGATTGGAACTATTCAGGAAATCTCTCATCTCCATGAATTCTTAGCTAGCATTTTCCACTGGTAAAAGATCAGTTCATATTTTCCTCTGGACTGTGCTTATGGGTTTGTTTTTTAATCCTTTAAGAGGAAACAATTGTATGCATGGTTCCCTCACTCACCAGGGTTGTCTGATAACTCTTAAACTGATTTTTTTTTCCTGAACATTACAGCCTTAACACTTTGGAGACTTTCCCTTGCCTATTTTTCTCCTAACCTGGATGCGAAACCTTTTAGTACATATTAGGGAGCATGTCCTACTGGTCTGGATAGCCAGAAAGCAACAATCCCAAAATTGCTTTTTTCAAGAAGCAACTGGACTTTGTTTTTTTCTTTGAAGACCTTTTGCTTCTCATCCAAGAAGCTTCTTCTGAAGAGCTGAAGAGGCTTCTTGGATGAGACGTGAAAAGTCTTCAAAGAAAAACCAGAAAGTCTAGTTGCTTCTTGAAAAAGCAACTTTGGGACAACTATGACCTGGATGACTGAGAATCTCCATAGACAGAAAGCAACGAATTCAGAGCTAAGAGACCAGTTTGAATAGAACCAGTGAATTCTATCCATCTCTCTCCTTCCTGAACATCTTGATAAAGTCATCCTATCAAAAGCACAAACTGCAGTAACAAAAAAGCTAATATCAATGTCTGTAGTAAAGGTCCCCAAGAAAAATTATTTAGAAGCAGATTGTTAATGACTTGCAATGTCTGCCTTTGGATTTTCTTAAAATTAAAATTTTCTAACCTACCCAAAAGTCTTTGCTTTTGACCCAGAAAAGAGAAGACAAAATTAATCTTGTTTTTTAAGAAATTAACTCCACACATTGACAAATCAACACACCGTTAAACAAGATGTTTTTAATTTAATTCTAAATAAAGAGATAAGAAATAATAAATCTTCAATAAAATATATAAAATTGTACAAGGCATCCCTTTCAAAGGGATTTTCGTAGGCTAGGGATGGGTGGGTAAAAGGCCAGCACTGAACTAATAGACAAAAGATTCACAATGTAGCCTGTGGCAGGGCAGATTCCTTCTCACTCTTGAGAAGTTATATAGTACCATATATGCCAAGTAGAACTCTTTCCTCCCTGCCCTCCTCTGAAATAAATCAAAGAGAGGAGAGCTGTCCTGTTTTTCGAGTGGGCGGCACTACTTTGTTCTCATAGCTTTGTTTCATCCTCTGGGTTTGTGGGTGTGTCAAGACTCATTTAAGCATAATTCATTTTTACAAGCTAATAATGGTTAAATCACAAGATTATTGCAATAAACACAAAACAATTCTGCAACACAAAACAACTCTGGTTTCCTCATCCCTCTGCACATCTGCATAACTATACGTCCTCTTTTTGTATCTCTAACCTGTTTGTTCCCAATATCAAAATGTCGGCTGAACGCAGACTTAATTTAAATGATAATTAAATGGACACGGGCAAACCTGGATCAAGACAAATCTAAAAGAGGCTTCTCGGGTTTTCCTCTGCCGTGGCATCATACCCTGACCTGTACCCATCTGAATGCTGCCTTACAAACAAGAATAAACTGCAGACCAAAACTTGGCAAAACTTGCATCTGTAGAAATCCTTTACAAGATTGAAATGGGGAATCCCACTTCATGGGTGCCATTCTACAGGAAATATTGCAGGAGGAAATTTTTATAAAGGAATGGAAAGAAAACTCACTTTGCCAGATCAGATCAACAAATCACCCAATCCATCATTTTGCATCTGAAGTATTCCAGTTCCTTGCATTTCAGTTTCCAGGACTGTCTGGAGTGCAGTGAAGGGGTCCAAAGAGAAATGCAGAAACCAACCAAGTCTCAAGTCAGCTTTTATTTCTGAAGTTGGTTTTTATAAATAAAGCTCCTCTATAGGTTTATGTTTCCTCAATCAGTCAAAGAATACATGTGCATTTTACCTCCATGCCTGCACTCACACCACACTATGGGAATAAGTACTACTGAACAAAGTGAGACATATTCCTTCTGAGTAAGAAAGCATAAGAAACATCTCATTTTCAAGGTGTGTGGGTGTGTGAATGATATTCCTCAGGTTTACTGGGAACTTTGAGGAGGCTGATAATTAAATCATACATTTTCCTGGGAATAGTTACCAATGTAACCCCTCTTCCCTGTGCAGTATATAAATAAACTATATTCCTTAAAGTCTGTATATTAAAAAAAAAAACTTGCATTCAGGATCAGATTCTATCTGGGAAGCTCATATTTGGTCAGTTCCCAAGTTGCAGAATACAGGTTCTGGGTTCAAATTCCTATATATTTGATAAGGCACATTACAAGTAGATGAAAAATGACCAGTCATAGTTCTGTACAGCACTTTTAACCAAGCACACTCCATCATCCCTTTCCGGTCTTCTTATGATAAGTGATACATGCTGTAGCCCACAGGAGTAGCATAAAGTCCTACAGGTGGGATGGGAAGCACAGGTCTGTGAAAGGGATACGATGTTCCATAGAGAGAGGCGGCTTGGAGAGGCGAGTTGATAGGGAAAGGGAGGCTAAAACCGGATGGCAACATGGGCTTCGCAGCCATTTTTAACTTCTCCAGCTCTGCTTCCTGCAGTCTTTTTGCTTTGGCCCTCCGGTTCTGGAACCATATTTTGACTTGGGTCTCTGTAAGATTGAGGGAACTTGAGAATTCAGCCCTTTCAGCAATGGATAGATACTGCTTCTGACGGAATTTGCGCTCTAAAGCTAGCAGCTGGGAAGTTGTGAAAGGTGTTCGAGGCTTCCGATTGGTCTTGTGTTTTCTCAGCGTACAGGCTGTGGGGCTCAGGTGTCCTGGAAGGAAAGCAAAGAAAGATCAATTACTTGAGGAGATGAAAATTAGACCGTCAAATGCTAGGAATAGCAACTTTTTTTTTTCTTATGCTGTATAGAGCATATAAAGAGCATAAATTGTTTTGGGGAAAAAATAATGTCCATATCCTAACAAAGTAGGAAGATAAAAGCTTTTGTATAGGAGTGGCAGCTAAGCTGGTTTTGCAAAAAGTTACAACGTGCGCGCACTGATGTCAATAAGACATAACATTCCAATTTGGAAAAGTACCTGGAGGAGAGTATGTGAAATAAAACAGAACAAGAACATTTGGAGGTTACGGAAGCTTTTTAAAATGGAGAAGGAATTATTTGTGCAATTCTGGCTTACGATGCTTAATGCATTGTAAGCTGCCCTGAGTCTCTGAAGAAGGGCGGCATATAAATTGAACCAATAAATAAATAAAATGATGTCCTTTTATTTCATAAGGTGAATGTTCTAAGCTTATTCTTGGCAAAATCAAATTATCAGATAAAACCTACTGTGCCCACACATTAAATTATTACATTAGATCAAAGCAATCACCCATCCAATCCATTGTGTTTATTAATGTAGCCAATATAATCCACTTAACTCAGGAGTCTTTATCTGCAGTGTTTAAAGTCTTCTGCAACTTAGCAAATCAAACACACAAGAGCTGCTTTGTCCTTAACAGTCTATTTAGAAACTCTCCTGGTGTGAGAGCTATTTCACTCACATTACTTAGCAGCTAACTTTGGGGTTTATCACTAAGCGCACACTTGACAGGAATATGTAGCCAATTGTTGCTTTCAATTTACTTTATCTATGCAAAACATGTGTTTGACACAATATCACTACCCAGTTTGAAGTGTACACTTTGCACACTCTGGCAATACCATTAGAAACAATTAGAAGGGAATAATAAACAGCATTCTATATGTTTATACCCAATGCTTTAAATTCCTCCACTAGGAATATTAGAATTTACCAAGAAAATTTAACATTTGTCATAAATGTCCTATTCCGCTACAGGAATCCAATAACCCTATGTATTTCAGCAAGAAAGTGAGCAAAGAAATAAAGTTTGTGATTTACTGAAAAATATCCTACAGGTAATCCTCGACTTACAACAATTCATTTAGTGACCATTCAAAGTTACAACGGCACTGAAAAAAGGAGACTTGTGACCGTCTTTCATACTTACGACCTTTGCAGCATCCCTATGATCACGTGATCAAAATTTGGACATTTGGCAACTGGTTCATATTTATGACGGTTGCAGCATCCCGGGGTCACTTGATCGCCTACTGCAACCTTCGGACAAGCAAAGTCAATGGAGAAGCCAGATTCACTTAACAACCGTGTGACTAACTTAACAGCTGCAGTGATTCACTTAACAACGGTGGTAAGAAAAGTCGTAAAATGGGGCAACATTCACTTAACAAATGTTTCAATTGGCAACAAGAAATTTTGGACTCAATTGTGGTCATAAATCGAGGATTACTGTACTTAGAAATAGTATGACAGTTACTATATCCAATGTGATTGAACAACCCACAATTTATATGGCAAAGCTTGTTTGTCCTTCTGTAGCTTGTTTGTCCTTCTGTCATATTCTGTATCTCCAATATTACATCAAGGAAGGAAGGAAATCAGCTTGTTACATAGTCAATCACTGGCTCTCTTTCCTTTCTGCAATAATTTATCCCATACCAGATTGTCTAGATAAAATGACTTATTTTTTTATTTTGATTTATGAATGAAATTGATATGGCTGCCCATCTCACAGAAAGTAACCCCGGGCTGCATACAACAATCCAATAAAACAGTAAACAAACTTATGGAAGATAGAGATAGTGAAAGGCCTCCATTTGGAAGAATAAGCACATCAGGTGCTGCCTGTAGGTTCATTTTATCAAGTCTTGGAAAAACAAGAATTTTAATAGGTTATAACTGAACCAAGAGGGGAACATAATCCTAAAAGAAACTCAGCTAGGTGAGCTTGTGTTTTAAGTCTTGTAAGTGGTAGAAAACTAGATATCGCATCAGCCACTACATGTTATGATTTATCTAGCTGAAATATTTTTGAAGTTTTGCCTACAGGCACTAGTATAAAAGCTGATACGTTTTTAATTTGTTTGTTCAAGTCTATGTTCACTTATATGACTTCCACTGAAATTAAGGGTTGATTGATATATATGTGATGTTTGAACAGAGTAGATTATCGCCTCTCTGTTGGAATTAATTTAGTTTCTTGTATCTTTAGGCAGCAGTAGCAGGTGGGGAGGAGAGAGAGAGGTAGAGATCAAAAGCCCGATATATTGATTTAACATATAGTTGTTATGACATGTGCTAATCCTGAAAATATATATTCTGAACAAATATGGGATTTAATCATATTCCATTACTACTCAAGACCTTTAATTGAGAAGGTCGCCATTCTTATCAGCCTGCTCTGCATATATCCAGAAGTTCAATAATATGAACTATTATTTTCAATTCCTTGGAGAAAGAACAACCTGCCAGCATCAAAAGCCACTATTTCCTACTGCGCCACATCAGTCATGGTGGCTTACTTCCAAGACACTTCATGAAAATCGCAGTCTCAAGGAAGCCCCTTGTAAATTTAAGAGTGCAAACCTTTGCTGGTTTACTCAGAAGTGAGTCCCTTGTGTTCAAGTTAGGCTTGCTCCTTTATAAACATATTTCGGCATGCAGGTTCAGAATAAGCTCGAGGGAAACAGTGGTGGAAGAGGCAAATTTTGGCTGTCTTTACATGCCAGATTTACCTATGCATATCCTTAACATGGTTTCCTGAATTGACTCAATTTCCTAGCTTCGTACTCCATCTTCAGCCACAAACAAATGACACAGGCTATGTTCGCAGAACCCATTAGGTGTTTAGCCAGTTTGTGGCTGGGGTGGGGGGTGGGGGTTAGTATAAATCCAGTGACTATTTAGAATAGTGTTATTTTAAGAACAAATTTAATGAATTTAAGAACAAAGTAATTATTGTACTACAGAATCAATGCTAGAAATGTCAGGCCATTAGTCTATAAGGGCTCTTTTTTTTTTTTTCTCTTGCCAATCTTTTTTCGGTCTTTAAAAAGAATGTTCAGAAATACAAAATACGGTAAGACTGCCCTCCTATAAGGCACACTTATAGAGAAGCTACTCCCAATTAAATCTCTCACAGAAATAGAAATGAAGTTATTTTTGTATTTCATTTAGGATTATGTTGTAAATGTCACCAAGACGCTGGGAAAATGAAGGCTTTATCTTAAAGTGTATTAATCGTGAATGGAATAGGTTTTTTGATCATGTAAGTAGGTTTGCTTGTTTTTTTTACTATGAACGTATTAAAAGAATCATTCGATTTTTGACAGTTCTCCCTAACTAAAGCAAAGCCCAAGTGGTCTGTAAACAATGATTCTCCATGTTGATGAACAGAGTTCATAAATAGAAGAACAGCTTCTTTTGTGGTTTAAGACAGTGTTAAAAATCATACATTGTTCATAAATGAAGTAACATTACTGACTCATAGATGTTATTGGAAGGCAGTATTAATATGTTCTCTTTTACATATTTATATGAGAGTCTCGGTAGGTTACGGAGAATGTATTAAACCACCAAGTTATTCAAACACATAGAGGACTTCGACTTAACTGGGTTCATGTTAGAAAAGTATACATAGGTTCAGCTAGAGTGTCATGCCCCTATTGATAATAGAAAGGAAAAGAAGGCAAGATATATAACTTCTGGCTAAAGCAATAAGGCACAAAGCAGTAGTTTTACTTAATGGAAGTTGGTTAATAGCTAAGGTTCCAAATGGCATTACATCTGTTTTCAAAATATGATATGCATTATAAAAAACATAATCTCTGTAGTTTTTAAATTGTCTTCTAAAGTAGCTTGCCATCTGTCTAATGATCTCATTCCATTTATTGCTGCAGTTCATCACCATAGTACAACTATTTAAAAAAAAGAGTTTTATTACTATTTACAAAATATATATTGAGCAGCAGCTGGAAGCTATCCCTTGCCATTTTATTAGAGACATTTCCTTTCCACACATTCTAATGTTTGATATTTTTTCTCCTTATGCCTCAGATGACTTTTAGTTTATTTGGCTATTTGATGAGACTGGATCTTCTCCAGAGAAATTTTCCCTCTTCAGGAGCAACGTGAATAAATCTTCAAATTAGTGAATACTGCAGGAAGACTTTAAGATACAATCCATGGGAGCAAATTCCACTGAAGTTAATAAAAGTTATTTTATACAGAGGTAAGATTACTTGTCAAAATAATTGGGACAGAATCTCTACAATGTGTACTCCTCCTTTCAGAAAGTAACACTGCCTTATGATTTTTCCTATTTCACTTTTCTTCTAGTTGAAAACACATACAGGTCACACTGGAATCTGGTACAATTTTAATTTCCAGGTTTCAAAAAATGAATTCAGAGAAGTTTGGGACTATTTAAAAAGTTTTCTTAAGTCATCAGATCTAAAATTCCAAGGCCCCACAAATCTGAATTCACTCCATAGAAAAAGAAATAAGCAGAAATGCCAGTTAATGCATTGCAGTAGTTATTTTACTTTGCTTTATTTGTTTTCATATTTGCCTAGGCAGACCTTCTAAATTGTACTGCAAGACAGATTTAGACTGTTTTAGGATTGTTTGATCATGTGAAGGGAATGATCAGTGTGCAATCCTATACAGATTTACTCAGGAGTTAAGTCTGAGTGAATATGACCAGACAATAGAACCGAATAGGAAGAAGAAGCACAATCTATGATTGATTTCAGGATGATTTTACAGAAAGGTGTGTGGAAAACAAAAAGATGACAATAGGTTACCTTAGTTTCCGTGTTTTCCCCTGCAAACAAGGTTTTCTTTTATACTCAACAGTGATGCTTTTTAAAAAAGTGTACTTGGATCTTAACAGAAAGTACTGTATATTCCATTAAAAAATGAACCCAGTTGTGACACAAGTTTTTATGGGGCAGACTCCATCCTTTGCCTGATGTAAGATCAAAACAGCACTAAGGGTCATAAAATAGATATATTATAATGGAATATCGAGAGTACACTGCAGTTAGTGTACTAAGACAGCTACAAATAAACTAAGCTGTCTTCCCATCTTCTCCAATGAATTAGAAGAGGTTGATACAGGGGAAAACAAGTCTCTTTTGAGGAACTGGTGTTTATATTTGGGTTCAAAAATATACAAGAGGAGGGGGCCTTCCTTCCTTCCTTCTTCCGCCAAATGGCAAGCTGATTTTGGGGGACTCGATTAAGAGTCTGCGATGAACTAGAAAGGTGTACCAGGATGGCAGAGGAGACCAAAAAAAAAAAGGAAAGGTGTTATGGTTGAAGCGCCTAGCAGCACCGATGTCGAGATTCCCTTTCCGACCCAGCCGAAGTGGAGCTAATCACCCGCGCGGGTCCAGGAAGTCTCCGAGGCATTATAAAAAAGCAAGGCGATCCTTTCCTCATCATCCCGAGTTCTTTGGTTCCCGGGCCTGGACCCTTGGCGTTGGGACTACGCAAGTAGCCGGCATTCAGCGAAGCCTGGAAGGCCGGCTGTTGCTACAGGTGCACCGAAGAAGGCACCGGAGGGCGCTGAGCGCAAGGATCGTCCCTCGTCCGCTTAGAAAGAAAGCCGCAATTTTGGCGGCGGAGGCGAAGGAAGGGAACAGTGAAGAAACGGGAAGGGCGGGGGAGCTACCGAACTAAGCGAATTAAGCAGAGAAACAGACTTTTCACTGGGAAGGAGAGGGGAGGGGGGAGGAGGTAGGGTGATCAGGGGCTATAGAGGTCTAAGGAAGACAGCGAGAGCAACTGCCTTCTTGCTCCCGAAAGGCAGAAGCTAAAAATTACCCGGTTAAAGTTGGATCCGGATGGTCGGGAAGACGGAGAGTTAGAGACAGAGAGAGTGAGAGACAGAGAGAGTTAGAGACAGAGAGACGGAGTCGTTCGGACTTGGAGTGGGGAGAGGAGGGGATCTAGCTTGAGCCTTGAACTGCAAAGGCGTCAGTGGCGCCAGGCCCGCGGCGTCTCTTTGGACAGTTCCGGACACACAGCAGCTTAAAGGGGCGGCTGAAGTTTAAAAGATCGCGTCGCTGGCGTAACGCGGCGCGCAAACAAAAGAAGCCGCTTTTTTTGTTTGTTTGTTTAAAATTATTATTAAACTTTAAGGCCGAGAGACCTCGCCGAAATTATTCATCGGACATCGCGCCACAGTTGCTTTGCCTACTGGAGCGGGTTTCTTCCCTACCCGCCCTGCCGAAGCCTTCCTTGGATTCAGCCTGACAAATGCTTTCTCCGAAGTTTAAAAAAACAACAACCCGCAGGCTGCCTCTCCCTCTCCCGCTCTTCTAAAGTCCGGACCGTGGCGAGATCTTAGTTTTGCGGGGGGAGGGAGGTTTGGTTTGAAGCCACCTCTCTCTCTCTCTCTCTCTCTCTCTCTCTCTCTCTCTCTCTCTCTCTCTCTCTCTCTCACACACACACACACACACACACACACACACACACACAGAGCTGACTTGCTCGCCCAACTTCACTACTTCTGGCACCCTTCGCTTCGACCCTCCCTAAATTCAAAGCACTCACTTGGGGGAGGGGAATATCTGCCGGCCTCTGGAATCCAAGCCGAGCCATCCTCGGAGTTTTCGGATTTCACCGACGAGGTCTCGAAGGTTTTTGTAAGCCCGCCGGGGCTGGGAGCTTCCCTGGAGACGTGAGTGGCCAACAGCAGGTTCCTAGAAGTACCCAAGCCAGCCCCTTCCAGGCTTCCGCTCGCCTCTCGGGCCGGCTTTTTGTCGGACATAAGCGCTTCCACGCTGAACGGCAAACTGGAGACCTTGACTTTGTGGTGATCCTCGGCCCCAGCCGCGGGGCCCTCTTCGTCCGAGGAGAAAACCTCCTTAGCTTTGGAAGGAGAAGACATCTCGGCGCAGCTTCGCAAAGATCCCCGCGTAGAGAAGCAGCCGCCCTGCAGTCCCGCCGCCGCAGCAGCAGCCGCCTCCTCCGCCGCCTCCTCCTTTCTTTTTCTCCTTCTCCTCCTCCTCCTCTTCCTTCTCTTGTTCCCGAGTCCAGACCTCTCAATCAATCTCTCGCTTCAGAGGCTCTCCTGGACACACCACCTCCGCTCACTTCAGCCCCCGACAACAGACCCAACTTTTTTTTTTCCTCCCCTTTTTTGGGAGACTTCTGGCTGTTTCCTCCTTTGGGAAGTTGAGTAAGCGCGGCTCAGCAAATGAGAGCCGCTCGGGATGGCGACGTAAGGCGGTGACTCATGTGATTGGCTCCGAGCGGCCCTGAGCATAAGTGGTGGGGGTTTTTTTGTTGTTGTTTTTTTTTTCTTTTTTGCCTTTTAAATAAATTAGAAGTTAATGACATGGGCAGCAAACGGAGCTGTGTTATTAGGGAGCTTTCCAGCTCTGTAACCCTGCCAAACAACAGGAAAATCGGTAGAGTAATTAGGGCTGATGATACCAAAAGGAAACTCTGGAAGAGCAGATTTCAACCCCCCTCCTTTTTTTTTTAATATTTAGACTCCCTCATCCTTGGGGGGGGGGGGGAGAGAAAGACTGTTGGGTTTTCAACCAGAATCGCTTCAAAACGTTTTAACTAGGCAGCCGTTCCTCCCCCCCCCCACCCGACAACAACCAAGTCCGCATGACATAATAGTGCAGCCATCCATTTTGCCTATATAATGAAAATGCAACGAGAACTAGGTGGAAAATAGTTGTTCTGTTTTTACTTCTAGAGAGAGCCACCGCTCTTGGGGTGGTGGGGGGGGGGAGAGGAAGAAAAGGAAGGATGGCACAAGGCAGTGGCATGAATCACTTCCAGGTTAGGGAGGTGAAATGGACCGTCCTCTGGGCAGAGCTGCTCTTAGTGGAAGCGAAACCCACGCAGTCTTTAAAAAGCGCGGCCCGGGATACTGAGGCCCCCTTGGGAAAAGAGAGGGGGGCGAGGAAACGAGCAAAGTCTCCCGAGGCGAGTCGGTTGGTGCTCGGAGACAAGGCCTTTCCTAATGTCTCCTCTAGAGCTGCTCTCTCCCTCCGAACGGTAAAGGAAGACCCTCGCGGGACAAGGACGAGAAACTGCCCCGAGGAAGGCAGTGAATGGGAGGCGGGATGAGTTGCAGATCTTCGGGGGAGGAGGGGTGGGATTTCATCAGAAGCAGCCGGCACTTTCCACCACCTCGCGAAGATACTTAGGACTTGAAGTTTGCCTTTATCCACTTTTGCCCAGGAATCGTTTCCTGCCGCTCTAAAGGAACCCATGAAGCGTGCTGGGGGAGAATCTGACTTCTTTTTTTAATGTTTTTAAAAATAATTATGTCGCTAATGCTCAGTTGCAACAGGCGCCTAAGCCCTGATGACAAACAGATGCATTTTTAATAAACCCTGAGTCGGCACTCTTTGACTTGCGAGCGCATCAAACAGCCTCAAGGAGGGCAGTTGTCACTCTGGGTTTTTTTTTTTCTTCTTCACCACGACGTGCCATTAAGATCAAGAATGACATTCCAATTAGCAGCTCGAGAAAAGTAGATCATTTTTTTGGGGTTTGGCAATTAATTTTAATCTGTCGGTGATAGCTATCTAATCGCTCGCTGATAACTATTGTAGCTATTAAAAGCAGCAGCAGGCTGGGGAAGCGGCGGTGGGAGTGACGGTGTTTTCGAGAGGGGGAGAGGCAGAACCACAACAGGAGAAGAATCCTTTCCTTGAGCAATATTCTCTGGTCTCAAGTCCCTTAATTCTTAAAAAGAGAAAGAAAGAGAGCGAGAATGGGCCCCCCTCTTATTTGATCTTATAAACACTTATTTTCCAAGGATAAGTTTGTTTTAAGCGAAGGCGACGCGAATATTTTCAGCTTTCTTAAACCAGCTCAGAGGAAAGAGAGATTGAGAGAAATAAAGAAACTACCGCTTGGTGGGTTTGCTTAAACTGCTGGGTTTATGATAAATCTTCCTTTATCGCAGTTATTAGGAAAAGGTGCCCCCACACCAACATTGCTGGGCTTTCCATCATTAGCTAGAAGGGCAAACTGAAGCATCGAGAACCTCGGCCTGCAGCTTTGTCGGGGGTGGGGTGGGGTGGGGGGGAGGAGGCGATGCATACCGAATTTATCCTAATTTCTACCTCCCCGAACTTTTTTTTTTTTTAGCAGCCCGCTGTAAGCAGTTTCAACGAACACAGATGACTTTGGCTTGCTTACTCACTCCTCCTTGAAATAAGACCTGTTGCCTGCCTCTTTTGCATTTGATCATGAAGGCTCTCAAATAAAAATTAATTTGCTGCCTTTCACGAGAAGATGATGGGGATCATCATTTCCTTGTTTACGAGGAACAGTCGGAGTGGCATGCGAAAATAAAGGCCCGTCCCTCTCTCCTGCGGGGTATGGAGACAGTTGCTTTGATCGGGGTGATTTCCACCGCCCCCTTCCCCCCCCACCTTGGTCCGAAGCCATTACTTCCAGCAGTGGGTGTGAGAGAGAAACCGCTGGACTTCGGAGGATGGACAGTCCACCTCCCGTCGAAACCATGGCAACACTCCTATGGAATTCATCATAGTGCCTTCAAGGAGCCTGAGAGGCTGTGCAAGAAAACACATGGACTTCCAAAGTAATTGCTGTTATTGTCAGGTCTTGCAACCAATTACTGTGGTTATTATTACTACTACTATTTATGCTACGTGCTGCAGAAAAGCAGTAGTAACTTAGGATCACAGGCTACTGAACTTGTCCTAAGGAACGCTGCAAGCGGGTTAGAGCTGCAAGTGGTTCAAATCTGGATTCCGGAGAAGAAGGTGAAGTGCTTTTTCATTTGCCAACCAAGCCCCGTAGCTTCTAAAAGCCCACCTTTCACTTTAAGGCTTCTGCATAGCTACAAAGAGGTGCCGCTTGGATAAAGGGGTGGACATCTCCTCCAAACTGACTCATCCCTGGTCGCCATCTCTCTACAAAGCACCAAGCCCTACAAATGGCAGGACCAACTTGGAAGCCAAGTTTTCTTGTAGACATTTCAATTACCCAACTAGGCAAGATCTTAAGTTAGGGAATGAAACGTTTCCAAGAAAACAACCCAGCTCAGAGGGCATCCAGGAGTCTTCAGTTCGACTCCCGAGCTACAAATATTCTCTTCCATTGAGAAGTAGTTTGGATTAGGTAGATGAAACCCATTATTCCATTAAACCTGAGTAGACAGAACTTGAAATAAAACCTTGGGGAAAGTGAACCTCCTCTAATTCTCCCGCCCTGTTTTATCTCGAGTACTGACTGCCAGTATCACTTTTAAGCTGCCAAACATGTAGCCAGCATGAATCGACAACAGGTTCTGAACACCCGAGTGGCAGAAAAGTAAGCAATTGGTTTGAATTGAGTCCTCTTTGCAAAACCGTCGACGTTGGGATAGCAACCAGCCTGCATCCCGATTCTCCACCTCTCCCCTCCCCCCCACCCTCTGTCGCCGCCGCCCCCCCCCCCCTCCGTGACAGGAAAATTAAAATTGATGAAAATCGAGAACAATGTGAGTAAACAGAAACAATGTAAAGCTAGTGCCGCTCCGTCGAAGAGCTTCAGATAATTACCCCCGAATCAATGCAACGCTTTACCCACAAAGAATGGGAACAGGCATCGGGTTAGGTCAAAATGACCTGGTTTACAGTTCGGGCATATTGGATTCTGTGTCTTCAAACGGACGGGTTAAGGCTTTTGAATTCTTCTAGCCTCCTATTGCCTTTTTTCTTTTTTCTTTTTGTTATGGGTTCAACTTGATCGTCTGCCCAACGTCTGAGCCCTTTTTGTTTTTTGTTTTTTTATGATTTCCAGGTTTTGTCCATCCAAACCATATTTGGTAATTTCAGTCGCTGGTGGGAGATTTTTGCCTTGTTTTTACTACAGGTAGTGTTTTTACTACAGGTAGTGAGGAAAAGAGGTACCGATATCACCCACAGACACCCCCACCCCCGCGCCCTGTACACGGGAAGGGGATGATGGTGATAAGTGACCCGAGGAGATATTCCCATAGGCTTTTAACACATTAACAGCCTTGGAAGGGACCTTATAGGCCATCTAGTCCAACCTCCCACTCAAGCAGGAGACCCTACATCATTTCTGACAAATGGCAGTCCAATCTTTTCTGGACAGTCTCAAGTGATGAAGCTCCCACAACTTCCGAAGGCAACTTCTTTTCCATTGGTTGATTGTTCTCACTGTCAGAAAGTTCCTCCACATTTCTAGGTTGAATCTCTCCTTGATCAATTTCTATCCATTATTCCTTGTCTGGCCTTCAGGTGCTTTGGAAAACAGCTTGACCCCCTCCTCTCTGCTTCAGAGACAGGAGGACCCAATTATATGGTTCGGGATTTGAAAGGCTCAACTGGATCAATCATTTCATTCAGGGCAGCACAAATAATCCGTTCCGTGTAACCTCAAGTATTATTTCGGTAGCTGGGACTTTCCAAGCCCCCAACCCCATCCCCCTCGCCAGGCCATTGAGTTCAATGGACAAAATGTAACGAAGGGGGGTGGGAAATGCATTGGGGAGGGGCCTCTCCGAGTCTTTGAAAGAGCTTCTTGCGTATCTGATCCACCCTCACCCCCCCCCCCCCATCAAAAGCACCGTTTCTGAAGGCAGAGCCAAAGTTTGGATGGAAGATTCGCCCTTGAACAGAATGGATCGGAGGCGTTTTCGAACCCAATACAGGCCCAAGGAGTTCAAAGGGCATTCAAACGCCTAGAGGGCAAGCAGCCCGACGCGTGGAAGGACTTTCCCCTGATGTCAGTGGAAGCGCCAACCTCTCACCGTTCCGGGGCTTTGAAGTCAAAAGCCGGAGGGGGGGGGGGAGCTTTCGGGCTGCCACAGTCTTTGTAAAGAGCAATACATCTTTCCCAGCAGGACGGCCTTTCGCCTGTTGACAAGGAAAGGGGGGGGGGTCGTTTTCTTTCGGTAGGATGCCTTCCTAAAGGCGTATGTGCGTCTAGCCGACAGCATCAGAAACGCGGAGCAGCCGATTTTGGCAGGGTTCGCTCCTGCTTTTCCTTGAACTGACGCCGCACATTAAACTCGCCGCCTCCAAGAGGAGCACGTCGTAGAATTGTACTCCCGAATGTTTTGGGGTCACAGTTAATAAACCGGCCCCCAAACTGCAAATGTCTTCCCTGTTGGGCCTGCAAGTCTTTAAAAAGCCGGCATTTACTTCACAAGTGGAGAAAGATCTCCCGAATAGGCATGAATACATGCCCGCTATTCGCTTGTTAGCCGCGCCTTCGCCACTCGGCCAGTTTGGTTCTTGATCCAACCAACACAATTACATGTTACTTCGGAGGAGAGGAGAAGGGAGTCCTTCCTAGAATTTAAGCAAGCCTTGCAACCGGCTGCACAGAGCAAAGGAAAGCGCTTCTCTTTTTCTGCCAACGATGGTCGAGATTGAGAAATGCCTCTGGTACTTACTGCTCTTTACTAAACACTGTTGCTTGATTATCGTGTTGATAGTGACAGTAATAATACTCAGCGATTCGGGCAATTAAGCGGGATTGCACAGATCGGCATCGTTGCTTTGCCACGAACACTTTTTAAGCCATCTCCGAAGTGCTGTGCAATTTGTCTTTATGGCGGCGCGCAATTCGACGAGAGGTGTGCCGCCCTCTGCGTCCGGTTAATTTTAAACGGGGAGGGGGGGCAGGCCGATGTCCTTAGGAGCCTCGCGTCGGTATCCACCTTCGGATTCAAGTGGGGCTGGCGGAAATTACGATTTCAGGTTCCGAAAATTCTGTGCAAGGGCTCCGGTTTGATCAAACTGCCCCAAAAAATAAAATAAAAATAAAAAATTCGGGTGCCCGCCAAGTGCCACGGTGTCTGTGTGTGCTTTTGTGCTTATTCGTCTTGTTTTAACCAGGCTGATGGCGAGCATCTTAAATATTATCTACTGGAAGAGGATACGCCGCGCAGGGCGTGGGGCATCCAGGGGTTCAAGGGACAGTTGTGCCAGATAGGGACCGAGTAGCGAGGGCAAGCTCCTCTAAGATCCTTCCTCTTACAGGCCCATATAGGCGGGGAGCTCCCAGAATAGTTCCGCGTCGACTCCCTCTTTCTCTCCCCCAGCCCGCTTCGCCGCCCCTCCGCTTTCTCTCTCTCTGCCGCCGTCGCCGCCGCCCCTCTCTCTGGTCAATTACAGCAGCTGGGAAATATGCGCCCTGTTTCTGAAAGTCGCTAGAGGAGGGGTGGCGAGCAGGAGGGAGCGAGAGACGGAGGGAGGGCGGGAGAGACGCGGCAGACAAACTAAGGCTGTTTGCAGGCGCCAGCAGCGGGGAGATGAAAGCAAACCTCCTGGGGGAAGTGGCTGTGCAGTTCGACCGGCTCCAGCGAGAGCAGAAGCTGCGGGCTGTCCCAAGCCATCCCGCCCCGCCCCGCCCCGCGCGCCCAGGGCAGCCGCCAGCCTGCCCCGCTCGGCTTACCTTCCGCTGTTCGGGCCCAGAGAAGTTGGGACGGGGAGGGCCGACCTCAAGATTCCACCGCCCCGGGGTGACTCTGTGCGAGGGGTGTGTGTGAAGGAGGAGGATGTTTAGGATGGGGGACGGTTTGGAAAGATCCTGAAGAGGGAAAGGGATGCCGACCGGGTACCGGCGGCGGGATTCTTGGAAGTGCCCCTTGCCGTAAAAGGGCGGCAGAGAAAGGAGAGAAGATAGAAAGGGGCAGATCTCGGAGCCCGAATCGGAAAAAGGGAAAGTTGCATCCGTTACCTTATCTGAATTGAATCGCGACTACGGGGAGAAGTGGGATGAGGAGGGGGGCACAACGGAAGCAGTGCTTTTTCTCAGCAGAACGGACGGGCGTTGAACCAAGTCCCATCAGGAGAAGCGTTCACTCCTGCTGACGGAGGCTCAGCCTCTTTGCTCGAATTCAGCTGGTTTGATTCCATGTTTTGCATGAATCCAGAAAAATGAGTTAAAAATGAGTTAATCCAATTGCTAAATTGACTCTCTTTTTTTCTCACTCGTGCACCTACGTGCACGCACAAATTATGTTTGTCTGTTTTTTTAAAAAAAGTACAACTCCCTTCTAGCTCTAAAGAAAGCCATCCCAGGAAAGGGGAGTAAAAGCTAAAGGTGAACCAAATTGTTTTAAGAAACAGGGTTCCACCAAAAACACCCTACATTCTCGAACTCTCTATTCGTATGAAGCATAAAGACGATGATTCTCTGTATAATCAAGTTTCATGCCCCCCCCCCGCCTCATTCCTTCACCCACCTCCTTAGGAATCGCGATGCTTCCAGAAATGGGGACCATAGTGTTTTCTCCAAATACCAAATTCAAAAAGTGAGTTGAAATAAATAGCTTGCCTTTTCCACTAAGGATGGTCCCTTCATTTAATGGCAACCCAGATTTGCGGTGGCTTGAAGTATTGTGCGTGCATTGGTGGTGTGCTCTGCTAAATTGAAAAAAAAAATCAATGAGATCAGAACTAAATGAGAAGTAGGGACTGTATTTTCAAAAAGTTTATTATTCATGCAAAACAACTACACTAAAAAATTAGATGCAGGTGAGATTCTTGAAGCCTGCACCGTTTTGAGCTGTTACTTACTATCTGCTTGTAGAGAGCAGAGATCAATCTTCAGCCAGCCTCAAATCCTTCCCACGTGTTGAACCACAACCCTCACCACCATCAGCTATGTCCTGGGAGATTATGTACCGGTGTAATGAGAATGGTGGAAGTTGTGGTCCCAAATATGACAGAAGGGATTAGACTGGGGGCTGGCATCCTTGTCTGTCTAGCATTCCTTTAAAACGTGTGTGTTTGCGGCTAAAAGCCTGTACACAGAAACAGATAGCATTGCTCAGAAGAAATCCTTGGGAATCTTTGGCAATTGTGTCTTCCCAGAAATGAGTTCACACATTAAGCGAAACACGGTAAGGAAGAGGCACCAAGACCACATTTTTTCTTTTCCGAAAGGGCTCCCCTTTTTAAGAAGCTCTCATCCTTAAAACATCATTAGCAGATTTTAAAAATAGAACTTGCTAATCAAATGGAGACTCATCCCTTTTCTCTTTGGTACCCCCCTCCCCCAAGAAATAAATTTCACTCCTGGGGAAAGAAGGAAATTGACTAATCTTTGGCCTTTGCAGTCTCAACAGAAAGATGAATAGTCCCTGTTTTCTCCTTCTTTCTTCCACCCTTTGAGTTTCCAAGGGCGGAGCTGAAGTCAGTAAAAGAGAGCCTTAATTATAAGTAATGTTGTGTGCATTTATCTTCAGACACACCATGGGAGAGAGGAAAAACATCTAGGTAGGAGAGCTTTGGTGCTTCTGCCTCTGCTCCCAGCTTCAAAGCTCCCCCTGCTTTGTATTTTGGCCTCCCTTGGTTCTTATTATGTATGTACTAAGTTCTAAGTTTCAAGTTGTCCGCATCTGGGCAGATTCTACACAGGCTGAACACAGCAGATAAACCCCCCCCCCCCCCCATTCGAAGGTCTCCTTAGCACTCAGGTTTCCATCTGACAGGCAAAGTTTCCTTGAAGAAGGCCAGTTTGTTGCTAAAGGTTAATACTCTGAAACTTTTCAGAGAAGAAGTTAGGCCAATACTGAAGAGAGCATCTAAAATGGACACCTTCAGAAGTTTGGTCCTGGTGACCAAACAAAACCTATTGCCTTCAACTAGATTTTTTTTTTGTTTTGTTTTAAATTTCCTGGTAGCCATCTGCTGTATCTAAATATGAGCCGCTGCTTTGCTTCCAAGAAAGGGGCCTCTGCTGCTTGTCCAGGGAGACTAAAGCTGCACTTCATTGTCTCTCTAAGAGGTGCTAATGCCCTTTTGCTGCAGGTACAGAGGGCAGAGTCAAGTTTTTAGACCTTGGTAGTTGGAAACCTGAGTGCTGTTTTGTTGGTGGAGTTGAAGCAGCTATTCCAGTAAGGCAGATTTCAGTTAGGTTTAAGGATCTTATTGATCTAAAGCAGTGCTGAAATCCATTTTTTTTTTACTACCGGTTCTGAGGGCATGGCTTGGTGGGCATGGTGTGGCTAGTGGGCATGGGGAAGGATACTGCAAAATCTCCATTCCCATCCCACTCCAGGGGAAAGGATATTGCAAAATCTCCATTCCCACCCCACCCTGGGGCCAGCCAGAGGTGGTATTTGCCAGTTCTCCAAACTACTCAAAATTTCCACTACCAGTTCTCCAGAACCTGTCAGAACATGCTGGATTTCACCTCTGATCTAAAGGTCAATAGGAAGAATGTAAGACTTCCACTGGAGAAGATACATGTACCTGGAAGTGAAGCATGTTGCCATCGCTACACCTACGGTACTTCTTCGTAATGTTGAAACATTTGTTAACAATGCATTTTTAGAAATAAAGTTCACCGGGGTCTTTGGAACTTGTTTTTCAAGAGGAGTGTGGTTAACTAAAATAATGCATCCATGTTTGCAAGCATTTGGCAAAACAGTTCTGTTACTTTTTTCTCCCCAATAACATTGGAGTTCCTTAGTATTCTTCAAAACTGCTAATAGCCAAGTTAGATTTTTTAATAATCTTCTTCATTCTTTTACAAGAAAGGGATTGTGCATTTGACATGTATGGCTAGTAGATTAACTTAATAGATTTCTCATAGTGGATATGCCCAAGAACAAAGGTGTATCTGAGATATAAACTCTCTTTCACACACATACACACACACACACATAGAGTATAAGGAGCATTGCACCCAAACAAGACAGACACAGACTTCAACGGATATTTAGAACCTCAGAAAAAACAATTGCTACCAGTCTGCCTTCCGTTGAAGACCTGTATACTGCACAAACTAGAAAAAGAGCTGTGAAAATATCTACAGACCCCTCACATTCTGGACAGAAATTGTTTCAACTTCTTCCCTCAAGATGATGCTATAGGGCTAGGCCATTGCATGCCTAAACAACTAGACAGAAGGACAATCCCCCCCCCCCCATCACTCTGCTAAACAACTAATTCCCACATCACTGTCAAATTACCTAATAGGGCTGTATTACTATTATCCTTCTCATTTTTCCTATTACCTATTTCCTTATGCTCTTAGGACTGTAACTTTGTTGCTTGTATCTTATGATTTGTATTTTATTTAGTATCCTAGTATGGTTTATGTTGATTGCTTATTTAGTACCCTATGACTATCTTGTGATTTAAGATAAATGTATTTTTATGATGATTATTATCATGGTTTATCACTTGTTGCTTGTTTGTATACGGAGAGCTTATATACCTGACACAAATTCCTTGTGCATCCAGTCAAACTTGGTCAATAAAGAATTCTACTCTACTCTACTCTACTCTACTCTACTCTACTCTACTCTACTCTACTCTACTCCCTTCTGAAAATCAAGGAGACCTTGACTTCATTAGCCTTCTTCTCTGACAACTGAAATTCATAATCTTATTCTTGTTTGACAACAGTCAATAAGATCAGTTACACATACACATTATGAAATTGGAGCCATCCTTCCATCAGTGTAAATTGTCTTCAAACAAAAGTTTGCTTTCTGTTACAACTGTACATAATTTCATATCAGATATCCATGTTTATGGGTAGAGGAAAACAGCTGATGGAAAAAAAACCGAGCTTCCTATTGTAGTCTGAGATTAGGAGCCATTGAATTCAGTGAGTTTACTTCTTGATAACTGCTTGAATTACAAGAGTATTCCAGTGGGATTTTTTTTTTTACTCATATTGAAGATATTACATATCCCAACAATTTCAGTTCTTATTTAGAACCAGCATTCAGAATTTCAGGATTCTGCTTAATTTCTGGTATTTTATAGAACTCACTTTGAAAGTTTTAATGCTCTTCCCCTTCAGTTTTTGCTGCCTTAGGTCTATAGATTCCCTCTCTCTCTAGTAAAAACCTGGTTATATTAGAAATGTTAGGTACTGATTGTAATTATCAAAGATGTGAGCAGCTGAGCTAAGTTTCTTCTCTCCTGGTAGGTGATAAGACCAATGCTATGCTTCAGTGATAATTATCTTCCAAATCCAGCAGTAATAATATCTTGTCTTTAAAGCTGGGGATAAAATGTTAGGGTTACACAGACACGCATATATAAACCCTTTCGGTTGGACAATAATTGCTCTCTTTCATACTCTCTGTGTCTACGGCAATTCCTAGAGAGCATTCATGTCGCCGGGAGTCTTTTATTCAGCTGCCGAATATCTCCGCGCAAGCGAGGGCAGGACAGTTCCCGAAATATCCAGGGAACCTCCCCAACCCCCACCACCGACTTTAGATTGTTTCTGGAACGTTCGTTTGTTCCGCAAAGATTTTGTGGAGAAGCAAAGTTTTCGCTGGATAGATGGCATTTTAATCATTTTGCACTCTCCGCGACCGACTGGCAACTATTATTGCACCTGCTAGGACATTCTTGGAATTTAGAATATTAAATAAAATACGAGGGTTTCTACCTGCTCCCTTAGGTGAAAATTATCTGAGGCATAAGTCTCTTTAGGTACAGAGGCTTGAATCTAAAACGATTAGAGAGATTCTTGACTAATTGTTTTCCCGAACTTGCTTTCTGTCTCTGGTTTGAAAGGGGAATTTCCCTACTATTAATTTCCTTTCTAGCTCCTAGGTGTTCTAAAATCGCTTTGCCTCTCCTCGCTCTTCAAGTCACAAAGCAAAGGCTAAAATGCGTCATCTCACATCCTTTCCATTTTCTTACACGGAAGAGATCCGTTAATTTCCACCGGAACCTTCCTTTTTTTTTTTTACACCCCACTTTCGATCATTCATCATCCGATATAACCTACGTAATAGCATGCAATCAAATCAGTAGCCCTTCGGTTTACTGCCTGCTGCACCTGAAGTATCTTGGACACGCTTAAGCAATAAATCTAAACGTGGGGGGGGGGAAATGCAAACACTTAAAGAGCACAGGCGTTTTTGAATTTTTTGTTTAATAGTTTGTAGCGTCCTAGCACTTATATTCCTAAAGTTAGGAACGCATCACTGAATATTAGTCATAGCGGGGTGAAAAAGAAATCGTTGCTGGGGAAATCACTTTTCATGTGACAGCTTCAGGGCTGCTTCACCCCCCCCCCCCTTCCTGCCTGTTTTAAGAAAAAGGACGTTAAAGCAAATTGATCTTTCTCATCGGAATTATTCAGGCAATAAGGCACATTAATTGGGAAGCAAGGACCCCGCTGCATTCAGCCGAGTTTAAACGTCCCGAGAACTCTCTCCACATTTGCAAATATGCAAAGTTCAGATGCTTTTATGATATATTTTCCTTGTCCCCTTTTCCTTTTCCTTTTCCTTTTTTTTTTTTTTTTGTAAGCAGGGCGGAGGTTTCAGTGCCAAGCGAATGTCAGTTTTAAGCGTCCTTCTTCGCCGGCTTTTTCTCGCGGAGGTTCTGCAGGTTAGAAGAGCGACATTCCTCGGCTTTTAAACGCGGCTGGCAGCAGGCGCCTGCGCCCTGCGGCTTCCTCGCTGCCTTTGGAGCCAATTTCGAAGGCTTGGGAGAGGATTGTTCCAAGGCAAAGGGGGGGCGGGGCTCACTGTGGCCTCCAAATTGGTTCCCAGCCGGCCTGGGGCAGCGTTCAAACGAGGGGAGCGGAGGCGGGGAGGCCTAATCAAAACCATAGCGTTTCACTGCGAAGTCTTCTCCCTCAAAGTTAGCCCACCGTCATTCCGTCGGGAGATTGGAGCTAAATAAAACCTCACCTCTAAAAATAAAGGGCGCTCCCTCTCTCTCTCTCTCCCTCTCTCCCCCTTCCTCTCCCTCCTCTCCCTCTCCCTCCCTCTCTCCTTCTCCCTCCCTCTTCCTCCCTCTCTCCCTCTGTCTCCCTCTTCCTCCCTCTCCCCCCTTCCTCTCTCTCTATCTCTCCCTCTTCCTCCTCTCTCCCTCTTCCTCCCTCTCTCCCTCTCCCTCCCTCTCCCTCCCTCTCTCCCTCTGTCTCCCTCTCCCCCTTCCTCTCTCTCTATCTCTCCTTCTTCCTCCTCTCTCCCTCTTCCTCCCTCTCTCCCTCTCCCTCCCTCTCCCTCTCTCCCTCTCTCTCTCTCTCCCACTCCCACTTCTGTTATTTAAAAAGCGGCCTGGGGAATCCGCGTGTTTTCAGGAGTGGGACAGCAAAATATGGTTGGAAATCAGAGGCATTCAAACGGTGCACTCAGAGAGGCTTAATGAAGACCGGGCTGTTACCCTGTAGAGAAAAGTGTGTTTTATGGTCTAGCAACACCATTCTGAACAGTCCATGTGCTAGCACTTGATACCTTGTAAAACAATATTACAAACTGTCACACATCTTGCCTTTGTTATGACACACACACACACACACAGCTATAAGCTTGCACATTGACACTCTAGTTTAGCAGGAGAAACTTCCTGCATACTATGACATGGGCTTTATTATGTCAATAATAATAAAACAACCAACAAGAAAATTGACCTTTGATATTCAGACATTGAAGTTCATCCATCCAAATTCATCCTTGATTTTTAATAGATTTACAAAGATGCCAAACCTAGATTTCAGGGGACAAAATGCTTCTAAGGTCCTGTGTTAAGGTCCCTAGCATTCATTCAGTTCAGTGAGAGATCACAGTATTTCTTCAAGCTGTTAACCCCACAGTCTGGAGGGGAAGGAAAAAAAAATCAGGAGCCTGGTCAGACCTTTTTATTAAAAAGCAAAAACTTCCTTGAGCTACAAATCATTTCATCAGATTGATGGCACTTTTTCCAACTACAGGTAGCCTTCAACCATAAACCATTATTTAGCAAGTCCTAGAATAACTTATAACAGCACTGAAAAAAATTACATATAATGGGTCCAGCACCCACACAGTCTAGTGATTAAAATTTGGGCTTTTGGCAACTGGCAATGTATTCATGATAGTGTTCCTGGGGTCATTTGATTGCCATTAGCAAAGTCAATGGGGGAAGCTGGATTTATGTAACAAGTGGAGTGATTTGCTTAACAATCACGGCAAAATTATCATAAAACTCATTTAACAACTGCTTTGCTTGGCAATGGAAATTCTGGTCCCAGTGGTAGTCTAAGCTGAGGACTACCTGTAACTCCTGATGATGATGATGATGATGATGATGATGATGATGATGATGATTTTGCCATCATAAACTGACATAGCCATCCTCCTATAGATCTAGGGGGTAATGGTTCTGTCTACATTTTATTGGGTTCAGTTGCCGTGCCTTATTAGCAATAGCACTTAAGACTTATATACTGCTTCATAGTGCTTTACAACCCTATCTAAGCAGTTTTACAGAATCAGCATATTGCCCCAAACAATCTCGGTCCTTACTTTACTGACCTTGGAAGGCTGAGTCAACCTTGAGCTGGTCAGAATCGAACTCCTGGCTGTCAGCTGAATTAGCCTGCAAATACTGCATTCTAACCACTGCGCCATCATGGCTCTCATTGTTGACTTTACTTAGTTTTCAGTTTCTTTAAAAGGATGAATCCAATCAGTATTAAGTATATATTTATCCTACTGAATTCATTGGAAGAAAAGCAAGGTCAAGAGCTCAATTAACTCTCCCATTGAGTTCAGTGGGTATATACTACAATCCTGTTAATGAATTGTGTCCTTTTATGAATGGAACAACAAGGAGCTTTTCCTCAGAGCCACTTCAGTGTAATTTCCTGCAGTCCATGAAACAGCATGAAAATATGCCAGCTCCTCCACCTGACCTCATTAATGAACGCTGTTCTGCTCCAGCAATTGTCCTCACAATTTTAATATGGGATAATTTAAGGATAGTGATTGGTGGATTCCTTCTTGTATTATTTGGTGGTAAAACAAAAACAACAATCTGTTCCCTTAAGAAATAGAAGGGGAACTCATTAAATTTGCAGATGACACTAAGCTGGCAGGAATCACCAATATCCCAGGAAATATAGTAGGTTCAAAATCCAGGTGGATCTTGATAAATTTGAAGACTGGGCCCTATCTAACAAAATGAACTTCAGTGGAGAGTAAAGTAAGGTTCTACACTTAGGCAAGAAAAACCAAATATACAGGTATAGATAAGATGAAACTTGGCTCAAGCAGTAATTGTTAGAGGGATATTGGAGTCCTAGCGGACAGTCACTTAAATATAAGCCAGCAATGTGTGGCAGCATCCAAAAATGCCAAAACAATCCTAAACTGTATCAATAGTGGGATGGAATGAAGATCACATGAAATACTAATGTGGTTTATAAAGCCTTAGTAAGATTACACTTGGATTACTGCACCAGTTTTGGTCATCACAATATAAAAATACGTTGAAACTCTGGAAACAGTGCATGCAAGAACAACAAAGAAGATTACAGGCTGGAGGATAAAACCTATGAAGAATGGCTAAAGGGATTGGGTATGTCTAGTTTAATAACAGGAAGGAGTAGGGTTGACATGATAGCAGTGCTCCAATATCTAAGAGGCTGCCACAAAGAAGAGAGCTATTCTCCAAAGCACCAGAAGGCAACACAAGAAGCAATGAGTGGAAACTAATCAAGGAGAGAAGCAAGCTGGAACTAAGAAGAAATTTCATAACAGTGACATAACTAAGCAGTGGAATGCTTAGAAGTTGCCTTTAGAAGTTGTGGGTGCTCCATCGCTGGAGACTTTTAAGAAGAAACTGGACAACCACTTGACTGGAATGGTATAGGGTCTTCTGCTTTAGCAGGGGGTTGGATTAGAAGACCTCCAAGGTCCTTCCAACTCTCTTATTCTGAAGGAGACAAAGTTGGTCCAATTGTCAAACTCTGATCTGGAACTAATACCATGCATGGAAATGCATGCACATGTGTTGATGGTTTTGATGAGTGAAACTTCTGCTTTACCAGACAGAGCCTCCCTCCTTACCATGATTCAGGCACAAATTGGCCTGGCAGAATATCTCTAGTTTCACTAAGCAGAACCTCCTCCTAGACATTAAGTGCAGGAATGCCTGATCTGCAGGGGAGGATTTTGTGTAATGAGGCAGTTGCTTGATCATTGCTGTTGGTGTTGCTTCCCGGGAGAGCAGAAGAGTGAAGGTTTTTTGCTTTACCAGGAAGTGCCCACTCACCACATGGATAAGTCTGAGGAGTGCTGACATATGTTTGGTAGCCTTCCAAAAGGTCACTGGACACTTTTCAAAAACATCCCTCCCCTTCTCCTGCCATGCATTTTAATAAGAGAAGAGGGAGAGAGCAGCTCGTTGGCTTCCAGTTTTCTCCTTCCATTATACAGTATTTGCCATCTCTCCAAGCCCTACTAGCCTAGCAGGATTGACAGGTGAGGTGGGGAAAGATAGTTTTTTTTTTTTTTTTAAAAAAAACAGAGCTCAGTTTGAGACAATTGGATATTCTCACTTCCAAAAGCACAATAGCTATGGAAAACAGATCCCAGGGACCAGAGAGTAGAAGTATGTCTGCAGAAGCCTCAGGTAGCTCGTGGGAGCAAGTACAACCCAGCTTTTAATCACTTCATCACCAGCATAATTGTGAATACTTCTGGCTTAGGAAGATGGAAAATATACTTATAAATTTAATCAGCTAAATTGGAATGTATGCTGCTTTTATAGTGAGCTGGGAATTAGATAAAGGCAATATTTGGATGGTGCAACCTACAAAAATGGCTAGTCAATCATCATTGTGCCACAGTAAGGAGGATGTAAGGAAGAAGCCAGAGATGTCTTCCATATGTTGTTGGATCTACAACCCCTACAATCTTTTATCAGCATAGCCAATGGTCATATGTATGGGGAATTCTGGGAATTGTTGCTCCAGAATGCTTGGTTGTATCAGTTTTGGAAAGGCCGCACTAACTCAATAAAATAATTGTCATAAGCCTTTGTGAATGAAATATGTCTTCATTAGAGACAAAACAGACCAAGCGTAGCATTAGAAATGTTCTACGCTGCAGCTGTTTATCATTCCTTAGCTAGCTTGACTTGTTGTCAGTCTGGCTCATCCCCCCCACCCCTTAGGAAAGGCTGTTCTATGCTCTCTAAGATGATGTAGGAGTGTTGTTGCTGCTGCTACTGCAGTTAACTTTTTAGATTAATCCTACTCTCTTAATTGTTTTAGCTTACATAGATAAGATCAGAACATTATACCTTTCAACAGATCTCATTTGATGAAGCCATTTATTTTAAAGAAGCTTTGTCCAGCTTCAGAACTGGATGTACACTTTATCCGGGATAAATCTGAAGAGAAATGACTACTTTCCCCCCCACCTGTAAGTAGAAGAGGCTATGTTGTTAGAACATAGTCTGGCTAGTCTTCACATCTGAAAAGGCAGGATGCTAAAGGAGCATGTGAAATATTTGTTGGAAACTAAACTAGAGTTACTATAAAACTTCTTAAATAGAAGTATTAGGTTGGTATCTATTTCTTGTCCACTTGGAGATCATGCTCCACAGCTATGTTAAACTGAAGGCATTTTATCCCACAATATATTTTCTCACTGCTGCTCTTCATACTTCCATCCCATAAACCTAAATCCCACACATTTATATTGAATTTATTGAGGTGGCTGCAGAGCCAGCAAGCAAAGGAGAAAGGCACTACTCTTCTTTCAAGTTGGTACTTGTGCACTGCCTGGCCGAGCCAGGAGATAAACTTTTCATTTTCTCCCTTTTGGCTACAGGAGAAGTCACCAAGAACTGTGGCCATCAGAATGTGGAAGTTCATGACAAACCAACTATTTCAGCATAAGCAAATGTCAGATGTTCTTTATCCTAGAAAAAACCACTGTATCTAAAGCAAAAATCTATAAAAGTTATAAAAAATCTAAACGAAACCACCAAATGTCATATTTGTCTTTCCTTCAGGATCCACTTTGGTGGGGAGAAGACAATAGTCCTTGGCATGATCTATCATCCTCTGGACGATGATAAAAGAAATGAACCAAAGCATAGCCTGTCCGCCATATCTTACATGAATGAAAAGAAAAAGGCATTAATAAAATACAGATAGTCCTCAATTTACAATCACAACTGACCACAACTGTTTCTGTTGCTAAGTGAAACATTTGTTAAGTGATATTTGCTCTATTTTACGACCTTTCTTGACAAAGTTGTTAAATGAATCATTGCAGTTGTTAAGATAGTAACACAATTATTAAGTGAATCTGGCTTCGCCGTTGACTTTGCTTGTCAGAAAGTTGCAAAAGCTGATCATGTGACTCGGGACACTGCAACCAGCATAAATATGAAGCAGCTGTCGAGAATCTCAGTTTTGATCATGTGACCATGGGGATTCTGCAATGGTTGTAATTGTGAAAAACTGTCATAAGTCACTTTTTCCAGTGCCATTGTAACTGTAAACGGTCACTAAATGAACTGTTGTAAGTCAAGGATTACCTGTAGTGAAAAGAGTGTAAGACAAGAATGAAGAAGACCAGAGAAGCACAGAAAGAACTTATGGGGACTGGCAAGAGGCAAGCCAGGGAACAAAACAGAAAAACCAAAATAATACAACATAACAGCTATAAAGATTGTACTGTAAATGAATAAATGTAACATTTGAGTAAGTAGATCTAGGTGTATATATGTGCACACACATCTGTCTCACACACAGAAAAAGGATGTACCAAAAGTTAAGCCCATGTAAAAAAAAAAGTCTTATTTTTCCCTACAGAAAATATTAATGTATTTAGGAATGTTCAAAGGTCAAATAAGTAAGAAAGTATTTAGAAGAATGGGCAAATAATTTTGGTTATAATATACAGATGGACAATTGGGAAATATGTGGCAAAAAGGGTGGATGTTTACACTATGTTATGATATTAAAAAGCATTACAGAATGTTGTATTATTGGTACATGACACCAGATAAATTATCTAGAATGCATAAAGGTATTTCAAATGTATGTTAGAAATGTGAACCACATGAAGGGAATTTTAGCATATTTGGTGAATACTTTAAACACTAAAAACTTTTGTGTTCGAGTATATACGTACATGAGGATTTTAAAGTTTAATATTCAGCTGAACCCAGAAGCTTCCTTTTAAGATTGATAGATAAACAAAAAAGCAATGGAAGATTATTTCGTTGTATGATTACTGGGGTGAGGGTATTTTGCGTGCAAAGACGGAAAGTCTGGCATTACCTATTATGGAGGAATGGCTGCTGAAATTGACAAAACTTGCTGAGATGGACAAATTAACTTTTTTGATTAGAGACAGGTTTTTGCTGACATTCATCAGTGACTAGAAACCCCTTATGGACCTTTTGTATAACAAAGAAAATGATTTTGTAATTTATGGTGCTGATGGTTAGAAAGAATAGGTTATAGAAAGATGGTAATTATGATGAAATTGTAGTGGCTTGACCAGAGTTGTATGCATAACGCCTGAAAAGGATGTTCACTTTTTCTTTAAATGGTCTTTTTATTTTCTTTTTTCTATCTTTTTTTGGTTTTTCTTCTCTCCTACTTTTCCACTTACCTTGTTATTTTTTTTTCTTTCTTTGAACATATTTCTTATTAACCATGCACAATCTTATTAAAAAAATATTTTTAAATGGAAGTGTTTAGAGGAAAATGGCAACTGATCCAAACGTTTAATGCAATTTATATAATTGAACATTTAATGTAATTTATATAATTGCTTATGGGATATGATTTTTGGTACTGTTTTTTTTTTTTGACGTATGCATGTATATGTGAGTGTACACACAAACACACCCACATTCACACAGGAGCGTAGGACATTGTTGCTGAGCTATATCTCTGTCAGCTTCCCCCCCCCTCTTTTTTTTTTTTTTTTTTTTTGCTATCTTATTTCCAGGGCTAGTTCCCAGGGCTTTCTTTCCTTTCGTCCAAGCGCGATCCTGTGAAACCGATGCAAATATTTTCCTAAAGGAGCTCCTTTCAAACGCCGTCGGGTTTCTGTCCAAACTATCCAGCCATCGTGCCCTTCCTTTCAGCACCAGCCAGCCAACGGCCATACTGGCTGGGGATGATGGGAATCGCAGTTCTACCATTCGGGTTGGGAAAGTTACCCTGCAAAATCTAGTTGTTCATCCCACTGTGCTTCAGGAAGTGGGACTTCCTTTCCTTCAGATTCGGCTTGGCAGCCGGAAGTTCAGAGTAGCCATGGAGAAGAGTTAAAAGAAGCCCGTATTGCTCGGCGGCGCCCGTCTCTCCGTCGCCGACGGATCGCAGGGCAGCCCAGGGGCCGGCAGAGATCCCGGCCTCCTTTGGCGCGTCCGCCAGGCATCCGCCGCTTCCTGAACCCTGAGCGCGCGCGCGCCCTTCGAGAGGACTGGCGTCTTAACCGGAGTTAAACTGTAAGCCTGCTGAGTGGGGGGCAGGAGCGCCTCTTCACGTGTCTTTAAGGCTGCAGTCCCGTGCACGTCTAGCACCCGAAACCCGGGAAGCTCTGTTTTCCTTCAGACAAAAGCCAGGAATATCCGAACGCTGGCTTTTGTCTGGAATTAAACAGAGCTTTCCCGAGCACTCCAGTCTTTAGATACTATAATGGATTTAAAAAACCTATTTCTTTCCTCATCTCCCGGGGACTGAAAAATCAGGGTACCCTATTATTCCCAAGAGAGAGAGTGAGTTGGGTTGGGTTTTTTTTTTTTTTTTTTTGGTGAGATGGGGTGTTGTTAACTTTCCCCAGAAACCGTTTTGTCCTGCTTTTTTGGGGGGAGTCGAAATCCCAACTTAGAGAAACAATGCTTTCTTTCTTTCTTTCTTTCTTTCTTTCTTTCTTTCTTTCTTTCTTTCTTTCTTTCTTTCTTTCTTTCTTTCTTTTTTCTTTCTTTCTTCTTCTTCTTCTTCTTCTTCTTCTTCTTCTTCTTCTTCTTCTTCTTCTTCTTCTTCTTCTTCTTCTTCTTCTTCTTCTTCTTCTTCTTCTTCTCCTTCTCCTTCTCCTCCTCCTCCTCCTCCTCCTCTTCTCCTTCTCCTTGTTCTTTTCCCGAACAGCATCCGAGTTAACCGAGAATTACCTACAGTCTGTCAGAGGACTAGCCCGCTGGCTGGCGTTGCCTAGGTAGGGGAATCCTCTGCCAAGGATCTGTTTTTTAAGATATCACACCGATTTCCTGACTGCCTATTGATGTCTTTTTCCACCATAATTTTAATTATCAGGGTGGGTCTGATTTTTTAGGGGAAATTGCAGTGGGAAGAAGAAGAAATTGAACTTCCCTTTCTCAGCCCTGCTACTCCCAGAAAGCCTTCAGTCTTAAGGAAAAATAAAATAAACTCCACGTTAGTAGAAAATATGGTATCGGTGCCTCTATTATTTGGTGAGGTCGCTGCAGTCCCACTGAATATCAATACCAGGTGGTGGTGAAATATAGGGAAATAAAGTCTTGAACTAGTATCACACGTAGGACGATTTTTGATGGGATGGCATGGTTTGTCCATGCTGAAAAATACTCAGCGTTCACATTATTTTCTCCTTTTTAAAGCTGAAGCCTTTATAAATATGAAATCACAGAAATCAGCAGGATAAAGCTTATTCTAGAGAAAACCCATTTTACATCCACTCAATAAAACCATGCCTGAAGTGCTAGCATCATTGTTGTTATTATTTTTTAATGTGGAAAACCTATTCTTCTAAATTCAAGTCATAGAACTGGGTTCATGTATACAATTGTCAGAAATTGACAGGCTGCCTAGTAAAAAAGAGAGAAAAATAAAACAGAGATGCAGAATCTTCAGGCCACTGGCTGAATCCCATCTGTAAGCACACCTAGGCAGCTATACCTTATAGCTATATAGCCATAGGTAAGGGTCATTTTTTCTTCTCAATTCTCAAGTTTCCTCTGCCCCCTAACCAGTGACTCTTTGCACAGTACAGCTAATTTTTAATTTTTCCGAGCAATTCCAGCATATTTCTCATATGATCCAGGAAAATACTTTCGCAGGTTTCTAAGTGCCTAATATTTGGCAGGCAAAAATATTCAGCTGCTTCTGAACACAGGAGTTTTTTATTCACTAATATCTACTGGTGGATTTTTCTCCATATGTTTGTCTAATCAAGGACAGTTTCAGTTATAAGTCGATATTGCGTCATTACTGAGAATGCCATGAACTTTTTATTTTATGAAGTTTGAGGTCACCCAGCAACACAGTGGCTCTGTGCAGCTTACAGATAAAATAAGAAAACAAGAATGTCAAGGGAAAAAAAAAAGACTGTTAGTTCCTTTAAGTCCAGAGTGAAGTCTTCATCTCTTCAGCAGAAATAAAACTTTAAGCAAAGTTTAAGCCTGTAAACCTTGATTTTAAGTTGGTCTTGAAATTTGGTTGAATACTTTCCAGGCTCTGTGTCCCTGAGTACAGAAGTTTTAAAAAGGATTTATTATGTACAATGAATACAAGAGATGTGTGATATCTTTAGAGAAATGTGAAACATGCACTTCCTTTATTTTGGCTTCTATAATCTCATATCTTCTCTTCTAAAAAGGAGACGAAAATAGAAAAAAGATGGAGAATCTCTAGGCTACAGGCTGAATCCAATCTGAATCACACCTTAAGTAAGCCTGTTCTCCCTTCTCAAGTCTATCTGCTTACCATTGTTATAATTTTTCTTAAATAGTGGATGTGTAAATTGAACAATCTTTTTCTTCCCAGAAAGAAGAAAAAGAAGAAAGGTAATATCAGATTCCTATAAGATTCCTATTACCAATGACATTTAGTTGTAGCTGTAGTGAATCATGTCAAACATTAGAAGAAAAGAGTGTAGAACTTTAGAACATATTCCCGCTGAATGTAGGAAGTTTTCTGCTCCGCTGATTTTAGTGAGAGAGTAAAACGAGAAACTTAGTAACATAAGATTTAATGCTGTTAATTTCCATTCTAGCTACTTATTTTGTTTCTCAGAAACATATAAATATTAATTCAATACATGGTGTGTGCCAAATAAATATTCATTTAAATAAAAATCAAAGCAAAATCCCAGAGTAAAAGTAATAAATAAAATTCAAATAAACGTCGTTCTAAAATTATACTTTTAATAATATGTATTATATAAACAGAAAGGTATGTAATTATGCTAATGGTAAGCATCGAAAACAACATTTGGAAGAATGATGTTGTGAAGGAGCCTGTGGACAAGGAAAAATGCTAATAAGAGAGTAATTGCTATAAAATGAAAAATAGAATTTATTGTATATAGGAAGAAAAAGATAATTTCAGTGTATGTAGTCAAAGATAACGAGGAATGGTTAAGATTGAAAGGAGCAAAAATGTAGAGCAATATTGATAGAAATAAAACATGGTTTTGGATGTAGGGAAAAAGGGTTAAGCAAGGGGCCTATTGCAGAGTAAATGGAATTAAGAATATTTGAGATAAAACTGTAATGACAGAATGCTAAAACAAATATTTTAAAGATATGAATGAGAATGAAAGGGGTATGTCAAAAAATAGAACTGAAATGAACAAGAAAAGTTATAGTCTCCAAGAAAATAAATGTTGAAAAGGCAATAATGAATATTTTGAGAATGCTGAAAAAATAGTAAGGCTGTACCTATGGGCTAATTGAAAAATATTAAAATATGGATTTGGTTTGCTTGCAGACTGGCTATGTGACTAGTTAGAGTATGTCTAGTGTATGTGAAAGCTACATCAATGCCTGATTACTGGAAGGATGCCATTATTGTTCCTTATACAAAAAGAAAGGTAGGAAGAATAAATGCAAAATACTACAGCCGGATTCATTTGTTAAGCCTGCCTGGGAGAGTATTTAGCACAATCTGACTGAAAGGGTACAAGAGTTGACAGTGAGAAACATTGGGAAGTGGTGCTATACATCTGGAAAACTTTTGCAGGTCACTGAAAAATGCATGAAACTAGAAAAGAAACCTAATTGTATGTGTAGAGAACATAAAGGAGAGATATAAATAAATTATATTGTAAAAATAGGTTTGAATTTTGTGTAACTATGCAGTTAAAGATTGATTACAAATTATCTAAGAGAGCGATATAATGGAAGTAAATCATACATGAGAATAAATTATATGTTTAACACTGAGCAGGAAAAAAGCCCAGGTATCTCTGACATTCCATTGGTTAACTTTATTTATATATAAATGTGTAAAAATGCTTGTAGAAATGTATAAACGTATTTATTTTGTATTAAATTTATTTGATGCCTATCTTATTGTTTGAGGCAACTCTCTTTGTAATTTTGTTTGCAGATGAGGGAAACAATCATCATGTTTATTATTATGTTATTGATGGATAAGAACCTTCATATTTTCAAATGAATGTTAGTTTGTATGAGGTAACAAAGAATATGAACTTGAAAATTAATGTAGCAAGCTCCAAGATATTTGTGGCCAGGAAGAAAAATGGAATAGGTGATTGCAGGTTATATATAAATTGCAAGTAATTAGATCGAGGAGATGAATTTCTATTTGTTGGGTGAATGGTGTATAAAGATGAGTTACTGGATAGACAGATCTTAAAATGTGCAAATGTTAGGATAAAAGTAGTGACTATTATGTGTCTGTTACAAGGAATGTGTGTTTATCAAATGACTTTTGCTTGCTTCCACAAGAAATGAACAGTGGCTGAATAGAAAAATGAGTGACCAGTATATAAAAAATATATATTTAGGTGATTTGGTCCTATAAAATGACTACCGGTATATATGACTAAAGTTTTGGCTGATTCCTTGATAAAATAAATTTAAATTGAAACTTCTAATGTTGTATTTTATTTTATATAAAAATGCAAAAAAGTTAAACTTATTCCAGAAAAAAAATAGTGTGATGGGTAGGTCAGATATTTTTAACCAAAATACCATCAAAATGTGCCACCCATGGATAAGCCAATATATATTTTAATGGTATTTTTAAAATTTGAGGGTCTGTTTCACGAGTGAAATGCTCCCGGTTTGGACCGGATTGCCTGATCCTGTAGCCACGATCATCAGAGGCTTTTATTTTTTTTTTTTTACTTTTAAAAGCATTTTTCTACAACTTCTTCCACCGAAAAAATGCTTTTATAAGTAAAAAAAAAAGCCTCTGATGATCCCATGGCTCAGCTGGGATGTCAGAGGCTTTTCAAAGAATTTTTTTCTGCAACCTCTTCTGGGGAAGAGGTGGTTAAAAAAATGCTTTGAAAAGGCTCTGACGATCAGGCAACACAGCTGGGATCTTCAGAGCCTTTTCAAAGCATTTTTTAAACCACCTCTTCCCCAGAAGAGATTGCAGAAAAAAATGCTTTAAAAGTCTCTATGACGATCCCACCTGAGTTGCCTGATCATCAGACTTTTCAAAGCATTTTTTTTCTGCAACGTCTTCAGTGGAAGAGGTGGTTAAAAAAATGCTTTGAAAAGGCTCTGACGATCCCAGCTGTGTTCCTGATCGGCAGAGGCTTTTCAAAGCATTTTTTTCAATTTGCAGAAAAAATGCTTTGAAAAGTTAAAAAAAAAAAGTTGGCCACGCCCACCCAGTCACATTACCCCCCACCACTATGCCACACCCACAGAACCGGTAGTAACGAATTTTACATTTCACCCTTGGTCTGGTTATCTGCGTATCTTACTTATATGTTAGTAAATACAGGATAAATGGATACTTTAAAAAGGTGTTGTCCTTTATTCTTCTGGAAAGCCCATCCATAGATAAGCTGAATCCATTTTGGGAGCTGTCTTTTGGCACCCCAAATTCTCAGCTTATTCACAAGTATATTTGATGATAACATTTCAGTCCCAGTGCCTAAGGGAAAAGCCAGGTCTTAGGCACATTTCCTAAGATTGCCAAGTAACACAGCTTCACTTAGGACAGGGCTGTCAAACTTGCAGCCCACGGGCCGGATGCATCATGTGCTGGCCATGCCCACACCCGGTTTAGCGAAGGGGAAAAAAGTTGCAATACATCACATTACGCTGCTGTGACGCTGCAAGTTTGACACCCCTGACTTAGGAAATCCATGGAATACTCTTTCTGTCAGATCAGAGGAGACACACAGAAATGTAGGCAGTTAGGCAGTTCTGCAAATGACCTGGCCTCATTCTATGTAGGGGTTAAAAATATTTAATTGTTTGAATTGTACCCAGAAGTCTACTGAAAGCCTATGCACCTCATGTAACAGTGGTGTTACATAGGCATACTACAATGCACCCAATATAGTACTAAGCATTCTGCTCTTCAAGGGCAGCCCCATGTACAGTATGTTGCAATAGTCAAATGAGAGACAGCTAGAGCTTGAGTGACCATTAGAAATGTCTCTAGATATACAGTAGGAATGGATGCAACTGGTGTACAATATTATTTGCGCAAGGAACCTCTTGACAATGGCTGCCACTTACCCTTTGAACAGAAACCACAAGTGCATAAGGAACCCCAGATTGCCCACCAACTCTGTCTGGGAGGATGTCACCCATGATCACTTGATGCAGGGGCCCTAAAACCCATAGCCTCTCAGTCTTGTCAAGGTTAAGCTGAAGCTTGATTTCTTCATATGGACCTGTTCAGCCTCCAAGCCCAGGATGGCATCATTTGGATGGCTGAAGTCAGAAATATGCAACTGGTTATCATTAAGATTTTTATGGTACCTACTCCTTTAATAACTGATGACCTTGCTTAGCATATATACTTTGCTTAGCATATATACTTTAAACAGGAGTGGGGATAGCGTGTAGCTCTGTAGCAGCCAGCAAAGCAGAGGTGGTGCTGGACCCCTCCTTACTCATCACACTAACTGGAACTTGCTTCTGAGGGAGGAAGAGAACCACTGAAGAAATGTGCCCCAACTCCTAAACCCCTCAACTGATCCAGAAGGATATCATGTTTGATGGTACTGAACACCACTGAGAGATCATAAATGACCAGGTATTACTTCTATCCAAAGTCTACCAGAGGACATCTATAAATACGATCAACTACTATTTTGGTAATATAATCTGGCCTGAAACTTAGTCTAATTTACTTAGCCTTACCAGAAGAAGCTAATTCATTGCAGTGATTTTTTAAAGACATCATTCATCATCTAGGAAAATATATCTTTGAAAAAATATAATTCTCTTTTTAGAAATAATTTTTAGCTCAACTTTAAGGCTTGCATAAGATTGGGCTCCCTTGCAGCAGTGTCAGTACAAAAATAATAAAGTTCAGTGTAACAAATTAGAATTTAGACTTAATAGATTTAGAAATAAAATAGTAGAAATAGAAAAAAAATAGACTTTGATCACATCTTTTTTTTAAAAAAAAAGGTTGTTTACATTAAAATTAATCTCTTGACTCTAAGGCAAGGATTCCATATAAAAACTTGTGTGTTATTACATAGCAAACATTTTCATCTCTCAAATAACTGAAGCTTTCAATGTAGCAAATTACTCACAGATTTTTGGGATTTAGTGCAGTCCATTTGTCATTTGAGAGGGAGTCTCATTTCATTTTGAAAAGACATAAATCCACTTTAAGTGGAGTAAATCGATAGTTGCCATACCTTGTTGGCATAGTTATGCTGAACAAATAATATCTGGGATTTGGCCAGATGAGTTGTATATTGTGTCTGTTTGGAGAAGGCTATCTTGATATCTGAATTAATTATGGGAAGAGATCAAGAGCCATATAATAGAAGGTGGAAAATTTATGACACCTTAGAACTGTTGGATTCTCTGTGGGAATCCAACAGTTGGGCAGCATATAATTTATTATGATGGTTAGTCGTACACTCAGCCGATTTTTAGATTGAATTTTTCATTTTTATCCACCTATCAAGTCCTCCCCAAGGATCTGGGATAGATAGGCAGATATTGTTTGGTGGCGTTAAATGTATCATCAGAGGAATGTAAGCTCTTCCAGATAAAACTGCCTTTTGCAATTGACTGATTGTGATTTTGTTAATGGTGGTGGTATTCAAATGGTGTTCCATATGTTCTTGGATTGGACCTAAGGCATCTACCACTATTGGTACTATCTTTGCTTTCTTTTTCATAGTTGTTCTACTTCTATTTGCAGGTCTTTTTATTTTGGATTTTTTTTTAGTTCTATGTCTTCTCTTCTACTGTCTTCAAGTACTGCGCTATCCATTATTTTTTTTGTCTTTCTTATCAGCAGTTGTTAACTCTGGGGTATTAGGTGGCAGTTCCTAGATGATGATGATAATGCTTGCATACATATCAAATAATGTCTAGGACAGGCTTTTAAAACTTAGGATTCTGTTAGAAACTAGGCACCTCTCTTCTTCCCAGTGATACTTGACCAACACTACAACACTAGTTTTCTATCATTAGAACATTACCTCTTGAACAGGGATCTGGGGATTTTCTTTTTATTGACAAGGTCCACAGTATAATAACATTTGAAAACTTCTGATTTGTGAATGTTAATTATGAAAGAGAGAGAGAGAGATACAAAAGACAAGAGAACAATTCTTAGCAATTTACTCAGCTTTTCTTTGATTGTCTCCTAAAGTTTGTCTGCCACTAAACGTTCCATGGGGAGTATACTGGGGGGTGGGGGGTTATCACAATCATGTTTTAAAAATTACTCATAACCCCTAAATGTGTAAACTGTGTTTTTTGAAATGTGTGCTAAAACCACAAAATAAACTTTCTATTCCAAGAAGCAATTAGGCATGTACCCTTTCACATATTTTTAAAATAAACAGCGTACGTCTTTTTGGAAACATCAAGAATGAACAATTGTAACTTGTGGATTCCCAAGAATGGAAGTTTATTTGTAATTAGGGTTACTTACATACAGAATATTGATCAAAATATACCATCCCATGAATAGTTCTATAATTAAGAATGAAAAACATTTGTTTTCTATCTAAGTTTAATTAATTCTAATTTTAAGCAGCAATCTTATTTCAACATTTTCTGGGAGTAAAATAAAACTTTCTTTGAGGTCTGATTTGGTTTCACAATACCTTAACTGGACAACTAATTACCGTTCTGGAAATTCTCCACTTTATCAGAGTTAAGTTTCCTGCTTATCCTCAAGTATACTCATAACTAATCCTGCAAGGTTCCATGATAGCCCAAGGTATCAGTTCATATTTGGAGATAGGCAAGACTCACTTTTTATGTTCTAAATAACAGTTTATTTATTTAGGAATGTGTTAGTTATCCTTCAGTAGCTAAAAAGAAAGATCAAGATACAATACATTAAAACAGCTACAGATGGGGAAGAAATTAAAAGCAGAGCTAAAGCTGGTTAAAGCATTGCATCACAAAAGAGATGCGAATATTTAAAATGAAATTGGAAGATTAAAAGGCTCTTTAAACTGAAAAGAACAGGATGACTTAATAAACACAGCATTAACAAGTTAATGTTAATTTGTATGCATTATTACTATAGTGTTATTAACTTGAATTACAGGATATTTTTTTGGTACAAAGAAATTGCTGCTGATGATATATATAGCTAGTCCAGCAGCAATTCACATTTCTAGGACAGTAGTTATTTAATTAGTTGTGAAGTGAGTGTTCTTCAGAAGTGAGTTGAAATTGAATGAATAAGTGGACTCTGCCTCTTCTTAAAAGCTGGATCTTTTAGTGGATAGTGCATTTCATAGTTAACAAGATGTACTGCCCTTTCATCTAATATTTGGCTCTATTTTCCTTCCCTTACCCCACTGATCAGTGAAGATTTTGGCAGGCAATTTTGAATGAAAAACTTTTGGGAATAATAATTCCTCTCCTGTGCTATATCTTCTAATATGTATTGACTGATACCCAACTTTGTCTCTTGTCCAAGGATCCTCTGTAGGAAGATATGATAGTTGGCTGTCTAAAAAGGGTCTTATTAGCAGTAGTCCCTATTTACAAATTGTCTTCCTAAAAAGATTTACTGATACAGTATGCACTTTTGCTATTCTTTCAGAAGTCACAAAGTTTAAAATCTAGCATTTTTCACCTTGCATTATCCTGTTTTCAATAGTCCCATCAGGCATGTAGGAAACATGTTTGAGATGTGTTATCTGCTGCCTGAAAATATTTTTTGTGTGTGTTTTGTAAAAGTTTGGATATATAGTATTATTATTTTTTTGCTAACCTATAATTTTAAATTGTCTTGGTTATATTATATAAATGAATTTTCTATGTAGAATTATAATTATTTAGGTTACATATAAAACAAGTAGTAAATGAAAGAGTGAAACATTATTTTCTTTTACAAGTATATTTAGTTTATTAAATTAAAAAATGCAATTAATATTCATTGCATGATTTTTTTCCTAGCCAGTGCTGAATAAGCAGAATTTTGCTTCTGCATCCAAGATTTTTCCTCTTCTTCTTTCTGTGCTGCCCAAATATTTTTACAGAATATTTAGAACAGATCCTCTATTCCTCTGAGAAAAATCCCTCTGTCAATAGAGGGAACTCATTTCTTTTAGTTTTCTTTTTTTTTGTAAAAGTTTTTTTATTTTTTCACCCTTTATTTCTTTTAGTTTTCTAAAGGAATGTTTTTAGCTTTTTACTCCTAGTGGTAAAACAAGGATTGATATCACTCCTGAAGCCTACAAATGGCACTGCTGGTAACAAAATCCATATTTGAGTTTTTAACAAATTGACTAAAACATGATATTGATTACATATATGTTAGCATGGAGATGTCTCCTATGCTTTGGAAAGAGAGTTCAAGTTTCATAATATTTCTGAAGATTTGGTTGACAGACTTAAAAGAAGTAAAATTCAGAAGAATTACATTCATGATGATAGGAGATAGATAGATGAGAGATGAGAGAGAGAAAGAGAGAGAGAGAGAGAGAAACTTTTGCAACAATATCTGGAAGATATGGTGGTATAGATTATTGGCTGCAGGAATAATCTGGAACATATAAAAAAATCAGGATTGCATATTTGGATAAACAGGCATGAATATTTAGATCTCAGTATGAGTGCTGTAAATATTATTTTTCTAGAACTGTCAGTTAGTCAGCTTTTCTAGTCTCTGTATTGAAGATCTAAAACTGGAAACATTTCTGTTTCACATACCTGTCAGACTTTTTCCCCCTTAAATTGTATTGTTAAATGGGCAAATTATTTCTCTTTTCATTTTATTTCATTAGTTGTTTTGTTTACAATCAGGATACTTCCCTCCTGTGCACTTTTATTTATCTTTTATCTGTTGCTTGACCATTCCAGTTGGTTGGACTGGAGATATAATTATTTTGTAACAAACAATTCAGAAATAAAAGAATAAAAGAAAAAGTTGGAATTGGAACTCAAGCCTCTCCGCCCTACTCCATCTGACATGGATCACTTTCTCTGGATTCATCTTTTAAACATATTAAGGAAAACAGGGTCCAAAGAGAGGTCAGGGAGTGTTAATGTTAACCCAGGAAACAAGGTGGTGTCAGCAGGCTACCTGTGATCTCACTGGTTTACCTGAATCTCACTGGTAGTCTTTCCTTCTAGTCATGTTAGGCCCATCTTAATAACAAAGCTCCCTTTATAAATTAGCACAACCTGTACTGCAGCTTGTTGTATAAGATAATACACTGTTTTCCTTTTGTATATGTTTTATTTATTTAACGAGCATTTATAGGCCAGGTCAGTCATGGATATCCTGTCAGAACTGCTACAGTGAAACATCTCTCAGTCTATTATCCATTATAATCTACAGTTGCTGAAGTTTATAATTTAGCAGTAAAAATCTCCTCCAGGCTAAATCTTGGCATAATAAGTGTCAGCAGTGAGGTAATTAATTTTCTTTACACACCTTAAGAAAAAAAAAGGGAGGGAGGAAGCATTTAAAGTTGCCAAGGGTTTATCATGTACAAACACCTACACTTTCTTGGAAAGCCCTCCTTTATTGTTTTTGCTCCTTCTCCTATTCTTTTTCCTCCCCTTTCTCTTTCCCTGTTATTCTTCCTCTTTACTTTTTTCCCCCTAAAACAAATTTCCACATTTCTAAATAGTTGTGCTATAAATGCCCAATGGGCAACTTACCCAAAGACAGGTGATTCCTCCATGATTTTATAGGGGAAAATAAATCCACACAATTATAAAAAGTCATTCTCAACTCTTCTCTCATGATAGAGACATTTTTTAATTAACAGAGCCCTATTAAAATCAGAATCTGTTCTCATTTAAGCAGTTATCTTTATAACTCCTTGTTAAAACAAGACACTGTGAATATATTGAAACTTGTATAGAAACAATAGGAGAAACTTGTATAGAAACAATAGGAGAAATTCAGACTGTTTTCCCAAGAGCCTTTTCAAAAAATAGTTTCATAAATTAGGGGCTAAATGCTAAACACAGGTTTTCAGAAGATTTCTTAGCCTTACATTCTTTGACCCTGAGATTCAGTAGTCTTGGAATCTCATTTTATAATTTTGTATTACAAAAAAACTACTCAACCAATATAGGCTTGCTTTTGATGGAAAATAAGGTCAGCCCTTACCCTATGCTAAATGTAAGTGGTCCACCAATTCATTATTTTAAAGCATTGTCTCATGCCTTGTCAATGACAGTTCAGCAAAACATAGCAAAACAGTGTAATTCTTACAAAAATGCCTGTATGATGAAGTTTTGGGGGCGGGGGGGGGAACTCACTTCCATAGTCACCAGATAGTTTGTTCATAGACATCTATCTGTGATTTTATACTTTCATTTTATCACTGTATGTGAAATATAGAGAACTGAGTCTGAAGAGCTGAAATGGAAGGAAACTTGTAGCATTGTTTAATTCATGCAATTCGTACTATCTGAACTTATAGATGGTTGACCATTTCTTGACCAATGAGAGTTTGTCATTTGCTTTTTTCAACTTTTCTAGTTTTCTGCTAAGTAAAATGACATTCTAAAGAGTCTCTCTTTGCAGGTCTTGAAAAAGCAAAACACTGCATAGAATGGGATCTTCTGCTCTGCTATGCCATCAGGGGCAGATCTTTGTTTGCCAGTAATAAGAATGGGAAGAGAGTGAACAAAAAAGACCTGTGGAGATAGGATGGCAAGCCCAGAGGCTGTATCCTTGATCAATGCTTTTGAAGTTTTTAAAGGGAACTGGCGAGGTCTTCAGGTTGACAGCTGGCAAGCCATTCTACACAGTCCATACAGCCCGAGGTATCTGCAAGAAAACGTATCTGCTTTTATCTTTGAATTTTCTAATAGTTGCAGAGCTGAGATAGATGCATGGCATGATATGGTCAGGCTGTTTTTTTTTCCCAGTAGAAAATGCCAATTTTGGTGTGGAACAGGTTGGACATCCTAAGGGTCTCAGCCATCACCCCTTCCCTCCATGCCAGAGTTAGCACTTCTGAAAGGTTCCAACTTTCCTTTTTTAGTGTGAGAGGCTGGAAAAATTATTAAACATGTAAACATTTTTTTAAATGATTTAATGAATGTAGTATTTTAATACACTGAAATGTAAATTATAATAAATTTATTTTTTTTCTGATTCTGGCAACATCTATCTTGGTTTTTGTTTCCTTTTGGCAAA
The DNA here is from genome assembly GCA_030761175.1 of Masticophis lateralis. Lineage (NCBI taxonomy): Eukaryota > Metazoa > Chordata > Lepidosauria > Squamata > Colubridae > Masticophis > Masticophis lateralis. The sequence continues at coordinate 96,326,345 of JAUDYJ010000002.1, forward strand.
CCTTGAAATAGAATGAAATTAATTCATTAGCAATATACTTTCTTTACTACACAAGATCTTCCAGTTGGTGGAACTGTTAAGCAATTGGATTGCAAACTTATAGATTCAAGCAACCACAAGAGGAATAAATGGTATTAAATTAAAAACATTGTTTGTCAGAACTTGAAAACAATTATATGTCTTCATTGCATTCATGCTATGGCAATCCATTTGTGGGGAAAAGTTTTCACAAACTTTTCTCTTTCACGTGTAATTTCCTGTTGTTATATGTCTCTAGAATCATTATTCTGTCTTTTCTGATTCATATTCCTTAGTTCTTGGCTCATGAATTGCAAATTATACAATGCAACTTCAGAATTCCTATTTGACAATTTAGAATTAATAATCTCATCAGTGCATTTAATGACTTGAGAAAGATTACATTTCCATGTAAAAGTAATTAGGCACTCAGTACTTTATAGCATATGTTATTGGGTTACAACTCACTTAAGCATGAAAACAGCAAATTGCATAATGCACAAGTAACAATGTATGGCAAAGCATTCTCATTAACTTGGCTGCCTTAATACCATTCATATATGTAACTGAAAGAATATATTTTGGATAATGATTAGGACTCCACCCAGTGAATCTACTCCACCCATTCTGATGTGCACAGCCCTTCATGCATGGGACTCATGTTTTTCTAAAACACTATTCTTCACAAACTCTTGAGAATGGAGAACTGTGTAAACTGATAGTATTAATAGGGGACCAAGTGGATTTGTTCCTAATTTGTCTCCAAAATTCTTGTCTGAAAGAGAGCCCATTTCACATTTTGTAGTTGAAAAGCCAACCAGTCAAGCTTTTCCCTTAGATACTGTAAAGCAGGGGAGTATATTTTTTTCTAAGCCAAAGATAAATGGAACTGAATGACATGTTAGAACCACACTTTAAAAAAAGTGTGTGTGTGTGTGTGTGTGTGTGTGTGTGTAAGACCAGGATAGAACTAACATGGATTTAATTTCATTTACATGAAATGAAAATCAAATAATCTGATTATTTTCTTGTTAGTAAATAATCAATTTTCCTTGTTGTCATAAAAATGATGATTTTAGAATAACATTAGAAGGTCAAGGGCTTTACCTGAGCTGTGTTGGGTTTCCTATTGCCCAGGGCTCGAGTCCTATAAGAAGAGATTGAGGTAACCGGATACCTTTAGCCCTGAGAAAATATGTCAAAGAGAGAATATGATTGCACTCTTGAAGGGATGTCACAGAGAAAGGAGCCAACTGTTCTCTATCAAGTTGGAGTGCGAGATGTGGACTTATTATCAAGTTACATGAATGAAGATTCTAGATGAGAAAAAAACTGCCTAAGAGCAATTCAACAGTCGAACTAATTACATATGAGGTCATAGGCTTTACTTTTTGATTGTGTTCAAATATTGACTAGAATACTAGATAGTAGTTCAAGAAGCTTTAAATTGGTTGCATGTGATGTTGGATTCAGTCTAAGTGGTTAAGTTGTGTGCCTTTACTATAGGCTGTAAAGAGTTTTAATAAATCCGTTCTGTCTTTCCCTTCCCAATTTTACATTATCATGCCTCAAATGACAACTGAATTTAGCTTTTTCTTCACATTTCATAATTCCTAGAGGCTACCTAATCTGTTACCTATTTTTGGGAGGTGGTAAAGTTGGCCCTTCTATTTTTAAAACTGTATACCTATTGCTGTATACTTCACCTTTTATTTAGAATGCTTGATTATTTCTTAGTACAATAATAACATTTTATTAATGGTCCTTTTAGAAATGGGTGGGACCCCATTTAGTAAGTGATACCTTATCCACTGTTTAGACTAGTAATTGGAGAAAGATAAGTAGGGATAAGGCTACTGTTGTTATGCTTTGTATATTTAAATCATATTTTAATATCTTTACTTAATATTCTCAAGTTTATAATTTGAAAGTCATAACACAGAAGGCGAAAAGGATGCTGAGAGGCGAGGAACTGAAACTGTTCCTAGAGACAAACTGAACTTACAATACATAATACGACCACAATGTTCACTGTATGTGACAAACTTGGGCTGGAAGAGTATTCTTTTATTTAAAAATTGTTAACTATTTCTATCAGGAGGGAATCACATACTATACATCTGAAGTGATTTAAAATATCTCATTTATTTCTATGGGAACATTAAATATGAACTTAAGTTTCTTTCCTTAAATTAATAGGTGTTGAAAAGTATTATTGATAGTTAGATTGGAACTGCAGTCTTAAGCTACACAATCTTCTGTGTAAAGCAGCTGAAAATTAAGATGCCTCAAAAATCCCTTTTTAAGTGCCAAACCTTTCCTCCATTTTGCCAATGGTGGTGGCTTAATTTTCTGCTTCAGAAAGTTCATAATGGTAGAGATGTTTATGTGTAACTGCATCAGTGGTGGGCTGCTACTGGTTCGCCCCGGGTCGAGCGAAGTGGTAGCAGTGGCAGGAGGCTCTGTCCACCCGCTCAGACACTTCTGCGCATGCACAGAAGTGTTGCACGTGTGCACAAGCGGGCGCACACCCACAAACAAACCAGTAGTGACGGGTTTTGAAACCCACCCCTGAACTATATTTCTATTCACATACAGCAGGTGAGGAATCTGTGGCGATTTATATATTGCCAAATCACAACTTCCAACAACGTAGCCCACACAACTACCGTAGAAGTGAGGAATTGGTAGATGTAGCTCAAAATCAAAAGGTGTCAAGTTCCTAATCACTTATATGGTGATGACCATAAACTGAATAAGTAAACATCTGAACACTTCCACCTACAAAGTCTTATGCAAAATCCAAACCATTTTTGCAGCTTAATATTGAACATATATAATTAGTTTAGTCTTTTTGTCCAATCTTCCTACAGTGCAGTTCCTATTTAATTTATCAATCTGTCAATGACAACAGAGTTAGCTTTAGCTTTCTACAATGGAATATGAGATTTAGTCTATTGTAACAAGGCTTGGAGATAAAGCGTCTTGTTACAGTGTGAGCTATTTTGCCACATATTATTGACAAGGTACCATACAGGGACATTTCACACCAAAATGTTTAACATCCTATTAAGAAATAGGATGCTTTACTGAGTATCTCTGTTAGGCTGATATCTTGGTTCTTAATGTTTGAATTTGGCAAAATGAATTTCATCTGCTAGGTTTACAAGTCCTATTAAATTCATTATAATGATTAAAAGATAATTATCCTCTTAAGATCTGTTCCATTGTAATCAATTAGACTTTAAAATGATGACACATTTTCAAATGGTTAAATATCTCTGTGACTATAACTGAGATTGCGTTGAGTCAGAAGTAAAGTGATTGACTTCAAACCACAAGCTGCATTCAGGAAAATTAAGCAGAAGAACTCACCTAAGGAAAAGAGACATTACAACATTCTAGTATAAGTATATTTTGTTCTTGACAATAAAAGATTATGCTTGCCGAATGTTGTCAGTGGATACAAAGTAATTATCTCTATTCTGTGATGCTCTGGAACATAATCTTTATGTTAGCTGTTGTGTAACTTTGGAAAGTAATGTAGGCTGGTGTGTGTTCCCCCCCACATTAGGGGATAAATCAGCAACAAAAAGCCTCAGAATTTTTCTATCTGATCTATTAGGCCAGGGATCAGCAGCCTGCAGCTCTGGAGCCGCATGTGGCTCTTTCACCCCTCTGCTGCGGCTCCCCGTCATTCAAAATATGAGTCATAACTGCCAATGTGCGAAACCCACTGGCACGTGATTTATTGAGCTTTTCAACCCGCGGTAGGCCAACCATGGATAAATCTAAGAAAATAAAAGTTTCAGAAGAAAACAGTACGTTTAATTCAACTACATAAGCTAGTTTTGTGGCCACTCAAGAAATAGTCAGGCATGGGAAGGGTTTTGTGGCTCCCGGTGTTTTCTTTTCTGTGGGAAATGGGTCCAAATGGCTCTTTGAGTATTTAAGGTTGCAGACCCCTCTATTAGACAGTTAGTTATCTGGATTAATGACTGCTTCTTTAGGGAAACAGGGAAACTCAATGGTAGTCCTCATGTTTTGCTAAAGAGAGTCATGAGAATCTTGCAGCATACAAATGTAATATATTATATTTAGATAAAGTAGTGTAGAAAGTTAGCACCCACCCCTCTTTTTAATATTTTGAGAAATATTAAAAAGGCAGAATATTATATTTCCCTGGATAAGAAATGGAGAAACTCTTGGAAAGCAACCCCATCTTTCTTAATAGCCCTCAGCAGGTGTCAGCACTTAAGAGATAAAGAGATAGATAATCTATTCATAAACAACTATCCTCATCCAAGATCCAACAAAGGTAGGATTAGCCCTCAACCACAATAGGAATTGCCCAACGCCCCTTCATTGCATCACCCTCAAACTTCAACCAAACTTAGCTCAGAAAAACTCCTAGGATTTGTACATGGCCCCATGGGAGTTTGACAACAGCCAATAGAATATATATTCTTGCACAGGAACAGGAAACTCAAGTTCAAAGCCCAAGAGAAGGTATAAAAACCCCTCACTCTCAACTCTATGTGGTCAGCTGCCCAGAACCCATGTTCTGCTTCATCATTAAACCATCTTTCTAATCAGCCTCCCTGTTTCCAGTGTCTTTCTCCCAGTTTGGAACTGAACCAGATGGATATTTCTTCCAACAGTGGGGATGGGCGAACCACGTCTTGCAGAAAACATGCACCACCAACTTTTTTTTGCACCCTCTCCTGGAGCCTCCCACAATTGTGCCATCGAAAGTTGGTAGTGTATTTCCTGCTAATGTTCATCTGCCAAAGGCTCTTGTATCCCAGTCCTACATCTTGATTCAAGAATATCTTCAGCTTTTTAAATGGAATAATCCATCCCCTCTTTCCCACCCCCAAAACTAACCCCATTTCTAAGCTATAACTTCTTTAGCAGCAGCATCTGTCATCTCTCTAGCCCCCCCTCCCCCGTCCCCCAGCTTTTGGCCAGAAACAGAAAGATGAATAAGTAATTGTGGATTTAGTCCTTTCCCCGGCTGTGAGAGGGTTGCTTGCTTCTGAGATAAAACACTTTTACAGTAATAGTAGAAATTGCTGGAAAAGATGTCAGTGAGATATTTTAGGCTGGGTAGATCAGAAGAATCTCTGCCCTGCAACACCTGATATCCATTAAAAAAATCATGAGATTTGGAACCCATTACACTTCCCAGGGATTCTAGTGATTAAGATGTTGTAACAATGTATTAGGGGTCTAGAGAGCAGGCTACATATATTAATTGTTGCAATGGTGAAATTAAATTTTTTTACTACTGATTCTGTGGGTGTGGCTTGGTGGGTGTGGCAGGGGAAGGATATTGCAAAATCTCCATTCCCATCCCACTCTGGGGCCAGCCAGAGGTGGTATTTGCCGGTTCTCCGAACTACTCAAAGTTTCCACTACCGGTTCTCTGAACTATTCAAAATTTCTGCTGGAGATCCTGCTGGATTTCACCCCTGAATTGTTGTCTGATTTCATATTTACAATGGATGTGGATTATATTTAATCTCCATTCATAAGGGAGGAGCACCCCAGAAACACTATTAAGCATTTAATAAAGGCTGACCTTTATTAAGCATTTAATAAAGGCTGACCTCTGAGTATCACCACCAAATTATCAGATTGATTTAATAAAACACATATGCCCTTTGTGCACAAAAGATCACCAAATTGCTGGGTTAATTTAAAGACATCCAATCTGACATATCAAAATTATTCATTAATTTTATATATAGTGTTTCTATTGAATTGAAGGCTGGGTATCTCTATGTTAAGACCTTATTTTTACTTTTGCCTGATCTGTTGCCCCAGGACTCGATTTGGGGCAACAGATCAGTCTCAAATTACGGTACAGCTCTCATTTCCTAAAGTTTGAAGAAAAGCTAGCACAATATGCACTGGACGGTTTGCCTTACTAGATCTTCTTAAAGATTTACATAATATCCCAAAGCAACAAAAACACTGAACAAAGAGAGAAAGAATATTTTGCTTAATATAATGACTGAAGGAATCTTGATTTAAAAGGCTTTGCATTGGAACCTATTGTAATTAGTATGGCTTCCTTTTTATCTTTCTTCTGAGGGCTTCTGACTTTGCCTCTGTAATTCTTTTCTTTCCCTCCACAATTGCTGGTTCCAATTGCCTGATAAACTCTTGTGTTTTTGCTCTATCCTTCCTCACTTTTCTTCTACACAGTGAGCCCAGCAATACTGGTATGGTATTGATAGCCTTTCCTGAAATCTAGTTCAGGTCTTTGACCAAAAGGCTTCAAACTGGGTTGAGAATGGAATTCTGCATACAGGAACATACCCACCTCTCTCTAACAAGGAATGAAAACAGAATGGCAATTACACTCCATTCTCTCTCTGCAGTTGCTTGAAGGGTGATTTTATCTCAAATTAATTACTCCGAATAACTGACATTGTTTAGTCAATTTCAACTATATAGGTAATCCTGTATTTACAACCATAATTGAGCCCAAAATTTCTGTTGTTAAGTGAGACACTTGTTAAGTGAATTCTGCCCCATTTTATAACATTTCTTGCCACATTTAAAGCAAATCACTGCAGCTGATAAATTAGTAACACAGTGAATCTGGCTTCCCATTGACTTTGTCAGAAGGTTGCAGAAGGTGATCACATGACCCCAGTATGAACCAGTTACCACGCATCTGAATTTTGGTCACATGATCATGAGGATGCTGCAAAGGTTGTAGCTGTGAAAAACAACCATAAGTCACTTTTTTTCAATGCTGTTGTAACTTTGAATGGTCACTAAATGAACTGTTATAAATCAAGGACTACCTATAATTCAATCCACAATTTTAATTGGCTACGCATAAAGAATTGCTAGAAGAAGAGCTGAAGAATCAAATACATTTTTACAAAATGTAGTAGTTTTTTGTTTTCAAAACTGGGTGAAAGGATATTATGAGATGTTTGTACAGTACTTATCAATTGTTCACTGAGAATGAAAGAAAACATCAGTTACTTCCGCTAATTTTACTTTAAATGAAACAAAAATTACAACACCTCCCCCAACAATATAAGATTTCATCAGTGTGTTTTTCCTTTTATCTTTCCAAAGCATTAAAGAGATAAATGAGATGTATTTTTTAATGCAGTCTTAATAGACTAGTTAGGATTTTGCATTAGTCCAAAGTCTAATATTTTAATATATTACTTTTATTAATATGACTTTGCCTAAAAAATATATATACAAAAAGTATGAAGGCTATATATATAGGTCTTTGGTTATTCGGGTCTTCTCCCGCGTAAAATTGGAAGTGTCTTGGTGACGTTTCAACAAAGTCTCATTCGTCATCTTCAGGCTGGTGTTCAGGCTGGTGTTCTCAGTTTCGTGCTTCCAGGAGCAATTGCAATTGCTCCTGGAAGCACGAAGCCTGAACAGCAGCCTGAAGATGTCGAATGAGAATGAGACGTCGAAACGTCGCCATATATATATATGTTAATATATATATGTTTACTGAGGTTTTCGCGGGTGTTTGTATGTAGGTCTTTGGTTATTCGGGTCTTCTCCCATGTAAAATTGGAAGTATCTTGGCTACTATCTTGGCCAAGATACTTCCAATTTTACGCGGGAGAAGACCCGAATAACCAAAGACCTATATATATATATATATCCGCATCCAATATTTGAATAAATAGAAGCGGTTGGGTAAAGATGAAAATCTTATTCTAGTGTCCACCTCCCCTTAGAGTTGCATTAGTTCATCATCAAAAATTCACGCTAGCTTTGGAACAGGTGTATTTTCTGGCACTTCATAAATTTGATTGGCTAGAAAATGCCAGTCAGAGGAGGGTGTCCGCTGCAAAAGAATCAGAGGCCATAATCCAACTGACAGTGACATGCCTCTAATTCCTCTTAATGGCAGCTGTAGCTTTTGGCTCTTGATGTGCTCATCCCACTGTGGTTTTCCAACAGACTCTGTACTTTTAAAAGATTTGCTAATCCTCTACTTTTAAAAGTAAAGGAGGAAGGGGAGAGGGCCTAAACTGAAAA